>CANTUZ010000006.1:11272553-12528387 GCA_947846985.1 Fratercula arctica | reverse complement strand
ATGCCAACTAAAATGCACTTACTTTATACCAGCTAGCCAAGGCAGCGCACCACAAGCTCAACAACGCGACCTTTAAAATAGCCTTTCTAGAACGAGCTGGGAAGAACACTTTCTAAAAAGCCACAATTGCAGCTACTCTTATTACTCATAATATCCTTGATGGAGAGGAACTTAAAAATAATACTTAAGGAACTTTAAGCTTCAACAGCCCCCAGTAGACTTAGTTTATGTGCAGTGCAGGCTTCCTTCATGGGATTATAGACTCGGGACTCTGATTATAGTGTTGATGATAATGTACATTTTCTAAATCATTACTTGCACAAGAATAAAATAAAACACAAGGAGTGAAGCCTTTGCTTCACTTTTCGTATGCAAATGAATGGATCAGTGATTTAGCCATTTGTTTCTAAAAACGGATACACATTTCCATGTTTTCTCCACATATTTATTAAAATAACAAGTAGTACATACATACATATGTAAAACGTGTTCGGACAATAATACTTTGAGTCATCAGTCTAAATGGTGCTTTGTAGATGCATAATTATATATTACTTTCTGGGATTTTTATAGTATTCTGAGCTGTGCTGAGCTACTGTTTAATTAAAACTGCCACTTGGGATCCAGTTTCTTTAGGTTTTGCATATGGAAATCTGAACCCCAATGTATATATTTTCATTAATATCATGCCCGTAGCACACGGAGGTGTCTTGCAGGCGTTCCTGACCCTGCACCTCTACCTTCTGAGTGCAAAGCCAGCGTTAGGATGCTGAGCAGGATCGGGGCCCTACTGAGGTCAAGAGATCAAAACAACATTAAATCCAATTTGCTTTAGTAGAACCAGCAGAGGTTTTGCCCCAACAGTGTGAGGACGCTTTAGTCTTGATTGAACAATATTTTTTTTTCTATCTATGAATTTTCAGTTCTTAAATTGATTCCAGTACATATGTTGAGCTATGGGTAAAAATTGTCCTGCCTCTTCAACTCCTTTAGGGTGCAAACAAGATATGTTTTCCTTAAAACTCTTTATTTTTACTTGTTTTTCTATTCTTCTTGTTACCAAGCGTACTGGTATTCAAATTTGTCACCTTGTAAAGATGTGGTTCTGCTGAGACCCTCTGGAGCCCCGCCAGCAGCAGGACATGGAGGGATTTGAGCCAGGACCCCCAGGCAGCACCCAGCTCCCGGCTCTGACCCTGCTCGTTCCCAGGCTGGACACAACTCGCTCAGCCCTACCTTTCCTCCAGGTAATACTTGATTTCCAAAACCTTGTGTTTCTGGCTGCTCAATCTCTTTCTTCAGTTTATTTTTACCCTAAGAGGGGCTGTGTCCAGGGTAGGCGGCTGGTCCCTTCCCTGGGAGCTACGGGGGGGCCATTCCTGGCAGGACCCCCGGCTGCTCTGCTCCCGGTGAGCCCTCTGTGACATCCACTGCGATGACAGGGACGACTCTTCCAGCGGGGCTGGATGGGGACCACCAGTTTTGTTCTCCCAGGCAATGGCTGCTGGCTCCTCGAGCACATTGTTCTGCGCTGGCAGGAACAAATTAGGGCCTTGTCTTTGCTCCAGGGAATTTCCTCTCCTCCCTGGATGGGGTACGCAGCTACAGAAAGAGCCCGTCTGCTCCCGCAGCAGCGAATCTCGACACCCACACATGGGACTAGTGTCCTGGGGTGGGGTGGTTTTTTAGGGTTGACTTGGGAAGCTTGCCTGTACAAAATGAATGAATAAATAAATAATTTGCAGCTGCCTGGAGAGCTGGAACACCTCCACGCTTTGGCCAGGGTTTGGAAAGTTGGTGGGGAGAAGGGCTGTTGAGCTGTCTCCTCCTTCATCCCTGCTAAACCTCCCCCCGAGCTTTGGCAAACTATGGGAATTTGGGAAAAGACACTGGTGGAGACCCTGGGATGAGCCTGCACTGGTGCCTGCTCTGTGGCCTCCGAGCAGGACGTCTGTACCAGTGGAACCAGGCTCTCCCAGTAAGGATGGGGGGACTGGGGGTTGCTGTGGCATTGGGCACCAGATCTGGAGAGGAGAGGCTTTCCCTTCCTTGCGTGTGTTTGCCGAGGGAGCCTGGAGGAGAAAACAGAGCAGGGAATCAAATAGCAAATCCGAGTGTTTGGTGGAGGAGGGAAAGCTGGAGCCCGGAGTGAAGGCAGCCTGGAAAATCGTGGGGTGTTTGTGAGCCTGAAGGGGTAGAGGGGGATGAGAAGGGCTGGGACAGTGCCCGGAGGATGGGAGGAGGCAGAGAGCGTGGAAAGCAGCTGGGAAGAAGCCTTCTTTGCAGGAAGCCAAGTTGTTATTATTAGTGCTCAGTTTCCTGGACAAAAGATTCTTGTCTATTTAAATACTTCTGCTTCGCGGAGTCACAGTCCTCCAGACACAATAGAACTTGCCTTTTCTCCCCAGCGTTTTCATTTTTCTGTTTGTGGAAGGTGGTTTAAGGCTTCTGTGCGCTGTCGAGTAAGTCATTCGCAGGCTGCTGCGTGGACTCGCTTCGCCTGGGGACCGGGGAAAGGCAACCCCAGGGACGAGGGGTTTGCTTCTGGTGTCCCACTGCATCTGCCGGGGGAGATGCTGCTCCTCCACAGCAACGCAAATGCTGCTGGTAGAGAGAGTGAGATCTATCAGATTCGAATAAAAAGGACAAAAGCATAAAAATTCATAAAAAAATGAAACATCTAGAGCTAATCCCTTATCACCCACCTTGTTAAACCTCCCTGGGCCATCCCCAGGCTTCCTTAGCCAAAGTGCTGATGATGGCAGGTTTTATGCTCCAGCAGCAAGGTGCAGAATCTCACTATTGCCGAATGATCTCAGCTAATGGCTAATTTGCATTATTCTTTCCATCCAGGGATGCACAAAGAATGCAAGGGGTTTGAAAGCACAAAGGTGGGAGGTGTCCCTGCCCATGGCAGGGGGGTTGGAACTAGATGATCTTTAAGGTCCCTTCCAACCCAAACCGTTCAATGATTCTATGAAATTGCTGTTGTGTGGGTAAGAGATCCAGGATTTGTGAAAGGTGATGTACACGCACCCGCTAGAGCCATCCTTTTGGTAAGTTAAATGATGTTCTGGCCCTGCCATTCCCACTTGCTCTTCTCTGCCTGCTTCAGCAGTTCAGCCAGATTGGTTTTCACAGAAATTCCAGATTGTTTTCTGTGATGGCAGTTAGAAATACTTTTTCTTTCTGTGTCAAAATTTGAAAATCTTCCCCCAAATCATATCTGACAGCAAGAGTATGAAATTTTCTATGTAGAATCCTGATTATTTTTTTTTTTCCCTAGATTCAGGTATCTTGAGTTTAATATCAAATGTATCCCTAGAATAGAAATGGGACTCTTGTTCCATAAAAGGCTGGGAGACACCGCGCTCTGCTCACTTCCTGATTATAACTGTTGTGTGTTCCAAGCCCTTTGTTCTGAATGTATGACAAATATAAATATATATTTATACTTAAGTTACTAGAAAAGTGCAAATGTACTTAAAGCTGTGTAAGCGCGCTGCGGTGGGACTCACGCCCGTCACGCAGGACAGACAGGATGCACAGCTGCTAAACCACTAAAAGCACGTACTGTATGTCTCGGTGTAGGCAGTGGGAAGGGTTTCTCTGTTGGGATTCTGGAAAACTGAATAATTCACTCATGGCGAATGAATAAATAAAGCCAACTTACAATCAAGCTGGTTAGATTTTATTTTATTTTTTATCATACAGCACCCTAGTTTTGAATGGTAAAAACAGCCATTCTTCCAATGATAAATACTTGGGGATGAGCTGTCAGTGTTTTATGGGAGTGAATTTGGTTTGGCAATTTTTGTTCATGGTAGGTAAAGCCACAGCTGTATATGGCTTTACGCCACATCAATGTTATGTCAGCCGCAACAAGCGTAACTAATACTTTTATTTCATAGCTGTCTGTGTTGTTGTGTCCTGTGCTGGACCCGTGTTTCTGCAGTGGGCTCAGTCCAGCGTCCTCGGCATTGCCCGCAGCCCCCGGAGCGCAGAGCACAGCGGTGCTGGTCCCCTTGACGCGTGGTCCAGGTCCCAACAAAGATGGAGCTCTTCTCTCCTGGGGATGAGCTGGTCACTCCGCCTCCTGCTCCAGCAGCGGGATGCTTTGCCAGCAGGTAGAGGAGCAGTATGACTACTGGAGTGTGTGAGCGCTGAGGTTAGCAGGGAAAAGCAGTATCTGTTATTGGACCTGATGACAGAGCTGGTGAAACGGAGGAGGTTTCAGTGGCCAGGCTTTCAGCGGGTCCCTGCTTTCGGTCTGGCTGGAAGCTCACAAGCACTCATCTTCCCGGCCAAGGGACACCGCCTCCGGGGCCTTATCTCTCAGGGAAGTGCAGTAGTTGGATGGTTTTCTGTGCGGCTTTGTAATTTTTCTAGCACTTGTCAGGCAGGGCTTTGGCACGCTTCGGTTTTCCTTGTGCTGCAGCTGAGCTCGCCCGGTGGGAGCGATGCGAATGTGCAGACGCCTCAGTGAGCTGAGCTGTGCCTCTGCCCCCTCGCCCCTGGGAGGTGACGGGCTGCCACGACTGCCTGTCCCGGGGCAAGGACAGGCGCCCAGGGACCCCTGCCAGCCTGTGGATAAAAACAAGTGACACACTCGCTATAACTGAGAGCATTTCCAGCATCAAGAGAAGCAACTGTCTGAGTGCAAGCAGGTGGGAGGAAGAGCTGGAACAAGAGGGACCCCACCTGTAACGTCCCATCCATCCCCTGATGGGGTGAAGGGATGTTAGAGAACTTGTGACGTGCAAATACAGCCGTCCCTTGGATGTACCATCCAGAGTATGGATGGGGAAGCGGCTTGGCAGTTTGCACCTGAGCATGCGTTTCATCTGGAAATGGGGTTTTTACTAGCGTGAGATCATTTCAGGTCCCTCAAAAGTGTCGGTTTTGTTGCCTGTGTATTGTTAATTGTTCTTGGTGGTACAAATGAGCACCACAAGCGGCGGTGTTGGGAGGCAGGAATCTGGGGAGCTGTGGGTAAGCAGGCATAATGGCATCCCGTGCCATGCCGAAGGCAGTAGGTACTGAGTGCGGGCAAATGCATTCATGTGGAAGCCCATATGCAGATCCACAGCGTTAAATCACTGTGGCTCCCTAGGCTGTCCCTGAAAGGTTTTAACTATTCAGAAATAAGAAATCAAAATAGCAGGTATTTTCTCACTTATCCACACTGCAGGCATCGTTAGGGACTTCATTGGGCATTTTCTTACTTATCCATGCTCCAGGCGTCATTAGGGATTTCATTTTGCTTTGCATCTGGCTTTGTATAGAAGTTTCTGCAAAATGTAAAAGCCTCTAGTAAAAGTAGCCTTAAGCATCTGCAAAATTTGATAATAAATGAAAACTTCCCCATGCTCTCCTCTCCTTCCTTTTAACCTCCCTGTGCAATTCTAGGAGCATTTTTGGGGGAGGGAGCCTGGGCAGAGGCAGGGCTGTGAGCCACCCTTCCGCAGCTCCAGAGAATCATAGAATTGCCAAGGTTGGAAGGAACCTTTCAGATCATCTAGTCCAAGATCTAATCTAGTCCAGCCCGGGTCATCCTGCCAGGAGTTGCCGGGCAGTCTGCTTTCCCCCGATGTGCCCACAGCAGGAGGATAATTCCTTTCATACCCCCCTTCCCAAATAAGCCTCCGGAGTACTGAGTCTTAAGAAAGACCAAAATATTTCACTCTAAACTATGCCTCATCTTCCACCTAAATAGGGGTGTGCTAATAACACCCTGCTGTCTCCTGTGAAGTGCTCAGGGAAACAGGGATAAAAGCACCTGTAAGTGTAAAGCATCATTATTTGGCAGCTGCTGCCGTCCTCCTCTGCCTGCGCCGTGTCAGCCACTCCTTGGTATAAAGGCTGCAGGCAACATCCAGAGCTTCTCCGAGCGGAAACGAGAAATGTTTTGCTAGAAACGATAGCTCTGGGTGCATTTTTTCTGCTTTTGTGATATCCACGTATGAGCCAAGGCCTGTGATTTGGCAGGAATTTTGCCTGGAGGGCTGCAGAACCCAATGTGGAGATGCTGAGGATGTGTTGCACAAACCCCATGTTTTCTGTTGCTGCACGAAGAGCCGGGAGCTGATGCTCTGGGATTCCTGGCTGCACCCCGGCCTTGCACAGCCTTTGCTCCGGTGTCTCCTTTGCCTTTTCCTTCAGCAGTTTGCCTGCTTGCTGTCCTCCTCGCCCCTGGCCCATGGAGTGACAGCTGGGGACCTTTGCAGGGACAGAGCTCCCGGGGCCGGCGTGGGGACACTCACCAGAGGGCAGTTGATGGTGTTTCCTCTTGCTTTTCTTCTACGCTGTTTGTTGGGCTGTGTGGTTGACAGGCTTCCGTGCGCATCAGGCAGACAAGCCAGACGTCCTGTTTCTTTAGTTGGCTTTCTTTTCTCTTTTTTCCTTTTTTCTTTTTCACTCTGAAATTTAGGATATATCTAAATATTCTTCCAGCTGCCCAGGCCAATCTCCAAACAGACTCCAGAAACTCTCATTTCCCTTCCGCTTTATGCTTTTACGCCTGCTGGAAATGCAGATGCCTGATTTGGGGGCAATCGCCCAACAGGCGAGAATGACTTGGCTTGCTTTTATTTTATTTTTGTTATTTGTAATGAGAAGCCAAACCAATATCCGGCTGGATGATGCTCTCCTGCCCGGAGCCCCGGAGAGGTTTGGATGCGCAGCTCGCTGTGTGCTGAGCCCCGTTTCAAACATGGGCCAGCTCAAAACTGCTGCTCTGTGTCTCCTCGTCGCAGTTTTGGCCTCTTCTCATGTGTTTGCTCTGCATGAGGGGTGAAGAGCGGCTGCTGCATGGTGCAGGGACAGAAAAGGATGGGACTAACACTCATAAGTGTGCCATTTTTTCTGATGTGTCACCCAAAACTTCCTCCAGTCTTGCTGGCTGAATACAGTGCCATTTGCTGGCATAAAATTAGGATATAGAGTTACCTTTTTTCCTTTTCTTTTTTCTCCATGTTTTTCTCCATGTTTTTCTCCATGTTTTTCTCCATGTTTTTCTCCATGTTTTTCTCCATGTTTTTCTCCATGTTTTTCTCCATGTTTTTCTCCATGTTTTTCTCCATGTTTTTCTCCATGTTTTTCTCCATGTTTTTTCCCTCCTTTCCTTTTTCTTTCCCCCTCCTTTCCTTTTTCTTTCCCCCTCCTTTCCTTTTTCTTTCCCCCTCCTTTCCTTTTTCTTTCCCCCTCCTTTCCTTTTTCTTTCCCCCTCCTTTCCTTTTTTTTTTTTCTGGAAAGGCCATGCTTTTACCTTTCCCCACTTTCCATTTCCTGGACATACCAACCTAGCTCATGCCAGAGGTTGCCCATGGCAGTAGGAGCCCAAGGACTAAGGGACTTTGCACTTCAGACCAGCTCTGCCTCTCGCCGCGCCGGGGGAGCTGGTGGCCGTGGGGACAGCGGTGGCTCCTAGGTGACTGTGGAGTGTGTGTTAGCCCTGGTGATATGCTGAACCGCTCAAGCAAATCATCTTGAAATAGACTTCATATGTGATGCAGAAGAACCCAAGCAAAACACACAACCCAGCCAAACCCAAATTTATGCTTGTGGTTACTGAAGCTTGTGAGATCAATTTTTTGTTTACTTAAAACTGATTTCAAAGAGGTTTCTTTTTTTTTTTTTTTCCTTTTAATTCTCATTCTTGATCCTTGGGTTGGGAGATGGTCATGGCGGTGATGGTGGCTCAGCACCGTTCCAGCTGGGGCTGAGCATCCTGCTGTCACCCCCAGGCAGCCAAAGGTCCAGAGATGGGCAGGGGGGTGGGCAGGGGGGCAGGCGCCGTCCCGGGCACTGTGCCTTTGCACCTGGGTAGCTGTGGTCACTGCCCACGGGAGCAGGCTGTGCCCCCCCAGGAGGTGGAAGGAGGGCAGGCAAAACCATGGTGTCCTTCTGGAAAAGCAGCGGTGCTTTGGAGTTGCTGCCCTTCCAGGAGGTCACCAGAAAAGGAGCTTCTCATGCGAAACAATCAGGGCGTAGTTTGGAGTCAGGACTAAATTTCTGGGGAAAAGTAAAGGTCACCAGGGGATCTCTGCCCTGTGGAAGTGTTTCAGTGCTGGTGTTTTGTCTGTGTCCTGCCCTGTGAGAGGGAGAGGAAGCATCTCCAGTTTACAACGTTGGAGTCTCTGTCCCATGGTTACACTGAATCTCTGGGGTGGGCCGTGGTCGGGCTTTGCTCCAAAGTCCTGGACTAACGTCCCAATGCCCACAAAGGCACTTCAGACACAGGCAAAAGCAGCTGGTGGGTAGAAAAATGCCTGTTTCTGGACTAAACTCTGTGTGTAAATGCTCTGTCCCAGAAGACAACAGAATTTAGGTCCTGGGGAGGCTGGTGAGCACAGTTACACCCCACAGCGTGGGACCTGTGGTCACTGCTCCATTGGCACATCCCAGCAATCACCCCCAGCGATTCTCTTACTTCCATGAAAATGTGGAAAAGTAGATCTGAGCAGAGTTGTTTGTTTGTTTTTTTTTTTTTAATTATTTCTAACTTTTGAAAAGGTTGAAGCTAGTAAGTGTTAAAAGCACCAGTTCTGTTTAAAAACAAGAAAAGGAAATAAAGCCAACAAACAAAAAAAAAAAAATCCCAAACGCCACAAAGCCTCTGCAGAGCTGGCAGAAGCCGGAGCACAATAATAGCAACGATGACTGATTTAATCTTTGGTGTCAGCCCACATATGCTGGGTTTACCCCAGCGGGATGGGAAAGCCTAGAAAGTCGCACATGGACATATTTCAGGACAAACCGTATAGAAAATAAACGCAGGGGATAAATAAAGGGTGGGCAGGAAGTGATGGTTTCCCAGGACAGAAACCGGAGGTGATGGTGGTCACAGCCCCCCAGCTGCCCGCCACCATCAGCGCCGCTCGGGACCCGGCCCAGCCGGGGCAGGGAAGTGCCCACCTATTTTATATTTTTCAGGAATCCCTGGCAGTGAGCTGTGTGGCCCCCATTTGAGCTGAGAATTGCCTGCAGCCCTCAGCGTTTCAACTGGCCAGGTCCCCGCGGGGCCGGAGCCAGCAGCTTTGTTGCTGGCCAGAACCTGTCGTCCCTCCGAGCAGTGATGTGGTGAGCACACGCCGATGCCAAGCCCAGATGGAGTTGTTGCCCGGTGCAGATTCCTTCCCCTGGATCCCGCGCTTTCTTCTTTTCTTCTTCCTTTTGACGCTTACTTATTTGCAGATTTGTCAGAGTTAAAGGGTTGAGTCCTGGTGGCGGTTTGTGTTGGCCCCGTAGATAAATGCCAGCTTTGCCTGGGGCTGCCGGACGCGTGGAAATGGCACCGGCGAGACAGCGAGCGTTTCTAAACAGGCTTAATTAAATCTGAGCGACGCTCCTGTGCAGGCTGCTGGATCCCTCCTGTCCCTGAAAAGTGCTGCAGGAAAGCTGGATTTTCTTGTCGCTGAGCTGGCCCCATTGGAACAGGGCTGCTCGGGGACCCTGTGCCATGGGTGGCATGAGGACCGCGGGAGAACGGTGACAGGGGCAGCAGAAACCCCCCATGTGTGAGGTGGAGGGAGCGCAGGCTAGGAGTTCAGTGCTGGCAGCTTGGGGGGAAAAACATTGAATTTGTGCTTGTGAATGGAAATGGCTTTGGATGAAAGTCCCGGAGAGGACAGGGGTGGACGGTGCTGCTGCTGGCGTGTCGTTTGTCCGTGCAGAACCTCACTGCCACTGACAAAGTCATTGTGTGCTGCCTAATTGCTTTTGGATGATGTTCAGGCACCAAAGTGGGGCAGAAGCAACTCTCCAGGCTGGCTTTTAACTCTTTTATGGGGCTGTAACTTCTGGGTTGGTTGCAGGGGGGTGAGCTGGGAGAGGTGGGTAGTGGGGCTGAAGCCTGCAGTGGGCAGCACTGGGGCCCTGGGACATGGGCAGCGGGGACATTAGCCATGACGCGCAACCAGAAAAAGTATTTTACAGATCTAAAAGAAAAGCAAGGGTTAAAACCTGCAAAGGCGAAGAGAAGAGTTGGGAGCGATGGGCCGGAGCAGCCCCTGGCTGGGGGAGCAGGCTGACCCAAGAAGCTGTGCTGACCACGCTGGTGTCCATAGCACGTGCGCTAAATAAATAAATTAACGTCTAACAAGTATGACGAGGGAAGAAGGTACGTTATAGAAACACAGCCCCAGAGCCTATAGGACTAATTGCCTGGGCAGGCTGGGGGAGCGGATGTGTTTAAGAGCTGCAGGGATCTTTCTCTGCTCTTTAGTGGAGACAGTGTTAATCGGCTGGGCTTAGCAGCGTGCGGCGGATGTCAGGGAGGAACAGAAGGGCTGTTAAGCACGAGGAAATTGGTTGCTGCCTAGATGGGCTTAACACAATATAAACTACACGGTACGCACAGAAAGTTAAAGCCTGAAATAGGGAACGAGCTGGAGTTACCCACCACAGCCGTGCGGACGGGAGCGGAGGGTGATGTTTTCCTGCCTGGTGTTGTTGGAGCCAGCGCTGAAGCACAGCGGCCATGCACTGGCCTCTGCCTTTGGGCAGAAAGGCATTGGCAGCGCTTCAGAGCCTACGAGATGCTTGAGTTCCCTTTCCCTTCCTGATACTTCGCCACCATCCCTTTTTTCCATAACAAGATTTCAGAACAGAAGGAAACCATCTAGAAAGGAGCCTGGGAGCAGAGGCGACCCAAGCTGGAGCGCGCAGGCTTTCTGCTGGCTGCCTTCGGGGTCGGCTCTGCCCATCGCGCTCGGATGTATCGGATGCATCCCTCTCTCCCTCCCTCCCTCCATCTTTACCTGGGCCGTGCTGAGCACCACCGCGGCCAATATCCCCCTGTATACAGGGAATGTTTCCCAGTTCCTGAACTGGGAGGCAGGACTGCAGCACCTTTGCTCCCCACTTGGCAGCCCCCAGCCTGGCTCAGCCACGGGTTGTGAGCCGTCCCCATTCATGCATTCCTGGCTGTGCCATTTAGTTGTTTGTTCTTTGCAAAAAATCACCCTGCAAAACTTCCCGTTCCTAAATTCCTCTCTTGCTCCCCGCTGGATTACACCTGGTGTATGGAGGAACCTGGGTGGGGAAACCCGAGTGGCCTATAGGGGTTTTCCCATCTCCAGGGTGTTGATCCGGGCAGGTGTGGTAAGGGCATGCTCTGCCTGCCTTATGGATGCCCATCTCAACTCTTGCTTAGAAAGGTTGTTTGGCTAGAAAAAAATATGGTTGTTTTGTATTGGGGAAGTTGGAGAAAACCCATCCAGACTCTGAGGAAAATTGGTAAAACAGTATTTTAATTATAATTCATTACTGCAGTGTCTTGTTTTGGACTTGCACCTTTGGCTACTGTGCATCTCGCCAAAGATGCTGTGATAGTGCCCCACAGCCTTCCTGCTGGTTTTCATTTGGTTTAGAAAAGTAATTAAAAGAGGGTAAAAAAAGAAGCAGGGGAGTTACTGACTCTCTTTACAAGAATAAAGGGTTTAGGCCAAACCTACTGCTATGAAAATATAAGAATTTCAATTTTTTGTTGCAAGGTCTTCCTGTATATTGAATTTCTGTGCTTGGTGACAAGGATGGATCTGCCTGAGTGAGCAGCGATTAGATGCAGATGGCTTTGAGCTGCGATTGGTTTTGTGTTGGAAAGCTGGAACTGGCCTTGGAGAGGAGGGTTTGGACCTGAGCTTGAGGCCTTGTTCTCTAAAGAGCAAAAACCTTGCAGCCTGATTTATCTAAGTTGTTCACTTTTCATGGCTGTGCCTAAATTTTTTCCTCCTTTTTAAATCCTGGGCTTAAGGTGTGTTTTTAATGCAACAAGCTGGCAATTGGGGTTGTCATTCGAAAGGCTTGACTTGTGTTGGCTAGCGTTTGCGTGCAGATCTGGACACGGGCTCTTGTCTAACAGGTGCATTTTTTCCACATACCTCCCTAATTCGCCCCAGAAATGCTTCCCAGGGCTGCTCTGCCTGTGCGGCGCGGGGGGAGCCGGTAACCCCTCGGACCGGTTGTGGCTCCGTGGGGATGCTGCCGCTCCTGGGCTGTGGCACGGCGTGGTCCCCTGCCCAGGGGAGCCGGTCCCCGCGGTGGGAGCGCAGCCCCCGCACTTAATGCTGCTCCCCCCGTTGTTGTCTCCCCCACTCCCCCGCGTTTCCCAGTTGCAGGCGGCCGCTCGCGTGGGAGCAGGCATGGCGAAGCCCAAGGCAACCACCGCGTACGGAGCACGAGCCATAAACCAAGACTCATTTGGCACCGAGTTCAGTCATAAAGGATAAATGCGCTTTATGGTCGCATTCAGGATGTAGCTGTAATGGCTAAATAAAACCATACCCCAAGTGATGGAAGATGTCAGCTACAGGCCCGGGGAACTGGGTTTTCGTGCAAGCAAATGGTGACTATTGCAAGTCACTGTTCAGAGAACGGGAAAAAGCACTGAATGAATGATGGGAGAGCGCAGAGAAGGGGGAGGTGGGTGTGCTGGTGAGGGACATTCACGGTGAGTTGACATCAGCAGTGAGGAGCCCCTGCGTTTATCAGTAACGGTGTCATTCCCTCTGTGCTGCAGGTGACCGCGCAGGCGCATGGCCCAAGAGAGGAAGAGACGAGCTCCACGGTTGCTGCAGGTCCGGTAAAGCCAGCTGTGCCCAGCCACGCTGCAGGATCAGGCCACACTAGTTCCTCAAGGATGGAGCCTGAGTGCTCAGAAGATGCCAGAGCCCCGAGCAATGAGTGCACGGAGCAGGTAGGACACAGGGGCTCATCCTTTCTACCAGGGAACTGGTTTCTCACTGGCGTTGCCTCAAGAGGTATTTATCTCCTTTTTGCAGTGGGGAAACTGAGGCACAAAGGTGGTTGCTGAGACTGGGCACAGTTTTGGTTATGCCAGTAGATCTGAGAAGCGTTCCCCCTCTCTGCTGGGGTCTCACGAGCCAAAAATCTGTTAATACCTGATAAACCTTGGAGGCGCCCTGGGAGGGCTTGGGGAGAGCAAGCGATAGGCAGCACACAGAGAAGGTTTCCACCCCCGGGTGCTCCCCTGCTCATCCCCACATGAGTTTGCCACCAAAGTGGGTCTTTGCATGGCACTTCTGTGCGGGGAGAGGGGAGCGCAGGATGGTGCTGGGGCTGTGAGCGCGCCCCGGGCTGCCCAGCACCTCAGCAATGCAACCGCTGCTCTTCGTATGCTGGCCTTGCGGCTCCTCCTGCGAGTCGGCTCCTTGGCCCCGGGGGTCTGGGACAAGGGAAGCGAGGAAGGAGCCTGCTGCCAGCAGCCTCGGCAGACCCAAGATGTTTTTCTAATAACATCCAGATGGATCCACAGAAGTTGTTAGCATCCCAGAAGGAAAAAAGAAAGAACATCAGCTGCAGGATGAGTGGGGTTTGAACGGTTTAGGAAGGGCAGCCTGGAAGAGAAGCCCGTTGCTGGCTTCCCAGATGCCACGAGAGCATCTGAAATAGCAAATGCTTCCCCGGGAGCCCTGCACAGGCACGGCCGGGAGCAGCATCCTGCCCAGCAGTGCCATAACAGAGCCTTTCCTTCCAGCATTAGGCCCCTGTTTGCTAATTTGGGTCTAGAAACCTCTTTTAATTGAGGCATGTGTCAGAGGTCGATTCTTTTGGTACGTGTGGGTGCAGGTGCCCACCTGCCCCCTTCTCAACTCCTGCCCTGCAAAGAAGAAATTCATTTTGGGATAAGAGGGGGAGGCATTCTGCAGGGAAATAAATGGACTGGGGGGGTGGGGAGTGGGTTGAGCTTGTCCCAAACGTACCCACTGCCCAGGACCCCCTGCTGTGGGGCTGCACAGGGCAGACGTGAGCCCTGGCAGTGGGGTAGGAGGTGTTTTGGGGGTCACTGTGTGCATCAGGGCTCCCCTGTGTGTTTGGTGGTGACAGCTGACAGTCCCAGGGGAAGAGCCTCTGGGCGACGGGGGGTGAAGATGCTCTGTGCCTCGGGTGATAAATGCATCATGGCCCAGCTCCGGAAACAGGGCAGGGAAGGATGTGAGCGACAGAGGATTCATATCCCGGAAACTCCGCGGTGTAACAGCTCGGGAATTCGGCATGATAAATGCATTTGCGTGTACTGTTGCAGACAAGCTGCTTAATGTGGGAAGCAGAGTTTCCTGCAGCACTGAGTTAGTGGGGAAGGGAAAACCCTGGGAGCCAGGAATGTCCGGGGAGAATTAAGCAGGTAAACCCATTACCAGTGACCACCTCTTTGTGTGGGGATTACACTGAGGTTTAAGCTGCAGCTTCCTGACGCTCTGTGTCTCCGGAGGAGCAAGGGCTGCAAGTGGGGGGCCTCTCCCTCCCTCCCTCCCCGTGAGGGGCTCGACCCAAGAGCTGGGATTAACGACTGCCACAAGCCACCCGCACCAGCCAGAACTAATTGCTGCACGTGCTTAGAAACAGCCCAACCTGTGCAAACTGTAGCGATGCTTCAAGGCAGAGGTTTGGCAGACCTTCCTATTGCCAGTTCTTCCTATTGTGACCTTCACCATGGAAACTGCTCCTTTTTAAATAACTGGTTTACACTGTCCCAGCGCCCTGACCAGAGGTTTACCCCAACTCCCCCTGTAGCTCAGAGTGCTGCAGACACTGGCTCTAAAACCAGAGTCACGGCACACGTGGGAACAGATGTGCTGTCCCAAGAGCTTATTTCAGTCAGCACATCATGAAAGGGTTTGGCACAACCTGCGGTCTGTGCTCAAGGAAGGCCGAGGATGGTGGGGAGGGAGGTCTGGGGTGCAGCAGGGGGCTGCTGGGGATGAGGTGTGTGGAGGGTGGGGGCACAGACAGTGCTGCTGCACCCTGGCGCGAGGCAGAGCTGCAGGGATGAGCATCACCAAGAGCCAGGCTGGGGCGGTGGCTGCGGGGGCTCCCTCAGTCCTTGCTGGAGCCTCCGAGGGGCCAATGTTCCATGGCACGGCGGGGTCCTGCAGCCCTGGCCCTGGTTGCCCACCACCACGCCATCCTGTGACGCCCACAGCCTCGCCCGCCCCGAGACGTGTGTGTCCTCCGGCAGCCTTTCCAAAATGCCAACCACAGAAAAGCAGCGGAAACCCAAGCTTTCCTTTTGCTTGGATTCCCATCAGTTCCCAGAGCTTAATAATAGATTATTTCAGGCTTCCTTGCTTCAGTTGTTTTGGCTTTTCAGGCTGGGGCCGAGTGCTGTCTCATGGGCAAAGCAGACCTCTGGCTTGGAGGAAGAGGAAGGAGAAGCCACTTTGTGGGATGAGGGTTTTGCCTGTGATTAAACCCTCCCTCCAGGCTTGCCAGGAGTGTAACCCCGCTCTACCCATCCCGCTCCCCAGGGGGGGGTCCATCACCAGCCCTGGTCCCATGGGGGGCTGCAGCGGGGGATGCCCGGCGTGGGAGCAGCACCCGGCGCCCCGGGCTGGCCACCCCCAAGGGGAAGGGGCCGGGAGGCAGCGGGGGACCCGCCGCTTCCCGGGCCCCTTTAAGCTCCCTCTGGCTCCATTTGTCAGCCAGATGCCGATCCAGATGTTGGCGCTTCGCTGTCTGCCCGCTGGCAGCGGCAGCACAGCGGGGGGTGGGTGCCCCGGGCCCCCCCGCCGCTCCCCGGCCCCGCCGCGCCTCCGCACCGCCATCTCCTGGGCATCCCCGGCATGGAGACGGCCCAGCCGGGCGCTCTGGGGAGGGAAAGCGCGATTCCTGTGTGCCCGGCACCGAGCAAGCTGGGGCTGGGTGCTTTTTTATTTTCTTTGTTATTTGGTGAACTCCCTCGGCCCAGGAGCTCGTCCCTGCCCGCCCCTGGAATCCTGGAATGGTTTGGGTTAGAAGGGATCTTTAAAGGTCATCTAGTCCATCCCCTGCCCTGGACAGGGACACCTCCCACCAGACCAGGTTGCTCCAAGCCCCGTCCAACCTGGCCTTGAACACCTCCAGGGATGGGGCAGCCACAGCTTCTCTGGGCAACCTGGGCCAGGGGCTCACCACCCTCACAGCAAAAACTTTCTTACCAATATCTCATCTAAATCTCCCCTCTTTCAGTTGAAAACCGTTCCCCCTTGTCCTATGGCTCCCCTCCCTGATCCAGAGTCCCTCCCCAGCTTTCCTGGAGCCCCTTGAGGGACTGGAAGGGGCTCCAAGGTCTCCCTGGAGCCTTCTCTTCTCCAGGCTGAACCCCCCCAACTCTCTCAGCCTGTCCTCCCAGCAGAGGGGCTCCAGCCCTCCCAGCATCTCCGGGGCCTCCTCTGGCCCCGCTCCAACAGCTCCGTGTCTTTCTGCTGTTGGTGCCCCAGAGCTGGAGGCAGCACTGCAGGGGGGTCCCCCCACAGCGGAGCAGAAGGGCAGAATCCGCCCCCTCACCCTGCTGCCCACGCTGCTGGGGATGCAGCCCAGGCTGTGGGGGGTTTTTGGGCTGCCAGCGCATGTTGCCGGCTCATGTGCAGCTTCTCATCCATCAAGTCCTTCTCCTCAGGGCTGCTCTCCATCCCTTCATCCCTTCATCCCCCAGACTGTGCTGATACTGGGGGTTGCTTCAACCCAGGTGCTGTATCCTGCTGGAAAATTGAAGATGAAACAGAAGCAGCTCTGCTGCTCGCCTTCGCGTCGCTTCCTTGGCTGAAGATGCTGAACGGTCCCTGATAACAGGCCTGTCCTGCTCTCTCCTAAATCCACTGCTGGGTGCTGTAGCTGTTGCCAGGGTCCGTGCTGGGTTTCATGCTGCAGACTGGGCACTCTGCAGCCTTTCTGCAGACCCTTGGTCCCCATGGTCCCACGCTGCAGCAGCCCCGGGCTGTGATGAGCTCAATGAGTGCCATGAAGACAGTGCTTCAGCTGCCAAAAAGTCTGGTATTCATGGGAATAACGTCCCCAAAGACATGGGGGCAGTGAGGGGCCATGAGCAGGCAGCAGTGGGCAGGACATCTGCCTTGCCTGTAAAGGGAGCTGGTGATGGACTGAAGGACCACTGGTCCATCTGTCCTGCAAAGCAGAGGTGTTACTACCTTGCAGCCCAGCCCGGCTTTGCCGCCCAGCCCTGTCCAGCTTTTACCTTTCTTGGGCATTTTCATGTCACACATGGAGAACATATGGGAGCCATTAGAGCCAGATTTACATTTTTCCCTAATGAATGGCAGCATGTCACAGAGTTGTTTATTTAATGTAAAGTGCGATATTTTTAAAAAACGGCTTCAGCTCTCCTAGTGCAATAGTTTGTGTGACTTTTCATGCCCTTCTTCCTGGTGCAGGGTAAACAGCGGGAACTGGCAGTCAGGTTTTAAATCTCTGCAGAGGACTCCTGAGCTGAACAGAAGGAGGGAGAGGGTAAGATTCTGAGCCCTCTGCAGTTTGGTGAGCCCTGGCTGATGGCGTGGTGTCGAGGTTGCAGTCTGTTAAGATCTCTGGAGATTTTAGATCTAGCTGATGAACCCCTGTGCTGCGCAGCCCTTTATTGCCCTTCCCGTGTCTGAGCCCTTCTGGATTGGGCAGGTGTGGAACAAAAGGGCTGATCAGGGATTCCCTCAACCCAAAAGGTTTGAGAGGTGTGGAGGCAAAAATACAACTTTGGAGAGCCCTGTTGAAGTTGTGTGCGCGGATGCCGCAGACCTCAGCACTGGGAGAAGGGGTTGTGGGATCACATAGGACCCTACATTCCCTGCACCACCTCCTCCTCCCACTTCTTTAGGATGTGGAAGCTTGCAAGAGCCTGGTAAGATCTGCCAGGAAATAGCACTAGGTCGTAGCTGAAAAAGGCTGAAATCTACCCCATGGGGTACCCTTGGCTGCTGCTGGATTTGAATGCTGTAAATTTAACTGCGCATCCCAACACTGCCGTTCCCTCCCCCACCCCGCCGTGCCTCCCCAGCTCACCCTCTCAAGCAGCAGCGCTTGCTTTTCCTTCCCTCCGACACGCTCCAGAAACCCTCTCTCAGCAGACTTGCTCTCACTGCGCTCACTGGGAAAGATCTTCAAGTCTAATGATTTTATTAAATCTTCTAAGTCCTTTTTTTCCCCCTCACCTCTCACCCTAAGGACAAAACTCTCCAAAGCGAGCGTGGTTTCTCTGGGTAATGTCCTCCTTGCTTGTTCATCTGTCTGAAGCAATTACTGTGGCTTCCTTGGGGATTATTTTTCAGACAAAGTGTTGACATTTTTCCCCAGTTGGGCGTCAAGTGTGTACCTGCGGTGGTGATTTCTGAGCGGCAGAAGTCTGACGAGAGGAATGCCCTGTGGTTAATGAGGTGTTGGAAGACAGCACGGCTAAATCCGGCATTACGCTTTCCAACTTTCCAGTTTAATTAGAAATCTGGATCCCCTGGTCATGCGTTATTTCGGTTTTTTGCCTTGAGTGACAGCCCAGCTTTTCAGAGGAAGGCGACCACAGTGTTTAGGCAAGGTGGTGATGCCGTTAGCTGTCCACATCGCTCTGTCTTGCCCAGCTTTGTGTTTGCCATTGGAACATCATCTGTAGCCTTTCCCAGGTGCCAGCCCCGCCAGAGCAGTGGTGCCAGGGACATCGGCGGTGGCTGGGTCCTTCTCCCATTCTTTTTCCTCCTGCAGCTCCTTGGCCTAAATCCAGGGTTTTGGCAGATATTCAGCCCTTACTGGACACTGCCAGGTACTGGTTTAAGTGTCAAACTTCTCAACTTTTATCCACTGAATGAAGCAATTAGATGTTTGAAGCAGCGCAGAAGGGGTTCAGCCTGCTGAGGGAACCGTGTCCCTGCAGGTGCAGGATGTGGGCACAGGTGAGGATGATGATGATGCCCCCACGGGACAGCCCTTGTCAGCTGAAGGGCTGCAGGGTGTCGTGCATCTGCTCCTCTCCCACCACTGCCCCGAACCTTCACTGAGAAGCGAGAGAGTGTGTTTTACCTCACCGCTCAGGTAATTAAAAGCGTGCGCGTGGTTTGTGGTGGCAGCAGAGCTAATGAATCATTACTTGTTCATCTTGTATAGTGGGAGTGGGATTGTATACGCTTGGCATGAGTTACATCACATGTGCTTACACGTGTAAAATAAGGGAACATTGGAAAGCAATCACAGGGGTTTGCCAGGCTAGGGATATGACGCTAGCTTACCTGTGATATGGGGATATTGAAAAAACCCCAAAGTTATCCTACTGCTGTACTTTATTTTGGGGGGGGGGGGGAAGCACCTGTGCAGAGTAGATTTTTTGCAAGCGTTATTTTCTTCTTTCTTATAATTAAAATGTTTTAGTTGGTATATGCAGTAAAAATATGCCTTTTTGGCTGTTGAGGATTCTCAGTAAAAACTGGAAATCGGTATTTGTGGTCCTTCAAGCATTCAGTGTGCACATAGTAAATACCTGCAAGACCATTCATCTGCCCCCCTCTGTGGGCAGCTGTATGGAAGCTTGGCTCTGTGAAAGACAAGAGAAACAGCTCACATCCCACCGCCCTCCAGGAGGAGCAGGAATCACCTTTTGCCTTGATCTCCACGCTTTTCCTCCAGAGGAGAAACAGCACCGAAGGGCGGTGGCAGCAGGGAGGTGCCTGGAGGGTGCCAGGTGCTGGTGGCCGTGGCTGGTGGCCATGGGTGGGCGATGGTCCCCATTCTGCCGGGCTCCGCAGCTGCGGTGCTGCCGAAGCTCAGCGCGCTCCTTCCCTGCCGATCCCGCACCGGCTGGCTCCCCGTCTGCCTGGGAGGGCGGGATTAATGCGATGCTATCAGCACTGGGGAAAAGATATCAGCGCCAGCAATTGCCAAAGTTCAGGAGTACAGTAATTAGCAGAGCAATTCTAAACTGCAGTAATTAGTGGCTAATTACTGCAGCAGAAATATGCAAGGCACGGTGCTTTTTATTCCTCTCTCCTGTGTAGAGATGGCTTATCTGGGGTTTTCCGGGAGCAGGGAGCGCTTGTCCCATGTCTCTGTCCCCAGTGGCAGGAACGGAAAAAGTGGTGAGCCCAGAAAAAGGGGAGCCCAAATGGGACGACCTGGAGACCATGGCAGCCGTGAGGGTGACCTCAGCCTGTTCTCCAAAGCAAAGGCCCCGGGGCTGTGCCAGAAACATGTACTTTGGACTCACACCAGCTGCCAGAGGCCGGGCTGTCACTGTCCCTCCGTCCCACGGGGCCAGGCAGGTCCCTCCAGCTCTCCAGGTTCCCCCTCCAAGAGCTCAGCACGGTGCCCAGCCGGGGCTGCCAGCTCATTTATTATTTGCAAATCAGGATGAGATAATTGATCAACCAGCACTGCTGGCTGTGGGGCAGGTGACCGTCCCCGGCCACATTTGCTCAGAAGCAGCGTGTGTCCTGCAGCCACAGCAGCGAGGTGCCGCCCGCCGGGGAAGGGAGCCAGCAGTACCTAAGTGGCAGGGAAAAATAGATTGCAGTATTTAGTTAGCAGCTGCCACAGGCCTTGTCTCCGTGTTCCCAGAAGGTGCCGTGTGTGCGCACAGGAGGAGGCTGAGCGCAGCCAGCAGCGCTGGGGCTGTGGAAACAGGAAAGGTGTTGGTGTTCCCTCACCAGCAAGTCTGGGATGGAAAGGTGAGCTCTGTTGTTGGGCTCTGAAATACCCTGCGTGGCTCAGCTCGGAGGGGAAACGGTCACTGCAAAGCTGGGGAGAGCAGCTGTAACGCTCCTGCCAAATACCTCTGCAGTGTCCAAGGGTCTATTATACAAAAATCAAGGTAAAATGAATTAGATTACCCATCTTTTCCAAACTGGAGTGCTTTTCACCACTGACCCAGAATTATTATTTCAACAATGTAACGTTTAACTACCTTGAGTTACACTATGGACCTAAATGCCTTTTTTTTTTCCTCTTTACCGCTGAATAAGGAAAGTCAGGCCCAACAGGCAGGGCCATAGGAGGAGAAGTGTTAGGAAAAGTGTTTATGAATCGTGAGGCTCAGTGCCTGTCCCCAGCCCGGCTTGTGGCCCAGGGTAAAGGCGAAGATAAAGTTCACCTCACCCCTCAGCCAGGTGAACTGCATCAACTCCTGGTTTTCCTTGGCATTTTTTTTCCTATTCACTAGAACTGCAAAATTGGGATTATTATTGAAGAAACAATAGTGAGTGCACGGGCTGTGGCCATCCCTCCCTGCGGTGGGAGCGGCATCTGCAGCGTCCCGCCAGACTGCGTCACCCACCGTGGCACAGGGTCCCCCAGCTCCCTCTGCGGGCGTCCCCGATCCAGTGTCCCTGCTCGGGTGCTGCCACCGGAGTGACTGGCTTTTGTGTTTCATCACAGAGCTCAGCCCTCTGGTGAAGAAGCACTATGCTCCATTTTCACCTCCCTTCCTCTGAGAAATTTAGACTTTTTTACTCAAGCGCCCTTTAATTTAAGACCAAATATAGCTTGCTGCAATGTTTCCTTATCAAACTTTATTGTCCTGCCACTATACTAGCATATTTTATTTACAGCTCGAAACCTCATCCGAAGCCCGCCAGGAGGACTGAGCCGATCGTGGGTTTTGGCAGCGATGCCGGGGCTGTGCCGTGCCACAGCTCCGGCTGTGCACAAGTGAAGGATCCTGTGCTTTTCCTTCCTGGGCTGCCGAACCCGTCCCATCAACCGCAGCATCCCTGGCTATGGCTCACCCGTAGCCACAGCCGGGCCGTGACAAGTCACACAGGTGCAACGGAGTTAAACCTATTCCTGATTTACTTTTTAATGCAATATGACCAGAAAAGGTTAGTTAAAGGTTTTGGGCTACTCTACACATGAGGAAATTTGACGTATGGGAAAATGCACTTGCCGCTCAGCACAAAGTGATTAGGGAAGCACTGGCTCAGCAGGGCTTTGCCCTGGGGGTGTCTGGGATGACCTGTCCCCCCGTGCAGCTCCTGCCCGGTCACCATCTGTGGGTGCCCACGGTGGACGGGGGAGGATGAGCCAGCGCAGACCATGGTGTTCCCGAGATGCTCTCGCCTGGCAGGAGCGGCTCTTGAGCTGCTCGGGGGATCTGCTTTGTGCTGAGAGAGGAGAAACCCAGCTTCATGGAGGGCTTGGGAGCCACCGAGGGGCCCCAATGCCATTTTTAGAGCCCCATTTAGCCAGACACTGGTGGTTCACCCTTGGGAACGAGGTGCGATGCACGGCCACCGTCATACAACCTGTCCCTGCTGCACCATCACACCCTCAACGTGGCTCGCTCCCGCTCTGCCCCATCCTCACTGCGACAACATCAAGGGGCTTACTTCATGAGTTACTTACGAACAGACTGTAGAAGAGACAGATTTACTCAATAAATAAATACAAATAACATATGGCAGGTACTAGCATGAAATATAACGATATTCACGTGGTAAGGGAGGCTAGGAGGTCTAGGGCTTGGAGCTTTTGGCTGGTGCTAGTTTAGTTTCATACGCCAAGGATGCCGGCAAGCATTTAATGGACTGATAGTGCAATCTCAAATTGCTTGAAGGGCATATTAGAAGCTACATACTTAGATGGATAAATATGTTAATGCAGAGTATCCAGGGAGGTTTTGCGTTAGAACGGCTGGGGATGGTAGAAGTGTGCACTTTCCTGGTATCTGGGGTGTCCTGGGGGTGCCCTGGGCCCGTTTCTGGGTGCCTGCCTGGGGCAGGTTTGTGGGTGTCCCCGGGGGCTGCAGCGTGGTGACGGCGTGTGCCGAGAGCCGGCAGAGCGCAGGGGGCAGTGGGGTGGCCGGGGACCCTGCGAGGGTGTCAGGGCTTTTCCCCTGCTCTGCAAAGCTTCACACGGAGCTGGGGAGCTCTGCTTGGGGTATTTATGGTAAAGCCTTTACCTAAAGCTCGGAGATCTAACGTTTGGCTCTGCTATGCTGGCCAAGAAGAGAGCGAGCGAGGGAAAAGGAGGCGGTGGTGAGTGGGTTTTGGGGCTTGGGTTGTCTCTGAGCTCCCGGGATGGGGTTTAGTCATCCGAGACGGACAATGGGAGGAAGAGGATCGCCTTCTGGCCGTAGTGAGTCCGCGGCCCCAGCTTGCTGCTCCCGTTCTTCTTCAGACCTACAAACCAGTTCTTATCCGCGTGCTTTTTGGAGACGTATGTGTTGTAATGGTTTTCTTCGATCCTTTCAAGGAACAGGCACTCCTCGCCCAGTAACTGCTGAAAGAGAGCCGGGGGTAACAACAGTGAGATGGGATGATGCCCCAGGGAGGAGGATGATCCCAGCTCAGGCACTCCCTGGCTAGGATGCTGTCCAGACCCACCTCTGAGATCTTCGTGCCCCAGTAAATTTCATATTTAAGGCGTGGAGGTAAGTAGCCTTTATTTTGTCCCCTGGGCTACTCCTGCAGTAACTTGTCCTTGACCTGGGCATTTTATTGGGCAGTGACCAAGCCCGGCCCCGCTCTGACAGCCAGTTCTACTCTGGCACTGAGCTTTGCGGTGGCGGCTGCAGGTTCAGGGCAGGAGCAGGGGGAACAAAACAGCTCCTTGGTAAGGCTAGGCAGCCTGCCACCAGGATTATGTGTCACACACTTTGCTATAAATGGGACTATTCCCAAAGAGCCAGTATCTTAAGGGGGCCTACAAGAAAGCTGGTGAGGGACTTTTTAGGATGTTGGGTAATGGTAGGACTAGAGGGAATGGATTAAAACTAGAGATGGGACGATTCAGACTGGACGTTAGGAAGAAGTTCTTCACCATGAGGGTGGTGAGACACTGGAACAGGTTGCCCAGAGAGGTGGTGGAAGCCCCATCCCTGGAAGTTTTTAAGGCCAGGCTGGATGAGGCTTTGAGCAACCTGATGTAGTGGGAGGTGTCCCTGCCCATAGCAGGGGGGTTGGAACTGGACGATCTTTAAGGTCCCTTCCAACCCTAACAATTCTATGATTCTATGATTATTTTTGATGATGCCATGCCCTGCAGTTCCTGGGCACAGGGGGGGAAAGCTCCTGCCTTGCACGATCCTGCTCACACCGGGATCTTGTGGATGCTGTCGCTGCCTCCAGCAAGGGCTCGGTGCAACTGGGATGAGGAGGAAAAATGTGTGGAAGTCTTTGCTGAGTGGCTGTGGGCCATTGCCTGGGGCTGCTCCCACTGGCAGCCCTGCTTGCAGCCCCGCGCTGCACAGCAGAGCCGGGGAGAGGTGGCGGGAGGCAGGCAGGGGTGTGGGCAACGCGATGCCGGGGCCGGACGAGCCGGGATGGAGGTACCAGGGTCCCCCCGCAGCCCACCTTGCAGAGCTGGCAGCTGCCGAGGGGATGCAAAGCAGCTGCCGCTCCAGATATGAAATACAATCTTTGTCAAGTGTCAGATATCAAATACGATATTTGTCAAGAGACAGGGCAGTAAATGCTGTTATTTGATTATTTATTTATTCCCCCCCAAAATAAAGCCGGATGAAGAGTGGCTGCCCAGCTGCCAAAATAACAGACAGAGGTTAATTGTTGCTTGCGGTTGGCATTACTCAGAGCTACGAGATTTCTGCAAACCTCAGACCCGCTCTGTGTCTGGTCCCACATAAACCTCCCACTTACCGAGCCGTAGAGCAGCCCGTTGGTGTCCATCGCCAGGTACTGCCCAGACTGCGTGCTCTTTATATACACCTCTCCCACGCTTTCCGCGCTTAGCTGGAGTTGGACTGAAAGTAAAAATAAAACAACAATAACAACAAAAAAACCCAAAAGGAAAATAGGAAAAAGGGGAGAAACAAACAAACAAAAAAACCCATAACAGATTGACAGAGATAATGTCCTAGCTGCTAGGAAAGTTAGCAGGGTATTTTTGTTCTGAAGCCTGGCTTATAAAGAGTTTATAGGAAAGAGTACAGCGTGTAATAGAAGTATCTCCTTGTAGCCTCTTCTTCAAAGAAAGCCCACAGCCATGCTTTGGGAACCAAAGACCATTTTTTCCCTTATTTTACATCAAAGGAAGGGCAGCCTTTTGGTTAGGACGCTGGAATGGGACACAGGAGATTGGGGTTTTAATTCTGGCTCTAATTTACAAATTTCTCATGTGGTTTTGACAAGACACTTAAGGAGTGACACATGAAGAAGTATTTCGAGAGCTAAACCAGCGACGGGCAGACGTCAGATGCCGGCATTGCAAAGCCCTGATCCAACGCATCCCATGCAGCTGTGTGCCGCGTCTGGCGCTATCTGGTGTGCCGTAGGCGGGTAGCGGAGAAATACAAAGGGCTGATCTTCATCCTAAAAAATACCTCCTGGAGGCAGCTGTGAGCCACGTCTCAGATTGCTGCAGCTTGTGATGCTAACATGAATTTGGTCCTAAACGGAGACCGGAGCCTGGCAGGGGACGATAGGTGCATGGTGATGCTGCGCTGCTTCATGCAGCCCACCAGACACCGGCGTTCCGTCCACGATGCTGGATCTCAACTAGAGACTCCAGGGCAAAAAAAGCTCCTTATTGGTCTTGTACTGTGGGAGGGGAGCAGGTTGGCTCTAGGCCAGGGTGTCTGGGCCACCTCCCTCCTCTGGTCAGCATCCTGTACCTAGCGCAGCAGATTTAACCTTCCTATTTTTCCAGTTACTTTTTTTGCCCCTTGGGTTCCTTTTTTTCTTACTTCGGTAATTACAGGAGTCTTGGAAAATGATTAGAACTTGGCTCAAGTTCTTGTTTAACGTATTTATCAGGAAGAGGCAAGGGAAGAGGCCATTCGGTTGGAGAGAAGCTTTGGGCGGACAGCCTTGCGTGCTCAGAGAGGGTCCTGTGCTGCTCTCGTGGGTGGGCAGGAAAACCGAGGGCTGAGCAATTGGTGGCCCCATGAGCCGCGTGCAGAGGGCTGCAGTTATATCCAGAGTGTGACCTGCAAAATCCAGCTCTTCCAAATGAGCATTTCCATCTCCTAGTCAGCTTTTTTGTTAGTATAGAGATTTGTAACATAAATATTTAGGTTGGTTTGAGTGAACTACAAACAGATGCCTCAGCTCTAGCTCCTTCTTTTTTAATTTGTCCTTACTTGGACAAGGTAAAAGGTAATGTCACCTCTTGGCATGGCAGACGCCCCCATCCCAGTGAAATCTTTGCTGTAATGGTTCACGTTCTTCATTTTTTGGCATTTCCTGCTCAGTAAATTATGTTTAATGAGTAAATTGCGTGGGTGCAGGTTTGCAGTGATTGGCAGTCCCTGGTTGGGGCTGGGAGCCCCCATCCCGTCTTGCACTCGCTGCAGGGCTGCAGCCGGGGAGGTGGCCAAGGAGAAGCCCAGCAAGAGACATGATCTCATTTAGTGGAGGGACTCTGCAGGTGCCGATGGGGACATTAAGGTCTCTGACCACAGAGGGAGGGAGAACGTCAAGTGCGGAGGAAGAAGCTCATGCACAACTTCTTGCATTTTTTGCAGGTCTGTACAGATATTTCCTTCCATGCAGTAATGGGACGAAACAAAGAAAATAAGGCTGTTTGTGGAAATGAGCATGGGCTTCATCCTTGAAGGTCTGCAATGTCCTGGTAAGTTTTCTTTTCCTTTCACAGAGCAAGCTCGGGATGCCCACGCACAGCAGCAGATGATGCGGTGAGGGAATCCTTACGTAGGGCTGGATGATGAGGGCTTGGAGTGAGCAACTTCTGTTCTCCTGAGAGGTCCTCCCTGATGCTGGGGCTAGTGCCTGGCAAGGCAATTTAAGATAAAAATACAAATCCTTGATATTTGTCTGGAAGAAAACGCACATGGGCATGGGCAGTTTGCAGAGCACGGCTGTGGGTTCACGTTGGCTCCCGGATGAGCCGCAGGCATTCCTGTGCCTTGTCCTTCCCCGGGGTCTGCTCTCCCTGCTCTCACACCTAGGTTTCCCATAAGGATTTGGGTGTAAGCAGCGTCCCACGGCGCAGGTCATGGTGCAGGGAGTGGCGCTGAGCATCTGCAGCGTTCGCCCGGCGCAGGGGCAGGACCTGCGGGCAGCCGTCGGTGCTCAGAGGCAGGGGACCTTGCCGTGAGGGCTGCTCCGCTGGCATGCAGCCCTGCCAGGAGTTTCCTCTGTAAATATTTGCATGTTTGGATATCCAAGTTTACAAGATCATTTACAGGAGGTTCCTTTCTGGCAGAGGTTTCCAAACAGGTGGCCCCAGGCCAGCAGCTGGCGAGGTGCGAGCGTGCTGCGGCGCGGATGCCATGCGCAGGAGTGCTGCCTGCGCTCGCTGCCTGCCTGCCTGCCTGCACGGTGTGGCTGTAGGGACCAGCGGCTGGAGGGGAAACACTCACTCCAGGGTGACAGGCTCACTTTGCCAGGGAAAAAAGGCTGGGCTGTGTGGCAGCATCTGTATTGCGAGATGGTGGGCTCGAGGGTGGGGCGCAGGGGCTGGACACTTCTGTCCTCAGTGGCACCCCATGTCCCAGGAGATGTCAGTTTGCCACCAGCTCTGCAAACCTGTGCTGAGGTCCCCAGGGCACAAGGGCATCTCTGTGTCCCCCTTCAGACTCCAGCACCATCTCAGCACTGGCAAAATGGGGCAGAGATGCTGGGTGAGCTCGTCCAGCCTCTCCAGCTTGTGGGTCGTGGGAGTCTGGTCCCATCTCCTGCAGGTGCTTTGGGTCGGCTCCTGCTCTGCCTCTCGAGGGGTTTGAGAAGGGTTTAGTGCCCGGTTCATTCCGGGCTGGAGGCTGCCTGCCCCGTGCTGTGTTTGTCCAGCCTCGGTGAGCTCATCCTCTCCCATGCCCCCGCGCTGCTGTGTGCGGCGCGAGTGGTGGGGAGACGGCGTTTGTAATTAAAACTCTGCTATAAACCGCCTTTCGTTAAAACAACAATAACAAGAAGAAAGGGTAACTTTGGGGGAGAAAGCCACATGTACGCTTGTGGTTTAAAGAAAATAAAAGTGCTTTTCTTAGAATTTGCAAGGCAGACTTAGCTCCTCCCAGCCCGATTCTAACCAGACAGGAGCCTGGCAGGTCCCAGTTATATTCCAGTAAATGTTGAGGATATGGTGTACCCAGAGGCTTCTGACGAGAACTGAGAGCTCCAGCGTGCGGCAGTGGGTAAGAGCCCAGCCCCGCTGCCCACAGAGCCCTGGGGAGCTTTTGCTCTCCTCGGACACAGGTTTAAAAAATCCTCTAAGCATTTTGGAAGTGCAAGAGCCCTGAAAGCTTAAAACTTCCCAACCAGTTCCTTGGATTTTCTGTCTTTGTCCTTGCACAGCCATTTTCTCTTTAGTCCGAGTGGTTTGCCAGGGGTTTGCTCTGCGCAGCCCCACTGGTCCCTGCTGCCGGCCTGGCCTGTGAGCTGCTGCCGGGGCGAGAGCTCCTGGTGCCTTTGGTGACATGCACAACTACTGAATAGGACAAACATCCACCTTTCCTTGCTGCACAGGATAATACTACTAACTTTTGATATTAAGGTTTGCCCTATGTCAGATAGTCTGCAGCACTTTGTAGTAGCATTTACAAAAATGGCACTTTTTGGCGAGCGAGTCCTGCCAGCTTCCTGGGGTAAACTTTGATGCCAGTTTTGGAGAAGGAACATGCTCCTGGAAAGGCAGTGGGATGGGAAAATGGTAGGACAAGTGTTGGCAGTTCATCCCAGCAGCAGGTCCCCAATGTCCCATGGGCTGGACCCACCAGCATCACCGACGGCAGGGAACAGGGACAGGCAAGAGGAGACTCTGGCCATGGATGGCCCGTTAAATCATACATAGAATGTATTATAACTGTTTCAGCATACAATAAGCCATGCTTGTTTTCAGAAACAAAAAGAGAATGGTAACACGAGTGCATTTCTAAAGCCGTAAGTCACAAAATAACCCTCTCTCACCTGATTTTTGCCTCTGCTGGGCTTTTGCAACCTGCAGGAATTTAATTAGCTGCCTAAGGGGAGAGGGAAGTTCCCCGAAGGCGAGGGGATGCTGTGTGCAGGGCATACAGATAAAATCCTTCTGCAGGTGGAGGAGTCTGGGCCCGACCTGCCGCTCTGGCTGGCGATTTCATGCCCCAGGATGCCCAGCCCCGCTGTTGTGCTGACTCCTCCAGCCCAGAGGCAATGCAAAGATAGCACAGAATTATGTGCCATGGCTGTGTGTGTGGGGGGGATGCGAGGCTGCTCCTAAGCCTTTTTTCCCAGCTGCCAGCTCAGTGCGCAAGCCAGCCGCGCTGCAATTAGCACTTTGGTCCTGTGTCGTCTGCCTGCCTGCGATTATGTTGATGACCAGTTTCATATTTAATACTTCTGCAGGTGTGAAATAGCACATGTACCGTGCCTCCCCGGGCTCTGCCTACTGGCTGCAGTGTGTCTGGTGCCTGTGCTGACTCCTGGAAGATGTGTGCCCACCAGGAGGGACAGAGCCCCGGTACAGAGCATGTCTTCCCCAGCTCCCCCCTTCCTGGCCGATAAAATCATAGGAGTGAGGAGGAGCACCAAAAAGCCCCGTTTGCTTACTGTGCTGGTCGCTTCGATCCCTGGTCCCATCCACTTTGCCGTCTGGGAGGATGCGTAGGAAGTGGCCCCCGTTGCTGCAGTAGAGGAGTTTGGGTTTCTTGTAGTTCCCCGGGGGGAGGTTGAACTTTTCCGTGAGGGCGGTGAAGGTGGTGATTTCCCCTTCGGCCATCTCTCAGCCTCTCCCCACTGCCGGGCTGCAAGAGATGTGGCGGTGTATGGCAGGGGCAGTGGCACCGAGTGCTTGGCACAGGCTGCTGCCGCCAGGCTATTAAAGGGAGGAGAGGGAGCCCGGTGGTCCCCGTCTGTCCCCGGGGTTGGCCGCGGGGCAGGGGACTCACACCTTTGCGGCTGATGGCACAGCCCCAACGGTGATACTTCTCCAGCGTGGGAGGTGGCGGGGGGAGGGGGGGGTCATCTCCTCACTGGGTGTAGCTGGGCGGGAGGGACTCTGTCCTTTTAATTTTATCACAGTAAATTCTGTTTTCTTTCTACCTTCTATTGACGTACGTACTAAAATTATACGCTCACAAAAAATAGTTTGAAAAACACCCAGTGTCTGATTGAAAGCCACAAGAGACAGGAAGGGAGCCCAGGTTAATAACTCTCTCCGCTATTATAACTTTCAAACACGATTATGACGAGGTATTGCAACACGTACTGCATGCCAGATAGCAAATATTACTTCATATCTTGGCACTCTGCATCTCACCTGGCCAAGGCGCACACATGCTAAAGATCAGAACAAGCGTTAGGTATTGTGGGGGATGGACAGGGGGCAGGAGGCTGTCCTGCGTAAGCATTTACCCGTGCACTGATCAATAGGATATAGAAAAAAGGACTTTTGAGTCTAGATTATACTATGTTTGTGCACCCTTGCGTCCCACTAACAGTGGTTAAAAGGGCAAAGGCAAAGCTCTGGGTGATGCAGGAGGGGGGCATGGGGCATTCCCAGCTGCGCAGGAGCACCAAGCACCCTCTCCTGAGAGTGCTCCTTCCCGCGGGGCTCCGCTGCCCCCCCCAGGGACTGGGGAAATGCACAGGGATCGCATCGAAACCCCATTTTGCACAACACCGTGCGGTCACGATCCACGTTTACGCAGCCACCGTGCCAAAACCTGAAGGCATCATCAGCCCGATAAGAGAAAAATGCTGTGAATGCCGGAGGTGAGAACTGCCGCTGCAGCCGGCGGATCAGGACGTGCTGGGTGTGGGTGGGGACCAGAGTCCCACACGTTATTCCAGGTATGTTCAAATTAATCTGAATGTTTCTAGCCTACAAACTACATTTTAAATCTCCCATGAATCTCCCATGTTGACTTTCATATACAACGTTCCACAGCGCTTGTAGAGAAGTGGATTTATGAACAGAAAAAGACAGGGCACAACATAAATCTAGATACGGGAAATTACTTTAAATGTCTTGTGTTCCCATAGCTATATTACGGAAAATATTATATAGTCACTGTTTATATAAATTTATATATTTATAGATTGTAAAAATGTCTCTTTAGCACTGAGTTGTGCTACTGGTATGTTAGGATGGAGCCAGTTTCACACTGTGTGGGTCTGCCGTGGTACTTAAAGAGTGACCTGGGAGATACTGACTGCAACTCTTTGCAGTACACACACACACACACACACACACACACACACATAATATCTAAACATTTGTCTGTAAACTCTTAAGTATTTAAATTTGGAAACGCAGCTGCAAGGAGGGGAAACTACTCCTTCAAGTGGATCCCAAAAGCTTGCAGAAGATAAAAACGGCTGCAAGTTGGACTGATAAAAGCTGAAACCTTGGCCGTAAAGACTTCATCGCTATCGCTGAAAACACAGCCAAGCCATTGCAACCAGCTTTGGTGAGTACAGAGGCTTCATCCCTTACTCTCAGGCGCGTCCCCTTGGCGTTTCTATCAGAACAGAGAGATTTCCTAGGACAGGAAAACAACCGTCAAGTAAAAAAACATTCCCTGCCATCGCAGGCCTCAGTTCCTTCTGGTGGCTGTTGGTTCACAACAGCTTCTCTTTCCTCCTGACTATCAGCCCTGGTTTTGCTGCAGATGGAGGTGTTAAATCCCTAATACAACAGCTGATCATGGAGCCAAAATGCAGGGACAAATTATTTTAAACATTTCCCCACTGCCCTTTCTCCAGAACCATTTTGATCTTGTTTGGTAAGTCACCTTTGCTGGACCAACGCTACCAAGTGTCACTCTATCAACCCAGCGCTTCCTCAGCTGTATGCTGGTTTGCACTGGAAGCTGTTTTGGTTCTTACCTGGGTTTAAAAATCCGTATTACACATCTCCCCAAGGCTCGCTTTAGCTCTGGAGCTATTTGCAAAGCCCAAAGTATCAACGTTTTCCCAGGGGGTCTGGCCAAGTTTTACAGCCGCCTGTGCGGATGCCCCTGCTCCTGAATCGCACAGAGCCGGGGCCATCTCAGCGCCCGTGAGTTCAGGTTTTGTGTGTTTGGAAGTTGTGAAGTTTTGCAGATCCCCTATTTGACACAGACCGGGTTTTTGGGAAGTGGTTTCTGCAGGTGATAGCACGGGTTAGCTGTGCTGTCCTGTGGTGAGGTTGGTGAAGGAACCTACGAGAGCTCAGAAACTTTATGGCTCCTGGTGCCTTTCCAAAGCAGGTGATGGGCTAGCTAAGTATAGCTTCAAAATCCTTCTTTAACACAGTTCTCAGGCAGGTGAAATTAGGTATTTCTCAGAGTGTCTGGTCCCCAAATTTATTTTTCTGTCAAGAGCTCATACTTTTCTTGTGGTAGTTCAGTTTTTAATGCCAACTGTCTGCCAAGCTTTCTCTGAACCAAAGCCTTCAAGTCATTCAACGTGGTCCACAAGGCTTTAGTGCTTTACTGAGCATTAGTCAAGACCAGTGGCATTGCGTAATTTCCTGGAACTAAAGCTTTTCTTGAACCTTTATCTGAGAGCAAAAGAAACTCAGAAGCCTCCTGGGTTGATGATGGATGGAAGGGAGAAACAAATATCCCAAAGCCAAGAGCTCAGATCAGGATCTCGGCAAACTTACCCTGCAGCCAGCACGAGCGAGGAGTGGGCGGGATGCTCCCCGTGCTCACCTGAAGGTCTGTGCATTCAAGGGCATCCAGGGATGGCTTTAACAGAGCAGCCCCACTGGCAATGGCTTCTTCACTTCCACATATTTCCTTTAAGGTTTTTTTGCTATTTTTAGAATTAATTCAGTGCTCGCCAGCTGCCTTTGATTCCACAAGAGAAGCTGAATGAACACTATTTTCCACTCCCATTGTCTCTCCTTGCTAAATACTATTGCTGTTCTCATACTTTTATGACCGTGGGGTCAGCACTCTACACATCACCACTCATGGCCCTACTATTATACTTTTGGCAGGAACATGTTAGGTTTTTATGGGAATTAAAAAGCATAAGTGAGGGAGAGAACCTGAACCAAAGACAACATAAAGGGCCTTATTTCTTTGGGTAGAAGCCCAACAAAATTATTAAATAGCTCAAAGCAGAACAGAAAGCAGCTCTCTCCAAGATGCTAAGCTGAGAGATACCACACTCCAGCGGTTACTTGGTGACCCATGGAGAAAGGAAAATATTCCAAGAGGAGGTTGCTGTAAAAGGGGGATGGCTGCTGCTGAGCAGTTGACGCTGCCGGTCACACTAGGACAGTAAGTTGGAGCCCCAGTGGGAGAGCGTTTGTCCAAGACCAGCTGTGTTCATGGCTTTTTCCTCCTGCCCCTGCGTAACATGCTCATCCTCTTCACTCCTGTAGCTTTCCTGTGCTCTATTGCCTAAGAGAAAACTAACATTGGTTGAGAATGAATGGCATCATCACTGGGAGCTGGACCCACGGCATATGCTCCAGGGTGGTCCCAGCTCTATCTGCAGGCATCAGAGCAGAAGGTCCCACCAGCAGCCTGGGACACCCGGCTCTTCCTCCTGGGCTGTGGAAGGAGATGTCAGAACCCCAAAAGATCAGAAATATCTTTCTGAAGAAAAAAAAAAAAGGACTTAAAAAGTGAGTTAAACCTGAATGTTAACTTTAACCAGGTCCTGCTGACCTTTGGTGGCTGGAGCACTGCGGTGTGCGTGCTCCTTGCAGCAGCGAGGGGAGATGAGCCCTGCGTGGGACCGGAATAACTGTGAAATTCTGAGAAGTTTGGGTTTGGTTCCAAACTTTATCACTGACTGCTGCCGCTGCAGTGGCCAAACCAGTGGCTTTGATGTGAAATCCCAAACTCTGCAGACATCTGAGTCTGAACATCGAGGGCCGGTTACGCTGCCAATAACAAGCGAACTCTGTGTGAGCTCCAAAATAGCAGTCCACGCTGGGGGCCATGGAAAAGGAGCGAGGTCCTTTTCCCTTCCCATTTTAAAATCATTGCAGACTTCACTCAATAGTACACTCAGTAGTGTTCTCCCCTTTGTTTGCATTACAAAGGTGGCCTTGATGAGAATTTTGGCAACTTGGGGGACTGCTAATGGCCCAAAAGTTTTTTGCATGTCTGGATTGCCAGGTCACACTCAGACCAGGCTGTTTGTGGCTTCAAGGGTATTCTTGTGGCTCTCTTGTGGCTCCTGTGACACAAATTTAGTGGCCAGCTAAGACTAACCTCCCATCAGTACGGTAGGCGCCGCATGTTTTCAGTAGCAGCCTCAGCAGAGGAGCCAAGCGGAGAAGAGCCGCGCTGTGTCCCATGGGGCTCCCAGCAGAGCTGGGCACCCTCCAGGCATGTCCCTCTGCCCGGGGGACTGTCCCTGCCGTGGTCCCTGCTCCCCAGGGGAACTAACCCCACGCCTTTTCTGGCCAGCCCTCTGTACACGCGCAGTAGCTGCAGACCACAAGGATGGGAAGTTGTTGCTTCTCAGCTGGGAGATGAGCATTTTCCACAACCATCCACAAACCTTCACCCACCAGTTAAACTCGTTAGTAGCTTACTGAGCCATCTCATCAGAGGCTACCTAGACCAAGAGCAGTGAGGAACTGGGGGGAGACGAAGTCCCTTGTCCTGTTGCTAAAATTTCTCTGCCTGTTTTTCTCTCCTGTCCATCTCTCCAACACGTCCTTTCTGCTCCTTTTTCTTTTGACTCCTCCTGACTTGAACAGATCCGTTTTCCTGAGATGAGTTGCAGGAATTTTGCATGTTCAGGTTGCACCAGAGGCTGGTGGAGCCCAGCACGGTGTCTGCAGCTGAGCACGCTGGATCATCAGCACAGCCTCCTCACAACTCTGACACCCAGACGGTGCCTCTGTCCCACAGGTGGTCCCTGAGGCTGTGAGGTGACCAGTTAAGGTGAGCCTATATTTTTTCCTCAAGTATAAAATACCTGGCTACTACAAGGAGGAAACCAGAGGTATCTCACCTACCATGGGTTAAAACAAGGTTGGAGATTGACTCATATACATTAAAATTGTCCTTGGCTTTGGATACAATCCTTTGTATAGGACTGGAAAAAAATGCTGTGGATGGCCTCTGTTAAGCACTCTGTCAGAACAAGTGTGGATGCGTTGATGAAAAGTGCAGTTAATCCCAGTTGTCATCTAGCTGATCAGATAAAGATCATCCAGCAAACGCCAAGTGGGCGAGAAGCCAACTGAACCCAGAAGTCCTCTAAGGTTTTGTCAGACTTCAGTTAATGGGATCAGCGTCTCCTGAATCGGGCTCTGGTGAGTTCAGTGGAAACACTGCAGTTGGTTTCACTTTAGAAAGTGTCATTTTCTCCATTAAAGCAGAAATCATGTTTCTTCCAGGGTATGTGACTCAGCTGTGACCAGCCCACGTCGCCTCCTGATGGGCTCCTTTCCCATTCCCACTTTTGACTGCAGCCACCTGCAGAGAGCAGGCACTTCCCGGGCAGTTCAGACACGACATATGGGAACGGGAAGCACTTACAACAGGTAGAATATTTTTAAGGAATTCAGGCTCTGGCTTTCCTCTGCCCATTGCCTGTCCTGAGGGATTCCTGAAGTGCCCTGTGCTCATTGCTGGGTGACAGGTTTGGCCTTGGGCGATCCAAGAACTGCCTGAGCGTGCAGAGTAAACATCTCGCGGATAAATAGGGATTGTATTCATCATAAGTTTTAGAGATCCTTCGCGTGGGATGGATTTCCTCACCCAGGAAAGGATTAGAGATCAGCAAGAGGTTTCCTTGAGCCTCGGTTGCTCCAGGAGCTACAGCACAGTGGGTCTGGGGTCATCACCAGCACCGCCAGCCTGCAAGGGCTGCCCCCTCCCAAGGGCTGGTGGTGCGAGGCACAGCTCGAATTCCTTTGGCTATGAATCCTCTTAGAAGCACTTAATAAATGATTAGGCAAAGCCTAAATATGTAATAGATCTTTTTGTGCATATCAGCAGAATGCATTGGCTCGTTTCTAGTCAGTGTTTATGGCAAGATGATTTTATCTCTAGTAATATGATTAAGTGCTTAATGAAATATTTATCAGTCAGGTTTTACCCTCTGTAAGTGGAATATGTGGTATAAAGTGTGGCCAAAACTCTAGAAATTAATTTAACTAAGGCCTGCTGTCATCATCTCCACCAGAAATCACAGTCATTCCAGTTAGGTCACACTGGATTTGTGCTGGGTAAAACAGACAGGAGTGTAAATGTGAAACTTTTGGCAGTTTACTGAGTGGGTATCACTAATGGCAAGACTGAGCGAGTTCTTTGCCAAAAAAAGGCTGATGATAAACACCAGGAGCATCACAGTAAAGACAGATTAAGAAAAGGCTGCATCCTGCCCGGGGGGAGGGGAGAGGGGGTGCTCAGTTACGAACTGCAGCAGAGAGTAACCCATCGCCATCCCTCGGGGCAGCATTTAAAAATAAATGACTGTACTAGAGAAGGGCATCTGGCTCCAGGCGAAGAGAGACTATACCTATATTATATTTTTTATATATATATATATAAAAATATATATATATATATATATTCTTATACCACTCGGGATGCCCTGGGGGAACCCTATGCCACTGGGCCACTGCCAGCCCCTGGGAAACACGTGTTCAGGGGTTAGGTCCCCACGGCCACCCTCCTCCAGCCCCCTCAGTCCCCCTTGCACCTCCGCAGCCCCAGACGGATGCTGTGCCACTGCCCCAGCCCCGGCGAGGAGCCCTGCCCAGCCCGATGTGCCTCTGTACCGCACCGGAGAGGCATGAGGCCGGTGAGGCTGTATTTAGCCATTTTATGCCATCCCAACATTGTTTTAGCTCCTGTCTCATCTTTCTGCAGAGCAGAGAGGGCCGTGGGGATGTGTGCGTGTCCCAGGGGCAGAACCGCAGGGGTGAGGACCTCCCTGAGCCTGCCAACAGCCATGCTTCAAAGCCATGCGTGACTTTGTGTCGCTTTGAGGCTGGGACATCCCAGCTTCTTCTTTAAGCTGGGACATCTACTGCAACATCTCAGCAAACTGGTGGCATCCATGGGGAGACAGGAAAACAAGGTGATGATCCGCTTTCTAATTATCTTCCAGCCTCTCCCACCTCCCCACCCACGCCCTTTTGCAATCTGGTGATTAACTTAATTACGGTTCCAGATCCAGGAGTTTATCCAGCCCAAGAGCAGGAGCTTTGCCAGGAGGGTCTTGCCCCATGTGTTCTGTCTGGGTTCAGACCAAGACCGTGGACATGTACGTGAGCAATGCTGGCTGCAGAAGCAAATCCCATTGCCTCATGTGAGGGATTGAAGCGCTAACTCCCGGAGCAAGCCAGATGCGTGGGAACTGCCGCATGGAAAGAACACAGTGGACAAGGAATCGCAAAAGCTCAGTCTCTCCAGCAAAAGATGGGGTAGAAGATGTGTTACACCCAGAGCATCCAACACCTCTGGGCATTGCAGTGGGAGATAATGCAATTGCCTGGTTACTGGGAGGAGCCGGGGGTGGGTGCTGCTCCCCTGCCCCATCCCTGGCTCCCTCCTTCCCTCCCCAGGAGAGCTTGGCTTTATTTTAAGACACCGTTCGGGGTGAGGCTGGTCCAGCGCAGGCGATGCTTTCATTGCAGCGCGCTCTGCGCTGGAGCTGCGGCTCTTCCCTGGGGACTGGGGTTGGAGCAAGGACCATGAGCCCAGGGTTGGGCTACCAGGGCCGTGGCCATTACTGCTGTGCCGGTGCTGGCCCATGTGACAGCCGGGAGCAGCCTGGGACCCAGTGCACCTAGTGCTCACCCCCTCATCCCAGGGGATTTGTGGTGGGCACCTCTAGCTCTGCTGCCCCAGTAGCACTGCAACACGCATCCTAATTACAAAAGGCAATTAGTGGAGTAACACCGAGGGCTTCCCCTTCCCTCCAGGAGGCGGCGTGCACTCCCTGCCTTTTACAAGTGCCCTTTTCCCCCTCGCAGGCTCACGCTGAGACCGACATAAAGCATCATCCCTTCCCCTGTGCTTCGCTGCAGCGCTGCTTCCCGGCACCTCGCTGCTGCGGACCAAGATGCACAAGCATGGAGCAGCCATTAACATGTGCCACGAGTTACTCAGTCCTCATGGTCTCATCTCTGGCACCTGAGGAGGATGGCTGTGGGGTGCCGAGGCTGCTGAGGACTCAGGGATGATATGGCGTGTACAAGTACCTTGTTTTGGGTGTTTTCCACTGAGCAGTGGGTGGTTAAGTGCAGGGCTGTGCTCGCCTCTCCTCCCTGGCTCTGCCTGTGTTTGCTTCCCAGGGGAAAAGCTTCTGGAGGTAGTGGAAATCACAAGGGACACTGTAAAAACTAATTGCTTGTTGCAGGTTGAAATGTTTTGTGGTGACGTACGAAACTCTTCTGGGCAGGGGGCACTTGGTGTGCCCCGGTGTGGTGATAGAGGAGTAAAGTGGCATCTCCCCCCTCGGCTCCTGCTCCCAGGTGTGGGGGGGTCCCTGCAGCAGGGATCCCATCCACACCCTGCTCAGGACCCGCTTCCCGGCAGGCAGGGAGGTTGGGCGGGGAGGTTAAGCTGGGTGACACTTCACTTGGCTTGTTAATGTCACCGTCCCCCCTGGCCACCCGCCCCCACTGTCCGTGCAGGACACTGGGCAAAATGTCAGACCACAAAGCGGGAGCGCCAGGGCTGTCTGGACTGGGGCTGCAGGTGTGGCTGCGCCCACGGACAGATGGATGGACAGATGGCAGTGCTGGCTGTCGCCACTCCTGGCCATGGGCAAGCTTCTCACGGCTTTGTTTTCCTGCTCTGGTTATGGGCGCTTTTCTCCAGCTCTCCTCCCTTCTCTCTGTCTCTGGGAGCATTTCGATACAGGAGATGCAAACACCTGGCTGCTTGCAGCGGGGAGCTGCTCTGCTTGCAGGCCAGCTCTGCCCAGTAAAAACAGCAGGTGACACCAAATGACAGGTTCTAGCCCTGAAATTTTGCTCTATGCAATGCTCTTATGCCAAGGGGCTGATCTGGTTCTCCTGTTGTATCATATTCTGTCTGAGCCCTGGTCCCACCCCAAGCAAAACCTGCTGCTGACGTCCCCATCTCAGGTACGTGCCTGGTCACTGCTCCTCTTCCTCCCCCTCTATCAGCCTTGAGCTCTCGCCAATCTCTCAGCGCTCAAATGGGTCCGAAACCTCAGTGTGCTGTTGCTAATAAGGCATAAGGCTTGGATTAGGAGCAAAAAGCAGGAATTTTCACGTCGTGTCGGATGCAACACTTCCTGCAGCTGGCCCTCTGAAGGGTGGCCAAGCTCCATCAAGGGCTGGCTCAGGCTTCAAAACTGGGATTTGAGTTTGGGTTCAGACTTTATACCATGTCCATCCCCAAAGAAGCAGAGGATGCTGGAATTGAGGGTTTCATCTCCAGGCCAAGTGAAACCCCACATCCATCCTGGTGGTTAACCATCAGTAGACATATCATCACTCAGAAATCAAACTTCCTCCAGCATAGTCTCAGTCTCGGTTGTTCCAAGGAAAATCACTTGGTTTCTGGGTTCACCATAAGCTCAGCAGTGATTTACCATGCTGAAAATGCGCAGGCAGTTAATGATGTTCATTCTGAAATATTTGTATAGGGACTATGTAGCTTGTCTTGTTAAATTCTAAGAAAAACTGGCTGGAAGAATTCTGTTCTTAATTCTGCTGCTTGATATCTTATTTTATATTTAGCACCTAGTAGCTGATACCCGATTTTTTTCTCTGAGTTGCCTGAGTAAACAGCTTGGGCTGTGTTTTCCTGTGCACGCTGTTGCTCAATAACTTAACAGTGCAACAAAAGTTTGAGATAATAATTGCTATTACCAGGAAAATTATCCAATAAATAATAATTTTCTTATCTGCGTGACTTTAGGGCTGGAGAAAACGCATTACGGTGTGAAAGTGCAGTGCATGAGAGCATGCAAGGAGAGTTTCAAATGAAAGATCGGAGCAAGGCAAGCTCAAAGCTGAATCTTGTTAAGTGCAGATGAGATGATCAGCAAAAAATCCCAGAATAATTAGCCATGGACAACTAGCCACTGGAGTAAACTCATAAGAGAAGCTGTGCATCTCCACCTCTCACTGTCTGTAGAGCCAGACAGGTCTCTGCTTTGACCCATGATCTTCAGGCAAAAATGGGGGGGTTCTTAGGTGAAGGCAGTGGGTGGCTCTGGAGGCCCATGGGCACCGGGCTGTCCCTTTGCCATCCTCATTTCCAGCCTAGAAAGGAGCATGAATCACACACCAGGACGTGCCAGGCCTTGCTAGAAGATACAGCCCTAATTCTGGTCTTCCCCGTCCCAGACATGGTTGTACGGAGGCACCTGCGTCCCTAAAGAGGTGGGCACCAATTTGGTCCTTGCCGTGTCATCTGTGAAGAAGGCAGCGCGACCGCGGCTGGGTGTCACAGACAGGAGCTGCCAACCCTGTCTCAGACACTGCCGCCAGTTTGTTTCCATAACGGTACCCTCAGAGGCAAGGGGATGTTTTTTTGAAGGCTCTTCTACCCTTTCTCATTTCTGTAAACAACAAACTGCCATAAAAAGCACATCACAGGCGAGAGGTCTGCAATTTTAACTACCTGATGGAACTCAGCTGCTGTCCCGAGCGCTTCGCGGAGCTGTTGGCGGAGGGGACACCCACGCCGTTTATTTCCAGCTCCCCAGTGGGCAGCCTAGAGACACGGGGATGTTTGTCCTGCACGGAGTTTCCACAGCTGGTTTAGGGGAAAGCCGTGGGGTCAGGCTGGCCCACAGGGATGCAGCTGAGGATCCTAGCGATGGCGGGAGGCAGAGATGCCCTGGATCATCCAAGTAGAAAAAAACCCCCAACCTAAACCAAAAAACTTCGAGACAAAAAAGGCAACCTTGTGGTTCCCATGGGATGTGAGCATTGCTGTCCCTGCTGCACCGCGACAGTGCCAGGGCATGGAATAACCGGAGTGCCAGGAGCAGGCTGCAGTGATCTGTTTGCAGGGACTTCACATGCTGATGTTAATGTTTTACACATTTACGGAGTGTCTTCATCCCAGTGCAATTCATAAGAAACTCATCCTAGCTCAGCTGAATTTTTAAAAATTACATAAATGCCCCCCAGAATAGGCAGTGTTCCCCTTTGAAACCTGGCTGGTCTTGGGGCACAAACGTGATCCAAACTGTGCTGGCACACAATAACATCCCCCGAAACGCCGGATGCTGCCAGCTGCCCGCCTCAGTCAGCAGGAGCCGGTCAGTGAGCCCCAAGGCGACTGCTCTTGGAAGCCCTGGGACACAGCAGCCAGCCCGGAGAGGGGCCAGGGATGCAACCAGGGATCCGTGCCATGGTACCGAACTCCCTGTGCCAGCTCCATGGGCCGGGGAACAGCGGCTGCTTTCCCTGCCTGCCTGTCCAGGGACGCCATGGACGGGACCCCAATGGGTTTTTATCTTTTTCTTGCTCAGGAGCCGCGCACTCAGCCCCCGCGCTGGGGTGCAGAGTCCCCAGGGAGTAAATGAGCATCGCCCGACCGCCCGCACCATTCCCTGCACTTTGTGTGGCACCCGCAGAGGATCGCATCTGCACCAGGTTTGGTGTAAGGTACAACCCCCCCAACTGGTAGTTTAGGAGTTAGGAAACTCTTCCCATCAGTCGGAAGCTTTTTAGAACACCCTGTAGCAAAGGGAGTATTAAGGAAGGGGAAGGGAGGGTGTTTTACTTGATGCTAAATGCTTATATTTTATGTCAAGATTTGACTTGCAATTGAAACTCAAGTATAAAGGGAGATGGAAATTCCAGTGGAAAATGTACCCAATTGAGTAGAATTCTTATGCGTAACATAAACATGCCCTGTGAGGATGTGCAGCTGTTAGAGAATTAACGAGTGACCTCTCTGGGGAAAAAAATAATCAGTGGGTGAAAGGCAGGGCAGTTTTGGGGAGATGCCAGGCCACGGCTGTGGGAATGGCCCTGCGCAAGGTCTGGGGGAGGTTTGGAAATGCACAGAGGGGACAGAGTGGTCCATCTCCTGCTTGGATGGTGCAAGGATGCAGAAGGTCGCCTGTGCCCACGGCTGCGTGTGTGCCACTGTCCCAGGCAGTGTGTGGCAGGGTAGATGTCATCTGGCACTGAGCTCCAACCACCGGCATCGCTGTCAGGGTTCTGTATGGCGCGCAGAGAGTCCCTGTCAGAAGCAATAGCTTGGATCTGGAGTTCATCTGCTGCTGCACAGGCTGGATTTGTCACGGTAAAGATCTCCCCCTCCTGTCCGCCTGGGCAGCACGGGACAAGAGCAAGCGTGTGAGAGAACTCACTTGGGGTTTCTGCTCATGTTCTTTGTGAGTCAAACCCACAATAGACAGGCTCAGCATGCAATTTGGGGGCCACCCTGAGCAAGTGAGGGTGACTGTGCCTGGACCCTCAGCTTGCAGGCTGGGCAAGCTGCCTGCCTGCAGACCCTGGGCGGGGATGCTCAGTGGGAGCCGAGCCCAGAACGTTGACTGTGCACCTTGCATGGGGCCACCATTGGGGCTGGCCCCACCTCGGGGTGGTCGGTGCCTCTTGCAGGATCCAGGGAAGGGCCCTGATGGGGTAGAGGAGCACCGTCTGGCAGTGCCAGGAGGAGATTTTACCTGGCCCTGCCATCCTGTCCATGCAGGGTGACGTGGAGGAGGAGGTGTGAGGTTGGCAAGGAAGGGCATGAACAGCACTGGGCACCAGGAGGTTGTCCCCGAGCAGCGCTGGGGATGCCCGAGGACACTTCTGGAGGAGAAGCCGCCCAGCCATGGTCTCTGGCAGTGGCTTGCACGGGGCAGCGGCAAGAGCTGCTCTGGGAGGTGCTGCTGGCCAGCTCGGGCTTTCTTCAGAAATAAGGTCCCTGCACGGGTGAGTGCTGGCAGGGCTTGTCTGGAGGTGGGACAGGCGGATTTACTAACTCCAGAGACGTGGGAAGAAAAGATCCGAGGTCAAGGCTGACGCCCAGATTTCGGCTCTTGAAGCACAGATCTAAATTAAGCGCCAGAAGCAAGGGCAGACGCTTTGAGCACAAGAAAGTCATGAGTCATTTATGAACTGTGTGTCTAGACTGTTGTGGGCAAAGTGCAAACCTCTGGGAGGACAACTTGGACAGGACAACACCGCTCCAGAAATGAGTCCGAAGGGGACAAAAGGGTTTTGGATGTCACCCTGTGAGTCAGTGGCACGGAGCCAGGGCTGGGACTGGCACCTTGGGCACAGCAGCCAGCCTGGCTCCCGCACCCTGCAAAACACTTTGTGCGGAAAGCCCTTTTCTGCTTCTTTTCCAATCTTTGTCCTGAGTGTTAACTATCAGGCTCGGATGCCTCGGGGCTGGAAATGCAGCCTACGAGATGTCTCCTTGGTCCATCCCAGTCATCCCGTTCACTCCGTGTGCTCTCCCTGGGTGAGGGAGAGGGTTTGGGATAGAGGGGCAGCATGTGTAAGGGGGTACACACCCTGGGAAGGGGGCACACAGGCAGCATGACCCCCAGTAAGGGGGGCACACACCTGGTGGTAAGGGGGTAGATAGGCAGCATGACCCCCAGTAAGGGGGCACACAGAAAGCAGGCACCCTGGCAAGGGGCTCTGCAGCCGCAGGGGGACTGTGGGAGGTCACGGGTGGGAGCAGGGAGGGTTTGGTGGTCCCATACCGAAGCCACGGGCTGCCAGGGCACCTTTTGCACCTGGGCTTGAAGGAGGAAGATGGTAATTGCTCATTGACCATAATTACTGCCTGTGCTTTGAAGCCTGGCACTGGGCCATGGAGCAGTGACCCACGGCCGCAGGGAGCTCCAGGCTCTCTCACCCAGTGTGATGGATTCCCATCTATGCTCCTCAGGTTTCCAGCTTTCTGGAATAGCTGCCTTTTTCACATCAGTAAGCGACCCTGTGTGCAGTATTTCGGTCACCAGATCACGTTAATCACTGCTTTTCCCCTCTGCTCTCCTCTCATTTTTATCTTTCTTTCTCTGCTGGCACCACTCTGGAGGCTGCACTTTTCTGGGGTGATTTCATTCCTCTTAAAGTGCCTGTGTCTCATCCTGGGAAGGGTCAGACCCGGGGATTTGGGAAAGCACAATGAGAAAGGGAAAGGGGGCTCTTCTGAATGCACTTTTGAGTCAGGTAAGACCCAGATGAGTGCGGTTTTTTACCTTATTAAAACAAAGGTTAAGCTTTAAGCTGGACCATAGATGTGCATTAAGATGCTGCACTGGGGTTAATAGAATAATACTTAGCACTGTCTGTGTATTAGCTATTCTTGAAAGGAATTTATAAATATTAGCCATGGCACTCTTGGAGGGCCTACGTTAGCCTTTTTCTGACACGTTTAGCATCTGGGAAAATGAAGCATTTTTGTTATGCTCTTTTCCTTAGTGAGCAAGCTTTAGGAAGGAAAAGAAGGGCTTGTGGTGGCCAGAGTTCTGTTGCCTTCAGCCACGGGGTACCCTGCAGCCATGCCTCTGCCGCCGGCCCCGGCACCGCCGGCCCCATCCCTTGGGAGGGCAGTGCCACCGCCATGGTAAAGACCTCACGCTTACAGCACTTAGAGCTTATAAAATCTGCAAGTCACTGATGGCTTCTGCAAGGCCTCAGCGTCTGCTTCTGTTCTCCAACAGCATTAAAACAACAGACACTGGTGTTGGAAACAAACAAGACAAAAAATAGTAACTGCTATTACTGAGAAATACTGAGTCAGGCATCTTCTTTAACAAACAGGGAGAGAGAGAGGATTGCTGCATTCATAAAGGCCACACAACATGCCAGGGCAGAGATACCATGACAAAGCAATTGTCCCTCTCTCTCCTGCTGAACCGGTTTTCAACAAATTCTTCTGTGGAGAGATTTCTATTGTGAGCCATTTGAAAGGCAAACCCAGCCAGGCCTGCAGCCCGGAGGATAATCACTCGCAGTTCTGCAGCGGCAGAAAATGTATACAGGATTTCTAGAAGTGTCCCCCACCACGAGTCATTGCCCGCCGTGTTCCAGAGAGTGATGCATCAGCACCTGGGGCCAGCCGAGGCAGAGCGAGGGTCAGGGCTGGCTCCACCGGGCACCTCCCTGGAATATTCTCATTTAGGGAATGTTTACTGAAAGGGTTTGTAAGATACAGTGCAAGTGCCAACATGTGGCTCAAAGCCCTGGTGGTGGCCTCTCTCAGCTGCAAGGGCAAATATGCCCCAGAATATATTGCTCTCCATGTTCTTGTGGCAGCTGGTTCACCTGAAAAAGTTCAGGTTTGGGGCCATCTGGCAGAAAAGCCCTGAGCCCCCACCCTGCAGCTCTGCCCATGCCCAGGGTCATGTCCCTGGCCCTCGTGCTGGCTTTCTGCTGGCACCCGGCTCGGGAAAGGTGGGAAATGCTTCCCTTGGGTCTGCTCTAACTGCAAATTCCCGGTGGCCACGACTCTCCCTGTGGGCTGAGCCTGCGCCCGTGCTGAGTTAGGGGGATCCAGGTGATAGTCAGGCTTTGCCTTCTGGGAATTTATCTGTAGCTGGTGATAGGTTTGGTTTGACCTGTTGTTAATGCTCGTCTTTCTCCACTATTTATTGCAAGCTTGTATTTCTGAATGCTAATTTAGAGAGAGGTATACATCCATCTCATCTAAACACCTGTGATTTTGGGGGTTATTTTTTTATTAAGGATGATCAAAGGGGTGTTGTTTAAGGTACTGGGCGAATGTGCTTGGCATCCCTGAGTCTGGCATTCCTGTGGTTCTGGTGCTGCTGTTGAGAAGCCAGATGAAGGCAACCCCAGCTGTATTTTCAGAGGTCGCTGTGCAATTACCCCAAACTGGTGTTTAAACAACACAGGGCCAGGCTGACACCCCCACTCTGACAGGAGTTGCCCTGGGACCCCCAGGGCTGCCAGGGGCTGGGGCATTGCCAGCCGCATTCCCTGCACCCCCCTGCAGCTCTGCCCCGCTCCCACGGCCGCCCGTGATGGATCCCACCCTGAAACGGCGCCAGGCTCCGAGAGGCGTCACCTCTCACTTGATAATCTTTGTTTCCTGCTAAGCAGAAGCCAAAAGCTAACAGGAGTTTCTGTTATATGCGTGTGCTCCCATGTGTTTGTTTCCCTGGCCCCGCACCCTCCAGCCAGCAGCCTCCAGGGATGTGGCTGGAAGCAGCCGTGTCTGGCACCGCTCCTGCGGGCCCTGCTTCCACTGCTCCCGGGGGGGAGAAGTGACCGTCCCCTCCCCGGGTACGGGCATGGGGCTCTGCTGTTGCTGGCACCCTGAGCGCAGCAGAGGTTTGCACTGGCTGTGGGTGGCCTTTGTGCCTGAAGGTGACACCAGCATTTGGGAACTGGCAAGCCCAGGGAGCCTGCAAGGGTCAGAGGCTCAAGGAATTTGGACTTAGAAAAGCATATCTGAATTGTGCGCAAGTCCGGTGTGCGCAAGTCCGCTGTTCTCTTAGGGGCAAAAAAACCCCTGGTTTATAAGGGGTGCTTGCAGTTAAAGCTGTGGGTGGTGGAGAAGGTGCCTTTTCATCCCTCCTCCTCCACCCAAATCACCGTCAGATGTTGGCTGGGAGAGCTGGGAGTCATGGGCAAGGGCTCTGGCAGTCCCACCAGGGGGTGGGTCTGCTGGCTCGAGAGCGGTCTGGTACTCAAGCGAGAACACGGCCAGATTGTCACCAGAGCCTGGCCATGGTCTCGGTTGGAGCCTGTGGGACATGGGATTTAGGACATGGGACATCACAGCTGCCCCCCAGCATGTGTGTACTACCAGGCACCCTCCCCAGGCACATACTGATCTTCTAAGCCTTTGTGACGCACCTGAAAATGGATGGACTCTGCCCCAGCACCATGAGAGCTGCCCGAACCCAGCAGCTGGGTCTAGGTGGCACAACAGGATCCCAGCCTGGCCACAGGCAGCCAATGCCACTCCTTGCTCCAGCAAGACACACGGCGCACAAACAGCAAACAAACACCAGAAAACTCTCTCTGTCCTGTGTGTAGGAAAACCACCCAGCGCCCTCCAGCCCTGCAAGTCTGGCAAACTGAGGCAAATATTTGCAGACCAAAAAAAAAGACCCAAGGGGCAGAGCCAGGAGTGACCAGTGCCACACAAAGCAAGTAAGAAATGACCCCCCACCCCCATGGATGTGCGGAGCCGAGGGGAGGGGGGTGCAGCGCAGGTAGGGGGTTTTACTGCAGGGGATGCTGAGGGTGTGCACGGCCACCCCGGCACCCTCGTGAGTGTCACCCGCAGCAAATCTCGTCTTAAGGGTGGCCGTGGGCACTCCAAGAGGGGACACGGCCCTGCAAAGTCATAGCCTCCTGCGGCCAACCCAGGATCCACAGGCAGCAGGAGATCGGCACTGCCTCAGTCACCAGCTAGCAGTTCTTGTACCATTAAAATAAAAACGAGCGATTGCCTCCTCATTGAAAAGCTACAACTTTCTTTCTCTAATTAGTACCCCAAAGCGAGGCTTATTTCCTGCTGAAATGTGTGTGCTTGTGGTTCAGGATTGCAATGTCTCTTAAAAACCCTTCTTTGTGCCTCCTCCCCCAGACTGCGGCTCGCGCAAACAAGAGCTGGCTGAGCGACGGGTGGAAGCATTTGCGGTTTGGTTGGGTTCCTGCGCTAATTAAGGGCCACATCCAGCTAGGAGCCACCTAGGAGCTGGTGAAAACTGCACCCAGCTGCAAGGAGGCTCATTTCTGCAGGAAAAGGGCAGTGGTGCTTCCAAAATGACGTTGGGAATGTTCCCTGCGACAGGTAAACACAGCCCCAGAGGGGAGGAAGAGCCGGGAGTGCAGAGGGATGGGAAAGCAGCTGTTATTTTTTTAATTTATGACTTGGTGTGAAAGGAGAAAACAAATTTAAGAAGGTGCTTGAAATTCTGGTTTTGGTTTCTTCTACGAGTGCGTCATTGGAAGCACATTGAAATAAGAGGAAAGAGACCGAACTAAACCCACCGCGGCTATTGCCCTTACGGGCCTCGTGACTTAGCCCTGACTCCTCACTACAACCGTGCTCTGAGCTGCTCACTGCTACCTAAGCCAAACCAAAGATGCGAAATATAATGACAAATTGCTGCAAGCTCTAATTGCCGTGGCTGGGCGAGCGCAGGTGCCGTGCATGGCCGAGCCCCCGCACACCCCCGTGGCTCCCCAGGGCCACACGTCCTCATCGCTCCCCTTCCACCTCCCTCTGCATCTTGGCTTGTTCCTGCCATTCAGCCAAGGGGAAAACCCTGACAAAGCAGACATAGGGTGACACAGAGCTCACAGGTCACCGCTGTGCCGGGGGATAGGGGTCCTGGGCACCACAGGGCTTTGGCTGGAGGAGCAGCGGGCAGGAGTCGAGCCATGCAGCTGACAGGGAATAAAGTGGAAGGAGCCGTAGCCAGCTGCATGATGAACTGCCTCAGCTGGGAGGAAGATCAAGGTCTCAGGAGTGGGAGGAAGGCCAAAGTCATTTGGGGAGCTGGGGAGGGAAAGTCTATCCCCCAGGCTGGGGTGGAGCTGGGAAGGAAAGTTTATCCAAAGGGCTTGCAAAGCTCTGGGTCTGGCTGGAGACCTCAGTGGACCCAAACTCTGTCCAGCCCTAATCCAAAGTGCATGTTCCTGTGCACCCTGAGTGCTCGGAGCGGCCGGAGGAAGCGGGGCCAACTCGGTGTTGCAGGGAGAACAATTGGACATTGTGCTGCCTTATCGCCACTGAGCCCAGTCCTGCCCTTAAGAACTGATTAAACTTTAGATCCCTGTTTGTGCAGATCTTCCCGTACGCCCCAGGCGCTCTCCAAGGCGATGGCCGCAGGGCTTGAGAGGTGCCTGGGCTCCCCGTTACCATCGCTGGCAGCCCACCTCCCAGCCAGCAGGGACAGGGGTGATGCCGGGGTGCTCGCGCGCAGCTTCCCCTGGAGAAAACTCAGGAGCAGGGGGGTGGAAAGGTGATGCTCCCACCGGGATGGCAGCCATCCAGAGGGCAGCTGAGGGGGCTGGTGGGGAGCACAGGGAGGTACTGGTATCTCTGAGCGATGGGCAGGGCTGGGGTGGCAGCTCAGGCATGAGACCCCGAGGCACCTTCGACATGCCCCCCACATAGCAGCGGCACCCTGGGCACCTGCGTGTCACAGCCGGTGCTCAGCCTGCGGAGCCCCTGGGCAAGGCAAGGGGTGCATGCCTGGCACGGGGTGCTGAGCAGCTTGAGGTGCAAACGGCACAGGCGTGGAGTGGGGTGTCACAGGCTGCCGGCCAGAAAACCAGGCAAGTGGTACAAAATTCATTTAACCCACTTTGCTTCCATCTTATCTTGTTCAATCCCTGCTCTTACTCATTTTCTCCTTACCTGTCTCACCAGCATTTCCCAGGCTGGATTCTGACCCCTCCCAGCTGAAACCACCCGTTCCAAATGCTGCTGGGACCTGGGGACACCGGAACAGCCCAGGGAGCCATGGCTCCAGAGCTGAGGAGGAAGCGATGCTCCGATGCTCCGATGCTCAGCACTTACCCTTTGGGCAGGGAAAGGTGAGAGGGAGCAGAGCTTGGCTACGCACAATTGCTTCTAGTAAGAGCTGAACTTACAAAATCTTATGCAAGTTAAAAAATATTTTTCAGTAGGACCTGGCTGTCTGGCTAGAGTAGCCCCAAGGACTTCTTTTTTTTAAGGAAGCTTTTTTTTTTTTTTTTTGGCATCAAAAATGAACCATTTTATAGTGCTGTGTCACTTCAAGAAAATTCCTATATTTTTTTTGTTTGGGGTTGTTTTTTTTTAATGGTCCAAATATTGTGTTTTGCAATTTAAAATGCTTTTTACATTCCGAATCAAATTCTGATCCGGGCTTCTGCCCAAAGCTTTAGGTTAATTTGCAGTAATGTCGAGATGATTGCAATTTGAAATGACACTCCCGTTTTTGTAACCTTCCCTCTCTCCGGGGGGGCAGCGGTCTGGGGGGTTTTGGCTAAGTCAGGTGGGGAGCGGCACCCCCGAAATCCTGACTCTGTCCCTGGAGAAGGGACCTTCTTCCTCCCCGCCTCCTGCGGTCCCCTCCGTCCCCGTCCCCTCGCTGCCGCTCCGCGGGTGTCCGCGCAGAGCACGCCCGGGCAGCCCAGGGGGGGGTCAGCCCCATCGCCCCCGCCCCCTGCATCGCCACCCCCCCCCCGCATCGCCCCCCGCCGGCACCTACCGCCGGCTCCGCGATCCTCCCGGTCCTCCCGGTGTCGAGCGAGGGAGGGAAAAGGGAGAAAATAAATAATAAAAAAAGAGAAAGATGCTGCTGCTGAAACGCTGCCTCTGGGCGGCGGGAGGATGCCGGGGGGGGGGGGAAGGGGGCGGCGATGCCCCGTCGCACCCACCCTCCAGAGCGCCGGTCACCTGGGGGGGGGCTGCGGCGGGCGCTGCCTGCGCCGGCGGGTCGGCCCCGGGGCGGGGGGCTACCGACGGGCCTCCCACCGCCGGGGACAGGGACAGGCGAACCCCAAGAGTGGAGGAAAAGCTCTTTCTCCCACTGGCTTTTCCCCTTCCCATCCCTGCGGTCCATGGCATTTCTGGTTATTTCAGACTCCCCCCCCCCGGCCCCCATCAGCTCCCGGGGATCACTGGGGTGGCAGGGATGGGGGTCTCTGCCCTCCCCGAGGGGCAGACGGGGAGAAGGGGCTCCGTCAGGCATGGCTGTGCCAACACTGGCACCGTGCTTGGACTGGGGAGAGCTTGGCCTTAAATGCCGGAGTGCTATGGGGAGCTCCGTCAGCCCGAGAAAATGTGGCTCCAGCTCCCCAAGGACGGGGACGCCTCGATGGAGCTTGTGCATGGTGCCAATGCCGGCTCTGCGGCAGGGCTGCACGCCGGGACCTCACTGGGAGCCAGCGGTGGGCTCGTGAGTGCTGGCAGTGGGCTCATGGATGCTGGCAGTGGGCTCATGGGGTGCCAAGGGTGGGCTCATGGGGTGCTGGCAGTGAGGTCCTGGGGTGCAGGCTGCGCGGTGTGCGGCGGCTGCGCGTTCGCTGGCTGCAGCGCTAAAGAAGCAAGTGCGATGACTTCACAGCTTGGCCTGCCTCCACGTCTGCTTTGATGTGGTGTTTAAGCTGCGTTATCTAAGGCTCGCTCAGAATCGGCTTTAAGCCCATGTATTTGGCCAGGCAGTCCCCGCTGAAAGTACACTGAGCCCAGATGTTTTGATAAAAACATTTGACTGCAGTTAGTTGACAGCAGCTAGTGGGGACGGGTCCTAATGCATCCAAAAGCACAGGTAGACTCTGGGCTTTCCTAGCATACCGATATTCCTTTTTTTTTTTTTTAGTTTGAACAAGCCTGCACAAGATTCCCTCCTGCCATTTCAGCCACATGTTGAAAATAGAAAGAAAAAATAAAAATGATATAGCCAAACATTTCTGTATCTCGGAAAAAGACGGGTCCTGGCTTTGGCTCAGCTTTCCTGGATGAAAGGCATTTGGGCTATTAGGATACGAAGAATATTAGGAAACGCAGCCCCGTTGTCTCACGCAAGGGAACATCCCCCTTGTTTCAGAGCTGTGGGGTGACCATACCCCCTCCCCGTACCCCCAGCCCTCCCCGCCACTTGCCTGGCTCTCCTCACCCCCCTGTTGCAGTCAGAATCGGCAGCTCCGACGCTGTGCAGGGCCCACAGCACCGCTGACGGCATTCTGCCAAATTTAGCGTTGTGTCCTTTCTGCCTGTCCTGAGGGCAGCCGGCCCGGGACCGAGCCAACACCGCGGAGCAAACACTCACTGCGACCGCTGGCTCCTATGCTGCTCACCAGAAAGACGAGCAGAAAGTCCCTGCCTTGGCTGAAGCCCAAATCCTGACAGTGCCGCGGCGGCCCCCGGGCCGTGTTGCCGTACTGAGAGCCGTTGGGGAAGGGGATGGCTGCCCCCCCGGCCAGCTCTGCCTCCTCCTGCCCACCCAGCCCAGCCCAGCCTGGGGGGCCCCCATTGCAGCAGATGCCCGTGTTATTTCCCAGGCTTTTGGCACCTGGCTCCTGCTCCTGCCTGAGAATGTCTGCTGGCCTCCGCGGCTACGAGTTCCATAAATAATATATACTTCTTGAGGTTGTTTGGAAGCAGAGTGAATAATTAACCATAGAGCCGCTTTCTGCCCTGAGGAAGCGGTAGGTGCTTCTCTCTGCCTGGCACCCGCTGCCCCAGTGGCTCCTCTCCCCCCACGCCCCGCTCACGCAGCAGAGACAATTTACACAAAACTTTCTCCAAGTCTGGTTTAAAATGAGACCCACGAGATCCCCCAGGTCTCAGGCTTTGCTTTCATCCTCTCCTTGGAGCTGGACTGCAGAAATGGCTCAGCAAGTGCTGCTCAGCCCAGTATGGGCTGGGAACAGCCCTGGAGTGGAAAGTCCCCCCCTCCTGCCCCCCCTGCCAGCTCCCTGCCTCCAAGCCCGGCGAGAGGAAAAGGAAACCCCAGTTATTCCCCCAGCGACACAGACCCAGCCCAGCCTGCAAACTTGGCCAGGAGTTAACCAGGAACGCACCGCAGACCATTCGGGAAGGGGGTGCAAAGCCACCGGAGGGCTGAGGCCGTGCCCAGGGTGGGGGACACACACCGGAGGATGCTGGCGGAGGCACTCACCTGCTGGGTTGGGGTGCAGGGGACCGGGCGGTGCTGCACCGTGGGGACAGCCAGGAGACAACGCTTGCCAACCTGCCCTGGGGTGGGCAGGAGTGGCCCGGGATCACCCTGCCCCTTGCCCCTCTGCCCTGGGGGGGTGACGCACCCACACCCTCACACCCTCGCACCACTCGTGGGCAGCATCCCTCAGACGGGTGCAGGCATCAGGGCTGTGACGGATCCTGGGCAAAAGCTGGTGTTGGCCGGTGGGCACCGTGGCACACGGGGACCGAAGCAGCACCGCAGCTGGCAGCACGGACCGCTGCTCTGCACCCACACGGGACAAGGAAGTATGGATAATCCTTCGCCTTGCTATTTTTTTCCTCTCATGTGATCTTGTTTTTGGACTGCTATTTTGGGGCTGGACTCCAGCCCAGGTGAAAGAGAAGGATTTAATCCAGCCTCCCCCATCATCCGCAGGCCTCCCAGGACCTCTGCCTGCCCGCCCGGAGGATGGGGTTAAACCCTGCTGCCAGCTCTGGTTCCATGTGCGCTTCCCAGCCCTTTCCCTCTCTGCTGTGAAGCCCATGGACTGCTTCTGTAGCCGGAGCATGATGGAATGAGGCTGTGGTGTGCACTGTGCCCAGCTGCCCCTCTGCCCCTTGCCCCCAGGACTCGGCACAGCTGCGGAGTCAGAACCGTTTGCCCTCTTTCTGCCCATTTCCCCCCTAGAACCAGCCTGTCAGGAAGTTGATGGGAGATAAATAAATTAAAAAAAAATGCTCGCAGTTTGCAGCAGCCTTGGCACAAACTGATGTGAGGCCTGACGCCACAAACCGCTCATCGTCCCCCCCGTGCTGGCTGCGAGCGTCCCATCAGTGCTTGGAGGAGGTGGGTGTGCATGGAGATGGGGAAGGTGGGGAGCTGCTAGGGGTGCCCCCCCCCTACCATGTGTGGGAGACCAGAGCCTGCGCCGCAGTGCACACATGTCCTGTCTGTCCCTGCCCCAGGATCTCCTCTGGGGACAGGTCCTTGGGGACATAATGGTGCCGCCGGCCCCACATGCTCAGCACTGCCAGGGCTGATTATTTTTCCCCTATTTATGTCTTTCAACCCTCTGGGTGAAAGCTGAGGGTGCCAGTGGGGCACTGGGGAAGGGCAGCTGGGTTCTGACGGCTTGGTGGGTGGCAGGAGATGCCCCTGGGTGGGCAGGAGTGGGGCAGAAAATTAATGCCTGGGATAAGACACCGCAGTTCACCTGTCCCCACGTGCAGGAGTCTCATGCGGACACATCTGTGCCCCTTCACGCTGGGTGGTGGGAGGAGCAGATGCTGTCATGGCGCATTTAGTTGCCTAAATTGGGTCTTTGGATGAATAAAACTTGTTAAATGTTCCTGTGCTGAAGGCCAGCAGCGCTCGTTTAACGGGGCTGATCCTGCTGGGGACTGTCCACCCTGGGACAGCTGGGCCAAGGCAGGGACAGGGGAGAGGGGGCTTGTGTGGCTGGGACGGGGTGCACGCGGGTGCACAGACACACACCCCCTCACCCACCCCTTTGCCCAGACAAGCCAGGGTCTCAGAGAAACCTGAATTCCCCACTCCGTAGGCAGCCTCCCCAGTTTTACTATGGAAGCAACCAGTTTCAGCAGCCGTCTCTGAGCCGCACAGCACCGCGGGCAGGCAGCACGGGGCGGGTGAAGGATGGGACCCGCGGCGTGAAACTGTCGTCAGAGGTAGGTATGACTTGGTTTAGAGAGAAATGGGTTATTCCAGAAGTCTGCTAGATAAGTGAAAAATTCAGGTCCAAGAATTAGAAACCGCTCCCTTTTTGAGTCTATTTCACAATATTTAGATAAAGTATAAAATTGTTTTCTTTTTCCTGCTTCACATTTAGCCAGTTTTATGTGAAATAAGGTGTTGCTCTCTGACACCTATTAAATGCTCTGTTGTCTTTGGGGGGGAGGATAGGAACTCTTACTGTATGACCACCACCAGGGTAACAGCTTTTCTTTTGCACTACCTGCAAATCCGAGTGTTTATGCGAACGACATGTCACCAACAGCTCCTGAGACGCCACTTGTCCCCTTCGGACCAATTTCTGTGCTTGGGCTCGAGGAGAAAACAATTCCTTTATAAACGTAGCAGAGATTTTAGTGAAGGAGAGGATGAACGAGGTGCCGGAGCAGAGAAAACCGTGCAGAAGAGGGAGGCGGCGGGGCCGCCAGGGGGCGCCGCGGGGCCGCGTCGCGCGGGGCGCAGCTGGGCGCAGCTGCGTGGGGGGGCGGCCGGGCACAGCTGGATGCGGGGGCGGCACCGCTGGGGGATGCGGAGCAGCTGGGACACAGCGGGGAGCGGGCAAAGGGGGGGCTGTGGCACAGAAGAGAGGAGCGAGCACCGCTGGGGGAGCACAGCTGGCGCGGGGCACAGCTGGAGCTGGGGCCGGGGCACAGCTGGGGTGGCCATGGCACATCTGGCAGCCGCGGGGTATCTGAGGCCCATGCAGGTGATGGTGGTAGCGGCTGCAGCATCCACAGCTGGAGCACATCTGGGTGGCAGCGTAACTGGCAGCTACAGCCCAAGCGGCAGCATGCACAGCTGGCATGCTGCACATCTGGCAGCGCAGCCACCTCTGGGGCCACAGGTCCCGGGTTACCTCCGCTGGCTCCCGAAAGCTGCTCTGGGCTGGGGTTTGCTTCCTCCGGGCCCGGCAGGTGGTGTCGGGCCTCCACTCTTTCAGGTTGCAGCTGAGGTAATTAGGAAGGAATTGAAGATAGGCAGGAAGACTGTTTCTCATTAAGATCATCTCATTCACCCTGATGCCTGTCAAAACCAGTCAACCTCCCAGCCAGACACACAGGAGAGTAATTTTGTTTGTCTTTTCCATGGTCTTGCACATTGCGCTCGGTCCTGGCTCGTTCGCCAGGAGCCCTTTGGTCTTTTCCAGTCACCGTTTCCCAGGAGGGAGCACCCCCTCCTGAAGAATGACTCCCATCCTTTGTTTCTTAACGGATGACCTTATATATTGAAACGAATGTTGTTTACTTGTGCTCAGCACTAGTTTAGAGTTAAGAGCTGATTCCCAAAGGTCTCTCCTGGATACACTATCCAAATGAGGAATCTTCTCCTGTAATTACATTTCTGGGGCAGCAGACATTTTCTGATTCATTTAATATGTGCCATGTTGCATTTGTTACAAATCAGATACATAACAGAAGCCCTATTGCCTTAAAAGTTCTGCTGTTATCAAGTACTGACTTAATTACAGTTTTATCTAAAAATAGATCAAATTGGCTTGACAGAATCCATTTTTCCCACTCCCCTGCTGCCCAGTGTTGTTTCCCCCCTTCAGTTCCTGCTCCATCGAGCCCAGCATCAATCCACTGCCCCATGAGGATGGCCGGGCTTCACTGCCGAGAGCCCACCGGCACAGGCGCTTCTCACTCCTCCCATTCTTCCAAAACTTATCCAACATTAACACAAAAAGCCCAGGAGGCTCTTCCGGGCTCAGGTTACCTGGCTCTCCCCGCTTTTGACCCTTCTGACTCTGGGCGCTGCTGACATCCAGGGAATTCCTAGGGGCAGGGAAGCGGTTCATTGCCCGCCCCTTCTTACATCTGCACTTTTCCAAGCTGCTTCTGTTTACAAAACCCACCCAAGGTAAGGCCTGTAGCTGATATCTGCTCATTATCATCACTTTCCTCTTTCCTCTGATTGTTATGTGGTTCCCATGGCTTTCATAGCTGCCCCCCGCCCCCTTCCCTGGAAGCCAAGCCAAGGCAGCTTTCTCCCCGCCTGGGAAACCGCTTTGTTGGCTGGAGCGGTGTCCGTCACCAGCAGTGGTGGCTCTGAAAGAAAGGTGGAAAAGTCCTGTCTACATATGGCCCCATCAGAGTGTGCATTGCCAGAGCTGTCCCAGGGGTCCCCATGCCTTTGCTGGGCATGCCATGGACGTCACGGTGCTGCAGCTCCAGGGCTGGAGGAAAATACCGCGCTGGGGAAGAGCCACCTTCTCCGGATGCATCCCGTGCAATTCCCCACTGCCCACCAGCGTCTCCCACCCGAACTCATCCTGCCTTGGGAAGGACCCACCACCCAGCTGCTGGCAGAGCAGCTCGAGGACCTTCCCAGGGGAGCACTGTGGGGCTCTGCTCTGTCGGAGTCTCCCCACAGCACCTTGGGCACCCAGCCTGGCCCCACAGGCTGCACCAGGCACCAGCCCAGCGCCCAGAAGGACTGGGTGGCAAATGCCAGAAAATGCAATTTTCTGCACCTGGAAAGCTGATCACCAGTCCTGCCACATCCATATTCCACTGACTGGCTTTAATTTCATTTCCCACAACGGAAACAGGTTTCTCTCTCCTCGTTTTGGCATAAGCAGACTGCAGCCCGGGGCCCTGTGGTGCTGGGGGGCTACAGGTGCTGGGTGCAGGCGCTGCGGGGGACACGGACCCCCAGAGGTCACACTGATGTATGGGCTTGAAGCAGCCCGGCTCTCCGTATGTGTGTCGGTGGTTCATCTTTCTGCTTTCGCTTTGCTGCCAAAGAAGGTTTTTCCTCCCTCGCTGGGTGTGCGGGAGGGAGGGAGGGCAGCGAGGACCCCAATGCAGCAGCTCCTTCGGGGACATCATCTCTAGTCACCGTGGCATTTGGATTTTCTGATTTGAACCCCGGGAGGAAAACAGAACTGGGGCTTCAGTGTCTGGGGGCGGCTCCAGGAGATACCTCACTGCCCAAAATCTCCAAGAATTCCTGATTTTGTCTTTGTCAGCTCAGCCACTTGTGCAAATAGTGTCAGGCAGGGCTGGCCGCACAAAGCAAGGTCGGTTATAAGCCGTTCTCCTGGAACAGAGGCACTTGGAGCTGGCACAAAGAAATCTCTGTCTCTCCCCTTCACTGGCATCCTGGCAATTAACCCAGAAAATTGCAGCTTGCCCTTGTCTTGGGTGCTGTGTGGTGCATGGGGGGCAGCTGTCCCAGCCAGGGGGGGCTGGCTGCGCCGTGGCCCCCGGTCGCGTGGGGAAATTGAGTGGCCAGTGTCCGACTGGGAAGGACGAAATGAATGGGGAACTCTCCTGCTTCCAGAAGAAGTGAGGAAAACCATTTGGGTTTTTGCAATGAGTCATTTTTTAAGAAATGTACGTCCAGAAAACAGCGAAAGTAGGAGTCACCGTTGATCAGAAGCAGCGGCTGCGGGGCCCCGGGGAGCCCCGGGCAGCGCTCAGTGGAGGAAGCCAGCCCTGCCCGGCCAGGCTCCTGCTGTAAATAACATGGGAAGCGTTTGGTGAGTCAGATAGTCTGCAGGCAAAGGCTGTGACAGTCCGCTGGAGTATGCCATGGTACTATTATTATAAAATACGATAATTACGTGCCCAGACTGGGCTGATGTACTTGCACGGGGAAGTAGTCTTGAATAATTAAGAAATATTCTGTATTCAATTTGCCACTGTACTTCCTACAGATCAAATTATGAATTCAATTTCAAAGTCATTTTTTAAACCTTTGGGTTTCTTCTTCTGAAGTTTTTTTTGTTTCAGTTTTTACTATGTAAAGTCCCAGGAAAACCTGACTGCAGATAATAAAGGCATAACGAGCAAGAAAACCAATGATACAAAAAGGAAAGGGAAAGAATGTAAGTCATGCTTAAACAGTATTGTAGAAAATACAGTTCGCTCGAGTCCAATCCACTAGGAAACAAATATTTAATTGTACAGTAAATAACATATTTTTATTTGAAGAGAGGCCCATTTCAAACCATATCTCACAAGCCAAGTGAATATAAACAGGCATGTGGCCCGGCTCACACAAACCCTGCACCCTCCTGTGGGGAGGGGAAAGCAAAGAAACACCAACTGGAGAGGAACGAATAGGGCCAGACCTGTGAGCTGGGAATTGTTACTGGTTTCAGAGGGACAGTTTTGCAGGGAAAGGGACGGGCGCAGACCGAGAAGGCAGCAATGTCCCCGGCACCTCCCGGGGCTGTCGCTATGCCCCGCGTGCCCTTGCAGCAGGTAACCAGATGAGGAGCTCTCAAGTCACTTACTGTTTTTAATAGCAAATGAAATTGCTCCCAATCATCAGTATCTTATCTGTGTGCTCCAAGGGCACGTCCTCTGCAAACACTGCCGTGAAAGTAAACACGGTGCCGCGATGGGGTTTTTTACAGCAAGGTGAAGCACGAGGAGGTGGATCTGCTTCCTGCTTACTGCCCCGCTGGCAGCGTCCACTGGGACGCGGGACTCACTGTGCCGCAGGAGGACAGTCCATAACCTTGAATGGGCGAAATACATGCCTGGAAAAATAATTGAGATGATGAGGATAATTTTGTCCTCCTGCTCCCACAGCTGCACGCCTCATGCACAGCTTCAGTCCCCGTGTCCGCAAGAAGCCCGGTGAAGCTACCAAGTCTGTGGGGACAGGCAGGTTTTCTGGCTGGGCGATATGTTTAGGTGCTGACATGGTGGATGCAGGTGAAGTGAGGTGCCAGGATTCGGCCGTGCCTCCGCCGCTGGCATCACTGAGAGGCACTGTTAGTCCTTCCCGTCTCCTTGGAGAGCTCTGGGGTACAGGGAAATGTAACACCAGAGCGGTGGGAATTGGTGCTTTATTGGTCTTTACACTTCCCCGCAATCGGTTTAACACAATCTGATATTTGCTGGGGCTATGTCCCACCCCACGTTGCTCCTCGGGGGTTGCTCTCCCACAAAGCCCTCTCAGTTTGCTGGCAAAATGCATTCACCAGGAGATGGTCTGCATCCCCCCGGATGCAGGGTGGCACCTGACTTGCTCCCAATGCCATGCTGCAGCCCCTGCTCCCCACCTGCCGCAAGCCCCCGGCCACAAGCACCTTGCGTGACACTGAGAAGGAATGCCGAGCTTCGGCCTCTGACCTTCTCAGCTCGGAAGAAGCCACCTCCCTGGAACGGGACAAAACATCCTTGAATTGAAATCCGCGGCCCCTCTCTGGCTGCTGCCGGCCGGAGGGACAGGGGCTGGCACCCCTCCCCGCGGGGCAGCTCCTCGTCTGCCTTCTCACGTTCATTAACTTAACAAAATGCAAATCTGTTTCCTGCTGCTTCTTCTCTTTTCCTGCAAGGCTGCCTGTTCCTCTCCCTTCCAGTTCCCTTTGGCCGGCTGGCTAGCGGTCCCTGGAGACCCCCAGGTCCCCCATCACACCCAGCCCCTTGGGCACCCCCCGGTTGACCAGGAGGAGTCACCTTCCTGCTCAGCTGCCCTTCCCTGTCTTCTGCTGAGCGAAGGAAAAGGGAATGTCAACCCCTGAGACTGCAGAGAAGGATCCAAATGAAGTGCAGAGCTAATGACAGCCAAAGGCGGCACGGGGAGGGGGGACGGGGACGCCGGGGGGTCTGCAGCCTTCACAGGGTTGGGCAGAAGGAGCTGCAGCGGCCAGCTCCTGCCTCCGAACCCCGGCCCCAGGAGCAAACCCTTTGTCTGGGTTTCCAGGCAAAGTTGGGATATTAGTGGGGATTTCCACAGGATTTTGGAGATATCATTCATTGCTTTTGGAGGTATTTTTATCCAGGAAAGGCAGTGGCCTTGCTGTAATTATGAAAATTAAAACAATTTCTACTGCAGCCAACAGTGGTTGATGTAAAGCTGGCGCCGGGGTAGAAGAAGCGTGTGTAAGGGGTGGTCACCTAGTGCCGGGGGAGAGGAAAATCTCCATCCAGTTTCTAGGAGCAGAGACAGAAAAAGAGGGAACACCAAGGTCTGGGACCACTGAGCAGAACTGGGAGGAAATTAATATTTACACAGGGAGAGCCAGTGCTTACATCCATCTTACAGGTCGTACCAGGGCTAATACACAGCAGACATCTCTGGAAACCCTCCAAAAAGGAAACTGGAGTTTGGTTTGGGAACTTCTGGTTCTAATTCCTGGAAACACAGCTTCAGCTCAATTTCACAGTGGTTTGTGACTTTTTTCCAGTGGTTATACAAATTTTGGGGAAACATTCCTCTCCTTGGAATTGTCTTATGATAATATAACCCCACTTAAGTGGTCGGAGGTTTTGTATGGCTTTAAACCACCCCAGAAGGTGCCGGCAAGAAGGAGTCCCCATCTGCCTGGCGCACCCCAACAGCTCGCAGAGAGGCAGAAGGATCGTTGGGGGTTGTTTATGCACCGCATGTCTGCACTTTTATTACAGCCTGCCACCGTACTTTGACACGTGAAGAAAGCAGCCCCATGGTGGCTGTTGGACCAGGGTTGGAGCTAGCTGCGGCATGCTCCCTCACAGCTGGAGCCCATCTCTTGTCCGTGTGAGCCACGCAAAGCTGGGAGCAGCACGGGACAGGCAGCAGCACGCAGGATCCAACGCCAAACTGAGAGAAAACTGACAGATGAAGGCTCTTCTGTCCCTGGCGCTGGCCAAGGAAAAGGCTTGGTTTAAATGGGACATAAGGAACAGATTTTATACGAGCGCAGTGAGCCCCTGGCCCAGGTTGCCCAGAGAAGCTGTGGCTGCCCCATCCCTGGAGGTGTTCAAGGCCAGGCTGGACAGGGCTTGGAGCAACCTGGTCTGGTGGGAGGTGTCCCCAGGGCAGGGGGTGACACTGGATGGACTTTAAGGTCCCTTTTGTGGTTCTCTGACTCTGGGATTCCAGGTGCTCTCCATAAAGGGCTCACCCTCCCTGGGATGCTGCTGGGAGAGGGATCAGCTGCAGGGAGTCAGTGCTGACAGGATACAGGAGGGAGTGGGGTTTAAGTGCTGCTTAAGTGCAGGAGGATGGGCTGGAATCCCTGCTGTTGCAGCACTGGGGCTTCTCTCCAGCTCCCGTGCAGCCAAAGGGAGGTAGGGGTGTGTGCTAATAGGCATTTGGTGCAGGTGGTGGTCAAAAGCCTTCCTGCCCTGGGTTTGGGCTCAATGTAGGGGCTGTGGCTCTGCTACAAGAGCTCATCTGGGTGAATCCTGTTAGTGTGTGCCCTTGCAAAAGCTGCTGCTGCGGGTGGAAAGATTCTGATGGCTGGGTCTGCAGTGCTGTGTGTGAAGAGCAAAGCCCTTCTGTGGTGCTGAGCCCTTGGAACACAAAAGGGAGCTGTGGATATTGGCTGCTCTTGAAAATAGCACCCTGCTTGTCCGAGACCGCTCCCCTGCCTTTTGCTGAAACTGAGAGGCCAAATCTTCATAGCCTTAGAAGTTTAGGTTTAAAAGAGACAATTTAAATTCAGCAATCTTAATTCTGAGCTGCTTCTCTCAGCTGTTGATTCACAGCCTGCCATGCAAAGCTCATGACATGCATTACATTTCCGATGCCCTGGCTGCCATGGTCAGCAAGGAGTTGTCAGCAGCTGGTGCCCTGTGAGCTGGCAGTGGTTCTGCCGTACCACGGTGTCACCAGAGCCCAGCACCCTGCAGAGGCCCTGGCTCCACTCCTGTCTTCAGCCTCAAGAAGCTGAAGCAGATTCCTGCAAGGAGAACCTGCCAAGGAACACAGGACGGTGGGTCTCCTCCAAACTAGGAGGGCTTTGGAAGCTTTGCACAAAGAGCAGATCCTGGGAATTGCTTTAGGGGTTTCATGTGATGCTCGTTTCCTTGCCCAGCTACGCAGCCTGTGGTTCTTCTGGCACAACTGGGCCCTCAAGGCTGCAACCCCGGCTGAATCCAGTGTCTGGCCTGGGAGAGACTGTGATTTTCTCCCTTACCCTGACCAGGTCTAAGGGTGTTACTTACAAAGGGGAGCTAAGGAATGTACAAATTCCTTGGCATGAATCTGTATGATGGTTTTCAAAGGGGATTTGTGGCATGTGTGCGATGCAAAGCAATTCACTTCCAGCCTTTGGCAAGTGCTAGGTACAAAAAAGGTAGGTTACATCTCTGGGTGCTGACTGCTGCTAGTCCATCCCCATGGTGCACAGCGGTAAGTCTGTCCGGGAAAGGATGGCCCGCTCCAACCTCCTCAGCTCATTGGGGTCCTGTGCTCCCTCTCCCCACCACAAACCCCTCTGCAATGACCTGGGGAAGTGTTTTTCCATGGAGCATTATGAGACCAAAGCTCCCATGTAGAACATGGATAGAGGCTAATGCTTTGTGTTTGCAGAGGAAATGAGTGGCAGCTGCTTGGCTGGGCCTTCGATGAGGTTTCTTATTTCCCCCCCAAAATGAGAGTAAGAATAGACAGACTGTTTGGCCTTTTCTAACAATGAAACTTTGTCATATCTATAATTAACCCCGTTATTTAAATACTTCTTCCATGAACATCTTTGAAGATTTCATAGCCCTTGGTTCACTTATTACTTTTCCATCTCAGCTTCCTGTGCTACAGTGATTCCCAGGGGCATGACTAATTTCACTTTTCCATTTAATTGAGAACTTGTTTCTGACTTTGCCTTTGTGTGTTTAGCTGTAGCTTGGGCAGTCTGCTTGATGCCTTGTCCCTGCCCAAAATGCACCTGTCGGTCCTTCTATTTTCCTCTAGGAAAAGCTTCCCAGGGCATTTAGAGAACATCCATGACCAACACTTTTCTTTCTTTCAGAAACCTTTTCATCACAGTGATGCGGTCCCATAGGAATTTCATTGTGGCTGTCAGCTTAATCCTTAACTTCAGCCCTCAGCCGCAGGGCGGGTGGTGCTGGAGCCTTGCAAACCTCAGCACCATCCTGCAGTGTGCTGGGTGCTCCCAGCTGCCCTGATGGGGCTGGGGTGGAGGTGCTGGGGGTGCTGGTGGGGATGGGCACCTCGGTGCCACGGCAGGGCTTTCTGCAGACACTGGAAATACAGCTCACTTGGAGGGGTTATGGCTGTGCTGGCTGGGGCCCATGGGAACCCACTGCTCTGAGCCTTCCTTATTCTCAGAGGAGGTTATCTGAGCTGGCTTAGATGCAAGAAAAGTTGTAGGAGAGACTGTGGTGCTCTCAGCCCTCTGAGATCTGTGAGGCTGAATAGGGGACCAGAACAATTGCACTTAGCTCTCATAGTGGATTTTCCTTGTGGTGTGCTGCATGTCTCCTCTCAAGGAGTTCACCCAAAAAATCCCAAGCTTGAAACTCTTCTTACTTACATATCACTTGTCACTTTTGTGTCAGTAAGAACTTCCCTGCAGGGCCTGTAGTAATGTTTCCTTTGCTACTTCGGTCAGTTGCAGATTTTCTTTTTCCCCTCCAGCTTTCTAAATAACTACTGCTTTGCTCTACAGCATCCCTGCGCTGGTGAGGCCTGGGTAGGAAAGGAGCTCCTGAAGCTTTCAGGGAGCATGGTGAAAAACCAGGGATGAAGGGCAGAGCGAAGCTGGAAGCCCACCCTTCTCCCAGGGGGAGATGTAACCTGGACTATGAGCAAGGAAACAATGATCTTCAGTGCAATTAACCCTGTCTTCGCCTGGAAGGTGATTATATATACAAATGCACACATGTAAGCACTGAAGTTCCTTTATATGTGTTCTTACTGCATCATGTTAAATGCGCTAAATGCCTCTAGACATGTTAGTTCCCTGACCCAGTAATTTCTTGTCCTCATCTTTGTGCTTGAACAATTGTCACATTTCCAGAAGTTGTGACCGCGCAGTCACTGTCTTCATGATTTGTAACGCAGACTAAACCATGCCGCAGATAACGGCTAATAATGCAGCGCTTTGTTCTGTCTCTACATGTATGCACAGTGCTGTTAACATTTACAGTGTGAATGGTGCTCTAAAATGAGATAGAGAAGGGGTTATTGTGGCTTGAATCAAACAGGGATTTGTGCTGCTGGGTATAACTGAGCCTCTGCAATCTCCCAATTAAGGCATTACTCTTTAAAATAATGTTTCTGTTTTTAAAGTGATTTTATGTCCAACTCCTGGGCACGGCAATGTGACCACAGAACTGAGCATGACGATTCTAAAAGCTGTTCTTCTGTGGTACTTCAGCATAAGAATCTCATGGTGCTTTTGATCATCAGTCATCGATACCATCACCAAAGTAAGGGAAGACAAAAGAGACATTGAGTGTAGATGGCCGGCTCCAGCGCCATGAGGATCATCATCCTGGAAACAAAAGTCAAAGCATAACATCAGGCTAGGAAAAGCCAAAGGGACTCACGAGTATCCCTGTGCTCTGGGGAGGGTCCTGGTTTGGAATCCTGACAGTGGGCTGCTTTTGGGGTCACAAACTTGAATGGGGGAAGGGAGGTTAGCAGTCAGGGCAGGTATAAACCTTAATGAAGTAGTAAAACTTTAAGTAAGCTGCCACTGAAATTGGGGAGGGAGGAGGCAAGCAGCACTCTGGAGAATTGTGCCAAAAATCAACAGTGCTGGGAAGCGTGCCACCTCCTGCAGCAAGCCTTATTCCTTATTTCCAGTGTGAAAGGACTGGCCCAGTTAACAAAACTGAGGGGTCAGGTGAAGGGTCAAGGATATATATAGCTTCTCAGTCTTAGCTAAAGAATACTGAAAAAGGTTTTCTTTTAATTTTAACAAGGAATTGAGGCAAACCAACCTCCTAAATTGGCTAAAAGCACACGCACCAGCAAACTCTCAAGCCCAAGGAGCGTTCCCACTCCGGACATGCTGTTGTGCTTGGAGCTGGGTCTTGGTCTGTCCGCTCTGTTACCTGTGAGGAAGATGAGAGGAGATGGTGCTATTGTCTCCTGGAGACAGCTCCCCTCAGATGCCATCCATGCCTGTGGGCTTTGTTCCTGTGGTTCCCACTCTCTTCTCGGTGTTCCCAGATCTCTCCAAGGCACGTGCCAGGCGAGTGGCTTGGCAAAGACGGTGCTGTAAGTAGCTGGCATGTCCTGGGCATGTATGGACGGGTGTGACTGCTGCAGAGCAAAAGCAGGAGGAGAAGCCAATTAGCCCAAGACAGACGGCAGGCTTGCAGCAACTATAGTTACAGTAATACGCTCTCTGCGGGGGAGAATAACTGATTGCCCAAGGCACAAACAACAGATATAGGGACCTGGAAGGAAAGAGATGTGGAGATCATTTCTGCTGCAAGTAGGATACCACAGACTAGTAGCATTGTGTGCTGGTATTTCCATTCAAAAAGAAACCACCTTCCAAAAACAATTACCAACCTGTGGTGTCTGTGAAACCCAGGAAGACTCGGTTGCACAAGTGGCTAATGATGAGTTTTGGGGGGAAACAAAAAAAAAATTATTGGAGGTTAACAAGTGTAAGCTGCGAGCTGAAGAGGTTTTGCAGACTGGGAGCAGGGCCCCCAGTCCTGCTTGCTTTTCCTTTCAGGGAGATCTGACCCCCAGGCAGAGGCTCACTTATGTCACTGCTGCTCAGTGTAGAGACCTGGCTCCTGGGTTGTCTCGCCCACCCCTGCAGACCTACTGGAAGCTGGGAGGAATGACTGCAAGGAGAAAAGAAGTTAGCTGAAGAAGGGAAAAGAGGAATCGAGGGGGCGGAAAATCGTGTGTGATTGCTAGAGGTGCAACTTGGGGAACAAAAGGTACTGTTCTGCTGTAAGATATATATATATATATATATATATATATATATATATATATATATAAAATGTTATCTATATGTAAAACTCATGAATGCTCAGTGGAGGGAGCACTCCATCATGTTGAAGGTTTCTCTAAGGCTCTTTGCTGCAACCACATGGAAAAAGTCTGTCTGATAAGAACATACCCAGAACATATTTCCAGGCTGACACAGCTGCACTGGAGAAGGGGAAGTTCTTGGTGTCTACTCTGGAGTTGTACTCACAACTAACAAAAGGTCCAAGCTCAAGGATGTGATCTCTCAGGAGGCTGTCAGTACAATAGGTCAATACATGCCTTTTGGTTTACAACAGGGAATTCATGCAGATTCATTGTAGTAGCTTAATGTATTAACTGGAACACTTTTTTTTTTTTTTTTGGCCATATACAATGCTTCATCTGTGCCTAGCTCAATAAAAATCCTTGAGAGCAAGAAAGATGTTAGTGTGATATGTAGTCACATAATAAATAGACCTTGAACATTGCTGCTCGAGGGCAATTCCAAGAAACCTCTCATGTCACTCCTGGTTTCTGACAGTCAAGATGCCCATTGTAGTCTCCTGGGGTTTAAAGAAATGCATTAGCGTGTCCAAGTGTCTGGTGCTTTGAGACCTGAGTTGTGGGTGGTTTTCCACCTTCCCTCCCGCTGTAACACTGGTTCTTACTTTCACAAGCAGTGGGAGTACTGCTGGGACTGGGGGTCAGCTGTCAGAGGGGAGCCTCCAAAATCCCCAATGCAAGACACTTGCAGGTTAATTAGGCTTAATGTCCCCTGGCAGGTACCTTGGTCCCTGTGCATGGATGCCCATGCTCAGCACGCACCACAGCACAAGTCTCACTGTGGGCGTCTGTCGCTCTGAGGCTGCGGAGACGGGGCTGTGAGATGCCACGAGCTGACATGGTGGCTCAGCATTGATGTGTGGGGACAGGGCTGGTTCCCCACCTCCTGCTCCCGCTGTCACTCTGGCTCCTGCTTTACCTGACTGGTCTCACTTAACTGGCAGAAAGCTTTCCCAGAGGAGAAGTGGCTCATTCCTGCCATGTTAGCAATGATTGCTTCACAGAGGTGCAGTAACCCCTGCAGCCAGCACAAAGATGGGGGCAGGAGAATGGAGGTGGGGGGATGCTGTGCTCAGACAGATTAGGGAGCTGATCCAGCCAAAAACTAGCTCTAAAAAGAAAACAATTTGTTAATTTTCAAACCAACCTGCTTAATCCATCTGACTGTGACCCACTCAGAGGTAACACTGGTGTGAGGAAAGGCTGGGAAGAGCAGCTGGGGCTGATCTGAGCTGATGCTATTGCAGCTTCCCTCTTCCTCCTGCTCGGCTGTGGCTGGGGTGGCCCCCGCCCCTGCACCAGCCCTGATGGTTATTCGATCCCAGAGTGAGCTAAACTAGGTAGAAACTGCTCACTTTTCTTTTTTCCCCCAAACTGGCTTAGTTTTCTGCTGACTGTGCTCCCTGAGCAAGTTAGCTGTGGGATGCGGGTTTGTGACTGAGCAAGGGAGAATGTGTTAATGTGTGGTCAAGGCCAGGCTCACCGGTGGGAGTGTGGGACCGCGGCAGCCGCAGCTTTCATCTGCGGGAAGTATATGTAAGCGCGGCCTTGGAGAGGCACGGAGGAGTGTGGGCTGGAGACCCGTGGGCTAAGCTCTGCACCCATGGGGATCAGTGGGCAGGTTTCTGGTGGTTTAAACGGCAGTATTACTGGACCCCTACACGGCTCCAATTGACTTGGCTCCCTTGGAGGTGAGACAACTGAGTTGCCTAAAAAAATAAATCAAAGCAGGCAGGCAAATACGCTGTGATTGCAAAGGGATGCAAGCTATTAGCTACAGGCAGGAGGATGTGGAAGTTAGTTTTTTTTGTTTGTTTGCTTATTTTCCCCTTTGGTGGTATTCTTTTACAGTTTGGATGTGCAATCCTAGCAAAACTGGGCTGGAAGATGTCCATGGCTGTTCCTCCTGCCCTGCTCTGCTCCCACACTCGGGGCTCAAACACAACGAGAGTATCCTGATGAATGCAGCATAAGCCAGAAAGAGGGGAGACAAGTCCATGACCTGGTGCATTGATCGCTGCCTGCCCGAGGCCTCAGTTCCAGACCTGTGGTGTGTGTGGTATTTCATGTGTGACAGAGCTTTGTAACGGCTCAATTCTGTCCTCATCAGAAAATGACAGTCTGAGCATCGTTACTTTCTGTGGTTCTGGAAAGGCCGTGGAAGAAATTGCTTCCAGTCCCAAATACACTGATCCTCTAAGGCAGTGTCCTACAAATCTAGTTACAGGTTCTTCTGTATTAGCTGTAAGTGCTGGAACACTTTTTAAATGTGAACAATGGCGACGTAGAAGGATAAAACCAAAATATGTGCTCCTGTGGCTTTGTACAGTGTAGAATTAAGAAGTGTAATCCAAATAATACTAGTGCTTTTATAGGGCTCTATGCATATGGCGTAAATGACAGCTAATTAAACTTTATATCCTGCCTACAAGATAAGCATGTAATTAGCATTACATCCTTTTTTATAATTAGGAGACCTCATGCAAAAAAATGTGGCTCACAAACCATATTTGAAGGCAGTGACTCAGCCTGAATTAGGCTGTGGTGTGAAGATTGAGAAAATCGTGCTCTAGACCTGCCAGTGAATAAAAAAAGCAGAGACAAAAGGTTGAGCTGGCATCAGGTTGCTGTGCCTGGACCCATCCGCTCAAAAACATAGGTGGATTAACTTTTTAACATTGGGCCTGGGCTGGATCCCGTTCTGTCAGCCCTACGTGAAGCCCAAGCTTTGTGCAAGACCATCCATCTTCCCCAGTTTGCAAAAAAGCATAAAGCTGGCACTGGCCCCGCATTGCATTTCATGGCTGACTTGACAGGAATGCTGCCCCGTCGCTGTACTTGATCCGGAACGCGCTCACTGTGCGGCATACAGGCCGCCCCGCATCCTCCTCGCCAGCCTGAATGGCTGAGCAGGGGAGAAAGGGGGAATTCCAGTCATCCGGGGATTATCCACAAATGTGCCTGTTTGTCACAGTCTGGGGTGAGAGGCCATCGCCGGCTCGTACGTGCGTGTCTCTGCCTGGGGGGTGCCTCGGCCTGGACTTGGCGCCATCGTTTATGGTAAGAATGGATTTTCTCAGATCCATGGGGCTGGCACTAACAAATTCTCCTGTTTTATTAACGATTAGCCACTGTCCACCTTACGGCAGCCAGAGCCAAAACCATGAGGAGGATCGATTGTTTTGTGGGCTGCACTTTGCTCCTCCAAGCTCCCGGCCAAGGGAAGGAGGTGACGAGGCAGCTGCTGTGCTCGGGCCAAATTCCTGGCGTGTTCCTGAAGGAAACGGGATGCAGGGAGATGCGTCCGTGTTTGTGCACGGCTCCACAGTGCTGTCCTGCTCGTCTCCAGTCTCCATCTCCTGTGCTGGGCTGGGGACAGGGACGTGCAGTCCCTCTGTGGTGCCGGGCTGCTGCCCGCTGCTGCTGCCACCTCATGCCCAGCCGTTTCGAGGGATTAAGGGTTTATTTTCTCAACTCACGCTATTAATCCCGGAGGAATAATCTCCGACACAGATGTTTGATGGGAGGGAAAAAGCTGCAACACGGAGAGGCCCAACCAGCCGGGCACTGCCCAGGTGGTGGATGCGTCCCTCCCGCGGGCCGGGATGCGGGCTTCCACCGGGAAGGTCCACGCGGAGAGATGCAGGGGCCGCCCGGGCGAGGCCCTCGAGTGACCCCTCGAGTCTCCGAGTGAGGCCAGTGCGGGCGGGGCCGAGCGGGGCTTGGCCCGGGGCTCCCTCAGGCCGCACCGGGCGGTCCCCCCATCGGGCGCCGCCGGCCCCGCCCACCGCACCCCGCCCCCGCGGACGCGGCGCCTGATTGGCCGAGCGTGCGGCGTGGGCGTGTCCGGGGCGCGGCGGCCGCGCGGCGGGGCGGGCGCGCGCGGGCCCGGGGCGGGCGGCGGCTCCGCCCCCCCCCCCCCCCCCCCCCGCCGCCCTCAGCGCTCCGCCCGCCCGCTCCGCCCGGCCCGGCCCGGCCCGGCCCCGCTCCGCTCCGCACACACCGCCCGTCCCCGCAGCCGCGGGCCCGCGCCTCGGCTTAAAAATCCCCCATTTTAAATTTTTTTAAAATTTTTTTCTTTGGGGGCGGGGGGGAGGGTCGGTGCAGCATGGGGCTGCCGGCGCTGGAGTTCAGCGAGTGCTGCCTGGACAGCCCCCAGTTCCGGGAGCGGCTCCGCTCCCACGAGGCCGAGCTGGAGAAGACCAACAAGTTCATCAAGGAGCTCATCAAGGACGGGAAGTCGCTGGTCGCCGCCCTCAAGAGTAAGTGAGGGGCCGGGGGGGGGCCCGCCGAGCCCCGCCACCTCCGGCCGCCGCCCCCCGGCCCGGCCCGCCGCGGTCCGCCTGCGCTCGGTCCCCCCTGGCCCGTCCTTGCCCTTCCCAGGTGCGTGGCCTGGTCCTGCTCCATCATGGACCACCTGCTCCCACTCGTGTCCCCCAGCCCATTGTGGTCTGGCTGGTCCATCGAGACGTACCTGGTCCTGGTCTACCGGGGTGTGCGTGGTCCACCAGGAGGATATGCCTGGTCCTGGTCCCTCTGGACGTGCCTGGTCCTGGTCAACTAGGTCCCAGTCCGTGGCCCTCAGGGATTGGGTGGTTTGGGGACGGTTTGGCAGGGATGATGGGTTGGTGCCATGCCCCCCGCAGTTGTCCTCTGTCCTCTCTCTGCTCAGGGTGGGGGATGCCCAGTGCCCCCTTCCTAGGAGTGACAGCTCCGTTCCTGCTCTTCCCCCCACGGGGTCATTTGGGTTCTTTCCTTTTTGTAAGTTTCTTTGGCCCCAGTCACAGCTCACTTCCCCGGCCAGTGGATTTCCCGTACCAAGCACGCTGGCAGTGTGAGCTGCTACCGAGCTCTCCCTGCCCTGCTCCGGTTGGGCACTGCGGGACGGTGGGACAGGAGAGGGGCATGTCCACGCACATCCGTGCTGTGGAGCACCCCCGGCATCGCCTGTAATGCACCGGCCTGGCTTGGGGACATGGCGGGGCTGTTTGGGGAGCTGAGGCTCTGGCCGAGACCACCACCCTGTCCCATCCCGGGGGGCTGATTCCTGTTCCCTACCCTGCTGACCTCACAGCCAGCCCCATGCATGCCGTTCCCCTGCGCCGGAGCAGCAGCCTGTAACGTCTGGATTACAGGGACCCCCATTGTACCAATTATTGGCATTTTGGGTTAGAAAACCCCCAAAGCCGACAGCTGTCGGTGTGTGTATGGTTCTGCAGGTCTGAGCTGTCTGGCTGTGGTGCGTTTGCCTGTCTCACTGAAGGCTGCCTCTGCCTGGCCCTGCCTGGAGCCTTCATTTTATCACAGAACAAATCCTTCAGCCTCGTTCTTCACTGAAAATATATTTTAGGAATCAGCTGGCAGGTCCCAGAGGTGTTTGTCTCTGGGCTTGCTCAGCGGGCACCTTCAGTGGGTTGCTGGGCAGGTGCTGGCCGAGGAGGCCATGCCTTCGCCCCGGTCACGCTATACGGCAGGTATTTTTGGGTGTGCTGAGACATTGCCTGCTCCCGGCTGCTGGTGGGCTCCTCTCCCACTGGCCATGGCCAAGCTGCACGGTCCCTGCACCCTGGGCTGCCAGTGCCCAGGCAGGAAGAACGCTCGCCGGCCTCTGGAGATAAGGATGTTTTTATGGCTGAATTGTTTTGTAGCCTCTATTGAATGCGTTCCTGGATTAGACCTTAATTCCTGTGCAGGACCGGGGGGGTGTGTTCTACTGATGCCCAGGCTGCGGTCGGTAGGGGCATGAATAATGAGGATTTTGCCAGAGCGTTAATTAACACCCGAGCACTGGTGCTGTCTGGCGTTGTGGCTATGTCCTGTCCATGTGCAGCCGCAGGCGCGGTGGCACGCTCCCCACCGAGGTGGTCTGCAGGCCCTTTGGGGAAGGTTTGGGGGTGCGTGGGGCAGGGTACTGCCTGGGGGGCTGGGGATGAGTGTCCCCTCCCTGGCTGGGATGCTCGGCCGCTCCGTGCATTCTTCTCCTGCGTGTGGCCCCTTCTCCTGCTGTACAAGCGACTTCACCAGCCATGTGGCTGCTGGCGAGCCATGGTGCCTCTGACTTCTCCAGCAGAGACTGGGCGCAGGACAGGATCTGGCCCAGCCCTTTCCACCTGCATTACCCTCGGTGTGCGACGGGTCTGAGGTCTGGCTGTGTTGTGTGGGCCATCACAGACCCTCTGTCTGACCACGTATGAAGGTGCTCCAGGGGTACAGAGCTGCTGTGCTGCCTCTTGCTGCGTGTTGTTCCCATTTCACTACCACGGGTGTTTGGGACGGCACCGCCATGCGCCGGAGCCAGTGCAGGTGGTACCTGGTGGCCATTCCTGGTGATGACTAGGCGCTTGCTTCTCTTACCCAGCATTTCTTTCTCTGCAGTGTCTCCAAGTGGTTCATCTCCTCGTGGCTGGGCAGGATGGCGTTATCTCACCACCGACATCGCCTCCACGTGTGTCCCTTGGCCATCGTGGAGGGCGTAGGGATGTGGGGCTGGGCAGGTCCAAGGAGCAGCAAACCCCCAGCTCAGGGCATGCTCTTGGCAGAGCGAGGCGGCCTGAAACCGAAGTTACTTGAAGTCTTGGCAATATCCTCTCTGATTTTCCTTCCTCTTGCATTTTCTGCTGAATGTTTCACATCCTCTTTGTTTTAAGACAGGCGTGAGGGGAACGTAACTCTTTGTGTATCGGTGAGGAGCGAGGCAGAGGGGCAGCTTGGATGGGGCGCAGTTATGCGATGGGGAGGAAGGTACAGGAGGGAGGAAGGTGCAGGAGGGAGCAGGACCCCGCCCGCAGCTCTGAGCAGAAGCGGTCTCCCATTTCCCCACCACCTTGCTTGGCCCTGGCAGCCCCTCGCCGCCGACACCTGTGCAGGAGCAGCGTGCAAGGATGGTGAGGCTGGTGTGAAGGCACGGGAGACAGTCTCTCTCTGGATTTTGTGGAGGGGCTGTTCTGCAGCCACCCTGCTTTTGCCCTCGGTGAAGGAATGGAAAGAAATGTGACTGATTCACAGCGCCTTCTCCTTCATTTTGAAAAAGATAAATTTGGAAGGTTGAAAATACTCATTTGCTGAAGGGCTGGTCTTGCTAAATATCCTCTGATGCTGAGGGCATCTCTAGAGTGCGTGTGTGTGTGTGTGTGTATGTATGTATATATATATATGTATATATATATATAAAAATACTGTGTTTTTTTTCCCCCCAGTGAGTATCTGTGCCTATTTCTATTGTCTCCCTTTGCTGCTTGGCTGGTATTAGGAGTGACCTGGTTTTCAGCAAAAACGTGTCCCTCTTCCTCCCTTATACGCCATACATAAATTATTCAGAAAGTTTTGCAAATGCAAAGACCTCAAGTGAGACATAAATAATGAACTTGAAGCTTGGGTGCCGTGAAACTTGTTCTCCAGCGAAGGAGCTGTGGTGACCAGCAATATGGAAGCTTTTTGCCCTGTGTCCCCTGTGGAGGGGGCAGGCAGGGACCTGTGTCCTGGCTGGTGCCTGGTCCTGCCCACGTCGCCGGTGTTGCCCCCAGCCCCTCTGTGTCGGTGGAGGGGGATATCAGTTGCCCAGATGGTGATGCAAAGATGCTTTGCAGCTTGCTTCGGAGCACAAGCAACGCACGGAACGATGGGGGATGTGGGGGTGCGGGTGGCTGGCAGCCATCGCCTCCCCCGCGCTGCTGTGGGGGGCTGAGCAAGGCACCCTCCTTCTCTACCTCCTCATCCTTCTCCTCCTCCCACAGACCCCAGGTCTCCCTGCGCTGGCAGGGGCTGTGTCCCCATGGTGCTGGGGCTGCGGAGGGTGCGGGCTGCAGCCCAGTGCCCTGCCACGTTTCTGCTGTTGTTTTGTTTTGCTTCTTCCTCCAACTCCCAAGCACTAATTTGAAGCCACCGAACTCGTCCACGCCCCGGCCGCTGCTGCGCTCGCACATCGCAGGCTGCAATTTGTGTGGCGGGCCCTGGCTGGGGCCAGCGAGGGCTCTGTGAACCCCCTTCCCATGAGGGGTGCAGGGGCTGGACCCCCGCTGTGCTGTGCCATGCCATGCGCTGGCTGGGCTGGGCTGGGCTGTGCCATGCCCGGTGCTTCTGCGGGAAGGGTGGAGATGCCTGAGCTCCTGAAAGGCACAGTCAGGCTGGTTTGAGGTTTTAGATCTTTTTTGGCTCTTTTTCGTCTGGGTCACCGCAGAGCTGCCTCAGGTGGTGAGGAGGGACCGAAGGGGGATGCAGGGAAGCGGTGATGCTGGCGTGGACCTGGGTCCTGGGGTGTTGGGAGCTTGTCTGACCCCACTGGCTTCTCAGGGTGGATGCTCTGTCATGGCCCGCAGGTCTTGCACTGGCTGTGCCCTCCGCTGGCATGCCCTGTGCCGGCTGTGGCGATGATTTCCAGGTGCGCAGCTGGTGTGTGCGGCTGTCGAAGGATACGTGGTCGCCCTTTTAACGTGCTGCTGCGTGGGACGATCTGCATTCGCCTGTGTAGCACCGGGGTGGTGGAGGTGGCCTGTGCTGCCGCTGCGGGCAGCACCAGGAGGGCTTTTGCTGCAGCTTTGGGGTTTTTCCTGGGACACATCCTTCTTTGTGGCTCCCATGCAGCTAAAAGAGCAAAGTGTGGTGGTTGTGTGGCTCCTGCTGGTGCCGTTTGTGTGCCGGGCTCTGCCCGCGGACCGGGCGCTCTGGGATGTGTGCGTGCATGGGTTTTGTTCCATGTCTCAGCAGCCTCTTGCCGAAACTGAGCCTCTCTGAAGCATGTGTGCCCGCGGCAGTGCCATATCCGGCACTGGCACCCATTCCGCAGCTCGCCTGGAAGCGAAAGTGAAACTTTTGTCCAGTATTTAACCTGAGCAGTTAATTCCCTTTTGATACAAACAAGGCTTAGCCTGGCGATAAGGAAATGTTTCAGACTCCGGACAATACCTTCAGTTGCCTTCAGCCCCACCTGACTTTGCTACCATTGCTGCCCGTCCCTGCCTCATCTGTGTGTCCCCCGGTTTGGTGTGTCACCGAGAGAGGCACCCTGACCCGAGCCAGACCCTGGCTGGAGTGGGCAGAGCTGCCCAGCTCAAGGGGTGCATAGGTAACATGGTGCCATGCACTGGAAATGTCCTTTTTTGCCTCTCCAGGGTGAAAGCCCTCAGGTGCATTGGTGGAGAAGCCATGTCTTGGGCTGCTTCATAACCCAGTACTGTTGGGGGTGACGGGTTCTTGAGCCCCAGTGCTGCAGGCGCCCGTCAATGCTGGAGAGGAGAAACCCGAAGCCTTTCTTGGATTATTTTCATCCTTTTGCCCTTCTGGTCCCTTAAGAAAGTGGTAACAGGAGGGATTGAGATGCAAAGGTTTAGGTCTGGCCTTTCCAGGAATGGCCCTTATTTTTGCAGGTGCAGACATTAATGGTTAGGGATGTGCTCCCGGCTAGGAGGCAGCTGTACTTCTGCAGACTTGGGTTTGGGGGGAAAGGAGTGTTACACTTTCTGGAGGGTGCAAAAATAAAAATAACCCCTCCCTGTTGGGTTGCTGTGGCTGCTTGCATTGGGTTCTGCTCTGGTTGTGCCATCAGACATGGTATTTGGCTGCTGCCATCGAGTGCTCGGTGCTGGCCGCCTCCGAGCCGCGCTGGCGTGCGAAGGCTGCCAGGTGAGTCACGCTGCGCTGGTGGCACAGCTCCGCGTCCTCCCACTGCTGAGGAAACTGCTGCCCCGCGGTGGGGAGGGTGTCCTGGGGCAGCACTGCGTCCCTGTGGGCAGAAACCCCTGTCCCTTCCTGGGTGGTGGGACCCAGCCTTTCCCAGGGAGCTCGCCCTGTGCCCACAGGGTTGGGGGGGTCTCTGCCGGTGCCAAGCCCAGCAGCGGTGGGGCATGCCCAGGCCCCCTGTGTGGTTGCCGTGGGCTCTCCACCTTGGCTGGGCGAGCAAACCACAGGGCCAATCTGGGGGGAAAGCACGTGGTTTTGGGGTTTGGTTGCTAAGATGAGTTGCTTCTGATTTTTCCTGCTTTGTTCACCCAGTGAAGGTGTAATGTGGCTCCCCTGTGCCAGGGTGTATTTTTCCCCTCTCTTCCTTTTGGAGAAAAGGCCCATAGGAAACGTTTGGTGTGGGGAATACTTTGTGCTATGGGAGGGGTACATGATTACAGCTCAGCCAATCCTGCGCCAGCAGGGCCAAAGGCGAAGAGGACTTCTTCCTCCTTTGCATGACCTGTGTGGCTTGTGCAGTCACATATTTAATAGCTTGTCTGGTATTTTATTCAAATGAGGGTAGTACAAATGATAGTACTCTGCTTTTTTTTCAGCACAACTTGAAAGCTCCTCCTCTTCCTCTCTGGTGGAAATTAGCAACAGGAATGTGTTCCTGCTTGGGAGATGCTCTGTGTTTCTGATAGTGAGCTGTGGAGGGATGGTTGTGCAGCCCGTGCTGGCTCCGGAGGACTGCATGCTTAACCCATGTGGCTCAGACTGTAAGAAGGAAAACTTGGGATGTGACAGACATTTGCCCTGCCGGTGTGTTGCAGTGGTTCACCCCCTGTGCTGCCCGTGGCCGTGGTCTGTGCAGGAGGCTCGTGATGACATCCCCAGGCATCCTTTGCCCATCACCCCAGGGGTCCCCTGGGGCTGCCTGCAGGTTCCTCCAGATACAGCCGTGACCCCTCAGAGCTGGTGTGTTTGAGGACCGATGGGGAGAGCCAAGCTCCTGAGCGGGGTGGGCTCCTCAAGTCCCACACCAGTCACAGAGCTGGTGCCATGGGAAGGCTGTAACCCCACGGCTGCCATCTCCAGCGTGCCAGAGAGGGAAGCTGGTGAGCAGAAGGGCTTGGGTGTGCAGGAGAGTGTGCGCTCATGATTACATCTTTTAAATTATGCCAGCAGAAGGTTCATTAACAGGCCTCAGAGATCTCTTTAATTGGGAGCATGCCACAGAGCACCTCTGGGCACATGTCCCGATACACCAGTGGGATGATGGTGTGTGGAGAAGCTGCTGGCCCTGCACGTGCTGCTGCCCGGCCATGGCATCAGCACCGACTGGGTATTCAAAGTTGGGTTAAACTCAATGCTTTTGGCTCAGTGGGGGATGGATGGGGGAATAGACAGCAGCTTTGTGAGGCAGGGGCTGGGACTGACTGTGCTGCTGAAGCTGGCGTAGTCTCAATGTGCACACTGTGTCCAGGGAGAAAAACCTGAGCAGGAGGTGGATGGACCTGGAGAGGGGGATCTGGAGGGCCAGGGTGGGATGTCCTGGTGTTCCTCCAGTGCCAGGAGCTGGGTACCTGCTGGGTCCTGCTCGTACTTCCATCATGGAGCAGATTCGCCTGGTTTGGGTCAAGAGGCTGTTTTTCCAAGGCTGCGGATGTGTCAGCACAGCCGCATCTCATGTCTCCGTTTGTTTCTACAGCGGTGCATGGGGTGTGCGTGGTGTTACCTGCGTGCTGGTACCTGCGTGCCCTGGGACACGGGCTGGGGGCAGTGGGCTGTTTTGATTTCCTTTTTATTTTTTTTTTCTTTGGGGGTGGCAACTCACGATGACGTTTAAAATGCGTGTGAGGAAATGCTGTTCCCATGGTTGCTGCGGGGAGGGGGGGAGGCAGCGGTGCTGGGCCCTGCTGCGTGTCCCTGTGCTTTCTGCAGGTTGGCTCTGGCGGTGATTCCCTGGCTGATCCCAGAGCCTGCAGCTGGGCTGGGCCGGGGCGAGCAGGGTCGGCCCTCACGGTGCTGCCAGCCCCCTCCACGGCTGGCAGAGGGGAACCATCAACCTCTCTGCTCTCACCCCTCCCCACAGGCACCCTGAAATCACCCCATGCTTCTCCCTGACACCTAGGGAGCAATGCCACAGACAGAGCAGTGCCCAGGTCCACGACCGGGCTCTGCACAGCATGGGGCAGGGATGCTCTGGGGGTTTGCATCCCTCCACCCAAGCCAGGGGCAGCACCGGCAGCATGGCAAAGCAAACCCTACCCGTGCTGCAGCAGTTCTGGTTCAGGGCATTTTGGGCAGCCCTTCCACAATGCCCAGCAGTGGGGCAGCTGGAGGACGGACTTTGCCAGGTATCTGTTGCTGTGCTTGGGATTTTGTTGATCCGTCGGTTTGAAGCAGAGCCGAAGGATCCGTGTTCGGATGCGACGTGATGAGTAGCTGTAGCGTGACGAGGGTGGGCAGGGAGGGGAGGCAAAGCGAGGGGGAGCTCGGTACTGAAACCCGCACAGCTTGTTCGCTCCTCGCTGTGAATCATCCCTCCTCCAGGCACACAAGCGGCTGTCACCACGGCCGGCTGAGCCGAGGCTGTTTTCCCCGTTTTCCTGGCATGCTCCCATTCGTCGTGCTGAAGATGCTTCCACCTGCTCCTCTCCATTGCCCCGTTCAAGCGGCTGGTGGCCCTGGGCCTGCGGCTGCACGCTCCTGACGAGGTGTGCTCATTAGGGCATTGCCCTGGCTCTTAATAGCAAGGATGGTCTCAAGTGTGGCTTGGAGGAACTGGGAATTGTGCTTCTCTGCCGCGGTTCCTGCCTGCCGGCGGCAGCCTGGGGGTCACAGCATGTCTGGGATGCTGGATTGTGCTGGGGAGAGACGGTGGCTGCGGGATGCTCTGTGGAGTGGGAATCGCGGTGCAGAGGGGGAAGGGGATGTCTCTGTGGTGATGCCAAGCCAGTTTCTAGCTGTAGTTTGTGGGAAGTACACCAGCCTCCGGACCATCTGGCTCCTGCACGTGGAGCGGCGGGTGCAGCCGTGCTGTGTGGGGGCCGGGACTGCCTGCGCCAGCATGGGGGCGAGGGGCCGGCGAAGGACCCGGGTGCCAGCCCAGCTAGGCGACTCTTTTCTTTATTCCCAAAAGACAAAAATCATAGAAACATGGAATCCTAGAATGGTTTAGGTTGGAAGGGACCTTAAAGACCATTCAGTGCCACCCCCTGCTCTGGGCAGGGACACCTCCCACCACACCAGGTTGCTCCAAGCCCCATCCAACCTGGCCTTGAACACCTCCAGGGATGGGGCAGCCCCAGCTTCTCTGGGCAACCTGGGCCAGGGGCTCACCACCCTCACAGCAAAAACTTTCTTACCAATATCTCATCTAAATCTCCCCTCTTTCAGTGCAAAACCATTCCCCCTTCTCCTATGGCTCCCCTCCCTGATCCAGAGTCCCTCCCCAGCTTTCCTGGAGCCCCTTTAGGGACTGGAAGGGGCTCCAAGGTCTCCCCGGAGCCTTCTCTTCTCCAGGCTGAATCCCCCCAGCTCTCTCAGCCTGTCCTCACAGCAGAGGGGCTCCAGCCCTCCCAGCATCTCTGTGGCCTTCTCTGGCCCCGCTCCAACAGCTCCGTGTCCTTCTGCTGTTGGTGCCCCAGAGCTGGAGGCAGCACTGCAGGGGGGTCTCCCCCGAGTGGAGCAGAGGGGCAGAATCCCCCCCCTCGCCCTGCTGCCCACGCTGCTGGGGATGCAGCCCAGGCTGTGGGGGGTTTCTGGGCTGCCAGCGCACGTTGCTGGCTCGTGTTGAGCTTCTCATCCAACACCCCCAAGTCCTTCTCCTCAGGGCTGCTCTCCAGCCATTCTCTGCCCAGCCTGGATTTGTGCTGGGGGTTGCCCCAACCCACCTGCAGGGCCTTGCACTTGCCCTTGTTGAATTTCATGAGGTTCGCACAGGCCACCTCTCAAGTCTGCTCCTGGACTACAGCATAAAAGAATCTATCTTAGAAAGATACGGACTGTTTATCTAGAGACAGGCCATAAGTAGCTTATAAAATAAGAAAAGAAGACTTTTCTTTCTCCCCAGGGTTTGCTCAGGCCCCCGTCAGGTTGCCGTGTCATGCCGCCTGTCCTGCTGTACCAGCTCCAGGTCTGGCACCTGCAGTGCTGCCTTGGCGGGTTGACATTGTGTGCGGTGGTATGCTCCGGGACGTCATTGCAACCTTTGTTTGGCTGCCATTACCCTGGTGCCCTCAACATGCTGCGTGCGGTGAGCATGCGTATGCGTGTGTACGCACCCACCTGCTTTTTTCTTCTCAGCAGCTTCTAATCGTGCATCAGTAGCTCGATGAGCGAGGTGTAAAGGGCTCTCTGCAGGGGCCGAGTGACCTGTGGAATAAGCTGGCACGTGCCTTTTTAATAATACAGCCTGGTAGAGTGTCCCTTTGCTGGTTTTTTTTTAGTTTTTCTAGCTGAAACGGCATCTGTCCACAACGATGCCCTTGCTGAGTGCTGGTTGCTTAGCAATGTTTTACAAAACCACCCCATTGCAGAGCAGAGTGGTTGGGTGGTTCTCCCTTGCTTTTCCCTGCATGGCCGGGGGCAGCGGCAGCTCTGCCTTTGCTTGCAGGGTTTGGGGGAGGCCCTCCCCCAGCTCTGTCCCAGGGGGAGCATTGGGGTCCCCTGGGAGCCCTGGGCTCTGCTCCTTCCATGCGGGGAAGCAGGCACTGCCACGAGCAGTGGGGCTCTGCTCCGGGGCAGGAGTGAAGGTGGGCTGCAGGGAGCTGGGAAGCATTTCGCGGTATTGAATTCCGAGTCCTTTCGGTGTTGGTGGCCACAAAGGCTGGGAGAAGCCCACGTTAAAGGCAGCGATGGGCTCTGGGCCATGCATCCCGTTTCTCACCCTGTGTGCCTCCCCAGGCTCTGCTGGAGATTTTAATTTATTATTTTTTTTTCCTGCCAAAGCAGGAAAAATTGACTCACTTGCCGGTGATGTTCCTGCGAGCACGGTGGGATTTTTCCTGTTCTTACAGCTGAGGTGGAGGAGACAAAAGGATTTCCGCAGCCTCCTTGGGAGAAGAAGGAAGCAGGCTGCTGCAAAACCGCTTGTCGAGTGTCTGGGAGCTGACCCCACTTTCCTGCCCTGGCTGTGGGCACGCCGGCCCCTTGGGATGCCACCCTCACACAGGGGTGGCTGCCAAGCCAAGGGGGGGACAGACAAGGCTTTGCCCCACGCCATGGGCAGCGTGCACCATGGCCCGCCAGGGGTGTGCTGGAGAAGACTCCTGTCCTGCCCGTGGGGATGGGGTGCAGGTCCCCTCCCTATGTGAGACCCACCATCCCCCAGGGCACCCCGGTGCATTGGCGCCTGCCCCTTGAGAAATCAAGCTGAGCTCCCTGCCGGGTTGACTATTAACTAATTAGATTTAATAACAAGCTAATCCAAATGCGTGGCTAGTGCCTAAGGCAATCTGCTCCCGCCTCGGTGCGCAGTGTCTGGCCAGGGGCTCTGCCAATGTCCCCCGACATGCTGGGACCCTCTGCCTGGCGGGGATGAGACCCCCACCTGGCCTTCTGCTCCCCTAATGGTCATTGCCTTGGTCAGGAGCAAATTTCTTCTGGATTAGTGTCCTCTAAATCGATTAGCTGTCTCGGATAGAGCATTTTATTCTAATGAAATGTGATTCCAGGCTCCAGTCGATGAATTATTGTGGCAACAAGGGTAAAGTAATCTGCCGCCTTTCTGTGGCTCGTTGCAGGTTTTGGAGAGGAGAGAAAAGGAAAAGGCTCGGAGGAGAAATAATTATCAGGGCAGTGCATTACACTATCATGGACTTGCCTGCGCTCCCCAGTGAGGGAGCTGGGGGAAGAATGGGGAGCTGTGAGTAAAACGTGTTATTTCCATCCTGCCCGACAGGATGGAGAGGCAGTTTACTCATAGGCGTAAGGCTGGATGCGCTCGCACGACCTGCCTGGAGCAGCGGCAGCAGGGCAGCTTGCGGACAGGGGGGTGAATGCAATATGTGGATTCCTTGTTGCCTGGAAGAAATTGGGAATATCTTTCATGGTTTCAGGCTTACAGCTAAGCGCGTGCGGAGCAGCAGGACAGCAGCTCTCCGCAGGTGTGCAATTGCTCCGTGCGGCAGCGTGTTCCCAAATGCTTCGCCCTGGATGGGATATGGGGATTTTCACTGGTGCTTCCTCACAACACTCTTTGCTCTGCAGTCGCTGCCTTTGGCAATGCCAGCCAGGGCAGTAGTTTTCCATTTCACCACTGCATCCCTGAAGTTTTCCAGGCACTTAAGCCGCTGCTCGCGTTTGCTGTTTTGACGCATCCCTCCTCTGTGTTTGAGTGTTGGATATTTATGTTTGATTTTATTCGGAGACCGTGTCTGCTCCCACCTGAGCTCCCTCCCTGCAGGCTCTGCCGGCTCAGCCCTTGCTGGCTGCCGCGGTGGGGATGGGCCGGGGGGTTCTGCCATGAAACAACACCAGGATGTGAACAAAAATAAACACAGGGAAAAGTGCCAGATGTGGTAGTTGGGTGGGGAAGTGGAGAAATCTCATTTTGTTTTGTTTTGCTGCTAAGTGCATGACATGCTCTGGTTGCTCGTGGCCGGTGCGGGAGAGTGGGGGTGGCACCCTGAGGACGCTGACTTTCCTGGCACATGGGGACTGTGCTGGTGCCCCAGTGTGAGCTGCTGCCCCTTCCCCGGGTGTGAACCGTGGGCAGTGATACTCTGGGGGGCTGTGGGGGCACTGGGATCTTGCCATTTTGATGCAAAGCACCAGGAACCTCCCCAGGTGGTGTGTGCAGGGGGGTCTGCGCCATGCTGGTGGGTAGGAGGGAGGGCAGCCGTGGTGATCCAGCATCCCGATTCCCGACATGGTGACAGTCAGCCTGGAAGCCACCTGCCAGGGTGTCAGTACCCAACTTTGGGTCCCTTATCTTCGAAGACCATCCCGGGAGTTTCGTGGTGGCTGTTAGCCACTGCTGGGAGGGTTCTGGTCCGAGCCCCAGTGCTCCGTGCTGGGAGCAAGGACCCACTTTACGATGTGCCTTCCTGCAGCTGCAGACATTTGTCTTCCCAGTGTCTCCAGAAACAGGAAGCCTTTCCGGGGGTCATTTGCATCATTCATGGGTTTTATGTTCTCCTCCCTTGTCCTGACCACAGGTAGAGATGGCTTGCAGTGCTCTACTGACCCAGCACCTGGAGGTTGCTCTCACTGCCTGCTCGTCAGTTTCTCAGGTTGTTTTATTTTCTATCATTTTCCTTCGCCCTCACTTCTGAAAAATCCCGTTTGGTCAAGTAGGGAAAATAGCCCAAACTTTCTGTATAGGGCAGGACAGGACAGATGGGAGCCTCCCCACATCCTCCTTGCCCGGAGGGACGGAGAAGTTGTTGAGCCCATCGCTGTTTGGTTGTTCACATCCCCGGCACTGCAGTGAAGGGTCCCTTTGGCAATGGTGAGGACTGCTTCGTTAACTGCTTCGTTAACCCAGCCCTGCTGCTTTGGCCAGGTACTCTCTTGCCAGCGGCACAGGGAAGTGGGGAACGGGCAGAGCTGTTCTGGGTTTCTGAAGCGCCTCAGCCACTGTGTGATAAAGATCTGAGTCACCAAAGTCGCTGTTTGGGTTTCGCTGCAATAGGAAGTGATGGGCAAGCACTAAGAAAAGCTGAACAGGAAGGATGGAGAGAGGCGGTGAGGCCTCTGCTCAGAGCAACTGTGGCAAAGCGGGCTCTGCACTGGGCTAAAATGACCAGAAACTGAGACAGATCAGGGCTGGATCCAGGTCAGAGAAGCGGGGGCAGAAGGGTGAGGGCTCTGATTAACCATCAGCTTCCTCAAACCAGGAGGCAGCTGCTGGAAATAGAAGAGTGGCTGGAGCAGGCTGAGTCAGAGGAAGGAGCTCCTCTCCTCCCGCGCTGCCGGCGCCCCGTGCCCCACTGCGGGACGTCACGCTGGGCTGAGTGGTGCCAGCAGGATACCCAGCAGCACGACTGCCAGCCGCCCCCATGGGCTGCCTTTGAGCTGGTTACCAAATAGCATGTTTCAGGTGTGGACCATTTCTAGCACAGGTGATGGGAGGAGCAGGCAGGAGCCTGTGAAGCCTCATGCATCCGCGACCAGATGTTTCTGAGAGTGCCACACAGCTCTTATCTCCCTAAAGATGTTTTTACTGATTTTGAAGTTTTCTGTGAAGTGGCATGTTGGTATTGGGGTGAGACGGTGCCCAGGGCTGCAGCTGGGGAGCTGGGGCTGAGGGCAGGTTGCTGCCTTCCCTGCAAGGGGTCGCTGGGGGAAAAGGGGCTGCTTTTTCCCCAGCCTCTCCAAAGCGAGCAACAGCCCCAGCCCACAAGCCAGGTAGGGGCTTTCTTCTTGCTTTCTCTTTTTTTTTTTTAAAGCTGCTCCATCCTTCCTTGGCACGACCTGCCTGGCGATACACGGGGCAAATCCAGCACTGCCAGCAAACCCTCCTTTTTCCCACAGCTGCGCTGCTCCCCTTCACCTTCAACTGGGGCTGCTGTGGATGAGGATCGCCTTGTGTCCCTGGGATGCAAAACCTCATCCATCTTCCTGGAAATCCAGACAGCCTTCCAGGAGACCCAGCGATCCCTCCTGCTTCATTTCCCATGGATTTCGAGTACCTTTCATCAGGAATCTCGGGAAGCTTTGCAAAAACATCCTCGCCTGGCAAGGCTCCCCGGAGAAGTCCAAACGTTATTGATTTGGGGGTGGCAAGATGACGTGGCCAGGCAGGGCGCTGGGCTGGTGGGCAGCGGGGGGATAATTTTAGCCGTGCAGCCAGGCAGTCCTTCCACAGGCTGAGTGTGTTTTTCACAAAGCACAGAACTTTTATCTCTTAAAATACCATGGAAATAATTCATGTCTTCGGTGTGTTACTCAAATCTGATCTGCTATTTGAGCCCAGTCAATGGTCCCATTCATCCTACAATGGGTTCTCTGTCCCTCTGGCAAACATTTTGCCATATGAAGCCACGTTGAGTGTGTGAAGTGAGGCATACGGTGATGCCTTGGCTGGGCAGCAGTGCAACGTGCTCCCTGGTTGCAGCAAAAGGCTGAGCAGAAGCTGTGGCACCTCCTGGGTCTTCAATCTTGGGGCCATGTCAGACAGATTGTTGTGTTTTTCTTGTGCTTTAGCACATCTGAGCAGTTTTGGGTTTTTCCCTTGAAATGTGGTTCGTAGGGTACACATATTTGTAAAATTTCCACAATGAAATGAAGTTTTGGGATTTTGGGAGGCAGGATTTGGCCTCCCTGTGTGTTCCAGTGAGATGAGGCTCGGTGCTGTGTTTCGGCTGGAGGCCGTGCATGTGGTAAAGGCACTGAAATGGGGGCTGAGGGTGCTGCAGGTCCAAGGAAACGATGCTGTCCCCACATTGGGGCGAGTGCAGGGACTGTGCCCCTTGCACCGGTCCTTGGGGTCACCTCCCACTTGGTGTGGCACCCTCAGACCTCGATCTCCAGCACGTACTGAGCCAGGGCAGCCGTTCCCCAGGCTTTGGTGCACGAACACGACCGCAGAAGCTGCTGCTGGAGGTGGGGTTGTCTCCGCTCGTCTGGTTTTATATATTTAGTCAAACGATGAATCAGAGGGGGAACCTGCCAGCAGCTGCAGTCCTGTCCTAAACCACTGATTAACTCCAACCACCTGGTGGAGAAGTTATTTAATAAACAAGTCATTGCTAATTATGTATGAAAGCAGCTTGGGGATTGTGCCGGGTCCAGAGGACCACGGCATCTCGCAGGAGCGGGGCTTTTGCTGACCTCCTCTGGGAAGTGTAAAGAGAGAGGATTTAAACCTCTTGGAACAAATCAAGCATTTAATGACGCTGCCCCAGTGCTTTGTGCCGACACCAGCGGTGCATGGGCTGGGTCCGTGTGGGGGCTAAAATTTGATGCTGGTGGCTGTGACTGCTCGTTGCTGGGTTCCTGTGTGAACTGTGGGGCCATGGTTTGGTCAGAGCATCCCACGCTCAGCAGCATGGCAGAGTGCTCATGTGCATCCATGGGCCGGATCCAGTTGGCCGTTCCCAGCTCCACCCTTAACCATCCGCCCATCCCTGGGCATCCCCAAGCACCACGGGATGTTGCATGAGCCCATGGCAGCTTTGCTCCGGCATTGTGCCTGAAGCCGCAGCTCACCAGGTTGTTGCCAGCACCGAGTGCTCTCCGCGGGGTCAGACACCATATTGCCGCTTTCTAAGTACCCTTGACGGGTCGTAATCAGACTGTTTTGGCTGCTGATTAGTGCGGCTGTTCCTGGGATTACCCGTCCCGCCTGGCCTCTGCCCACCGCAGGGTGCTCGGTGCCAGCTGCCATGTCCCAGGGAGGCGCAGGGCTGTGGAGGTGCCACCAGCGTGGTCGAGCAGGCTGTGCCAGGACCCACAGTCCCTGCAGCCAGGTGGGGGGGTCTCTGTGGGTGACCCCCCAGATCTGCCTTGTCTGAGCTCTTTCACAGGACATCCCTGCTGTGCATCCAGGGCACAGGCGCCGTAAGGAGGGCTGGAGGCTTTTTCTTAAAAAATAGGCAGACCATGAAGTAGCTGCAGATCTTTTTTGAGACGCTTTAAGAAACTTGTCAGACCCAGGAGGGGGGAGCTGGTGGCTTCTGTCCTCGTGGCTGTCAGTGGGAGGGTGGTCACCTCCCCAGCGAGGGGGCTGGGACCTTGCCTGGGGTGGTGGGGCTGCAGGGAGGGGACCGGCAGTGCCACCGCTGGCAGCCGGACAGAGGGGCCCTTGAGGAGGGCTCCTGCCCTGCCAGGGACCCTCCTGTCCCTCTCCCGGGGCTTGTGGGGGACGCGCAGCCTGAGCCTGCTGTTCCCTGCCGTTCCCTGCCGCCAGGGAAGGAAAGGGCAGGAGTCTCGGTTCCTGTTGTCCAACTGAGCATTAAATATAGGCTGTTAAGCAATATTCTTTGCAGGAAGTGTAGAAATAGTGTTCTGTGTGAGCACAGCCTCTGTCAGACACCGAGAGCCCTGGAACTTGCCTTGCAGCGTGCAACTGGCCTCATCAGCATCCTTTGCTTTGCCCCTTTCAGCAGCATTAACCCTCCACTCCCGGGCTCGTCAGCAGGTTTGTCTTTAACATGAGCTGCCCACAGTGTCCTGCTGCTCCTGCCTCTGCCCCGTAGCACCGCTGAGCCAGCACTAGTTTTGTTTTTTCCAGCTTAAATAGCAAGCTGGCTGCAAAGTCAGCTTTGGGGACAGTCCCCACTTTCTGAGGCAGCAGTATAACTTTTTCCCTGGCCAACCTTATCTTTCAAACACGTACTGCTGGGCTAGGGGACTGCGCTCCTGGCGGGCAGCGGGACTAGGTAGGAGGGGACGTCTGTCTTCTTGATGTCTCCTTTTGATGTTGTATGGTTCCCCTCTGTGTCCTGTGGACACGTTTCCCAGCTGTCCATCCCAGCCAGGAAAAGCACGCAGGTGGAGGAGTTGCGATCTCTTCTCAGCCCCTTAGAAATTTTAATTTAAGGGAAAAGCTCCCTGGCTTTCAAGTTTCAGTGCATGTTACCTTTGTGGTCCCTTTGGGAAGACCTGAAAATGTTTTTAACGCTGAGCGCAAAGAGAGGGGGTGATAGGGGTGTTGCACAGAGGTGAGATGTACAGCTGAAGAATAGAACTGGGGAAAGAGCTGGAAGCCGGTGATCAGGAGAGAGCGGCTTGTGGCAGAACTGTGGTGGCAGTGACTTCCCCAAAGTGGCCGAAGCTCCGCGTGCTGAGTCACCCGAACTGGGGACATGTTTGATCTGGGGCCTGTGCCCCGGGGAGCAGGGCTGCCCCGTCTCACGGTGATGTGCCCCTGGGGGAGACCCGCGCCCAGGGCTGCCCCTCTGCGGCACTGGTTGTAGACCTGGCTGGGACAGGGTCGTCCCTGTTGTGCTTGGGGTGCTGTACGCATGGAGGAGGCTTGTGAAATCACGACCTCTTCCTTCTATAAACGGCCTTTTTCAATAGTTCCAGATTCCTTTGGAAGGGGACTTTTATGTAAAAAACCAACCACTTCAGCCTTATTGCAGTAACAGCAGCGACTTCCCAGAAAGAAGATTTGACTCTCAGTAGCTGAGGAGGAGGAGGAGGGGTGCTGAGGTGATCCAGGAGGACAGGCAGCGGGAATGTGACATTCTCCCTTGGGGCAGGGCTGGTGCAGGTTGGAGTAACATGGGCTTCAGCTGGATTTGGAGGGACCCTGGTGCCTGGAGGTGTGAGGCTGGGCTGGGACCTCAGCCAGCAATTACTTGGCTCCCTGGCTGGTGGAGGGAGGAGGAGAGATGTGGGGTACCAGAGGAGAGGTGGGCTGACCCCTGAGCCGGGCGCGAGGGAGGAGGGACGGGCAAAGGGGTTAACTGTGGCTGCTCCAGGTACAGGCAGCTGCCTTCTGTCCTGCTGGGAGCCATCTCCCCTCCGCACTGCTCCTGTGGCGGATGGTGAGGATGCGGCCGATGGTGAGGATGTGGTGGATAGTGAGGATGCCGAGCGTGTCTCTGCTCCTGCAAGTGTCTGCCTCTGTGTTGCATGCTGGGGCAGGACGCTGGGTGCCGGCAGGGCTCCGTGAGATGCTCCATCCCCTGCTGTGGTGGCAGAGTGGTGGCGTTTGAGGCACGGCCAAAACTGAACATTTCTGAAGGGACTGTTCACAAATAAAGCAGAGCTATGGCTCAGGAGTTGTTGTGCAGGAACTGCTGAAGCCGCAGCAGGCAGGGAGCAGCTGGAGGCAGATTGCCTGCCTGCGCCCTTCGCGATGCTCAGCTTTGCCATGCTGACGGACAAGCGATGCCGGGCGCTTTGGGGATGAGCAGGGTGGGTTGGTGGGTGTCTGTGATCCCTGCTCTCCGACCTGCTGCTGGGAAAGACAGGATCAGACCTTGGAGTTCAGCTCCAACTCTGAAACTGTAAGAGGGGAGATTTTGGTTAGAGATTAGGAAGAAATTCTTTGCTGGGAGGGTGGTGAGCGCCTGGCCCAGGTTGCCCAGAGAAGATGTAGCTGCCCCATCCCTGGAGGTGTTCAAGGCCAGGTTGGACGGGGCCTGGAGCAACCTGGTCTGGTGGGAGGTGTCTCTGCCCAGGGCAGGGGGTGGCACTGGATGGGCTTTAAGGTCCCTTCCCACCCAAACCATTCTTTGATTCTGTAATTGTATGAACTTCCTTCTTGCTAGGACAGGCTCCTGCAGGTACCTCTGCCCTCTGTGAGGTCATGTCTCCTTCCACATAACTTGTTCTGCAGTTTTCTCCCCCATTGCACCCAATTCAGGTCATAAACCATCTTCCAGGAAGGTAAAGTGCTCGGGAAGGGGAGCGCTGCTGGGATGAGCGGGTCACCCTGTATCACAGTAACGAGCTGATACATCGTTTTTCAAAGGGTGTTATATTTTGATTATTGGTTGCTATAGCTACGTAGCTGGACCTCTGGCATGCAGTGTGTGTGCCTTTTTTCTGTCAAGTGGACTTTTCTGAAGGGATCGTCCTGTCCCCAGCAGCTGGGGGGTGTGAGTGGGGGGCGGTGGGAGGGAGATGAGGAGGAGGCCTGCGACAGCAGCCGCGCTGTGGGACGGTCAGCTGCAGAGGGGCAAGGAACAAGTAGTGGTCGTGGGGGCTGTGGGGAAGGACGGTCCTGCGTTGGAGGGGAGGGGAGGGCATGGCGGGGCTTCGGATAGCAGCACAGCTGTTACTTGAGCACAACGTGTATTGACCAGAGACAGTAATTCAGGCAACTTACTGCGCACTGCGGTGTGCCGGGCAGAGGAGCCCGGGCTGCCTCAGCAGCTACGTGGGTGTTCCCTTGCAGGTGGGATGGAGATCTGCTTTGCTGCTGCTCGGCCGGTGCCTCCTCCGTGTGGTTTTGTCTCGGATCCTGGGTGCAGGCAGACATGTGGCTCCACAGCAGCTGCGCCCCGGACCCTCCTGAGGTGGCTGCAGCCCTGGGGTGGCAGGGCCACAGCTTGCCCTCCTGGTGTTTCAGCAGCTTGTGTAGGGCTGTTTTCACCTCCTGGGATGCCTCTGCCAGACACCGCGCTTTCCTTGCTGCCCCTGGAGATCTTCAGTGCTCTGTGCTGCAGCCACGAGGTGCGATGGGCGCTGGAAAGCTTCATTGACCGCAGGCTGCACCCCTGCGCTGGCCACCGCGCATGCTGCAACCTTCTGCCAGCACCTGCGCGTCCCTGGATCCATCCTGGCTGGCCCAGGGCCACCATCCAGTGGTGCCCAGGCCGTGAGCTGGTTGTGTGGCTGAGGCAGAGGGATTTTTCTGGCTTTGTGGTGGTTTTCCCTGATGTTGCGGTTGACTGATGAAGTGAGACGGAGAACTTGGAAGCAAAGCTTTCACAGCCCGGCAGTGACTCATATGCGGGGTCTGGGTGGTTTTACTCGTGCACGAGAGGAAGCAGAAGTTTCTGTTGAGCCTTTGTAAGATTTTGGGTTTGCTTGTCCACAGCCCTGGGAAAGAAGAAGCCTCAGGAGCTGAGCTGGCCCATGGAGGGGCCTTGCCTTCCCCATGCAGTGCAGCCGTGAGCTTTGGCTGCTTCCACTGGAGGGATTTTTCCCCCAAATGTAGATGAGAAGTTCAAGCTTTTAGGAAAACGGGATGCTAGGAGTGTGGGTGGGTCTAATGGTGGCACAGGGAGGACGATAGGGCCCCTCCGTGCCAGCTCCTCGCTTGTCCTCAGCGGTACGGCGTGGGTGCGGGTGCCCCTCTCTCCTCTTCTGGCCAAGCCTGCTGCTAATTTTAGCATCTACTTCGCCCCTGCAGCCCGGCCGTGCCATTCAGCGAGTGGCTGCCAGCGATCCTACTTTATCACCGTTGCAAAGGGACTTATCTCCTTCTTCCCCTCCCTCTCCCTTGCCTATTTATAAGCGCTGTGGGCCATTGTTGATGGATGCCACTGGCTCTGGAGGCTTCTTGGCTTCACTCTGGTTCATGCATGGTCCATGCTGTGCATAACGTGGGCAGGGTATCAGTGAGGCCACGGTGTGCAGCGGGGAGAGCTAGGGAGAGCGTGGCTGATGGTCAGCATGGAGCCGGGGCAGAGGAAATCGCTCCTTAAGTCATTCACGTCATCTGCGTTACTGTTTTGAAGGAGGCAGGAGGCCACCCGGCTCTGGGGACCGGGTTAAAGTCCCCCAGCCCTCTGACTGCCCTGGGGAGGGACGGGGGCTGCTCCGCCATGGCCAGGGGCACGTGGAGGAGTGCGGGGTGAGCTGCACCCCTTGTGTGAAGGCAGCCAGGACTGAGCTGTGGGCAGGATTAGCCCCAGGGCTCTAAGCAGAGACACTCTGAGAGTGGCGTTAATGCTTGGAGAAAGCTTTAAATTCTCTTACCCTGCAGGGAAAGCAAAACACTTGAATTCTTTTGTGGTTATCTTTTGGCTGTTGGTGTCCGAGAGGAGGAAACGGCCTTTGTGTGCACACGCATGTTTTCCACCTGTGCTTGGAAAGGAAAAAAAACCACTGAATTTTTGGACTTTGAGTGAAGAAATGCACAGGGGAATTAGCATTATGTCTTCCTAACGCTGCCTACAGTCCCTCGCATTGCTCAAGTACAAGTTCCCCTCCAAGCCAGTGGCCTCGCAGTGCCTGGAGCGTGTGTGTCTGTGTTTGCAGGGTTATGGGACTGGTTTGAAAAGCCAGTCCTGGACCCACTCAGGTCACTGCAAGTAAGATCTTAATAGGATTCAGATCTCGGAGAGAATCTGCAGCTTGGAAATCAATAAGTCTCTGCATTATCACCCATACAGGGTGCCTTCCTTCAGCAGGACAGGGAGTGCAGAGGTGCCATCTCTTGGGGGGCAGCACTGCCCTGCGTCACCATTTGCCGCTGCCCTGTGGCACTGGGCTTGAGCTCCTGCATGGTTCTCACAGCGTTTTCAGGTTGCATCTCCTGTAGTGTATTTTGGTGGGTGCTGGCAGGGACTCCCCAGAGCCCTGTCCCTGGGGCAGGTGCAGGAGAAGGGCAGGGCTCTCAGGGCTTCCCTGGTGCCGGGGGCCCCATTGGATGGGTCCCTCGGTGGGGACTTACTGGCTGGGATTGTGCATCTGCCTGCATGATGCTGTTGGTGGACTTTTTCCTTTTCTGACATCTGTGTTTTTTCCCCTCTCCCGTTCTCTTGGCAGACCTGTCGGCAGCCAAGCGCAAGTTTGCGGACTCCCTCAATGAGTTTAAATTCCGCTGCATCGGTGATGCTGAAACAGATGACGAGATCTGCATAGGTGAGTCCTGCGGCTGGTGATGTAGGTAGCCCTGAAGCTCCAGACCCCCAAGCTGAGCAGGACACGGGGGAGAAGCACACACGAGGATGCCAAGAGGCCTGGGATTTTATCTGGGTGCTTTCCTGCTCTTTGGAAATGGCATATTTCTCCTGGTTCAGCATCAGCAAAGCCTTCCCAAGGAACTTAATTGTTGCTTCTTGGCCTAAATCTAGCCCTGACAGATAGGAAAAGAAGATGATTGCTCATATCTGAAACCATCTAGATCATCTGGCCCTTTCCCATTGGAGAGCAGGCATATGGAGATGTGGTCATGGCTAAATACACCCCAAGGGGCTGTGATCCGAAGGAGCAGGGCAGCAGCTTCGCTGCCAGCTGCCGGAGCCTGGCAGCGCTCCCCGATCTGAGCCTGGCTCTACCTCGGAGCTCCTCGTGGTGCAGGACAGCAGCTTCAGCCCTCACTCTGTGTCATCCCACTTCTGCCCCAGCTGAACTTCTAGAGCTTATTGTGCACATCGTCTGGAGCCAGGAGAGCAAATGAGCTTTAGCCCTGGTTTAACTTTGCTTATTTATTTGTGCCTGGTCTCTCAGCAAAAATAGCTTTCCCATCCAAGTCCCCTCGCTGCAACACATGTGCTGGTGAGCTACAGTCGTGTGCTGAGCATGACTGGGGCCTGCGCTGAGCCGTGGGGCTGATCAGCAGCCAGCCGTTGGGTAGGGCAGGGTCGAGATGGAGGTGGGAACACGGTGCTGGGGATGCTCTGCTACCAGTTGCTTTTGTAGGCAGCTGGAAGCCTTTCTGGGGAGAGAGCAAAGATGATAAAACCCCCAAACAACCAACCCCCCAAGCTCCCCAAAACACAAACAAGCAAAAAAACCCTGTTCAGTCTCTCTCTAAATTTAAAAAGGAAATGAAATGCTGTAACCCATGTTAAGCCCCTGTGGGTGTGTCCTTTCCAGCCAAGTCTCTGCAGGAGTTCGCCACGGTGCTGCGGAACCTGGAGGACGAGCGAATGCGCATGGTACGGCCCTGTCTGCTGGGAGCGGGGTGGGTGGTGGCACCGCTGCTGCTGCCAGCAGCTCTGCCTATGATGAGTGGTGTGGCACCCATGGCTACAAGCCCCACTGCCCCTTCCCTTGCCCACGGCAGAGCTGCAGGGGAGAGCAGAGGGAGGGGAGGGTGAACTTGGTGGGGGGCACTCATGAGAAGCGTCAGTGGTGGTGTTTTGCTGTTGGAAAATGGCCAGCGCTGGTGCTGGTGGGGCTCACTCGGTGAGGAGCAGGTTTGGTACAAGCCCCTCAGCCTGCCCCGCATCCGCAGCCAGCGCAGAGCCAGGGGGTGAAGTGTGCGGGTTTCCGTGGGCTGCGGGAGGATTTCTGTGTGAAAGACTGTTTTGCGTCACGGGTGTCTGGGACTGAGCTGGGCAAAAGGTGGTGGGTGATTTGTGCCTGTCTTCGCCCCTAGATCGAGAACGCCAGCGAGGTGCTGATCACGCCACTGGAGAAGTTTCGCAAGGAGCAGATCGGGGCTGCTAAGGTAAACTGCTGCTGCTGCGCCCAGCCGCCGCCTCCTCCGGGAGCCCCTGCTCATGCTCGGGAGCAGAGCCCAGAGCCACCCGGCGGTGGCTGTGGTGGTGGCCGGGACCTGGCGCGCTGCAGGGATGGGTCCTGCTGGGCACGGGCATGGGAGGAGGTGGCGTGGTGTGCTGCTGCGGGATGGACGTGGGGATGATCCAGCTCCTGGCAAAGTGTCTCAGTGTTCTGAGTTCACCTACAACCAAGTAACATTCCAAGGGCCAAAAATCATGTGCCAGTTGAAATGAGTTTTTTTTGTCTTACTCCAAGCAAGAATTAGCATTATCTGAGAGGATTTCACCGTTGCCTGAGCCCCCATCTCTGCGCTCCCCAGCCCCAGTGTGTCACTGGGCGGCTGTGTGGGAATTCGGACATTGCGAGCCCGGGGAAGCACCGGTGTGGTTGAGGGTGGCTGTGATACAGCCTGGCCCCCCCTTTCTTTCCTGTTTTTGTTCTGAAATCACTGTCTGCGGCTCTCCTGTTGTTATAACAACCTACTGCTGCCTGCAAGAAGCTCATGCCAGCCCGGCAGGGCCATGTGTGTGTGGCAGTGGTGCGCCCACTCCCCACTGCCACGGGAGCCACGGTGGCCCGGACAGGCTGTCCTGGCTCATGCGGCTCAAAAAAAAAGACAAAAAGGGGCCCTTCAGAAAGGAGCTGGTTATTAGTGGGTGTCAGCAGTGGATTTCCTACTGTCAGGGTGGCGAGACTGGGACAAGAGGTGCGAAAGAAGAGTTAAGGTTGACATCCTGCTTTAACACTTCTGCCACAAACAGCCAAATTACTGTGTCATCATCCTGGGTGGTGGCAGGGGATGGGATGTGAAATTGTGACGATGTGCTGCTTAGCTGGTTAGCAAACACTTTTCTTGCTGCATTGTCTCTGGACCAGCTGTGGACTTGGATTTTTTGCCAAGCCTTGGGCTCTGGGAATAGAGGAGAGGCTCCCCAAAGCCTTGGATTTTGGAGCCCAAGCTGCTTTCCTGGAGCTGCCCAATGATCACCCGCTCCCAGCTTATGACCCGTGGCCTTGGTCCTCTCTCATGCTGTGCAGAAGGGCGCTGGCTCCCGCCCAGTGCTTGCGTTTCTGCACTGTGCTGTAGGGATGCCATGCATCCTCACAGCCATTGTGTTCAGCGTCACACTTTTGGTTCTGTTTTGTAGGATGCCAAAAAGAAATATGACAAGGAGACGGAGAAGTATTGTGGTGTCCTAGAAAAGCACTTAAACTTGTCTTCGAAGAAGAAAGAGTCCCAGCTTCAGGAGGTGAGAGCAACCTCTGGTTTTCTGTATCTAGCAGTAACTGTGGTGAGCTTTTTGAATGCATTAAGCAGCTTATAGCATTGGTTTTCCTGGCTGTAAACTCATTTTTTTCCCCCACTCTGACTGCGAGTAGTGGGTTTTCCCCCCTTCCTGTAATCAAAGGGGACGGAGCTGTTTTGGTGAGTAAATCAGAGATCCCAAAATGGACAGCAATCAAGAAGGAGAGACAGTTTATAATTAAAGAGTGTAACAGAAAGGAACTGGTTCTGCTGCAGGCTGCCCTTGTGCCAGCACAAATCATGGATGTCTTTAGTTCCCTCTCTGAAAGTGGATGCACTGGCTTTGGGCTTCATGGGAGGAGCGATCAGACTTAGTGCTTTTAAACTGCTTTAGGGGCCTATTGTTGACGCGGGACATAGTTTGCTACTGGGCCAAATGCTCTTACTGGATGAGTACACTGAGTTTTCAATCACTTCTTCCACGTTTGGAATTCCCTGCACTGGCCCGGAGCTGGGCTGGTCCCTGCAGGATGCACGTCCTTGCTTGTGGGCACGATGCTGGTGTGTTGCTGAGCCATTTCTGGGGGAACTGGTGGGCAGAGGTGGTGTTTCCTCCACTGGCATAGCTCAGGTGGGGGTACGGTGCCCAGCAGAGCTGGGGACTCAAGAGAGCAGATACATCTGTGGCACAAATAATCATCTTCCACCAAATTAGGGTTGAAAAGGGGAAGAATCAGGGTTGACATGCCTGCAAGCCAGCTTTGTCCTTGCATAGATGTTCTGGGTTTGTAAATCCCTTACCATGTGGAAGCACCCATACGTCCCAGAAGACAGTGTCCCATTCTGATGGCTTTTAAACAACCCTTTAAAGCTCTGGTTTAGTTTGTGTTTGAAATACTCTTGTGAGACACAGGAGCGGAAGGATTTCGTTCCAGGGAGAGGAGGAGCCACATGTGGCTCTTGGGTTGTAGCAGTGACTTTGAGGTGTGATCCCATGCCCTGGCCAGAGTACGGCCCTGGCCCTGCAGGGCGACCTGGGAGCCTGGGGCAGCAGGGTGCTGGGATGTGGTGCGGGATGCAGGCAGTGGCTGTGTGCGGGATGCAGGCAGTGGCTATGTGTGCGATGCGGTGCGGGATGCAGGCAGTGGCTGTGTGCGGGATGCAGGCAGTGGCTATGTGTGCGATGCGGTGCGGGATGCAGGCAGTGGCTGTGTGCGGGATGCAGGCAGTGGCTATGTGTGCGATGCGGTGCGGGATGCAGGCAGTGGCTGTGTGCGGGATGCAGGCAGTGGCTATGTGCGCGATGCGGTGCGGGATGCAGGCAGTGGCTATGTGCACGATGTGGCGTGGGATGCAGGCAGTGGCTGTGTGTGGGATGCGGTGCGGGATGCAGGCAGTGGCTATGTGTGCGATGCGGTGCGGGATGCAGGCAGTGGCTATGTGTGTGATGCGGTGTGGGATGCAGGCAGTGGCTGTGTGCGGGATGCAGGCAGTGGCTGGGTGCGGGATGCAGGCAGTGGCTGGGTGCAGGATGCAGTGTGGGATGCAGACAGTGGCTGTGTGCGGGATGCGGCTGCTGGTGCACGTGGAGCAGCGCTGGCTGCTGGTGCCATCTGCTGGCATCTTCCACCTAAACGTTGACTTTGGCTTTCGCTGCGAAGGCAGGAGGAGGCTGGAGCTAGCAGCGCTTGCTCCCAAGTTCAGGTGTAGGGGCCTTTTACCCTGGGTCACTAGGAAGCATACATTATTTTTGGCGGCTCGCGCTCCATGCAGGAGGGGGTGCCTTTGAAAGAGCAGTCCAGCACGTAGGTTATGAAATATGGATGTGGTCCGTGGGAGCGCTCGGCCCGTCTGGCACCTCCCCTGGGGCTGCCCACCGTGGTCCCTGCCCACCGTGGTCCCTGCTTGCCAAGGGCTCTCCGGGCAAGGGGCTGCAGCCACATCAGATGTGTGTGGGAAAGGTATGGGAACATTTTAGGAAAGTGAACACCACCCGCTTATGAGCAGTCTGAAGCTTCATTAGATGCCTTGATGTCCTGAGAGACGAGGGTTTGTAGCTGGGAGATTTGGTGCTTTGTATTTCCTAACCTCCTCTTGCTGTCTGCATCTGGAGGGTGATACCGGGCACAAGGGCAACTGCTGCGGCAAGGCGGGGAGAGGAGGAAGCCATGGGAATTTTCTGCTGCTTTGGCTGTTGACCAATTAAATAACACACAGAGTCTAATCTGCCATTTAACTCCTGCCAAAGTTATTCGATTGCGTCATATTTTCTGCTTTTCAGAACTCAGTTTGCTAAATACCTCAGCTTGCGCACCACGGGCACGCAGCACAAATGCTGGTGGCAGGTCATGGGGAAAACGGGCCATTTCATGCCTGTGTCATGCAGAAAATCAGGAGTAAGCTGCTGTTCGAATGCAAGAGGGTATTTGCCAGCTGGGTTTTGCAGGGTGCGGGAGCAGCTGTGAGTCCAGCCCTGACGGGGTGCACAGTGCAACGTATCCTCCTCCTCCCCGGAGGTCCGGCTCTGCCTGTGCACAGCGCGGGTCACGCTGGCGAGGGATCCCTGCCGGCCTTGGCCAGGACAGAAGAATTTGCCTCCTGTTGAGCAATGGCTCGATGGCGATTTGTGCTGGGGGTGAGGCTCTTCGACCAGCTGAGTTTAGTGGTGCTGAGGTCAGAGGGATGATGGGTCACTCAGACCGGCGTCCCTGTGGGCACCACTGCCATCTGTGATGCCCTGGGTCGCTCTACGCAAAGTGTCACTCTCAAACGTGGCAGCAACATGTGCTGGGGACAGCAGCCCGGGGATACCCGTGTCTCTCATCCTGCTTCCAGTGCAGCTGCTCTGTGCGTGATGAAGTTACTTTTATGCACATGGGATTCAGTGCGTATCCCTATTTTTGTTCACTTTAGCTTCAAAGCAGAGGGGAATTGCTGTCTGCTGACAGCTCGCTGGAGGGGGTGGTGGGGTGCGTGCACTGCCCAGTTTGGCCCCAGGATGCTTCAGGCAATCTCCTGCTGCTGTGCTTTCCAGAAAGCAGAGAATTGCCTTTTATTGTCAAGTATGCAGCGACTCCGTGTTTTTCTTGCTTCTAATGCATGCTTTTCTACACAGCTGTCAGGGAGGTGAGAACGTGAGTCATTTTTCAGCTGAAGAAAGAGCCTGTTCATGTGAATCAGGTTTATATTTAATCGCTGTGCCATCTGTCCAGCCCTGGACTGGGGTCTGAAGCTGAATTAGTTCTGCACAGACGTGTTCCCATTAGACCCAGATGTCCTCTGGTCATGAGACCAAGCGTTCCCGGTCAGTAGTAACTTCATATTTCCTCTTTAATCTCCCCGGCGCTTGCAGGCAGACAGCCAGGTGGACCTGGTTCGGCAGCATTTCTACGAAGTCTCCCTGGAGTATGTCTTCAAGGTGCAAGAGGTCCAGGAGAGGAAGATGTTCGAGTTCGTGGAGCCTGTAAGTGAGGGCTCAAGCTGCCTCAGCCTGCAAGAAGTGTGGGATTGCATGGAGAAGTGGGGGCTCTTGGGGAGCAGGGCTGCGGCGTGGGGCATCCCTGCGGCAGGGTGGCTCGGGGGGTCCAGCCTTACCCCACAGCCCCTCTTTGAGGGAGATCTTGGGGGAGAAAGCACCCATGTGAGCCATTAGCTCAGTGGCCATGTGCACGCTGGAATATTTCATTTTTTATTGTGCAGACATCTCTGTGATGGTGGGCTGGACTGGGGGGCCTGCTGGTAATTAGAAAAATAGGCTTGATTGGGGAAAAAAAAAAATAGAACTGTAATGTTCCCAAGGGAGGAAGAGTGCAGGAGTGACAGAAATAGGAAAAAAAAAAAAGAGTTTCCAAGACCTACCTTTGCTCAGGTGCTAAGTAGTTTAACGCTCCTCTGGGAAGTGCCAAACCTCCATGGCTCTTTGTGAAGGTAATTCCTGCTGAGCCAAGAGTAACTTGGGGTTGGGAGAGGCGCAACGCTGGGAGCGGCAGTGTGCTGCCTGCTCTTCCTCCTGGTGCCTTCCTGCACCTCCTGTCTCTGCTCCCGGTGACCCTGGGGCTTCGGGGATGCAAGGAAGAGGGGGGGACAGCGGGGACGAGAGGTCCTGGGACAGGGACTTGCCTTGGCTTTGGGGGAAGGAAGCACAGACTCGTCTTTGGGGTCAGTTCAGGAGGTTGTGAAAGTGAAATGAGGAACAGAGCATCTTCCCAGGGACTGCTGGCAAGGCCCTTTGCCCCGGAGTGTTGCAGTGGCTCTGAAAGCGGCTGTGGGTCTCTACTGACCATCTCGATTCATTTTACCCCAACACAGCTGCTGGCCTTTCTGCAGGGGCTTTTCACCTTCTACCACCATGGCTACGAGCTTGCAAAGGACTTCAGTGATTTTAAGACAGAGCTGACAATCAGCATCCAGAATGTAAGTGTGCCATGTGCCCGTGCCACTGTGCCATGTGCCCGTCACCATGACTGGCCTGCAGAGCTAGCTAACACTTTTGATATATTTTAATAAAGGTTTTATTCTCCTTTTTTCTGTGTGCTGTTAAACAAAGGCTTTGACTGTGTTGTCAAAAGCAAATTCTTTTTTGTAAATAGCACCGCATGGTATACACAGCCTACGTGGCGGTTCATTCCCAGCTTCCCCAGGAGTCAGCCAGCGGGCAAACCTTGTTGCCTGTTTCAAACCATTTTGCAAGCGTTTCAAAGCGCTGTTCGTTCTGGGAAGTGCAGGACTCTCTGCCGCCCCAGTCTCCAGGCTGTGGAGTGCAGCCCTTCTGCCAGCTGTGGCCGTGCCCAGTGCGCAGTTGGTGCCTGCACGTCAGACGTGTGTTCAGGGCTTTGGCATGTTGGCATTGCAGTTTTGCCTTCCTCTCTTATTATAAAATTACTCTTTTTCTACCAAAGATTCAGACTTGTTTCCTTCTTTTGAAACAATTTTTTCACAAAACCCATAATACAAGCAACTTGCGAATTGTCGTAACATTTTTCTTTTAGCTGAAACCCAGGCCCAGGAAGAAAACGTGTCCTGTGGCTGACAATGGGCTCCCCTGCTCCCATTTCCCACGCGGGCTGTGGTGACCCAGGTCTGGGCTCCCATCCCAGCCCATCCCAGCCCAGCCCAGCCCAGCCCAGCCCATCCCTGCCTGGTGCCTCCTTGCTGCAGAGGGGGCCACGTTGGGTCCATGCATTGGAGAAGGCACTCCTGTTTTAATTCAAAGGCACTCCTGTTTTAATTCACAGACAAGAAATCGTTTTGAAGGAACGCGGTCAGAAGTCGAATCTTTGATGAAGAAGATGAAGGAGAATCCTCACGAGCACAAAAACATCAGCCCGTACACGATGGAGGGTTATCTCTACGTGCAGGAGAAACGTAGGTGCAGGGGCAGCGGAGCTGCCTGCCAGGGTAATGTGGCTGGGGAAGGTGGTTTATCAGGGCGTTGGGCATGAAGGCTAATTCAGCAGGCTACAAAATCTGTGAAAGAGAGGGATTGGCCCAACGGGTGGGATATTAAGGTGGGAATGTGGGATACAGGTTCTCCCTGGGTCTGCCAGTGCCTGATAAGTCTTTCCCCTGAACAGCAGGGGGGGAATAATGCTTAATCCACCTGCAAAGTCCAACAAGAACCGTAGGTACAGAAATCTGTCATGTTAAGTGATCGCTGAACACTTTCCCCTGAACAGAAGGGGGGGAATAATGCTTAATCCACCTGCAAAGTCCAACAAGAACCGTAGGTACAGAAATCTGTCATGTTAAGTGATTGCTAAACACGCAGGTTATTAATGGGAGGGCACTGAAACTGTGCTAGTTCAGCGGATAAAAACTGCATTTGCTTGGCAGGTCACTTTGGGACTTCCTGGGTGAAGCATTACTGCACATACCAGAGGGAATCAAAGCGGATAACGATGGTGCCATTTGACCAGAAATCTGGAGGAAAAGGGGTGAGTGCTGGTTGGCAGCAGGACGGCGTCCCGGGGTCTCCGCCGAGGAGCGCTGCGGCGCTGCCGGCTGCATGCTCTCCCGGTGCTCGTATGGATCCTTTCTTATCAAGGTGACACAAATGCCAGTGAAGTGGGTCAGATTCATTCCAGGCTGAGCGGGTGCCACATGGGGAATTAACTCTGCGCCTTGTTTAAAAAAACAAAACAAAACAAAACCAAACCAAAAAAACCAAGAAAACCCCAAAAGCCCACAGATCTGTGGAAACTGGCAGCTGTGCCGAGAGCAGAGCTGGTTTTTCAAGTGGATAGACCCCTTGGACATCGCTCTGTTTCATGTCCCAGCTCCATATTCCAGGCTGGTGCCTGCACACAGCTATTTGTAAGGACAAATCTGCAGCAGCTGCCTCTGGGCTGAGACTGGGCCTTTTGCCTCTCACTTTTAGTCTGTTCTTTATTTACTTACTTCTGGTTTGTGGAAGGAGAGACCTTTAAAAGCTGAAGCATGCACAGTTGCATCTTCAGTTCCACACTGGCTGTCCCTGGCACTGCTGGGCACATGGTGGGTTGTGTGCCTGCCCCGTGCCCTGCGAGGCTGCGGCTGTTCTGCAGGTGGAGGGGGTGGTCGGGGCCAGGAGCAGAGGGGGGTCGTGCCACGCACACCCACCGCACCCCAGCTCTGCGCGTGCCTGCACCCTGGTCCCCAGCCCCTGCTCCAAGACCTGGAGAAGAGAACCTGGTTGGTATTTTGCTCCATCCTCAGTGCCTGTGACTTGATGTGAAGCTGGTTTGTTTTAGACGGAGCCACAGCAGAGCCTGGAGCTGCCCTTGGCCCCGAGGGGGTGCGGGGGAGTGGGGGGAGCAGTGGATGTGGGGCGTGGGGGGCCAGTGCATGCTGTCTGCCCCACTGCTCCTGGGGCAGCGGGAGCCCAGCTGTAGCCGGCTTTGCTCCTCTCTACAGCAGGAACAATAGAACCCTCCGGAGTGTTCCCAGCTGGGGCGGTTTGCAGACATTATCCCCTTGCAGGGGTGCGCTGTGGGCAGCTGGACAGGCTGCTGCATGGCTCCCTGCTGGCAAAGGGAGCTGGCTGCGAGGAGGACAACTTTTAAAATTAATTTCCTCTTGCCTCGGAGCATCTTCATTATAATTCAGCATTAAAATATCCCAGCCCTGTAATCATCAGCTGCTTCACTGTGTTTCATGTGGTCTCTTCCCATTTTGTGGCTTCCCCAGCACCCTGGGGTGTGGCCGCTGCTGGCACGACCACGAGCCCTTCTCGTGCAGGGCAGGAGCCCTGCTCTGGCGTGCTGTGCCAGCCACCATGCTGGGGGGCTGCTCACCCAGGGTCTCCTGGCTTGCGAGATCCTGGCATGAAATGCTGCCTAAGCTGGGACAGCTCTGTCAGAGCCACAGAGTCTATCAGTGACGACCGGCATGGGCATTAGAGCATGGAGCAGCCCGGGGGCTCACGGCCGCACTGCCGGGCATTTTGGGGTCTGGCTGGAGCAGGCGCCAAGCGACAGGTGATGTCGGTGCTGCAGGAGGAGACCCAACGCTCCTGGGTTACAAAGGACACTGCGTGGTATCAGCCCCTTGTGAATGCCCCTCAGGCTGCAGCTGGAGCCGGATATTAGTGGGTTTGAAGTGGGGGCATTCCCCGAATACCGGACAGGGAGCTGGGCAGCTTGGGAGCGGCTTCGTGCCAGCAGTGGGTACAGGTAGCTCTGCTGATCCCCAGGGAGAAGCCCTTCAGGGACCTCTCTCAGATCTGTCTTCCCGGGTCTGTTCTGGATCCTGAGATGTGCTTCCTGGAAAAATGGTGATGTCAGGGAACAGGGTGGTCAGCCAAGGTGTCATCAAGAACAGCACAGAGAGCACAGAAAAGTGGCCATCTCCAGGAACTCATTCAGAATGCATTTTCTATTGAGTCATCAGTGGATTTTACAAATTGGAGAAGGGAAATGTCTGTGCTGGCAGGGGCTGAGCAGGGAATTCCTCCAGCAGAGGACAGCAGTGCACGCGGATCCTGCTGGATCCTGCTCGGCGTGTGAAAATCCAGTATGACTTGGCTGCAGACGCCTGGATGGGAGCACGGGTTTGTCGTTGCTTTGTTATATAATAAACATTTTAAGACATATTTGCTCCTGTTAAAAGAGTTCTTGTGTGCAGAAGGCTGCCAAAAACACAGCCTGGAGTGAAAATTGACAGCCAGGTCTATGATGCATTGTTCAGCAATGGAAAATAAAGTTGACTTTGCCCAAAACTTGTGGCTCAACACTCCCTGCCTCTCTGAAGCATGGGTTGCGTGATGCCTAGTGCACAAATTTAATCATGTGCATTCAGAAAGGAAGCTCTTCGTGAAAGATTTTGGGCTAAACATGTTTGCAAGGGTGAAAAGACAAGTCCTCATGTCAGATATATATAAATACATATTTTTAGCAGGCTGATAGTGCCAAATCCCCGCAGATTTGAACACGTTCGTTGAAAGCGCGGTGGGTGCTGGGGACAGGCACACGGTTGGTTGGTTGTTCTCAGCCTTATCTGCGATTTTGTCTCTTCTTAGGGAGAAGACGAAGCTGTTACCCTCAAATCTTGCACACGGCGGAAAACTGACTCCATCGAGAAGAGGTTTTGCTTTGACGTGGAAGCTGTTGATCGGTGAGTGCCAAGGGGCGTCGCAGCCTCGGCGTACCTGCAGGGTGCACGTGTGGGGAGTTACGCTAGCCATGCACGGGGGAAGGTGACACTCATCCATACTTGGCTTTCCTGGGTAGTTCTTGTGCAGTTTCCGTGTTTCTCATCTCCTTTAGTCATACCCTCCGTGAAAGGAAAGCATTAGTCCATGGAAACGCATTCTCCCTGGTGCTTCCAGCCAAGTGCTCTCCGTGTATTGAGTTAGTGCTTCGGTTTACAAGGTGCCGAGTTTACTCAAGTCTCTCCGACTTTAATGGTGTTTTAGCACTTCTGCAGTCCCTGGCCACGTAAGGTAAATGGTTGCAAGTATGGAAAAGATGCTCTGTGGGTGTTTTGGCAGGGATATGATTGCTCTTTCCAGCATTGGGTATGTGTTGGAATAACTTCAGCTTTTGTGCTGGAGAGTGGCTGTTGCTGGTCTGCTATGGATGGGCGGTAATGGCAGGCTGGCTTGCACCTCCGGGCACTTTTCATTCACTGCTTTTTCCTGAAGGAGTAAAATGCTTTCTGATGTCATTTATCATGTAGCAGCTGAACCAGATGTATGTGTGGATTCAATCTATAGCGCCTAGGAATGAGAGCCTGTTATCATATCGAATTAGCATCATGCATGGCTTACATATATAAACAGGAAAACCAGGCTGGGGTTGCTGTTCCAAGTGGGATTAGTCACTGCCTCATATCTTCCTCGCTGCAGGAAGTTTACATGGTTTACAAAAGCTCTCTCCAAAGTCACTGCATGTCTGTGCCCTCCTAGTTGTATGCCTGTTCATGTTCCAGCTGTCCTCCCCTGTGCTGGCCACTGTGGGAATACCCAGGAGGTCTCGGAAAACCCGAGTTCATCAAAACCCGAGGTGTTGAAGAACGCTGGAGTAGACCGCGGTACCTCTCCCTGCCCAGCCTGAACTTCCGCAGCATTTCACTGCCAGCCCCAGGCCCCAGGGGTTGGGGTGATGGAGCTCTGCCTGCTTTGGCTGAGGGATAAGATAACCCCGGGGCTGCAGCCTGCTCTCTCTAGCTGCGCTTTCCTCCAGAAAGCTGCAGTGTTTCTGCTGACATGGGGATTTTTTTTCCTATGCCCTGAAGATATATTTTTTTTTTTTTTTTAAACGTGAAAATCAAAATAAAACTGGGAGGAGGAGAAGCCAGCCACCACAATAGTTTTCTTCTGCAGCGTGTTCAGAGGCAGCTGAACCTTCCCTTGATGTTTGGAGCCTGCTAGGCATGGGATCAAGAGCTACTCCAGAAATATGCCTGCTAAATGTAAATAATGGCAGGGGAGCGGCAAAGGCGGGGAAACCTGGGAAATTGCTCATTTCTTGTACGTGTTCCTGCTGCAAGAGATTGCCTCTGCCCGAGAAGACAGCAAGAGCAGAAAACATGAAATAAAAGGCTGGTTCTCACACCAGTATACAGGCAACTCTGCATATTTTTGGTATCAGGATTTGTCATTAGTTATCTAAAATAATGGTTATTTCCAAAATAGTTAAGCTAAGAGGAAGAGGAGGCAACAGGTTTTGCACAGCCCAAAGAGAGTGTGCTGTGCCCAGCCTGTCTCCCCCTCCCCGGGTTGGTCGTGCTGAGCGTCGGGAGTTCTGGGCACCATCAGGGCTTTGGGTGACACTGTCAATGGCCAGGGTTTGCTGGAGATCACCTTCACCTTGCCCGGCATGCCTGATTTGGCCTGTTTTACAAAGCGGTGTGTATCGAGGAATGGTTTCCTTGCCAGCCTGGGATTATCGGGGATTGACAGCATGTGGGTGCCACCCTGCAGCCGTCTCGCCGGAGCCTGGCCCAGCTTTGCCATGTGGCCCTGGGAACGTGGATGATCTGGTGGCCTTGTGCAGAGGTGCCCAGTCGCAGCCCGAGGTGCTGGGGCTCAGCTGGGCATCGCGGGGAGGGAGAACCGTGTCACTGCTTGGGGGGTCAGCCAGGCTCGGGCAATGGGAAGATAATGCTTTCGGGGGCATTGCTTTCCATTTCGTGCTGGAAGAGAGCAGCTCTGGTGTAAGGACCCGAGCACAGGTAAAAACTTCAGCCCATACTCTCCACCCAAGTCCGCTGACCACAAATGATAGGATATCTTTGACCAAAGGCTAGCTGGAGCGGTGTCTGTGTCTCTTTTCGCAGAACGGAGAAGGCCGATTTGTGTAGTGGGCTTTTTGCCTTGTGCTGGGTTGTTTTTTTTTTTCTCTTTTTTTTTTTTTTTGCTTTCTGTTTGTTTTTATTGTTCCTACTAATAGAGGAGTTAGAAACTTGATGTCTTCTTCCCATGCAGGAAGTCTGGATATGATTAAGGCAAACATCCCCAAGATGCTTCTCTGTCTCACATATGTACTGTGTTTTTACTTACAGCAATTTTCCCCTTTCTTTTCTGTATGCAACTTCTAAATGAAAGTTAGACTTGTAAGCAATATCCAGCAAGAGTCAAGTATCTTGTAACTGATAGGTGCATGCAGGCACTGGTCATTAAGCCAGCCCAGGAGAACACGGTGACACTGAGAAAACCACGTGCGTTTGTGGTGTTCAGAGGTAAGGGTGATAATGGCACCAGAGTGTGCTTCTGCTGAAGGTTGAAACTGCCTTTCAAAAGGTGAGCTTAGAAACAGGTGGATTAAGAGAGTGGGAAGATTTTTCTGTATGTATCGCTCGCTTCCTACGGGCAATTAAATTGGATTGTCCCTTAAAAAAGTATGTGTGGAGAGAGAATACGCTGGGCTACCTGTGTGCTTCCTCGGCAAGGGCAAGGGGTATTGCTGTGCTTCTGGAGGTTGCGGCAGAGTGCAGTTTGTGCACAGGATCATAGAATCACGGAATGGTTGGGGTTGGAAGGTTTACGTTGTTAAAGCTCATCCAGTGCCATCCCCTGCCCTGGGCAGGGACACCTCCCACTAGACCAGGTTGCTCACAGCCCCGTCCAGCCTGGTCCATCACCTCTGTATCACTCCAGAGACACATCCCGTTGGTGTTTGGTCGGCTGTTCTGGGCTCTCTGCTGAGCGCCCCTCTGGAGCAGCATCGTGCTTGAAGGATCCACAGGCTCCAGGTTGAAACCTGTGACTGTGCAATGTGCCAAGGCCACTGATATGTCCAGTGGTGCTGGACAGGTGACGCGTTGCTGCCACCCACCATCTGGGTCTAAAACATCTCTTATTGCTGCAGCAGATTACACTTAAATAACCTTGCAAAGGCACCCGCAAGCCGATGTCCCGTGTGGGCTCTGCGGCAGGGGCAGGTAGCCCATGCTAGTGCCTTTCTGTGAGTTACCTGCGTGCCTTGGTGCCATGGGGGAGAGCGTGAGATCCACTTCCTTCCCAGGCTCTCCTGAACCGTATTCAATCATTTGTTAAGTTTTCTGTGCACGGACTGGCTTATTTACCAGTTTGTTTTATTATGGCCTGACAAGTTGTGTCTGTGTTACTTAACTGGGGTAGGAGGATGAAGCAGTGCCGGTGGGGCTCGGGGATGGGGCTATCCCTCTGTCTCCTGCTGGAGCTGGCAGTATAAAACCTCTAGTAACTATGACATGCTCACGTATCAAATCCTGTGCTAACAGCCACACACATATAAGTACGTATGAGGAAATTTCATTTTCTACTCAAGTATTTTTATCTCCTATCACCATAAAATTTGTGTAGCTCTTCAAGCTGTGTCCATAGCAGCTTGCCGGGCGCTGTAGGATGCGGTAGAACCCCGGGGTTTGGGGGTGACAGGGATACAGGAGCGAGAGGACCACGCTCGAGCTCCCGCGTTGCCGTACAGCCTAGAGGTGGCAGCCTCGACCGGCTCTTCCCCGCTTATGTTCATTGGCCCAGAAATGGGCTCGATGTCAGCGTTGCATTTTGGGAAACTGGTACACATGCGACATGGGGTGCAGGCGTGGAGATTTTTAAATAACACCCAGAGAAGCTGCTGCTTGCTAGGGGTAAAAAAATAATGTTTTTTCTCCTTTAAAGATGATTCAGCGCTACTGAGCTGAAAATCGTGAGCCTGATCTGTCGTTACAACATTGCTTCCTTTTCCTATTGTCTGATAAGGAGATGCCGAAGTTCTTAATGCTGACTGAGAAGCTGTGGTACAGGTGTTCGTGAGAGGTCTAAGAAATCCCTAACACTGCATTTGCAAATAGTTCTGATTTTCTCTCTGGGAAGTTAGGAGTATTTTATGGCTTTGTTACAGCAAAATTAGCCCCAGAATGGTGTTCTAGTGTCTGGCTGAAATACATTCCCAGTGTGACGGACAGTGTGTTTTACTGTCACTGCTCTTTTTTTTTGAACTAAACTTACTTGTAGTCTCTGTGCATTAAATCAGTTTTGTAAACAAGGTGAAGAGGGATGACAGCCTGTGTCTTACAAAATGAGCCTTAGGAGGAGGAGGAGGATGTCATTTGGCTGGTGACAAAGGCTGTGTAATTCAGGATAATGTAGGTCATTGCTCTGGGCCAGAAGCGAAGTGCTTCTCATACCAACTGGCTTTTATGGTAACAGGAGGTATTCAAAATTTGGGGGTTTTGGTCTCTTAGTTGTTCATAAAGGCAGTGAACTCGGCACATAATGCCATTGCCCTGGGCTGCTGCCCGTGTGCCCCAAGGTGGCTGGCACGGCGCTGGGTCGGGCTGCGCAATGGTTGGCAGCGGTGTGGGTGAGCTGCGAGGCGCCTGCCCTGGCGTTTCCCCGACCAGATGGCGTTCAGTTGGCGGGTGGTTGGCCTTGCCCTGGGTACGCGCTTTACAGACCTGTGTATTTCTTTCTGAGTGTCACCTTGCCCATGGCAGGGCATGCTCCCCACCTTCCAGCGCCGGGCAGACGGTGGCCACCCCACCTCTGCTGGTGTTCCCCAGTGCTCTCGCCGGTGCTTTGCACAGCACGTGCAATACAACTTGTACTTGTTCCTCTCCTGGTGTCGCCTTTCCAGTGACCTTTTAAACAAAGCGATTACGGAGTTTTCACAGGCAGGCTGGCAGCGAGCAGCAGATAAAGCTCGTTCCCCCCTCAGTGGCCACAGAGACCCACACCAGCCCATGCCCTGCAGAACATGCTGGTGGCGGTTGTACTGACAGTGCTTTAAGCTTTACATGGACACATGAGACTTTCTGAGTTCGGGAACAAAGTCTCCCCCTTATTTACATCTTCTGTTATCTTTTTTGGGGGGCCACATCTGTCTGCTGGTGCCTGGACCAGAACCCCATGGCCGTGGGTCCTGTCTGGTGTGCCAGCAGCTTGTGGGGACACTGCCCTGCTCAGACTGGGATGACAAACTTCTCCCTGCGCTCAACTCCGCTCAGCCCTTGAGACCCTGTTATTAATCTGCTCTTACGTTTTTTCATTCAGTAGTTTAGATCGTCTCAGTATGATAAGCTGCTGCAGGAGTTGAAAGTTCTTATCTGTTTCTATTGCTTTCATTATTTGTTTGTTTTTCTGGAAGAAGGAAAAGCTATTGGACTTTCTCATTTTCTCTGCTTGCTTAGTCATAGCTCCTAAAAACCAGGTTGTTTTTCACAAAAGCTGAGATATTGAGAAAATTCAAATTTCCTGTGTGGTCTCATATGGATATCTCTTTAGTTTTTTTAGATTGTAGCATATTGAAAATATAGTTTCTTGCAAAGCGTTTACCATGTTCTACTCCGGTCTCACGCATCTGCGTCCACTCAGTTCAGAAATGGATTCCTTCTGGTCACAAAATGTCCCTTTCCTCCCCTTGCATCCCAGAAGAAGGAAAGGGTTTTGGTGCCTGGAGGTTGAGAGGGATGATGCAGGCCCTCATAATGAAGCAGCGGGTCTTTTATTTTGTTTGACACAACGGTTCACGTTTGTGTATTTAGAGGTCAGATCCAGAAGGGTCCCCATGCCGCTGTCCCCACGCCACGGTCTTGGGGCTGGCTCAGCTGGGCAGAGCCACCAGGGTAAAGGCAGCTCTTCCAGCGTGTGTCAGTGTCACAGCAGGCTTTGGGAGGGGACAGGAGCTGCCCAGCAGCACAACCCAGCTATGCTCCAGTATTCAGGATCATTTGTATGTTAGCTGAGGGAGCAAAGATAGGGACGTTTTGTTTATCTTTTGGGAAAGGAAGTCAGAGAAGGGCCTTCCCTCTCTCCACTGAATAATTGAGATATCCCTAATCTAATGAGCACACTTTTGGAAATGGTTGATCTTCAATGAAACCCTGTGTCAATGAGGCTGGCTGCAGACAGCGAGTCCAACACGGCGGCACGTTGATAGCATTAGTAGGATGCTGTTTCAGCGCCAGCCATCCTACCTGACTATTAAGCACGTGGTACCCTGTGGGCATCGTCCAAATAAATAATGAATGAGGCATAATGTGTGGGGTGCATTTTAAGCACATCACAACCAAGAAGACAGTTCTGCTCAGGAAAGTGATGCAATGGATGCCTTGGCAAATGAACGCTGTGGGAGAAAATGCAGAGCTATTTGCAATGTAAATAGGTTTTTAATTCAGTTTCTCAGCCCCTCCCCTCATGCTTTTAAATAAGTTTGACTTTGAAGTGAAGCCCGAGGAGTTGTTATCTGCTCAAAGGCAGAACAAACATTTTCACATTATCACCTTTTTGCCCTGTGCGTGAGGGAACCTGGCACACCAGATACCAGTATTGTCTCCCGAAGACTGCGGCTTCTCGCTGGGAGTCCAGTATCAAGTTTAACGCAAATGAACAATTTAAGTGTCTTTGTTTTAATGTCTTGGCTAAAGAGACAGGAATCCCAATATTTCTTTTTCCCATGCCTCCCTAGTTGAGCTAGAGCCCTTCCAGGGTTTTCTGCCTGGGATAGCTGTGCCCTCAGCAGCAGCTTGCTCTAAACTCAGACTTAAGCCCAGGCTGAAAGGGGTGCAGCTGAGACCTGTGGTCACCCAAGGAAAAGCCTTACCCTGCCGCTGGGGATGGGTTTGCTGCCAGCTCATTGCCAGCGCCACTGCCAACTCCTCAGGTACCAGGGATGACTCTTGAATCGCTTTGTCTCTGCACAACAAGGAGCTTTGTTCAGTGATTTGAAAATATTTGGCGTTGGATGTTGAACATTTTCTTTTTCGAATGGGGCGATGGTTAAGTGGTTTCCTCTTCCCTTTGAAATGAGTAAATTTCCAAACCACTAAGCTGGTGAGTATTGACTGACTCACCAATGGGATTAGCAGAGATCAAACACATTATGTCTGGTTTATTTGGACCTGGGCTTGTTGCAAGCCTGAATGCATGGTTTCCGCTGGTGAAACAGTGCTAAGCTGCCGTGTGTGTGCCGAAAGCCAACTGTTGGGTTGGTTGGTTGGTTGGGGAATGGAGTTAGGGACAAGGGTTAATCCTTTGTTCCTTGCCCATATATACCACAGAAGTGACAGTAGGTGGGCCAAACCCACCACTATGGGAGCTCCTGTTCATGTTTTCTTTCCTAACAGAGGATCGTCTCTTATTGAGGATGAAAGACTTCTGCAGAGTGTTGTTGCAGCTCACGTTCTCCTGCTGAATCACTGTTGGGAAGTGCAAGTTAGAAATTACCCCTCTTCCCAGGCCTTATCAGTTCTTGAGAGTTTAGTACCAAAAAGAGCCTACGTGATCTGCTGAACGCAGTCCCTAGGCGGTTGCAGCTCCTGAGGTTAAATTGCTTCCCCCCTACTTGTGCCGTGGCAGCCCCGTGCCCTGCGAGCGGTGATCCTGGCTCTCTGCTGCCCATGTGGAGCCGCTGCGCTTCGCCACGGAGGGGAAGAGCAGCATCAGACGTTCTCTGTTGTCTGCTGTTGACGGATGAAACTCCACGAGCATTGCTGCAGAGGGTGCTGATAAACACCCTGAGCACACAGTCGTGCAGCACTCTGTCCATGCCTGCGTCTCCCCTGTTGCCAGGGCTTCTGCCCGCTCTCCTCCTGCAGAAATAGCTGCCATGTTCTGCTAATGCATCTGAAAATAGCCTGGGAGGAAGCAGAACAGCTAGACCAAACAAACAGAATAGATCTTGGCCATCTCACTGAGACTGGGGGCTCTGCCTCTGAGGAGATATGTTGGGAGTGTGAGTGGGGCAGGATGCGACCCCCCCCTTCAGAGGCTGGAGACCAGGACCCAAAGGCTGGGGAGGTGTAGGGCTGGCTAGGCTTCTTGTGTCTGGATCCGCTGGCTGCGAGATGAGCTGGGATGCCGAGGATGGACAGCCTGACAGCTTGCAGCCAAGCGAGATGCAGTAAATTGTCAGCCCACGGCGTCCCCCATGGGAGCACAGCGTTGGCTTTCACCCTCTGCGGCGTGTTCCTCTCTTGTGCAAACACACAACTACACCCGGAGTTGTGCAAATACTCCATGTTAAATCCATCATGACCTTGGTGCTTGTGCTTATCAGAGCTAGGTAATTAAGTTTTAACTCCTTTTATGGAAAGGGCAGTCCAGGAGTAGACTCAGGGTCCACAGAGGAGTGGTGGAGGTGGCGTTGGCCCTAGGGCGAGGGCTGGACCGGTGCTGTCCCCTGCCTCCCTGTGCTTTGTTTGCAGGCACTTGGGCCTGTTCTTTTCCCTTCTCATTAAAATAAATAAGCAAAGACAGAGTTATTTTTGGGGGACTGGAGTTACAGTGCAGCTCAGGGGCTGTTGTGTGTAGAATGGCGGGGGGTGGCAGGGCCGGGCAGGACCAGCCAGTGCAGGAGGGAGCACCCCAGGACCCCTCACAGCACTCCCCCCTGCGAGGCTGCTGGCAGGGGCATGTGGAGCAGGGTCGCGTCACTGCCATTACTGCATGTAACATCAGGGTATGGATGTGGTCAGGGAAGTGGTGCAGCCACCTGGCACGAACATGTTGGGGATGGAATTCTTCACACAGCAGGTTTCCCCCACCAGCCGGTGCTTGGGGTGGTGGCAGGATGTGGGGGGCTGGGGTGCGTGGGTCTCCTGCTTGCTCGGTTACCTTCCTTGCCCTCTCCTGCTGCTGTGGGGATGTGCTTAGCCCACGTGCAGGTGAGCTGTTTGGCTGAAAGCCAGAGGAATAATTTGGCATCCAGCCGTCTTACACTAAAAACACTGAAAATGGGTGCTGACTGCTGGAGATCTCTGCTCATTTGCTGGTCCTGGTTATGACCTGCAAGGACATCCCTGGAGAGGTCAGGCTGGGCTCAGCCCCATGCTGCTGGGGCTTGGCTAGGGAGAAGGTTGTCCTCTTTCTCTGTCTCTCTCATGGGAAATTTATCTTTGTCATCTTTGTTTTCCATCCTGAAGTTTATTTACAGCGTTCCCTTTTTCTCCACAGGCCGGGTGTTATCACCATGCAGGCGCTTTCAGAAGAGGACCGAAGGCTGTGGATGGAGGCAATGGATGGCCGGGAACCGGTGAGCAGAAATATTGGCAAAAAATATTAGCAAAAAAAACGTTGGAGAAAATTGTGGAGAGCTTTTCGTAGCCTGGGGCAGATTGTTTGCTGCGAAGCAGGCTGTCACGCAGCGCCTGCCAGCCGGTGCGAGAGCTGTATCCGTGGGGCAGCTCGCGCCTTCTGCCAAGAGAATAGTTTAATCCCTTGGTTAAATATTTGAGGTAATACTGTATCTCCTGTGCTTGGATTGCTTGAAGGTGCGGTGGAAAGGAGGAGGGTGGGCTTGGCCAGCACAAACACGCTGCTGTGCTGTGCTGAAAGGAAAACATGGCAAAAAGAGCAGTGGAAGAAAATACGCTGTAGATTTCCAGGGCTTTTTGAGTCCTGCAACTCATCTGGCAGCCGTTTCTGGGTCTTGTAGAGAATTGCAGATTTAGCGTGAGCGGAGGAGTGTGGCCCCTGTTCCCCGTACTCAGTGATAGCCTCTTTGCTGCCGTGTTTGCTCCTGCCGTGCCAAAGCTGCACAGGCTTCCTCACCTCTCGAAGGCATATTGTGTAGGTTTTGAGAAAAACTCACAGTTGCTGATTTTTATTTTTTAACGCGTATGCCATGTTCAAAGAGCTTCAGCTGGTTCTGACTGGGTTCCCTCGGAGGAGCGCTGGTGTGGGCGCTGTGCGTCGGCGGCGCGGTGCTGCCCGGTCTCGGCGTGGCGGCCATCCAGCAACGAACGGCAAACACAGCACCGCCGAGCAGCCTTTGTGCGCAGAGCGAGACCAGACTGTGGGCCTCTGTGCCTTGGCGTGGCCAAAAGCGTAGCAGGATACGAAAAGAAACTTTGCGGATAGCGAGAGCAGCCAGGGCTGTTACGGGACAGCCCGTACATTTTTGGAGTAGGAGTCTGTGCTTCTGGGCTTGAGTCAGGCTCTGGCAGGTGGAGGAGAGTCCATGCGGGGAGCAGGGTGTCCTGTCCCAGCACAGCCCCATGGCCACATACTGGTACTGATTTGAGCAGATCCCCCCAAAATCCATGGAAAGGTCCTTGTTTGATGGTAAATATGTTCGTTAAAGCCAGGTGAGACGTGGATACAGGCGGGCTGTTCAGTGAATGCTGGAAAGCACATGCTGGGCTTAGTCAAGCAACTTGCTTTTGAAATGTGCAGCATCCGGAGGTCGGGAAGGCTGTGTATGTGCGAGGCTGCTGCTCTCTATTTCAGGTAAAGGATTTTGTTGTGGATTACTGCTGGGTCTCAGCCTGGAATCCATTGAGTAATTCAGGTGGGATGGGACCTCGGGAGGTTTCTAGTCCAGCAGATTGCTTGGGGTGTTACCCAGTTGGGTGCTGAGAGCATCTGAGGGAGGAGACTGCACAGCCTCCCTGGGCTCCAGCTCTGCTGCTTCACTGTCCTCCTAATACCCAGTCTGAGCCTCTCCTGTTTCAATTTACACCTATTGTCCCTTGTCTTCCCACCAGGCAGAGCTGTGAGGAGCCTAGCTCTGTCTTTATGATACCTTTCTTGCAGGAAAGATGCTGTCAGGTCTCCGCCAAGCTTCTCCTTCTCCAAGCTGAATAAATGCTGCTCCCTAACAGGGAAGGTGCTGTATAGCTTGGACCTACCTATGACGGTGATCAGAGCTCTCTGCCACATCATTGTTTTCTTCCCTGTAGCAGAATTGTGCTTCTTAGACAAAAATGCTCACTTGCACCTGAGATGTACCATTTCCAAGAGCAGGCATAGTGGGAGGTGCAGGCACAGAGGCAAAAAGGGACTGAATGTGTTGTGTGCGCAGGACAGCCTCTCCTCCCTTTTTCTATCACGTGTTGAAAAGGGACCCTTGTCTGGGAGAGCCAGCCTGCTGCTCTGCCTGGGCTCTTGCCATGGATGGCCCTGCCCTGGGGCTGCTGTAGTGGGAGGACACTGGCGTGTAAGGTGTACCAAACTCCAGCTCCAGCGTGCAAGCTCTCTTGTTCCTCCGAAATTAACCCCTACTTTGGCCCTGGGATAATATTTTCAGTTTCTTCAGAAACAAAATGTGCATTCTTGCGTCTAGTCCGAATCACCCCTTGTCCTTCAGCCTGCTCACCTACTTCCCACTGCCTCGCCTCCACTGACAACTCTTGTTGCAAGGATGCGAAACGCGGTCACCTGCAATGGCAGCTGCATGAACACGGTCACCCACTTGCATTTTGACCTGCTGATGTTTTCGGGTTTTGGCACAACAAATTAGGATTGGGTTGCAGAAGTGCAGCCAGAGATTTTGCGTGTTTGTGCTATGTGAAAGGTGCTATGAAGTAACAAACGCAGGACTGCCTGGATTATCCTGTTTCAGAATCTGGTTGTGTGAACTCCTTCAAAAACACACAGGTCTTCATGCTGCCGCCTGCGTCTTTCTATTCTTCCCTATCATGCCCATCAGTTTAGGGTAGCTTGCTCATCCAGCACATCAAGGATTGCTGCTGCGCATTAATGCAATACCTCATGGCACTTAAATGCTAATGGCGTTTAAACCTGGCCTTCCAGGTGTGGTGTGGGAGCCATGGGAATGAAGCCTGTAGGGAAATGGATCCAAGAGGCAGTTTACTGATGAAGATGGCGTGTGTTGACAGACAAGGTAGCTCCTTGTCCTCAGTTATCCTCCTTGATCCGTCAAAAGTGGAGTTGTTGATCTGTTCTGTTTGGGTTTTCATGTTGCAACACCAGGGTGTGGGATGTTACCTGCTCCGCAGAGATTTCCTTGAGCAAGAGACAAGGATTTAACCTTTGGACTCCTAGAAATATCCATTCTATGCTTTGACTATATTTCTGTAACCAAAAAAACCCTACTGGAAAGAATGTCTGGTTTTCCTTCGATTTGAATATTGAGTGTGGGAAAGATTGGCATGGCAGGGACAGTGATTCCATATGCAGATTCAGGCTGTGGAGAGATTAAAGTGGACTGGAGTTCGTTCCTTAATTATAATTAAAAAAACTAAAACCAAATGTTGTATTACATTTTAGTAAGATCTAAACATAGAATGTGGGCTACATTAGCCAAGACATTTGTCACAACTTGAAAAGATTTATTATACATCTTACAGTCAAAGCAGTCTCCAGATAGCTATCATCAGTCTGTTAACTCTTACCACTTGTTACTAATTTGACTAAAAACCCTGCATGGACTTTGGGTTTTCTTTTATGTTACAGAGGCTGGAAATAGAAGAAAATGCTAACTCCGTAACAGTTAGCAACAAGAGTGGTTGCATTCATTTTTGTTAAGATACTCAGGATAATTTTCCTGTGGTTTTTCTCCTCTGGTGATGCAGTTTGCAAGTGTGTATGGTGGAGGCCAGAGTGATTCTGAAACTTTGTTGGAGCCCGAGTGAAGAGTAAAAGCTGTGTTGGCTCACAGCAGCAGCTGTGGCAGGCTGCAGGATTAAGAGAGGCGCAAATTAGGCCGTTTGCTTTGTGGCAAAGAACTGAACAAGATAAGCATTTTAGTAAGGTTGTGGCTTTGCTTGCCAAGTCTGCAGTGAGCGTGCCAGCCAAAAGGGAGATGTCGGTGTCAGTGGTTCCTGCTATTACCTTCCGAGCAGGTCGGTAATCTTAGAAATCATTCTGACATCAGTGAGGGCAGACTGGTAGTGTACTGGGTTGGAAGTGTTTGCGACATGAAAACCTTTCTCCAGGAAGATGAGCCTCGCAATGTAAGGGTAGGTAGAGGGTTAAGGATATGAAACATGTTAGATCATATCCCTGTGGAGCTGTATAAATCCGCTGTCCATAATCTTGAGTGGTGATGGAGAAGTTAGTGTTAAATGGCAAATGCAACAGCCTGTGATCCTGTCAGAGGAAATAAGACATGGATGGGATCTGAGCAGTGCTGTTCTGGCACTTGCATTGCGCTGCCCTTTGCTTGATTTGTTTTGTTTTTCTTTTTTGTTCTTTAAAGCAATACAATTCTATAAAAATACAGCCAGCATTTGATACTGGAGTTGGTTTTGTTAGTGCACTATGGGCTGGGGATGAGCAGTCAGTCCCATGCCCTTGCAGGGGAGGGAAGGAGGACTCTGAAATGGAGACACATCAGCAGTACTTTCTCCTTTCCTTCTGCTCCCCTCACCCTGTCTTCAGTTCTTTAACATAATCTGCAAGCTCACAAAAGGAAGAACAAAGTACGAAGTCCCTTGCGTGCTTCGGGAGGCTGAAGGCTAGGCACTGAATGGAAAGGCAACACCGCAGAGGCTGGCGGGTTTTGTCCTGGCACCTCCCAGGGGTTGGACCTGTTGTACTGGAAGGGCCCTGTTCCTCTTGGCACTCGTGTGACTTAGTCTTTGGGTGATTAAGCTCCATCCAGTGGAAAGCAAATGAGGTTTTTGCTCCCATTCTGGAAGGCGATTCCAGGACCTGACCGCTCTGCTGTCTAGAAACCTTCCCAGGGTTTCCCCCCAGCCCCCGCCCCCACAGGTCTAGTCATGTCTGCCCCTCCATGGGGGGACGCTGGGCTGCATGGGCACCAAGCTGTGTGGAGCTGAGGGCCGTGGGGGACAGTCGGGTGGTAGCTGTGGTGCCTGGGTTTTGTGCCAGGCGCTGAGATGCCATGTTCATGTTCCCAGCCAGGGGCTGGGCCTGGCTGGAAATGTGATGCTGTTTGTCGGTGCTGGGAACTTGTGGCGTTCAGAGGTGGTTACAGCTGAATTAATGGAAGCCCAGAGGGCAAGATCCACATTTTTGAGATATTATGGAGACACTTAAACTCTCTCAGACCTTCCCTAGGTGCCGAAGGTCTGCAGGCACCAGCAGCCCTTTGCTGAAAGCATTCTTCTGCCTAGATGTGCCACTCCTTTGCTTGGGCAAGGAGCACCTTGCACCCACTCCTGGCTGCCACTTCAGCAGCATGCTTTATCCGTCTTGTCCTTAATTTATTTTCCTCTATCTGAGCCCCAACCAAACTCTTTCTTAGCCTTCAGTCATGGCCTGGCTCACACCTGTAGCTATAGGAGATGGCTTGGAGTTTACGGCAGGTCTGTTGTTTATCAGCCTAATGAAAGTAAGCACCAGGTGAGGTCAGTGTGTCTAAGTGCCTGTGAACCTGCACAAGCACCCAGAGCCTTTCCTCAGTGGCAGGGGGTGTGGTGCTGCCTGGTTTTGCAGGGTGCTAAGGGCTCTTGCTTGCAGCCAGCAGGATCTCTGGGTGATCAGATGTATCATGGTGGGCGTGAAGGACTCGATTCCCTTTCTGCAGCCGCCTCCAGGCTTCCAGCCATGACTCAGCTCAGCAGAGCCTAACCCCTCCTTGGCTCTGTGGCGGTGTGGGCCACCCTGACCGTCACTGGGGCTGTGGCGGCCACCCCAGTGCCGATTGACGGGCTGGGGTTGTGTCTCGAGTGGTTGGTGCCACCTCTGCACTGGGTTGGGAGCGGAGGTTGTCCCCCAGCACCGTGGGCTTGCGGGCAGCACAAAATGGAGCAGGGCGGCGTGGGGGGAGGCCGTACAGCCGCTCTCCACTAGATGGCAAGCTGAGACCAGCCCGCTCATTGCACTTGTGTGCCAGCGGGGACCAGGGCAGCCTCCCACGTCCCTGGGGGCTCTGTGGGGTGTCAGGGGCTGCCCTGGCCCAGACGGGGTTGGGGGAGCCCCGTGTCCCTGGCAACCGGGCTGCCCCTGCCTGCTGCCCCGCTCCGGGGCTCTTTGTGCTGCACAGCCTGGGGAAAGCGCTCACTTCCCAGTTTTGTCCCCAAAACCTAGCACAGCCCAAAATTAGAGCCGCTTCCCTCCCCTGTTCCTCTCTTCCTTCTCCTGCTGCCCCCAAACGAGCAACTGATAACCTTGGGGGCAGGCAGTGTTTAATCACAGTAAACTGTGGGGAGGTGAGCACAGTACCTTCAAAACTTATAAGGTTTCTCGGCTTTTCCCTCCGTCCCTCCCCAGCCATGGGGGTTCTTCCCCCCTCCCTGTCCCTCCATGGCCTCCAGGTCTGAGCCTGGGTGTTTCCATGGGGACCACTGCCACCATCTTATATCACTTGGGTTTGGGCCTCGGGTGCCCTGGGGCCCTTCCTGGGGTCCCTGCAGCGGGGGCCATGGTGCCCTCCTGTGGTGGGGCCCGCACCCTCCTCAGAGCTGGCCCGTGGTGCTGGCTGATTTGGTTTGGTGCGAGGAACAGAAGCGAAATAGCCAGCAGCTGGCAGCATGGCTGCCAGTCAGCAGCTTTCCACCCCACCGCTGGCCTGGCGACCGCGGGGCAGGAGCCTTCCCCATGGCGGTCCCCCCCCCAAGGGTCTCCAGCAGTTCGTCCCCATGGACCATGCAGTGCCAGGTGCGGTGGCCCTTTGGCAGCTCCGGCCACGCTGTGCTGTGGCTGAGGGCGGTGGGATGAGGCCCACCAGTGCTTCTGGAACTCCCGTGGTGGCAGTGCTTGTCCTGGCCCCTCGGCCGCGCTCCCCATCCGACAGCTGCGTGGCGGCGCTGGAGCTCGGCCGGCGTTGCTGCTCTGGAAATGTCGTGTTGTGTTTTTGTAGCAAACCCCAGCGTAACAACAAAGCCCAGCCTTGCATTCCTGTCCAACAGGCAGCACCCTCGCCTCCCGCCTCCTCCTCGGATATTGCTTCTGGGAATTCTTTCTGAAATTGTTTTTCATTTTCCTTGTCTAATTATACAAAATGGTGAGAGATTAATTTCCCAGTGGAAATGATGTCTTTTGAACTCAATCCAGTGCTTTCAACCTCGGCATTCCTGTCATTTTGGCTCATTCAAAAAATAAATTAACTTGAAGGACTTCAGTCCCAACACCCGCGCTGCCATGGGGGGATGGTGGGGCACTGACCGCACACCTTCCCGACCTTCTTGTATTGTTTTGGGGCTCATTGGAACCTGCAGATCTGCTTTATCGCTTTAATTCATTTCATCTTCGACTCCTCGGAGGTCACTTTCTTCTATATTGGTTTTGGTACTGCGCTCATTACCTCTGTAGCAAAGTGTTTCCAGCAGAGCTTGAAAACCCCTCTTGCTGGTCCTTGTCTCCATCAGATTTGAGCGTAGGGTGCAGTTTTTGCAGCTGCTGCCGCACCAGCGTCAGGCGGGATGGGGGAACAACCACTACAGCTGCTGATAAAGCCAGCTGTGATTTTCCCTGAGGGCGCTGGCTGTGAATCAGTAGTCACTGGGACAGGACATGGACCTGTTGGAGTGGGGCCAGAGGAGGCCACAGAGATGCTGGGAGGGCTGGAGCCCCTCTGCTGTGAGGACAGGCTGAGAGAGTTGGGGGGGTTCAGCCTGGAGAAGAGAAGGCTCCGGGGAGACCTTCGAGCCCCTTCCAGTCCCTAAAGGGCCTCCAGGAAAGCTGGGGAGGGACTCTGGATCAGGGAGGGGAGCCATGGGATGAGGGGGAATGGTTTTGCACTGAAAGAGGGGAGATTTAGATGAGAGATTAGGAAGAAATTCTTGACTGTTGAGGGTGGTGAGCCCCGGCCTACGTTGCCCAGAGAAGCTGTGGCTGCCCCATCCCTGGAGGTGTTCAAGGCCAGGTTGGATGGGGCTTGGAGCAACCTGGTGTGGTGGGAGGTGTCCCTGCCCAGGGCAGGGGGTGGGACTGGGTGGGCTTTAAGGTCTTTTTCAGCCCAAACCATTCTGTGATTCTAGAAGTGAATTATTAGAGACGGTAGAAGAATCTGAGTAGAAGACCAGAACATCTTTGCCTACAGATGGTGGTCTTTGGCTGTTTTCTCTTTGCATGGGGAGCTTGTGAGTGAGATGTCAGAGTGATGATCACGTTTGCTCTTCTGGTGCTCTCAGCGGTTTGATGTGTGTCTGTCTCTTCATCTTATTTACTCTCAGCCTTTTCCATCTGATCTTTTTACCCCCTCGATCCCACAGACTGTGTTTCCATGGGCTTTCCAGAGAAAGATGGTTATTTGTGTATACTTTATCTTGAAGTTTTTTCATGGCCTTCATCTTGTCTGGGTTTGTTTGCTTATGGCAAATTCGTTCCTTCTGTTCTGTTTTCCGTGACCTGACTCATTCCAGTTGCTGCTTCTCCATCTCTCTGTCTCTCTGTCTTTGCTGAACAGAACATTTTTTTCCCCACTCTGCCCCTTCTCAATCTCTAAGTTTCTATTGTTTGCTTTTTCTCCTCGCCTCTAATCTGCTCCCCGACCCAGACAACCTAGTGAACTTTCTCTGAACCGAAGCTGCAGTCTCACCCATGCTCTTGCACTGCCTGGGAGCATCTGAACTGCCTCCCAGAGCAGCACCTCTTTCTCGGTGGAGGTATGTCCATCACCTGTGGCTGCAGTGATGGTGAGCCCCACTGCTGGCTTGGAGGCAAAACCTGCCCCTGCTTCCCTCTTTTGTGTCCCACAGTTCAAGATTTTTGCCAAAAAAGTTCTTTGCCCTTTTTGGGGACACAGTGGTGGAAGAGTGTCTTCAGAGAATCAGTCTGAGCTTTCAGACTGAATGATAACCCGGTCCAGTGGGAGGTGTCCCAGCCCATGGCAGGGGCTTGGATGATTTTTAAGGTCCCTTCCAACTCTAACCATTCTATGATTCCATGATAATTTGTCGCGTTTCATGTTAGTTTTTGTATCACATGCCCTTAGCGCTGTTCCCTTCTTCTCCCTCTCCTGTTTCGTAACCTATTTTAAGCCTAAAATAGCAGTAACTTCACATTGAGTTTATAAGCTTTTATTTTGTTTCTAAAGCACTTAAGCCAGTGAGGTCCAAAGCCTTGACTTCAGGCTTTTATTTATAGTTCCAGCAAATGCTGGTGCAGTGGTTGATAGCTCACCCAGCCAGAATCGCTGCTGCTTCAGGCTGACAGTTTTTTGTACTTTGCTTAAGAAGCTATTTGGGTCACAAAGAGAGAAGTACTGAGAGAAGCATTCTAGATCATCTTAGAAAGAGAAAAGAGCCCTCTGGACTGCTTTTACACACCTGAAAGTGCTGTCCCACCCACTTTTGTAAAGTTTGTGACTTGTTCTTTTTCTTCTGGCTCTATTGTTGGGGACATCCAGGAGTGGCTCCTGTCTCTGGTTTTCATCTCCTGTGCACAAACGCCTTGTCATTTCTTTGATGCATTCTTTGCTGTAGCCAGCGTTGCCACAGCACTCTTCGTTGTGGTCTGTGCTGCACAAATTGGCTATGGAGGTTGGGATGTACTTGCAGACTAGGATGGTTGGTGCCATGTCACAATCTGGGTTTTGCTCTCCCTTTGGGAGAAGATGTTGATTCTGCTGGGGAAGCGTTGGCAGCTGCCTGTCTCCCCTTGTATTATCTTGCTGCTGATACCCACCGAGGCAAACGCGCAGAGGAGTGAGGGCTGGGATTTGAGCATAGGTCCAGTCACGGATCCACAGGACATTGTACAACACACATTGGTGTGTGATACCGACTGACTCCGCTGCAGCACAGCATGTTTTTCTTTTACTTTGGTTCAGGCCAGGAGGTGAGCGTGGTGGTAAAGGCGGTTTGAGTTTGCAGAGTCCCTGGGGATAGATGGTTAATCGAACTTGAATTGCAGCATGCTGGCGACGAGCGCGGCGTGTGTGCAAACAGGATAGATCAGCCAACATGTGGTAACTTGTCTGTAAGTCTGGGCCCGGACAGGCGGAACAGCTTAAGAAAAGGTTGCAGAGTGGTTGCATCAAGTGATTTTGTTACACTGCTTTGGTGTGAACCCGTCTGTCCGCCCTCTGTCTGCATCTGCCCAGCTGTGCTGGCAGCCTCTGTGGGGAGGCACAAAGACCTCGACGGGAATGAAAGACCAAAGAGAGTACGTTGGCTTTCCTTTTCTCTCTGCTTCTGTGTCACCTCTGCTTAGCGTTATTTGAGCAAGCAATTCAAGAAACATGTAGAAATTCAGGGAATAGCTCCATGTTAGTAGAACAAACTTCTCTGCCGATTTGAATAGACTATTAGAGTATTTTTTTTTCTACTCTAAATTAAAAATTAAATTATTCACTGTACAATTAGTTGTACTAGTAACCTCTCTTTTTATTCCTTCCTTTATTGGTCCTCACATTTCATTGTAAGTAGTGATTTACTGTCCCGCTACAACCCCACCACAGTTCCTGACCCAGGCTTTTTCCTTCTTCTAGCTGCAGCATCAGAAGAAAGCCCGCCCTTTGAAACATCAGACATTTTAATCATCTTATTTCTGTACCTCTGGTCTCTCTCCCCTGCCACCCTTGGTTGCCATTCCTGGCAGACCTCCCGCAGTGCGGTGCCCATGCGGAGCTGGGGGCCGGGCTGGGCTCTGGCAGGAGTGGGCAGGCTGGCTGCCGAGGACGGCGGCTCTTGCGCTGGACTCAGGTGGCAGCAGCGTGGATGTGCCCCATGCCGTCTCTCAACCAGGGTTTGTTGGATGCCACATGGTAGAAATGCTCCTTATGAGTGCCAGGTACATGCTGGGGGTGAGTAGTTTCCCAGGGAGGCTGTTAGCATTGTGGAATTTCAGGTCATGTCTGTAAAGGGGTAGATGTCCTGCTGCCGTTTTGGAGAGGGGTACTGAGACCATTTAGGTCTCCATGGGGCTGGCTCCCAGCACCAGGGAGGGGAAGGGGCACTGCGAGCCCTGCATTGCCTCCCAGGACTGCTCCAAGAAACCACCTCTGCAGCTGCCCGGGGCTCGCAGAGGTCTCCTGGGTGCGGAGGGCAGGGCTGGCGAGGGTCGGATCATGGTCACCCCTTTCTGCTGACCTTCCCAGGGCCTGGGGGTCCCTGTGATGGTCTGTGCTGCCGGCACACCTGCCTGACGGCCGACCCAGCCTGTCCCCCATGAGCAGCTGCGCAAACCGGGAATTGAAAGTGGTCTCGCCTCAAAGATGTTACAGCCTTGGCATTAAACCACCAGCCATTCTTCAGAGCAACTGGGCAGTGTAAAACCTCTCTTCACAGAGGAGGAACGCGAGGCATGTCTGTGTTACAGTTATTTCAAAAATAAAGATGACACTGTCATTTAAAATTAGGTTGGTTTTGATGTGTTCAGGCTCCTTGTTCGTCAGTAGACGTTGAAAGGAGGAAGGGCGTGTGTGCTTGCGGGAGAGAGGGAGAGCGAGAAGCTGGCCGGACTCCAGTGCAGATAGCTGGTGGAGGAGGATGTGCAAGTTGTTGCTCAAGCATCCTAGAAAACTTACGGGAAGCTGTTAAACTAGTAGAAGTTTTCACTTTTAATCAGTCACTTGAGTGGTCTGAACATATGTGCTCTGCTGGACTTGCTTAAAAATGCTGCTTTGTGAAACTTTAAGCGCTTTAGTTATTCCAAAAATGTATTTTTTTAAACCAGTTGACCTTTAGTTACATTATTCTAGAGACTGCTGTATGTCTAACAAGCTTTGTTCCCCGTCACTTCCGCCTACCCCCTTATTTTTTCCCCAAGCTGTCTGCTGCTTGATTTCCTTTTAACATTTAGACATGGTGGGTTGATAGCTTGACCCAGGTAATTTTTTCCTTGGTTTGACCCAGGTAATTTTTCCCTGAGGTGACGGCCATGCGGGTTATGTAAGCGCGCTGAGCTAAGCAGCCCAGATGGCTGGCGGGCAGCCCGGCCGGCTTCAGCTTTGGAGGCTCTTGGGAATGCCTGCACTTGTAATAAAACGTGGGGTTGTTTTTAATTAGAACCATCGTTTAGTTCAGCTTGGAGAGACAGAAGAGCAAGACCCGAGTAGAGGATTCAAACCCCCAGATGCTTCGCTTTTGATAGATTTTTAAAAATTTATTTATTTTATTTTTTTTCCTTTTAATCAGGCTCAGGCATCAGTGTAAGCTCTGAGCTGAAATTTATGTTGGAAGGAAGGAGGGGGAGAGGGGAAGAGGGAGGGGAGGTTGGGGGTGGCTCTGACTGCAATGCATTAGTTCAGCGCTGAACAGTAGGTTGGGAGGGAGGGAAGGAAGGAAGGAAGGAAGGAAGGAAGGAAGGAAGGAACTGCCAGGGACCCTGGGCCACCCTCTTCCAAATGAACAGCCCTCGTTTGAATGACATAAACCAGCATTTCACAGCGTGTTTCTGCTGCCCTGCCAAGTCTTTCACTTGGGAAGCAAGGCATATTTTTTCCTCCCCTCCCCCTGCAGGGAGGTTTGCAGGGATGTGGGCTGGGAAGGATCTTGCTCCTATCTATATCGTTCTGGCTCAGAGAGCAAGGAAGGTTATTTCTAGCCACAACACAGTGTAGCCTAGCTCTGAAAATCCTGCTTGTAGTATGAAAACCTGGCTCTCGGACAAAAATAGAACAGGGTTGATAAGGCAGAGCCAGAAACAAGGGCTGATTTCATCAAGGTTGCCAGGTGTCCTGCTTTTAACAAGGAAATATGCTTTTTTGTACATGAGCCTTCCTTCTCTGTGCTTTGCTGGCATCGTGCTCCTGGGCTGTGTCCCAACATAGCAGCTCTGCAACGGTGTGCCAAGCTTGCTCGGGCGTCAGGTGCAGAGGATCCTGCCTGGTGTGGGATGGATCTGTGCCGATCTTGCTCTTTTCTTTTTCTCTTTCTTCCTTCTTTCCTTCCTTCCTTTTCCCCCTTGCCTGTTGGTGCAGGAGCAGGGTATACGGTGTCCTCCCCTCCCTGGGCATACTCACCCCACCTCATGAAGGGACCCCCAGGTGCCCGGAAGCTGTGGACATGCCTGTGCATGCTGCGGGAGACGTTTGTCTGCGGGGACGGGGCTGAGGAGCTCACTGGGAACCTGCCGCCAAGCGAATAGTCCCTGCCCTTCTGGGGTGTCGTGGTGTGGCACCTCATGACGTACAGCTCTGGGCGTCAGCAGGCAGGCTTTGAGTAGAACAGCAGGGTGGAGAGGTGCTCTGTGTCTCCGAGGCTGGAGCTGGCTCAGGGTGAGCTTCCATACACCATTCCATCCACATCTGGGCAGCTGTGGCGAGAGGGAAGCCTCTACCCACCTCTCCATCCTCAACCGTTTAGTCTCTGTTTCTCTGGTGCTGGACCGAATGTTTGTGTGCCCACGCTGTGAACCTGATCTGGCTGCAGACCATCAAGTAACAATAATACTGATACCTGGCTTGCTAAGTTGAGTTGCAGCTGGACCAGGCTCCCTGCGTGGCTGTGCAGGTGCTAGCACTGTCTTTGCCAGCAGCGGTGTCAGAGTGTGGCTGCGAGCGTGCCAAGGGCGAGACAGTTCCCTTTGGCTGCAGGACGGTGTGACATAAACCAAAGCCAGCTGTGAAACCACAGTGTCGTGCTGCTACCCATGGGGCTCAGCGGGGCCACAATGACCTTCTGTGGACACGCAAGCACGAGGACGTGGGGCATTCGGCATGTTTTGTGGCTTTGGTACCTGCTGGTGTCCCTGCCTGCCTAATGAGGGCAGGTGAAACGGCACGGCAGGAGCATCAATGTGACAGCAAGAGCAGCAAAATGGTGTGCAAAGTGTTCCTCGCAAGGGAAACGCTTGCCTGGGGAGTGTAAGGTTTTCAGAGCAACTTCTGTGTCTTCTCTGGGCAAACTGCTGTCCGTCTACAGGGCATCGCCTTCTCCCCTCTGTTCTTCTGTGGCAGGGGAAAGCAAAGCCCAGGAGCCGCTTCTCCGGCATCACTCCCAAGGGAAAGGTGCTCGTGGGCTGTGTGACTGGGTGAGGGGAGGCAGGGAGGGCTGTAGGCTGCCTGTCTTCACGAAGGCCGGTGTTGGTAAAAATGTGGAAAAGGTAGAAATGCAGTAACAGCCACATGAAAAGAAAAGTGAGCACTAACGTGCCTGGCCAGAAGAAATGGGTTATCCACAGGTTGTCCTTTCTCAGAAGTCCCTGACAGTGCTTGCATCCAGCAGCGGCTTGAGGAAGTGAGGAGGTAACTCCTTATAGTCTTCACAGTCAGAGAAAATGGGCCACCCATATCTGCTAAAATTATGCTTCAAAATACCATTTTTTCCACTTTCTTTTTCTCTTGAATTGCTGTGGAAATAACGGAGGATTTGGCGGTAAAAAACAGTAGAAACAAAATAATGCCGTTTTATCTTTTAAACGGAATGTGCTCAATAATTCACTGAAGTTTTGCTCTCTTGAAGGCCCTTTGAGTTACCCAAGATCTCCATGCAAAACCTGCCTGTCGTCATTTACAGCACAGAGGGGATTTTTGTGTGCTACCAAAGCTACAATTGAATTAAATAAGTTAGTCTTCTCTGGCCTCTTCCTAAGAGCACCTGAGCACCGTGTAACACCATCCTGAAGGGATTTTTGTCCAGGCATTGCAGGAGAATTTTCATAAACCTTTTCCTTAATGGTTGCTCCTTCTCAGGCTTCCAACTTCTTGCGTAGATTGGAAACAAATTCTCCAGGACTGATCTTCATGTGTTTCAGTTTCTGTCGCGTACTGAAGGGGACAAGGACTTTAGGATTTGGACTGCGGGGACCAGGTGCATCATTGGTGTGCAAGTGAGAAAGAGGTTAAGAGAAAAGCCTTGTTCCAAGTGGATCATGCTTGTTTTCACCCCATTTTCCCTTTTCCTTTATAAAAAAAGTTGCAAAACACCCGTGTAAAATGTCTGCACTCCTCCTGCCCATGTCTTCACAACCTGTCCTTGGGTGGCTGGCAAGCCAGTTGGACTACCAATTCTGAGGGAATGTAATGATTTCTATTTATACTCTTTTGGCTTGTGCATCTTCTGAGCTGAAAGTTGAAAAACTCGTTCGTGGTTGTTTTGAGGATTTCTGAATATGAATCACAAGGAAATTGCATAACACTGCAGCATTTCCTCCTATTGCTCAGGGCTTTACAAACACTGCGCTCCTCCAGGGAGACCGAGGAAATCTGGCAGGACTGGCCCATTTGGACAGTAGTTTTAGTCTAAATGGAAAGTCTGGGTTGAAGGGTAGGTCCCAGCCCCAGCAGAAGGAGCGTAAGGTGGAATTTTCCATGCCAGGGCATGGGCTAGGTGATTGAAATGGTGGGTTCCTTCTCAAAGGGTGATCCCTCTGTCTGTGGCTGCAAAAGAGGGCTGCCGATGTTGGTTAAGGCGTTCTATAAATCTCCCACCTCTAAGAAACTAGACAATTCTTTCCTCTAGATTTTAGCCATTTGGGCAGAATTTCATGCTGATGTTGGAACCTGGAAGATTTTGGGAACTGTGCTGAATGCTGTGCAACCTCCAAGGGATACAGCTTAGCTTGGGCCATTTTGGATTTTAAATAAAACACTGCTTTGTATATGAAATGTAGTGTGTTCATATAAAGGACGTGTGCACACATGCAATTGCCATACGAAAGCTCAGTTAATTTATTGTGGAGCTTAATAGACATCATGGGCAGCCAGTGTGAACCCTGAAATGAGGAAATCAACATAAAATTACTCAATATCATCTTTTCTTAGTTCCCCTTCCAAACCCCAGCTGCTTCCTTTCCCTTTTCTTTTCCCACATCCCTGTTTGCATGCTCCTGTGTGCAATTTATTTAGGATCAGGTTGGAAAACTGATGTATTGGATTCGTCGTGGTTTATCTGTGCACAAACAGAAGATGGCACCAGGCCATGAATGGTGGCTGTAGAAGTATTTCAGGCTACAGACGGTGGCTATTGGAGGATTTTTGATTATGAAAATCCACAGCTTATGTTTTTATTACCCTCCAGTGTAGGTAGTTATACGTAGTAATGACAGCGATGAAGTTTGAGGGGGGGAATGGAGTGGGTACAGTGGTCTGCATTCCTCCTTCTACCCATACTTTGGTCCATGTGGTGTTGGAGACATGAATCGAGGAGCAGGGCGGCTTGGCGTTGTTTCCTGGGCTCTCTCTTCTAGCTAGCACATTCTTCAACATCACAGGCCTCTTAGCCATCTCTGTAAAACTGTTGCCTCTGCAACATATAGTGTATATTTGGTGAAATATTTCACCAGGAAGAATTAACTTGTTCATTCATGAATTATCTGAAATATTGAGTTAACAATTGAGCTTAGTGCAAGTGTTCTGGGGGAGAAATTTTAGCTTTGCAGGAAAATTTCAAAATAATAATTGCAATTTCTGTTGTGCTCTTATAAAATTTGTGCTTCTGGATTACTTACAGATGATTCTCACAATTTTTCAATAATAGGGTGTAAAGACATTGTTTTAAGCCTCCAAATAGCGGTGATTCTGCAGAAATGAAGCCCCAGTAGCTTCCACTAACACAAGTACAATCTGGTTTTGTTCAGGGTATTTGACCATCTCCAATATGAATTTAGAAAACTAAGCTCAAGGCATCAAGGTCTGCAAATTTTGTACTAGGTTAATATACATTTTTTTTCTATTCGTATCATTTCTGAAACTTCCTAGTAAAGATATTTTGGCTCTGAAGATACAATCAGATGGGAATAATTAGTGAGAGTGTGATGTTGGAATGACTGTGGTGCTGCAGGGTAGGGATTTGTCTCCAGGTTAGTCACTAGCCCCAGTTTGTGAGTTTTATACCCAAGCCTGTTCCCACAGGTGGTACGTGGGACACGAGCCCTTCACCTCTCAGCACAGGCTCTCTTCGCTCAAATTTCCTACCCTTTGTCAGTGACTAATACTGAAAAGTGAAAGAAGCTTTTTACCTCATGAGAAGCTTTCTGGGTTTAGGTCTGTGTGTTAACAACAGGAAAACGGTGTGTGTGCATACACAAATACACGTATTTTATGGTGTTTTATCATCGGGCTCTCTCCTGGGCGATACGTGTGTCTGCAGGACTGCCTGTCTGTCCCTGTCCTGTTCTCAGCACACCCTCAGCGTGCTGTCTGCTAAATGCCATGACCCTGCGAGGTGGAAATGTGCTGCCCTTCGCACTTAGGCTGCCACAAGCGCCAGTGCCCGGTGCCTTGGTGCCGCATCTTGTGCCAAGCCAGCACCTGGTGCTCACCCGTTTGGCCATGGCGAGGCAGCCTCTAGCAAATCTTAGTGTGGGAATTGCGCAAGAGAGAGGATTTGGGGAGAGGGAAAGAAATATATCTGCCTCTCTCTTCAAATACAGCACTTGGCAGTTGTTTAGAAGACGTCTGTGAAAGCCATGTGCTCCCAGTCTGGCATCCATCTCTCCTGACACTTCTCCCAGGACAGATGTGGCCCCAGCTGTGGGTCTCAGTGCCGTGCATCCCTGCGCTGGGCACACCAGCACCCCTGAGCCCCTAACAATGCCCGACTGTGTGCTGCAGGCAGTGAGCCTGGGCTAGAGCAGAGCGCATCACATGGAGATGTCACAACTGTTTTCTGGAGTGGGGCCAGAGGAGACCACGGAGGTGCTGGGAGGGCTGGAGCCCCTCTGCTGTGAGAACAGGCTGAGAGAGCTGGGGGGTTCAGCCCGGAGAAGAGAAGGCTCCGGGGAGACCTTCGAGCCCCTTCCAGTCCCTAAAGGGTCTCCAGAAAACCTGGGGAGGGACTCTGGATCAGGGAGGGGAGCCATGGGATGAGGGGGAACGGTTTTGCACTGAAAGAGGGGAGATTTAGATGAGATCTGAGGAAGAAATTCTTTGCTGGGAGGGTGGTGAGCCCCTGGCCCAGAGAGGTGGTACATGCCCCATCCCTGGCAACATTCAAGGTCAGGCTGGACGGGGTCTGAGCAACCTCATCCAGTTGAAGATATCCCTGCTCATTGCAGGAGGCTCGGACTAGATGACCTTTAAAGATTCCTTCCAACCCAAATGATTCTATGATTCTGTGAGATGCTTGCATCCAAAGGCTTTGCGTGGCTGACGGGGTGGTGGGATGGTTGCCTGTGCTGGATTCAAATGTGGCGAAGGAGGAACAGCTGTGGTCGCCACGCTGGCTGCATCCACAGACTGGTGCAGCGGTGGGCAGCGGTGGGCCTGGGCTGCTGGGTGGACCTGGGATGTCAGGGGTGACTTCACAGTGTCTGCTGGAAGAGCATCTGTACTGAGACCTTCAAAGATCTTTGTTGTCTGGATGCAGCTCCAGCGACACAGTAGCTATGGGGGCTACTCCCCAGCCATGCTGAGTTTTTCCACATGCCAAGTTTTTCTGCCCTGGACTGGGTGGCAGAGCTTGCTCACCAGAATCAGGCAGGTCAGAGAGCACGCTGTGCATGGGGAGCACCAGGGAGCGTAGGACCTCTGTTGCCTCTGTCCCATGGCAGGAGTGATTGGATTTATAATTTTCTGCTGTGCTGTAAAGCTGAATTGACAGTGTAACAGTGTGGTGGAGTTACAAGGAGGATGGTGTAGGGGAAAAATGCTCCTGTCTGAACAACCTGTAACTTTATTTTTGTCAGTAATCAATGGAGACTTGAGTATAATGAACAGTAAGAACCTCTTTAAAATTCAGGACCCTTTCGCAGGGAGGAAGGCTGGTCCATCAACTGGCTGACTTGCATATGAGCCTTGATCTTAAAATGCATCCTTGTGCTTTAAGCTCTGCATATTATCAAAGCTATTTTGGAAAGAGTGGAATATTAATATCCGTCAAGCCAAGCTGGGCAGGAATGACCTGTGCCGTGCCAAGACCCCAAGGGGTCTCTGTGGGCTGGGCCAGCCCTGTCTAAGGGCATGATTTTGCCAGCGGGGCAGATGATGGCCTGTAGGGCGCTGGGGGAGCTTCGCTCTTGGACCTCTTACACAGCAGAGCTTTCTTCAAACTTGGAAACTTTCTCTTATCCTAAAAAAGTCTCTCTCTTCAAAAGGCTTGAGGCAGTATAAGAAAAGTATTTATTTTTAAAAGTAGTGTTTTTCTTGGAAAAGGGAATGGTATTATAGAATTGGGGCTTGGTTAAACCCCTGATGTTGCGGAGTGTTGTTAATGGATTAACACACTGACAATGGATAAAAGGTTTGTCCTTAATAAGATGGATGTAGGACGACAGTATCTCCTTGTTTTATGGTTGCATAGTTGACCTCTGCATGAAATTTCCCTTTCACTGTGTGCATACTTTGCAATTAATGGCATAAGCATATTGTGTTTCCTTGTCTGTCTTTCTCCGTTTTTTTTAAAGAACAGTCTCTGATGATTAACAACCTCTCTATTGTTTCACGTAACCAAACTGGAAGAGTGAATATGCAGGCAGACATATTTTTCCCTGTAGCTGCTGTGCTGTGCACTGTAACTTGAGCTGCATGAGTGGTCCTTCAGGCCCGGGCAGCAGAGGAAGCCACTGGGAGAAGGACAGCAGGTAGGGAATCTGTGCCAGGAAGCATCTCAAGTGCCAGAACAAGTGGCTGAAACCTGGGTTGACCCAGAAGAACTGGAGAATATTTTGGTGTCCCCAGCACAGGAGCTGGTGTGTGCTCAGCAAGGGCAGTGGCCAGGCTGGGACCGCAGCGGTGGGTGAAGCAGGGGGCTGACTGGGTGGGCTTCGTGGCTAGTAACTTGGCTCTAAGTGAAAAGCAAAGCTATAAGAGCTGGGTCACCCTTTTATTGTATATATTGTTAACCTGCGTGTGTAGGGTGAGCCAAGGTGGAGTGATGGGCTTGAAGTTTGCATGGGATCCCGAGGAAGGGCCGTGCGTCTGTAAGCCTTTGAATCAGAGTTACCTCAAGCTGTGTCCCTGGTCCCTTTGGTGAGTCCTTGGCAGAGGTATCATAGAATCATAGGGTTGGAAGGGACCCCTGGAGATCATCTAGTCCAACCCCCCTGCCACAGCAGGGTTACCTAGAGCAGGTTACACAGGAACGTGTCCAGGCGGGTTTGGAATGTCTCCAGAGTTGGAGACTCCACCACCTCTCTGGGCAGCCTGTGCCAGGGCTCTGCCACCCTCAGGGTAAGGAAGTTCCTCCTCATGTTTAGGTTGAACTTCCTATGCTCAAGTTTGTGCCCATTACCTCTTGTCCTGTCCCCCGGCACCACTGAAAAGAGCCTGGCCCTATCCTCCTGATGTCTACCCTTTAAGTATTTATAAGTGTTGATAAGATCCCCCCTCAGCCATCTTTTTTCCAGACTGAAGAGACCCAAATCCCTCAGCCTTTCTTCATAAGAGAGGTGTTCCAGTCCCCTAATCATCTTTGTAGCCCTCTGCTGCACCCTCTCCAGCAGTTCCCTGTCCTTCTTGAACCAGGGAGCCCAGAACTGGACACAGTACTCCTGGTGCGGCCTCCACCAAGGCAGAGTAGAGGGGGAGGATGATCTCCCTCGACCTGCTGGCCACACTCTTCCTGATGCACCCCAGGATGCCATTGGCCTTCCTGGCCACAAGGGCACATTGCTGGCTCATGGTCATCCTGTTGTCCACCAGGACTCCCAGGTCTCTTTCCACAGAGCTGCTCTCCAGCAGGTCAGCACCCAACCTGTACTGGTGCATGGGGTTATTCCTCCCCAGGTGCAGCACCCTACACTTGCCCTTGTTGAATTTCATAAGGTTTCTCTCTGCCCAGATCTCCAACCTGTCCAGGTCTCTCTGTATGGGGGCACAGCTTTACGGTGTGTCAGCCACCCCCTCCAGCTTTGTGTCATCAGCAAACTTGCTGAGGGTGCACTCTATCCCCTCATCTAGGTCATTGATGAATATATTGAAGAGGACTGGACCCAGTACTGACCCCTGGGGAACACTGCTCGTCACTGACCTCCAACTAGACTCTGTGCCCCTAATCGTGACCCTCTGAGCTCTGTCTTTCAACCAGTTATCTATTCACCTTACTGTCCTTTCATCTAGCCCACTCTTCCTAAGCTTCCCTATGAGGATACTGTGGGAGACCGTGTCGAACGCCTTGCTTAAGTCAAGGTAGACCACATCTACCACCCTCCCCTCATCTATCCATCCAGTCATGCCATCATAGAAGGCTATCAGATTAGTCAGACATGATTTCCCCTTCGTGAATCCATGTTGAGTACTTCTGATAGCTTTCTTTTCCTCCACATGCCTTGAGATGACACCCAGAATGAGCTGTTCCATCATCTTTCCAGGGATGGAGGTGAGGCTGACCGGCCTGTAGTTCCCTGGCTCCTCCTTCTTGCCTTTTTTGAAGACTGGAGTGACATTGGCTTTTCCTCCAGTCCTCAGGCACCTTGCCTGTTCTCCAGGACCTTTCAAAGATGATGGAGAGTGGCCCAGCAATGACTTCTGCCAGCTCCCTCAGCACTCTTGGGTGCATCCCATCGGGGCCCATGGACTTGTGAATATCTAAATGATCTAATTGATCCCCCACTTGATCCTCCTCAACCCAAGGGAAGTCTTCTTCTTTCCCTGTTACTTTACCCAACGCCTGGGACTCCTGAGGGCTGGGCCGAGCAGTAAAGACCGAAGCAAAGAAGGCATTCAGTAACTCCACCTTCTCCGCATCCTCTGTCACCATGGCTCCTGTCTCATTCAACAGTGGGCCGACAGCTTCTCTGGTCTTCCTTTTGCTTCCAATGTACTTGTAGAAGCCCTTCCTGTTGAGCTTGACATCCCTAGCCAGGTTTAATTCCAAGGCAGCCTTGGCTTTCCTTGTTTCATCCCCGCACGCTCTGGTGGCATTCTTGTAATCCTCCCAAGGGGTCAGTCCCTTCTTCCACTTATTGTAAACTTCCTTCTTCCACTTGAGCTTTTTCTGAAGCTCCCTGCTCAACCATGCAGGTCTCCTGTGTCTCTTGGCTGATTTCTTTCTCTTACGGATGCACCGATCCTGCGCTTGGAGGAAGTGGTCTTTGAATATCAACCAGCTTTCTTGAGCCTCTTTGCCTTCCAGAGCCCTAGCCCATGGGATCTCTCTGAGCAGTTTCTTGAAGAGGTCGAAGTTAGCCCTTCTGAAATCCAAGGTTGTAATTTTACTTCTTGTTGTTTTGTGCATAGTACCCATGATCCTGAGCTCTATCATTTCATGATCACTACAACCTAGGGTGCCCCCAACCTTAATGTCCCCCACCAGTCCCTCTGTGTTTGTCAGTACCAGGTCCAGAAGTGCTCCTCTCCTTGTTGGCTCCTGTACCACCTGTGTCAAAAAGTTGTCATCAATGCACTGGAGGAGCCTCCTGGACTGTGCATGCCTGGCTGTGTGGTCTACCCAGCAGATATCAGGGTGATTGAAGTCCCCCATGAGAACCAAGGCCTGCAATTGCAAGGCTACCTTCAGCTGTCTGTAGAAAGCCTCATCAGTTTCCCCATCCTGATCAGGTGGCCTGTAACAAACACCCACAACAGTGTCCCTCATATTTGCCTGTCCCTTAATCTTTACCCATAAGCTCTCAACCGTCTCTTCATCCGACCCTAGTGAGAGCTCAATGCATTCCAAATGCTCTCTCACATAGAGTGCAATTCCACCACCACGCCTCGCTGGTCTGTCTTTCCTGAAAAGGACATAGCCATCCGTGACAGCATTCCAGTCATGCGAGTTGTCCCACCACGTCTCAGTAATTGCAATGAGATCGTGGCCCTGCAACCGCACACAGATCTCCAGCTCTTCCCGCTTATTCCCCATCCTGCGTGCATTGGTGTATAAGCATTTCAGAGAGGGAGTTGTGTGTGTAGTTTCGACCCTTGAGATGTGGTGTGCCTTCTGGCTTTCAGAAATACTGGCACACTGGCCCACGAGTGCTGAGCAACTATGCCCTGGCACTTCACCAGCAAGCCCAGTACCATCCCCACCCCGCTTCAAATCTAGTTTAAAGCCCTCTCAATGAGCCCTGATAACTCTTGTCCTAGAACCCTTTTTCCCCTGGAAGTCAAGGTATTCCTGCCTGTTACCAGCAGGCCAGGCATTTTGTAGATCAGGCCATGATCAAAGAACCCAAAGTCCTGCCGGCAGCACCAAGCTCGAAGCCAGGCATTGATCTGCTGGCTCCTCCTATTTACCCCCTCATCATTCCCCACAACTGGGGGGATAGACGAGAACACAACTTGCGCTCCTGATCCCTTGACCAGGTGTCCCAGGGTCTTGAAATCTTTCTTCATTGCCCTTGGACGACTTCTTGTTACCTCATCGCTGCCTACCTGAAAGAGGAAAAGTGGATAGTAGTCTGAGGTCCGTACCAGGGAAGGAAGCATCCTCTTCACGTCCTTGACCCGGGCCCCAGGGAGGCAGCAGACCTCCTTATGTACTGGGTCTGGCCTGCATACTGGACCTTCCGCTCCCTTCAGTAGTGAGTCACCTATGACAAGGACACGTCTTTTCTTCCTTACCGCAGAGGTTTTGATGCAGGGGGAGGTCTGACTAGACCTTGCTGACGGCTCCAAGGTAGGAGAAATATTGTGCTCGTTATCATCCAGGTTCCTCTGCAGAGCACTGTACCTGTTAAACAATGGCACCCGGGAAGATGGGGTAGTCGCCGGGCAGTCTCGAGTGCAGCGCCTGTCGCACCGTGCAGGAACTTCCTGCCATTGCCCCCTGACCTGCAGGTTACCACCTTCAGTTGAGGTGACAGAGGATAGGGAGTTCTCTGTTTCAGGGGTTCTGTCTGCCTGCTGGGTTTCTGTCGTGGGATGCAGGATTCTACTCCAGGAATCTATCTCCTTCTCGCATTCCCTGATGCTCCTCAACCTACTTACCTCCTCCCTGAGCTCCATGACTTATCGGAGGAGATCCTCTACCTGGGCACATCTCCCACAGGCATGCCCATCACTGCCATCCGACACCGGCGTAAGAGCAGGGCGTACCCTACAGCCTGATGTCTGTGTGGTAGCATCTTCCCACAAGAGCTCTGTCTGAGAGGCAGCATCAGACCTGGTGGTTGTGGAGCTCATGGAAGCCACAGTCTTCTTGCGAGTAGTTACCATCACTACCTGGCCGGGTTGGCAGTCTTTCAGCTCTATCCTGCACAAACTGCTGTGCAGTCCGCTGTGATTGGACTGGTGTGTCACACCCTGTTTGGCCGCCCTCTTCTCCAGCCCAGGAAGTACACTCTTGTTGTGGTGCTCCTGGGTGGTACTGAAGTTGCAGAGAAAAACTTTAGGGAAGGCCAGGGCTACTACGTGGCACCACTGGCGGAGGAGCCCGCTGTTGGTTTCCTTCCCTCTTTTCACTTATTTTATTTTCTTGATATAAACCCTGTTCCTGGAGGAGGACTCACGTGCTGACTACAGCTGGTTTTGCTGCTGAATCATCCCCCAGTTTCCAGATGTGAGATGATGGATTTGTCCTGCAAACAAAAACCTCTACTTTGTTTTGCATTGCGTAGCTAGGTGCCTGGGAGGGGGATAGGGAAGGTTCTCCTTGGGAAACATTCCAGGAAGGGTGGGAATTAGCGTTGAGGGGTCAATCTCTGCCCAAACCCTCCGTTTTGAACTACAACATGAGATTTGTGCTTCCCCAAACGTGTCCTGGGTGGCGGAACTGATGTGCCCCTCTAGATGGTGCCATGCGGTGGATGACATCAAGGGACAGGTCTCCCTTGGTTAAAGATAAGCCTGCAGGAGACAAATGGACAGTTTCATTTCATTCTTTAATGCTGCTTTAATGAAGCTCCCTTGTTTGGCTCAGTGCTCCGACTGTCAGTGCAGCCGGCGTGCGGGCGAGAGCTGCTCACGTCCGTGTTGCTGCTGCAGAGGTGTCCATGCAGTTGCCACTTCGGTGGCTCTCTGCAAGGCTGGCACCGTGGCCGGTAGGTGGGAGAGCATAGAATAGCCTGTGTTTTGATGACCTCCAAGGCAGGCATCTGTTTAAGTGGCATAATGTCGATGTGCTATGTGACACACAGCCTTTTTGTGTTTGTTTTTTGCTATGGGTAATGGGAGTATTGGGCTGGTGTTGGGGCACCCAGGGTGAGTGCGGTGATGAGGTCTCCTGTGGTCAGTAGCATGCATGCCCGGCTGCTGCTGGCACCGGTCCCTTGAGGACATTATACTGTCAGCTTCCCGGCCTTGTGCTTCTGCTGGAGCTCTCGGGGGACATCCCGACAGCAGGGACCCCACTGGAAGCACACAGACCCTCGCACTCAGGGGCAGTGTCTGAGTCTCTGTCCTCGATGTTAATATCATAAATTAGGAGCCTGCGGTGGGAAAGGTCGAGAAACGCTTGCCTGCAGATCAGAGCCTCTCCTCCCCCCTGCTCCCCTCGGATGTGTCGGCCGTTGCTGCCTTCTGTGTTGCTATCAACATCGCCTTTGGAAACTTTCCTTCCCTGCTTGCTATTTCTGGAGGTAGCATGTGATTAAATCAGCTCTCCGTGCTTTGCTGCCGGTGGAAGGGGGCTCCCAGCTTTGTTCCCAGCAGAGGAAGGGTGTGCACAGCCTACACAGCCCTTTTTTCCTGTTTGAATGGATGCTGCCACGCTCAGCTCCAGCTTGTGATGCTGATGGAGCACCGGTGTGTGTGTTTCTGTTGGGGCTCTGGGTTGATGAAGGATTATTTTAAATGTTTTACTCTGTTGAGCTGGAGAAATACAACCTGTCTGAAGGCCAATCTTCTTACAGCCGTGGTTTTCATTATGCTAGGCTTTTAAATTATCCTCAGACTATGATTAAAACCTTCTGCCATTGTTTTTCCCCTTTTTACTGTATCCACTGAAACATTACTTTGATCTAAAGTAGCCAAGCTGTAGTAGTGATCGGGACAGGAGGAAAAGCACCGATATTTGAGGACAGGAGAGTCTTGGGATGAAGCCCCAGCGTTGGCTCAGAGGATGGCTCTGTCATGGGCAGCGCTGGATGCATTGCCTCATCCTTCTGCACTTCAAGTCATCTCTAAATTAATGACATGTCTTTTCCTCTCTTACTCTGTGCCTGACTCATTCATTCAACCTTTACTTGTGAGTGAGGTGCAACTTGCCTGCGTTGTGCCTACCAGATGTTGCTGTAATGCCCATAAGATGTAAAGAGAATTGTCTGCTTTGCTCTAAGTTCATATCCTTCATGTGCGTCTTTGCAAAGAGCTGAGGGGAGAGGAATGCCCACCTTCATTTTGTTTAAAAGCTCCTTTTGTTTCTGTTTTTACCTAGTCCATCCTATTTGCATTCACACGTTTTAAGAACTGCCCTAGTTATTTTAATGAAACTCCAAAGCTGTGGCAACCTGCCATTTTGAATGCAGAAGGCTGTGGTGGATTTGGGGAGGTCGAGGCAGGTCCTCCTGACAGCTGTCACCAGTCAGGGTGACACCAGACGTGTCAGCAGCCCCTTCCCGGGTGGAGCCAGGGTCTTCATAAGACTTTCTTCTTGTGTTTTCCAGGTCTACAACTCGAACAAGGACAACCAAAGCGAAGGCAGTAAGTATTTCTTTTCAAGGCAGACCCCTGAGAAGGTGGCTTTGCTGTGTGGTGTGCAGACTATCGTGGGTCAGCAGGAGAGGCTGAGCTGCCGGCAGGGGGGACACCGGGCTGTGCTGTGCTCCCCTGGGCCAGGGGTGTGGGATGACAGGGGTCAGAGTGGGGACCACACGGTGGCCCTGGGGAGGAGCTGGATCTGGCACCCAGCAGGGAACTGGTGCAGAAACTTAGTGGTGGGACTTAGGGCCATGGAGAGCGGTGCTGAGACGTTCCCTTGGCACTCTGGGATGTGTCCCCTCCTGCCTGCCCCGCACCCTGCTGTCCCTGGGCCGCAGCAGTGGTGCAGGGGGTGCTGGTGTGCCTTGGGACCAGCGGGACCAGCTCCTCTCACTTATCGCAGCCAACAAGCGCAGGTGGCATATTGGACCAGCCAGCTCTCCTTTCTGAACCAGGCCTTTTCCAAAGGGGAACTGGAGCAAAATTATAAAGAGTAGGGAGGTCCCGCCTGATCAGGATTGTCAACAAGAGCCCCTAAATAAAAGAAGCTGTTTTTATTGTAGTTCAGGCAATCAAAGATTTGGGTCAAGAAAGCACTTGTTTTTCTTGTTAGAGGAGCGGTTGCACCTGGTCCTGGCTCTTGTGTCCTGTGTTTGAAAACCCTTAATTGAGCCATTTCCCGGTAGGTTTGATTTGCCATAATTGCAATACTTAAAACTCCGATCCCTGGCCTCCTTCCCTCAAAGTCATCGGTCATGCAGGAGCCCAGCCTGGGTTAACGGTTAGTAAATAGTTCATTTTTATGCTGCCTCAGACAGGGCATTTTCATCTTGAGTAGAAGCATTTTTCTCATAATAATAGGTATAATTTGCAGATAATGTTCCTTGCACCCATTTTCAGCCCTTGCACAAAACAGTCTCTTCCTCCTCTCTGCTCTCTCTGATGTGGCTTCTCCCTTCCTTGTTGGTCCTCCATGTCGTCAGCTGCGCATCCATCTCATCCCCATGTATTCCTCTTGGCTTTGGGCGACCCAGATGGTCCTCACAGAGTTAAATGCTGTGCCTTGTGCTCATGAAGGACAGTATGGCTAATGCCGCAGTCCCAATGGATGTGAGGTCTGTGTAGAACATCTTTTCTCCATTTTACAGAGCGGAAAAATCAGTTTTTTGAGGCATGGACAACAGGTGTTGCTCAACTCTGTCCTAGCCTGGCTGTGACCTGTCACTGCTCTGTGTTCCCTGCACACAGCCACTGTCTCTGCCAGGACAATACGTGGTGATTTGGCTCAAGAAACATGTTAAAATAATCATTTTCTAAACTTTGTTGAGGGGTGATGCAAAGGCAAAGAAAACATTAGGGATGGGGGTGGAAGGAAAGACTGGTGAAGCAATTGGTGAAGTAATTACTGCTTCTGAAAGAACTGCTTGTCAAACTGTGACCTTCCCATCTTACGTGCTGTCAGCCAGATATTCTCCTGGGGCTGTGACTTACACTGGAGTCAGCCTGCAAAGTAGCGGCAGCTCTTTTAGAGATGGTAAGAGCTTGAGTCAAGTGTGCCCATGACTTTCCCAGGGTTATTTGTATTGTCTAATCTTAGTTTCCAGCTGCCAAACTTACAACGGACCCCAGGCAGGGGCTCCTAAATGCCTCTTTGGGGTTTCCTTGGGTAAGGGCTGGGTGATGGTGCTCCACCTGGGCTCCTTCTGCACCCTGAGCCCTGGCTCCTGCCTGTGGTTAGTTGTGCACAGCCTCACTGAGGGCCTGCGTTGGCGGTGGTGTGGGCAGCACCAGGCTGGCCTGCAGCTGTCTAAATAGATTCTTTTCCTGGGTTTAATGTGAAATGGGTGTGCGCGTCGGAGGGGAATGTCTTGCTCCGTGGGGCTGTCGGGGTGATGCTCTGCCGGGAGGGTCTGAGTGGAGCAACTGCTACTGCTGCTCCTGCCCACGGCGTGGGGCTGCTGCAGGTGCCTTGCGTGGCCAGCCCCTGGACGGATCCGTAGCTGGATGCCTGCACTGGGGCTGCTGGAGGCTGGTAGCTTTGAGGAGAGAGCCAGTTTGTCTGTGGGCAGGGGGCAGCTCTCGTGTCGGTTCCCAGTCTGGCCCGGGGCTGCCTGTGCGGCTTTGGAAGGTTGTTTGTTTGTAGTGCTGGTAGTGACTGCAGCCCCCGCATCCGTCCTGCCTCTCCGAAGCAGCTCAGTGGTTGGCAAAGTGTAGCGAGACTTTGACAAAGACACCAAATGCCAATTTTCTCCCTGCGCGTCTTCACCAGACGAGTGCAAAGTTGGGGTTTAATCAGCTGAGGAGGCTTTGGCAAAGTTTCTTATCTTTTAGTACCTCTTCCATTTTGATGGTCCGTCTTAAAAATGAGAACTATCCTCCTTGTCTGCTCTGTAGACCCTGCTCCCCCCGCGCTGGGGAGTGCGTTGGGACCTTCGGCTGAAGGCTGCTTATGTAGCAGCGCTCCTGAACCGTCTGGTGGCAATTATCTTCACATACGCCTCCGACTGGGGCTGCCGCTGGTATGTTCAGACATCTGACTCTGCTTTAGCCCTCATTAAAACCATGTCTGTAGTGAACTGCTTGCCTCACCAGCTACACTTAAAATTGATTCGGAGACTGGCTGTGCGCCACGCAGCCCTTGATACAGGAGCTTCCTATAAGGACTCAAAATGAGTGCAATGATTGAGTCCGGATGCAATTCCTGACCCTGAAAACCTATATACCTCTGCTTCCTGCCGCACTTATGTGAGTCTGAAAGAGACTTGCAGTGCTATAGTGAGTCTGCTTTTTGGCCACTATCTAATTTTGCAGAGCTTTTGGGTTTTACATCCTGCTGTGTGGCCAGATGGCCATCGGCCTACAGGGTGATTTATCTTAATCTTCTTTGGGAGCTGGGAGGAAGCAGTGCCGAGTGGTGGGGGCGAGGGGGTGTCAGTGAACCGCGAGAGCCAGATGAATTTAGATGCACTAGTTTGCAAACCAGGACGACTTGCCCTGCTCTGTGGAAACAAATCCTCCAGGCCATTTGTGCTTATTGCATGGAAAATTACAGAAGAACTCCTTTCCCTTCCCCTCTCCTTTTTCCATATCCACTTGGTTGCCTATTAGTTCAGGACCCCATCAAAAGCTGTCTTTATTTCCATATGCTCTTCATAGACCTTGAGTCCCTGGACTGCCCCGTTTGCTGTTGCGCTTGCCTGGGTGGCCTGGCCCTCCCCAGTAGTCTTCATTTCCAAATCTTGGCAGCTCACTGGCAGTTGGAGACTTGAAGTAAGACTTGAAAACTCATTTCTTTCTGGTCTCTGCTTCTTGGTTTCTCCCTTTCCGTGTGGCTCTTAGTTTCATGAAGTCTTTGAGAGAATTGGTACCAGTAATCACCGTGGCACTTCATTGCAGGGCACAGAAACGCCTGGCGGGGTTTGCAGAAGAGCTTGCTTTGACCTTGCGCTGCCATGACCGATGCGCAGACAGCTGGAGTTACCTGGGACTGAACAGAGCTGATTCCGTCTTCTTACCCCCTTACCAATGCTCTGATATGCCATATCAGCATAAAGTAAAGGAATTAATGGATTAAATAGAAATAATCTGCTAGGCAAAAATAGACCAGGATGAGACCAGCTCAGCAGCACTAGAAATATGATGCTGCACGAAGGTCAGATAAGTGTGTATGCGCGCAAAGGCTGTAATACAAGCGATGTGTATCACCTTGACTGATGTAAAATATTTCTCTGCTAGATTACCGTATGAATACTGCATCTCAGTTGTGCGTCGAAATGCTGCTCTTGTGTGAAGAGCCTGTGACGTGTATCTTGGCCTAGAGCTGTGTTTCACATCCTTCCCTGGGGAATGGGAGCCTCAAGGGAGGGGGAATAGCAGGAGGCAGTGCTGTGGGCTTTGATCCTGCAGCAGGTTGGAATGCATGTGCGGAGGAAAATACTGCCTCTGATAACAGAAAAGTTTGTAAATCCACTCCCTGTTATGGCTGGAGAGGCTGTTTTAAACATATAGCATGGGGACTAGGGATACCTGTTGGGAAGAGCGGAGCTGCATGTTGGCCATGCTTTTCTGTGGCAGCCCTGAGAGTTTGCTCTTCCCCGCTGATTCCCCGCTGCCTTCCCTCTCTCCTTTCCTGACCCAGCTGAGGCAGGAGGCAGCTCCACATGGTTTAAATCGTGGACTGTGTGTCCCGTCCCTCCTGCACATGCGTTCCTGCCTCTGCCTGGCCGCAGCGGCAGCTCTCCTTGAGGTCAACAGCTGAAGACTTGGGTTTAGTGACGTTTTTGATAGAGCAGTTTTTTTTCTTTTTTTCTTTTTTTTTTATTTCTTTATTTGTTAATCTTGGTGAACCCTCTCGCTGCGCTAGCCCTGCTGTCAGGGCATGGAGCAGAGCAGGAAGGAGGATGGGGCCGTAACAGGCCAGGCTTGGTCTGGCCAAAGCTGCTGGGACCCCAGAGCCTGCGTTTCCTCCGGGCCCACTCCCACAGCCCGGCTCTTCTGGGTCAGCTTGAAAGGCCATTGGTTGCCCCTTCCTTTCTCCCCGCTCCTGACCCACAGCCACTATCGAACCCAAGCTAAAAGTGGAGTGCGAGCTGCTGAGCCGAAGCTGAGGGCTGCGGGTCGCTGTGCTGCTGGGGCTAATGGCGTGAGCGTGAGGGCCAGGACAGCGGTAGGTACAAATCCCACTTTGATCTGCGCTGTCGCTGAACTGAATCATTGGGTGAATGAAGGAGATGAGATAAACAGAAGCTGCTTCTGTGAGAGAGGAAATCGAACTTTTACAGTGCTCATTAAAAGTCAAATCTAAGGATGAATAAAGGCACTTTGGATATTCAATCAGATATTTTTTCTGGATATAACTACTGCAAATAAATCCCTGACCTTTCCTGATCCAGAGCTCAGCAACAAGTGGAAGAGCTTTTTCTTCTGCTGGGGAGGGTTATGCTTGGTCACTTCCATCCAGAAGGACTGCTTGGTTTGTACCTCTGCGACGTGAGCACTGCGGAAAGGTGTGGCCCCAAGCTCTTGCTGAGCGGTGGATGCTGGGATCTGCAGGGGCAGGGCACGCACTTGTAGGTGTCTTCTGCTCACATTCAAACATGCGAGGGTCCGAGGGAAAACTGCTGGTTTATGGAATAGGTTGGCACTTAAAGTGCATGGCAGAGCTTGCAATGATGAACCGTGTTGGCTGGACAGCACTGCGCAGAGGTACCGAAACATCAGGGTTATGGCCAGTACTAAGCCAAGGCGACTAAGACCTGCTGAACTCAGTTTGCCTGCGCAAAAGGGTTTCTACACCCTTTTGGTGTGGTTTCCTGCTTCTCAGGTACCCCGTGCCTGTGTTTGTCAGTGATCTGGGGTACGGTAGTCTGCGCCCCACTGATCGATGACGCATTGGTTTTATGCTGCGTCTGTGCTTGGAGTGGTTGGGAGCGGTGCTGGAGAGCCCCCCCGGAGCCTCGCACAGGGCCCTGGAGCTTCTGGATATTCGCACATCCTATGGCACAGGCATCCTGCAACTTGTGTGCTTATGTTGGCTCAGCACTTCAGTGTGCTTGCCCAGAAAAATATAATAGAGCTGTTTTACTGTTTCACTGTTTCAGGTTCTTGTGCCATTCATCACACAAGAAACACCACCAGCAGAGAACTCAAAACAAGTGATTAGTGAGGGACTGTGCCCTGCAAGCCATAGGCAGCCAGTGAGCTGGGAGCTTATTATGGACCAGCAGTGAATCTATGTTTAAATAAATGATGTGAACAGGGAGAATGCAAAGGAGTAAAATTGCACGTGACTTGCTTTGAGGACACTGCCAGCCCTGGGCTGTGCTCTCGATAAAATGCAGTTTTGTGGCTCTTGCAATATGGCATTCCCTCAAGTCTGTGCAGATGTAAAGTCATCTGCTTTTAAGCTAACGCTATGCCTTTTCTGCCTTCTGGAGCTCAACATCTTAAACCGTGCAGCCATGCTGTCAGCAGTCGTGCTGTATGAGCCCCTCTGCTGTGAGGACAGGCTGAGAGAGTTGGAGGGGTTCAGCCTGGAGAAGAGAAGGCCCTGGGGAGACCTTGGAGCCCCTTCCAGTCCCTAAAGGGTCTCCAGGAAAGCTGGGGAGGGACTTTTTACAAGGGCATGTAGTGATAGGACGAGGGGTAATGGCTTCAAACTGGAATAAGGTAGATGTAGACTGGATCTCAGGAAGAAATTCTTTGCTGTGAGGGTGGTGAGCCCCTGGCCCAGGTTGCCCAGAGAAGCTGTGGCTGCCCCATCCCTGGAGGTGTTCAAGGCCAGGTTGGATGGGGCTTGGAGCAACCTGGTCTGGTGGGAGGTGTCCCTGTCCAGGGCAGGGGGTGGCACTGGATGGGCTTTAGGGAACCTTCCAACTCTAACCATTCTATGGTTCTATGATTCTCTGTCAAGCATGGCGGGGAAAATCCCCCACCTTCCGTGTGGCAGTGGGGAGCGGAGCGAGTCATAGCTTTACCCCAGTCCCTGGTGATGCTCCTCCTGCCTGCGGGGTCCGTGCTGCCATGGGAGCCGGGATGGTGGTGGTGGCAGATGCATCCCTGGCAGCTCCGGGGCCAGCCAGGGTGAAAGTTTTTTGCTGGAGGTAGCAGGAGGGGAGAGGCGGGTGTTTGCCCAGGGTGCTCATCCCAGCCCTGGGGCTCGGGGGCACTTTGCACCCCCCTCTCTGTGGGGCTTCTGCCATATGAAGGGTTTCCCAAACCTTTATATAGGGAGGAAATAATTTTCCTTAACAAATAGCTGTCTGCAGGCAGTGTTTTCCATGCGGTGGTGGAAAGATGACTAAGGGATAAATTCTTGCAGCAGGTATTTGGATCCACATATTAGTAATTTCTTGAAATTAAATGTGAAAGCCTGCAATGGCATGAGTTAATTGAGTTTTACATTCCATTAACACAAATGTTTTAGATCTTACTCTCAGGCAGAGTTAGCTGCCTTCAGGACATCCTAATTTGCACCAAATAAATATTTCATTTGTGCTAATAAAAGACGGGGATGTTCTTGAACTGTGCATGTCTGCATCGAGTGAGGGTAAATGGGATGTAACGTATAGCGTTTGTGAGACAATATTGTTTAGCCGGGCTTTTACATCGCTGGGGGGGCCGGAGTGTCTGCCTGAAGCGTGGTGCAGGCAGGGGACAGGCAGGGTGCAGGCAGGGCACAGGCACTGCTGGGGGCTAGTGCTGGCACTGTCTGGCTCCCCGGGGACAGGTCCCCTCCCGCTGGGCACAGGAGATGCTTTGGGCAGAGGTATGACACAAAATTCATTCCCATCTCCCAGTCCCTATTGCTCTTCCACCGCGACATGTTGTCAGCTCTCTCCTTTTTGTGTTACTTTTTTACCTCTACGCTTTCACCTTTCTTTTGATTTCTTTACTCCGTTTTCCTTCACAGTTGCTGCTGACATTTATCTCCTGCTTCTTCCTCCCACTTGTTTCTTTCACAATTCTCCTTTTACTGTAACTTTTCAATGCTCTGGCCTGTCATATGGCTTGTCCTTGAAAAAACCTGTGTCTGCACAAAACCACCTCAAAAGCCCTGAGAAGAAATCCAAGGCACCGGTGGCCCCCGCCGGGCTGCCCCGGCAAAGCCTGGGAGGTCAGTCCCATACCCCAGACACACAGGTGGTCCCCAATGAGAGGTGATGGGGATGGCCTGGAGATGAAGGCATCTCTCCAGCTCATGGATGGCTTTGTTAGCTGGGTGGAGAGCTGAAAGGATTTACAGGAATTACCAGGGACTCATCAAACAAGCTGCCTCCTGTGCTGTTGCAAGGTTTTGTTGTGTCAAAAATAAACGTGATTCCTGTTTTTTCCAAGCAACCTAGTGTCACCTTCCCAGACAAAGGTCTCTTCGGGTTATCTCACCTTGATCCTAAATCAATATTTTGACCAACTGCAGACGTAAATCTCTGACAGAGCCTGGGGCTCTGCTGCTTGGCAGGCATGGGAGGTGCTGGTTCAGAGGGATGAGGAGGCTGAATGATGGATTAGCATTCTGTGCTTGCCTGGGTTACACCTGGTACAAGCTACTGTACTTGTGCCTTTCCTCCGTGAACACCTAATTTATCTCCTTCTCCTTCCTCCCCGCCTCGTTTGAGCAGCGGTACAGCATTGCTGTGAATGTTGGCGACAACTGCAGGATGAGTGTTGCGCTCAGTGTGAAGCCATCCCTCTGCTAGGTGTTTATCGCTTCTCTCTTCTCTTCCCTTTCAGCTGCCCAGTTGGATAATATCGGCTTCAGCATTATCAAGAAATGCATCCATGCTGTCGAAACAAGAGGTAGCGCAGTTCACCAGATGGTCTTGTTTTGGGGGCTGGTCTTGCAGTTGTTTGTAGCAAGAGCAATTGCTTACCTGCTGTTTTCATCAACAAAAATGATTCATTAACCCTCGGAGACCCACATCAGAGGAACCCTGTAATATGCTCAGGCAGACGCCTTTGCTGAGACAAGTGCTTGCCCCGTGGCTGGGGTTAGCAGGGGCTCAGCAAACCTTGGGGGCAGAGTTGGGGAATAACGCCCTAGATGTGCAAGCTGGGGGAAGGGACCAAAGCTGGGGGCTTCATGTGAGCGTCCCTTCGTGTGGTACCACTGCAAACCACTTCCTCTCCTGTGGGACAACAAACAGATCCGTGTTTCAGTCCTTCCCCTAAATCTCTTGCAAAGACTATTTATATACAGATGGGCTGGCTTTTTAGCGCCTGAGCCCCTGCACAGTGAAATATGGGTCTGGTGCTCACGTGGTTTCTGAGCATGCTGGTACCTGCACGAGGTAAGAAAGAGGCCCCGCAGGAAACTTTGGGCTGAGTGGGACTCTGAGCTGGCAGCATTGCTGCCCATGTTCCTTCACTGGGGTCTTCTTCCTGCCCGTAGGGCTATTCAGACGTGATGTTTTCCCCTGTAATATTGGCAGCAGTGCAGAAACTGCTGTCTCGAGCAAAGGAACACCTGGGAGCTCCTGGGCTTCCGCAGCATCCCACAGGAAGGGGAATACCCAGAGATTTTCATGCTCGCCACAGCTCTCTGTGACATCCAGGTCATGGTTTAAAAGTCATATGGGAGCAAATAAATTAAAAAAAAAAAAAAAGTAAAAAGAAAGAAATGGGTAGATGAGACCAAAGAAGGCGAGTGCAGTTCCTGGGGAGAGTTCGGAGAGCTCCAGCCAGGAGATGCAGCACACCCAACCTGGGGTGCCCCGGTGGGAAGGGGCTTCTGTCACCACGTCCTTTGGCTGCTCTCTGCCCTAGCAAGTCGTTTGGTTCTCATTGTTCCTTATATGAAGAACATGCAAAAGTCCCAGACCTCAACCTGAAGAACGTGTCACAGTAAAATTTTCTAAAACTGCCCGCGGTGTTGTATGTACAGTGCAGATCCTTCATGGCGCAGCCATGCTCCCTCGGTGGTAGTGGTGTGGTGGAAAGATGTCCTTGGATCTTTTATTACTGAGCTAGTTGGGGGGGTAGGACTTTTAATCAATACATGAAAGCCCTGACATCAAAATCAAATTTTACCCTCTTCTGTAATTTTGTATGTACTTGGTGAGAGGGTTTAATTATTTTTGCTATTAGAGAAGCCAAAGAAATGAAAGAAATGTCAGTAGCTCTTTTGACATTCTCCTAATAAGCTCTTTGTTTTTCCTAGGGATCAATGAGCAAGGGCTCTACCGAATCGTTGGAGTAAACTCTAGAGTTCAAAAGCTGTTGAGTATATTAATGGGTAAGTATCTTGTATTTTGTTAAAGGCAAGTAGATTGTGCTGCTTTGAAGTCTTGCCAGCCGAGAATGGAGGCTCTCGTCGGGGTACCTAATCGTGGTGAATGTGCTCTTAGGACCACATGCTGTTAGAGGCCGGGAGGTCCCGGGGCACCACTGGCAGGTTGCTAAGGTAGGACTTGTGTAGGACATTGCTTTAAAAGGTCTTCTGGTGCAGTCACTGATGTCCTGCTCACGTGCGCTACGAATTTTGGCAGCCTTCCCAAATGCGGACTAAAATCTTCAAAGAAATAGCTGAAAGCTTTGGTTTTTAATCTCCTACCTGCCACGTTGTTCCTAGAATACTTTTTAATTATTTTCTCTTGTGTGTTGCATGCTGCCCTCTTCTTACTTTCCCCTTGGACCGTCTTGTGCCTGATTTAACATGGTCTTGCCCAGACCTTTCAAGCATGCGTTTCCCTCGTGCCTGAGGCATTGAGTCTGACGGTTCTGGGTGCTCGGGAGGAGAGAAGGTGTGGGGTCACACCACAGCAGAGCTGGGTGTTGACATGGTGGGGCTCCTTTGAGCGCTGGCTACCCTGTGCAGCCACCCTGCAGCTGCCCAGCAGTGCTCAGAAGATGGTATGATGGCAAGAGAGAGGCTGTGGTGTTTGCTACAAGTGCCTTTGTGTCCCGAACCAGCATTCCCTAATCTGAGCACAGAAACGTGTAGGAGCAAACAGGTCTTGTGATTGTCACTGAGCTGGTAGTTGTTCCTGGCGCAGGTCTGGGACCACTACGGCTGACTTTTCCTGGAGCGGTTCCTTGTCGGTGGTGTTGGGTTCCCATCATCCCATAGCCGTGTAAAGCCTTGTGTTGGGTCGCACTTGTTGGTCTGTGTTGGAGAATCTGTAGCTTGACTCCCATGCCAGCTTCTGTGTCAGCTATTGCCCAGGGGTTGTAATTGACCCAAAAAGAAATGCGAGCCGTTCCCCTCTTTGTCTTTTCGCGACCTTCCCAGGCCTTGGCCCCTCCAGCAGAACCTCCCCTGCTCCCTGTGTCCTAGGGTTGGCTATGGCTGTGTGTGACCAAATGGACCATTACATCCCTGGAGCTATCAGGCGGCATTTCCATCCCCAGCTGCAGCCCTGCAGCAGTCTGTCTGTCCGGACATGCATGAGACGGACCTTTGAAGAACAATTTTGAGAGAACACACAGTTGGGTTGGAGCAGCGGCAGCTGCCCTCCGCCAGTCTCAGCTCATGCTTCTCAGACTTGGCAAAACCACATATGAAATAGGTGTAGTAATGAGGAAACAAATGCGTAATAATTTGTTAGTGCCCTTGTGAACGTGTTTGCGACTCCTTGGGGGAAATGAGTGACATTTGTGGTCTTCTTCCTCTTTCTGTTCACTTATTATCATTCCTTTGCAACATGACTTCCTTTTCCTTGCCTTCAGAAAACACCAGTGCTCCTTTCTCTGTATTTCTCCTTGCAAAGAGTTTTAATCTGTTGTGTTGCACTTTCAACATCTTTCCTTCTCCTCTTCTGATCGCCCCTTCTTTTCCCACTGTTAAGATGTTCCCTGAGCAAAGCCTGTGGTGGCTGTTACAGGTGTCAGCGTTAACCTATGCAAAATTGACAATCTAGGGGTAATTAGGAAACAGAAGGGTAAGGCTCTAAATCAGAGGCTGACACAAGGGGACCTCTCTGCACCAGTTTTGCTCTGGCATTTGGAAAGTTCACTGCAGTCACAAGAGCTGGTGACTGACTCTTTCTCTTTTATTAGCAAAAGTTTGGCATAGGTTCTGGGGCATGTGAGTATGTCCTGCTAGCCACCCAAGTACAGCAGATAAGCCAGAACTGTCTTATGGCACACACAGTTGGCACTATTGCCTTAGAGCATCGGTTAAAGAGCATTGCTGGCCACCGATAAAAATAGGCTGGGGATTGGGTGCACCGGGGTGCAGCAGGTCAGACACGCCGGGTCCTCTGCTCATGCTTTTCATGCTGGCCTGCATCATCTCGCGGGCTGCAGAGCAACGGGTCCTCTTTGCTTCTCACAAGGGCGGTCTCAGGCTGTGTCAGCTCTGGGTCGAGGCAGCGGGGCCATGACAGATGTCAGAACTTGCTTGGTTTAAGAGCTCTCTGGAGCTGGGAGGGATTCAAAGTTTTGGACACCATCCAGCAGCCATTATCTCCTCAGCGACTGAAGCCACTCAGCTGTCGACCTCATGTCTCATAATGCGGTGATATATTGTTTTTCTTTGTCCCGGCATGTCTTCATTAGTTGTCGGGGCTGGAAGCCCCATCAGAGGTGAGTGCGTGCCGGGGGCTGCCGCTTGGCCAGCCCGGGGGTTGTGGAAAGCGGGACCCCCTTTGGGGATCTCCCATGCTGTCGATCACCAGGACGCTTTGCAAACCCATGAATCTTTCTCTGAATCACAGACAATTAAATCCTCTTTGACAATCCTAGGCTGTCTGTAAAGCCAGTGTCAAATGGAAACGTGTCCATTGTCAAATCCCCTTCAGTTCTGGGCTGCCCTCGGCTCACACCTCCTGCCGGCAGCAGCACCACTCTGCTTGAGCACTCGTGTTCGGATCCAACCCTCCTAAACGGAGCAGCCAAATTGTGCTTACAACTTCAGGTTTCCCTTATATTTAGAAATGAATGTGGGCAGCGTTGCTGATTCACATACAGTTTAAATGGCAAAAAGATCAAGTTTCCCTGAGCGGTGGCGGGTGTCAGTGACACTGCTGGGAAGGCCTTTGGCATGAGGTGTCTCCGCAGGAGGTTGGCACTGCGCTCGGCCGACCCGGGGCACAGCCTTCCCGTGGGCAGCAGCTGGGTTGGGGACAGCACAGGTCCCGGGTTTGGGCAGAACAGCTTGTTTTTCTCTAAACCTGGGTGAAATGGGACATCATAGAATGGTTTGTGTTGAAAGGGACCTTAAAGACCATCCAGTGCCACCCCCTGCCCTGGGCAGGGACACCTCCTACCAGACCAGGTTGCTCCAAGCCCCGTCCAACCTGGCCTTGAACACCTCCAGGGATGGGGCAGCCACAGCTTCTCTGGGCAACCTGGGCCAGGGACTCACCACCCTCCCAGCAAAGAATTTCTTCCTAATCTCTAACCTAAATCTCCTCTCTTTCAGTTTAAAACTGTTCCCCCTTGTCCTGTGGCTCCCCTCCCTGATCCAGAGTCCTTCCCACATGGGCCTCCCCCAGGGCTGGTGGGAGGCAGGCCATCCACAGCAGAGCAAGCTGCCTTTCCCTAGCCTTCACCATCACCATACGCCATCAAAATGAGAACAAAACCCAACAAATAAACAAACTTTTGTCAGTAGGAGCTCCTGTGAAAGGTTTTATTGTGGTAGCTGTATGCAGGACAGCAGTGGTACCAGCAGATCCACCGCTGAAACCCGGCACTAAGATGAGTGGAGCATTACAGCATCTGATCCACTCTTCTTGCTCCTTCCCAACATGAGCCACAAGGGCTGGTGAGTGGGGCTTGCTGTGGCCCCTTGCTGCTGGGGGGAAACGTGCCCTCTGGCTGCCTTGGAAATCTCTTGAGCCACCCGAGTGTGGGTGAGAATTACAACAGGTGATGGGGTGGTTCCCCTTGCTGTGGAGGAATGGGTGAGGAATTGAAACAAGCTGTGTTACGGCAGCAGCAGCTTTCTCTGTCCCCAGGAAGCAGGTGGAGAAGTTCCTGAGAAAGGGCTTTGGGCAGGGGTTGCGCCTCAGGGAGCATCCCGGCATCGCACACCAATGTCTTGCTGAGGTTCCGTTGTGGCTGTGGGGTTGGGGGTATCTGGTCAGCCTGGGCTTCCCTCCTGCCTGTCCCTGCCCTGTGGCACCCGTCCCATCACCTGGGCTCTGCAGGGGCCAAGGCACAGTCTCTGTCCCTGCCGCTGCTGTTTGCCTCCAGGACAAAAGCAAACCAGCAAAACAAACCCCTTTTTTTGGGAATGGGAGTGGATTCTCCCCCACTCCCAAGTTTCTGTGTTGATCCTGCCATAAAAAAGCACGTTCTAATTTCTTGATTTAGACCTGTGGTGCTGCAGCTCCCTTTTCTTTCCTCAGGTGTCCCCCATATGAGGTGGTAAGTGACAACCCGCTTCGGTCTTGCAGCCCGGGGGAGCGGGAGACGCTGTCCTGTGTGGCATTTGGGACCACGCAGAAGGGGAAGGGGGTGATGCTGCCGTGGCTGGCAGTGCCGTGGGTGAGCAAAGTGCTCTCTGCAGCCTCTGCTGGAATAAAAAGTTTGGGGAAGTTCATTTTCCCCTCCCTTTCCCCTTACCCTTTCACTTCAGCCTTTTCTGTACCTGCTAAGAGACATCAGATAAGCAATTTACAGCAGTAAGCAACTTCAGGGTTAACTCTGAATTTGGCCCGTGGGTGCTTTTACGATCTGGGTTTTGCGTTTACATCGGTTTGTGTGGAAGTGTGTCCTTGTGCAGAGGCAGAAGTTGGTGGTGGCGCTGGCTGCAGCCATCTCAGGCTGGGGAGTCAGATGCTCCATCTGTAACCTGCAAAGTAACTTTTTGCAAACTCATGAATTAGAAGGTCAAGAAGATCTGATGAACGGCTCCCAGCCTTTCCATGAGACCGCCCGTAGAATTTCACCTAGTGCTTTGTGAATGAATCATGCTATAAACTCCTGGATGAGCTTTTGAAAAGACATCCAGTCTTGAGTTGTTTGTTCAACTTCAGTAAAGGCCTTGCTATTAAAAAGTTTTTTTTTTAAAAAGGGTTATTTTTCTTGTGGTTTGGCTTTTTTTTTTTTTAAACTATGCCAAGCTTATCTTTAATCTATTAAAATTGCCTCCTGAAAAAGGTAGCGCAATAGGAAGTTGCCGTGGCATTGCCGAGGAGGGATGGTGTTCATTTGTGTGATTGCTGTGAGACACACGTGATCTTTGTGTGAATATACATTTCCTAAGTGTTTACTTTTTCAAGTGCTCCTCTTGATGTTTTTTTTTAATTAAAATAAACCCTTTGCCCTCAGGGAAAGCCTAACTCTTATTCAGTGCATTCTTTTAATTAGTTTTAAAATTACACTATGCTTACCTATTGCTTTAAAATTCAAAAGTGCATTATACGTGTCTGTGAGAAGACAAATACCCACTGAGCTGCATCCGCGGGACCAGATGGCGTCGGCAGCTGTATCTGGCGTCAGGCTTGGCCTTGGTGGCGGTGAGCACCTCTCTGCGCCTGCTCCGCCTCTCCAGGGACGCTTGGCACAGCCCTCTCACTGAAAGGACCCATGGCTGCGTCTCCCGAGGTCCCCACGGAGCTTTCCCAGGGATTTCAGTGGGAGTGGGATCCCCGCTGTGTTTCCAGGTCCTGCTCACCCGGGGCTCGGTGTGATCAAAGCCTTCAGCCGCAGAGCGGCTGAGAGATGCCAGGAGCCAAGTGAGCAAAGTGTGTTGGTGAAGCAGCGTCACAGCAGGAGAGGAACAATATGTTCACACCTGCAAATGGGGCACTTTCGTGCCCTGCTCCTCCCTCCTCCACAGCCGCTGGCAGCGCGGGGTCCTCGCTTTGTCACCTTCATTAGTCGTGGTCCTGGGCACTGTACGTGAAGTATCCACGGCCGGGCCACTTAATGCCGAGCTGATGGTGGCTTTCGAGCTCACTGGCTGTAATTGTCAGCAAAGCTTTTAAAAAAAAAAAAAAAAAACATAAGGAAAGATGCCATCCGCCTTGATGTCTGCTCGGGGCGGGTGTGCAGATGGCAGCGGTCACCCAGGAGCCCCCGCAGTGCGGACAGCTTGGCTCTGGCCCCTGTGGCACAGGGTCCCAGCGTGGGTGGAGGTGCCGAAGAAGGGAGCGGTCGCTGCTTCCTGAGGGCTTTTTTATTGTCAAAGCATTAAGGTGTTTTCACAGAAAATCAGTAAAAATAGCACCTTATTGATCTCACTACAGAACTTCGTGCAAACAAGTCTGGCTTCCTGACCTGGATTGGTGATTTGCAGAATGCAGGGAGAAGCAGAAAGCTGCAGATCCATGCGAGCACGGTTTGCAGGCGGCGGGTTCAGATCTGCCTCGGGAAGGAACAGGCTGCTGGTCCACAGCCTCCTATTTACAGCGTCCAGAACAGCTGCACAGTTTTTTGGATTTCTTTAAAGGAATTTTTAAAAGGAAAGATAGGAGGGGGAAAAAAATGCCGAAAGGAAGGGAAGGCCCTGGAGGAAATGGAGAAAAGTATGCTGCAATATTCAACAATAAAAATAGGGGTGGTTCGGAGGCTCCCTGGCTCCAGACACTCGCACTGCGCAGAGCTGGAAACTGGAGGGCAGGCACCAAGGTTCCTGTGGGACCTGCGAGCTGGTGCCGTGAATCCCAGGGCAGAGGTGGGGTGTGGGGTACGGGCGGGCAGTGCCAGGGTGGCGAACCCCCTTGATACGAGCACTGAGAGTGTGGCAGGATGCGGGGCCAGCACACGGGCAGTTACTGGTGATGGGACTGGATTTCCTCTGGGCAGGTTGGCATCGTGGCTGTGCGGATATCCGGCTCCCACGGAGCGGTGCCGGGGGCTGGAAGCGCAGTGAGATGCAGAGGTGCTGAGCTGGTCCCTGGCCCCTCACACCAAACCGCAGCCAGAAGAGCCGCTCTCTGCTGATGCCGAGTGCCGGGAAGGGCTGGCTGAGCCTGTGCGTGGCACTGTGCTTGTGGCATCTCACTGCCATCAGACCCACCGCGTGCCCTGTGGTGCTGTTTTGACCTTTGCTGGGACGGACACGCTCCAGGGCTGCCCCAGGAGCCATCCTGCTCCCCTCTGCCTGGCTCTAGAAGAGCGTCCTGTGGTTTCAGGATGCTGCTGCCCATGTCCTCCAGGGTCTCGTGTCAAAGGTTGCGTCAGGGCATTACAAAGTGTGACCCAGCGTCACAACTTTCCTGCAGGTCAGTAAAGCTCCATGTGGTGGCCCTGAACTGCCTCGTGCTGCCAAGAGCAGCCAGGAAACGCAAATGCTAAAGTCTCTGCAGAGCCTGGAGCAGCCCGTCCTGTAGCCCGCGGCTGCTGCAGGGACCTGGCTCTGCCTCTCCTCTGGAGGGGACATCTTCCTTCTGCTGGGGAGGGTACGCAGTTCAGGAAACGGCTCCAAGGCTGCGGGGTGGGAGCAAGCCCAGTGTCACTGTTGGACAGTAACTGGGGGTTCGGCTGCACTGGAGGCTCAGCGGAGCCGTGGATGGAGCAAGCGTCTGCTCGGCATCGGTGGGAAGAGGGTCTCGGTGCCAGGGTCTGTCCCCAGGTGGCACGTTCCTGGAGCTGCCTTCCCACCCCCTCCATGGCCGGTTGGGCGGCTCCAGGGGCTCTTCCCCGCCTTGGGCAGGAGAACAAGTCACCTCCTGTTCCCCCGCACACCTGGGCAGGGCTCCTGCTGCTGCCATCCCGTCTGTCCTGCCGCCTGCCACAGAGGCCATGCCACCATTGCTGCTGTCGCTCACGTTGGTTTAGGCTGTGGCAACACCTTGCAGCCTTTGTGGGGCTGGGATTTTCTGCTGAGTCCTGGGGGGGGTCTCCATTTGTCTGGGTCCATGTCGTGTTTGTGCCTTGCTCTGTCACCACTGTCGCTGAACACCAGTTTCCTGCACCCTGTGTAATGTCACGCTTTGAGTCAAACTGTCAAGCTCATTGCTCGTGATTAATGTTTTTCTTTTCTTGTTTCTCAACCCATGGAACTGAGCATGGCCCACCTCATGTAATGAACTCTGCTTCCCTGCAGAAGCGGCTGTTGGGGACCAGCTTGTGGTCACTGGGCTGGGGAATAGCAAATAAAAGGGGACGTGACGGCCTCCCCCACAGCTGAGCTGGTGAGCTGGTGTGAGCTGCTATTATCTTCACTTTGGTTCACTTTTTTTCTTTTTTGTCTTTTTCCTTAGATCCCAAAACAGCCACAGAAACAGAAACAGAGATCTGTGCCGAGTGGGAGATAAAGACCATCACCAGTGCACTGAAAACTTACCTGAGGTAAGGCAGAAAAGCCTCATCCGTTCTGGGGCTTCAGGTGGATTCCGTGATGCTTTGGGCTGTTACTGCCTGTTACTGCAGATCCTTGACAATAGCACTTAAATAGAAACAAAGAAGAAACCGCTCTTGGAGAATTTATTCTGGCTTTTCCCTTGACCTGCCAGCATATTTGAGTAGGATCTGGGGAACACCATCAGCTCTCTGACAGATGTATGCTTTGTGATTTTAAAAGCTTGTTCTTGCATCCCCTGCCTTGATTTAAGTTTTTCCCTAAGCTTTTCCCAGTGGGCTTCCACCTAGTGAGCGCGGAGCTCCTCGAAGCGCTGGGGCTGTAGTGCTTTTTCAAAACCAGGTGCCGAGCTTTACTGCAGTGGTGATTTCTGTATGCCAGTCGATGCTGTTATCATCGAGGGTTATCTTCCCAAAGAGCTCGTTTGTTGGCAGCCGTCAGCATCTTATTACCCACAACATGCTTCTACCTGTCGCAACAGCAGCTTCTTGCTTGCTGCTGCTGTTCTGTGCATTGGGTTTTACTTGAGAGAGAGAGCGCGAGAGCACGAGAGAGAGGCTAAATCCAATTAGGGTGATGAGTATAATTAGCTTGGTGGATCTCAGCCTAGAAAATCACAAAATGCTACATAATTTTGCATGATGGGCAACCTTTGCTCCAGAGTTTGAACTGTTTGCAAAGCAATGAAGAATGTCGGCAGCACCAAGATGTCCCATTGAAGGATGTGGAGGTGGGAGGGGAGAATGGGGAATTTAATGGGAATGGTGACTGTTAAAGTTTTATGACTAGGCTTGTTTCTCTTTTTAATTTATTTTTAAACTTATTTGGAAATCGTGGGCTCACTAATGTACCGAAACTCTGTGTTACTAAAGGAATGCTAAAATTAAAAATTAATTTAGTGTGGTGCAGAAAAGGCAGGAAGAATAAATCAAAGGTAATTCAATAGATCTTATTCCTTCTGATGGGGGTAATTACTTTGAGTTGTTATTGCTTAATTCTGCACTTTTAAAAATGGAGCTGAATTTATGGTAAGGGCAAAGCTTTATTTCTGTGGATTGTGTTACTGAGATGTGTTTTGTGTGTGTTACCTTTTTATCTTCCAGAATGCTTCCAGGGCCACTCATGATGTACCAGTTTCAAAGGAGCTTCATCAAAGCAGCAAGTGAGTTTGTTGATGTTTATGGCACCGGTCTGAAAAAGGAACATAATTTGCAAGTAACTGAGCATAACCTCTGCCCTGCTGCTTCCCCACCGACCTCCCTGTTCTTAAGTCCCGGAAAGTAGGATAAAAACTGGGAGACAAGGGGCATGTTGTTGTTTGGGGCTTAACCAGATGAAAAGGAAAGGCAGATGGTGCCGAGGAGCGGAGAGCTGGCTGCGGGCAGTAGCTGCTGCTGCAGCTCTGTCTTATTCTGACCATCACCTGCCAAAAAGAGGGAGGCTGTTGATCAAAAACCGCCTCCGGTGTTTTGATGAGATCAGTTGTGGTTCAGACGTCTGTGCCGCTTTCCTTTCACTGCCCTGGGAAGGTGCTTTGTAGCAGGTAACTCTCTGTTGGCGTCCGTGCAGCCCGTGCGCGCGCAGGTGGGAGCAGGGGCTCAGCAGGGCTCATGTGGTCCATGGCCACATCGCTGGTGGCCTCCTTGAATGGCTCCCGCTTAGGCTGTCGGGGCACCTGTGGACCCCACCAGCCTGTTGAGGAGCAGATGCCCCGGCCTGGCCGGGTGCTGTGCTGGGCTCATCTGACGGTGCTTGGGAACACACTGAACGGGAATGTGTTGATGTTTCTGCTGCTGGAATCAGAGAAACACTGTGGTTACAGCCAGACCCTTCCCTGGGCACAACTGCCTTTCCACATGGCTGGCACCTGCTCTCAGCTCGCTGGTTCAGCCCCTTAGTTTCTTCCTTTTGGAAGGAAGTGGTTGGAGTTGGTAGAAAGGAAAAGTGCTGTGGAGAGAATCCGCAGTGTGCCTGGGTGCAGGGTGGAGCACGTCCCCAGGATGTCTGTCGGTGTTAGTGTTTGGGCCTGAATGCCTCTTTCCAGAGTAACCCACTGATGCAGAGATAAATCATCTTCTATTTCCAATGCAGAACTGGAGAATCAGGAGTCCAGGGTGTCAGAGATCCACAGCCTCGTTCATCGGCTCCCGGAGAAAAACAGACAGATGCTGCACTTGCTCATGAACCACTTGGCAAAGTATGTTTATGACTGATATGTTTTTCTCTCTTTTTTCCACTTCCTCTGAAAGTTAATAGTGGTAGAAAAGTTTCCTTGTGTGTGTGTGCGCGCAGGGTTGAGTCATATCTCGTTGGCAAGTAACTGGAAACCCATGTGTGAGTGAAGTGAGGGCTGGCCGATGGAGCAGGGCGGGAGGGAAGGAGGAAGGGGGCTCTCTCGCTGCCCCCCATCCCTGCCCTCCCCTGCCTCTGCAGCCGTGCCCTGGCCCCGTGGCGCCAGGGGGAGCCCGGACGCTACTGGGAACGTGGTGTGGTAATGGGGTTTGGCTATCCAGAAGGCAGAGCGGAGGTTAAGCTCCTCACTGTGTTTCAGACCAAGCCTAGTATTAAAGGACTAAAAGCTATTTTTTTGTTAAATATCAGACTGCTCTCGGGCTTATTTTCCGCCTTTATGCAACCTGATTAATCAATACTTGTAGGTCACCTTGAAACTTTTCGAGGGCAAAGGAATTGAATATTTTTTTTTTCTTTCAGCGATAGAGCTGACCTATAATTTCTCATCTTCTTCCTGCTCCTGCAGGTTCCCATGGAAACCTTTGATTAGTGTTTAAAAAGTGAAAGCATCATCAGGTGTTTGTGCCAGCCTCAAGGCTGCGGGGTCGTACCTGCCCTCGCTGTTCCCTGTGGCGCTGCGTGAACAGGAGGGATGAGGCAGGACTCGGAAACCTGGGGAATGAGTTAATCAGCATAACTGTTTAGAAGAAGGTCTGGGAGAACCTGAAGTTATCCGTTTAAGAGGAAAAAATAACAAATGATACTTGAAATAGGCTTAAAAATTACTCCAGATGCTTTCTTATGACATGGGTTTGTATCTGTTCCATGGACTCCCCGGCAAGGCTGTTAAAAACCAAAGGTCTAGTTTAGATCTTGGTTTCAAAACCTGCATTTACAGGCTCAAGCCAAGGGCCAGGCGGTTCCAGGTACTCCCCTCGGCCAAATATGTGTGAGGAATCTCATCACCGCTTAAGTGCTTTTCATTTAAAGGAAAACTTGGTGGTGTTCGAGTGGGAGACATGGAGAGGGGAGGCAGGTAATACAATGGGTTTCATGCTGCTTTAGTAGGGAAGGAACTAAAACAAAACACAAACAAACAATGAGCGTAGCGGTGTGTGCTATATTAGGAAGAGAAACAGCTTGTAGTGGTTATTTAATGGGAAAAAAATTATCTCAGAGAAAGGCAGGAAGCTGAGGAGCCAGAGCCTGCTCTGCTGAGCTTGTTGCCCTGCAGAAGCTGTCCTGGTCCCTGTGCTGCTCCCGGGGGGATGCTGGGCTACGGGGGCAGAGAAAGAGCCAGCCCCGGGCAGGGGCTCTCCTGCATCCCTCCCGTGTCCGTCCTGCAGCCCCGGCTCTCCTGCTGTGTGCTGCAGGGCCACCTGGCGAGGAGGACCTTGTTCCAGGAGCACCAGGAGGGCAGCCTGGTCTGGGACTCGTTGCTGCGGCTCTGGTCAATGAACAGCTCGAGGCAGTGGTGTCATAAAGCCGGATTAAAGATGTTGTGGTGGAGATAAAGCTTCACATCTGCAGCAGATGTTTGGAGGGAGGGAGAGTGTGGCAGAAGGGACGGGCCCTGGCTGTCGCGGGGAAGGGGGATGCTCTGGAGTGGGGACAGGCGGGGTTTGGTGCTGCCCCGTCCCCGGCGAGGGCAGCCAAGAGCAGGGCGTCCAGAGCCAACGTGGGCAAAACTGCGGGGCCCCTTCCCGGCCCTGCCAAGCTGGGCTGCACTTCTCAGAGGGGATTGCCTCATCTGGTTCTTTTTTTTTTTTATTTTTTTTTTTTATAAGTAATGTATGAATAATCAAGATTCGCATTTTTATCAGATGAGCTGAAAAAGTATTTCTCACAGTATTACTGTGGAGATCTCTTACACTAAAAGCAGAAGTCAGTCTCTAGCAGTCAAATAGAGAGAGTCTGTCCCACGTTCTCTGACATCTCCTGGTTTTTTGGTTTGCATATTCACCATTGCTTACTGAAAAGGGACACGAGGCTCCTTGTGTGGCATGGGGCTGCCATTAATAGCAGTAATAAAAGTGCCCTAATATAGCTGGTACATTAAAAAATGGCAATTATTAGCACAAATTAAATATGAGCCAGGACAAGTGCCTCTGAGGTGGCTGAGTGGTGCCCTTCCTTCTGCACAGCAGAGGAGGGGAAATGTCCTGGGTTTCCTGTGACGGCTGGGTGCCCCCCGCAATTTGGCATGCGGCGAGAGGGGCTCGAGCCCCCAGGGTCCCGCCAGCTCCCAGGAAAGCGCTGCTGCTCCCGGGGTGCATCAAGGAGAGCTGGAGGCAGGGGGAGGACAGGTCCTGGGGACACGCACAGGCAGGGGGGAGGGAGGGGGGTGTATAAATAGCAAATGAAGTTGATTTCTGCCTCTTGCTGTATCTCTAAGCCCATTTGCGCTGCCTCTTGTCTCATGTTCAGGTGTCCAGGCAATTATCCACTGTGAAATACAGAGCATGAGCAATCCCTGTCCGTGCTCCTGCATCAGGAATGTAATGCTGCAAATTTTCTTCTCCGCTCTGCAGACCCCAGTTCCAGTGAAACTTGCTATTATGATGTTATTCTTTGACCCATGAGTAGGTGAAACCTTTAATTTTCCTTCCTGGGACATGTTCATGCTGTCAGGATCCCTGTGATAAACCCAGCAGTGATTTACTGTTCCTGAAAGAGAGGAGATCTCTTTGTTCTGGTGTTTTTCCAAGGGGATTTCTGCAGAAAAGCCTGAACACCCACAGTCCGGACTGTCTCAGTAAGCCCCGTGCCCACATCCGCTGGCCCTGCCAATGGGCATGTCTGAGGATGTGGCAACTGAAGTTAGGGAGATTCTGATCATCTTAAAAACCACCTGGTTTCTCTTGTCTCAGGCCAGAATAGCCCATGTCTTTCAAAGAACTGCAGGGCAAACTAGCACATTTCTTCTCCTGTTCCTTGTGCCTGTTTTAGTTGCCAGAGTGGCTATTGCTTAGTCAGTCTCTTATTCCTTGCAGCTTTAATGTTTGCAGGGGATGGCTGGTGAGAGTGCTCCTCATCCCTGGCTTTGAAAATAAGAAATACACTTTTAAAAAAGCTGCATGAAGACCTGCTGCCAGGAGATGTGGCTTGCTCGCGATGCAAGCGTGCGTGGGACCCGAGCGTGTGGCCGTGTTGCTGCCCCTCGCCACCGCATGCTCCCCGCTCTCCCGAACGCCTTTTCCAGCATCATTTTTGAGCCGTTTGTGCCCAGCGTGGCACAGGGCTCCTCATGCTGTCTTCAAGGTTTTCTCTTTGTATTCTGGGAATTTTTTTCCCCCACTGTTTCTAGTTGGGAAAGGAGGAAAACAATACTTCCTCGGTGCTGCGGAGCACCTCGGGTGCAGCAGGCTGTCCCACAGCACATCACCTAGCAGCACACTCCTGCCCGCATGCTTCCGAGCTGTTTTCCTGCAGATATCTCCTTTTGGCCCAGCACCTATCTCCAAGAACGGCTGCACTGGAGTTTCAAATGCTTTTTTTATCAATAGAATGTGCCGGCTCTGGTTAAACCATTTTTATTTTTTTTCCCTGCCAAGTAAGTTAAAGCAGTTCAAGGCGCAGCGGAGGCGCGCGGTGCTGCGGGCGTGCGGGTGGCTGCGCCGATGGTGCTGCTGGCAGCGGAGCTGGTTGCAGAAAATTGCCATTTTTGTTACTGGAGCTGCGATATCATCTCTGTCTTTTTCTTCCCGTTTAATGTGCTTTAAGTAATACGTGCTTTGGAGGTGCAGAGCCAGAGGATTTTGCTCTGATTATCTTTCAAGAATTAAGGAAATTTTTTTTTTTTTTTTTTTTGCATGGACATAATTTGACATCTGAGCTTTGCTTTGTTCTTGCAGTGGTGAGATCCAGGCTCTCCGGTGCAGGTGGTGCTGTGGTTGTGCACCCTGCGGTGGGGTTCCTGAGCCTGTCCCTGCTCGGCATCGCTTCCCAGCCTGCTCGGCATCACTCCCTGTCTCCGCTCGGCATCGCTTCGCGTCCTGCTCGGCATCACTCCCCGTCCCTGCTGCTGCCGCTCCGCGCAGCCCAGGAGGAGCAGGGCTGCCCCTGCCTGCGCGTCCGCTCCTCTCCTGGCAAAAGGTCAAAACAATTAAGGAGGCTGCAGAAGAAATGTGTGTACGTGTATTTAGCAGAATTAATTATCTTTAATCATTCACAGCTGTGGCCTGGCCAGCAGTGACTAGTTCCCTTTGTTTTTGCTGCGGTGGTGTTTTCTAGTTTACGTGTTTTAACCAACATGATAGTGATTGCTATCTCTAGCACAAATTGTTTTCCACTTATCGGCGCGGATGGTTTCCATGGGCTCTGCAGGGCGGCTGCTATCGGCCTCGGCCCAGAGATCTGGCAAAAGCCACCCTCTGTTAGGGTCCCTGGGCCAGACGGGGCAGGGGCTGCCCGCAGGGCGTTCCGGAGGGCTCTGCTGAACGAGGGAGTGTTGGCAAAGAAGAAGAAGGAAAAAAACCCTCCAGGTCTTCTGCCTAAAAATACAACCTGGTGCTTGTTTTGCTTCGTGTGGAGCGGTGCCGTCCTTGGCAGCCCCGCGCGTGCTCCCCGGGCTGTGCTGCTCGCGCAGAGCCCCTGGGAGCCGGGGTCCCCGCCATGGCCGGCGCTCGCCGTGGGGTGCTCTGTGCCCGGCGGCTTCAGAAAACTCACCGAGGCACCTGGGCAGGGCTCGGGGCAGCTGCTTCCCCAGAAATGTGCTTTTGCTTGGGTTGTTTTCCCCGTTTCCCCCCGAAGGTGCAGCAGGCGAGGAGGCTGACGCCTCTTGGCACAGCAGGTCTGATTTCATCCCCGTGGCAGCTGTTTATGCTGCTGTCTGGTAACTATTCATTTGCTTGATTTATGTATTACTTCCAGTAAGTCATTCTTGTCCAGGACATTCTGGAAATTTCCACTAGCCGCTGAGGCCTCTGAGATGCACTTCTCTCATATGCTTCTCGCCTGATTTGGCTGCCAAAAGAAAATAGCGAGGGAGCTCTCTGACCTCGCCTGGCTGGGCCAGGCCGTGATGCTCCTGCGCCGCTGCCTCCTTGTTGCTCTTTGGGAATGCCATTTTTTTGCCTGGCGCCTGTTTCTGATCCATTTGGATTGTGGCACCGCTGGGTCTCGGATGAATCCCCAGGAGTTCAAGTGACCCAAAGGATCTGGATGCTCCTGTGGGTGACAAAAGGCACGTCACACGAGAGGTGACTCCCCATAGCCACGCTCTGCCTGGCAGGAGCTGGGAGAATCCTACCTGGGGCTTGTCTGTCCCAGGTCTGGCTTGTGATGTGCTTTTTTCCCCCCCTCTTTCCTTTCCTTTTTTTTTTTTTCCTGTCCTCCTCCTGTTTTATTTATCTGCTTTGTTGTCTTGGTTTGGAGCATCGAGTCCTGGTACGCAGGGGAGCCGGGATGGGTTCTGCTGGGGGATGCAGCCTGCTGAGCTGCTGTTCCATGCCGAAGCCAGTCCCGTGTCGGAGCTGGTGCCACCGGTGCTGCTGGGCATACTCAGAGCCGCTGTGCCGAGGAATCCTCAGTCCCACCTAACCCAGTGCACTGCCTTGGGACGGCGGGTTTAGGGGAGAAGCAGAGAGGGGATGCCATGGGCCTGAGCCCAGCTCAGCTGCAGCTCCCTGCAGCTCCATCCTACTGCGGTGGCCACTGAGCACCGGTGCCTCCAGGTCCATACCCTGCTGGTGCGTGCGGAGGGGTATACCCGCGTCCATCCTGCAGTGTGCCTGCATTGCCTGTACGCACCCCGGGCAGGCAGGGCCAACGGTGTGAACCAGCACGCAGTTGTAAGGGAGAGGGAAAGTTTCAGCTGATCGTGCTACAACAAAACAAAATAAGAACATCCTTCATTTTGAAAATACAGTTCTGAGCAACTATTTTAAATCCCGATTGGAGCCATGAAGCTCAGATCAATGAAAATCCCATTTGTTTTAAGGCTTTGCCATGATTAGCGAGTATAGACAGTTGTCTGTCTGTTTTCAGTGGTGCCCAGTGACAGGACAAGAGGTAACGGACACAAACTTGAGCACAGGAAGTTCCATCTCAATATGAGGAGGAACGTCTTTCCTTTGAGGGTGGCAGAGCCCTGGCACAGGCTGCCCAGAGAGGTGGGGGAGTCTCCATCTCTGGAGACATTCCAAACCCGCCTGGACGCGTTCCTGTGCAACCTGCTCTGGGTGACCCTGCTCTGGCAGGGGTTTGTACCAGATGATCTCCAGAGGTCCTTTCCAACCCCAGCCATTCTGTGATTCTGTGATTCCTGTTCCTGCCTGGGCACAGCCAGCGGTGGTGGCCATGCAGCGGGGTCCCCGCAGACACAGAAGGGGGTTTGGAGGGAGCAGCCGGGGAGGGCGGGCAGAGGGGAAGGTAACAGCTTCAGCAGCGCCGTGCTGGGGACCCCTCCTCGCTCCCGGCCCCAGGAGGCCAGCGCGACACATCCTTCCATCTCCCTCCTCCATCACGTCAGGCTCTCTACAAATTCTTTTTTTTTTTAACGCTGGAGACAGGCCGTGGATGAGAGATTACTCTGCAGATCAGTTTGAAATCTTAGTGCGCCCGTGTTGCCTGGCTAATTTAATTACAGCCTTTAACTGGAACCACCTGTAGCTCTGTGGAAAGACAAAGGCCGTGAGGTCTGCCATCCCCTGGCAGAGCCTCTCGGGCTCCCCCGTGCTCACACGCCTTCCCAGTGGGAATGACAGCTGCATGCACTTGCCGTGATGTCTCCCATGTTTTCTCAGCTTTTGCATTGGGCTCCTGAAGGTAATTCTACCTTTGACATAGTTTGTTGGGGGGGTGTTCTTTCGAGCAGGGAGCTTTGCAGAGGGGACGGAGCCTGTCCCAGCCTCCCCCCCGCAGAAATCCTGCGCAGGTTCAGGTCCCGTGGAGGCAGAGGCAGCGCTTGGACGTGGTCAGTGGGCACTCAGACCTCCCTGGCCATCGCAGGCGGGCTCTTAGATGATCTTGATCTGTTTGCAAATGTCCTGCGCCCATTTCTTTTCTGCTACCACAAAATAATCCATTGGATTATTGGTAACGTGCCAGTAGTTCAGTTCCTTCCTCCTCCTCCAGTTTAGAGTGCATTACACCAGATACACAACGGCAGCGCAGCCAGCGCCGTCCCGAGCTGCATTTGCAATTAGCAGCTGGAGTGATGATGTGAACACATTCCCATGTTTTCCTGCTATTTTCTCTGCTCAAGACTTGTGGTGAGGTGGATCCTCTCTCACCGCTGAAGCCCGTTGGTGGGAGGCAGCCCGTGCTGGAGGAGCAGCTTGGGGGACGCAGCAGGTCCTTACAAACCGTCCACGCCCTGGAGCCAGAGGTGCCAAAGCCTCGTGGGGCAGTAGCACCTTCGGTTTCCCCTGCCCTTGCCTTGTCTCTCCCTCGTGTGCTTTGCTGGAGGAGCTGGTGGTGGGCTCAGCAGGTACTTGGTGGGGACACAGCGTCGATGGGGCTCCCTGGGGACGCGGCCCGGCAACACTGAGCACACCATGCAGAGCACGAGGCTGGGCACATGCCCTCCCGCTGCGAGCTCTGGCTCCCTCTTACTCTTCTGGTTTTGTTTTTACTACAAGATTCTGCAGAATTTAAAAAAAAGGGACATAAAAACCCCTGTAGGTGTTTGCTCTGGTTTTTGGGCTTGGCTTCCTGTAGTGTGTAAATTAGCAAAAGGTTTTGTTCTACTTTTGCAAGTGAACTTATAACCTCCTTAGCTTGGATTGTCAGTAGATTAGCTGTTTGCATGTTCTGGTAGTTTTTGCCTCCATGCTTCTCCAAACGGTCCTCATATTTTCTGAAAGCTCCCAAGTTTCTAGCTGGAGAGGAATGCACTTCAGAGGCTGCAGCGTCTCTTATCAGACTCTTCGCAACTCTTGTATCTTCATCACGCATAGGAGTCATCTCTCTAGATATGATAACGAGTGTCTTAAATTAGGTTAAAGCTTGCATCACCAGTGCCGGCAAGGCCAATCAGTTAGCAGCACGTCCTGCGGAGTGCGCGGGTTTTGCTGGGGAGTTTCTGTGGTTGAACATCTCTGCCGAGCTCCCGCTGGACAGCCGGCATCTCCAGGAGAAGCACCAGGACTTTTCTATTACCCAAGTGGGAATTCTTCTGGGCTCACGTTTGAACTTCACGTTGTTGGATAGAAGTTGTTGATAGCACACAATTGTCTGGATTCTTGTTAATTGTTTATCACAGTGAAACTGAAACTCTGTACAGAAACAGATTGAATCTAGAGTGAGCAAAAGATTTCCAATAAGAGCTGGCGTCTCTCCCTGGTGGTGTCTCCTCCGTCCCCGCAGACAGAGTGGGACCTAGACGTTTTAATGAGAGCTTCTCTGGATTACTCTTTGTGCTGAACAGACCCAGTACTAAACCAAATTCAATTACATAGATTTTAGTCAAATCTTTTTCAACAGAAGAAAGGAGAATAAAAGTCACCAGTGTCAAGATGTCTTTGAGCTGCGATTTTCTGCAGGATACTGGGAGTGATCCCCAGCCCAAGCTGGACTTGTCTCTTCTGTCCATCTTCATCTGACTAAACCACAGGTCTAGTCCTGGTCTAGACTTTTTGTGACTCTGTTCCAACTTAGGAGGTGATTCTGCCCCTCTGAATCTGGGGAGACCCCCCTGCAGTGCTGCCTGCAGCTCTGGGGCCACCAACAGCAGAAGGACACAGAGCTGTTGGAGCGGGGCCAGAGGAGGCCCCGGAGGTGCTGGGAGGGCTGGAGCCCCCCTGCTGTGAGGACAGGCTGAGAGAGTTGGGGGGGTTCAGCCTGGAGAAGAGAAGGCTCCGGGGAGACCTTCGAGCCCCTTCCAGTCCCTGAAGAGGCTCCAGGAAAGATGGGGACAAACTTTTTAGCAGGGCCTGTTGAGGTAGGACAAGGGTAGTGGTTTTAAACTGCAAGAGGGGAGATTTAGATGAGATCTCAGGAAGAAATTGTTGGCGCTGAGGGTGGTGAGCCCCTGGCCCAGGTTGCCCGGAGAAGCTGTGGCTGCCCCATCCCTGGAGGTGTTCAAGGCCAGGTTGGATGGGGCTTGGAGCAACCTGGTGTGGTGGGAGGTGTCCCTGTCCAGGGCAGGAGGTGGCACTGGATGGTCTTTAAAGGTCCTTTCCAATCCAAACCATTCTTTGATTCCTTGATTTTTAAAAATATCTTCTGCTGTTGTGTGTGAAAGCTGCACCTGGAGGAACGTGGGGCAGAGGGTCTGAAAACCACTGTTTGGGCTGGGAGGGCCAGGAGGCTCTGGGACCTGCTGGTGCAGCAAAACCACAGCTTCCATGTAGAAGACCCCTGGCGATGCTGGCACCCATGCGCGGAAAGGAGCTGGTTTGCATAGGACATCCTTTGGCTCTGTGGTGATGCCTGGCATACCAGGATGAGCTGAGGGAGCTGGTCCTGCTTTCTGTGCGCTTTACGTGTGCATGTACGTACGAATGAGTGTGGGGCACGGGACTCTGGAGATGCGTTTCTTGGCTCCTGCTCCCTTGATCGAAGTCACGTCATGGAGACTGGTGGCCATTTTCTTACTGCAGTATGAGAGCATCGGCAATTTCTGTTTTCAGTGGAAAACCTGCCTGCGCAGCGGGGTTTGCTGGGGAGCGGGGCTGGCAGCGTGCACGGGACAGCCGCGACTGTCACTAATAGGTAAAATAACTATTATTATTGTAAAGGGGAAAGATGTAATTGAGTGTAGCAGGCTGAAGTTGTAACTGAATGCTGGGCTTGCACACGTACGGCCAAAATTAAGGGAAGAAGCACAAGGCTGAGGTGTGGGAATTGCATTCGCCTGGTGTTGTCCTTGGTTGCGTGCTGTGACCGTGACATTTGCTGGCGTCGCATGGGGGTTTGGCCCCTGTAGAAAAGGGTGCAGGTCCTCTGCGGTGCCTGGCGTGCTCTCCCATGCTGGTGTCAGACAGGGCATTGCAGCACAGGGAACAGCCTTTGCCGCCCCGGCAGCCCCCGTTCCAGCTCCATCCCCAGGGGGCGTTTGAGGGTGAAGTCCCCTCTGGCTGGCTGTATTTCTGCAGGGGGAAACCGCGGTGACATTTTAACATCAACTTGTGGCTTTCACCAGGGCGTCAGTGGAAACGCATGGTGCTGCTGACACCGTGCTGAGGCGTGGGGGACGTGCCAGCCCCGTGGCGGTCACCCCAGCCACAGCCTGGGGCTGGGGCTTGGCGAGCAGGTTCGGGATCCCCCTGAGATCTCGCACGAAGCTCAGCTTGCCCAAGGCCAGAGGTGATGGCTTTGGAAACCCAAGCGACTTGGTCTGCGGAACCTGAATCAGAGGAGCGTTGCAGCACCATATGTGTTTTCCTTGCAAGTCACAGCACGCAGGGTATTCATGCTGATTAGGCTTACCGATACTGAACTGCACATTTGGCCTCCGCATCTGTTCACTGCGATATGAGCATGTTTTCTTTTTTTTTCCCTGGGAGTGAACCCAAGCATCCAGCTGTGGCCAGATTCACCCGGGAGAAAAAGAGAGTCTTGTTGGAGCAAGTCAAAGCGCCCAGAAATGGTGCAGGCGCATGTCTCGTCCCAGCTGAGCAGGGAAACCCGAGAGCAATGTGGCTGCTCCCTGAAAACCCCTTTAATTCTCGACATTGCATCTGAAGGTTTTGTCAGCTGCGCTCAGGAAGTTTCTCCTTGTCTTCGCTGGGAGGTTTTGCATTTCCCTGGTGATCTGTCCTCCTTTCGGCTCTGCTGGCCTCCATCTGCATTCCTCAGCGCTTGGCTCTCCCCGCCGGAGCTGTAGGAGTTGCGATGCTGCGCGTCCCCGCAGCAGCCTGGGCTGTGTACGGCGGCGTTTCGCCCGTGCTCCCGGCCCCGTTCCTGCTGGGGACATGCCGTGTCCAGTTGGCGGCTCCAGGCTCCTCTGGCCCTTGCAGGGCTCCCCTCATCCCCGAGCAGCCCAGAAGAGCACAGGAATACCCCGAGCCTTATTGAACATGGTAGGATCAGTCAGGGTTATGCAGTTTCTGAGAGTGTTGTTTCTGCGCCTGCACCTGGACCTGGCAGGTGGAGCGGAGCCAGTCGTGCTCCCTGGGTCACACTCACGGCCACCGGCCACTGCAAATCGCTGTCCCCGTCACCTCCTCCCACGCACGTGTGCCTTTTCGTAACCATTATCCAAATGCATGATCGACCAGTTTAGCTACCTGGGTCACCGGCTGTTAGTGCTGCAGGTATAATTTCTTTTTTAGTGTGCCACAGCCTTTTTTGGTTCTCTTTCTGTGAGGGATGGGTGGCATTTGTGTTTACAAGGGCACTTGATGAAGAATTTCTGTTTCCAGTCTCTTGTTTCTGATATTACAGGAGAGGAGCTTTGATTTTTAAAAAATCTCCTTTTAGTAACTTGAAATATTTCAGTGATTACGATTTTAAAACCTGAGCTCTTTCTTTCCTGACCCAAGTTTGCTTTTGAGAAAACTCAGCGTTGGGCTTCTCTGGTTGGTGTCCCAGGCACGGCACAGATGCTGGCGCCCTTCAGGCTTCCCAGCACAAGGAGGTGCCCGAGCACGGCTGACTTTCCCAAGCTCCCAGTCCTGCGTTGCAGCACAGCATTGTACAGTGTACCCACAACCAAACCCCTGCTGTGGTGCCAACCGTCAGACGGCATTCCGAGGCCCGCAGGGATCCCGCCGTGGGATGAGCGATCCCTGGGGAGCTGCAGGGCTGCTCTCTCTGCGACATGACTCCTCCGGGCCCAGGAGAGGGACGAAACCGAGCAGCGGGAGCCCTGCCCTCGCCTGGCTCTCCACCTACACGCTCATCAGCTGCAGCCCAATTAAACTCAATAATGTGCAGAGATGACTTGAATGTGCCCAGGAACATTTCCCAGAACTCATTAGATTTCACCCGATAAATACCAGCGATTGTGTGTGCTAGCAGTCGCCTGCTCTCCAGCCGGCAGCGTGCGCCATCCAAATTCAATGGGTGGAAATGGGGGAGCTGGGGAGCAGGGACAAGGGCTGCAGGGTTTTGCCTGGTGGGAGCCCCGCAGCCCAGCTGAGCCTCTCCCAGCACAGGGAGCTCCTCTCCCTGATTCTCTCTGCAAGGTGGTAACGCGCTGCTGCCGTGGCCGTGCCGTGGCCGTGCCGGCAGGGCTCGGAGCAGCAAGTCCCCGTCCCACCTCGCTCACCCCAACGGATGGGACCCACAGACACGCCTGTCGCCCCGTGTGCTGTCTGCAGTCTCCATGCTTTTTGTCTTCCGTTCATGTCCAGAGAATATGTAAGTGTTTTGTTTGTGATGTACCACCCAGAGCAGCCTAAATAATTTCGGGGATTGCTAGCCCTCTGCGTGATTGGCTTTTCACATTAAACAGAAACTCTAATGGTGGTGGCAGACATGAAATATATTTTTACCTGTAGCAATATGAATTAGCTGCATCATTTCCCATCCTATAAGGTCTTGTTAGGCCAGCCAGAACAAGCACTTTGTTTTCAAAGGTTTGTCCCAGGCATGGAAATAGAAACACTCCAGACTTTGCCTTTGTTCCCTTTCAGCTGTTTGTTTTCTCAGAGATTTTTCTCTGAATCGGGGGAGATATTTGAACTAGTAACAGCACTCTTTGGCTGAGGCTTACAGACGTGTATTTTGGATATAAAACACATACACAAAGTAATTCCAGCCACAGAAAGCAAGAGTCCTGTGGGGAGCAGAGCCCGGTGCCCACACAGCATCCCCTGGCGATGCGGTTGCTGCCCGGTGTGCGGTCCCCAGTGCCCAGCGCAGCTGGGGATACTGGCTCGGAACGGGGGGGTCCACCCAGGTACCAGCACCTACCTGCGGGACTGTGTCTGACAGTATGAAATAATCTCACTGATGCCAGTTCACAGCCCAGTTCATACATTTTTTGTTGCCCCCAGGTCCCTGCGGTGCCGGCAGCTGCTGCTCAGCCCCCAGCGCTGGGCTGGTGGGGGCTCAGGAGGCGTTACTGGGTGTTACTGGGAGGAGTGGGAGGTGTTACTGGGTGTTACTGGGAGGAGTGGGCAGCTCCCACGTGCTGCACCCCAGCGTTCTCTGCTGCTCCCGCAATACGGGTTTCTTTGTGGGTCGCTGGAGAAGCAAATGAGTTCTTTAATTGGATTTCGATGGAAATAAACAGGAGCTGCTGACCAGGCTGAAGCAAGTGAAATCACTGATGGCTGTAGAACAGGAGAGGGCCAGCGCAGCGCTGCCCCAGCCCGTGCACCCCCGGCTCCCCTGCGGTTCTCCTCTGTTACACCACGCTGATCACAAGCCCGTGCAACAACGAAATATTTACTGTTTCTGTATGCTTTCTCCGCACTGAAGCTTGACTACCAATTACTCTGTATTAAATTATGTCTGGTCATGCCGGTGATTATACAGTATCCAGGCAACCCCGGCATAATCTAATTTAACACACAACATGGATTTACTCCGCTCCCATTCTCCATTGTTTTTCTGAAAGTGAAGGTGAAGTGAGCGGGCGCCCACGGACACCCCCGGGAAACGCGACCTGCCGTTGAGCTGCAGGGACAGCGGTCCCACGGGAGCCGCAGCGCCCGGCCCGGGCTGTCCCCGCGGGTGGCAGGGCTGGGGCTCTGGCTCCTTTGGCCATTGGCTTGCAGAAGCCAACGTGCCTCTGGGGCTTGCACCAAGTGGGTCAGGTCTCCATGGAATGAAGTCCCTCTGCAGGGCTCGGTGGTGGTGCACAGCAGGTGTTCCCCCAGCTCTATCCCATGCTGCCGGCCCCATCTCCCACAGATCCCAGAGACACGTGGGAACCATCATGTGCTGTGAGGAGGAGGAAGAGCCCCGAGCCCAGAAGCCAGGGAGAGCCCGGCACGTTGCGAGCACCAAGCAGGATTTGAGAGGTTGCTCTGCACATTTCTCCATCAGTTGTGTGTTCCACCTCTTGCTTGTGCTGGAAGCGACTTCTGCAAAGCGTGGATGGAGAGAGAACTGAAAAAGGACCCATATAAATTAATTTTAGTCCAATTGCTTTCAGAGCGCACCGGGGCCCAGAAAGAAGCAGCAGGTTAAAAGGAAAATGCAGCAAGTACTTGGAAACCTTCTAAAGGGCAGCTCAGGAATGGCACTAACGACGCATGCCGAAAAGCACCAACATTAAGCACACTTCGGGATCAGAACACCCCATCTTTAGAAACTGTGGCGTTATTTTCTAGTACAAAGGATGATGAAGAGGTATAATTTATAGGAAATTACCATGTGGATAATGGATGTGGAATTTGAAGGATGCGAAAGGTGAATCATGTTTTGTAGCATAGCTTTGGTAACCGAGCGTTGTGAAGACAGTAGGAAAAGTACCTGGGGTGCGGAGCAGAAGTTTTTGTACCACCAGACCTGCCCAGCTGCAAAATTGGGCCACGCTTTACAGGTTCACAGCCAACACAGAACAGAGGGGTTTGGTGCCGGCTGTGGCACGGGGGCAAGGGGCAGCGCTCGTGTCTGGGCACGGGGACGTTCCTCGGGCAGAACCAGGGCTGCAGCTGGTGCTGCAGGACCCCGGCCTGGGTTGGAAGCCATTAATAGTTTAGTCTGAAATAATTAACAGGACCGTGCACAGCTGCCTAGCCATAATGAGTCGATGACAGTGCAATTTATTAGAGTGATGTATTACATGGTAACGGTAATGAGAAATGGAGGGACCTAATTTTGTAAGACTTAGATCAATTCAGTTGTTTTTTTATAAATGAACATTGTTTTACCAACCACAGAAGATCATTAAAATTATTATTTTATTAGTACTTTTCAAAACTATGTGAATTACAGCTGCATTTTTCAAAATCCAAATAGGAGCACGTGGACGCGTGTCTGAAATATAGATGTTGTTGCAACGTAAAAAGGTCGTTGGCGTTTGTGAATGTCTTGACAGGGAGGTGTGCTGGGGCGGGGGAAGAGGTTTGAGCCCCTGTGGAAGTAGGAGGTTTTTTCCTGTAAGTAAGCAAGTTTTTTCCTAAGAAAGAATTTGTTTCCTATTGGACTTCTGCCTCTCTCCCCTAAGGAAAGCGTGCTTCTCACCTTCCAGCTCGGTTGGTCGGTCGGGCTGGTGCCAGTGTCGCTGTGTGCTGCGGTGAGGACAGGGAGAGGCTCTGCGCCCCCCCCCAGGGATGGGGACGGGCTGGGACGGGCTGGGTGCGGGTGGTGGGGACAGCAGGGTGGCAGCTCCTCCAGTCGTCGTCTGTAACCAGAGCCGTTCTCTGGGGCTGCCCATCGCCCACAGCCCACAGTGCTGCAGTTTACTGACATGGGAGTTTTCTCGGACACTTATGATAAAATATTCAGAGCTTCCTGACAGTGGGAGAAGTTACGGGTAAGAGGGAGGTACCGCAAAGCTCCCAAGGGACTTTTCCAGGACCTCCACACCTTTGAAGTTGTAACTCAAGCCCAGACTTGCTGGAGGTGACGGCTCTGCGTGTCATTTGCATATTACATGCATTATACGGTGGAGGTGACGGCTCTGCATATTATTATATGCCCCAACCCTGGAGGTGTCCAAGGCCAGGTTGGACGGGACTTGGAGCAACCTGGTCTGGTGGGAGGTGTCCCTGCCCAGGGCAGGGGGTGGCACTGGGTGGGCTTTAAGTTCCCTTCCAACCCAAACCATTGGTTTTCTGTGATGTCCCTGGAGAATTCTATGCTACTCTCCAGGGACATAACGTGCGCCGGTGTTACGGATCCATAACACGCATCCAGGCTTCTTGCCTGGATAGAAATAGGCCTGAAATTGCCATTGTGGGGAGCTAAGCCAGGAGTCCCGAGCCCCTGAGCACCCCTTGGTGATGAGGTGGTCTGCTGCGTGAGCAGCACTGTACAGGGGTGAGAAATGAAGAGTTCTTTGCTAGTTTAAGTGAGATTTGGATGAAAAAGGATGGAAAGCATCTTTTTGTTTAAGCCAGGCCTAGGTTACACTGTGCTGAAATAAGCTGAGCATGCACATAAATGTGCGCTGTGGTGTCTTGGCCCTGAGACAGCAATAAAAGCTCACGGCCATAACTTTTTGGGACGAGTGAGTCTCAGCCTCACTTTGTGCTAGCTTAGTGCGTTTGTCCAGGAAAAACAGGAGAGAAAGTAAAGGGAAAAGCCACTTAAAAACCCCCTTAGGCTAAAATAGTGTGATTGCACCACCTGAAGTCGCTGAGTTTCCTCGTTGAAGAGGTCAGGAGAAAACCACAAGAAAGAGTCGCGGAGACAGGGCTGCGGGGCTTCCACCGCAGGTCCTCGTTGCGTCACCCATGCACGTGTCGTTGCGTTACTTGTCATTGTGTGACTCCAGCACAGGACTCGGCCAGAGCCCGCGGTACCTGGCGAGGGTGGCCTGTGCCTCAACCAGGCGTTTGCCACGGAGCAGCCAACCCCCGGGTGCCCCGGCACTCGCGGTCAGACACGGCCCTGGGACCTCCGGGCTGCATCCCCCATGTCAGCCTCCCATTCGGCGCTGAGCCAGGGCAGAGGACGTGACCCAGGAGGGCTCCTGATGCTTCGCACCACTAAGACTAGGGTCTGGACCGGAGCTACTCCAAAGTAACCCCCCCAAACACACATTGGTGCCAGGGCCTCGGCACAGGCTGATGCACTTTGCTGAACTGATGTGCTCCCGCTGGGCTGCGATACTTCTCAACATAAAAATAGCTGGAGATGACAGGGAGGAAGGCTGGAGTGTTGGTGGGTCCCCGGGAGAGCGGGTGTCCCTGTGGGGTGGATTCCTTGGTGGGGTGGAGAAGGGATAAAGCCCCATCTTCCCTTTCCAGCCTGTTTTGGTTGGGCTGGATGGGGCTGACCTCTGGTGCAGGCAAGAGCTTAAATGGGTGAGAAGGAATTGGATTTTGGAACGTATTAGGTCACTCATTCAGTTGGAGAGCAGCATGTGTCAGAGGTCCAACAATTTGTTTTTAGAAGGGTTTTAAGCATTAATGATTCAAGATGTTTTCCTGGGAGTGGTTTGCAACATGAGACTCGGTGGCTGGCGTAGCGTCGGGGTTTTGTGGGATTAGTCAATTCACTGAGGCTGAAAGGTCTCTAGTAACACAATGGTTAAATTTGTACTTTTCCACATGGCTGAGCCTTCAAGGAGCTCACCAGGAGTGTAAAAAATGTAAACAGTGTTGTAAGCTTTGTGCCAGCCATGAGGCAGGGAGGGGGTTTCCATGCAGATTAGTTCTATCACCTACTTTTTTTTTCTTTCTTTTTTTTTTTTTTCTCTTTTTCCAGAGTTGCAAATAATCACAAGCAGAACCTGATGACTGTTGCTAATCTGGGCGTGGTATTTGGGCCAACGCTGCTTCGACCTCAAGAGGAAACAGTCGCTGCCATTATGGACATCAAATTTCAGAACATTGTCATTGAAATCTTAATAGAAAACCATGAGAAGGTAATGGCTTCACTTGCTTCTTTCAGTGCAATTAATTTATGAAAATGAATTTGTCGCTTTTTACAAACTGCAACCCCCACTCCCAGAGCCCTCTCCTTGCTCCCCATGGCCAGTGGCACCAGTTTTGCTGCAGACGGTGGGTTGTGCTGGGGAGGTCAGCAGCTGGTACCTCCAGGTGTTCCCACCAGTGATGGCCAGGACGTAGGATATGGTGCAGAGCTAGTACCTTCCAGATGTTCCCAACAGTGATGGCCGGGACTTGGGATATGGCGTAGAAGCTTCAAAACTGTCGGTTCTTGGGCTACAGTTGTGTAACCAGCACTGCTGGTTACGAACCTCTCAGTGTGAGTCAGCGTGTTCTGTGTCTCCATTACAGAAATCCCCCTTTCTTTCCCCTTTTCGTTGTCTAATAGGAATTTGTCCTTAGTTTCAAGAGAGATGAGCACTAAAAGAAACTAGTGCGAGATGCACACCTAGGCTGGCTTCCTGCTTTTCTGATTAAATCCATGTTTATTCAAGCACTGGCTTTATCCACAACGTTGATCTCCAAAATTATGATGCATTTGTGTTTGTGGGCCGTAAGGATGCTCGTGTCTGTCAGCGGCGCGAAGGCGGCTCGATGGGGCCGTGGTGCTGGCTGTCCCTCCCGGTCAGCCACATGGGGTGGCTGCATGCAAACGGCAGCGCTAAAAAATGCCATTTTCTTCTTAATTCAAACAGTTCCCTGTTTACGATCTTTTGTTTGTCTAGTTTTGGTTGGAAAGAAATAAGTAATTTGTGCATTCAGGCTGCGAAGAACAAAGTAGCGGGAAGGTTGCCCCTGGCTGGGGCTGCTGGGGCAGGGTGGCATCGCGGCTCCGGCGTGGGGTTTTTCTTGTAGATGCCTTGAACATGAAGGGTTTCTTGCGGGTTAAGGTGACGGCTGAGCTGCTGGTATGCGTGGTGCGGGCGGCGGTGCTGTGGGGCTGCAGAGGGGCATCAAAAGCGCAGCCCATGGGGATGGGGAGACAGAGCCCATGGTTGTATGTTCTTGGAGAAATTGCTTCCACGGCCACCTAAAGGCCATGGTGTTTATTTAGGATGGAGGAGCTATTTTATTCTCCTGCACATGGACTGTAATGGCAATGATGGCTTAATTACGAGCTGCTGTGCAGAGGGGCATGCGAGCTGCGGTGATGAACCTGCGGTGGTGGACGAAGCCCGGCTCCCCCAGCCCTGGTCCTGCATGGAGGAGCTGGCACGAGTCCTCGTGTCAGCCCTCGGCAGTCACCTCCGCCCCTCTGTCATCAATCCGTCGGGACAGAGGAGCATTTACCACCTCTCCCTGGCTCTTGGTGGAGATGAGCTCCTTGGCTGTGTCACCCGCATTGCGAGCAGCACAGCATCGCTGCGAGCGTGTTTTATGTCTACTTCCCCTCGCTGTGCTTTATGGAGCCCTTCCCTCGCGGGCCCTTACAGAAACACGTCTTTAGACATTGATTTTTTTTTTTCTGCCTGAACTGAGCCTCTTGCTGTGCCAGCCGAGCCCTCCATCAGCTGGCATCTATGGAGGAATCGATGCGAGATTTCTGCTATGATCGCGCCTGGGAGGGCTGCAGGGCTCGTCTGCGCTCACCAGCCAAATTACAGCTCCTGCCCCAGGGGGTCCCTGATGGTTCCCCCTCCTTAGAAGTAATTTATGGCACCGGCAGAAGGGTGAATCTGTAGGTTGGCTGCATATATTTGTCACCAATCAGTTCTGCGGGTGGGTGTACCTGCTCGGGTGCTGGGGTGCAGCGAGGGCTGGAGATGCTGGTGCCGAGCTGGGGCTCACAAGACTTGCAGGGCTTGCGGGGACGGGAACGGCTGTGGCTGCCGCTTTCCACCCGGACGCTGTGAGTGAAACGCCCATGAGCCCCTGTCCCCATTTCTCCAGGGCTCTGGGGAAAAGATCCTGGGAAGGAGGGGGATAGGCAGAGGTAACTTCAGGAGAGGAAAATCTCCTAAATGCAGTTAGTGCCAGTTCATCTCCCGCTTTAGGACTGTTTTCGTTTCAGTGTATTTCTTAATTTGAATTGATTTGAGCTTGTTGAAGGCTCCCTGCAGGAGCTGCCGTGGGTGATTAGCAATATGTAAGTCACCTGCGCTTCTGCTGCTGGTGCTTTATATTGTTTTACACCGGTGACTCACAGACACTGTTTATGATTAAGTACATTCGCAGGGAAAATGTAATTGATTTGAATGGTTCCTGGCAATCAGCAACTGTCTGGTATTACATTGTATTTCCCCCAGGTAAGTGGAATGCCTCTCCAGTCAAAATTACTGTTGTCATTGTGTAACCAAAAAAAAAAACCCAACCAGGCTTGGTGGCTTGGTGATAACATCTCTTGGTCTGAATAAGTGCTGGCAGCGTGTTTACCCGGCCATTTCAGTAGGTTTATCTGATTGCCTGGGCAGTGGGGAGGGTTTCAGGGGGGGTAGTCAGCGTTCCCCGCTCGCCTGCCTGCATTTGCTGTCACCCCACCTGAGACTGGGCTCATCTTCCACCTCTGATTATCCCTGACAGATTATCAGATTATTCAGGATATTTGTCCTGAAATCGTTAAGTTTCAGAGGAGGATGCTGCAGGTTATGGTGCCGGTCACCCAGTGTTTTCACTGGTTAATGCGAGCTCGTGCTGCCTTTGGCGGTGCCACCGGGTTGTCCTGTGCCCTGCGCACGCGGCGCTTCCCGTGTGCCACAGGAGCCATGTGAGTTTGGAATCATAGTCAGCAAAACAGAAACAGAAACAACAAAAACTTTCTGAAGGTTCCCAGAACAGCTGGTAAATTATGGTTTGCTCTTTGTTGCCAGAGCGTCCGACACAGACCATTAAACCCTGTCTGTAATCCAAAAGTTAAATTGTTCCTGGAGATGTAACAGGTTTCCAGGTCTCAGATCTGAATTGTTTGTTGTACTCGCAATAACAGCAATAAACTCTGAGATGGTTTTTAAAGCTTCTCAGACAGTTCTTCTTGAGAAGGTCTCTGCGCATCGGGGTACCGCAGCCCTTGCATTTGTCTGTGATTGCAGCTGCCACCGGGAACTGCTGCACTGTGGTGGTCTCCCATGGGTTGTACCCACACCAGGTCTTCTGGAAATGTGGGATAGCGTTGGGATCAGAGTAGGATCAGGGCTTGGGGAGAAGGGGGCGACGGCTCTGTTCGCCTGCCAGATATTGCAGTGCAGCAAACAGGAACCCTGAAAGAGCCGAGCGGGAGCAGCGTGCTCTGCCCAACGCTACCCAACCAACCAGCAAAATGTCAAATTGCTACTTAACAAGATTTATCCGTTAGCAATTCTCAGCCTTTTCTGTGTGTGTTTGTGAATCCAATACATTAAGGGAATGTGTTATAAAATATATCCCAATTATATATAATTAAATGGATAAAATTATTATTCTTCTATGGCTCTGGATGTTGCCATGACAGACAAACCAAGAGCGCATCCTGTGCAAACAAAAATAAGGATTCTGTGTTGTGTATCTGGTTACTCAACTGATTGCTATTTAACACCTTACTTTTGATTTAAAAATTAAATGTTAGCCAAAAGTAATATTGAAATACTATTGCATCTGACAATTGCAGATGTCCATCCATGTTCTTTTCCAAAGCTTAAATTTTTATATCTCTCTGGAAAAGGCCATTGTTCTGAGGTGTTACAAAATTAAGAGATCGATTTACTGCCTTGATGATGTTCCCTCAAGACAAAAGCTTGACCAGGTGAAATGTTAATGCAGCCAGTAGTGATGACAAATGGGAGACTAGTTTATGCAGGGAATTACACAGACCCAAACACTAACCTCAGCAAATGCTAAGGACTAATACTGAAGTCAAGGCCCTCAGCACCTCGTCTTCATTTTATTCTTTTCTTTAATTAGCTGAAATATTTAGTGATGCTGTTGGCAGTTTTAGCCGTGTATAAGACTTAGTACCACTGGTATTTTGAACATCACAGCAGGTTCTTATTCCCTGAGTTCCCTGAGCAAGCCCAGACACGGCTTTGTGCATGGGGACACACCAAGCTGTTGGCTGGAGCAGAGACCAGGGGCTGGACCCTCCCGTGCTGTTTTGTCATGTCCCTCTGCTTGGGCAGGGGACCCAGCCCGCCTGGTTTTCACCCTCCTGGTAATAAAATGGGTGTAATGAGGTAATTAATGCCAAGCACAAGGTGATCCTGCAGTGCATGACGAGGTGTGGGGAGGGAAGGAGGGCTATGATGGAGGGGGCACCATCCCCGGCCCCACCAGCAGCCCTGCCGGCAGGGAGCAATTCCTCCGACCCCAGGGAGAGGGGGTGCCTCATCCCTCCCCTTGCCCGGAGCAGCATTTGGAGCTGGGGAGACAGCGCCTGGATGGGGCTGCGGTCTCTCTGGAAGAGATGCAGGATAAAAGATGTGGCAGCACCTGGATGGGTTTTGTTCAGGTGGGAGAGGGATTTAAAAAAGCCTTTTAACTAATCTGAGAGGAGGTGCCACCGGGTCTTTGCTGTTTTTCAGACAGGGGAGAGGGTGGTGTGGAGCTGCAGAATTGCTGCTTGCATCAGGCCGAGTGAGCGACATGGTAGGGCTGTAAATGTGATTTATGAATCCTGGCTGCTCCTCTCCCACTCCAGCTATTAAACTGTCTCTCTCTCCCCGTTAATTGGACTCTGTGACTGGGAGAGCTATACAACAGGTTTGCGCAGCGAGAAGCACGTCTCCGCTATTCTTGTTAAATTAAAAAATGAAACAAACCTGAGAAACTTTCCTGTGAAGAGGAGGAGGGGTTTTGTGCAGGCGATGTCTGAGCTGAGGGAGATGGAGTAGGAGGTTTTGGTCCAGCAGTGCCGGTTTCCTTCGCTGCTGAAGAGATCTGTGCCGTTTCCCCGTAGACGATAATGGCAAAGTCGTATCTACAGTGAGCTATTTGTCTCACAGGTCTTGGGGTCTCTCCTTAGACCTTCAAAATCGGCATTGTGCTTTTTTAAATGGAGCTGTTAATTGACTTTTCTCCATTGTGAGCGGCTAAATTTAGCCTGTGTGCTTTGTGCAGCTCAGAGGTGGTGGAGAGAGCGGCTTTTAATAGCCCTGCCTCCGCCTCCACATGGCTTCTGCTCCCCCTCTCCGCCTGCAGCTCCGTGGAGATGCCATGGCGGCTTGGGATGCCGAGGAGATCCGTGGGTGAAGAGCTCTCCGGAAGGGGCTGCACTGGGACTCCATAACCCATCCGTGGGTTTTGCAGTGTGCCCAGCTCTGCACAGAGTCAACTGCTCCTGTGGTCAGGGACGGGAGTGCTGGTGGGGTGATGGAGGGGCTGTTAGGGTGCTGGGGGGTACTGGTGGTGTGCTGGGGAGGGCTGGTGGGGTGATGGAGGGGCTGTTGAGGTGCTGGGGGGTACTGGTGGGATGCTGAGGAGGGCTGGTGGGCTACAGGGAGTGGGGTGCAGCAGCCGTGCAAGGGGCTGGGGAGGTGCTGGCCCCCAAACTCCCATGGGGAGCCTGGGAAACAGCTGCTTTGGAGGTGGGAACAACCCTCCCAGCACCCGAACAGCCCTTCCTGCACCCCAACAGCCCTCTCCAGCACCCCAGCAATCCTCCCAGCACCACAACAGCCTTCCTCAGCATCCCAACAACCCTTCCCACACCCCAACACCCCTCACAGCACCCCAGCAATCCTCCCAGCATGACAACATCCCTTCCTGCACCTCAGTAGTCCTCCCAGCACCCCAAAGGCCCTCCTCAGCACCCCAACAACCCTTCCCACACCTCACCAGGCCTCCCCAGCACAGGCGCCACGGTCAGCCCATCTGGCAGGTCGCGGTTCGAAGGGCTGTTCATAGCACACTGCTCGCCACACTGAACCATGGCACCGCTGCCCATGCTGCGGGGGCCCGGCCCGTCTGCGGGCACCCACGCCATGAGCCTCCCTCTCTGCGTCCCCTGCCTCCCACGCATCCCCCGGCCTCCGCCAGCGCGGCCCAAGAGCGCGCACGGGGTGCAGGGTGGGCCAGCTGCAGTGGGGGCATTTGGGCTGATTGGGCTTTTTAACAGGAATGCAGGGTTCGTTATGATAAGTTGGAGTGTGCAAGATCTCAGGGGCTGAAGCTTTTCAGTAAAATCGTTTCATAGCGATGTTCCAGCTGCATGTAAAAATGGGACCTCCGTATAAGCTGAGGCTGGTTTTAGTCACTGAGTTCATAATTTAAGAGCATATATATCTTCTCTTATTAAAGACTCAAAAAAAAGGAAACGAAAACCTGGAAGTTTATTTTGAAGTGTACTGTGGGAAATCATTGCATAAAATGCAATTCATAAATCAATACTTTTATCTTGCTTGATTTATACATTTCATTATATTTCCCAAGCAGGGTTTACCATTGAAAAGCAATTTGAAAGCAAGAGCGTGTTAAAGCAGGCCGTGGCGGTGCTGGGGATGGGGAACGCAGCCCAGGGCAGGCAAGGTGCCCTGGTACCAATTTTGGCCCCCCCGTGCTGAGGATCCTGCCCCAGAGAAGCTGCATTTATCAGGCAGAGTGGGTGGCTCACGGCAGGGCTCCCCGCAGCCGTGACTGGCCCCTGAAGCATGCGCAGCTGTGTCGTGTTTTAGCGTGGTGAGCAATGCGCTGCGAACAGCCCTTCGAACCGGGATGGGGGGTGCTAGAGGGGATGGTGGGGTGCTGGGGTAGACTGTTGGGGTGCAGGGAGCAGGGTGCAGCAGCCATGCAAGGGGCTGGGGAGCTGCTGGTCCCCACACCCCCCTGGGGAGCCTGGGAAACAGCCGCTCGGGAGGTGGGAACAGGGGTGAAAATGAGCAGTGCTGCATGCAGAGAGCAGGGCTTGGGCTGCTGCTCCTGCCGCTCACCCGTAAGCCCGGGAGGAACGTGTGAATGACTCGGTGAGCTCCCCAGGAAGGGCTGCAGAGGGACTCCGTAGTCCCTCTGTGGGTGTCGCGGCGTGCCCGGCTCTGCACATCGGAGCCACCCGCTGTGGGGCCGGGCCGTGGGCGCAGGAGCCGGGGGCAGTGATTCTCCCCCACTGCCTGCACCTCACCCCAACGTGGGCTTGGATGCTGGACCTGAGCCCGGGCAGTGAGTCCCTACAGATAGAAAGGTTGGGGCATGATGTCCTTATCTGCGAGGTGTTTGATTCATTGAGAACGGTTTGTTAGCTCCTCTCCGAGGGCTGTAAGGACTGCCCTTCCCGCCTGCCTCTTCCTGCTTTGGGGGAGAGATGTGACATTACAATTTTTGGCTAACGCATCTTGGCTCTTTCGCATTTATTTGTGGAAACGGACATGGAGGGTTTATGTGTGTGTGTATGTAAGGATTTTGTTGTTATTACACGAAACAAACCAATTAACCGCTGGCAGCTGCTCCCACGAGCTGGCAGGTGGCACTTGATGGCTTTCTGCAGGGCAAAGCTGTCCATGAGCAGCGGCGATGGCTGCGGGCTCCAGAGGGGTCCCCCGGCACTGCCACCGCAGCGACTGCCTCTGAAATACAGTTTTCCTATTGGCAACCTCCAGCACCGCCGGTCGGCTCTCTAGCAGGGACAGGTAGAGCAGGGAAAGACACGGAGGGATGGTGTTTAATATACTCTAGCGAAGGAAGACCTTGGGAGAGCTGGTCTTGAGGCAACACTGCTGTTGTCTGAGCCTGGGCCTCCAGAAAAGAAACAGCAAATAACCAAAAATCAACAACAAATGAAGCTGCTGCTCTTTAGGTTTGTGCAGTTTTAAAATTCCATTGAGAAAAATGTGATTACTCAGTTTTCTGATGGCTGTGGCTGGAAATGGCAAAGGCGTTCCCAAGCTGGTAGCCATTAGTGGGTGTGAGGGCTGGGCTGCGGGGGGACATATGGGGGGACATGCTGGTTTCTCTTCCCCGGGGGACTCTTGCCATCACCTGCTGGGGCACCCCATACCCTTGAAAACTCAGCAGAGTGCCCAAGTATCGGGGTTCTTCACATCTTGCAACACGCATCTTGGGTGAGGAATAGGGAAAAGGAGCGCAGGCAGGGTGGGAATGTGGAATTTAGGAAATTAGACCCAAAATGTTGCCTTGTTGAATGCGTGTCTTCCTCAGACACTGCTCTGTGGAGCGGTGCAGACCAGGCAGGTAGGCAGCTCTTCTGTTCGGAGGGGTGATGCTAAAGAGCAACTTGTTTATTATTTTTAACAGATATTTAACACGGTGCCAGAGACTCCGCCATCGAACTCGCAGCTGCTGTTATCTCGCAAGAAGAGCACAGACTCAAAGCCTCCCTCCTGCAGCGAGAGACCCCTGACGCTCTTCCACACGCCGCAGCCCAACGAGAAGCGTAAGTGTGCCAAGCCACGGCTCCTGACAAAGTTTGTGCCCTAATCGTGACTAACGAATTGTAATTCCCATGCCATTCCCGTGCGGTTTTACTGGTGTCAGTGGAAGAGACGATCCCCCTAACAGGCTTCTCAGTTTCCTCTGCTGTCATGCTGGTGGGGAGCGTGAAGATTCCCTGGCATCCCAGCCCTGGACCAGGGGCTTGGATTGAGACTGCCTTAGCACAGTATAAAGTGTTGCTGTGCCCTCCCCACCTGGCGGGCCCCTGCGCAGTCCCCTTCTCATGTTCCCCGAGCCCCCTCCTCCCCGTCACCGGCTCCCGTATGCAGGGCGCAGCACTTGCGGCGCGGGTGGACACGCCCCGGCGTCTCCAAACGGCAACCCTTTTTGGGTGCCCACAGCCACTTTGCCTTTTACAGGCATGAAAACTCGGCCAGGAGGTCCCGCATTTTTCTGAGGATTATGTCCCATGGCAGTTGGAAAATGTTGAAGATCATCTTTCCATTTCTGGAAAGATCACTAATTGATGCTCCAGATATTTAGGTGAGAGGGTCGGTGCCCCATCCCTGCTCATGGAGTGGCAGAAATGTCTCTGCTGGTTGTGTCTTCACGTTACAGCGTAAGCCCGATGCCCAGCTCTGCCCTTCTCCTGGCCACACGCTCCCAGCCCTTCCCTCGGGCTGTGCTGGGGAATGGCCACTTGCACGAACTGTCCCAGTTTGCTCAGAAAGCAGCAGAGTGACCTGGTGAGCAGAGCAAGTGACACGGGGGGCGAGGAGCGGGGCAAGGCTGGAGTTATCCCGTCTGCCCAGGACGTAAAGCTGCCGGGTGGATGGAGTGGCTGCCATGAACTTTGCTGACTCTCAAAACACGTGGGCTTCTCGGCCTCTGATTGAGTTACTGTTAATTACCAGGCACTCTCATTTCGGAGGATGTCATGACGATACACGTGGGTTTAAGGAAGCAGTGGTAGCACCAAAGCGTGCTCTGGAAATAGTGTATTACTCAACCCTCGGTGGAGTCTCAAATATCAAAAGCTGCTTTTGAAAAATTTCAGCCTAAGTAATTTATTTGGTGCTAACTAAGCAGTTGCTTGTTAGACTCTAGAGTTGCCCGGCTGCCAGAGCCTTCGTGTACCATCCTCCCCTTGCCTGGAAAAGGAACCAAGTTCATTTATTTATTTCTGCATTTATTTATTCTCACACAAGGCAACGTTTTCTCAATTTTCCTCCTGACAGTTTGTAGTGTCCTGTGTCTGTGTGGAGCCACAACCGTTTTATTTGGTGTTTGCTGTCCTCTCTACACGCGTCAGTTGAGGAATAATGTGAGGTTTCTTTTCTTACTGCTCCGGGGACGGACCAAGGCTCTAAGTCAGGCTGAAGCGCGAGGGCTTGGACAAGAGCTCAGGCCGAGCCGAGTGCCACGTCTGCATCGTGTCCTGAGCTGTGACACGGAAGTGTCTCTTCTGTGACACAGAAGCAGCTGGCACCTTCGGCAGCAGTTCGGTGGAAGCGCCTCTCTCCTTTGCCGGCGGCTGTCCCAGGGGTGAGGGACGGGGAGCTCTGAAGTCGGTGCTCACTTTGGCGCTCGTGCCTCAAAATAGGTACTGGAAGAGGGAGAGGTGGCTCCCAGGAGCCCCAGCCCAATGGGAAGAGCGAAGGCATGCTGCAGGAGTCAGCTGGCCATGAAACAAAGACACAGAAAGATCTAATAGCTGGAAATTGAAGCTAAACTCATTCAAAAATGGAAACAGAGTGCATGTTTTTTAAGACTGAGAGCAATTTAACCGTAAGAAGTTGTTAAGTGGGACAGTGAATTTTCCATTACTTGAAATCCATTTATCGAAGTCAAATACCTTTCAAAAATTTTCACTAAAGTTCATCATACAAAGCTCTGCGTAAGTCAAAAATTGTAATGTTCAACAGACAGGATCATGTCAGAGAGCAGATTAGATAATTATAGTGATTATTTCATTGTTAAATATTTCCGGTTTTGTCCACAACTGACCCAGGAACTGAGTGGATATTTTGGAACAACTGTCATTAACAGCAAATATACCAGTTTGTTCCTTATCGGTTCTTCATTATAAGCAGTGTTTGGGCACTTTGCTCATATTTTGTTGTGCAGAGTGCTGTTGTCATCACTTCTGTGGTACCCGTGGGTAGCTGCTGTCAAGGTGCCGTCGATGAGGTTCTGAGGCAGAAGCTGCTGCTCTGCTGGCAGTGGCACGGGGTGGCCTTTGCTGTGGGAGAGCCCCCAGAAGCCGGTGCCTTCAGTGAGGCTCCCGCGGCTCTGCCCGACTGACTTTCCTTTCGGATTCACAAGGATTTGGGTGAAAACTCAACCTGGCCTTGGCGTGTTGCTGGTTCTCGAGCTGGGAGAGAGGGACCGAGACTTGCTGAGCAGTTCGGCAGCGGGAGGGTTTGCTCTTTAGCGAGGGGAGGGCTGCAAAACATGTACGAGTCCGGCTCATCCTTTCCAGAAAGGTAGTTCTGGTGCTTCTGGAAAAAAGTTGCTGGTTTGGTTTATTAATGGGAGCTCTCGTCGTTAGGAGCTGGGCCACCGTGCCAGCAGAGAGGAGATGCAGCCGGGAGCTGGGGCTGGCGCTGTGCTGCAGGGGGGGTTTGGTGGGTGCCGTGACTCCCCACACCCGGCTCTGCTGGTGGCTCCCAAAGGGACTCTTCTGTGGGATGGAGAAGAAACAGCCTTTATCTGATGGGCAGTTCTGCTCTCATAGCTGTACAACCAAATTAAATCTCACAGCAAAGAATCCATCACATAAGCTTTTAAAAACACAAAGCAAAACACAGTATCAGCCTTTTAAAAAGGAGGAAATAAAATAAAGCAAGAGTTTCAGATTCTGCCATTCATCTCCCTTCCTCTTTAGATAAAACACTTCCAGTTTCTTGGCTGATAGGCACTTTAATGCAATATTGGCTGGCAGCTAGCTCTGAGATTAGGCCGACAACTGACACTGATTTCTTAGGTTTACCGAGCTTATTTTCGGACTTCAGCCTTGGGCAGTAAATGTTTGGAAATAATCAGACATAGCATTAGACCACAGTCCATCGGGTCCGCACTCCCCGTGGCCTCCGGCATGGCCCTCAGCCCGGTGAGCTTGGTGTGGGCAGTCCCAGGGCTTGGCCCCCTTGCCATGCACGGAGGTGGTCTGCCATGGACTGCTGAACCTCCACTGGGAGACGAAAAAATAGAGGAGTGATTTGGATTTGCCTTTTGGGGTTTTTAGGTCCATTGGTGGTTTAGTTTCTGTCTTATTTCATCTGCTGGCTCCCACATCTGCCTGTCAATGGTTGTGGAGGTCAGCGCTCTGCTTTTCTTCACTTTTGCCTCTTACCTTCTGCCTGGATAATCTTTTTCATCACAAAGTGCTTACGTCTGCTGAGTCCCAGGTGGGCTTTCATGAGCTCATAGCTTTGTATCAGAGGACCTGCCTCTTTGGGGAAATCACTCTTCTTTATGAACTGTTCTCACCACCCTCACAGGAAAGAATTTCTTCCTAATCTCTCATCTAAATCTCCCCTCTTTCAGTTTAAAACCGTTCCCCCCTCGTCCTATGGCTCCCCTCCCTGATCCAGAGTCCCTCCCCAGCTTTTCTGGAGCCCCTTGAGGGACTGGAAGGGGCTCCAAGGTCTCCCCGGAGCCTTCTCTTCTCCAGGCTGAACCCCCCCAACTCTCTCAGCCTGTCCTCACAGCAGAGGGGCTCCAGCCCTCCCAGCATCTCCGGGGCCTCCTGTGGCGCCACTCCAACAGCTCCGTGTCCTTCTGCTGTTGGTGCCCCAGAGCTGGAGGCAGCACTGCAGGGGGGTCTGCCCCGAGCGGAGCAGAGGGGCAGAACATCCCAGCAGCTCTTCTTGCACCCTTTTATCCTCCTTTAAATATGTGCAGGATGGGCGTGAGCATTACATGTTCTCCTTCTAATGGAAGCAGAAGTGTACAATTTAAAGGGATTGAGAATACGGGATTCCCTATTACTATGTGCTTTTTGGTGGTAATTTCATCATTTTAGTGTGCACTGGGAAAATAATTTCTGTCAAAGATTTATCATTAAAGTAGGACTCATTATGTGTTCCAGCAGGTGCCTATCTTTCAGGAAAACACCATCACCGAAGTAGCAGTTCTGTGCAATGGGGCTGCTTTCCGTGCCATCAGTGATGATAATTGCTTCTCACAATTACAATTACTGCTTATACAGAAAAGGCGTCTTATGAAAATGAATTAATGTGTTTTTAGGTAATTCGGCGTAGAGCTGAGGAGGGAGCTCACGCTGTGATGTCGGTTTGGGATGCATATTATTTTCACTCCTCGCTGCTGAAGTTACACAAATAAGGGGGGAAATCTCCTAACAGAATATGATCATGGGAAACGAGAAGCTCTAAGAAGCCTCCAGATTGCCAGCAGAGCGGTGCCAGCGTTTCCCGGCACAGGAGAGCCGGCACCACGGCCGGAGCAGGCACCAGGCGCTATTGCGGATCAGTAACACCAAGTTTCTGGCCCAGAGCTGGTCTGTGTTTCAGAAGGGCAGAGCTGAAATGGAGCAGAAAAGCCCCATCCCCTGTCTTCTTATAGACCTGGCCAGGAAAGAGCAATAGAGGTTGATGTCAAGTCCTAGGCTGATGCATTTTCTTGCTGAGATAAACCTTACCTGGGTGATCTGTCCTTTTCTTGTTCTAAGATGTTGCCCTGCTCTGTCACGCACATGCACGCTCCCGGGGCAGCTGCTTTCACTCACAGAGAAATCCGTTCTTCTATGTAGTTTGCATTTTAATTTTTTTCAGGTTGTGTGGTACTTTGGACGTCTTTGGGAATACAAAATAGTAATGCCTTGAGAAAAATGAATGTTTTCATAACTAAAGATGGTGTTCATTTAAAACGTAGCTGCACCTTAAGAAAAATGAAAAGAGTACTTGGTATTTCTTATAGTTTAATGTACAATATCTAGAAAACATGACTGCAAACAAACTGCCTGTCTTCTGGGGTCTGGTAAGACGCTGCCCTGTTTGCGTTTTAGGGCAGGGATTATTAGCAGGAGCGCCGGGTGCCTCGGCAGCGGTATGCTCGTTACGTTTGTGCGCGATGGCAGCTGTGTGTGATGGCTGATGGTTCTTGGGTTTTGCTGTTTTTTCAGAGGAGAACAGGAACAGTATCATCAACTCCAGCCTGGAATCCGTCATCTCTTCAAACGTAAACAGCTTCCTCAACTCCAACAGCGCTCCCCAGCCCAGCCTGAACTCGAGTGATCTTGAGCTAGAAGTAATTAAACCCAACAGGCCAAATTCACTGTAAGTACAGTGGTAATTAGTGTTTTATAGGCGCTCCATCCTTAATCTTTAATCAGGGCTGTTTCTTACTCTGAATCCCAGCAGTTTGTTGAAGAATACAATTTAACATCGGAATTTTTAATGGGCGCCTAGCATGTGCCCTGCATTTTTAACTCTGTCTAAGTGGTGGAATTAGTTACTGGGGGTTATATCTGCTGACGAGTTTCAGCTCTGATTATCTTGCACATGTGGAATATTTCTGGAGCAGAGCTCCGCGTTGCTGCTTGGACTGCTCGGCCCATCTGGTGGTAACTCCAGCAAACACAAAGGACTTTTTTTCTGAGTTAAATTCTGTGAGTGTTGTCAGTACAGTTGATCTCCAGCCAAATCTGTGCCATTGCCTCTGCTATTGCTTCCTTCATCTGGAAAGTTCAAGGGAAAAAATAGCGACCTTAGCAATGACTCCCTGGGGAGGGCTGAGTTATTTATGAAGTCCTCTGAACTTGACGCAGCTGAGCCCTCGCGCCGATGGCCGTCTCTGCTGGGGGAATTTCCTTCCTCCCGCGGCTCTGATGGGCTCGATAGCATTTTCCCACAGAACCTCCCCTCCTCGTACATGTGAAGATCTGCTCAGATCTTCACGAGCCACTGCAGTCCTTGCAAGCCAAAGCCCATTTTCCCCCTGGGCTCCTCAGCTCGCCCCTGCCCATCCCCGCGGACCAGCGGGAGGAATTCTGCTCCTGCCATGGCACTTTATGGCCTTGCCGAATGTGGCAACCTTTGTGATTAAAGGAGACCTTCCTTCCCACCGCTGCGGTCCTCCCACAGGCTCCGAACACTTCCAGTTCCCACTCAACCATAGAAACCCCCAGTCCCTTGAGAGCAGACAGTGAGATTTTTGCTTATGGTTATCAGTGGAAAGATTACTAAGGGCTTGAGATGGCTGAGTGCCGGTGTGAATACTGATAGAGATGGTGAAACTGGTTGCTGTTGGGTTGGTTGGCAGCAGCGGTTGGGGTGTGGAGGTCTGGGGTGCAGCTGGGGGGATGTGAGCCCCTGCCTGTGGCACGGGCAGGAAGGTAAGTGCAGACACTGCCGCCCGCGGGAGCGTGCGGGCGAACAGAGGACAGGCTCTGGCTGCCATCCATCCGCTCTGCCTCTCTCCTCTCCATCACTGCCACTAAACCCGCGAGCTGCACGAGCACCAAACCAGCCTGGCCTGGGCTCCGGGAGTGGGGCGGGAGGCTCAGCTTGTCCCTTGCCTGCTCCCCGTGGAATTTACCTGCTGCCAGAACATGCCTGCAGGGAGCGTTGTGGTGGCAGAACTGAGCATCCAACAGGTAGGACGCCTCTAAACTTGCGCGTTATGTATGTTATGTACTGAGGAAAGACGTGTCGACATCTCATGTCGGTGGAAGCTCTGGAAGTTGGTCACATACCATTCCCCCAACAGGATGTTTAGAGTTTATTTATCCTTCGACGGGAAAAAAATGATGTGACTTATAATACAGCAAGGTTTGTCTGCCTGAGTCTTGCTGCGACCTTACAGGGATTGTTTGCTAAATTCGCAGTTTTTCAGATTTCAAGAGTTGCCTCTTCCTAATAATTTCTGTTTTAAAGGAAATCGTAAAGAAGTTCAGCAGAATGAATCAGTTAAAGCCATGTGGGGCTTGGGGGAATAGACCATCTTCCTGTTACCCAGGAATTACTTGAGCAGACCAGCAGTGGAACAATTTGCTTGCTATCAATTAAGGGTCCGTTACAATTTTGCAAAGTGAAATAGTGATTAGCAGGACAGCACCGGCAGCTCTTAAGGCTCTGACAGTGTTTGTGGCATTTGGTGCTTTTCCTCAAATCCAGTGATTGTGTGATCCTTTTTACATACGCAGGAATGCACCAGTTGTCAGTCCACGTTGAGCTAAAGATTGAAAGTCTTAAGGTGAATAATACCACAAGGCAAATATTTTCTTCTCTATAACCTCAAATATTTGAATCAAATATCTGTAATCCAATCTTTCAATGAGAATTGAAGCGTCTGACTTCATTTTATTCTTTTTAAACAGCACGTGTGGGTGTCACTTCAAACCGTCTGTGCCTGCTTACCCAGGAGCACAAGTCCGTGCCCATGGCTTTGGCAGGTCCTCGGCGTTTTGTCCCCGGTGGTCAGCGCTCTGGCGGGGTGTCGTTTTTCAGTGGTGAGGATGAGGAGGGCGAGGAAGGCTGCCAGCAGCAGGTCTATCCCCAGCCTTGCCCCGCGGCTGTTTACAGGGTCGGGGCAGGGTGTCTGAATGGTGCCAGTATCCCGGCGGCTTTGCCATTGCCGCTCTGTGGGACTACCCAAATAATATCTGTATAAAGCTGTGTCTGTTTTTTTCACCAGCTGAGTAATTTGGGCTTTGCAGGAAGCCCTGGGCAGCGACGCAGGCTGCAGTCGAGCCGTAGGATCTGTCACTGCTGGGCAGGGGGTTCTGCTGCTCCCCTGTAGTTTACCAGACACACAATTAGGTTTACGGCAGCGGGGAAGCTCTCAGGGTGCCTTGCCCTTTGCGATCCTTCAAAACCCTGCCAAATTCTCTGCTGGCTCCTGTGAAACCCATCTTTGAGCTCTGCTTCAGGACTTTGGGGTTTTTCTTGCGTTCTTCACCATTTTCTGTACTTTTTCGGCCGTGGATTGGGGCCATCCTGTTTGAGGAGGCGTTCGGGAGGGGTTGGCTTGCCCTCAGCCTGCCCACGGGCTGATCAGCTGGGAGCTAGTGCTCCCCGAAATTCAAACCCTGCAGGTGAGGAGCTGTAAAATTCCCGGTGCGCAGAGGCCAGGAAATCCCGCTTTCCTCCTCGAAATAAAAAGGGATTTCTTTCTGAACAAGAAAAACTCTTTAAGAGAACAAGTACGAAAGAATCCTGGATTCGGTGTTTCCTTCCCTTCCAGAAAGGGATCTCTGCTTCCCTAACAGGACGACAGCAAAGGTTAGTAAATTAAAAACTACTCCAGCCCAGAATTTGACCTAGTCCTTATTTTCTTATTTTCTAATCTCACCTAGTTCTTATTTCAGTGGCTAAATGCACCGCTGAAAAAAAATGAGCTGGCGGATGTTTCTGTGGGGGGGAAATGCCTTCGTTAATGAGGGCCTTTTCCTGCTTTATTCTGGGCTTTGGTGCCTGCAGGTGTTGGTGCGTCTCTCGCCCTTGGCCCGCGTGGGCAGGGTGACCCCTGCGTCCTCTCCAGGCCCCGCTCGTGGCCAAAGCTGTCCTGAAATGGACGTCCACCCAGACAGGGCAAGGGGCAGAGCGGGCACGTGAGGAACCTTTTGGCATGGCTATCTTGTGGCATCAGTGGGTTGCCCATTGGTGGCCCTGTGTCACCTTCTCACACATGCCACGTGGGCAGAGCGCGACAGCTGTGAGGTGGAAAATGCATTTTTTGTGCCGGTCACAAGGTACCAAACTGGGGTCTGTGCCCAAGGAGGGCTGCCACGTTGTGCTGCCCCAAAGTGGTGCCCGCCTTGGAGCAGGGACAGCGTGTGCCTGGGACCATCAAACTTTTCCGTCGTGAGTTGCCTCCTCCCACAGTCTGCAGCTGGATTCCCTGCTTCCACCTGCATCCCGTAAGCCTTGGTGGAGCCCGGGTAGGGTGTCCCCGGTGTGATGCTGGGCACGGTGGCTGCTGACTGACGGGGAGCTGTGCCACGGCTACTCACCCTCTGCAGCAGCGCTTGGGAAACTGCAGGGAAAGGAGTTGGCTCATTTTGATGTTCTTGCTTCTTATGAAGCTGAAAACTGGTGCTCTTGTGGAAATAACTCCAGTTGATCTCAGTGGGAGACTTGTTGGAGTACAGAGTAAAGACTGCAAGTCTGGGGGATTTCTTGTTTTCCTTTTCCCGCAATGAGCAGTGACACATTCAAAGGTTGCCTTTAAATGTGCAATGCCTGTGAAATCAGAGCTGTTTGGTTGAGCTTTTGTTTACAAAAGCCTCTGGCCTCCCTTCTGAATGGTCATGGATCCCCCAGGTCTGCTCCCCAGGGAGCTGAGCCCATTCCTGAATCCTCCTGGTGAGTGTGAGCTGCTTCTTCCCCAACCTCGGGCGCGATGAGCATCACGGCTGCACTGGGGACGAGGTCTCCCCGCCTCCGTGCCGTCACCCCTGTCCCCCTCCCAGAGGCAACACCGTCCTTCCCTCCAGTGTGATCCTCCTTCGCCAACCGGCAGGGAAATGGTTGTGCTGCAGGACGAAGGTTCTTCCTTCCCAGCCACCAGTCGGGGTTTTACTATGGGAATGCATTTATTTATTAGGGCTGGTTTTATTTTTATGGAAAAACTGCTCTGGGCAGGAGTTGTACTCGGTGAGTCAGCAGGACGGCTGTCCCATGCCAGGAGCTGTCATGGTGCGGGGGACTGGGGCTGGCTGTCGGGGCCACCAGAGCCCCCGTGGCGGGGGGGGGGGGGATATGTTTCTAAATAAGCACTGGGTTTCTTTAGCCTGCCCTTGCAGAAAACAGCTTCCTTCAAAAACATGGCAAAATGAGAACCAGAGAGCGCTGTGTTGCTGCAGACTTCAGCTGAAGTGGGGGAAGTTCTGAAACTAAGTTGTGCAGTTATGAAAAGATTTCAGGTTGCAGTTTTTTAAAATCCTTTAAAAGAAGCCCCTTGCTTTGGTGGCTCTGCAGTGCATACCTGGGAAGCCTCCAGCACGGGGTGTATCACTGCAGATAACTGACACCTCCATTGGTGTTTGCTTTGTATTTTTATTTCCCTGCTTTATTCATGAGTCTCATCTGTGTCCCCTGGGTTATTCAGAGCCCATTGCTGTGCTGGGTGCGTGGGCGACCGACCCGAATGCTTACATCTGGCCGAGGCCAAATCAGAGGTGGGTGCTGCGAACGCAGGCAGAAGTCCTGTTACACAGCCTCATTAGAGTCACCTTCTAGTGCTTAAAATAAGTGTAATACATCAGTCTTAAATTAGCTGTTGGGTATATTACTGGGTGGTTCTGGCTGGCTTCCTACCTGCCACTGGCTGCCGGCTTTTACAGTTGTTTGCGAAGCTGAGCAACTGATGTGTTACAGTTCGGAAAATAAACTGACTGGAGGAGGTAGATGGAGCCGCGAGGGTTTCCGTTTCTCCTCTCCCAGCAATTTCTTGTTGTGAGGGGCTGTTTTGAAGGTGGGGTAACGAGATGGGCTGCATTTTTGCGTGGCGGCTCCACGGAATCGCCAGCCTGCACTCCTACATGGATGAACGTGCAAACAAGGCTAGAATATGAAAGCTGGCCACATCTTCGCAGCAATGTTTCCCAGTGGTGGCTCTGAGCACTTACTTTATCCCCCCACCACCATTTTTAAATCTTTGCTACCACCGGAGGACTGCTCCGCTACCTCTGCCGAAGGGACACCCTGACAGGACTACTGGGATCATGTCACATCATCTAGATGGTCTTTAAGGTCCCTTCCACCCCAAACCATTCTGTGATTCTATGTGTGATATGTCCTCTAATGCTTCTCTCTTTCCCTCGGGAGGCGGTGGGGCCGGGTACGTGCCCTGCCATCGCTGGCTGAAGGGTGAAGCTTCACCAGGGCTTGTTTCGGCATTTGGAGGCAGTCGTGGCAGTCCTTTTAACGTAGGATGGGTTCATGTTCTGTCGGTGGCTGCTCGGTTTTATAACAGGGTGGAAATTACAGAGCAGCTCCCTTTACAAAATCAAGGCCTTTACTGGTTGCCCCGGGAGTTAGCTTTGTAGGCAAAAACCAAGTCAAAAATAAGGATTGCAGGAAAAAAAAAATCAATTGATGAAGGAAATATCATCTGTTACTCTCTCAAAATGAAATATTATCAGGCATTTTGACCCAATTTCTCAAGGAGATACCACCAGCCCAATGGAGCTCCCCCTCTCCCCACCCTGTGGGCCTGTTGGCCATTCCGCCTGACCGGCCAGCCCCAACTGGTGCCGCTTGCTGCTCCTTTGCCCGGGGACTCTGCCTTCAGGGAAATAATAGCTTTGGGAAACTTGGATTTAGTCATCACATGTCTATTTACATTTTATGTTATTTTCTCATTGACCAAGTATGGCTATTTCTTGCCCTCCATGGGCATGGAAAGACATGAGGAGTGGATCTAAGGTCTAGTGGTCATGAAAAAAATAACCCAGTTAATCTAAGGAAGAGAGGCTATTCCCACGTGCTTTTGATTTACAGGACCAGAACAAATCTTCGTTAGGCATCCCAGTTAAAACTTGAACAACGTTTCTCCTTCCCTGCCTGAAAATGAGAGAAATTGCAAGGATTAATATATATTTGCAGAAGAGCCTCCATGAGTGGCTTCTCCCTGGGGCTGGCCCGAGCGGAGGGAGCCCTGGGCTGGGGGGAGGAGAGGGATGACGGCTCGCTGGGGCCGTGGTGCTGGTGGCCAGGACACGCTGTGCGTGGGACGGCACCTTCACCCCATTGCCCTCTCCCCGTGCTCTGCCCTGAACGCCCTCGCCACCCCAATTCTGTGTCCAGCAGCAGGCAAACCAGGGCAGCATCACCCATGTATCAAACAGGATAGGATAATATTTTTTTGGAATAAATAATCCCTTAAAACTGCAAACAGCTTCGGCAATTATCAGCTGTGACACACATAAGCAAAAGCACGCAAGGAGAAGTAAATAGACCTTTAAATGCTGCTGGTTCCTCACAGAATTTAAGTCACTTTTTCCACTCTGAAAAATAACTACGTAAACATGACACAGCCTTATTCAGCAGCTCTGCTCCCCGTACCCACGCAGAATGCAGATCTCTGCAGCAAAAATAAATTGTTTAGGTTTGCTTTTCTTTTTTTTTTTTTTTTTAAACTTTTGTGGAGTTGGCAGTAGTGGGAGTGATGTGAACTTTACTGTACCCTGCTTCGTTAGTCAAATTACTGTAAGAACAAATCTTTCTTATTTCGGGAGCCGCGTCCCTACGCTGTCAGCAAGAGATTAGCCAGGTGTAAAGGGCAGCAGAAGCTGGTGTTGGTTAGGAATTCAGGGGGAGAGTTCCTTGGTTTCTGGATGCCGTGTGAAGTTGGCAGCTAGAATAAACTTCTTTTATTTATAGAAAGACCCCCCTGAAGGCACACAGAGAGCGTGTCGGGGGAGGGAGCTGCAGGCTGTGAAAGCCCAAGAACTCTTTACAGCCGTGCTCAGCTTTTCTGTTGTTGGGCGTAGAGCAGCGGTGGGACGGTGGCATTTTATTCTCTGCGCAGAGCCCAACAAAAGCCCGGCGAAGAGGCTGCGTGTGTGGGTGCTCTGAGGAGCGCTGCTCCCGTGGGTGATACGGCGGCTGCCTTTGCACCCCAAATCACAGCCGGTTTAACTCACACCGTGGAAAAAACCTAACCTCAAGAGTGGGTCTGTTTTCCTATAAAATACAGTGCTTTAAAACACAGGTAAACATGTGCAGTCCTGGCGAAGCTGAGCTTTCTCGTGGCTGCAGAATTAACCCGTGGTTGCTATCAGTGATGATCTCCATGTCTGTTAGATGCTCTCACAAAATACTGTCATTTCTGCCTTTTTAGTTGAAGTTCTAGAAATGCTCAGCTGCTTTTTAGTTTCTTTTTTTTTTTTTTTTTTTTTTTTTTCAGATACTTATGATGTATTATATGGAGTGTCTAGTTGGGTAAATAGCAGCGGAGAGGCCAAGGTGGTTTGTCCGAGGGGCAGCAGCAGCAGCGGCAGCCTTGACTCTGCCCTGGGATTTACATCCTAAAAGTAAATCCCATCTTTATCACACCGGATTCGGCAGTGAGAGCCAGGGTGGCAGCTGCTCAGAAGTGTTCCATTTCAAGCTAGGAAAATGTCCGGTTGCAGCTGAAGTTACTAATTCTGACAGCGGTGTTAGATGAGCCGTGGGGTGAAGAGGAACCAGCTGGTCTTGCAAGGGAGACGCTCCTGAGTCCCTGCTGCACTTTTCACACCTTTAAAATGCGAGTGAAGATGGTTAATAACGAACTGTTGCACTCACCAGATAACATCTTGCTGACTTGGCAAAAAGGCTTGCCATCCTTGTCAGCTGAACGCTTCTGCTGGGTGTCGGGAGGAGGAAAATGATGTCACCCCATGTGATGAATACAGGGTGCGGTGCCAGCGGGTGGCCAGGGCGCTCCCCAGGCCCCAGGGCTGGGGGCAGCACAGGAGAGTGTTGGGGCTGCGGTCCAGCTGCCCCTTTCATGCAGAGGGACACGGTGGCAGGACTACAGCGCTGGGGATGTGCTGCCAGCACCGAGCAGGATCAGCCCCGTCTGCCCTCGGGACAGAGCTCTGTGCTGAGCCACAGCCCGGCACTTTTGTTTCGTCTCGGGCTGGTGCTGCCCTGTTCGGTGTGGCCCAGTCCTCGCAAGAGCTTTGGGAGCTGGCAGGTTATATCTACATCCTCGGTGACATCCATGACAAATGCCTCTTCCCCCTTTTTCTCCCTCTTTCATTGCCTGTTCCCGTCTCCTGCTGGGATTGTACAAATAATTCTGGCTTTAACTGCAAAGCCTCATTAGTCTCAGGGTCTGAGCTTTGGACTGATCCAGAACCGCCACTCTGCAAACAGCAATACAGGATTTCATTCTCCCATTTCTGACGTACAGGTCAAATTTTGCACAGTTTGAGGTTGAGCTGGCTTTTCTGGCCAGCACTGTTGTGTGCCAAAGATGGGATCCCCCATCAGAGTTGCCCCGTCCCTGGAGGTGTCCAAGGCCAGGTTGGACGGGGCTTGGAGCAACCTGGTCTGGTGGGAGGTGTCCCTGCCCAGGGCAGGGGGTGGCACTGGGTGGACTTTAAGGTCCTTTCCAACCCAAACCGTTCCATGAGTCTATGATTCTCTGTGTCCTCTCCAGACTCCGCATCTCTGGAGATGGATGGATCCCAGGGGATCCCGGATCCCCTGGGCAGGGTACGGAGAGCGCCGCATTGCCAGGGGCTGGAGGAGCCCCTGAGCAGGGACCGGCCGGGGAATTTTTGAGCTTCTGTTTCCCTCTGTGTGCCAGCGTTTCTTGGAGGTCAGGTTTACAGGGCAGAGTATTTCTGAGATAATCCCTTCCCTGTTATCAAATGATGCAAGGGAGTTGCAGAACTGATGCTCTTCATGGTTTCAAGCTGTATTTTCCATATAAGTATATTGCCTGTTTCAGAAGAATGAATAAGGTTCAGGAGATAGGAACCCTGCATTGCTTTTAAAAGGAAAAAAATTATCTATAGATTAACGTAAGACCATACAGAGACTGTCAGGCAGAGCATCTGCCCTGCATATGGCAGGGGAGCTGGCGAGCTCTTGACACAACACTGATAAGGGACTTGGGGTGGCTGGTGGAGGGTCTGGCCTGCCCCCTGTGACGAGCTGGATGGAGCAGGCAGGAGAAGGCCTGCAAAGATGGTCAAGGGACTGGAGCATCTCTCTTGTGAGGAAAGGCTGAGACCTGAGGCTGTTCAGCCTGGAGAAGAGAAGACTGAGGGGGGATCTCATCAATATCTAAAGGGCCAGGCTCTCTTGAGTGGTGCCCAGAGACAGGACAAGGAGCAATGGGCACAATACAGGAAGTTCCATCTGAACATAAGGGAAAACAACTTCACTGTGAGGGTGGCAGAGCCCTGGCACATGCTGCCCAGAAAGGCTGTGGAGTCTCCTCCTCTGGAGATATTCAAACCTGCCTGGACACGTTCCTGTGCAACCTGCTCTGGGTGACCCTACTCTGGCAGGGGGTTGGACGAGATGATCTCCAGAGGTCCCTTCCCACCCCTGCCCGTCTGTGATTCTGTGATCTCCGCCTCTGCCCGGCTGCTCTCCAGAGCGGGCTGTGGTGTGTCAGAAATGAGCCCTTAACCTGCAGGACCTCTGCAGTTCCTCTCCCTTTTGCTCACTTGTCCTTGTTTTGCAGAGGCTTTTGTGCCTCTCTTTTATTTTGCTCGTGTTGTTTATATTCCCGAAGAATAACAGCAATTAGAGGTGCAGGAGGCACAGGAGCGGATCCCACCCTCATCCTGCCTTCCCGTCAGCCACTGTCTCTCTGAAATGGCATCTCTGGGACTTCTGTTTAAGAAATTTTCTCATAAATCAAGTACTCCTGTCCCTGGGAAACCTGGATTCTTACCCCCTCTCCCCTCACCCCAGTATTCAACCCCACTTTTAATTTGGAAAAACACCAGGAAAACGTACTAGGGTTTGTATTGATGTGTGTCGCTATAAAAATGGGGTAATTTGTGCTCAGAGGGGTCCTCTTCCTCCTGGGTGGGAGAGCTGGTGCCCAGGGGGGTGTCCCAGGGGTTGGCAGCTGGCAGGGTCGGGGCCACCAGCCTGCTTGGGGGGGTTCCCACGTTGCATTGGACTCTTAATGCCATCCTAGCTGTGCTTGCCATAGTAAAGACGTTTCTTTTTACTTTAGCTTCATTTTCTGGTTCTCTTGGTTCATACGAAGTTGCAAAGAAAGCCTTCTGGCAGGCGCAGGGCGCCTGGACCTTTACATGGTGATTGAAACTGCCTGGGGCACTTGGGGTAGATAAAGCGGGACCATGAGGAAATAGGAACTTGATTAATTGCAAGGCATTGGGCAAAACAAAGCTGTTTCTTCTTCCTTCCACCACATTGTGGCCGGCTGGCCGGGAGCCACTGCAGCTCCGGCGAAAGCCAAGAGCCGGGAGAGGCGTTGTCGGGGCCATTGGCTCAGGGCCGGGGTCCCCCCGGGACCCACCTTCGTCACCTCCGGTCCTCGCTGCCCTCCCGTGGGGGGGATTAGAGCCCTGAGCGCCCAGTGTGGGCTTGTCGCCCTCGGGTGACACACAGCAGACCACGGCTGGTGACTGCTGGGGCCGGAGAAAAGCGTCTCCCACCAGCCCGGCCCTGTGCCGCCACGCAAGGCTCGGCCCAGACCCTGAAACGCGGGACTTTTGCCTAATCTGAGTTTTAATCGCAAAGGCCAGCCTCAAGGGGCGGATCCTCTGGCTGCCAAACAAAAAATGGCATTTTTTAGGGATTAGGTAAAATCTCGTAATCATAGCTCCTCCGGAAAAGCCTTATCTAAATTTCTTTTTAGGAGGAGCAGACCTGTTCCCACTGGGGGCTCTGCCCTCGGCGTTGTGGTCCCAGTGGGGTGGGGTGGCCCTGAGCTGGTGGGAGAGGTGTCCTGGGCTGTCCCCAACCCCGGGCCACCAACCCCAGGGCCCCAGGGAAACTGCTGCTCGAAGCCTTGCCTTCCAAGCACTGTCATGATAACACAACTATTTCGTCTTTCCCTCCCTTGATGCCTCCTGGTGCAGCTGGTTGGGTTTTGCATCTTTTCCGTCTCCTGCCAGAGGTGGAGGTGCTGCCGCCATGCTCGTGGAGATGGGGCAGGGTCCTGGGACACCCCTGGCAGACCTGAACATCATCCCATCCGGAGGGACAGGGCTTCTCAGCCATGAAACTGCCCCTCAGCAGCACAACGACAACCTGTGGCATTTGATGCGGATTGGGGTGAAGTTCCCCCAACTGCCATGGTTTCCTCCTGTTGGGAGTCACGGGAAAGATTCAAAGGTTACAGGAGCAAGACTGGGGACACACCAGCAAAAGTGAGGCGTCAGGTTCTGTGGCAGGCAGAAACATGAGCTTTCTGCAGAGACTCATGGTGGATGCACCGCAGGAGAGGGAAGGGGAAAATGCCAAATTTCTGCAACAAAAAGGCAGATACTCCAGCCGACGAAGCCAGTTTCCCACTGCGGTTGTCTGCCAGGGGACCCAGGGGTGTTTCTCTGCGCCGGGCGAGGCAGGAGGATTTGGGCAGACGTCTCTGGGGTGCGATGCATTTTGTATTTTAGACATGGGGTTGGCTTCGTGCTCAAGAGGATTAGAGATTATTTGCAGTTTAAACCAGAAACCGCCTATCTCCTAGTTTTCTTGTTTGAGAAAAGGTCCTAAAATTCCCAGTCTGTTGCTTGGCTTATTCCAGATGACATAATATTCAAAGTATCTTATGAACTTTTTTTTTTTTTTTTTTTTTTTGGTACAGACTGTTATAAGGGTGTCTGTATGTTTGTTTTTTCTGAGGCAGTTTTAACTTGTGAGTCGCAGATTGTGCCTGCAGTCAGAAAGCTCCATAAACTTTAGTGATTCAAGGGTCTGGCAAACATCTTTAAACCTGTTTCGTGAGGAGCACAAGCAGCGTACTCGGCAGACTCTGCAGATAAATATACTTGAGGCTCAGTTGCTGATGGCAATACATTTTAAAGCTTGCATATATATACATGTCTATGTATATATTTCATAATTCTTTCCTATGTTGTGCTTAAATAATCCTGGATTTATTTGCGAAGCATCTGTATGCTTCCATGAGGTATTTTAGGATATGTGAAAGAGACCGATGCTTGTAGGCCACGAGAGCAGTGATCTTGTTTTGGGAGGGCAGAGGGAAATTACAAACCTCCATCCAAGGTGAGATATTGGAGGCTGTTTGGCCAAGAGGAAAAGTCCAGCACTGAAGGGACGCCAGCTCCTCCTTGCTTTGCGCTTGCAGAAGGAAAAGGTCAAAGCCGGATGGTTTATCTGTTTTTCTGCTGCGTGGGCTTTTCATACCCCCAGAGTTTGGCATAACAAGTTTTCAGAGCCTTAGCTCTTTTACTTCTTAGTTGGCTCTTGGTCTAGAAACTTTCCACAAATTGAACTTGAAAATTAAGCCAAATATTCTCATAAAATGAGTCTCCAGTTCTGTGGCTAACCCCATGCGAACTTGTAGTCATACGTCAAAATATTTGCTACAGGCTCATCCATTAAAACAAAGGTAATTTGTCAGGCGAAGAGCCCTTTCCCTGAGGGGCTCAGGCGCCTGGCTTCCCTTTCTCAGCAGCAGTGAGTTACGTGGGGCTTGGAATCTGCTGCTTTGGTGTTCCCACGGGAATGCACCTCCGGGCACTATCGCCCGCATGGGGTCACAGACGGATGGATGGACAGACAGACGGATGGATGGATGGACGGACGGATGGACAGCCTCTTCAGAGGCTCCGCGTTCCCCCAGACTGACTCCTGCCATCTGCAGCTCTTCCCAGTGCTGCCTCTCGGGAGACTTTGCAGAAGCTGCTGCCTTTGAGCAGCACCTCTCCGTTTGTGTGATGTGCTCCGGGAACATCTAAGGGTGCTTCTCGCAAACTGAATTAAATTAGATCTCCCTCCAAGAGATCTAAACAAGCGCCTTAAACTTCAGTGGCACATACGCTTAAAAGATAGCTTTCTTGAAAGCTGGGGAAAAAAAATACAGACATTGCACTTTCATTGCTTTCTTAATTCATGTAATTAGTGTGGAGATAGCCGCATAGCAGTATTTTCTTCAAAGAAACTGCTTCAGACAAATATTGGCTAATGGAAATTTTACTTTCAAATAAAGCAGTATTTGAAAATACATTAAGGCCATTGTGGGGAAATGGATGCAGGAATCAAAGATGCTACAACAAAGCCTTCCCCGGGGCAGCAACATAACAGGCTGCATTTTGTTAGGAGCTGATGTGCAGATCTCAGACTTGCTGGTCAGTCCTTTCTTTTTGGCTTTCTCCTCTCCGTCCTGCTGTCCCCCTTCCCGAGAGCCCCTTGATTGTGGCCAAGCGGCAGGCCCGGGTGTGTTCTGCTCTGTGGCTGCCGTGCAGCGCCCGCTCAGCCCCCGCATCCCTGCTGCCAGCCCCTGCTCGCTCTGCGTCTCAGTTGCTCTTGGGCAGAAGCTCTCCAGTGTGAGCCTAGCCAAAATTTTTATTGAGACTGCTGAAAGCGCAATGATAGTAAATTAGGTCTTTCTGCCACCTATTAATGTCACCACAGTCAAAAATTTTTAAAGAAACGGCCGAATGCATTCTTTGGTTCCTCTTTCTGCAGGCAGATTTAATTCAAAATCGAGGATGCAGCCTAGACTCTGCCTTGTAAAAGCCTTTTGACGAATGTGGGAGTGTTTTCTGAAGGCAGTGCTGGGTTCCAGCCGTACCACACAGGCACTGAAAATGCTGAAAACGTCCCAAAGCTCCGCAGTCGCCCAGCAGCCCCAGCTGCCAGGGCTGTGAGCGAGCCGGGGCGGGCGCGTGAGCGGGGTTCAGATCGGGACCACCTCGGGGGCGGCCGCCCCCTCCTCCCGCGCGATCCGATTTCCCAGCAAAACGCTGACAATTTCCCCCGAAAGGGGCAGGAGGAAAACAGGGCTGCTCGCTCACAAAGACATCCTGTCTCCCTCTGAAAGAAGATCCTTGTGCCTAATTAACTTCATAAATTAGCTGGAGCTGTAACGCCACCACTTTAACCTAAAATGGAGGTAACCCAATCTCCCCGGTCCTTTCTGCCACCGTAAGGGATCCTGCCCGCCGATTAATTTGCCCTTGTCCGCTTTCCGTCCAGCTGCGCGTTGGCCGTGCATAAGCGGCTGTGCAGACACTGTTGACAGGGCTGTGCTAAGCTGGGAAATTATCAGTAGTGTAAGAACCGCCGCCAATTATTCGCCCGCCCCCGCGCGCTGGCATCGCTCCCCCCTGGCCCCGCGCGGCCCCCGCCTGCCGGCACCTGGCCACGGTGGCAGCCGGCTATGGCGAGGCCAGCGAGGTTGGAAGCCACACGTGGGTCCTGGTTGGCTTTGGCGGGCGGTGGGGAAGGAAACCACGGGGGGAAGGAGCAGTATCGCATCTTTTGTTGTTCTCTGCACCGGCACGGGGAAAACCACCAACACAAGTAAACTGCGTCCGCTGCGGTGGATGAGGCTTTGAGCAACCTGGTCTAGTGGGAGGTGTCCCTGCCCAGGACAGGGGGGTGGAACTGGATGGGCTTTAAGGTCCCTTCCAGCTCAAACCATTCTACGATTCCATGAAAATCCCCTCTGGCCCCCGTGCTGGGCTGAAGGGGCGGGAGCGGGGAGAGGGGAGGGAGCGCAGGCATGGAGCAGAGCTTTGAACAGATGCCCGAACCTTTCTCCTGGAGTCCCTGATGGGGAACTCCGAGGAGCAGGGAGGATTTCTCCCCTCTTTCAGCACAGCTGGCATGCCTGTCCTTCCGCAGGTGCTGTCTGGTGTCGTGGTGGTGGTGGATGTGGGAAAGCTTCAGCAGCTTCTGCCTTCCACATGCATGGACCTTCGCCCTGCCGCCCTGACTGCTCCGCTGTGGTTTGGAGGAGCGGTGCCTCGGTCAGGAAGGGTCTGTGCAGGCACCTTCACCTGAGCTTTAAGGCAAAGAGGTCTCTGCATGACAAAGCCAGGGCTGAGCCTGAGCTGTGCCTTGAGGACCACAGGGCAGTTGGAGTTCTTCCAGCCCATGCTACTTCTTCAAACAACGACACCAACTAATCATCTCTGTCCAGTATATCTGTAGCTTTTAAGTGTGGCAGATGGGACTTAAAATTATGTGTCTTTCTGTGGCTTTAGTTGTGTTTGACACAAGAAAAAGTGTTTTTCAGGTCTCTTACAAGAGCTAGGCTCTTCCACGTGTCATGGTGTAATACTAAAATGGTAGCAATGCCTGCAGTCTCCAACCTTGGAGGCTTCCAAGCGCTGGTGGATCCACCTGCCCCAGTCTCAGCCACCCCGGCTTGAGCGGGAGGTTGGGTCAGGGACCTCCCGGGGTCCTCCCCAAACACCACGGGTGCTCTGGGCACAGCAGCGGGAGCAGGGAAGCTTGGGAGAGCACATGAAATGTTACAAATAGCAGTGGAAAAATAACCAAACAAAAAAAAAGTGAATTGAGTGTATTAATCTTCACTGTATTTGATTAATGGGAAGGGAGACAAGGCTCCGTTTGCAGCTTGGTTGCAGGCAGAGGAATTGAGGTTGGGCCAGTAAACTGGGAGGGTTGTCGTGCTCACACCTCCCAGCTGGGCTGCACTGGGAGGGGATGTGCAACTGGAGGAGGAGGATTTTGCTGATGAGAGCTGATGAGGCAAAAATGTTATTACAAAGTTTGGGTTTTTCAAGTGAAAAAAGATGGAAAAAAAAAGAAACGAACAAAGCCACGACTTCTTTTGATAAATACGATCAAATTGGATCATTTCAGTATTGTAGTGTTTGGATTTTGGAGTGAAATGTTCTGATCAGCTCTCTATAACTGATGTGCGCAGAATACTTGCAAAACAAAGCCATACAAGAACAAATACACAAAAGGAAATCAGGCAAATCAAGTAAATGCATAAAATTATTATGCGGTGACTTTACTCACCCATTATTCTCAAATCACTTTTACAGGCCAAAATAATCCTCATTGTTTTTCCCAATGTGTATGACTTATGTGGGCAGGTGTTAGTTCTTTACTCTGCGTGAAGAATATTTGCACAATACAAAAATAAGAGTTTTAGCTTGTGGTGCTGATGAAGGCTTAAATAAACGCTCTTTGTTTTTTTGTTAGGATTGAGTCTGGAAATGGCCTTCTATCAAATTATGCGAGGCAGATTACTTAGCCAGGAATGAATTTTTTACGGTGTGGAGTGGCTTTTCTGACCATTTCCAGAAATTACTCAAAAAGTAAAAGAAACTTTTCTTCCTCTAGCGAGCTGACAGTAACAGCTTGTGGGGTGGGTTGCTGCTGCCCATCCCATGATGCCTGACCTCCGTGGTTCTTCGCAGAATATTACTTTTGGGGGGGCGGCTCACATTAGAGTCTGAGAGTCGGGGGGGCGAAGTGGTCAGCTCCAGGCGTCTCCCTCCGTAGCTGACAATGCGGGCCCTCCGCTCCTCCCCTCGCTGGCTCCCTGCAGCGCAACGTCCCTGCCAGCAAAAGGGGGTTTTGTTTTGGGGAAATAAAGACCGATTCCCCTCACCAGGCTGCTGTGGGGTCCTGGGGCCGGGGTGCTGGTGCAGGGTGGGGGAGCCCTCCCCCGGGTCCAGGGTGAGGGTGGCTGGGCAGCAGGGACACCTTTCCTGCAGCTCCTGCTGCCCCTGGGCACCCTCCGCTGCGTAAGGCAGTTCTGAGTCGCTTTCGGTTGGCAAAGCCCGCTGAGCAGCGAGGCAGGGCCGCCCCGTGCGCAGGATGTATTTACCTCAAATATTTGATCCTCCCAAACACCCCCCGGCTGATCTGGGGGCTGTGATCCCACAGGGACTGTAATTGCCTTCATTTTCCAAGAATCCCATACGGTTGCTGGGGTGGCAGATGGGAGAGTTTTCTTTTCTGGGTGTCATAAGATGGCAGTGGATTGAATGCCAGAGAAAAACGAGAGGTTTCTGGAGGACTGTTGAGTTCTCCTTAATTGTGAATGCAATTTGTTGGTGACTAATGCATCCAGACTTGCAGAATTACCTCATGTATTAGAAGCAGTGGCGCGGTGGAAAAGATGTGACTAAGATGCTGGCTCCTGATTTACCAACACTTCCCTCCAAAACTGTTGTTTGGCTTCCTACTGGCACATTACAACTTTTCTATTAATAATTAAGAGATTTAATATGGTTTGAAAGCACTTGCTTCAACATAAAATCTGCCAGCTAGATTTTTAGTCTGCTGAGACCCTTTTGAGCAGTGAGGAAGGAGGGAGAGGGTTATTACTGGAGCAGAAAATACAGCTGCTGAGCAAAGGGTGGAGTGAGGCAGAACATGTCGCCTCCGGGCTGGGTGCCGTGAAGGACCCAGAGACACGTTAGCATGGACCCGTGGTTGCCTCCGTTCCACTGCCCTGCCCCAATTTCTTCCTGCCTGTCCCATTTCCAGTGCTGGTACGACATTTCTGTATGCCGTACACCGTAGAAGCGGTGACTGATGGCTTGGTAACTTGCTAGTGATACTGCAAATTGTCTCTTATAACCGAGCTGTGCAACTGCTCATGAAATACTGTTCGTGTTAAGATGGCACGATGCTCCCATCGCCTGGATCACACCTGATGGGGAAGACCCCTACCCGCCAGTCCGGCTAGCTGCTTTTCCCCAGTGCCTCCAGCGCTTACTCATGCTGAAAACCCATCCATTTCTGACTCTTTGCTTATTCACTCAGCCTTTCTCCAGTATTAACATCAGTCTCTAAGCTTCATGCCAGAAGGCTATACCAAAGCAGCAATGTCATTGCATCCCTTTGAAACATCAAGCATCATCTATCTGTATTTGGAAATGGAAATGTCTATTAAGTGGGACAAGAAAAACTCCAGCTCTCCTTCCCAAAGTCAGAACTCTTCCCATTCTCTCTTGTATTCAAGTGGAAAAGCTTTTAGACTGTTTATGAAATTACTAAAGCAGGGAAATATTTCTACATATGGGAAATAAGCCAAGCAGCAAAGTGACAGGACAAACCAATGTGCTGGGTATCTTCAACAGTACAGAGAGGGACACGTCCATGTAATCCAAGAGAAGACCCTGTAATCTGTGCTCATGGAGACAGAGGAACTAATAGATGGAGATGTGGGAAAGTCCATGCTGAGGAAGTGGAACTTTTTTGGACCTGTTTGGTCAAGTGATGTTGACCACGGTGCATTTTGGCTGCTTATTTTCCTAAGCGTGTCATCATTTTCCACCTGAATGGTTATACCGCAAGATAACTCCTGAGAGAATAACACTGGAGAGAGTTGTAGCATCATTTTTCTTGCACTTAAAGTGCCAAACAGAGGAAGAATCCTGCCAGTGTGAAGCCCTGTGAGGTAATGGTCATGCATGAGGTCATGTGTGGTGCCATCACTAACCTGCAGCACAGCCAGAGCCTGGGAATCGCTTGCTAGAGCCCATCCATCTGTGCCCTGAGCTTTGCTGGGACGGGCAGCATTGCATGAACTTCATCAGCTTCTCCACCCAAGGCCGCCTCCCATTTCATTCAGCCAACGGAGCCATGTCTGCTGGTGAGCCTCAGTCTTGGCCTGGTGTTCACAGAGTTTAAGTGCCCTGGCGTTAAATGATGCTGTAATACTTTTTTCTGGTTAGCTTTGAGAAGAGCTTTATGTTCTGCAGCTTTGTTTTATAGGAATGGATTAGGAGATAAAAGGTTGGGTGATTCTTGATATTTTAACACAGTCAGGTATCAATAATGTCAGAATGGGAATATTATTTATTCTTGAGGTGATTTCGTGAAAGGGCTTTAACTCATCAGGAGACTATGCCCATTCATGACTGTTAGATGTTGAAACAGCCCCGAGTTCCACAAAAACAAACAAGAAGCTGTAAACATTTTTGAAGTGGAGCTGGTGTCCTCTCAGCTGGAAGAACAAAGCGGCAGAAGTTGTCTGGAAACCCTGCTGAGAATAACTCTTCAGACCTGTAGCTGCCTTGAGGACTCGAGCTGTGTAAAGCGAGTGCCAGAGGCAGCCTGGGCAGGCAGACTGCAGAGGGAGAGGAGCTGAGAAGAGGCAGGTTGTGAGAAGGGACTAGAAAAGAGATTTTTTAGCTACAGCGACTGCAAAGGAGGCCAGAGTCTGGAAACAAGAATTGCTGCTTTTTTCACATGTTCAGGCAGCAAACTAAACCTCAGAATGGGAAAGGCAGCGTGTACAGCAGGCGCGGGAGGCAGGGAGGAGGAATTAGCTTCTAAATACATTTCTAAGTGTATTTTTTTGCTGGAAGAGTGGGATTGCCAAAGGGAGTTGAAGGCGCAGGTGCCCCCGCAGCAGGTGGGGCTGGTGGCTGCGACACGACGTCCTCCCGCACCCTGCCCTGTCCAGGGCGGCTGGACCTCCTTGCTGGGCTGTGGGTCACGCTGCCATCGAGGGGCACAGACCAGCAGGAAAGGCGAAAGCCTCGGGACGTGCTGGGCTACGGACTGGTGGAGTTCCCTCTGCTGCTTCTCTTGGGGAAAAGTCCATACCTGGCCCGAAGACTCTAATTTTACCCACTTCTGTGTTTCCTGCTTCTGGTATTTTTGGTTCTTAGCATTTTTTTCTCTGTTTTGTTTCCCACTGTGCACCCAACAGGGAGAGCCCCTCGCAAAGTCCTCCAGAGTAAGAAGAAGGAAAAAAAAAAAAGGTCCAGATGAGATTTGCTTTCTGCAGGCTGAACTGAAAGCAGGCAGCAGCCAACATTTCCCCAAAGCCTCTCACCACCTCTGCTCTTTCCATGAGAAACAGAAAGGAAATTGGATCCTACAAGAAAACCATTTTCCAAAATGCAGAGACCTCAGAATAGTCCGTTCGCTCGCATGCACTGACTTCTCCAGCGAGACAGGACTCGGGTCTTGCAGTCACATAAGCTCAGAAAGGTGATACTCAAGCAGTATCTTTGAAAATAAATACCTGTACTTCATGGAAGGGAGATGAACCCTTCGTGCGCATCGTACCCCGCAGTCTCTAAGTGCTGGGAGGGCAGCTCAGGCGGGGTCCTGCAACGTCCGTCTGTTCTTCTTGAGGAAACCTGCTGGAAAGACTGGCAGAGCAGGACCGCGAGACTGCCCAGGGGTGGTTCGGTCATCGCAGGACCACGTTCATCTCTTCCATGACCAACCGGATTGAAACAGGATGGTCTTCATACTTAAAAATCCACATGCTGTCATTAGTTCTCTCCATTGTTTTGGTGGGCACAAAGAGTGTTTTCTTTGCCACCAAGATCCAAAGACACCGAAATCCAGCTCCAAATTATTGATAGCTTCTTAGATAGAGGCCGGCCTGGGTGCCGGTTCTTGCTGTAAGGCTTTTTTATTGCAAGATCGCAGAAATAACTCTGTTCTCTGAGAATCGTATTGATTGCATTAGGCACTGTAATTAGTGTAGCAGACAGTGCAGTTGGTGGAGCGATGACAGAGCCGACTTTACGAGTAGCAAGAGCTGCATTCTTTTAAAATGATTTCATCTCAAAAGATGCTTTGGGAATTTCTAGTCCCGGAGCAGTGGGCGGTTGGATATTCCTTCCCTTGTGCCGTGAGGAGGACCGGGGTCGGCAGCAGAGGTGGTGGCCATCCTGCGATGCAGGCGCACCATCGCTGGCACACCCAGAGAGATGTCCTCTTGCACCGGAGCCCGCTGCCTGCAGGGGCAGTGGCAGCTACGGCAGGAGGGCTGGTGGGTGTCAGTGGCCGCTCTCAGGGGGACAAGCCTAGCCAGGTTTCGGTCACCAGTCATCGCCCCCTCCAAGGCCCACCTTGACCATGGGCCAAGCTTCTCTTTGCGACTGGCATTGCTGTGCCATTCGTTTGCTCTCTCCTACTCCAGTGTGGAGCCTTTGTGGTCCATTAGATACTGCTGCCTGCTGGATTTCTAACCAGCAAGAAGATGGGCTGATGGCTAGAGGTGTCTAAGCTGTCTTAGGACTCATCCTGTCCTGCAGATGCTCCAGTGGAAAGGAACCTCGCTGGAGCCGGGGGCTGGAGACCGGGAGGTCTGCTTCCCAAGGCAACGCTTCTGGCCTACAGAAAATCCATGCACAGAGCAGGTAATGTGCATCTGATGCTTTTTGAGATCACCAGGGTGGAGGAGTCTACTTGAATGGTGAGAGGCTGTGGTAAGAATAAAGGCACATCTGGCAGGTCCTCTGCCTCCCAGGTGATAAACCCATGCATTCATATTCCATTTGCCCTGTAGGCATTTACCGTCTTGGAGGCTCGTTATAGTAGCTTAGCTGTATAGAGCCAGAGAACATTGCATACTGGTGTTATAACCAGTGGGCTCTGGCTTCCAAAATACTGGTTCCTCTTGCAATACTAACAGTGAAGGAAACATTCTAGTTCCTCTGCCCAGAGGAGAGCACTCTCCTTGTCTTCAAATGCATCTAACATGCCGTCTCCATTAGAGGGCAGAAGCATGCTTATGCACAGATAAAATAAAACCAAATTACCTGCCCTATGTGCTATATAGCTTGTTGCATTAAGGAAAGGTCGGCCATTATCATGAATGGCCAGACATCTACACCTGCTAGAAGGAAAGAGAAGCAGCAAGAACTGGTGCTTCAAGGGTTAATTTCTGCGATTTAGGCTAAGTTGGTGGTCTTTGTAGCACCTCCTTCTGTTTAAAATTGGAAATAGATTTAATATATGGTAAGTACCGATGTCTAACAAATTTTAAAGACTAGAAGTAATACAGGTAATTACTAATTTTTCAAAAGACCAACAATTTTGAGGATAGAAAAATGCAAAAAAAAAGATTGTTTTTAAATAGTGTCAATTATTAGGAGAACATTTTGAGGATTTCTGTTTATAGTCTGCCTCTGAACATTCCCTGTTTTACAGCCCTCCTGTGAAAGTTTTGATGCACTGCTGTATCTCATTTCTATATGCATGTAATCCTCTGACGTAATAAAGCTATTGCCCATAATTGCAAAGGGAAATCATTGGTTTCTGTTGAATCCAGTGACACAGCTTCTGCGAGGGGTAAAGAAGCCAAGAGTTTGGCCTTAAGCAGATACGGACCTCAGAGGAGTTCAAGCCAACAATTTAACCTTCTTCAGTGTCCTCTAGGTGCCATTGCGGTGGTGATATTTATGACATGGGCACTTTCCCCCTAGAAATTGGAGCAAATCCACAGATCTATCCTTTCAGTTTTGAGTTGTCACCATCAGAGAATGCCAGAGAGCGCTGGCTGCCAGCTTCACTCGCGGGCGCGTGGAAGGGCACGCAGGAACTGCCGGCGAGAGCCACCGGCCTCTCGGCCAGTGCTGGCGCTGGTGGAGGACCCATGTACCTGGAGCTGAGCCTGGTGCGGGCGAGGAAGGCTTCAGGGGGTTGGTGGCACAGGCGCATGAACTGGAGGGACGCTGGTGTGCCAAGAGTGACGTTTTAGTCTAGAGCTGCTAAATTCTAACTCAAAACTGAAAGGAAGAAAATGACAAGGAAACACAAAATTCAAGATTATTCATAAATATTTCCTGGAGACCCTGTTGGATGTTGGGGGAGGTTGGTTCTTTTTCTTTTAAATGGAGGAGGTTGAGGTTTTATATTCAGCTTGAAAGAGAAGAAAAACGTTTGTTATATTCTCTTCTCTGTTAATGTAAGAAACATTTCACTCTGGGCAGAAGCTGGGGGCTGAAATAATGATCTTCTGCTGCTGGGATCTAATAGGTAGTGAATGCTCATGGGTTAGTCCACTGCCCTTTTTACAGACACTTCATCTTTTTACTAAAGGTTTAAGAGGCAGCACAGGCTGCCCTGGCCACTGCCCACGCTTCCTCCCACTGTATGCGCTGGTGCTGCCCGTTGTCTTCGTTTGGGAGGGGAGGGGGCTGATTTCATCCTTTTTGGAGGCTGGGGTTTTTTTTCTGAGTTGGCTGCTGGTCCAAGCCATGCTCCTCAGGAGGCTTCTCCTCGAGCGTGAGGGAGGCACATCGCTGCACAGCGCACAGTGACGGGAGGAAATTTGAATTAAACATATCTAGAAGAGATTATTATAATCCCGGACAGGTATTTGGAACACATTATATTTACAGCCTGGAGCTGAGGGGGAGGTCTGTGCCTTTCCCTCCACCTCACAGTTACCCTGGTGCTGACAGAAAGCAGCTCGGCAACTCCATCCCCTTCCCCTCAGAGAAATGCCAGTTCCCTGAGACATGGGAGAAGAGATGAAGAGGCGGCCTCTGGCATGCAGTTAGTCCTGGTGCAGCCCTTTCCCTCCCTCCAACATCCATTTGCTCTGGTGGGACCCATAAACCTCCGTTCCTGCAGGGCTGAGGTCTTCCTGAATGCTCTGGAGCCTCCCCGACCCCATATCCCTTCCCCTCCCACTGCCTCGGGAGCCTCCAGCTTGGAGATGGGGGTGGGATGGGGATGAGGATGGGGATGGAATGGGGATGGGGACAGCCTGGGGGTTGCCTGTGGGGTTGCACCCTATCCCCACCTCATCACAGACCCGTGTGATCAGAGGTACCATCCCTCTCTCAGGGAAAAAACATAAATCATGTTGCTTTTACAAAACCTCTTGGTTTTACAGAGGCATTCTCAGTGGAGAGAGGTTTTTTCTGGCGTTTTATCAGGGATGGAGTTTACAATCTGATAGAGAATACAGATGAGTTGATAAGCATGGAAACAGGAGAAGATGACTCAGACTCAAATTGGTATTTTAGTACAATAATTGCTTTTTGGTGAACCCAAGAGTGACCTAAATCGAACAGTTCTGAAGGAATCGGGCACTTCTCGCTTGACTTCTGCATGTATTTACTAGTTCAGTAACTTGATTCAACTTCAGTTGACAGCCATAGCTTAGAAGTGAGGAATCAAGGGCAGTTTGCATGAGGGGAAAAAAGTACTTCAGTGCAAAATGTGGAAAACAAATCAATGAAATCTTTATAGTGTTGACTGTATAAGCATGGCCGGAGCCCCGGTTACCTCGATGCAAGGCGTTTGCATGACCTGTGCGGCGCTGAGGTCCCAGCAGAGCCCTCTGGTGCTGCTGACCCTTGCGGGCTGGCGTGGGCTTTGGGTGGAGGATGGGATGGAGACGCCAGCCCTGGCCGGCTCTGTCCTGGAGACACGGAGCTTCTCCGGGCTCCCAGCCCCTCTAGTCCATCCTGGAGACAACGAAGCTCCTCCGGGCTCCCAGACCCTCTGGTCCATCCTGGAGACATGGAGTTCCTCTGGGCTCCCAGCCCCTCTGGTTAGGAATGTGAATGGACAGTCATGGCTGGGCACCGTGGATCGGGGCCCAGACTCTTGACACCACGACAACTGACAGACAAAAGGGGGATGGAGGCTGCTCACAGGCATCATTAACCTCCAGAAATACCATCAACCATCGCTGGCAGCAGTGGGGGAAATAAAACAAGGCAGGTAAGTGGCTGGGCTGCCCGCGGCAAGCAGCGAGACAGCCCTTTCCGCACACAGGGTGTTGGGCTCAATTGGAAGATCCAGCTCTTGTTATCCAGAGAAATGCAGATCTGGCCTTGAAACATTTCCCAAGGTCTTGGCACTCCATTTCGTAGCTGTGTCTCATGCTCTGAATATTCCCAAGGCACTCGCTATCGTCGGATGTCGTCTGACTGTCTCTTGGTTACTGTTTGTTTCTGTGGTTGCACGTTGATAAGGTATCTGGTTATGTCTTGCAGCCCTCAGAATCCAAGCCCAACGTCACCCCTCTCACCGTCCTGGCCCATGTTCTCCGCGCCATCAAGTCCTATGCCCACCTCCTCTACGTCCAGCGACTCATCCCCCATCAGGTCTGTTGCAGAATTCGCTTTGCTTTTTGTTGCTTTTGCTATTTTCTGTTTAATTTACTCAGTTTCCCCCACTTCACTTTCCTTTTCCCTTTGCATCCTGCGCAAGCCCCCCCACTGCAGCTACCTGCACTCAGCAAGAGCGGAGCTTTCAAAGGTCTCCTGCCCCAGGGCAGACCCTTTGAATCCCCCATTGAGCCCCCCAGCAGGCGCCTGCCGGCGCTGGCAGGTCACACTCGCAGTGCTCGGCGTCGCTGGTGGTTTCTGTGGGTTTGCCCAGCCAGTTCAGCTCCTGCGGTTGGCTTTGCTCCTCCCTGCCACAGGTAAGACGTGTGCTGCCTTCCTGGCTGCTGCGAGGAATAACAAGCCTTTGTCAAACGCTGTGATACCTCATTTTCTGACCACGTGCTTTTCTTATCTGGAATCTGAGGAGGGTAAAGAACATGGGGCAGCACAGACATTTGCGTGCTGGGAGCCCGTGTCTCAGGCGCTTGGGCATCGTTGGAGGAAATCGGTCCTGAACGTTATGGACAGGCTATCAGAAGATGTCCAGTGGGATGCTGGAGTAGCAGGTCAGGCAGTGCTAGACACCAGCCCGGCAGGCAGGAGGACACCTCCCCCCGTGTGCCCTGAGATGCCGCAGCAGGATTGGGCGTTGCCTGGGTGGCTTTTGGCACTGGTGATGCAGTCGTGCCACGAGCACAGCATGGCAAGCGTCTGCGACCTGCGGGTACCGGGGGACGCCCAGCCCAGGGCAATGTTGCTTCCGGTCTGCGGATTATCCATCTCTGGTCTGTAGAGAAATCCTCAGATGGGGTTTCTCTCCCCTGAGCCCACCCTGGCACAGTGGAGCAGGAGGCCGTGGTTGCCCCTGTCGGACCGTGGCTCCCAGCCCCTCGGCAGGCACCGGCGCATGGGGCTGGGGCACCCATCCCTCCTCTGAGGGAGACGTGTCAAACCTGTTTGTTCGTTACAGGCACAGACCAAGCTCTTCCCCAACACCTACAGCCATACAAATGCCGCCTGTACAACGGCTGCCTGTTTGGCAGGGTTATTTATTTGTTTTGCTACGCGTCTGCAAAGGCTGGCAACGGCGTAATACCATCCAGGCAGTCTTCCTCCTCGGGGAGAGAGGCTCATCATCCCTGAAGCTGCGCAAGGGCAGATAGGTGAAGCTCCTGAGTGCTTTGCTGGCCTCGTGCCATGCTCGGAGGCAGAAACCTAACGTGAGCCATCCCTGGGGACCAGAGTTTTCCCTAAAAGCCCCGTGGGGCTCTGGCGGGTGCAGTGGCAGCCTGGAGAGCAGCCAGGGGCAGGCTGGGGCTACGGGGATGCCAGGCTGCAGAGGTCATTTTTGGGGGAGAAAAACAACAACTTGAATAATTCCAAGGTAGTAAACCCAAAAATACCTTTTGTTTTTCATCTGACGGTCTCCCCCATGCACTGTGCATGAGCGGTGCCTCCCCGGCAGCTGAGGACCCTCTCTGGAGCAGGAGGAGTGTTTGCCTATCCTGGTTTTTAAGTGTTTGGTGGCTGCTTGTGTCGGGCAGCTGGAATTTGGAGAGGAGAGACCTCTGCTTTGGGGCTGTCTGCACAGCAAAGCCAAAACCGTTCACAGCTTCCCTGGTTTGTGGTTTCTGGGTGAAGATGAACCGCTTTCGCCTGCCTGTTCCCTGGGCTCGCTCGGAGAGAATTCAGGATAAGATCAAGTCCTCGGAAAGATAGAAGTTGGTGAAAAGGCTGAACGAGGAGATGGTGACACCTTGTTCCTTACCCCAGCAGCTCCTCCATCACTTTGCTTGGCCATACCATGGCTGAGCAGCCTGCTGCAGTGCTGGATGCTGCCGGCTGGTCCCACCACCCAGTGCCTGGGCAGGTTGGCACCGTCACTGTCCCCATGGCCGGGCGGTGTCCCACCTTCCCACCAGCCTTGCTCCAGCCCAGAGCCAGACAGGACAGGAGGGTGGCCGCGGGTGCAGGGGGTAGGGGACAGCTCTGCGTGCCTGCGTGTTGCCGGTGGGTTCCTGAGCTCCTTCATTTCCTCCCTGCGTCTGCTGGTGATTTGCTCCATTTCTGGCTCTCCCTGCTCTAATTCACTCCCCCGCAGCGTGGGCACACTGACACTTCCCCAGTAAAATCTAATGGCTCTTAAATCTTTTTTATCTTCAGGTACAGTCTCTAAAGAAGTGCAGCAAATTCTTCATGGACCTGCTTGTTTTTCTGTGTTGAAATCCCCTTCCCAAGTGCTAATTCTTCCTTGCAGAACTCTCCTTGTGTTTGCAGCTGCACTGGCTTTGGCAGCAAGTGGGGCCGGTGGGCAGCGGGTCGCTGCCGGCTCCTGCTGCCTCCAGTCCGTTATGGCCCTTCAGAGACCCACAAAACATTTCCAGCTCCCCGATGCACTTCTGCCTGGAGATGCCCTTCTCCTGTCCAGCGCCTGGGGCTTGCCCGGGGATGCCTGGCTCAGGCTACCCCTGGTGGGCACCAGTCCCGGGCTCCGGTCCTGGTAGTGCCAGCTGGGCTCAGACTGGGATTTGCAGCATGGTGAAAATGGGGGCTCATCCCCAAGAGCCTTCAGCCTCCTCTGGTGTCTTCCTCGCTCTTCCCCTGAGCAGCATAACCTTGGACCCTTGTCAGAGCAGGAGAGGTCCTTGGACTCCTCTTCAACGTGCACCACTTACATGGTCCCCTCTTCGACACAGTGGGGAGGGGAGTGCTGTTGTGTATGAGTGGAGTATTTTTTATACCAATAAATGCTTTCTTTTTGCAGCTCACCACTGCGGAAAGCCCGAGCTTTGTACGCCTGTAAAGCAGAACACGACTCAGAGCTCTCCTTCACGGCTGGCACCGTGTTTGATAATGGTGAGTCCTCGACTCGGGGCAGCGCTGGGAGCAGGAGGAGGTGGGCTCATTTTTCAGTGCAATATTTAGGCTGCAGTTCCCAGAATGCCAGGAAAGTGGGATTGAGAAAGCTGCACCCGGTGCCGTAGGAGCCCGGCGCTGGGCTTTCCTGGAGCTGAGCCTGGAGCAGGGTTTGCGGCAGAGGAAGGACACGGGAGGGCAGGGGACGTACTGGGAGGGTTTGTAACACACCGTCAAATTAGCTTCCTTCTAACGATGGTGGCATTGCCTGTCACTGGCAGCCACCCACCTTCTGCCTGCCCGGGAAGCACTGTGGGACACGCTGGTAGCTGGTAGCTGGGCGGTGGAGAGGCAGGAGACGTCCCTGTCACCTCAAATGGACACTTCTGTCACAGCACCTCCCATTTTGTGTAATGTACATGTGAGATGCCACAGAGCCAGCGTCAGCAGCAATAGGAATACGGTTACAGAGAAGGACACTTGGCTGTTATTTATTTTAGCACTGAGTTTTGCAAATTACTGGTTTTCTTTCCATGACCCAGGGAATGATCTGGGCTCTCAGTTCATGGGTTTCCTTTCACTCCTCTGTTTAAGGACTATCCCATTTCCACCACTAGGAATCCCATGAAAGAAGCAAGCAGAAATACTTAAAAGACAGGCATTAAATCTGAGGTGTATCTTGCCTTACTTTTCGTATCCATCCTGAAAACAGCTGATCATCCAGCTGTCTTCAGGATCAGTGTGAAAACTGCCTTTTCAAGATCCTGATTTATTTCCTAAGGGAAATAAATCCTAATGGAGACGTGCAAAATAAGAGGGACGAAAAGATGGGATCCCCCTTCTCTCCCCCGGAGATGTCCACTTTGCCACCCGCTGCCTGTCCCCGTGGTGTCTGAGCTGCCAGCCCGGGGTGATGGGTGTTTTGGCCCCGGCAGTGGCAGTGGCTGCACATCCACAGGACATGAGGTGATGACAGACTGGCTCTCGTGTCCGTCTGGATCAGGGCTGGGTTTCGGCGGGTTGGTAGCGTGCAGCCCCGCATGGAGGGCGTGCAGAGGTTCTCCAGGCTATGCTTGGGAGTATGAAGTGCAGGCTCTGATCTGCAGCAGGAAATAAAAGGCAGAAGTCTGGTGAGGCATGGTGTCACCTTTGGGCTGTGCTCTGTCATCAGCAGCCACGGAGCAGGGACGGTGCCTGGCGCTGCCCCCGCTGCCGGCACTGTTTGCCGTCCTGGCAGCTGCCCGGCGCTCCAGCTGCTCGCTGAAGTTATTCGAGACCCCGCGGTACACGCGTCCCGGCACTGCACCGCGGCCATACATGGCTCACCCACTGCGGCAGAGCAAGGTGCTGGCGGGACCGCACAGCCACTGTGTGCCGGGCTTTGGGGGCTGCCCCACCACACCGCGTCCCTCCCGGGGACATGGACCCTTATCTAAATGCGAGGGAGAAACCGGTGAGCGGGTGACCCACACCAGTGTTACCATATACAGAGCCATACCTCACCCGTCTTCTGGGTAGGAGAGATTAGTTTCCGAGTATTAGCACCAGAAATATTCTATGCAGTTGCCATAATGTTTCACGCAGGAAATGGAAAAGGAGCATGTGCTTTTTTTCCTCTGGATACCGAGAGCTGGAATAGGTGGGCTCTGGTTAGTCAGGTTTTTGGAGATGACATTAATGAACATAGATTTTCTGTTTCCTGCATCAAGGGAAAGAGACTGTGCCCCGTGGAATTAAGCATCTCTGGTTTAGATATAATCCCAATGTAAAGAAAAGACTTTTTACAACTTTCCAAGTAGTTCTCAGCTTTTATATGTTAAGCATTGTCATTTGGGAAACTGCTACCACATGCACTGGTTTTGCCCTGGGATATACATGAGAATATAGCATAAAGGGGAAGAGAATGAATACATGTGAATTAAAGAAAATACTTTTCCTAAGCAACTCCATAGATATCTTATAAATAAACATGGGCTCCCCTTTGAGAGGCCGTGGGAATTAGAGCAGCTAGGAGGGGAACAAGTTTGAATTAAATACATTGTGTTTGCTAGATAAAAATCAATGGATTATTCAAGGGAAAAAACATACAGCATGTTCTAATCACTTAGCAGCATAGCCGAGGCTCACGTTAGCTGGGGGAAGCGAGTTAGAAACAGCACTGCTTGGTAGAAATGTTATGATGATGATGATGATGAAAGGGTTTAATAAAACCCAGCGAAAGCAAAATGGGTCTTGGAAATAGTTCGAGACAGGGTCTCATTTGACTTCAGGGCTGTCTGAGGTTGCGCATGGCAGAGCAGCGTCCCGTCCCACTGGGAAATCGGATGGTGTTGCCCACACCGAGGGGCATCCGCAGCATACAGAACACCAGGTTTTGAGAGGTCCCGCTAAACTCCAGAGCTTTTAGTTCCCTTTAGTTACGTGAAACCTGGGTTTTCCAGCAGATCTTGTGCACTTGATAGTTGCGTGTCCTTGTTGTGGCGCTAAATGGGAGGGACACCCTGGGCCCGTGGAGGCCTGGAATCAGGGAGAGTGAGAGTCACGGTCAGGGAAGGGATGATCATATGTGTTTTTAACAAGCAATCACCCCTGAGATGGAAAACTCCAAATTCTGAAGCACGGGACCCCCACCTGAGCTGCTGCTGCTGGATACTGAAGTTTTATGCTACATTAGGAAAGTTGTGTTGCATTTCTCCTCTAATTCTGTAATAGGAAATGAGATCCTATCTGCTCGTGTGCCCTGCTCTGTCTGAGAGCACCTGCACAGAAATAAAAGGCTGCCTTTGGGACATAAGTGATTTTTTAAGGCAAAAGCAGCAGCTGGAACTCACATGACTTTCGGTTAAGGCACTTTCCCAGCCCATTTGCTGAGACCAGGGGGCTGAAGACTCCAAAGACACAGACACACACACACCCCAATTACAACTTCTTTTCTCTTAATGGCCACCGTTCGCTGATGGGGCACGGTGAAGCCTTTACTCCCACCCGAAGGGAGGTAACCCAGTAGCTTTTCATGCGTTTTTTGCCCTTGCAGGCTGGAGGTAGCATTTTTCTTCTGAGCAGACTGCCTTAGCCTTTGGGGCTAGAAAAGCCCGGAGACTTGGGCATGGGAGGGTGAAGGCGTGGAAAAAGAAGCTGGAACAAATGAAACCTAAAAATGTGTAAACCTAGGAGCTGGGACACTGTGGCTCTCAAAACTATTTAGTTTTCTGTGTTGGTTTTTTTTTTCATTAATAGATTACTACGTACAGTATTCCTCTGCAGGCATACCCAGTAGTGATGGGCTTTGCCATGCTGGGGAGGACTGGTCTCTCCCAAAGTGTGGAGATCTTTGGAACTTAAAACACTTCTGTCTTTCTGGATCTTTCTCCCCGGTCAGTGTCAGTCGTGAATTTTGCAGAGAGAATGGCCATGCTGCGATCGATGGGGCTGTGGGGAGGGCCGGCACCGTGCCGACGGGGCAGGGAGTGGGCAAAGAGGGGGACAGCGGGGACTCCCATCACTCTCGCAGTCGATGCCGGACACCGTGTAGAGGAGCGGACCCTCAGTGTCACAGAAACCAGGGCAGCTCTGCAATACTGACCCGGCACTTTTCATCCTGGGGCTGTGGGGAATATTCCTCTGTCTGCATTGGCATAACCCTGGTTCCTGTAAAATCAGCAAATCTTCGGTAGTTGATTGAATAAAGAAAGAGCGTAAGTCTTTTGAGGACTGATCAGATTTTTCGTTTCACAGAAATAAGATCGCACTGTTTGCTTTCCTGCCCGGGAGCGTTTGCTAATGCATTTTCTCCCTCAGCCTGGTGTGAGGCCAGGCCGGCACCTGCAGGGTTACGAGGCGATGGAGTTACCCGCCTTCTCTTGAGCTTCAAAGAGATTTTAGCACAAACGTGGAAGAAGTTTTGACCCCTTGTTTTTGTCCCAAATGCTTCACTTACGTCAGCCCTGCAGCACCAGCTAGTATTTGGAAACCCAGTCCGTGGCTGAGCCTGCAGACGTGGTCCTTCTGCTTGGTCCTTCTGCTGGTTCCACCATGTGACCTTTGGTAAGGGGAGGCAGAGGGAGCCCATGGGTGAGCAGAGGGAGCACTTCAGCTTCCCGAAGTTTCCTTATTTCAAAATAAGCACAAATTAAGGGCCTTGCTCTCTCCCAAGAGCAACTTTCAGGTTGTCAGCACACAAAGAGCCATGTCCTCTACACCATCACCCCCTCCTGTAGTAACATGTCTTTTCCTTCTCTCCTCAAGTTCACCCATCCCAGGAGCCTGGCTGGCTGGAAGGGACCCTCAACGGGAAGACGGGATTAATCCCCGAGAACTACGTCGAGTTCCTATAACTTTGGGCGTGAGAAGCGCCACTGCTGAGCTTTACATGGTATCCATGGCAGCTGCTGGCAGGAGTCCTGCAGACCATTTTGCTCTTTGCCCCTGTGCGACGCAGGGTGAGGACTTCCCCGTACCCGCTGAGATGAATGTTTGTGTGGATAACTCCGTACGTGTCCCCTCCTGCGGTGCGTGCCGGGGCAGCGGTCCCAGGGAGACGGCTCGACTTCAGCCCGGAGCAGAGGCAAGCGATGCCTGAAGCCCACGTCCCTGCTGGGAGCCCTCGCAGCCATCAAACCCCCCCGGCAACACAGCAGCTCCATGCCGCAGCCCTGCTGCTCCACAGGGGCTGAGCCTGCGGACTGCGGCCCGGCATGGGAGAGGCGCCGAGCCTGGTGCTCCCTGCAGCAGGACCGCTGGGAAGAGCATCGGTGGGAGCTGAGGGACCCCAAGGCATCCTGTGCTCTCAGGCCCTTCTCAGCTTTCCGACCAGCCTGAGCGGAGCCAGGAGCGACCAGCCCCTCTCGGGGTGAGGTGCTTTGGGCTGACACCAAGCCATGGGCTGTGTCTGCAGCGGTTCGCGTGAGCAGAGCGTCCCTTGCAGCGGGGACAGCCCCGGCCGGGATGGCCATCCCACCATGCACAGCAGGGCTCTGCTCTCGCAGGCGAGAGCCAGAGGCTCCCTGGGCTCTGCAGGGTGGGCACGGCACTGGCAGGGCTCAGCACGGTGGAGGGGAGAATATTTTGGACCAAACTTCTCAAACTTTTTTTTTTTTTTTTTTTTTTTACAAAAGAAAAAAAGATTTAGATTTTTGCAAGTTAAACATCTGTGATCTGTGCAGCCTGCGTTTCCTCCCTGGAGGGCAAGGTGCAGCTCCAGATAAACACCGCTCCTGCCGTCTCACTGGTTTGTATCTCGGCTTTCCAACGCACATTGCACAGAGACATCCATGCTTTCCTGAATGCCTGGGATGCTGACGTGCCATTTTGGAGCTGCGTTTGCCACTCTCCACCAATGCTTTTTAGGTGGTCTCCTTGCTTGAAGCCTGGCGTGTAGTCTGTCCGTGCCAAGTCTGTGCAGTACTGGTTGTGCAAGGTAAATTATTTCCATCCTCACGGGACATTTATTGTTGGTGTGGCCAACCTACGGTCTGCAGAAATCAAAGGATGAGCCCTGGGGCTCCACCGCCCCTCTGTTCCCGCCCTGGAGAGGATGCTCCTGCCTCCCTGGATGTGCGACAAGTGGTTGGCAGAGCGAGTGTGCAAATCCCGCTCCGTTTGGGGTCATTTTTAAGGGGGAGGGTGGGAGAAGGAGCCCTGCGGGACTGCAGAGCTGGGCTGGCCGGCTGGCGTGGCGAGAGCTGGAAAAGTTATATTTTGTGATAGAAAATGGTGAAAGAAACCCCAGCCTGGTGGCGGAGAGACTGTTGTGCAGGAGTGACACCGTCGCACACTGCTGGGGGATGGATGTCCTGTCTTTTTTGTAATAATTTTAAAGACACCGAGTGACTGAACTGCTGTATGTGTCACTTTTTATTTTTGAAAGAATTAATGTATAAATAGAGTATCTTAAAATATTGTAAGGGAAAGATCTATATTTGATATTTTTAGAAGACCTGTAATGAGAGAAGCGAAGGACATTTGAAACCGGTCACAGAAAAGCGCTTGCAGACACACTCGTGTCCACAGCCACCCTCCGGGCCTGGGGCTGCCTTCGCCTTCGCTTCCTGGTGTCACTTAGAACTGAGGGAAAACGAAATTCCAGATCGCTTTACGTTTCTTTCACAGTAATTAAACTTCCTGGACTTTTGTCTTGGGAAAAAAAAAAGAAAAAGAAAAAAAAACAAAAAGAGAAAGAAGTCGATCTTTTTTTTCCTGATTTCTAGGGCGGGTGTGGCAGAGCTCACCTCTGCAGGATGGCTGCCTCTCCATAAGTGACGCTCTGTCCCCCCTGGGGAGGCACTGGCACATCACAGCTGGTGCTGTTCGGGCAGGGGTGAAGCCTCCAAACCACGTTTTCTGCTCTGAGGTGTTGGGTGAAGAGGGCCGAGAGGTTTGTAGGGATAAAAGGCAGTGTTTCACTGGCAAGTTGCTGGTTCACGTTCATCCTTGGACTTACTAGTGAACATTTGTGCCATTTGCTGGTTTTCCTGGAGCAGAGGATGGGGCTGGGCAGTGGCTGCGGTGCTCCCCGCTGGCGCTGGGACCTCAGGGGGTGCTCAGAGCTGGCTCTGGCACCCACACCGCTCCGGTGAGACCCCTTTCCAGGGCCGCAGGAGAGGGATGGGAAGGACTAATGGAAAGGAGAAAAAAAAAAATGCTTAATCATAGAGTCATAGAATGGTTTGGATTGGAAGGGACCTTAAAGCCCACCCAGTGCCACCCCCTGCCCTGGGCAGGGACACCTCCCACCAGTCCAGGTTGCTCCAAGCCCCGTCCAACCTGGCCTTGGACACCTCCAGGGATGGGGCAGCCACAGCTTCTCTGGGCAACCTGGGCCAGGGGCTCTCCACCCTCATTGTAAAAAAATATTAATATTTCATCTGTCAGCAGTATTTGCTTGTGTTCAGGACTGTCCCGTCCTGAGCCGCTCCTCCACCACGGTCCCTCCTGCCTTCGTGGGACGCTGCTGGAGCCAGTGGCTTTCAGCTTGGACGAGAGTTCCCAGCGCGGCCTCTGTCTCCAACCTGACTCTCGGCCTCTGAAGAGAAAGCGTACTATGGACAAATGAGACTTTCAAACATATTAGAAACACCTTAAAAGGCATATTTTAAGGATATGATATTTAGGGGCCTCTTTAGTAATGCTGCAGGAGCACCGGCACAGGCTGCTCTGCTGCCAGTCCTTAAAACTTTTCAGTGCAGCGTGTCCCCGCTTTGGCTCCTCAGATGCTCAAGTTATTCTGAGACAGGAGTAAATTCCTTTTCCTAGGCACTTAGGAGCTTTTGGATATACTACCTAGAGAGTAATTGGGAACAAAAGTCCCACGCAAACGTATTTACAAGATGTCTTCTGGAGGAAAGGAAAATAAAGCATAAGCAGAAGTTATTGCTCTTAAAGGAGAGCTAGTGGATTTTTTTTTTTAATTAAAACTTTCCGAAAAGAAAAATTTGGCTGAAACGCTTACTGAATGTTCCCATTTTGGGCCAGCTTGAATACTGGAGTAAACACATTGGTTTATTCCGAGAGAAAGTAAAGATAGAAAACATTTTTTTACACCAGCTTGACATGGCATTTGGTGCTTAATATTAAAGTCATCAGTCACAATTATAAAAAAAGCAGGGACAGTCAGATGTGCCGATAGGTAAAGTCTCTCCTGTATTCCCTGTCCCATCGTTTTAGGCATTAAACCAAAACCACCAGACACAGGGCAATAATATCTGTTGAAACAGACACCAAACGAGCCTCAGGGTGCAGTCCTGCCATCCCGTAAGTCAATGGTAGAAGTCCCACGGGTTGCCCATGGCCAGGCCACCGTGCACCAGCCTTGTCCCCACATCCCCGTGGCCACCAACATGGGTGGCATTTCTGAGGTCCCCATGGGCCCCTGTTCGAGCTGCTGGCCTGTGTGTCTTCACTGATTTGGTGAGGTTTTGCAGCAAGAAGTGAATCACCTCGGATGGTTTGGGAGCACCCGGGCTGCTCCAGCGCTCCTGTCACCTCCTGGTGTCCCGCTGGGGGCTTGGGCTGGGGTGGGGTGGGTTGGGGTTGGGATTGGGATTGGGTTGGGTTTGGGATTGGGCTGGGTTGGGCTTGGGGATGGGGTTGTGGTTGGGTTAGGGGTGGGTTGGGTTGGGTTAGGATTGGGTTGGGTTGGCTTGGATGCTTTTTCTCGAGCAGGCTATTACTCAGTAAGAACAACAATTTCAGACTCTGGCCATGAATTTTTCAGATTCCCATCTGGCTCTGCAGTCAGACAAAACATCTTCCTGGTAATTGTCTTGTCTCGAGAAGACTTCTGCCGAGTTCGGTGGCCTGAATAGCAGCCCAGACCATTACAGCTAATTACAGACGTGCTCCGTAGCCGCTTGCAGTGCTCAGTTATTGCTGTAACAGGGGGGTATGCAGATGCTGTTTCCAGTGCTTTAAGCTGCAGACGGGCTCCTGCTGGTCCCTGCTGCTGCTTAACGCAGCTTTATCCTGAGCGACTGCCGTGCGCTGCCTGTACTCAGGTGCTGTGAACGTGTATTGAACCATCACCCCTCCTCTGGGCGCCGGAGGGATGGGACCCGTCCCAGGACGGGGTCTCCTCCGGGGCACACACGGGTGCGCAGGCAGTGACGGGTCCGGCTGCACAGGGCACGGCGAGACAAACGCCTGCACTTCGGGGAGCGGAGTGAATCCTGCTCTCCAGTCCTGACACGGGAGTCGGCTTGTATTGATTTCAGGCTCTGCTGCTGCTTTATTTTGTAAACTGCAGTAGGAGCACTGGAATTTTCCCTGGAAGAAGGATATCGCTTATTTTAGTTTCACTTCTGCTGACGGCTTGGAAGAGGGTGGCAGTGAGGGACGGGACGAGGATGCTCGTTAGAGCCTCGTAGCGCTGTCACGCCTGCGGCCGGCAATAACCAGCTGATGGCTCTGTTTAAATACTGAAGAGGATTTATTCTGATTTATCTGAGAGATTTCACAGCACAAATCCAAACAGCTTCAAGTAACATTTGTTTCAGTCCCCCAGGGTTGCCTTGCCTTTCATTCTGGGCACGGTCTGCCCCGAGGAGCGCTGGGCTGCAGGTGATGCTCGGGCTCGAGGAGCTGCATCCCCATCGGCTCTTTCTTTCAGATTACTTTTCAGGAGGATTTCGTTTGCTGTGAGAGCTCGTCCGCCGCCGGCCTGCATCCCTTGCAGGGCAGTGCCAGGGGAAGCGGGGAGTTCCCTGGGACCTGCCCCGGGTAAGGTGGGATTCGGGGGACACCCTGCGGGACGCTGCCCTGCTCCTGTGGCGCCTGTGGCCACCCTGCTGCCGGGGAGCCACGAACGTCGGGAAAGCAAAAGAGCAAAACAGAAGGTCACGGGAGCTGCAGCGGGTCAGGGCTTGGGGGGAAGGGTTTTTTTTTCATGGTAGATACACCACTTCACCCAATTGCTGTTTCACAGAGATTTTGATGCCCAGAGGCAGAACCTCACTTTGTGTGAAGCCCTTCAGGCTGTAAGCATGAGCTGATGGACCCCCTACAAAACCTGAAAATCAATATTGTCCTTTGCCACGGGAAAACGCAGAGTCTTCTGCTTCTCCCCCACATCCATGGGAAAAGCTGTCTGGCTTAGAGCTACTGCGGCGTGAGAGGGAGAGAGGAATAAGGGAAAAAAACCCACCCCAAAACCTGATATTTCTTGTCCCAAAGCACTCTCAGAATAGCTCTTTCCCTCTCTGCAGTGACACATTTTTCCTGTAGCGACATCATTTATATTTTTTTCAGCCTTCAAGCGTATAGTCCTGAAAAAGGCAAAATAAAAAAAGTTCCTCAGCGCCCGTGAAGCCCTTTCTGCCCGTCGGGCTCAGCCCTGTCCCACTGTCACCCGGCGGTGTCCCAGCCCCGTGTCCCACGCAGCCTTTGGGGAAAACAGACCCCGACCCCGCTTCTTATTGCAGTCTTTGGTGCGATCTCCAGAAATGACTGAAATAGCACAAAACTCGTGATTCCAGTGCTCTCTGAAGCAGTGCGCAGTAAATCACGGCCAGCCTGGAATAGCACTTGGTAATAAAATCCAGAGCACAGAAATACCCTGGCGACAGGGCGGGACACGGGACGGGCACCGGCCGAGAGGCAAACCTGTGTTCCTGCTTGGAACACGGAGACGTTATTTCGCTGGAAGCAGGCGCAGGCTGATTACGCATAAGCTTTTTTCCCGCTGGCCAAGAAGGCGTTCGCTCAGCGTTTTCACCAGCTGGGCTGGGCAGGAGCAGGGCCCCGTCCCCCCCAGCCCCGACCCCTGAGCAGGGCACCCGCAGCCGGAGGCATCTGCCCCGCGGGACGCGGGTCTCTTCTTTTTCCCTGTTTCTTTTCATCTGTTTTTTCTGCAGCATTTCAACATTGTCGCTTGCTTTGGAGACAGGGATGGAGGCGTGAGCAAGGAAAGCGATGCCAGTAGGGAAAAAAATAAAAAAGAGGCATGTTCAGGCTGTGTTCGGTGTCAGTGGGTCAGCGAGGGCTGTGCACGATGTACCCTGATCCCAGGGAGCGGAGGCAGGGAGGGGGAAGGGGAAGGGGAAGGGGAAGGGAAGGGGGAGGGGGAAGGGGAAGGGGAAGGGAAGGGGGAGGGGGAAGGGGAAGGGGAAGGGGAAGGGAAGGGGGAGGGGGAAGGGGAAGGGGAAGGTGCTCCCTGGGGGCAGCGAGGCACTGGGTCCATCATCCCCACAGGGCCGGCAGCGATAGGAGCATCCTCAGCATCCCTCTGGGGAGATGTTAGAATTTTATTTTAGTAGCTGTTTATATTTAATGGCCAAATGAGCCCAACCTCTAACGTCACCTCTCTCGGGCTGGGGGGCACGCTCTAAAAGAAGCACTGGGGTATTTTTTCACGCTGCAGCGGTGACACCCCATAGACCTGATGGACCAAACACAAGCCTGGTGCCGTGCCCCGCATCGGTGGGTGCTCAGCCCCCCCCATCCCCAGGAGCCCCCAGCCCCAGCAGCACCCTGGCAGACCCACATCCCCAGAGAGGGGAGCGGGGCCATGTCCCCCCCATCCCAAGGGACCCGGCGGTGCGGGAGCAGGAGCCAGGAGCCGGCCGGGCCATTCCTGACGGATGATGGCACTTGGCAGGAGGCGCTGGCTGTGGCTGCGCCCTCCCCGGTCTCAGTTTAGAAGCTTATCGCTGCCGGGACGCTGCTTGCTTGCTTTTCTCCAGAAACACCATTGTCTCCCCCAGTTTTTAACTCCCGTAGATGCATGCAAGATGCTCAGCGCTCACAGGGGCTGTGCAAAGCCAGGCGGTGGGCACAACGCATCCCTCCCCAGCCAGACCCCCAGGACGGGGGGAGCAACGGCTCCGCGCCGCAGCGGGACCGCACATGGCGTGGGGTTTAATGGAGCAGATGGGACAGGCAAAATGTGCATGTCCTCGCTGAAGGTGTGAGGAACCGCACGTGTAATTGCTGGATCTGTCCCACCCATGGTGACACATGGGGATGGGGACAGTGGATGCTCTGCAGCCAGCTCAGCATGGACCGCACGCTCATCCTATCCCTCATTCCCGGTTCCCATCAAGCAGTCCCTCGCAGCCATCCTGCACGGCCAGGGCTGGGACGCATCCCTGGGCTGCTCTCCCCGATGATCCTGGCCAAACCCAGCAACTTGGCCTAACGCAGGGATGGATCCATGCCCGGCCAGTGTCACCGTGGCCACTGGCCCCCGCAAGACCGGGCTGCACGGGCGGCTGAGGGCGACAGCCCCAGCATCACCTGCACTGGCCGGACTCACCAGTTTAATGGAGGATTGATCGAAGTGAGACTGGTCTGCAGCTGGGGAGAGTTACCTACACCAAAAAAGAAAGCAAGCCCAGTGCTGAAGGGACACGTTCTGCTTAGCAAGTGCATGGTATTTTAATTATTCTAACGAACCAGAAACCTCAAAGCAATTATATTTTGTACATTTGGGCTAATTCAAATTTTTAGCTTTTGGGAAATAAAGATTAAAAGCAAGGGTTTTTTTTTTTTAAGAAATAGCCATTTAAAGTTCTATTCTCTGGGTGAGGAGCTGATTATTTGAAGACAAGCACGCAAAGCAGCTTGTAATTTAGCACAACTGTTTGACGGCTCACGAGGTAGCACCTAGCTATTACTTATTATAAATCCTCCCTTCTGTTAATGAAGCTTATTCCTGCTTCTAAACCTCAGACAAAGGGGTCTAGAAAATCGCACCTGTGCTCTAAAACTCACTGACGCACTCAGGAAGGGAAGCGAAGCCCCAGCAAGCTGGAAATCTGCCGCAGGGCTCAGGTTCTGGGGGGGGTGGGGGGTGTACTGGGAAGATGGCCGGGGTCTGGGAGGCCAGCGGGGTTGAAATAAACCCGTTTCCACAGGGGGATTTCCGTGTGCCTGTGGCCCATCTCCCCGGGAGCTGCTGGCTCTGCAGCAGCATCGCGTCCCGCCTGCCGCTCCCCCTCCCCGGCTCCACACCAAGGCCCAGCCGTTTACCCTCGCCAATTAGCTAATTACATCATAGCTGCCAACTGATCAGAGCTTTTGTTAACAACCGCCTGTGAGTTGAGGAGAGAGAGGCGTCGTGGGCAATGGCAAAGGTGCGGCGAATGAGCCCCAGAACAGCTGAAATAATAGAACGGGAGCGAAGGCAGCCCCTGGTGTGAGCGGTGCTGCGGTGGGGGGGGACAGTGCCCGGTTTCACAGACTCATAAAATCATAGAATCACAGAATCGTCTCGGTTGGAAGGGACCTTTCGGATCATCGAGTCCAACCATCAACCCAACACCGACAAAACCCCCACTACCCCATGTCCCTCAGCACGTCTGCCCGGCTTTTAAATGCCTCCAGGGATGGCGACTGACCCCGGCTATCATTTCTGACACGTCCCGCTCGGGGGCACGGGGAGGCTCTGCCCGGGAGGGTGAGGTGGCGCGGCCACCCCGGTGCTGGCGTGTCCGGGGGCGCCGGGTGGCAGTGTCACCGCTGCGTCACGCCGTGCCCTTGTGTCCCCACCGTCCTGGGGCTCTCCCGACGCCCCGGGTGTCTCGCTACGGCTGCAGCAGGCGCAGAAAGGTATTAAAATAGAATTAGAAGCGAGGTCTCCTGTTAAGCAAAGCAAAACATTAGCTTCATGCAAAGCTGGGTGGGAGAAGTGGGGTTTAAAAGAAAACTGCCGGGCGCTTACGAGAATACCAGTTGGCGTTTCCAGTTGCTGGGACGGCACCGCAGCCTCCCCGGTGGTCCCTGCTCCCCCGGCAGCCAGCGAGGAGGGTGTTCATGAGCTGGCGTGGAGAAATGTGGCGGCGGTGTCTGGCTCTGCCACGGCAGGCGGTGCCCGGGGCCAGTGCGGCGAGTGCGGGGCCGGTGGGGACGATGACCTCCTGCGGCCCCGCAGCCCGGCCCGGACCTGCCACTGCAAGCGCCTGTGGGCTTTGGGTTCAACTTGTATTTCCAGCTGCCGTTGGAGCAGCTCTTGTGCAAACACGCTTATTCTGATGTCGTTTAACTACAGCTCGCTCCTGAGGGAGAACCACCGGCCTGGCCCGCAGCCAGGGCTGAGGCGGCTCCGTCACGCTGGGCCCTCCTCGCCCGCCGGCCCGGGGTGGTGGCACCTCTGCTGGGGATGGTGGCACCTCTGCCAGGGTCCAATGGCACCTCTGCCGGGGACGGTGGCACCTCTGCCCAGAATGGAACACCTCTGCCCGGGATGGTGGCACCTCTGCCAGGGGCCGGTGGCACCTTTACCCCGTGCCCGGCTCCCGAGAGGGGCTGGAGGGGGGGGGCCGGGGCTCTGCTGCCTCCTGCCCCCGGCCCCGGCTGCCAGAGCTGCACCCCCAGAGCAGGGAGGGAGGGGAAAAACACGCCTGCTTGACGTACAGTGCCCTTTTAATTGCTAGCCTGGTAATTCCATAGATGTGGCTTTTTAGAGCTTATTAATTTTGCCACAGTCATAATCTGTAAAAAAATATTTCTGGGATTGGGAAATGCACATGCTTCGGCTGGCCCGTGCCTACCTTTATTTATTTATTTTATTTAAATTTGGTTTTGGTTGTTTTTTTTATTAAATGAATGTTGCTCGGTGTTGGCCTGGCACCTGAAATGCCTGCTCCTCCGAAAGGCCCGGGGCCGGCCCTCCAGCCACAATCAGCAGAACCAATTAAACCACAAGATCATAATCACTCCTCTGTTTATTATTTATTTCCCCAGCAACAATGATATATTTAGACCATCAGCTTTGAGCTTTTTCTGACCCATTATGCTCAGCAAATCCCAGCAGCCACGACAGGAGCCAGCGCTGGCCATGGCGGGGGGACGCCAAGGGACACCGGTGCCACGAGCCCCCTGGTCCCCGAGGGGGATCCCTGGCCCCCGGCAGCCCCTCGCCCGGAGCGGGGCCTGACCCACACCTGGGAAGAAGCATCTCCACAGAAGGGGGAGGGTGTGAAAGCTACATCCATCAGGTTTCTTCTGGTTTCCTGGGTGTTGGGTTGGCTGGATTTTTTAATTTCTTCTGGTAATTGCTCTGGTTTGTGCCCGGTAGGAAGGTGCATTTTTGGTGTGCAGTAGGAACAGGAACACCTGCAGCTCTTTGCAGCGCGGCTGCAGAAGTGCCACCTGCAAACCAGGAAGGAAAAAAAAAGAAGAGAGGATGACAGAAATGAGGAATTAAAAAAATGCTGGTTTTTAATTTAGGGTTGCTTCTTGTGGGAGCGTAACTGCGGCCATGGTGGGGCCGGTGGCCGGGGCAGGCACCTGCAGGGGAACGGGGGCTCAGCCCTCCCTGCTCCGGTGGCAGAGGCTCCATGGTAGATGGCAGTGGTTTGGCCACGGCCGCAGTTAAAGAGCAACGGATGGCTCAGTGATTCGGAAAACATGAGTCGACCATTTGTAGAGCAGCATTAATGATACCATCTCTAAGGAGAAACGGCAAAAGCTGGGCTTATGGCAGGGGAAAAGTATTTGTCAAACTATTTGTGATATATTATTTAGGCAAATAGTATTTCTTAATAGCTTATTGGACAAATATTATGGTTTCAGAGCTCCTGATTCCCTTGGCAGCCTCTGTTTTTCCAAGTTCATTACTCTTTCAGTGGCTTCATCCTGGTCCATCACGCTGGGACGGTCGGTGTCCCATGTCCCCAGCCTCCTGCGGGCAGCGCTGGGGGGTGAGCGGGCCGAGTCCTGCTGCTCCCACGGGACGGGGAAACCCTTCCACCCTACGGCCTCGCAGCACTGGCAGCCATGAGTCCTGCAGGCCCCTCCCGGCATTTGCCCCATGCCACCCTGGGGAAACCTGGGGCGTCCTGCACGTCGGCAGCACGGTGCAGCCACCGGTGCCGGGGGCTCCGGGACGGGATGCAGCCGGGAGAAGCTTCTCGGTGGGTGCAGCCATCCAGGTTGTCCCCCGCAGCTCCCCCGGTCCCCAGCCCAGCTGGGTGCCCATGTCTGTGTCCATGTCCGTGTCTGCGCCTGGCGGGAGGAGCCGGCAGCTCCCGCAGCAGCAGCCGGGACACGGGGGTTTGAAGGACTTGGCGCCTTGTGCACAGTCCCATTACCTGTGCGGCTGATTCACACGCGCTCCCAAGGGATGTCCCAGGCAGCAGGAGAGCACGGCAGGACCTGAGCCTGGCCGGTGGCTTTTCCGCAGGGCCGTTGTGTGACTGCAAAACTTGAACTTCTCTTTGGGCTGGGCTTTTCCCTTCTTTTTTTTGCTCCTCTCCTGAAATGAAGCTCATCTGGGAGGTGTTTGACTAATCCCCCACCCCCACGTTCCCACACCTGCGGAGGGGGCTCTTCGGTTATGCTGCACAAAGCCCACTCCATCCCCCCTCCCGGAGACACCCGCTGACACCGAAGCCCGGCACCCCCCGCTTCGAGCCCCGGCACTGTCAGCCTTTGTCCCCGAGCGGGGCCGCTCCGCTTTCAGTGCCTGCTCACCGCCATCTTCAAATTAACGCGGCAGGTTTCTATTAAGGTAATTAATGAGGAAGGCGTGCACAGCAAGCTACATGGGGCACTCACCTGGGGCTCGCCGTGCGGGGGTGTCGCGGTGAGGCAATGGCTGCGCCCCTGGGAAGAGAGTCCCGACCTGGGACAGGGTTTGCAGGGCCGGGGCCACCCCTCGGGTGCGGGGCTGGGGCAGGAGGGCAGCGGGGACGCACCCGCACCCGCTACCAGACCCCAAACACCTACAGAGGGTTCTGGTGAGATGTATGGAGTGTCATCTGTATAGACGCTGCATGAAACTTGAAGCTGTTAATATTATTCTTCAGTAATAAATATTTTACATACACAGACTGAGCAGGCAGAGCTGGTGCTGCATCGCGTGACCCGCCGGAGGATGGAGCACAGCCACAGCACAGGAGACACGCTGGTACCTGCCCCTGACCTGAGTGTCCCCCCCACCTCCCCCGTGTCTCCTCCTGCCCCAGGCGGTGACCAGGGACCCTTTCCTGCGGCAGGAGCAGCGTGAGCTGCCCATAAATCACCCTCTGCAGAGCACAGAGGGGCTCCTCGCCGTCGTTTGGCATGGTTAACGCCCTGCTGGGTTTTACTGCGTTATTCATAACTGCTGGGACTCAATTCACACTGCCTCAGGCCAGCGTTTGTTTTCCCTTTTTTTTTTTTTTATTTTTATTATTTTCACTCCTCCTCCCTCTTGCAGCCACCACCAGCACTGATGTTTGAGCACAGGCGGGTGCAGATGGGGCTCCGGCACTGCTCGCTGCTGCCGGGCGACGTACGGCCGCTGTGGCAGCAGGCCGGGAGGGATGCGGGTCCCCTCGCCTGGCTCCTGCGGCGGCTGCAGCTCCCGGCCGTGGCCCCCCCCCCCCCCCCCCCCCGGCTCCACCCCACACAACGGGCCGCTCGTCTCAGCGTGTAGCACATCAAGCAGAAAGTATAACCCCTGTCCTAGCGCATTAGCGACGCAATTAGTGGCCCTATTAGATGCTGCATCAGCAGTTTCCCCTCAATCTTTTCATGTGGTTTGATCTTGAATCAACAGAGTCTATAATTAGAAGGCTTCCACCTACTTGTTAGTTTTTAAACTTAAAAGTTCTCTGTTGTGACCTCAGAGAATATCCTTAACTACACTTTCGTGCTGTGCCAAGCCTATGATGTATTGAATATTTACCCCCATCACCAACCCTCCAGTTCTGCTTCAGAGCCAGTTTTTATCAGCTGTTCCACGGGCTCGGGCATTTCAGATGAATGAACTTTTAATCCCCTGTAGAGGTTTCCTCCAGTTCCTGCTCCTCCAGTCACACTTTCAGAAGTTGAATATTTACACTTTTTTTTTTTTTAAAATGTGCATGTCCTATATAAAATATTTTCAGGTCCACCAATAGTGGCTGCCCCATCCCTGGAGGTGTTCAAGGCCAGGCTGGATGGGGCTTGGAGCAACCTGGTCTGGTGGGAGGTGTCCCTGCCCAGGGCAGGAGGTGGCACTGGGTGGGCTTTGAGGACCCTTCCAACCCAAACCATTCCATCATTCTGTGATTCTATGATTTTTGTCTTTTGGGAATCAAAAGAGTTGCTGGGCCGGTGTGGAGCCCAGGCCCGAGCGGACGCTGCAGCGCAGCCAGGTCCCTGCCTGTCCGCGGTCCCAGGAGCTGCCCCCGGGGATGGGGCGCCGTGGGGAGCACCCACCGCGGCCGTGGGACTGAACGCCGGGAGGGGCGAGGCAGCAGCACCCCCAGGCTGAGCCGCAGCCGGATGTGAGGCAGACAGCGGTGACTCAACCTTGGATTTATGGACTTGAATCGGATGGGATCCCCCACAGAACCTGAGCCTGAGGAGACCTGGGTCCCCTCCAAGGCCAGTCCCCAACGGGAGCCTTGGCAGGAGCAGCAGCACCGGGAACGCCCTGCAGCCGCTGCGGGACAACCAGCAACTGCAGCCGCGGAGGCTCTTTTTCTGTAAAACCCCAGTACTTGCGTCTTACGTAGCAAAACTGTCCGTGTGCCTGGAGCAAACACAACCTCACGCTGAAGCAGGGAACGACCAAGGATAACCCAGCATGTTGTGGGCTGTCCCAGAGGCACGCACAAAGTCAAGAGTCCTGGAGCTGGGAAATCTTAAACGACAGGACTGTAAAAATGGCATATAATGGCAGCTTTGCCAAACCATTCTGAAATTCCGTCATTTTATTGGGATAGTGTGAACAAAACAAAAATCACAAATTTCAATCTTGTGCTGGGTTTCATCCAAATTTCCTGTAAGACGAAGACAGAGCCCAAGCAAGCACTGCAAAATGAGATGGCAGGCGAGAGCAGGGCTGCCCATCTCCCTGCAGCTCGGTCCTCCCCGCCATGAGCCCCCCAGCAGGGCAGGAGGGCACCCGTCCCCCCGGTCCCTCCGTCCCCCCCAGACACGTGCTGGGTGCTGGCGTGGGACGGGCGCATGGGAGGGTGCACAGGGGAGACGGAGACCCTGCAACGAGAAGGGCTCCGGGTCGGTACCACGTCTTCCACAGCTGCTTTTGATGGAAATCATTTTGTAAACACACCAGGACAAATGGGATTTTGGGTGGGATGGGAGGAGGTCTGGTAACCAGCGCGCTCTGCCATGGAGCGCATCGGAGACCCTGAGCTGGGACCGTGGCCATAAAGCAGTTATTTCATCTTAATACCTGCTCTATCTCCTTACGGCATCTCTTCATGACTGTTACACAAATTAACGTAGTTACCATGAATCCTGTTCTTGCCTTGCCCCTGACCCCGGCCTGCAGCCACCTCACTTGGCAAGTACCAAAGCCAAATTTATGTAAGCCTTTGTTTTAATTGCAAACAATGCAAAGAAACCGTTCCCAGCTGGAAAGTTGGCATTTTATGTTGCTATTAAGTGAGATTTTATTATAGCACGAATCTCACACTGCTATCCAATGGGGGTAAAGGCGTGAGCTACGTTAAGGAAAAAACTTCAGCAGTTTTATTTACTGATGAATATATGTCGCTTTTTAAAAACTCCAGCAGTCACATGGTGGGAGTTTTCTGGCAGCGTTTTTTTTTTGGGGGGCTGTGAGACTTTCTGAACAGCAACCATGGCGTCTCCACCCCCCTGCCCCCAGCCAGAGGTGGTTTTCAGCAGTGCTAATTTAGGAAATGGGTTCAAGTTTGGTTAAAATCTGTTTTTGGCAAGTTACGGCCTCGTTGGGCAGGGTCCCGTCCCGCTGCCCGAGGGCGGCTCAACCCCTCAGGCTGGGTTCCCAGCCCCGACCCGCAGCCGCTTTCAAACCCCCCCAAACCCAAAAACCCCAGAGCCAACACAGCGTTCAGCGTTTCCCAGCTCCCAAGGGAGGTTCAAAGGCAGCGAGGGAGAGCCCAGCACGGGGAGATCCCCCAGACCCGTGTGGTGGCTCCAGCTGGGGACGGGGACCTGCTGCCGCCGTCCCCTTATTGCCACAACGCAAGTTCAGGCCACGCCACGAGCTGAAATTCTGCGGAAATGGGTCGGGAGGCAGACGTTCACGGCAAACACCGAGATTTACAACACCAACACCCAGCGCTTTGTGCTGGCTTTCATATCCCTTCCATCACGGACTTTTTGGCATCCTCGGTCCTTGGCAGGGAGCGTTTATCAGCATTCTGACACGCACCAAACGGTTAAGAAACATTACAATAACGAAATAAATTTTAGATCCACTCTTAATTTTTTTTTTTCTAAACACACTTTGGTTGGTTTTGTCAGTTTAATTGTCCTGGACAGCTTTACGCCGACCCATCTGATGTGTGCGCGACTCAGCGGGCGCAGACGCACCGACCTGCTGCCGATGTGATTAGAAAACAGTGGTACAGATTCCCCTCCGGAAAACGGATGAGGTGAATGCCACGGCAAATCCAGCACGGTTTGGGAAATGTAATGCAATGCAAGTAATGATTTTCAATTAAATTGTTAATCTGAACTTAATTCTCAGAAATTCTCCCACTCTAGAACTCAATTACGGCAGCAATTAGCTTTAGTACAAATAATTTTTGCATACGAGGTGAATAAATAAAACAACCTAAACGAACTCACTCAAGTTGTCAGAACCGACCCTTTCCAGGCACACAGCAAAAACTCTACAAAAGCATTTTGGAGCCATTTAATGAAAAAAGCAGAATTTTATTATATGGTTTCTGTCCATTATTCGGCATTGCTGTAAATGGCTCACATTTACTGCAACTTCTGTACAGATGTGTGGCTTTGTATTACCAGAACAGCAAATTTAAATGAAAAAATAAATGTTCAACAATTCCACACAAGCTTTTACAGTCCAACATTTCACTGAGTAGGTGAAAACTACAGACTTGTTACTACAGAATTATTCAGCATGAATAAAAAACTACAACTTTTATTTTTAAACAGGAGTCACTGGTTTAATTTTTTTATGCTGTTTAAAATTACTGTGATAAAAATAATGATTTTTTTAATAATGCCATACACCAGTATGATATAGGATTTGTCCCCAGTATATATCTTTTGTTTAATATACAAAATAGAATAATGACACACCGCCGACTCTATGCTGTTATGGACGTTAGTTTGGAGGTGGGGGTATGTTCATACACACAGCCTTTCCTCAGAAAATGGGCGCCTCTGGCTCTTCTGGAGGCCCTAATCCTGTCCTGGGAATGCGGTTCCTGCGCCTCAGGGGTGGCTCAGCGCAGGCTGGCTGGGACCCCAGCGCGGGGGCGAACCCCCACCCAGCACAGACAGGCTTCTAAAACCCTCTAAGGAACGGCCCCGACATCCTCCCTCGCTCAACTTCCACTGCGGGACACAGGATTTGGCTGACGTTCACCCAGGCACTTCCTCCCTTTTTCTACCTGTTCCAGTGAAAACGGGGAGGTCATTTTTCGGCTCAGCGCCTCTCCCCGGCCCCTCCCTCCCTCCCCGGCCCCCCGGGGCTCCCTCGCGGTGCGGGACCACGGCAGCTCCCGGGGGGGCCATTCCCGGCGTGCGGCACACGCGTGTCCTGAGCTGCGGCGTGGCCGTCCCTCGCTCGGATCCATGCACTTTGTGATAAGGCACTGAAGAGACGGAGTCAGAATTCTCCCTGCTTTATCCAGAGTGCAGATACTACCCACTGCTACAAGGACTACGGATACACAGAACATGGACTTCTCACTGCTTACTAAAGCACTACAGAGTTTTAATCGTGAAGTTTAAAACTGAACAGCACGTACAGGACGATTGCTTTCTTCTAACATCACAGTTTCCTTTTTTCCTTAAACCCATGAACTAAAAACTAATATACAGGCCTACAGACAAGGGGGGTAGAGAGCCTCTCTTCTCCTACGCTATCACGTATCTCAAGGGGGTGATAATTTGTTCGTGTTCACTAGCGTTAACTTTTCTGCTGGGAAGAAACAAAAGTTTTGTCTCTTTGTGCGTACGAACACACAAATGATTGCGCACACGCTCACACCCACACGCTCACACTCACTCCTTCACACAAGCTCCAATCGAGGTATCTGGGGATACAACTTTTAAAAACATTCTCTAAAGAATGAACATTTTTCCTTTTAACTGAAGAGCCCACCTGAAACCAAACGGCATGAAACTCCTATCTGTATCTCACACCGGGCGTGTGAATGTTTTCATTGAGTTGGGTTGAAAGTTATAATTAAAATACTGAACTTCGCCTTAGCTGTTACAAAATGTACATATTCTTTACAGATCAAAGAGAAGAGAATGATTGCTTTTTTTTTATTAAAGATGATATTTTACTCCAAAGTACTGAATATAGTATCTTTTTTTAATAGGTATAACATTCAAAAAGAGATTTAAGAAAGGATGAAAATTTAGCTTCCTATTTCACTTGGAAACAAACTTTTGCCGCACAACAGAAATGTACTAGTGTATTGTGAACAACCTACGCTCTATATTTACATATTGCTGGTACCTGTATGCGTATTATTGCCAAATTTTTCAAGCTGTTTTTGCAGTGGTCCGTGAGGCTGTATATGAAATCAACCCCGCATGTCGAGAGCCGTAGGGATCTCGCCGACTTACATTTTTTGCAGCAGAGGTCGGATCGAGCAATGACTGGTGAATGGTAACCGGCCATACAGATAGGAGTATTCCATCCAAGCGCCAACTGGGAGTTTTACACAGTGATTCGATAAACATAAAAGCCACCCTAAACCCATCCACCGAACACGGGTTTTCCTTTCTACACAGAGTACTTCTTTGGCTACTAACCACCGATGCCGTCAGTGCTACCTCCAGACAAACCACAACTTGTACAGGTTACCATTCAGCATATTTGTGACCCCTACAAAAAATATAATTACATGTATCATGATAAAGCAATCTGTCATCTAAAAATCATCCTTATTATACACTATACAAGCTATTTTACAATCATTTAATAAATTGCTTTTAAAGCTGCAGTAGCCCTTCCCTTCTTTTCTCAGATCAGCGAATATACCGATTATACATATTTGAAACTATAACTAAATATAAAAATATATTAGGTTTTGTATTTCATCAGATGATCTTTCTCATTTCTATTACACAAATAATCTGGCCACTTTGAGTAAAAATCAAATTTTAGAGTGGCTTAGTAAATATTTAAATTTTGAGATACAGAAAATTGTTAAGGTGCACGTAGAAAAAGGCTACTACAGCTTCTAAACGTTTTAAAATATAGTTATCAATGGCAACAGGGAGAAATTCACAGGACCTGTGGTAATTTTATGGCACGCTAGTACGTCGGTATGAAGGGATGCAGCCTTACAAAGACAGAAAGTTTGACATACGCCTCTAAGACCACGACCTCAGTAGCAGAGCTTTCCTGCTCTCCAGGAAAGGGGCTGAGCTAGTCGGAGAGGGGTGAGATGTGCGAACGGGCCCCGGACCGCCCCGGTCGGAGTTGGGATATCCAGAGTTACGGCTCTGCTGCCCGCGCGACAGCCGGCATCCCGCTGAAGAAGAGATTTCTAGAATCGATACGAGGAAACAGAACAAAACCAAACCACTGGGCATAATTACATGCCTGCCTCTTGAGTCAATGGTATTTTTCCATATATACTTGTATGACGAGAGATTTAAGTGTATAGAAAATGTGAGTTTCTCCACACAGAAGTAAACTTTTCTTAAGCTATGCATATTTTCCTGAAAATTTCCTGATGGGCAGTCAGGACTGATCTTCTTGGCATCAATGCAGCCCATGACTCTCATAGTTATGGCTGTTGCATTATATGCAAATATCAGGCTTGTTTTTTTCAATATATAAAATAACCTGCTCATTTACATCCAGTGAGGACTGGGTTAATTTTCTATGAATCTGCATATCCAACACTTTTGCACATATACCAAAAGTATTTGTTTCAGTCGCATTTATGGAAATTAGATTTGAGAGTGTTCTCCCACCCACCCTGGCCCTTAAAAAATGCCAAATTTTTATGGTCGCTTTGACAGTTGAAAGCTGTTAGGTTAGAAAAGCCCAACCCATTTTCACATGAATATACTCAAGGATTAATGTCTAGAGGTCATTTAGGAAAGCTACGAGCTGCCCCACCTTAAAAAACCAGCTGTACAATAGGCATCTTGAAGTATTACAAAAAAATTATGTAAGAAAAAATGAACAAGCCTAGTTCACGGTATATAAAGTTAAAGGAAATTGCTAAAACCAGACAGTAATAGCTATAAAAGGCACAACTTCCCTTTTCTGATATACACTTGTAAACTTTCTTCAGGTTACATGCATAAACCAAAATGCTACCTTAACTTTAAAAAAAAAAAAATCCAAAACACTTTACTAAAAAAAAAAAAAAAAAAAAAAGCCTAGAAAATTGTCTCCAGCCAACTGCAGAAATTAATTAGCAGAATGTTCGTAACACAGCCTCAGATCTTGTCACCGGTGGTTTTGATGCATCCATGGATGTTGCACGAGGGGAGAGATATAATTTCTGACAAGTAAGATTTATTTTCCTTTCCTTTCTCCCCAATTATTTACCAAACGTGAGAAATCCGCTGCTTCTATAGCCTAAATCTTGGCCCTCTGTAAACCACATGTAGTGCATAATTACAAAAGAAACACCGCTGCAAGGACAAAATTAACAAGTTCTGTAGGTTTTTTTCTTTACAAAAAAAAAGCTATCATCTGATGTTTTCTTAAGGCAACCCTTTTGTATTAAGGCAGTCACTTTTGATGAAATAAGAGCTTCTTGATATTTCCATTTGAATATTTTGGTATCTGATTGCTGATGATTTCTGCCAACATTTCTGGGAACTCAATACTCATGGATTTATCCAAAAATGTCTGGAAGCAAAAGCTCAGAAGATTTTCAACCACCTACAAGTGATAAAGCAAAGAATTATTTTCACACGAACACATACAGAAGAACTCTCAACCTGCATCCTTCCTTCTTCCCAACTTCCTGCAGCGCGGGACAGGCGCCGTTATCCTCATTTTAATTAGTAAGTCTTGTAACTGGCATTCTAATCCTAAACGAGTGAACAGATAGCACAAGGTCTTTACAGATACTGAAGAGATGATGTACCCGTTCCCATTCTAGCACATATCACACACACATTTGGATAAGCTTAGTAAGATCTTTCCAGCTGCTTGGGGCACTAACAAGAAAAAATCCAAATGTTGAGGTCTCAGCGTTTCCCTGGCCGTATCCAGCTCAAACCCCACTTCAACTGCTCTGTGCTATACACACAATTCAGAGTACATACTGCAAAGGGAGGCAGCCTCAATTCTGGAATTCCTTGCCAAATGAGACCACTATTAATACTAAAAATAGCACTGATGCATTACTTCAACACAATTTTAAGCAATTCCATAGATTCTTGAATAGTTTGTCGTGAATTGCTGGGGGTCCACTGCAAAAGTAGTCTGAAAGCACCACATTCACCTCTTCCATCAGCCGTTCCTTAGGCAGCAGGGGAGCATGACCGCCTCCTTCCCCTAGCCCCTCCAAACATTTATGGCTTTAAATAAAAAACATGTAACTGTCATATCCCCAAACTTATTTAGCTGGAACGCCTAGAGCATTGGTTTCAGAACTTACATCATGCATAGAGTCCAACAGTTTAGTCAGTTGATAAAATCGCTGCCAGTTCTGGCTTGAGTTCCCTTCTCTCTTCACTATGGCCTTCCCCAGCTCTTTAATGTACGTCATACGGATTTCTTCAAACAAAGATTGACTCTTCAGGCCTTCCTTAGGAACTGTAACATTGATACGAACCTTTAAGACATTACACATCTATGAACTGTGTCATTATTTAAGTTTTCTCACATTAGTTACACAAAAATGACCAAAAGAAAAAGGACTTTATGAAATGGCAGCTGAGAGACAATGAAAGAGAGAGGAAACCGAGACAGATGACTCACTGAACAAATAGCACAGGACTGCTGGCAGAAGAAAAAAAATAATAAAAAACCCCAAAGGTAATGCAACAAGAAATAGAGGGAAGGGAACCAGGCCATGGAGGCAACGATGCTAAGCCCTGGAAGTGGCTTGATGAAGAACCACCAGGGCTGGAGCTCCTGTGTGTTCTCAGTGTCTGGGGAAATGTGACATTGGAAAGATTCCATAAAAATTCTGAGTGTCAAGGGGAGGATCACAGGGTGGCTTGGCTCAGAAGGGACCTTGAAAGATCATCTAGTCCCAACCTTCCTGATGTGGATCAAATAACATGTCCAGGCAGAAACAGAGGGACCGGACAACAACCCGCCTGCCCAAGCCCGGGAGGACTCGGGGCTCAGCAGCTTCTCAGAATAGGGGTGGGATGTCGAGATGATGCTGGACGAGGAGCTGTGGGTTAGAAACCCAAGGTGTGGGGACTGAGGCCTGTGTTCAGTCACTCAAATCCATGTCCAGTCCCTGCGCCTACATTCTCCTACTAGGATGGTCCTTCTAGAGGCCAAGGACTAGTAAATAAATCAGGACAAATCAAGCATTTGGACTCCGCTGGTCCATAAGGTGTTTGATTTGAAGCCTTTGATTACCTTGGTGAAGTGAATACAAAGAGCTGAAGAGAAAGAAGAGAGTGAGCTGTGACAAAGTCGGCTGAAAGCAAGAGAGGAGGAAAGAGGCCACTAAAGCTCCTTTCCTTAAAAATCCAACCCTCACTATGCTGTCAGCATCTGGGAGATGCCAGAGTGAAGGCTCTTATCTGCCTTGGTTACACAGAAGATGACAATGTGTCAACTCTTGCTTCAATAATTTAAATAGAAAAGGTCTGTGAGCTATGTCTATGTGTGAGCTACATGTCTACACTGTGTGGGATTCCTGTTTTACTCCTCCTCTTCTTCCTTTTCTCTTGGAAAACTTACACAGAAACACAATATCCATAAATTAAAACTGTGAAGTCATGGATTAAAAAGCCATACAAATTTCAGTTATTCAATTTTCAGAAGTTCCACAATGTACCACACTTAGACAATGTATGAAAATACACTGTCTTTCACACTGTAAACACACCAGAGAGGCATTCTGCTGGTTAAGGCCAGTGCTTGCCATCGGAATTTTTGGGAGAGGTTTCAGAAACTGCTTTAAATCTGCAGTTTCGGAGAATTTTCAAGTTCCTACAAAGCCCATGGCAGCGCGGAGCTGTGAGTTTCCTCTGAAAAGAGCCCTTGTCCCCACCCCGGGCTTGGTAGGGGGGGCGGTGTGGGTCCATGGGGAGGAGATGGGGGTGGCAGTGCGGCGCCCGGCTCTTCTCCTGCCCAGCACCTCTCCTCCTGCGCTCACCCGAGGCTTCCCAGTGCCTACAGCGCTGGTTGACAAGAGCCTCCCACCTTCATTCTGGAAATAGCCCAAAGCTACCAATTTCTCATCTGTTCATAGGAATGAATGCTATCGTTCACTGGAAATATTAAAGATAAGGAACATTTGAACCCTCAGTGTAATGAATTGTTTAAACTTTTAAATATATTTGCTTTTCATCGCGTAGAAGAACTCTGCTGAGAAAGCTCTACTTGCATTGTCGCTCTCAGCGATGCTGTTAGAGCGTCCTGGCAAACCCGTCCCTACACTAACACAAAACCAACCCGCTGCCAGGCAGAAGGAGCAAAGGCTCCAGGAAAATGACAGTCGCTGCTGAGATGCAGCTCCGAGTCCCGTGGGACTGAGGGTGTCGGGGTGACGGCCATGGGACGGGGTTTCTCTGGGATGGACAGGGACACGGGGACACGGACAAACACGGGCTCTCTACTACTGCCAGTCCCTGGCTGCAGCGGAGCCGGGGTACAGCTGAGCTTCCCCAGGGGGCTACAGTCCTGCTGCACACCCAGAGGGAAAACCACTAGGTACCAAAGGGTATGAACACAGGGTGAAAACAACATTGTCAGAGTTATTTATGTAATGTCTCCTATTAGTCTATTTCTGTATATTCTAAAAGTTCTATTTTGACACCCTACTTTGCCCTTCCATGCAGTGCAGGCAACAGAATTTTACTAAGCTGGGACTTGTTTTAACTACAGCATATTGAAAGACGTAAAAACCATCATGTAGTATATTATATAAATCTATCTTATGATATCTATCATAAATCCACCATATACTTTTTAGATATAAATGCAAAAAGCTGTATTTGTATTTAACAATTTTTATATAACTTCTGGAGGAGTTTGTTAACTTTTTTTGGGGGAAACTGCTTCACTGGGTCAGAACTTCCTCACAGGTGGTGCCGTTTTGGGGGATTTTTTTGGCTGGTTGGGTTTTAAGTATTTTATGAGCATGAAGTTATAGCCTGGCCCATTTCTTTGTATCTTGAACTACTCATCCAGGTTGTGATCTATGTATTTTTGAAGAATTTTAAATTGCAATTCTGTGTTAGGCCTCTCTGTTGGAGTTGCAAAGCTTTGAACAGAATCTGTAATATCTTACCATGAATGTCTTCTATCTGCTAAAAGCAGAGCTTCCTTCCCTAACCCTGTATAGCCAGGTGCCAAGAGGCACACTTTGACTTTTACTTGCCATCAGACGACTTAACACAATTTTAAACTACACATGCACACTCATGACAGTGGCAAGTTAAAACTCACATTGTTCACATCGGTATTTAACTGATCACCTACTTGTAGAGAGGAGGAGCAACGTTTTCATGCAGAGATACTCTTCATATGAGACTTGAAGCCGTGATAGCTCTCGGGCAACCATAAGCATATGTTTGCATTGTTCATACATACAGGGGAGATTCATTCTCTGCCTGAGAAATAAGAGCATAAAAGTTAGTTAAACGTCGAGGTATCTAAAAGTTCTAAATCTAAGTTTTTCCACGCCTCATTCAAGAGCAGCGGAGGTTGTAGAGGCAGATGTTAAGCTGGTATGTGATCTAGCCCACAGCAAAATTACATTCGCTTTTTCTCCAGTGAAGCCATGCAGGACAACTGCCTTGGCCACCACACAGGAACACTGGCTGGAGCAGCAGGAGGGGAGCATGACGTGGGAAATCCCAGTGCCATAAAGGCAGCCTGTCTTTACCGAGGACTGACCAGTAATCTCTGTTATCAACAGACAACTCAACAGTTCAGCACTAACTTCACATCAAAGTCACGTTCAGTCGCTGTGGGACAAAGTTCTCGAAGTCTGACAGTCCCAAGGTATTTAATCTGTATAAAGAAAGATGATGGTACTAGAGATGAGATTTCTCTAATTCTTTCAAGACTTTTGGGAAGTCCACCTAAATTTAATACATACTTGCTCACTAGTGATAGCATCAACTTTCCATAACTTCTATTTGCAAAGTGACTTTCTACTTCTTGTATCCTTTTACGTTCTTCAAGCAATTAAATTTCATTACCTTTGTACTGTAATGATAAGGTTTCTAACCATAAATGGAAATACATATCGACAACCAAAGGAAAATCTTGGAAAGCGCTTACTTGGAATCAGAATGACAAACATTATGTATTTATATATTATTTTCCTTTTATTTTTTCTATTTTAATGAAACCCTGCATCAAGACAGGAACTCCTCCTTTTATTTAGCACCTCGCCTGATGCAACAATCCTCTTTACATGTCCTTTTATAGCTGGAATACTGCAGGATTACAGTTTTGGGTGGGAAGTGAACAAGAACAGCAGATTAATTCTGAAGAGTGTAAGAGAGATTTATGCTTTTCCATGTAAACTTTTGTAGAGAAAAAGGCAAAATAGTATATTTCAAATGCAGTGACTACACAATCTCTCTACAGTGATGCTAGCAAGTTATTTTGCGTTAATGATGTATCACCTTTTCTAAGACATCGCCTATTCAATATTATAATCTAATCTAAAGAAAGACGGAGACAAAATTGAATCCCAGTATAAGAGTAAGATTTACTTATGAAACTACACCAATTCCTCCAAATCTGTTATCATTTTTCAGTTCTCCCCACCTCAGCCATGCAAGAGAATTAGATAATGTACCCTCACAAGCATCCTAAGAAACCCCACGTGAAAACAGAGAGAGACACGCTCCCTTTCTCAAGGTGCAAAAACCTAAGAGTAACAGGAATTCTGATTGGTTTTAAAAGACTGAAAGAAACACAAGCTATTGACACTGTATTAAAAGCAAATAAAGTACAAATCTAAACTCCATGATTTCCAAATGCAGGTGGTTGGACAATTCCTTCCCAGTGTAATCCCAGCGTAACTGGACTATGTGCGGCCCTGCCCTATACACAAACGGTCCCTACAGCTCTGTGTGTGCCGTACCTACACCCGCCTACAAACACTGCCACTGTGTTCGAGTCCATAATCAAGGAGTAACAGCAAGAACACAAAGAGCACACGATTTAAGCTGCATGAAACAGAAGTAAATGTAACGTGTTCAGTTGTGGGATGTTTCTCAGGGCACTTGACACAAAGCCACTATTTGGCTGTTTGGCAAATTTTCTCCCAACCCCTCTGGGTTGTATCAAAGGGCATCTTGCCTATTTCAAATTGAGTAATTCAAACATATTCTCTGACAGGGCTCAGCAGTTTTCCTCATGTAAAACTATTACCATTTCTGGGCAGAAGGTTAAAATAAACATTATGAAATGGGTCAGCCTGTCATTATTTCTATCTGCTGTAAATGCAATCATCACCACAAGTCTGAGAATCTATATGAAAACATGCTGATTTTTGGCAATACCAAGGCTATGCAAATTGCAGTTCTCAAAAAGCGAGACTAAACCCCAGCCCGTCCCGCCGGAGGAGCCGGAGCGCAGCAATGAGCTCTGCACTATGCCCTGGAGGGCAGCGGGTCCCAGGTGGAAGCTGATTCACTGGATAGTCCTCAATGTGGGCGAGGGGCTGGGAAGAGGTCCCAGACACCTCCCCAAGGTCTCCTGGCCAGAGCACAGCACATGATCCCAGTGCAGGGGGGCTGTCCTGGAACAGGAGAGTCATGGGCCAGAGCCCCAGCAAAGGGCAGGGCTTTGGGGCTCTTCCCTCCCTCCCTGGTTTCACTGGAACCCCTCCCTGCAGAGGGCATTTAGCAACTTTAGGAATTAACTTACCCACACATAAACCAGACAAAATACTTAAACTAGGTGCTACACTTAGCTAATGAAAAGAGATGCTATATTTAGTGATGACATCACACACGATTTCTTCTTTGCAGAAGCTATCCGCAGAACCATACTGACGGCGTGGAGCCTTCAAGCACCACTGCAGTGCTCGGAGGGCAGGTGACGGGGGCAGCTGTAGGGTCTGGCAGCCGCCTGCACTGGGCGGAGGGGGCAGAGCCTGCGCCGAGGCCGAGGGAGCAGCCGGGAGCCCCGGGGACACGGGGCACATCACAGCGGTTCAGCGCTGCAGTTACTGCCATCCACATACACTGGGACCTTCTGACTAATGGCATTTTACCATTTCTGGAGCGATCCTGCTGTAGCGATTGCAAATCTAGTCTGATTTGAATCCCCTTCTTGTTCCGTAAGTACCTAATATCCCTCTGCTTTTGGAAACGGCTCCCTCAGAAAGGAGGACGCACGTCGGGCAGTGGCCGGAAGGTTTGGCGCAGTCAAAGCCCATGTACCGCACACGGGCCCTACACACGCATCCTGTGGGGGATGCATGTTGATGGTAAAAGCATGTGATGATTTTCAACACTGCTGTGAGTCATTCAGTTCAGCTAAGACTATAAAAGAATAAAAATCAGTAAACAAGATGCTGGTAGTCTGAAAAACAGATGATACCGACTCCACAGAACTAGTTACAAAAGAATGTTCTGAAAAAATTCTGGGAATAAAAGAACTGATAAAGCATTGCTTATAATAGTGTAATCACTTGTTATTTTCTTTCTATTCAAATAACACCAATGCAGATATTCTGTATGACATATGATATTACAAAGACAAATGAGAGCAAGGAGCTGACCCCAAATCTAAGGAGAGCAAAGAGCTAAGATGATAAGCACGCAAACGGAGTTAAAATCCTAAGACACAGGACTTCCAAGAACTTCTTACTAAAGCTAGGCAGCAATTAAATGGCATTTGCTGCTGGGTGAACACAACTCTGTATTAGTTACTCTTGCTGCAATTTCACACACACTAAAGCTGACATAGCAGTAGTGCCGGTTCCAACTAAAGCATGTTTTGAATCGCAAACTGTGTAAACAGTTATACAATACTACAAAATTGCAGCTTTATACAATCTCCAAATATGAAATGATGGTCTAAAGCCCAAGATTTACATATGGTGAACCGTTTTGCACTCAACAAATGCGACAGGAAAGAATTTCTTTTCATACCACATCAACTTTATAATCCACCCTACCCAATCCTATCAGACATATTAACTTAGGATATCCAAGAGGTGATAAACATTATTCAAATATATTGGATTATTTTTGGTTTTGGTTTTTTTTTCCCCCCCCTGTAAATAAATTATAGGAGTACAGGCATAAAAATGGAATATTCAATAAATATTCAATTTTTAGGAGAAGACTATTCAAATGACTAGGTTGCCAGCTTAAGACTTAAAAAGAACAGAGTTTAATTCTCTTTCCCACCACAGACTGCATTGATGATACTCGGAAAATTCAATTTGGGCGGAATCTACAATGGTAGCAACGAACAGTGGGAACCAGCACTACCACAGCTAAAGCTACCTGAGCACCAAGGAAAACAAATCCTCTGATTTCTGGGAAGCTTTTCTGGGCATTCATGGTAAATATTTATAAATGCTAAGGATCTGCTAGCTGGAAATGCAGCATGACCAGCCTCTGAACGAGTTAGACAGGTTCTTTCCATACAGCCCAGTTACACGCAGGGGCCCAAGACGTGACATGAGCTACTGGATCTTGCTACTCCCTATCAGTCAGCAGTGACTACACAGGAGTAACACCGGGCAGGGGTGCTGCAAGGAGAAATGCATAAAAGACTGATGTTTCTCGGATGCTTGAGCCGATACATGAAACTAAAGAAAGTCTTACTATCCCCATAAAGAATTCAACCTTAAATAACATATTCTGCAGTTCTCCATGTAAATCGCCAAGGCCTGAAGAACCTTTCAAAGACAGAGTTTCTCCTTCTGAAGCCGAAGACACCGAATTGTACTAAATATGAGCACAAGCCTCTAAAGCTCAGAAACTGAATAAAGTAAATGGTTTATAGAAACCCATATAAAACCCAAAGAAAATTAATAGAAGTGATTGCAGGGATCTGTAACGGCACAGGCAACCGGGCGGAAGGCAGTGGTACGCTGCCCCTGCCCCGTTACCATGCGCTGTGCAAGCCCAGCGCTCAGCCCCAGACATAAACCATTACTGATGGCTCCGCAGCCGCCCCTCAGTAACTAACCCCGCGTTCCCCTTCCTCAGCGCTTCCCCCGCGCTGCGCTGCTGCAGGCTACAGGGATGGGGGCCACAAAGGAGCTGTCTCAGACCAACTCTAGTTTATTGCTGTAACAAAGATACAAAGGAATATAAAGAAATAATGTAAGTTGCCTCTCTGATCCATTCCTTGATTTACATTGTATGTAATAACACCTATACTTTTCTTATGAACCTTCCAAGGGTCAACTGTTTATAAGTAAAATTAATGGAATTTTTTGGGGTCAAAAGCAGGCTAAATATATTTAAAAAAATCATACTGAGAATTGAATATTTGTAATTCCATATGTACAGTGAGATGTTTATCACTTATAGCATAGTGGGATACATACCATTTTGTTTGATGTGTAAACTCAAATTACACAACAGAACTGAAAACTCATCCACGTGACTATTTGCCACTATTTGGTAAGGCTGAAATGATACAGGGCTGCACAGGGGGCTCATGTGAGCCTTGGAAGTTTCTGACAAATCCTCAACTTGTTTATACTTCTATTGAAGATAAATAAGTACATCATCAACCTAAAGACTGTGGCTTGAAGAGACACCAAGTCCTCCTGGAATTATTGTATTCTAACATGGTATGGGTAAAGACATGTAATTTTGTTCTAGTCCTTCACTGAAATAATGCCTTTAAACTGCAATTAGTAGATACGAAGCCAGAACAAATTCTTAGTTACAAATGAAAAATGTTCACATAAAGTACAGATCTGTAGAAATGTAATTTGCAGATCTCAAAAATTACAAGTTTGAACAACTTATACCTCTTTATCCGCATGCAGAAATTTGATGCTACTGAACAGGAAGCCAAAAATTTGATGCAAACAGCTTCGGTTAACCGTAAAAATGACAATTCTAGACAATCAAGATGCAGGTTCTGATTCTGTTACACACAAACACCTAAGGGTGATGGTATTTAGTGGAATCAAGCTTTAAAATTCATGAGGAAAAAAATAACTTTTTTTCCTATTATTCCAGAGAATTCACTGTAATATTATGAAATATTACAATTAGTTTCAGAATTAACAAATGGTAAGAGTTGTTTTGATGTTTAGAGGATGCTTTGCCCTCTACCTTGGACCCGTTTCTAGCGTAACTCAAAGACTAAGCAAGAGTTTTTGGGGGTGTGGGCGAGAGGTGGGAAGGAGCTGTTTGGGTCAAAGATCACCGAGATGTGTATCAGAAAGTAGCAACAAATAAACCCCACAATGGGCTTTAGGGGATATTATGTACCACAGTACTATCTTCTGAATGATGTATCGAGTGGAGAGAGCGGACACATCTGATCATTAAAATCCAAGTGCATTTTTTATTTCATGTTCATGGTGTCTCTCTTGTCCTACCCAACATTCCCCCAGTGGCGCTGCCCTTCTGGCTTCCCTGCCGGACTGCACTTCATGAGCATCTTATAACTCGTGCAGTGGTTTGATGTATTATTCAGTATTTGTCATGCTGTATTTTATTGATGAACGGTACATAAAAAGTTACGACCAGAGAGAGTTTTATGGGGAACCTGTAGCACTCTGGAGAAGAAATTGCAGTTCTCCCAGTCTACATATTCTATTGAAAAGAAATGTCATTTTGATAAACAATTTATGTACCAAAACTGTAATTAGAATGCATTTGAGAATTAATATTTAGTATAATAGGATTACCCTTGCAGTTCTTTTTAAGAGTACCAATACATAATTAGCTGTAAAGCTCTCTGGTTTTGACCCATTGATAAAACAGCAGGAGACCCCTGACTTAAAGCAAATTAGATGTTACTATGCTTATTAGTGACAACATCAATTATTACAATTCCACCACATGGAGACTATTTTACTCCAGAAACATATTCTAAGAACTAATAAACATAAGTAAACAGATGGGTGCTCACCCATCATCTGCTCCTCACCTTTTTGTGAAATATTATTACTATGAAGAAATGATTACAGTTTATAAAAGCCTGGACAAACATTTACATAAAAAAAAAAAAAGCAGGGAATAAATAAACATGAAAAAGAAGTAGTCTGAAATGTAACTGGCTAATCTCATAGAAAATGTAACAATTAATATATTTTTTCTAAACAGAAAAGATTTGAGAGATCTGATACTGAAGTGCAATAGGAACATAAATATTAAAACTACCATCCCAAAGCATGCCAAAGGGATTAATATTGCCTGCATTCTAAAAACAGGAAAATAGAGACATAACAAAACCTTGTCACTTGCATCACTGTTTAAATTATTGTCAGTGAAACTGTGATGCTGAAGAAGTTTTGTGATTGTATGTGTCGAAGGCCCTGTGTAACCGTATTTATTAGCTTGAGTCCCCACAAATGGGCCTCGCCATTTCATGGAAAGAGAAATGTCCAATCCTGAGTGATAGCATCATATTAATTGGCATCTGCAGATGGGTAAACTAGGTTTGGAATGGCTCTGGCCAGCAATCTCAAAGATTTACATCTACAGAATATCTTCAGCAGCTAATTCAGCACACAGACTAAACGTCTCAACAGGCTTTCTAAATACGGCCATCCTCTCGGGAACTGCAAGGCAACAATCACTTGAAAAGTTTGTCGCAGACTATGCAGATGCTCTTCCACTTGCTCAAAGAGCGGCTTTTGAAAATATGAGCTGAAGGACACAATCGCTGGAACGGCTGCAAGGTAAAAGGCAGGAGAGTGTGACAGCCTGCGGGGACCGCTTCCCGGCACGGCCCAACCCAGACGGCTCCAGGCGCAGCATTTGCTCCCCGCGCGGGAGGCAGAGAGGCATAACCCGACCTGGGCTGCTACATCTTGGAAATGGGATATGGGAAGTAATATAACTATGCAGATTTCTGCACATCATCTTTACCCCCACTGCATCCCAAATTGAGCCTTCTGCTCATCACCTCAACAATCCCAATTCCTGCCTTCACTCCTCTACAACACAGAATTACTGCACGAGTTTGAAAAATACAAGGGAAATGACACACGGTGCAAGAAAAGGGAAGTTCAAACATTCTAGCAAATTCAGTTTTTCTTGAAAATTGCTAAAAAGTTCAACAACAAAAAAAAATCAGGCAAGTTTTTCCATTTGTAACCTTGTCTTTTTAGCCATATTTTAATCAGGCTCAGATACAATTGTTTAACTGATCCAGAACTCAGTGAAACTGGTAGCACCGCACTATCACTTTTATACAATAAACACACAGAACATTATGCAATTTGCCAAACTTTTCTCTCCATCCCAGATATATTTTTAGCTTCAACAGTGTTGGCTCTGATAAAATGATTATAATGAATGGTACAGGAACAGTTACAACGTGGAACATTTTAGTACAAACACCTCCCACAAAAACTTATCGATATAAATACACTTAATATCTAAACCACCTTTCTTCCATTTGACTTACTGAAAAACTCTAAGAAATTTGCTAAAAGAAAACCAAGTGGCAAATGACAGACTGATTTGTGATCCCTGCAAGACTTTGCTGCCTACTGATGCTGCTCTCCAGTGCAAACCCCAGCCACACTGCGGGGACTCCAGCATCACTGCGAGAAACCTGGGGAACGACTTGCGTCTTACTTACTCGTTAATAATCAGGTCTGGTGCAAAGCACAGGAGATTTCCATTTGATTGTTTGTATGATCTCCATCCTAAAGCAAAAGCCATTAGGAACATCCAGGAGTACTGCAGCAGGGTCATTTGGTCATCCAGGTGTAAATTTCGGAAACCTGGAAAAATAAAAATCGTGGTGTGACAGTACTGGTTGCAAAAAAAAAGCAAAACTCTCCCATAACTTGGAAAAGGACCATGGTTATCATCAGTACAGCTTCTGTATTATCTATGTAGATTACCACTTACAAGTGTTTTTGATAACAATTTCTCTAACTGTGAAGCTAAAATAACAACAAATTTTTTTGCCCTATTATGATCGTCCGAATCAGTCAAGTATTTTAGATTAATTTCTGGCAGAAGAAAAAAAGAAATTAGAACAATAAGAGGCTTCTTATGAGAAAGTTCTTGCTGGATGAATAAAATGCATTTTAAAAGGGATGCAAAATTTCAACACCATTTTCTAGCTACTAAAGTTACATTCCAATAGTTAGTATTCCATTAAGGAATCCTTTGCCTATTCAAAATTTTGCATATGTAGAAATTAAGTGTTCGTAACCAACAACTGTACACCGAAGTTACAAAATATCTATTGCATTAGTTACCATCATTAACTGCTTCGAATCTTATAAGAATATGTAGCACGAACAGAGCCAATTAAACCACAAGGAAATGTGTAAAATCTGAAAATTACTCTCTTAAACAGTGTTAAAATGTAGGCAGCTGCTAATTTGCAACAGTAGTTCCTATTAGATCCTGCCTACATTTAGCAAGAAAATCTTGTGCCATACTGAATCATTATTAAAGTCTGAATTCAAGTTGATTTTATTTAATTTTACTAAGCATCTGACATCTAAAAAGTTCATAACAGCGCTGCTTCCTGAAGAGGTGCAAATAGCTAGCATTCGGTACATTAACAGACAACAAAACTTTCCATGTCTAACAACTTCAAAAAAGCTTCTGGCTTTGAAGACAGCAGTAACTACTCGTTACTACTGCAAAAATACAAGCAAAGTGTTTCAAAGCTATTTCAAACTTACTGAGTCAAGTCTTGAAATCTTTGCTCAAACCCTCCTCAGGAAAAGGTTATTTTGAAATCCCAACTAAAGGGTTTGGCAACGCGGGCTGACTGTTACTATGTCTGATGGGGTACAACCAGCAGAAGTACGTACAAATTAAAAACTCAGGAAGAACCACCTTAGCAACCAAAAAAAAAAGAAGATAAAAAATGATAAGAATAGTTCCTATTAATATAATTACTAAAGGGAAGATTGGCATTTTCATCAAGAGCACATATTCTAACCTGAAGGGTTTGTCTAATTAGGGAAAGTGTTCAGGGAGATTATGAACACAGAACTGTTTTATAAAAATGGTACCTAAATTTGTATTTGTGAACACCAGATGGTCTCCTGAAGACTTGTCCCAGAAGAGGGTGTGCGTGTGTGAACTTTTCCTAAGGTAGAGCTCAGCTAATTCAGTGTATTGCCCCGCTGTGGAAAGCCCTGACACACCTACAAAACTGTTCACATCTCTGCTGGACACATACATTATGAGTTTAGTCTTTCTTCCCTACTGTTAATTTATCTCCCCTGCCTCAGAAGAGGCACCATTATGACTCATAAATTTCATTATCAGACTTTTTTTTTTTTTTTTGCAGATCTGTTAAGTGATGTTATTCTTGGGCAAACATAGGCATTATGGAGGTGTTTTTGCTAGGGTTTGTGAGAGCAGGTAGCTAACGGTGCTGATGAGAAGTGAAAGGAAGAAAACCACCAGTCTCTGTTCAGTCAGGAGCAAACAGATCTTTAGCCTCTCACAAAGACACACTCTGCGTTGTGTCCAGGGCTGAGATTTGACATCGCCGCTTCTGTAGGGCAACTGCTAACCGTGTCTTCAGGTGGGAGCCAAAATAGCAACGAACCTCCCACACTCCCAGGTCATGGTCAGGTTAATCGTGCAGCTACAGTGCTTGAGAGAAAATGAACAATTTGACTTGCACCCTGGAACTGGACCCTCAAATGCCCATTCACAGTTAAGAAAAACCTAAAAATATGGTGAGTGGTAGTAAAAAAAAATAGAACCACCCATGAACACAGACCCAGACGAGCCAGTTCAGCAGCACCAGTCTATAAAAAGCCCAGAGAACCTCAGTGCGAAAAATATTGAAGAAATAATTACCTAAGAGGTGCAGCTAGAGCTAATAAAAATAGTTCTCTATAATACTTTTAAAAACAGATCTCTATTTTAATAAGAACTTTAACACTCAATGGTCAAAGGGTTCAAGCAAAATGACCTAACTTGTAATCCAGTAAATAAATTTTTGCATGTGTTTTTTTCTGCTTTTCCACTCCAGTGAGACACGAATTAGCTCAGATATTACTAAAACGTTCTCTGTGATGGCTTTGAAGGATACCAAAGATGAACACAGATTTTAAGTACCATAAAAAGCCTGCCCTTTGCAATTCACGTATTTGAGTATTACCTGGTATCGCCTTAGCCCACTTCACGGCAGCCACCACTTGCCGCCCTCCCAGCATGTTGAGGGTGGAGAGGATCCTCCAGCTGGAGTCGGGCAGGGAGCTGTCGTAGCCCGAGTACAACACCTCCGGCTCGATCACCTCCAGCAGGGACACCAGCGTCGGGGTCAGCTGCGGCAGTGACGCGGGGACGATGCTCTTGTTGCCAGGCGTCTCAGAAACATCCCGCGTTCCCGTTACGTTAGTCTGCTGGATTCCTTTTATCTTCTTCTTTGTTTTTCGAGCTAGGGAAGTGTCAGTAAGTCACAGGTTAGATAATGGAAAGTGACCACATGGCAGTAAACACGTACCAGAGGAAACGCGGCTTTCGCTTTCCTGCAGCTGTACATCAGGCAGGGAAACTTTTAATGCATTTTTTCATACAACTGTAAATAATTTCACATTAATTCTAATTAAACTCCCCATGAAAATAAGTTTATTTTACATTTTAAGGAAAGCCACATTGATGTTAAGGTTTCAGAATGTTAAATAACGTCTGCAGGTACATGACAAGGCTGCTCCTAAAATACGAGGCCTGAACCTACAATTTCTGTTACATGCAAAATTTCAGTGAAACTTCATGTGAGAGCATGACTCTTGTCTGCAAATATCTGCAGGACTGTGCACTTCCTAAGTTCCTTAAAATATTAAATACAGAAACCATGCAGAAGAAAGGGAAAAATGTACTTCATGGGTAAGGAGTTACTCAATCTCCTGAGCCAGGGAAAACATTTTTTTTGAAAATGCTGGGCAGGAGGAGACTTTTCTCTTGCCAACTCTCTTGCATATAAATCACTGCTGCATAATTAAACCATAAAACTCATTTGCCAAATAAATAAAACATCACACAGAGATGTTAACTGTAAACTACAAAAAGTTGGAGCAACAATTTATTAGCATATTGTCAATAATGGAGTCTCCTCCTTGGCTTTGGGCTCTCCTGGATGCAGTCTGCTACGCTGAAGGCTGCGCTCTCAACTGAGACCAAAATAAAACACGGTTCTTTTCCTGTGTCTCAATTAATTAATTGATTTCTGGTTGGGAACTTCCGAGACAAATCAGTAGCACATAAAAGCATCACGTAATGTGGTTTCACATTCAAAGTTTCTACCGACCTATTCAGAATCTCTCATCATCAGAAACAGGCCACCTCTGCAGCTTAACGACACAGAAAATCCCCCCCCCCCAGCCCTGGGACAGGGACCCCACGCACTGACTGCCACCGCTCAGAAATCCTCTATGGACTTCGTATAAAGTGCCGTTGCCCAAAGACTCACACACTGGCCATGTCTGCCAAGGCTGCCATGGGGGAACGGCCACAGTTATTTCCTCAGACCAAAGAGCTTCTTGTTATTCTCCTGTCAATTTTGAAATGGCTGCTCCAAAATCCTTTCAATGTTCTGTCATTTTTTGCCCTGTTATCCTTGTTCTCAAAAGCAAACCAACTGCTTTGACTTAAATTTACACGCACATGCCTTCAGCTTAATGCAGACACCTGGCACAGAGCATTCCCAGCCCACAAAGTCTCGTAAAATTATAATCAAAAGAAATTTATCTGGTAAGACAAGGTATCGTGCAAGAATTTTTATTAGGCTATGCTACTAGACCTGACTTAGATATATAGTTGTAACTCACAAAAAAAAAAAAAAAGAAGGTTGAGATAATGTATTTCTTTCCAATTTATTTTAAAATATAAAAATACCACAAATTTAAAACCAGCTCTTTAGCGTAAATTACAGAAAATAACCCATACGGATAAATTTGGCATGGAAATAAATCATCCAAGTTTTCCTGTTAAAACAACTAACCTCTCCCCAAACCCCCTGCAGTCTGGCATCCAGCGAGGCTGTACATCCCCGCCGGCGGGCGCATGCCCCGCGCAGCCGAGCCCAGCGGCAGCTCCCCGGCCTGGGGTGACAGACCCTTCCCACCAGCATGCTGCAGGGCATCGCTGCCGGGGAGGCGTGCAAAACACGCACCTCCCTTCCAAAATGGGATTTATCACAACTAAACCCACTGCAGTCACGGACCAGGGCAGTGAATGTTATTAGAAAGCGATCCTTCAAAAAACTGAAATAAATTCAAAATGAAGACGAGAGGAAAAAACCCATAAACTGCCAACAGTTTAACTATAAAATGCAGTAAAAAAGGGAAAAAAATTATGATATGATTTTTTACAGACATAAAATGTAACAATAAATCTGTTTCAAACACACCAGAAAGAGAAATGGTGCCAAAGAACAGAATGCCTAGGGTCAATTAATGGTGAAAGCTGAAATGAGAACTCAAAGAAATAAAGGCTATAGTATAAAATATCATTATTCTACTGTATAAATCTCTGGTACCTGCAGCTTGATAGTTGTGTGTTTTTCCTGTCCCCTAAACCCAAAATACCCATGCAATAGAAACAAGAAAGTTCCAGAAAAGGGTGCTAAGTAGGGCCAAAGGCATGACTGATGATAAACCAGACTATAATAGAAAATTATCAAGTAAAATGTTTCTCTACAAGGAGACACTTTTGTCTCAGCACGAGAGCAGGTAAGAATTAAAATACTGCATGGTAGATTTTATTTATTTATTTAAAAATAAGTTACTCTTCCACCCCATACCTCACAGTGACCTTCACTGCAGGTATTATAAACCAAGAGATATTCAAAATGTGGCTGGAGAGATTCAGGGCAGACGCAACCAGCCAGTAAGGCTGAGAGAGAAGCCCTAGACCGACACGGTAGGATATTCTGATCTCTTGCTATTCATTAACCTATTTGCTTATAATCATTATTTATGCACAGAGGATACACCTGATGACTTTTCAAAAAGAAATTACTGTCTAAAAAGTATGCAAATTCAATTCTGTTTTAAACAGGAGTAATTCCTGAACTGTGACTCTAAAACAGCCAAGATAAAAGGAACTCTTTTTCAGTCTCTCCTGCGCTTTAAGCTGCCTTCCAGTTTTCTTTTCTATGGGTTCTTCTGTACGACCAATTCACCATCTGTTCAGATCTGTCCAATAACTCCTTGTTCTCACGCTTGTTTTTCACTGCTTCACACTACCTTGGGTTCTTCCATTTCCCGTGGCTGAGTTTCTAGATCTCTTTCCCCCCTCAGTCACAAAAGCTCCCCCTCCCCTTTTTCCAACAACTTATATAACAATATCCATCCTCCAAAAAGTCACTATTCACTAGGATTCTCTGTGCCAAAATTCAGGCAAACAAACTAGACTTGGAAGGGCTCCCAACTACATGTGGAAAAGTGGCAAGTATCAGGCGTCATTCAATTTCAATATTCTCTGGTGCAGAAAGGCAACTTGAATAACACCCTCCTAGAGCCCGAGTTCACATAAATTGATGCAGGAAAGGAAAGGATTACTATTCCAGTAATATACAGAATAAGGTGCTTCATTCATATAGATAAATATATGAATATGATGTATTCATTTTGAAAACAACTATGGAGAGAAAAAATAGAAACGTCTTGAAAAAAAGAAAAGTATTCTTTCCCACCTCAAAATGAAAACTGTGTCTTTTTGCATTATTCTAAACTTTCTTTAGTCTTTGTAGTTACCTCTACTTGCCGCTGGCCACACCAGCCCCAGCAGGGTACTGCCTCTCTCCACCTTGGACATCAAGAGCAGGCAAGGGGATGATCCTGCAATTACCTCTGAACTCTGAAGGTTCAGCCCAGAGGGAGCACCCAAAAGCTCAATCCAGCTCCTGGGAGCCACTTGTTGACAACCTCATGTACTGTAAGGATTTATTTTCAAACTCAATATTGTAAATTTTGGCTGTTAAGAGATGCACCCTCACCCCCTGCACACGGATCACAATAACCTCAACAAACCCACCAGCAACCTCCTCTCTTCCCTGCACACCCCCACCAGGAAGCCGAGGATGCTCGTGTAAGCACGGCACAGGAGGGGGAGATCCCAGACTGCTGGGTGCTTCCCCTTTGCCCCAAAGAAAGGGGCACAAAGAACCACCTGCGGGGCAGAAAACCTGGTGATTCGCCCTCCTGAGAGAGGCTGAAAGCAGAAGGGAAAGAAAGGAGGTGCTAACGCAGACTCCAGTATGTGTATCGTCTCTCTCTCTAACATAATTCACCACTTATATTTTACCAAAGGATATTATTACTGACTGAAATGAAACTCGGTTCATGTTTGTATCTGACAAATACATTTTTGACATTTTTATTTTATCTGACAATTGTGACTATACAAGTAGCACCATAACTATGCTAGCAAGTACTGTATTACTCTCTACAGCTCAAGGAAAAAATAGCAGGCATAAAAGGTAGATGACACTACTAAAAATGTTTTATGCCATTTTACAACTGCTGCTAAATCACTAGTTGATGTGGTCTTTAGTTTCTCGTAAGTCATCCAGGACTTAGCAGAGAACAAATACGTGCTGGTACATTTAAATGTATTCATTTAACCTATCTTTTCTAGAGAGATTTCGACAGACATTTAAGAGGAATTCAGAGCATGAACAAAAATAATTTCCTTTTCTTCACTTTAAAGATATAAACTCCACTCCAACTTTAGGTGTGTGTCTCTGGGCTTTCCCTCTCATCTGTGGCTTCAGTGTCAGGTCCCTCTCCTTGAGTAAGGATTCGCAGGCCCTTCCCTACAGGAGTTCTAGACTTCTGCTCTCTCAGATTCAGCAACAAGATATAAGTGCTGACAGGAATAAAAAATAACCCTGTTCTGTGTATATGACTCACTTCTGCTGAACATACTGAGAGACAGAGCAACTGCGTGTGGATAGGAAAGTATAGGAGAAATTCTAGAGTAAAAGAAAATCTTGCTCATACATGCCATAAAATGCAGTATTTACTTTTAACATATTAAAGTGCTGCTCAAATAATTGCCTTAGCTTCATAAGCAGCTTGACCTTTATTGTCTAAGATTCAAAAATAAAAAGGGGATTTGAACATTTGAAGTTACCTTCGAGGTTCATGCCAGCCTGAAGACATTTGCGGTAGCGGCACGCTGGACAGTTTTTCCTCCGAATTTTGTCAATAATGCAATCGTTTCTCCCAGCGCACAGGTAGTTGTGCTGCCCTGTATTCACAACGACAAACAAAATACTGTAAGCTCTACAATGACAGCAGTAGACAAAGTCATTTACTCTTTCCATAATGTTAAGAATCAGGGGACTACATAATATTTTTACTTGCTGTACTTATTTCTTGCAAAACTAAGAACCAATATCCATATGATTTCACGGATCTACACACCAAACAGACTTCTCATATTTAGACACTAAAGCCAATACATTTAGGAAGAAATACTGTTTTCTATTTGTTAACATCAGGCAAATTCTATTTTTACAACTATTTTTCTCTTACATTCCTCAAAGCTGTCTTCTATAGCATGTTTCTGATTTCCCTAAATAGTTTCACAAGAGATGTAAATAACATTCATGAACACATTTTGAAAGTATAAATGTCACCATTTCTTCAGATACACAGACATAGCCTTTCATCACTCTGAGAGTCATGAAGCCTCCTCTTGTTTAGCTTGGAGTCTGAACTGGACAAACCAAGTTCTCTAACACTTTTATAGATTCACAGATTCAGAGGAAAATTGATCCTAGAAATACAGTAACTTGAGCTATGTAAATTAAAATAACTGTATTCTGAGCTGTTCAGAGCAGAACAACAGAAGAGTAGTATCTGTTCTTCATTATTTGAATGCTATGAATAATTGTCTCAAGATAACTGTAGAAAAAGGTACTACCGAAAGATATATCCTTCTCTCAGATCGGGATCAAAACCCAGATGTTTCTTTCGAGGGCAGAAAGCTGCTACCTAGGCTTCTACATTATATTTCCAAGTCCTGAGAGTACAATAGTGAGAGAAACAAACATATTTTCCAAATACTGAGTTATTAACAATGGAGCCTAAGAGCCTTCTCACAGAAAGAGAGCGTGGTTAAGGAATTTGTCTCAAGTCAGCTGTGAAAATTTTGGGTATGCAGAGTCCGTGACTGTGGCTTTAGTCAAACTTCTCCAGGGAGGTGTTTCAAGTTCCTCGATATTCCAAGGAAGCCCTGAAGGTTTTTCTGAACGAACTCCCCACCTTTTTCATTTGAAGAGGGACCCTCACCGACCCCTGCGTCATCATTGTGCTTAAGATAAGTTAGAAGATAGATCCATGATTCACAATTCTGCTTACCGTGAGCATACTAACATGTATCCAACAAATATACCTGCACGCACAGGAGATACAAACCAATGAACTGATATAACTTCATTTCTCACAGAGATGCTCAGTGAGATCATGGTTTCACACGGTGCACATTTCCCTGAGCTGTTCCATTTTCTTTTCCCTAATAAAGAGCTTCATCTCCATGAAAGCAGTTTGATTTCTTGTATCTACTGCTTACCTATTCTTGCCTTTTTCAGGTGAAAGCTGCACTATTTCTTTGTGTGACAATTATATTAAAGCCTTCCTGTCACATGAACATTTTGTGAGAAATAAAGCTGATTCCACCTTCTGCTTCACGTCTGACTGCTGCCCAGAGAAGATGCCAGTTGCACAAAGGAACGTATTTCAAAAACCAGACAAAGATACTTCACAAACAAGACACTGTTAACAACTGCTAGTGAGCAAACGGAGATGTTTCCAAGGGGATTTATGGCAAACAGGAGCATTTTACAGACAGGCTGGACACTTTACCGCCACAGCACCCACAGCACAAGTAGGTGCCTGGGGCTCTGAAGCACCGTGAGACCGAATGAGTCTCCGCTCATTTGAGCACGCTGGTGTATAAAAAGGTTAGAAATTACAGGGTTTTGGGAGATGGAATTAAAAAAGCTGAAGAAGGAGGACAATCTGGAGCAGAGCAGGAGGCAGAGGTGGTGGGGGAATCTGGGGAGGGGAGGTGTGAGGATGTGCAGCGCGGCGAGGAAGCGGAGGTGGGGAGGAGTGGGGAAGAGCTGGGCTGGCAGCAGGGGGGGACACACTGGGAGGTGAACAGGGTTGGTTCTGGAACCGGAGAAACTGAATCATGAGGGCTCTGGGCTCTAAAGTACCATAAAGAAAATAAGAACAAGATGGCTTTGGCCATCCTGGGATCCTGAAGGAAGGACCTTCGTCTGCATGATGAACTGTGTATAAATATACAGCTGCTGTCCCACCTTCATCCTTCCTCTTCTCCTCTAGTTCTACTCTTTGTTGAAAGAAATACACTTTATATTGATTTTCTAAATATTGGTACTTTCAGTTTCTGTGACTATTTCCATCACAGTTTATACGTGTTTAGACAAAGGTACAAAAAAGGGTTTCAGGCTGAAGGCTGGATAACCCATGTGCAGAGCCAGTTTGATCCGTATACTAACGGATGTATTAGTATGGCAGCTGGCAGCTATTAATAAAAAGGATACTGCAGAAACAAATTCTTTTTACATGTGTTCCTAATAAGAAAAATGCCTATAAGAGACAAAAGTAAATTATTTGTTTCTTAAAGTGAATACTGAAACTAACAGATCCTGGAAAAGTTCCTGAAAACATCCGCAATATCTAATCTGAAGGATTAAGGTTGGGATAATCTGTGGAACAATAAAAATGAAAGCAGAGGTAAGCCTTGAGCAATTTATTGCTATATTTCAGCTACAAGCCTGCTTCCATTTTTACCATTAATACAGTTGATAAGATGTGGCAAGTCGCATCACTGATCAAAAGGAATTACTGCACTGATTCATGTATCAATACTTTTGCGATTTGTTAAGGCTTGAGGACGAGCAAAAGCATCACTATGACATATATTCAACTGCTATATAATACTTCTGGGGGATATCCAGTGACCTTATTTTAATTAAAGATACAGACGATCATTTACTTCAAATAAAGAGCCTGGCCCTAAATGGGAGTGCAACTGCAGACGGGACTGGCTGGGAGTCACGGAGAGCCCGAGCAGCTCCGTGCTTTGCACTTGAGCTCACTTTGTCTCGTTATATTCAGAAACAGCCTCAGCTTCCCACAGAACTGACATCCTTCCCCTTGTGACTAGCAAAAACCGCAACATGAACTTGACTTTTCTGATCCCTCCGAGAGGCTCTGCATTTCCATGGAGCTCCCCATTGCATCCAGTAAGCTGGGAACTGGGAAAACGTGCTTCTTCCAAAAGACTGAATGGTGGCTCGTCTTTGTCCAAACAGCCTTTCCCCTTCTCCAGTGAAACCCAACTTGCAAAAACGTTAGCAAAAAAGGATAGTCTAATTCACTTCAAAATACCCAGTAACCGCATGAAGAAGGCATGAGGCAGGAAACCCTGTAGGGTTGTAACTAAGAACGACATAATTTCAGACTCAAGGCATCATTCTCCTTTCAGAGACGCTGAGAATGTACTCGGTATATTATCAATATAATTCTTCTGCATCTCTCTCATCCTGCAAGCGAGGAGTCAGACACTGAGCTACAGCCCAGTTCATTACACCATGGCTACTTACGCAGCCCCAAAACCACAGATTACTTATTCTGCTATACACACTACAGATTCACCTTTAGTTTTCCATCATCTCTATTTTCCAGAATGATTTTCTTCCTGTGATTAGAGAGAAATCTCAATGATGCAAAACCACACACATGTTCCTGTTACCTAGTTACCCCTGCAAGGAACACACATAGGCACTTATGGAATTTAACCAATACTGCTTACAGAAAAAGTTGTAAAACTATCATAACCTCGCACACATTAGATTTATCAAGTTTCATGTACAGTTTTATACAGAAAACAGCTAACACTAAACTTAAAAATCACAAACTTTACAAATCTAATGCACACAGACAATGATTTGTATATAAATAAGACAAATAAACAAAAACAACAGTGAAAGACAACGAAAGAAACGAAAAGCCAAGACAACAATGCATCCTTTTACACTGTGAGTGAATGGGAGCATTTTATAAATGTAAATGGAATCTATGCTTCAGATAATACACCATTATCAATGTTATTTACTATGAAAAGATCACTGATATAATGGATGGGATTTTCCAGTAGGTTTCTAGCAAAAACATGGATTACAGTAAGATTAAACAGACTGGGTTTGAATGTGGATGATACATACATGGATTTTATATTTTTAAACAGCAAATTCATGGGAACACGTCTTACCTTCCACAGCTCTTTTGAAGAACACTTTGCAGCTGCCGCAAGTAAGAACACCATAATGACACCCAGAGGCCTCATCGGAGCAAACAAGACAAAGCTTGGGAGGTGGTCCCGTAGTTGCTGAGGTTGTGGATGGAGAAGAGCTTACATCTGATCTCATTCCAGGGCTAGAAAAAAAAGCATAAAAATACTAAGTAATTAAGATCTATGGGACACTGGCACACATAATATTCGGAACTGCAAGAAATAGATAGATTTTTTTATATATATATATATATATATAAAAAAAATAGATTGCCCTTATCCTCAAAGAGGGTGCAGTCCTGCACACAGGGTTCACCAGGCTCTGAAACAGTTAACCAATGAATTTCGTACAGCTGTATGGATTTCTCACTGCCTACTTGACTAGGTCAAGATTACTTCCCTGACACATCTCTGAAGCCAAGTTTCTTGCACAATTACCCTAGCCTTTAAAATTGACTCTTAAAACATGTGCTTATTCCATATTGTTTTCATTACCGTCACATTCCCTGCTATAGGAAAGGAATTGTTTTCATTACTGTCACATTCCCTGCAGTCGGCAGCGAGTCCTGCAAGAGCTTCCTTTCCAGCATCATCACAGAGTTCTCCACTGGGATACTATTATGCAAGAAGCTGTGCAAATTAAGCCATATATTGACATATATTTACAGTAATAAATGATCATTTCACCCTGACATTTTAGGAAAAGAGTATCTATTCCTAATTTCAGGATCTGACATGGTTTTCCTATGTAAAACCTGGCCTGTATACAGGCCATCTACAAATGAAGGGTTAGCTCTTTAACACAGAGCAAAAACCAATCTATTGTAACCACCTTCGAGCTGCTTCTAATCATACAGGCTGAACCCCCAGTGGCTGTGCCCCAGTTCAGAGGCTGATCTCGTTCAGCACGTGTAAACAACACAGCCCAAACCCGATGCACTCCCCGTCCAAGGCTGCCTCGACACCTCCTGCTATAAGGCGCATTGTGTTGAACGTATTTTCACAAAGTTTTAAACTTTTAAAATGCATTTTCTATACTTGTACGCATGACAAAGTGATTCTCAGAAAATTTTGTCCACCAGTTTTCCAGCCACTTTCTGGATGACGTTAGAAAATAACACTTTGTTAAAGACTTTGGTGCATTTACTCAGAAACTCTCCAGAACATCCACGCTCCCTACTGTGGGCTTAACACCAGCACATGGGCTGGCGTTTGCATGGAAAACTCCTTTCCCTCTCCTCAAGAAAGTTCGACCAGATTTGGTCACACAATTTAAAAAGACCCCATAATTCTCAAACATTCACAAAAATCTTAAATTCCAGCCCAAACTGTAACACTCCAGCACCCGGGAGGCTTTGCTGTTGAAGAGGTCATCTCCCCAGGCCCCATTCCCAGCCAGCAATCGAGAAACAGTCCGTCCCGTGGTTCCAAGGACTTCTGCTGCCGCGTCTGCTTGTACCGGGAGGGAGGGAGATAATAAAAGCAGACACAAGGAGCAGGAATCCTACTGCTCAAATACAGAGGGATAACAACGAAACCTGAATAAACATCTCAATTAAGTCCACACTTCAACAAATATGGAACCAGGAGTGAGAGAAAAATGAAAATTACTTGTGTTTGGGAAAAACATGAGACAGTACAGGCAAGCAAAGACCTAAGGTATGCGTAGACCCCTCTAAAAACCAGAGCCTGGGATGAGCAAGGGGAGAAGATGCCCCATGCCTAAGCTAGAGCAGAGAAAAGTAAAACACAGACAAGAACAGAGCAACAACTCGAACATGCTGGAAGAGCTGTGGGAAGACGGAGAGAAGAATAAGACCAGAACACGGGTGGTGGGAAGGCTTCAGCAGGAAAGGTTCACAGCGGGAATGAAGCAGAGTGAGTCAACCTTGAGGAAAAAGGGAGGAAAAAAAAACACCCAGGAAAGAATGCTTCTTCCCAGAACTTGGAAAAAACCTCAAATCTGTCACATCGCTCCCTTGCGTTCAGAAAATATTTGTGAAATGCTGCAGCACTTCTACTCTGTCACTGCACAACGAGGCTGACAACCACCATTAGCCAGTCTGTCAACTAAAGTCACCGACAGTTCATGATCCATATGATGGCTTTTCTGTGTTTTCTAATTAATTTGTCTTCTTTTAAAGAGCAGAAAGCTATAGTAAAATATTAAGGTTGCACAATTCAGCACTCGACATCCAAGTAATGAATAATGTAATTCAACCGAGTTACATTTATTTCATGTCCTTACAAACATGCATCGTTAGTTACAGGCTCATCCTAATTTCTCCAAAGCATGTCCGCCTCCCTCAGAGCAGAGTTGCTCTAGGAATGAATCCTGTAACGACGGAAGCTGCCATTCATGTGGCCCCATCTCCTCTGATGAAGAAATCGGCTAATTGAGGCTAATGTCTGTGGGTTTGCAGGACAAGAAACCTCAAGTTAAGAAAGCTGAGGATTCAAATCTACTTCTGCCTCCTATCACAAAGCTGTGCGTGATGGGATTTGGTTCATACAAACCAGCCTTTTCAGAAACCTGCCGCCTTAACACACAGCTCAAGATCCGGCACGCACTTTGACGGAAGACACGCCACACCTCAAGTCACCGGGGCTGTGCTTTGTGCCCAGCGACACCCAGCTCCTTCCCCGCCACGCGGCTGGAACTGGTGCCCGTGTTCAACCCCCATCACGGTTTGGGTGCTCCTGCCCTTGCCAGCACATCTCAGCTTCACTCTGTGCTCAGAGGTGAGGTCTCTGCGCCCTTCGGGCTGTGGGGAAGCACAGACTGACCCCATCACTGCCCAAGCAGTTCCCCGAGCCCCCCCGCCTGCTCCTGGCTGGGGGGCAGGTCTGCTTCCCACCAGGACTCCAGCAGGAATCCAGAGACGAGAGGGCAACCCCAGTCTTGAGAACCCCTACTTGGTTCTTTGCTCCCTCACAGTGTTCCTGTCTAATTAGACAAATTATTTTAACTACAAAGCTTTGCTTCTTTTCATACGATACCTCTAGTACTTTCTTCTGTTGCCTAGTTCAGGTTGGTTTTTTAATTTGTTTGGTTATTCCTCTTTTTCGCCCTGATTCATTTACTTATGGATCCACTTGGAAAAAGAATTAAATTGTTTCTCCACTTTGTAGTGTCGTATGCAAAAAAAGAAAAACAAACCCCAAACAAAAACCCAACACTTACCTCAAAACCAAACAACCCCTCCTATTAAAAACAGTAATCACTGGCCAGTCAAAAGCTACAGTAAGTTGCCTTATTTTCTCTAACATTTTAGGCCCAGTAGCTCCTTTTCTTATACTAAAAGTCTCAGTTTAAACATCAAAATATAGTTTGGGAGCCTATGATTTTAAATAAGGAATAACTTGAGAACTTCTATTCATTAAAATGATTAAACCCAGAAAAAGGTGGAAACATCTTTCTATGCAGAGTTTTGAAGACAGCTAATTTAGATACAAAAATTAAACTCTCTACCTTACGAATTTCCGACAAAAGCATTCCTAAGGAAACATTCATCAACTGTCAGAGAAACTACGGCAGCGCCAAACGTATTCCACTGAAACTTTTCAATCACCTTTAATTTTTAAACAGGGCTCATTTTCTGTACCAGTGCCACAGAAAATGTAATATGAGAAAGAAAACAGATGATATGACTTACAAAACTAAAAATAAATTATTACATTGATTAATAAAGCAGTAGCCAGCAATCTAATCTGGGTTTCTGGCGTATCTTTTCAAGCCTGGCTCTATCAGATAAGGCCAATATTTACTAACTGTGTGGAGAGCTGCCAGGCACTGACAGTCCCCTGCTTGTGTAAAACACAATTTTGCTTGTCTGAAACATGGAGAACAGGAGGGATTACAGTGCATCAGGGCTCCTGCAAGAGCTACGCCAAACCGGCTTGAGCTTCAATATGTCTTTTGCCTATAAAGTTCTATACAGCAAAAAAGACAACCAACCACTTCCTAAGGAAGAGGTGAGGGAGGGAAGTTAATACTACGAGATAATCTAATAATAAAGAAGTTACTGTTCAGTTATTTGCAGAAATGTTTTTAAACTCAACAAAACCCTAATAAACTACGATTCTTATCTAAATAAAAGAAAAAGTCAAGAAGCAGAGATGAGAAAAAAAAAATTAAAATTTTAAGGGTTCCAAATTTGTCAAAACTTCAAATTTCATTTTGGGAGGGCAAGGTGTTATTTGTTTACGGGTACTAAGCTCCATTCCCATGTACTTTCAGAAACTATTTATATATAATCTAATTTTATTCATTTGTATAGATAAGATTTATTGTTTCCAGTCAAGGAAACATACGGGGGTACAGTGGAAAGACTTCAAGAAGATGCAGCCACAGTAATAGGCTCTGCAGAAACCAAGTTGTTTAACCACAGCCATTTCTGTGTTAATCATTTACCAGAGGTTTTCAAACCAAGCTCAAGGTTCAAACCTTACTAAAGTCGGGTGTGGTAACATTTATGGCTGTGTGAAGTTTTCCTTTCTCGGGGTCCCTGTCCACGGTGGGTCACGTTGTCCTCCCGAGAAGGCTGGTGGCCAGGGCCCAGGCGAGCCAGTCCCCCCAGTGCCACGCGGTGCCAGCAGGAGCCCAGGAATGGGCGACCAGCAAGGAGCCCTGCGACCCGCCAGAAACTGCCCTGCAGAAGGATGGACTCGATGATCTTAAAGGTCCCTTCCAACCTAGACAATTTGATGATTCCAAGATGTGGTAGATCCTTATTCCCTCCTCTGAAGAAACCTTCCTCCAGCGCAGTCGTTCATTACTGACCGAAACATTTGCTTCTTCCTCTTTCTGCTTTCTTCTGCCTTTACCGTGACAACATCCACCCTCTGCCACACAACACAGCATACGCACGCTCCCGTATGGTGAACTTCCTAACATTCCAACATTATTTTAAAAAACCCCTTCCTGTTACTTTACATTATTAAGCAAAAAAATCTCTAGTGAGATAATGAAAAGATGAATACTTTCAACAACTAAAATTATTAGTCCTTTACAGTCTACAACTGACAACTCTTCACCACCAAAAGAAAGCTCAGGACGATCAGCCTCAATTGATTTTGACCAAGATCATCCCCAGCCCCAGCACTCTACTGCTGAAGGGTAAGCTTTTTTAAAATGCAAAATAAATTAGCACCTATAGCAAGTTACACACATGCAATGAGAAGAGATCTCGGTCAATAATTTAAAAGCTAACTGCATTTAAAAAAAAAACGGCTGCAAGCTACAGAACAGAAGCAGCACCTCGGGAAACCTGGAGGCTGCCAGGCAAAAAAGCCGCTGTCACCTTGGCAATTCCCACCTTTTAAAAACAATCTACCCTGAAGAAAAGTTCGGGGAAATGCATAATAATGTTTTTTTCAGTCATACAGACAGCTAAGCTATTCCCTGGTGCTCTTATAAATTACAAAAACAGAATACCTGCAACTGGCTCCTAAAAACCTGCAAGAAAATGCTGTTCGTGTCCAAGTGCCAACTCTGAGGACAGCAATGGACGCAGCGTGGCTCGGGTTGGAAGAAATGTCTCAGAATTTGACTGTATTTATTGAAACTAGTCTTTTGATAAGACTATTCATTTGGCTCCTACTTCTAATGTAATGCTTCACACACGCGAGTTGCATTCCCTCACAACACACGGCACACCATCAGTCCTGCTTCTCCAGCGGAACCCACCTCAGGACCCAACCGACATATTCCCAAAAAGCCAGTTACTTCTCTGTGGAAGGAGTATCACCACACTAACAGTAAAGAAACGATTTTCAATGTCATTGCCATCTGGGCCTCATTCTTATCTTCTAGCAATGAGAACAATGTAAACAGTCAGCTGCATACACCAACTGATTACATTTTTTGAATTGCTTACTTATTTCTTTATTGACTAGAGAAACCACTAATTATTTTTCATACCCTCTTAGGCAGTAAAGTAGCTTTCGGTTCAAGCAGGAAAAAAAATTTTAAAACAAGGCTATTGATGCTATACTTGTCATCACTATATTAAAATAAAAGTATATTTGCCAACTGAAAATCATTTCAAAAATGCATTTTGCTGAGAACCTGAAGCACTGGTTAGGATGGTCTCCTCTAACATACTCACTGAAGTTTAAAGAGCCTGAAAATTGGTACGAGGTGGTAAGAATCAACGTGGGCAGCCCCCCACCCTGGGTCCGTCGGTCCGTGGGGGGCCGGGGCTGTGCAGAACCCTGTTCCCGGTGCCAGGCGTCACACGTGGCGGGTTCCCCGTACCACAGGTGTCGTGGGGTGCAGGCTTAGGCTGCTGCCGACTGCAGGAGCACGCAGCACCCCCCCACACCAAGCCACCCACCCTCCAAGTAGCTTCATAACAGGTAGGCTCTGGACAAAACTTTTCTTTCCCATTTTGTACTTAAAACAGAACCAAATTGTTTTGGTAAAAGCGCTGCTCTTCATTACAAGCATGTTCCCAGTGATGCCATAATAAATTAATGATCTACTTTGGATTGCAGTATTTACCAAAGCCTGCGACTAAAAGCACCCAGTATTACTGTTTTACAGCCCCTCTGAAAGCCGAAATGATTAACACCGTTTCCTTTATCACACACCCAGATAAATACTGTATCATGACTTGATAAACCGGGAAACCAGATTTTGAACTAATGGTCCAGGTTTGTGCACGCGCCTGTAACACAACCAAGATCACACCACCGTGAGGAACAGCTCACCCAGAACAGCCAAATTCCCTTCAGTGCTGGATAGAGAAACTCACGGCAGAGAAACAGCGTATTTTACAACCAGATCGGCAGGTCCCAGCAGCCTGCTCCTGACATGCTCTCCACATCAGCATATATGTTGTTGGTAACTTAAAATGGAGTCCTGGGATTCCAATGCACAGAAAAACTTAAAATGAGACATACCCAAAGCAGCAAAGTCTCGTAATTAACCTCTGTCTGCAGAACTACATCCATTTTACCACCCCTTTAACACAACTAAAGCAGACTGTAGGATTCCTTGTTTTGTGTAAAGTCGCCTCAAATACCCTAAACATTTTGGCTTATGTTTCAAACAGCTCAGGTACATCATAACAAGGACATTGACCAAAGCACCAAGACTTTCAGAACAAAAAAGTGTCTTCAGCTTACACTGAGAAAAGACTTTACATATATCTGTTATGAAAGATTTTATGTATAAAAAATATACTTTTATTGTAAAACAAAATAAATTGGAATTTATAAGTTTCCATTAAGTATTGTTGTACAGAACCAGTCAAACTTTGACGCTGGTGAGGTCTGGGTCAGTCCAGAGGTCTTGAAGAACCTGAACTGCCAACCTCAGCTCTGTTCTCCGTAAGTGTATGAAGAAATAGTATGCCATTAGAAAAGGCAGTAGTACCTGGAAGCACTGACCGTGCGGGATGTGCTGCCTTCTCCTCCTCCGACCCCAGCCCGGGAGCTCTCTGCTGCTGGCAGCAGCGCCGGGGGCATCAGGGCAGCCTGGGGTGGTGGAGCGGGGACTGCAGCCCCGACACGGAGACAGCACACCCGCACCCACCCCCCCCCCCAGACACCACGGGCCAGGGGACATGATCTGCCCCTTGGGAGCAGCAGATGGAGTAATTACAGGTGTTTAGCGGAGTGTCAATGACACGTAGGCCTTGCTCAGAAGAGGCTTCACAGGGAGCCTGTGTGTCTCTCTCCTGTTAGGCAGAGGCAGCAGGGACTACCATTCGAAACGCTGTTGCTCCATTTCTCATAAATTATACCCAATTAAATAAAAACAAACCGTGAGAGCACAGACCAATACCAACAGCACGTTAACAGAATAAAAATGCGCAGGGATCCCCGACACAGCGCCAGGGAAGCAAACCCCCGCGTCAAGCATCGGGCCCTCGTCTCTCTCCCGAAGCCCGTGGGACGTTTGTCCCCATGCCCGCGGAGCAGCGGCTGCTCCCAGCGCCCTGCAGCCCCAGCCCCGCTCCGAAATGGCGTCTGCTCCCATTTTAGAACACACACACACACACACAAGTGAGCGACACCACTTCTTCCCCCCCCCACCCCCCCTTTTGGATACTCTCCAGAACATAAAGGTTTCAAGGGCACAGGCAAAGCTTTCTTGGAATGGATAAATGGTAATTGATGTTGCAGCTGCAACCTTCGCTAGAGCTCTTGGGATTTCAAACGTACTACAGCCCTAAAGTATTTATGACCAGAATATGATAATTAAATTATACGTTCTAAACTTTTACATTTATTACGGTGCTCCAGTAAAGCAGCCAAAACGTCTTACATTCAAGGGTAGGACTTAATTTCTGTATGAATGAATTTATGCATATTTTTCCAAAGGTCTTTTTTTTTTTTTTAAAATCTCATTGCACATCCTTGCTTCCTTAAATAAGGAGACAGCCAAAAAAAAAAAAAAAAAAAAACCCAAAAAAAAACCAACCCAAAAAAACCCAGTAAGGCAGAAGCTAGTATCTTTATATTTAAATAAAAACTTTATATAAAAATATGGAATCAAATCATCCTGGGCCATCCTAATTCTTTATGCTTTGCTAGATAACAAAATATGCATTTGATCTCCATATATTTACAGACAGGTCATGGATCATTGAAAAACTTGACTTTGAAGAGCTCAATCTCGCAGACACATCCAGCTTTACATGCACACGTACGCACTCTGCGTTCACAAACGAAGCTGCAAGGAGGTGTCTCTGCCAAGAGAGACCCTAACTGGAAAGGCTGCAAGACTAATATGCACTCAGTAGAAGAAAGCTCAAAAATCTAACCAGAATTAGACTTCTAATTTTTTTTCTCATTTTAAGCACACTACATGAAATTGTTCCTCGTCCACTCCATCTCTGAACTCACCAAGTGCCGTTTCTGATAGCAGCAGCTGCCTAGGTGTGTTTTACCTGTCTGCCACCTTCTTGGAAGCAGTTTCTTAGTTTCCTGACCCTTGCAAACTAACCAAGAGCCAACGCACCCAGCAAAAATTTATCATCCTAAGACAGGTCTTTTAACATTCTAATTTCATTTGCTAGCACACTGAATTCAACAGGACAGCAGAGCTCTTGCACAGAGATATTCTGTCGTTATTAGAACAGATGCCTGAGCTTAGATCAGTCACGGCATTACAGCTTATCCTATAGAGTCAGCATACATGGGAAAAGCACCTTACTCCTTATTACAGCACCCTTATTCATGTGGTACTAGAGGAACTGAACTTAAAATATGGAACAGGATTTGTTCCATTACTGACCTCGGCGCGGGCTGTGTGCATTGCTCTGTCTTCTGAACGCGAGCACCGTGTCAATCACAGCACTGCAGCCGTGGCTGCCAGAATGACGCTGCTCGGAAAGAAGGCAAGAGACATCTGGAAAGCTGACTCTGACAGACATGGAAAAATATTAATGGTACTGTAAGAAATGCAGTAAAAGATTAAACTGAACTGCAGCAGTCACAGAACAGATATTTTAAAAGCTGCAGGATAATACTTGCATAGTCAAATTGAGTCATAAAGCTATAAATAAATTTAGACTGGTAGTTAGAAAGTTCATTTCTGCTATTTTGAAAAAAAATCAAGACTCTTCTGCTGCCAGTATAACCCTCTAACACTAATCCAGACAGTGACTTTTATGAATGCATACGCACAGACTTATTTGACACAGTTTGTGCATAACTATTTTCTGCTTTACCACACAAAATAACAATTGCAAGAAACAAAAACCAATAAACACAAATAAGAAAGTGGAAACAAAACCTTAACTGTGAGGAGGAAGAAGAATAGGAGGAGGGAAAGATGGAAACAGGGCAAGAGAAGCAGAAAGGAATGTTTCTTCCTTAATTCTTTCTACAGACCTTCAAGGAAGCTCCGTTTAAAAGTGGAACTGATACTAAAAGAAAGTCAAGACGGGAAATTCTTCAGCGCACAAACTCCATTTCCTTCTCGGTCTGTATGGAGCCTTGCATAATGTGACTTGACCCTTGGCATAGCCTTTCACACTTTTTTGTCAATGAAAATAATACATTTACATGCGGAGCAGTTTATTATGGAATATTAACCAATGTGTTGCGTTCTGGGCTCTGCTTCAGTGGCAATATATGGAGAAGCGGGACGGGGACATGTGCCAATTTTAGGTTTTGGCCTCGGTCCATTTGATGTGGATCCAGGATGACTTGGTCGACTGTTGAGTCATAGGTTGGTTCAATTGACATTATTTTACATTTGACTAGTTATTGTTCTTTAAACTTTGAACAGGAGTCCAGAAGCTCAAAAAACAGCAGTGACCCAAAAAGAAAGGGGCCAGAGCAGAGTTTAAACAAGGTTCTTAAGCAAGAAAAATACTCTCCTTAAATGACATCTACTTTTAGCAGAGAGCTAAAAAACCAAACCTACTTCGCAATTTAAAAAAATTCTGTTATATTACCAAATATCTGTAACACACAGATCTGTAACTTCCGAATGACTGAAGAAGTTCTGAGATATCTCCCTCCTCCATTACCAGAAAGGTGGGAAGGAGACACAAACCTCTTCCCCTTCAGAACAAGCCAGTCAATGAGTACTGTGTTTCTAACAGAGGGACCAGTAAAGGGTTCCTGAAACTCTAGAGAGTCAATGTGCGTACTGTTCATTCACTTCAGCCAATGCTCAATCTAAACCTTAAAAAAAAAAGTAACTGAAACCCCAAAAGTTACTGTTTCAGTACTGCAGGTAGTCCTCTACTCGGGGTAAGAGAACCCCATCAATACTATTGGCTTATGTTTTAAAATTGTAGCTGTTTCACATGGGTGTGATCAGAAATGAACTTGTACAGATGCACTGCATTTAACAATTTCTAGTGAAGGCTGATTCCTCTTATTTTCAACGTGCCTACTTGCCTTATTTTTTCCCATTCCGTTTTACCCCAGCTTCAGCTAGCAGGTATGTTTTCAGCAGGTTTTGCTCCCCTGTCACAGGGGGAAATTCAAAATTATATCTGCTTGTTTTCAGAAACTGATCAGCAGCCAAAGAAACAGGCAGGAGGAGCCTGAGCTGTCTCTAACAAGAGAGCTGCAGTGAGAAGGGAACCTGGGCTTTGCTACAACTACCTAGCAAGGAGGGAATCACCCTTCCTAACAACTTCCAAGAGCACGAAAAAGAAATAAAAACCAATAAGAACATCATATATGGGTACTTTGCTGGAAGACAAAAATACTTCTGATGATTTTGAGATCTCAGTCACAGAGGAGGATGACTGCAAGATGTTCTTCTTAGTGCTGGAGGCCAGAATTGAGGTTCAGTGCCAATTTAGTGTTAAGAATTGTGTAAGGAGCTACCCCTAGCGCATGTGGATTGTGTTCCCCATTTAGTCATGAGCAATAACTTCCCCTGAAAGGGTGAAGATTCTTTTTTACCACATTAGACAGAGAACAGTAATTCTTGCAGGCAACATAAAGAACAAATTCAAAATTCTTGGTGACTTAAAAATCAGAAAGTTGCTGAAGGACGAAAACCTTTGCTGGCACGCTGCTAAATTCCCCGGGGGAAGGGCTGAGACCTCTCACTCTGAACCCTGCCAAAAGGTTGTCTTTCATGTTTTATGTTTAGTTTTTGGTGCATTTTATCCTTCATATCCAGACCCGTGTGTGTACACGTCAGAGCTTAAAACCGAGCAAATCTGTCTAAAAGGTATTCTCCTAAGTCTTACAAACACTTCCAATGCCCTTAATAACACAATTTCACTTCATTTTCAATGGCCTCTGATGCATCTGATGTAAAGCATATACATAAAACCACTCATCCCCACACGTGAACAGGAAGAAAAGCATGTATTAAGTTTGTTTACTGACACAGAATCAGCCACCTGAACTTGTGTAATACTTTCAGAAGGACAAGCAACAAGGACTACCATGGACCCGTAAGTTGTGCATAACTACTGTATGTAATTTGCAAGGCGTTTTAAAGTCAATGTTATTGAACTACCTAGTAGAGTGCTGTAATTACTTTTGTCAACAGTGTTAAGCAATTACAGATACAATTTCTGCTATAACATGCACATACAGTAGCTTATTATCTGCTTTTATTTCCACTTGGCATCCACGTCACATACTCAAGACTATTAAGATGTTTCATCACAACCTCTTGTTTCATGCTCCCGGACTTTACAGGCACTTCTTGTCTTGGTTTATTTTTTCCCCACGATATTTTCAGGTCTTGCCTTCTTTCTCTCTCCTGGATTTCTCCTATTATTTTTTCCCCCTTCCTCTGCCCTCTTCCTCTCCCCCTCCCTGTCCGATGAAGGAAGCTCTATTCCTTCCTTGCTGAACCTCACAGGGTTTCCTGGCCACATTGTTCATCTCTGCCTCTTTGTATATTTTCTCTTCCTGAGCAGCGCTGGGAACCCCTCCCAATTTAAACTCCAGCTGTAAACTTCATTAGCAGGCTGTTTACCTCTCTCAGAACTATCACGAAGGTGAGGAGGCCGATAATGCTGGAGTCCGTACACACCTCTCTCCTCACCACTGCTTTTCCCCGAGAGCATCCTCTGTGTCCCCAGGAGTGCTCTGTGCGCAGTCATTTCTTGAAATGGTGGGAACTCCAACAGTCTTCCACAAAAGTATTAAACAATTTCCTGGTGGGAAACTATGGTTTCATTTCCTGAATTTCAGAGTTCATTTCAAGCAGATGCACCCTTAGAAGGGTCCTGATGGCCATTATAAATCTTTCACAACCCATCACTATCTATCATTATCGTTCAATATCTTACACTGACAATTTGGGCACTCAGATTTGTGAGTAGAATAGGTCATGCTATCTCAAATAGAAACTTTTAACTGATTGTGATTAAGTAAATCTCAAACAATGACCATAGTTAATGCAGTATATATTGCATTCACATCTGCAACAAGTTTTTAAGCCACTGCTGTTTAGTTTACAAAGTCTGTTCCAGTAAGACAGTTGTAGCATTCCTTATGGAAAAATGGAAAGCTGTTTACTACTGAAATCTGGTATAAGGCAGAATTCACTGAGTGATGATTTTAGAAGAGGGTAGAGATCATTCCACACGCCACCTGAGGAAAACAGATGTTTAATCCAGCTTTTAAAGACCATGTATTAGCCACCAAGTCCTTACTTCCTTACAAAAGTCTAATTATAAAGGCTGCTGATAAAACAGGTATTTCATCAGTTTCTCGTATTTTTCATGAAACCAAATATAAAAATACAAAAATACTGCATTTTCAGTTGCAGCTAGGAAGGGTTTCAAAGCACAGAAGGTGCTATAAAAAGCAGAAAAGAGCATGCAAGAGAGGAAAATCTGGCAAAGCCAAAGACACAGGATAGGGAGGAAAAAAAAAAAAAAGAAGGTTTATCTGCCAATTCTTTCAAACATTTCTGTTACCTGTCAGGTAACTGTCAGTCAATCAATCCTACCTTTTAAAAACATTTACATAAAGCAAAGGAAAAAAAAAATCGACGTCAATCAGACATTACAGAGAAAACCCCACTGTGGTAAAACTTCCATCTACCCAAGTCCCTGCTTCATGATCAGCTTTTTCAGTAGCGGTACCACAGAAACAAAACAGCCCAGCGTTCAAACTCCCACGCTGCAGACCCCACAGAAGAACAGGCAGTTGTACACACACAGGAACGAGCCTTTTACTCCAAATTATTCCCTGTTTCGGTTTTAGAGAGTTGAGCACACCTTCTAAGACAACGTCTGTGGACACACCACTGCGTCCTGCCCCGATGGCCGCGGGCAGCAGCCCCTGCTCGTCACGCAGCCCGCACCGATGCCCGCTCCTCAGTATGCCAGAGATGCAGCCAGAGCCTCCGCCAAGCACAAGGAGAGCAGTCCTACACCAAACACTAAACTCCTTTCCTTTATTAGTAGGCTGAAGCTCAGCATGGAAAAGAAACCAAAAGGAAAAACCTGAAGCTCAAGAAACTATGGTGTGGGTTTTTTTTTTTTTTAAACACAGATTGTGTAAAAATGATTTATTTTTTTTTTCATCATAATGGTAGTGCCCAAATCTCTAATTGTTTTCAAAGCTGCACCTCTTGCTGCCCCTCAGCATCAGCTGTCTGAGTCTGGCTTTGATTTCTAAGCAAAGTCCGTAACTGATACCTAAACATACAAATCAAGTTTAACAGAGGAGAGATGCTGACATTCAGGAAGTATTAATTTTTCAAATAAAAACCATCTTATGGTGCTTTTCTTAAGATAAAACACAACATTCTGGTTTTAAATAAGCATTTCTCGTGTTGCAGTAACAATAACCGGTACTGCTACTGCATCTTCAGGGGACATTGATCAATTGGTTCAGCAAACTTCAACGCTGTATGAGATTCTCACACAAAAGCTTTTTTACCCTTGTAAAGACTCTCTCAGATTGATGGAACTTCAGAGAAATTAATTCAATAACAAAACATCTTTATGAAAAGGGGAAAGTGGTTAGTCTTTGCTTATTTTCAGTGGAGGCTGAGACCGAAGCAGCACATATGCTTCCAAACACGTCAACAAGACCAGGGTTCCAAAAGCTGAGGGCAGCCGAGCCCAGCCTGCTCCCTCCAGAGCAGCGCACGCTCCCCATCCACATTCTCAATAGCCCCTGAGAACACGGAATTACTGTAGGACTATTTTTAAGGTGAAATAAATAACTGTATGATCAAAGACTCGCATTATTTCCAGTTTGTGCTAAAATTTGTTAAGATATATAGTCTTTGAAGTAAGGACCAAGCCCAGTGCTTCTGTTGTATCACTTACATGTTTCATCTGAGAAACATTAAACAAAGGTCAAATTGACAAACAAGAAAGTTTGCTAATAGGAACAAACTGAACATCGATTGCACACTTAACTCTTTGTTTCGGTAAGCTCTTCTGAGAGCCTGTGGTTAAGCCCATGTTTAAAAAGGGATTCGCCTTGCACAAGTTTATGAGGGTACGTGCAGTGCTGCTGGCGTTACACAATGAGGTGCCGGCTCCGAGTCCTGGCTCTGCTGCCCCTGCCCATGAGACACGGAGCCTTCGCTTGTATGGCTCATCCCCCGGCACACACGCTGGCTTTAGCTTTCCCCTTGCCTAGGGAAGAATCCCCAATCTAACAGACTCATGGCAACGTAATAACAGGATCTAGCGGAGAGAGACAAACCAGATGTTAAAAATTAAAGTCCTATCATGCAAAATGGACATGTTTCAGTGTCTCAATTGACTGATTTTTAAAATATAACTAAGAATTAACTCATCCTAAGAAGAAAATTTAAAAAATTTAAGATTTAGGCTCAGACTCAAGGTCCAAATTAATTTCACCTAACTAAAAGAGGTACTAATTGTAGAAGCACCGCTACAATGAATGACCTAGTCAGTACAGAGAAACACTGAACAGCAAAGAATAATTCAAGCCTGTTTCTCCCCCCCCACTGCCTAATGTAGAAAACTGAAGTCTGGATAATTATGGTCTCAAATTTGAGGCTTCAGCACACCTAAATTTAGATAAGATTAACCAAGGCCTGAATATAAATTATACTCAAATTGATATGAACTATTTTCTTAAATTCCATGTTTTCTTATTTCTGATGCTGAATGCATAATCATTAGATATAGTTTTTTCCTACTTGTAATATAGATTTTCCTGTTAACCCCTGTTCTGTAATACAGACTTTCCTGTTAATCCTGATTCTGTTATTCAAGAGACAGGTGTTGCCATATTGTCACTTCTCATTGGCTCCTAAAGCTATGGATGCTGAGGACTCCCTCGGTCCAGAAGAAAAACAAAGCAAGCACCATGACAGAAATATAATAATTGTCTCTAACTGATAACACTAAAATAACAAAACCACCAACTTCCATTATTTATGCTACTTCTCTGCATTTTGGAAGTTGTGGTGTTTCAAAAAGCTTGGAACAGGCACAACTTAAACCATTTTTCCACTGCAACAATCCATACAAAAAAATACCAAACAGAGCCAAAGGACTGTAGTTTTTCGTCTTAGTTGTAGATGGCTTGAGCGAGGCCAAGAACTGGAGATAAGCAGCCCAGCCTTTTCAAGGAGAGAATGATAAGTGTTTCCCTGTATTGCTTATTCGTGCAATTTTAATCACAAGTCTTGCAGCATCTGGCAGTTTTCCTTTAGCTCCATTTAAGGGCTTACAATTGTGAGAATCTCCCTTTTCTCAGCAAATCTGCACCGAGCTGAAAAGCGTATGCACCTAAGGGTTAAACAGCCAAAGCAGCTCGTCCACTTGGGTATTTCCAGAATCTCCTGATTAAGTCGAGCCTCAAACCATGGTGCTGGTGGTGTTTTTAAGCTTTAAAAGAAAAACTTGAAATCTTTTAAGAACTTTGATGAGGGAGGAAATGCAGTCCACGGCTCACTGCTACCACTGAGTGAGTAATTCCAGCTCCAGACCGACAGAGCACGTCGTTAACGGACCGCAAGTGGTTAACAACCAGACTGGAGGGCATGTACGTGTGGCTGCGTACACGTGCACACACCCTAGACATACACGCAGGTATTTTCTGAGCTCTGTGTATTATGGGAATATAATACGTTCAGACGCCTGAAGCCCTAGAGAGATTACACATTGCAGAGCCTGGCAGAGGACTAATTACAGCCTTAACTGCATCCAGTAATGCGTGTGCTCATCTTCGGCTTTCTTCCCTGAAACCTCTACAGACATGGAAAAAAACTCATCTTTACTGCTCTCCTACTGCAGCACCAGAAGCTTTCTTACCCAAGATGAGAGTCACTTGAGAGCACTGCAAAGTCAGAAATAACGGAATTTCTTCCTTTCAGACAGACTCTCTTTTCTACATTTTTTTTTAATAAAGCCACCAAGCAAAACCATAGTTTTCTAAATATTACAGGGACTGTCATTTACACAAAGCAGGGCATTGAACAGATCAGAGAAACCACTAAGTGATCTTAACTTGATCGTGGAGATGGGAAATGGACTGGATAATGCTTTAAAGTGTTGAAGTGCTAAAATGGAAAATTAATACTGAAGAAAAACATTCAAAATACTCAAAACCAGTTTTGACTAAGTATTATTGCTTTCAAAAGCAGCCTTTAAATTCAGTCCTGAATTACAATATGAAAAGAAAGTTTTCACGCATGAGTTACAAGAAGAGCTTCCTTACATCCTTCTTGTATAAAACAAGCATTTTACCTCACATTTATTTGAGGTATCTGGAAAAGAGCGGGCTCCTATAATCAATCTTTGTTCTTCTAAAAATCTCCGCTATTTTCATTTTCCAAGATACAGAATGTTGGGTCTCAGACTTTCTAAAGCCTTGCAAGAAACTCGGAAAACACACCCGTGTGTTAATATCCCGAATTCCACTCCCTCGCCCCCATCACCGTGAAGGAGCGCGACCACCTTTGTGACCCCTGGAAAGGCAAAACCAGCCTCGGAGTTGCCAGAAGGGCAACTGCTATTACAAAACAGCATTACTCGGATGAAGATAATCTTATTTTAAACAGATATTCCCGTGTGCAGATCACAAGAGGAGATAAAATTAAGTTGGAAATCAGGTTCTATAGAATAAGTAAGCAAATTAACCACAAGAATACCTGTATTGCTGTTTCAGTTGTATTGCCAATGCATCCTCCAATTTCTTTTTGACCTCAAACTAAAGGCCAAGAAGAGAGATTATATCTAAAACTGCCGCTTAAGAAACAATTACTGTAAAGTTCCCTGCAAAAGCAGATTTACTTTAACATCCAAACAGTCGTAATTCCTTGATACATATGACATTGGATGAAAGGACGCCATCAGAATACCCTGCCCATACATTCATCCCAGACTGAAGAAGTCATGAGCTGGAATGAATAATCTACACTTTGTGTTGGTGTCTTTGAAAAAATCCTTCTCTGTTCAAAGAAGTGAGCCTCAACCACGAGCCTCAATCCACGTGCTGAAGTTTTCCCAGTAGAAGTATTTTGTTTTGGAATATGTGATCATATTTTGAGGGGGGAAGGAAAGAGATGCAGGAAAGGAAGCAAGTTTCCTGGCAGATCTTTAGTATAATTACACAGGCAAAAAGATCAATTACAGGCATTCATTCAGTCTAATTATTCTCCAGCTTACAGCCTAGACATATTTAACTTAACATTACATAAATTAGATCATTCAAATATTGGAAGAAATCAGCCACACAAGTGCAAAAACGCCAGGTTGCTCTGGCCAGACATCTTTTGGTACCGAGAGTGCTTCATTTAACGTTTTGAGTTGTCTCCCCTGGCCTCATAGTTCAAAGTACACATAAAATACTGTTGTGAAAGGTGATTTCCCAAGCTGAGTAAGCTCTGTTTCAGGTACATGGAAAGCAAGGCGTCGAGGCCCCGAGGAGCAGTGCACGGGCGGCTGAGTGCCCGCTCAGCCACATCCTCAGCATCTTCCAACACAGGGGCCAGCCCAGAGCCTGCGTGTGCTTGAATACCTCCCTCTGGGGCAAGACCTTCCACAAACAACAAATGTCTCAACTAGGGAAAGGAAATTAGTGTAAAACTGCTCCACAACTCAAGAACAAAAAAAAAAAAGAGATGCATTTCAAGACTAGTGCATTCTCAACCCACCATTTGCAAGAAGCATTTCTTGAAAGCTTTAAGCAAAGGTCAAAAGCTTCCTTCCAAAATGCGTTAAGACCCAATAGCTGAGTAGCGCTACTATCTTTCCCTAATTTTAATATTTAGGACAGGAAAGTTATTTAATTGGAGGAAAAAAAGTTTTATTTTTTGTATTTCAGAGGAAAGGAAATGACCAAGTGAAAAGGCATTCCTCTGAGCCTGAGTGCAAGTCCCAGGCTGCAGGAGAGCTGGAGGCCAGCTGGCACCCGGCCCGTTTACAGTAAGTTGTTTACTTGTTGTCTGACCACTGATAACTGGACAGCGTGGATCCATGAATCCAAAAAAAACCTAAGTTTTCTGTTGAGAGAGGAAGGAAGAACAAAGCAGACAACGATAAAAATATTCACCACTGATGGCTACTATAGTAACTTCTCAATTAGTACAGCTTTTTTTTTTTTTTTTAAAAATAATTGAAAAAATTAATGTAAAATTAAAATCTTTATGTATCAAAGAAGGCAAAACCATTTAGATACAAGCAGAAACTGTATTATTAAAGAGGAGCAATGCTGCTATGTACATGTCCCCCATTTACAACTCGAGTTTTCAGGGCTCCATGCTCCTCGAGCAAGTACAAGTACAAAGCACTTACCAAACTGAAGAAAATACGCGTCATGGACATTTAATTCCTTCTAAGGGCTCTCAGCTATTTAAGACTAAGTTTAACCTTGTGATTCAAGAGAAAAAGACCTGCTGATGGGTGCTTATAAATATTCCAGAAGCAGAAAGGCAGGTGGAGCTGACTGTAGGTGTAATGCTTTCAGGGCAGTTCCATGAAGAGGAGTTCTGGGAACCACACAGCCGTTGCCCAGTGCTGGCTCCACACTGTCCTGCCGATGGGAGCCGTGGGAAGGGCCCCTCTCCCTCCCAAACTGGGGCAGCAGCTCTGGGCTTTCCCCAGCAGCTCCTTCTCCTCCTTCTGCAATAGAGGAGACACAGCTCTGGGGTCCGCGCTGCTCGCTGACCCCGCAGGCACTGGCGTAGTGCCTGCTGCTGCAAGTCAGTAATACTACTAACGCATAGATATTCTGTTAATAAGCCTAAAAGCCACCACAGATGTAAAGAGATAGTGAGAAGACGTTTGATCCTTATTCTGTTACTGATTCAGAGAGCAGCAGGTGCTGCTGAGCTGCACTCGCATCTGCGCTGGGTGTCACTCAGCATGCACCGGTCCCGCCCGGCAGCCACAGACGGGGACCACCTCGTGGTGCCGAGGGGATGAGGGGCTGACAGGTGATCTCCGCCTGCATCTCCTCTTGCTTTGGATGGACAGTTACAAAAATCATAGTCTGTTTACGAAAAAGACTTAATTCTAAACCATCTTTCATAACAAGACACTATAATCTTGTCCCACGCACTGGGACTGACCAACGGCCTTCAAAATCATGACTCAAAATGTCTGTCTGACATTTGCATGTCTACACTGAGACAAAACCAGCATGTTACTTTAAATAATATTAAGTATCAAATATTGCCCTTCTATATGTATCTTCTAATGTAATTAAATATAAGTTTCTTTCTAAAAATGTTAAAATATACTTGCGTATAGTTTCAGTAATTGCCAGCCGGTGATACAAGGGAAACAAGTATCACTGGGATAGGAAGAAAATTAGTTTTCATTGGCCAAAGTGCTTCATCAAGTGAATTCCAACACGCCTATCATGTCAACTGCAAACCTAGCAATGGCTTATCAAATGCAATAGCACAATCAAGACTGATTTGCTTGCAGAAAGCTGAAATAATAACAAAGATAGTAGATAACAGACAGCAGATAACAAAGAAGGTGTCAACACAAGGGGACGCGGTCAAGCTGGATGCCTCAACATGTTCCAGCTCAGAAGAACTGACATTAAACCAAGAAGTACAAGGAGCAGAAAAGCTTTGGTTCAAGCTCTCTAGAGGAAGAGAACGCAGAGGACACCGTCCCTGTGCTGTGCTGGCGGCGCGGCAGCCCCGGCAGTGGTGATCCATCAGCAATGCGTGGAGATGCAGGGCAGGGACAGACCTGAGGGACTTGCACAGTGGACGGCTGTTTTGATTACTTGTTATTTGCATTTATGCATAAATAAGAGACAGAGGAAGTTGAATATGCAAAATTACATTGTCTGAATGCTCAATATAGCCCTAGCCTTCTGAATTAACGATCACCATAATTTTTAAAAACTTAAGGTTGGTCTTCTACACTGAGGATTCCCTGCACCCCTCTGAGGACTCACGTGCCTGTGCGCCTGGCAGAGCACAAATCACCTACAACTCATGTTTTGGCTCCATCTCCCCCCACTTACCAACCTACCTCCTTCTGCCCTTTCTCTGGCCCTCTTTCTCTGTTTCACCTTTCCACTCTCCTCCCCGTCCTTCGTTAATTTATTTGCAATTTTGAAGACAAAATGAAGTATGGAATTTAACACACAGGGTGGGGGAAATATGTGAATATAGCAATATTAACAGTGAGAAAACAAAACTTGTGCAGGAAGACGTCGTTACAACCACCACAGATTTCACTAACATTTAACACTATCATCGATGCATTCTCTTTGCTGAGACTTTCTGCCTCCATTTTGCCTGTTTATCTTGTTGACATTTGGGGACAATTTCTTAAGCACTGGAGACAAAGACATCTGACAAGTGGCTGGTAGTAAATGAAAAACTTATCCCCCCCTCAAGAAGAGGCAGTATGAAGGGAGGAAGGCAGCACTGGGGATGCCAGCGCCAAGACTCATAGAGCTAGCGGACACTCGCTTTATCCTTCTTGGCAATATAAACCCTCCTTTACCTCTGGGACTGCTGTTGCGCACCAAGCTAAGGACTTCACAAAACCATCCGTGCCAACCCGGAACCCCTTCCCACACCCCAGCTGCCAGCACCGAGCTCCACACTGCACAGGGATAATATTCCCTAGACACAGAACCTTACATTTTCTATATGGAGACCTCCCCAGTTGGCTCCCCCAAGTGCTCCCTCATTGCAGAGGGCTTCCCAGCCCAGCACACAACCACCCCAAAGAGCTCCCTTGTCAGCTCACCCACAGCCCTCCTGCATGCTCCCTGCAGGGAACCAGGCGAGTGACGACGACTCCTGAAAAGCAACTGCTGAGGCCCCCCCTCAGCTGCCCAGTCTCGAACCAGCTCTGCAGCCCACAAAAGAACTGCTCTTCCAGTTCCATGACAACTTGGGGTTCTTTGTTGGTTTCTTTCTTTTCAAATGGCCTCTGGCAAGGAAGCATATCAAAGACTTGAAAGAAAAAAAATAATAATTCAAATATATTCAGGCCAATTGGATTTCCCCTGTCCACAGGCTCACCGACAACCTCACGGAAACCCAGGACATCGGATGAGGCGGTGGTTTCCTTCCAGGAGCAAGGACAGCTCTTTCCCAAGAGACCCACATGCTCTGTGACCTTACAGCTTTACAGTCCCCTGCCTCGCCAAGGGCAGGAGTCGGACTCACCAGCTGCAAGTGCTCCAGGTCCCAGGGAGCCACATTTTTAACAGGAGGCACCCCGGCAGGTTTGTCAGAGAGGCCATCTCTGCTGGCTGGCAGACCCTTTGGGACTCACGGGCCAATGCCACCCAGGCCCAGTGGCTCATTAACACCACACTGATTGGCCCGGTCCCATGACCCTCCACCATGGTCCCCCCCCAGCCCCTGCCCGGGGGCTACAGAGCTGCCACCCAGGCTAGGCACCTTTCACAGGGCACTTCGCAAACTCCTTGTTTTAATCCCTCTCAGTTTCCTATTTATAGTTGACCTTACATCGTTTATGGGATTTTTGTTCATCACATTTGGGCAAGCTACGTTAAAATGGTGATTTTTACTTTTTTTTTTTTTTTTTTTAAATGAAATTGAGTTACTTAGAGCTATCAGTGTACCACAAAGCAGTACGTTTCCAGTAGTCAGTCTTGTTAGCCAGTCTCCAAGCTGTTGAGGGGTTTCTCGGTGTTGTTTCTTTAGATTTTGGCTTTTGGCAAGTTCAGTTTTTTAACCCAATTGCCCATTTACATGCAGTTCCCTCTTCTACAGTTGTCTGCTCTCTGGACATGGCTTGCTCTTTCCACCAACGGTGCCAACCTGGCAGTCTCGTGCTGGCTACGGCAAAGCAGCTCTCCCACCAGGATCCTCTTTAGCCAGCTCACGGCACCACCTGAAACCAAACCCAGAAGACCCGATGTGCTGCGTGGGGATTTCAGTACTTCTCAAAACAAGCTGCACCAAGCGAGGCCACGCCAGCTCCAGCGAAAAGAGTTCGAGGCAGCTGGTGCCAAAATACTGGGGTAAGAGAGATCTGTCTGTACCACAAACGGAAACTTGCCAGAAGTACAAAGCAATCGACGTGTCTGTGGAAGGTTGCTAAATTCCTAACCCCATAAATATCCTGATGCAGTTTAGTTATGGAGTTTATTACAATATGATGGTGAACCAGCATTGCTAAACCAGTACCGAGATTTTAAACACAACCTGGAAAAATCTACCTTACAATCAGCAACTCACCGTGGGGCATCATTTAGTGAGTTACATGTGTTTAGAAGAGATACTCCAAAGTCACAAGTAGTCTTACGTGGCACCCAGCCACCTTTGGCATCTTTGAGAGTTTTTAAAACTCTACAGATCTTTTGATTACACAACCAAATCAACTCCGAGGGTCTCATCCCATCCCACAAACAAACATCATCCTGTGACAGTGGCTTCTAGCAGTGGAGATATCCACCGTGACGCTCAGAACACATTTTCAAAGTCATTATTTCATCTTCCAATGCACAGACAAGGAGTTATGCCATCTTCACAAAAGCAGAACCATTACAAATTGCTTCAAGTAGGAAAAGCATGAGTGAGCAAAAAACTTCACTGAACTTATTTCCCTTTTTTAATACAGAACCTAGAAAGAGACTCCCTGATCCCGAAACTCCCCAAACCTCAAATCTGTTCTTAAACAAAGAATGGGCCAAAAGAATATACATCTCCCTCAAGCCACCAGGATTAAAAGTTTGGGAAATAAACACCTCTGATTGTTGAAATAGAATGTTTTGGATGCTTTTGATAAAATTTGGAATTGCAGTTTTGCTGTCTTATTTCCATGAAGCTTTAGGGCTTCCCTTGTTAGGTAGGTGTTCTGTTTCATTTTTAAATTAGGATGGCAGTCTCAAAACGCTGCACGCAGGAAGACAGAGCTGGTAGCGCTTATAAATGCTTGGAAAGATTCAAAGAGCTAAAAGCTGCATTTCCTTTAAAGCTCTTCCTCGGTTTCTAGGCTGGGGTCAGCCAGGAATAGAAACACCAGTCACTTCCTCCCTCCCCACTGGCACGTGTGCGCCTGCACCACGGCTGGGGCTGGAACCACCTCGCTCACAAAAACACGGGGACTATTAGCAGTACTGCAACCTCCTGATTGTTATTTAAGAAACTAATCACATGTTCCAAGCTTTAACACATTAAAAGAATCTGTAGAGAAGAATCTTTAAAGTGATAAAATAGGTCCAAGCTCATTTGTGAAACCAGTTGCTCTGGTTGGGAAGTAGCTGTCAAATATCTCGTTTGACTAAGCATGTAATCTTGCAGGCATCCTAATATTAACTGCTCGCTTAAATAAGTAAATAAAAAGAATGCTCTGCTACTCAAAAAACTCTAGGCATTTTGAGTTTTACAACATTTACATTTTATGTGAGGCATTTTAGCACTAAATTTCATCTTTATTAAATCATGCACATAACTTGCAAATAACTTGGCACTTCATTTGAACAGACTTGTCTCCTCTTAACTATGGAAAGCTAATTCATTACAAAACTTGTTAGATTGGTTTTGTTATAAATGAGGGTGTCCGAATAGCTGCTTTGTCAGTTTAGAAAATGGCAGATGTGTGGGGCTTAGGAGAAATACGTGTTCAGGAAAGGCAGACTTCATAAAGCAATACGAAAATGAAACCAGGGGACTTTACAACAGAGCAGGACTCAGATTTTAAGAAAGATAAACTTCCCTCTGAAATCGATGTGGCCAAGTGACCTTTACGAGGCCTGGGCTGGGCTGTGACAAAGTGGCACAGGTTAGAGAAAATGCTTTTTCCAAAACACAGATTAAAGCAGCAGCTCTTTTGTCTATAGGCAGCACCAAAGGAGACTGTCTTTGGGATACAGGAGCTCTTCCACACTTTGTGCTACTTCAAATAACAGAGAGAGCGCATGCAATTTAACATTCATTTTTCTTTTAAACCTTAAGCTTATCAGTATCCTTTGGTCAAAGCCAGTAACACAAAAAGTATTACAAGGCTCCCCTTTCCTCCAAAAGCGATTACATCATTTATAAAATTTATGGGCAAAGAAAGACATACTATCATTCTTTACAAATTCAATTTTAATCTACGTTTGTTTGGAAATCTGAGTAAGGTAGCGAAAACAAACCTGCTTAATTTATTTTCAAGTAAATACAACTTACAACCTTTCACTTTTTCTTTCCTTATATTTCATTCCATTTTAAACCACTCTTCATAGCAAGTATCTCTTCATTACAATAATTTAGCATATTCATAAAACCTAATTCTACTGAGCCAAATGAAAACACAGTAATTTCTTTTACTGAAATGAAAGAATTAAGAAAAAGTGGTGCAACCCTTCAGCCTCCCCTGGAATTTCCCCTGGAATCTACCAGAGATGATCACTGAAAGAAATAAACAAAAATAGCACACTAAAAATAATTCACTAGCATCTCTTCAGAGTTTCCTTATCAAGATCTTAAAACATTTTAAAAGTTAAAATTTGATAACAGAGCAGTTTCTTGCGTTCATGAGACAACTGTTACACAGAGGTGAATCTGTTTCTAATGGCACTCATGGCAAAAAAAAAGCTAATTTCTTTATGCTGTTTTAAACAACCCCCCAGCTTTCAGATATAACTCAGGACAGTCTTTAACTCCATTTCTTACCAATGAAACTTCACTACCTTCTGCTTTTCAACCACCCCCCCCCAGCCTCTTCCTGCACAAAGGCTGGTGTCCCCTGTCCCCAAGGCAGGGCTGCGCATCACCCACCCGCAGGGCTGCCACCACCGGCCTCTCCACACCTGCCAAAGGTGAGAGAGATAAGCATCAAAGGCTCTAAAATCTTTAAAAAGAAAGTCCTAACAGCGTAATACGTCTGCTTTTCCCACTTTTAGTTTCTCTTTGAATACAGGAGGTACAGCCCCACAGTCCCATATATTGCATAATTCACTCCATAGCTGATTTTTCACTGCTGTTACAGCAGGAGAGTACGTCTACCCCAGAAACTTGGGAATTTGCAGGTGGTTCAGGCTTGCAGCTTGATTTGAGCTGTATTAAATGCAAGCACCTCACTGGGGAGCGGTGGCCGTAACACCCACTCACACCAGTCTCACCAGCAAGCATCAACCTCTGCACTGCTGCTCCACAAGGCCGCGACGCTGAGGTCTGTGGTGGTTTTAAGAGCCTACAGAGAAGTAAGGCACCCATACCAGACAGCCTGCTGCTTGGTGCAAGTTCTGTGTCACCACTTGTGAGCACAAAAAGTGTCAGCAGGGTTTGAGAGTTGCATTTCTGACAACGGTACAACAAACAAACGGGCTGGGTTTGAGGATCCCCGAAGGTCCTTCCAGCCACATCATTTGTGTCACTGCAAGCACTTACAAACAGACAGTGTCTTCCCCCCCGCCTTCCCCTAGTTCTTAGCTTACAAAGCGGGTGTTCGTACTCCTGGTTTCCACCCACCACTGCCATGGGCGCCCTGCCCGACAGCGAGGGCTCCCACGCCTGCTCCCGCCACCCACGTCCCCCGCAGTCCACGCCAACTGAGTTTGTCCAGCTCACCCCTCAATGTCATCTTCATTTTAATTAAAGTTTTTCCCACTGATTAAGGGCCAATTTATAAGGCATTCTGGCATTCAGAAAGAATCTGAATCGGTCCTTTCATATGCAGTCTGCTATTATTTCAATAAACATTTATTATCTTACTGAAATTAAACTGTGAAATGAAACTCCATACTCCTTATCTCCAGCATCCAAACGCTTTTCTGCACACACCTGTATTGTACACACCTCATTTTTAAGTGATAGGAGAGATCACACAGTCCCTTCCTGACAACGCATCGATTTGACAGTCAACCTCCTTCAAAGCCGCACCATGCGTTCCCGTCTCTTCAAAGCGTCAGTGGATGAATTACAAGCAGTTAAAACCCGCTCAGGAGAGCGGCACAGCAGCAGGCTCCGTGCAGACTGCAGGAGCCCAGTGCACACCAGTTTACCATGGCCTGACTCCTGCTTTCACAGCAATGCTCCACCATGAAGCAATTGCCATTTGCAGGGGCTGACGTATCCTGGCAGTGCTGCCCTGGCACTCAGAGCTGTACCAGACCCTGTTACTCCATTATGATCTACGATCACACACACCCCAGACGAGCAGGTTCTCCAAGCAATGACAACAGAAATAAACTGCATCAGCTGCTCTCTTCTGTCACAGACCCCAGATCTCGGCTCAGAAGGGACTGGCACACAGCAGAGCAGCCCTTCTGCAGGCTGGCAACAGAAGTCACGAAGAACCCCAGAACTTCACACTTCTGCCCTCAGAAGCAGCTTCAGGTGGCATGGGAAAGCGTGGTTTAGAGACACACCACATGTGGTTTAGAGACCCCACAGATGCGCTGAAGTCAAAAGCAAGGCCAGACACCCACATACCCCCGGGAGCAGTGTCCCTTCTGAACCGCCATCTGGGAAGGAACAGAGTCACATACAATTCACACAGTTGGAAAGGAGACGTGTAACGGCCAGAGGATTCTCATCTAAGACCCAAAACTCGTTTTTCTAAAAATTTCACAAAACTTCCACAGGCATCCTGTGTTTACACCCCTCTCATCCCAGAGAGATGCAGCCAAGCTACTGCCTACCTGCAGACAAAGACGTCACCCACCTTCAAACCCCTATTTGCAGGGACGGCTGCCAGGAGAAGCAGGTATTTCAATAGTTAAAGGCAGGAACTCACACACAAAAAAACCAACATGCTGCAGCCCACACTCCAAGTTTCTCATACATGACAAGATCGAAGTCCCTGATGCAGCCAGAAGCCCATCAGAACAGATCTGTTAGATAAGGACAAATGCAGGACTTTTCACAGTCTTCTTGAAAGGCTGATAACCAAAGTATAAGATCTCAGATCAACAGGAAAAAAAGAAAAAAAAAAAATCAAGCCACAAAGCTACGAAATCATTTCCATTATTTGCTTATTTGAGTAAACTACGTAGTTCACCAATATTAAATTATTTGCTTTTACCTGACAGTACAGTGAGTTTCCCAATTTTCACAGGTAGTATTTTGAGGCAAACTGCTCATTTCTGACCTGATTTCTTTTTTAAAAGAAAACTAGCACCCTGAGCAGTATTTACTTACTTAAAACTTATTGTTATACAAATGAAAGCAACCAGAAACATGAAATATCTGAATAAAGCAACAGAAGAGTAAGTTGTGCCCTGCTGCTCAGAAGTTTCATGTTAAATCTCGTGTGACCATGATGCATAAATAGGATTGTGATCTCCAGCTGTTTTCTGACACACAGTAACTGTACAAACCTATTACGAATAGCATAAAGAATGTATTACTGTAAAATCTAATATGGAACCCAGTTTCTTAACTAAATTACAGTAGCAGTGAACTGAATTCAAGAAAGACATTACTGTTACTATTTTGGAAATCCGTGCCTAACTGCAGTTTTGCCTTCACAATCTTAGGATAGTTGAGATCTTTGATCAAAAAGTGGACATTGTGTATAATATTGCATCTCCACAACAAAGTATTAGCAGCTTATTGGATATTAATTTTCAAATTGCATCAGAATTACAGTTTTCTAGGAAGACTTAACATAGACTGAGAGCTCCACAGGTACATATGAAATATGGAGCTTTAATTATAACTAATTGTCATAGAATGGTTTGGTTGTAAAGGACCTTAAAGTTCACCCAGTGCCACCCCCTGCCCTGGGCAGGGACACCTCCCACCACACCAGGTTGCTCCAAGCCCCGTCCAACCTGGCCTTGAACACCTCCAGGGATGGGGCAGCCACAGCTTCTCTGGGCAACCTGGGCCAGGGGCTCACCACCCTCACAGCAAAAACTTTCTTACCAATATCTCATCTAAATCTCCCCTCTTTCAGTGCAAAACCATTCCCCCTCGTCCCATGGCTCCCCTCCCTGATCCAGAGTCCCTCCCCAGTTTTCCTGGAGCCCCTTTAGGAAGGGGCTCGAAGATCTCCCCAGAGCCTTCTCTTCTCCAGGCTGAACCCCCCCAACTCTCTCAGCCTGTCCTCACAGCAGAGGGGCTCCAGCCCTCCCAGCATCTCCGGGGCCTCCTCTGGCCCCACTCCAACAGCTCTGTGTCCTTCCTGTGCTGAGGACTCCAAAGCTGGACACAGTACTGCAGGTGGGGTGTCACGAGAGTGGAGCAGAGGGGTAGAATCACCTCTCTCAACCTGGTGGCCATGCTTCTTTTGATTGATACAGACTATGTTAAGAATGCAGTTGGCTGGCACAGAAATACACTCTACAAGAAGATGTCAAGATGGCTTCTGAAGAGCATGATTTCCTCCAGAAATGCACACAATTGTAGTGATTATTGATTTAAGGAACCATTATTACAAAACTCTACATGATATCCTGGATAAGTAACACCGTGTCCTGGAATCCAAGGTTAAGTCTCCTGTACGAGCAGCAGGAAAAGCTGCCATCGCCTGCATTACAGCACCAGCAACAACCCGGGTGCCAGCCAGCACTGCTCCTTGCTGAGCGGGAGCTGGTGAGGCTGCGCCCACACCTCACCCCGCTGCCGAAACATACCTCCAGGACACACCAACCAGCCATGGGATAAATCCAGCAGCGCAGCCCACAAAAGTAGAAATTACGTGCTTTTGCCACAGCACATATAGTTATATTTCCAGCAATACAATATATAGCTTGCATGCAGGAAGACATTGTTTCCGCCAGGAAAATCATTCTGGCAGAAAACGTCACAGCAGAGATTAGCGTCAGCTGAGTCAGGTAAGGACGTAGGAGGCATGTGCACAATATTACACCTTCTTCGTAGTGAACATAAGGTAAGAAGAAAAACCTCCAGGAGAGACAAAGTAATTGCACTAAATTATTTTTCCAACCCAGCACACTACTTCTGGAAGCACAATTACTCACCCCTCCAGTAACTACCATAATTCAAGGTGCTGGACTTGCTGTGGACAGGGGAGAGCCTGCACCTTCCTGCACTCCTGCGGGAAGGCAGCCAGAGTTGCATGTCCACAGTCTTTCGGTTTCCTTTTAATTAAGCCTGCGATACTTAAGTGCTCCAACACACGGCTGGAGTATTGTCTGTGCAGGACATCCTCCTGTGGGTCTCTTTGTAGGTGACCAGCAAAGCCGTAGTCACAATTCCTCTCACCCTCACATACAGACAAAGTCAACTGTAATTTTTTCATTTAATTTTTTTCTTACAGATATTTGAAACTAGCTGATATAAAGTCAGTGCCAAGACAATGAGCTGAAATAATTTCTTTCTTTTTTTCGTGTGTCATCTGTTCCAGCTGTGTTGGTTCACTCCTGTCCCATGGGGATGAGGCTATCCACTGACAGTATCTGCCTAGTATTTCCAGAACCCAACACTAAGAACAGGATTAACTCCTGCTCTATGAGTGTTTTGGGTATTTAAGCAACGGCTGTATTATAAATGGGTATCACACTATAGTGAATCAGTCAGAAAACTGCTGTGGTGAGAACACAAATAATCTGTACATGCAACAATGCAATACATTAATACTGCAGTAAATAAGATTAAAATTTGTGTCTACTGCCAGACTCTGGGAGACAAAGACTATAAAACCAAAGAGAACTTAACACAACAAGCTCCCTGGGTCTGTGGCACAGTGTACTTACTGTATAGTTAAATATTTTTTCCCAGAAGCTACCTTATTGGGCACACACACTTGTTTCTGTGTTTCTAAGAACAGTTAGAAGTTGATTATTTTATGAATGCGACTTAGAGTTTATTTCTGTATGCCAGAGGCGACAAGCTTTCAGTTATTTTAGTAACACAAAACCAACACAATTGTAACTACAGCTCTACAAGGATTTTCCCATTGCTTATAACATGGATTGTAAATAGGATTTTATTGGGATGTTGTTTATCTCAAGAACAATGGCACTGGACCCGTTTGCTGAATGCACACGTTATGTATACCAGCACAGCAGCAGTAGGCTACCAGCTCAGGCAGTCTTCATTTACGCCAGAAAATGAATGGAGATTTAATTGTGTCTTGCAATATTCCACAAGCAAGGGTTTTGTGAGGAGATAAGTTACTACCAAGAAACATATGTTCATTTTCTCCCAGGCACATTTCTGAGTGCTGAGTACTTGCTCTCTTGTAAAGCTTGTGGAGAAGACACTGATCACAACATCCCCTGGTGGGAGAATGGACGTTTCCCAGGCCAGTAGTAAAGACCTTTAACAAAATGTCCAAAGAAAAAGGCTCCAAATCACATTTTGCACTAAAGTGGCAATACTGGATCCCTCATTTGCACTCCCAAAGAGACCCAGAAGCCACAGACTACTAAACAAATTTAAAAAATAAATCTATTAGCTTATTTTTATGACCAGCTTACAATAAGAGGATAATGACTTAGAAGTTTGCTTCCTTGATTGGCTAAAAGTTTTGCAACCAACATATTAGAGGAGTCAAAGCAGTCAGTCCAGCATCTGTTCCACTGAACTATGTATCATGGGTGAGGCAGTGAGAAGCTGCAAAGGTGTCCTAACTTGAGCCCAAAGACACGCTGGTAGGAGCATCGCCTTTCCCATCACCCTTGGGACTAACTGCAGAGTTTTGGTCACTAGAACAACAGTATCTGCCTTGGAAACTCAACTGGGATCAGCACATGCACTGGTGAACAGTAGAGACAGAGATACTGCATCTAGTGTAGGAAATAAGAGCAACAACATACCGATTTTCGCCAAGTGTAACAAACGCAAACAGTGGTATTTTCACTACTTGAATTTAGGCAGCATTTAAGAAGAAAAAGAATTGAAAAAATGGAGGAAGCCCCCAAAGGCCCACCTGCTAGGTGGTGGCTCTAAAAGGGGACCTAGGAAGAGAGAACTCTCTTAACCTTTTAAAATGTAGAAATAATTCCAGTTTGCAGTTACATATACACACAGAACAGTTACTGCTTGTTTGTTTCCAGAATGAGCAGTAATAGTCAAAGTAAGAAGGGACACTTGCATCTCCAAGAAAATTCGCTGTCACTGTGTAAAAGTCATCTTTAACACAGGGAATGTATATTATTTAGAAGTTGTATAATACACGTATTTCACATTCAGAGAAGATTCGTTGAGTAGAGCTGGTTCAACTATAGTTTTGCTTTCACTGCCAGGGGAGTACAATGGGGTTCAACCATCATTTAAGATGGATAAAAAAACCATATGTAATAGGCAACAAAAATCAACTTGTGTTTTATAAGCTAGAACTAGGTTTAAAATAGAGATCATTGTAGGGGGAAATAAATTAGCAGGAATTAACAATTTGGGTTGGACTTGCAAAAATCTACTCAGCTCTCAGCTAGCTGAGTGGATCAGCTAAAAGTGGATTACACCTTACACGGCTTACCATTTACCTAGCTATCTTTTCACAGTGCCTTACAGCATATGCTGCAGGACGTTCCTGATTCATCCCTTCCTGCCAAAACAATTAGATTTTTTGTCATGTATTTCCAAGACTCAAAACCCAAGTACAGTATTACATTAAGCTGACAAATCACAACACAGACTATTGAAACCTGGAGCACTCCAAATAACAAGTCTGGGTTTTATATCAAAATAGAATTATTAAGAGAGACATATTTCCATATGTACCATACATTATATACTGCTGAGTCAGACAACATTTAAAGTACTACCTCCAACCTGCCAAGCTGACGGCCTTGGCCAGAAGCCAAGCTGAAACAATGCAGTAAGACAAACGGACAACTGACCTTTACCGTTTCTAGCAAACGATCACTCCCCCCAACCCGTTCCTTCTAGTAAAACATCCGAATGCAAGAAGAATCCCAGTGGAAGCGTGACGGCAGAAAGGGAACTTCTCCTGGAAGTAAGGCTTTGGACTGTGACTGACCAGCAAAACTTCTTCCCCCTTCCAGATTCTCCTCTTTCGTGGCTTCACTCAGCTCTTGCCCTTTCTTCAACTTCCTTAATGATCCTTATCCCCCACAAGCTTAAGTACTAGGAATGATCTCAAATGTAATAAGAGAAGCCGTAACACTGCCAATGGGGCCCAGTTTTTGTAAATTCTGGCTGTAGGCTAAGAGAAAAAGCACACAGAAACCCCTGCATTGCTGCGCTGTTTCTCATCATCCTTCACTCCCCCCACAACAAGCCACATCTCCAGGAAGTCCAAAGAATGAAAAAAGTCAGGCAATGGATTTTAATGTATATACCACGCAAGAGTCCTATGAGTGTGTGTTGCTAAAATAATTTCCTTGAAATTTAACAATTTTCACTGGTGCTTGTGTAATAAATCAGAAATAATATCTCATCAGAGACAGACACCATCAAACCCTCTAATTCTTCAGTGAAGCAATTACCAAATGCTTCCAGCCTGTTTTATTCCTCTTCCAGATACTGTCCCACTTCTACTATTAAAAAAAAAAAAAAAGTCTAAGGCAAATTTTCTCAGTTAGCCTACTTTTTCCCCGCCTGTTATTCTCTCCATCTTCCCCTTCGGCAGCTCGCTGGCTCCGGTGGGAGCCCTCACCAAAGTAGCCCCAGAACGACACTGTCCTGACGGTTATGGAGTTCTGCTGCCGCTCCAGAAGATTTGGAGGATTCACTGACGAAACACGGAGCTGCAGCTCCAACTTCTGCACATCAGCGCGAGCACCGGCAGGCTCTTCCTCAGCCCCGAGATACAGACAGCAATTTATTGATGATTGGCAATTCATTCACATTGAACACATTGCTGAAGTTCCTATTCTGCTTGTTAACTTCAGAATACCTCCTGCCGTTCATAGGGAAATTGATTAGTTTTCTCAGTCCTGATTATCACTTGTCTCATTAAAGACAGCACACTGTGCTGTCCTTAGAAGCAAAATCACTCAAAAATTGCGTTACATCAGTTCTAGACTGCGTGCCTATAAAGAGACGTTACATGCTTTCCATTATAACAGTCAGCTTAAATACTACCTGAACACCAGGACAGAGCTGTAGCTTTTCTTCCCATATGCCTAGTATATAATTAATATGTTATGAATAGTCAAATAATTCTACCAACACCAAGAAATATTTCCTATTGGAAACTGAAGTTTAGCAATTCTGAATTCTCAAAATCACAGCCTTCACCTCACATAATCAGTACCTAAAATAAAAAAAATAGTAATTAAAAAAAAAAAGACCACAGGAACCTGGCAAGATAGTCCTTCCTTTATTTCTACAACAAATGCCAATTTTGTTAAGTCTTCTGTAAGATAAACAAACAAATCCACAATACATCACCTTAAACAAACCCAGTTTAGACCAAATATTTCTGACAAGGTTCAGGAAGAAAGAATTCCTGCTTCAAACCCAGGGTTCATTAGTATCTCAAACATTTTAAAAGGGAGATGGAGTTGCCTCTATTTTATGGGGGGAGGGTGGGAAGCAGACCAAAACAATGTTGGTTTTAGAACTGGACTTGGTAGTTTTAGTGTGTAAAAATCCTTGGGAAGTAAGAACAGCTTCCATAAAGGCTAGAAATAATTAATTTTTACGCAAAACTCAACTAGGAGCCACCCCAAAATTCTTTACGCATTGCTTAAATTAATTAAAAAAAAAAATCCATAATCTTAAGGCAAAAGGTGGCAATAAAATGTAAGACAACCTCACAGGAAGCAAGGAGGTAAACACTTGCAGCACAAGGCTGCTAATGCTGCCCAGCGATGGGGCAGACTCGTGCCAATGCTGTGGAGGATGCTCCGCCGGGGTCTTCAGCAGCTCCTCTGCCCCTCGCTGCCCGCTCCGCTCCCACACCCCCCCCAGCACGCTCCTCACACTGCTTCAGAGAGCGACGACAGCATCTAGCACTGTTCTCCTTTTCACTCAAGGGTCACATGTATTCCATACACGTTAGCAGCTTGAGTGGGTTTTCATCACATTATCACAAACATAGTATATCGTATGTAAAATTGGTGTTATGAAATTCCCCAAAAGCCAAGCAAACATCTACGTGTAAACCATTCACCTATAAATGCACTTAGTTCTATCCAAATAGTTCTGTAAATAAAAACAATGCATTAACTTTACAGAAGTATTCTCAAAAGTGACGTTTCCATGATCTACGAGGAATCTGCTTACTTAAACAGTTACTGAAATTCACCTCCCGAACCCAGATACGGGTTTTATAACGATTGCCATCAATGATATAGCGAGAGCAAAATAAAAAAAAAGAAATCAACGAAACAATACCAAAAAATCCCCATGAAACAAACTGAAAACAACACAGAAGTTGGACTTCCACACGAAAGGTGAGCACACAGGATTTCTACTCTCTCAAAATAAATGATAAGGCACATTCAATATTCATATATCAAAGTGCAATTTATCCACAAAATCCACTTTTCCTTTCTGGGTTCCTTACATTACAAATTGCTTTAAACACTTCAAAGGAAAACAAACAAACAAACAAAACCAACAACACATCTTCAGTATAAGAATCAAAAACTACGAAGGAAATTTAGAATGAAAGCAAGTTAAAAGTTGTCTTCCTGAAACAAAGAAGAAATCCTCACACACCTCATTCCAACCGTGGGAAAATGGAGCAAATAATGCGTGGGGAGAGCCCCACCCCAGCGGGGTTCTGGGGAGCAACTGTCAGTGGGGCAATAAAAAAAGAAAGTTAAAACAGATACTTCATTAAAAGCCTACGATTACTGGTTTTACATATGCGGACTTGAAGAGCCATTTTCTAACTAAGACTCTGCAAAAACACAGCAAAAACCTCTTCCTCCGTCAAGACCAAACACCGAGCTGGTGCAAGCACATGTTGAAGAAAGATTGGCTAAGAACACATCCACCCAGGTGCTCCTACCCAAATCAGAACCGGTCCCCGGCTGTGGGGGACGGACACAGCCAGCCACCGAGAAAGCTGCCACCACCGTGCTTACTCTTGAAGGGCAGAGGAAAAGTGTTTACTTGAGTATCTGCACTATTGAATTACTTGTAGAAAACGCTGCTACAAAGTCACTTGGAACACATACTAACCAGCTCCCCTAAAACACCCTGCTCTCAAAAAAACACCTATAACCAAGCCCTCCTCCAGTTCTATTTAAGAGTTACATTCTAGGTATGCTTAAATCTTACTGCAAATATTCTTATCTCTTTAAACGCAGTTATTAAACAAACTGCTGAGTATTTCCTACTCAGAATCTTCTTGTCCATGTAAGGTAAATGCAATACCAAGCAAAGCTAAAACTCTAGTTCAGCTTCAATGTAATTCTAGAAATTTACCCAGCAACCAAGTTATTTTTGGGCATAATATTTAAGTAACACTAGGAAGAAAAAAAAAAAACCCCACCACACAGCGATTGATCTTCTAACCCCTGAGAATGAAGTAGCTTTTGTATACGCTTAAATACTTCCTTTCTAGACTGCCTTGTGTATAGATCCTTCTACCACGTACTCAATTCTCCCTCTAGGTTGTGTCTTAGAAATTTTTTTAAATTATTATTTACCTATTTTTTAAAGCATACTGTCTCCCCTCCTCTATTCTTCCCTTTAGTACCAATAGATGAGTACTTGGCTAAAGCTACTACCGTACTACAGCACAAACACACAGCAGTGATGTCTGACCAGACAGCCACACATAACAAACGACAAAGGGATGACTGACTTTGAAAGGCAAAAAACCCCAAAAAACCACAAACCAGCATGCACACAGTTGTGCAACACATGCGTGCAGTATTTTAATAAAGAGCAACAAAAACTAATTACCTTGAATAGCCATTAGAGAAAGCAGGTCTGCCAGAAAGGTTGAGCGCTCCCAAAGGAGCTAATGTCTCATCCCCTGATCCCTGGCACCTATTCCAATTTTCTGAACCGGCAGGAAGAGATGGAATGATATTAAAAATTGGTTTCTGATCCTGCTGCTGAGAGAGCGATGCAGTATTTAAATCATAGTGATACATTTGTCCCCCAGAGGTACTGACACCATGGATAGATATGGCAGAAACTTTAGTACCCAGCAGATTAGACCCAGAGAAGTTTGCCTGACAGTAAATTGGGCCCATGTTTTCTTGTTTTATGCCAGGAGTACAGAGTTCAATGAAGTCTTCCTTTTCTGTTTTCACTTGAGGCATCGGCATTTTGGAACTGGGTAAAAGGTCACCACGGTCATTAATTTTAGGCTTAGTGTCAGATAAAATAGGAGGCTTGCAGTCTTCACCGAGATTTCCTTCCAGGAGAAACGCATCATCTGCGGAGATAGGGGACAGCAAGCCACCGTCATCTAGCAATGGGTCAAGCCTCCACGGGCTCCCATTGGTCTCTTTGCCAGGTGATACCGGCGGCAATTCTAAATCCTGGAGAATATCCAGGGTGCTTTGGTCTTCAGAGAATAATTTCAAGTTGCCACCATTTGAGCCAACCTGGCTCTGGACTGCAGTTCCTGACTCTAAAGGGATGTTGTGGCCAGCCATGGCTGGGAAATCCGGCTCAAGTGGATTCACCTCAGAAGATACTGCTCCCTTTGTGTCCTCGGCCAGGCTTGAGGACTTGTTCAAGCTCGCAATACTTTCTTCCAGGAGCCTGAAGTCCGTTTCTCCAGAAGAGATGCCGATTTGGCCCTGCTGTGAAAATCCAAGGTCGTTTCCCATCACTTTTGTGTCTGTTTCACCCATGTACAGTCCCATCGAGAGCGATACAGCCTTGGAAAGGTCTGGCTGAGGCACATTGTTTACTAATCCTTTTGAAAAGTCAGCCAGAGCAGGTTGCTGTTTGGAATCTGACTGAGAAGACGCAGGGAGAGGAGATGTAGACACAGGGGCTTGTACAGTAGCTCCACCCCTGAAGGGTGGATGAAAGTCCATCACAATCCCTCCTTTGGTACTGATGAGCGCATTTTTCCTTGTTTCGTCTTGATCTGACGAGTTAAGCAATTCTTTGGAATCCATTACTTTAACATGAGCTATAAAAAGATCAGAAGCATTCAAAGTTAGCACAGCAAGGATATTTTAATAATAGCTTAAAAAAAAAAAATCATTAGCCTGGCAAACCTGGTTTAGCTACTCTGAGAATGAAAGCCCAGCAAGTCAACTGACATGTGCCACATCTTTCTCAAACCTACTGGTTTTGGTACTTGGGGTTTTTGTTTGTTTGTTTGTTTGTTTATTTATGACTGGTAACAAGGAAGTATGTTTTTTTAAAGCTTTGCTAAACCTCGATGAAGCGGTAAGTCTGCCTGCGTGCAGCTTGGAATCAGGCTACAGCATGAGATGCCTTTCTGAACACACTCTCTGGCTCTGTTACTCATCCTGGCAAGTAAGGAAGCTTAAGAATTGTTAAAGTATCCAATTTACAAATTCTGGAGGGTAATTTTCCCTGCTATTTAACTACATCTTGAGCAGGGCAGGGTAGAAGGCATCCACGACCCTTCCCGAGTCAGTTCCGTCTCCCTGCATCCCCCACAACAGGTACCGAAACCTCCCGAGCCAGCTCCCAAACACGGTGCCCACCAGCCAGCCAAAGCCTGAGGGGTTTGTTATCGTCCAGGAACTACACAACCCCTCCCTCACAAAACGAAGTTTGCTATCTTCACATAGCTTCAGCTTAAAATACAACTAATGAATCTTGAAATAAATGCAATTCTTTAAATAAATATCAAATTTATAAATAAAAGCTAACTAAAAATAAAGCAGAATTTTTAGTAGCTTCCAACACTTCAACAGCTCACGGCTATTCTCCAAACACAACTAACACTGAAAACAAATCTCCTAAGTTTCATCTGTTTGTATTTACTACATTTATTTTCAGCACGGAGCATAAATATTTGCAGAATAACTGTAAATTCTTAGGCAAACTTTCCATACTGTTTGTCTATGGCCTAACACAACAGCAACCATCCGACAGCGCTCAGCTCGCACCCCCCAGCCCCAAAGGGGAGGCAATGACCAAGTTAAAGCCTGACCACCAAATTATCCATTAAGCAGAGCGACCCCAGAGTGCTCACAAGTTTACGGTCGTCTTAACTAGAAACCCGCCAGCTCTGACGCCCATTTTCTCCGGGCTGCCGATGATGAACGCTGCTGCTGCTGCCTCTATGCCAAAGTTAAGGCTGCGATCAACAAAAAGTCCCCACGTGTGAAAATTTTAAGGTGGCCCCAGCCAGCTCTGGCCTGGGTGAAGACGTCCCGAGCGGGAGAACCTCAACGCCAAAACCCTTCTTGGTCCTTCGATGCCACTTTGCGCAGCCCCTCGTGGTCCCGAGTGGAGGGTCCCTGGGTGTGCTGGCCCAGCTCTCCCGGCCGTGGCTGGTTGCCACGCTGCCGCGGCCGCCTGCCAGCGGGGACCAGGGCACGCGGTGCTGGGCAGGGGGCAGCCCCCCAAAACCTCACCCACTTCTCCCAGCGCAGGATACTGCTGGGCCGCTTAAGGTGGACGCCGCAGCGATGACTGGAAAAAAATTGTATCTATCTACCTCCAGTTTTGCCTTTTTTTTCTTTTCTTTTCTCACATGAAGGGGAGGAAAAAACGTAGTTATTCCACTTGACAATTTCCCCAACGTCAAAAAAAAAAAAAAAAAAAATCAGCGAACCATCCAGCGTAGGAAACGTGTCAAAAATCAGATGCAAGAGCCTGCCCAAAGGAGGAAAAAGCTGCGAATACTTAAAACTGCCAGATTACAATAAATTCTCCCTTGCAAAGTATAGTTTTCAAGAAATGTGTCGAGACCTGTTGAGCTGTCTCCCTGGCACACCCACTTCTGCAAAATAAGACCAGCCCATGGCTGCAAGGCTGCGCTCCGGGCTCGGCCCCCCCCCCCTCGCCCCCTTCCTCGCCCCTGCCTCAGGCCGAGCAGCCCCCAAGCCCCAGACCGACGCGGCGGCCAGCCGAGGGGCGGACGAAGGACGGGGGCTGGCAGGCTGCCGGCCCAAGGGGGGTGGTGTCCCCCGCCGCCCCCCCGGGCACCCACCTCGGGGGAGGCCGCGCAGCTCCGGGCTCCACCGCCGACACCGTCCCACCCCAGGATCCTTCCGGGGGCGGCGCGGCCCGCCCTCCCCTCCCGCCCAGGGCATTCCTGTGGGGACACCGCCGCCCCCCCACCCGCCTCCCGGGAACTTCCCTGGCCCGGGCACTGCCCCCCGCCCGCCCCGCAGGACCCCCGCCGCCCTTACCTCGTCCAGGGGAGGGCGCTGGGGCTCCTTCAGCCGCCAACTGCCATCGCGCCCCGCGGCGGGGGGCGGCAGCCGGCTGGAAGGGGCGAGGGAGCGGGCGGGAGGAAGTCGACAGCCGCCCCTCCAGGAGCCGCGGCGGCCAGCACTGCTTTCCCCGGTCCCGGCCCTCCTCCTCCTGCCGCCGGTCCGAGACCCTGACCTAGTGCCCGCCTCGCCCGCCGTCCACCACCACCGCGGCGGCGCCCCCTCCGTTAATTAGCGCTAATTGCCTCCGCGGACTTCGCTCCCCCCACCTCCTCTCCTCCTCCTGCTGCCGCCTTCCCCTCCGCCCCGTCCCTCCGCCGGGCAGCGCCGCTCTCGGCAGCGTTCTGCCCCCGCCACAAAATGGAGGACGGCGGCGGCCTCCTCCCCCTCCCCCTCCCCCTCCCTCCCCCCCGCCTCCCCCCGCCTCCCCGACGTGGAGGGGGAGTGGAGACAGCACCGAGCGGGGCGGCAGTACCGGCGCGCCCGCTCCCGCCGCCCCGTCGCTCGACTCGGCACGGCTGGGCTCGGCTCGGCACGGCTCGGCGCAGCCCAGCCCGCCGCCCCTCGCTCGGCACCGCCGGGCAGCGCCCGCCGGGCCCAAGCGAGGGGGAACGGTGCAACCTGTTGGCTGAGGCGGGCAACTGCAGCCGGCGCGGCGGGGCCTGTCAGGCGGCGCTCGACCCCTCGCCGACGGCCCCGGCTCCCCGCCGCCGCCGAGGGGCAGCGCGGCGCTGAGGGGCCGCCGGCGGGCGCCAGCCCGGGGTGACCGCGCCGAGGAAGCCGCCGGGCCGCCCCGCTTCTTTCCCCTTTCACTTCCTCAACTTCCTACCGAGGGGGGAGCAGCTGCCCCGGGGCGGTGGCTCTCATCAGGGCGGCCAGGCCCTCCGACCCCCGCCGCCTCCGGCGTGCTCCAGCGGCCGCGGCCCGCCGCCCGCCGTCCACCGTCCACCGTGATGGCCGGGCAGCGCCTCGGCCAGGCGAGGTTTGAGGAGAGGAGAGGCAAAAAGTCATGAGGAAGGCACCTTGGAGCCCGCCGAACAGCCCTAGAGACGGGAACCCGCTGGAATGGACGATTTGGCGGCAAATCCCTGAAAAGAGGCAAAAAGAGTCTCCTCAGAATAGCTGAGGGAATGAGAAGAAACACCGAGGGGATCAGGGAGAGGGAGACACATTTGTCCCCTGGCGAGCACTGGAAGTATAGATGTTTTCACTGAGAAATATGAATAAACTCCACAAATCATGGTAGCATTTCCCTGAGAAGTTAACAGATTTGGGCATTTTTTAAATAAAAATGGCAACCGGGTCGTGTGCTGGTCTGATTTAGACCACAGGGGCATGGAAGAAGGAAGTGCCGGTGGCGGGACGTGACTGGCGGCTTGGTCTTGTCCAGCCCTGCTGCCCCCGCTGCTCCTGCCAACACCTTTCTGGGCAAGAAAAGGCCAGAAACGTCAGTACGGAAGCAGAGCAGAAGTTAAAAATATGAATGAAGTAGACCATAAACCAGCAAAGTAGAAAACTCTGCTGCCTGAGAGAAGTGGAGGAAGAGCCGAGGGGAAAAAGTTGCCCTTTCCGTATAGAACAAGTGTTTGGGTTCGGCTTCCCTGGAACTGACAGAAATTTGGGTGATGGGGGATGAGAAACGGCGCTCGTCGGTTAGTGAAGCTATCCCTTGTTCTGATCTGGGACAATTAAATGAGCTGGGAGGTAATGAGCAGATAACGCGTGCCCTGGGACTGTGTTGACAAGCAGTTAGTATCTAGAAATGGCTATTATGGCATCCAATAAATTACATAATACAGGTTACATCCATGAAATATGTATTTGTCATTCCAGCTGTCTAAATGCAGATTTGGGGATTCTTCTACAAGGAAGGGAAAGAAAAGGCCAAGTAAAAGCACAGATTTTCAAGCACAATTAATCTACCCTTATTATTTTTTTTTAAGTAATAAGTTTTTTACATGCCACATTAACTTTTTGGAAGATACTGGTTTACATTTAAAAATGCAAAATAAATGCATGCGGTGTTAGCTTAATTTATGTTTCACAAATGGTTAAAAATGGTTGTAAAAATTCTAGATATTCCACTGCAATCTCCCTTAATTTAGTGCATTTTTGAAAGATGTATTTAAAATAGCGCTCAGAACTGTCTCCTGGTGCTTTTTGAATGAAGCAACAAATTCCCAGCTAACAGGAAACACTTCTTCCCATACAAGGGGAACAGAATAGCAGAAGTCGGACTATTCACAAATACGATGAAATCTTTGTTACCAGGTACAGGAATGTTGCCGAGGCCCTGGGTATGAAAGAAAGGCAAGAATCTCTTGAAGCATGAAGCCCTTCAGGGTCTATACCTGGAAAATTTACTTCAGTTTATTGCTCTGTGAATATTCTACCCCAGGAGCTGCCTTGCATTTGGGGACCCCTCCTGCCACTGAAACTCGGTACACTCAAGCGTGGGGTGCGCGTGGGAGACACCAGCCTGCGGAGCAGAGCTGCGACGCCGCTGCGCGGTGGCTTCACTTGGCTGTGGCTAGTTGGAGGGAACGGGTATAACAAAGCTGTTTATTTCTAAGACATTTAGATGAGAACATGTTTATAAACACACGCTCAGATGTTTAATTACAGCTGGTTCTGCACGGTAATGGGTAGGACATTCCTTCTCTAATGAATAATTCCATATGTTAATGTCATCTTTTATCTGCGATTTTAGGTTGCCGTACAGAATTTGTTCCCCAGCACCAGCCAGGGACACCGTACAGCAGTGCAGAGCAGCAAGCAGGGGACATCTCACCGGCTTTGCACGCCGGGAACACTGAGGCAGGCCGGAGTGCAGGATGTGCAGGAGCGGGGTCTGCCCAGGGCAAAGGATTCGTGTTCTTACTCTCCTGAAGGATGTTTTTCACTTGTTGCTAAGCGCAGCAGCATTCACCGCAAGGTCGTTGTTGGTAAAACTCACAATTTGTCGGTAAACTGCACAGCACCGCTCATGTTCAGATACAAAGTTAGATTTGTTCTTTGTCTTCAGGTTGCTACAATACAGACGAGTTCTGTCTCTTAGATTGGTTCCCTGTTAAATGTTTTGTATTGAATTGAGTAGATGAAAAAGCTCAGATATTTTCTAGTATGTAAAACAGTAGATAAAGCTGGGAAAAGAGTATTACTGATTCTCACTTCTTTTAGCTGCAAGTGGTGCTGAAACAAGCACAAAGCCCACAGAATGAGACACGGCAGTGACAGAGGAGTAGTTCTGCAATCTTTCTGGCCTCCTGCGAGTTACCCCATGTGACTGCACAACCCCAACACACCGTCTCCCTTTGTTCTCCCTCAAACAGAAATGTTCCCTAGGGCACTCCTACACTGGAAAAATAAATGTAATGTAAAAACTTGGTAAGTGTGCATGTTCTGGCTAACATTTTACAATAGTAACGTGCTACCCTGTACATAACTTAAAATGGGTTATGCGATGATGGCCAGAGTTAAATAAAGCCCATCTTTGCTAGTTTATAAAAAGGTATGAAATAAATTACGCTTTAAAAGGCTTGTGATTTTTGTTCCTGTTCAAGTAAATGCCTAGAAGATGATGAAGGTGATGGGCTGAGAGTCTGTGGCTTGCGTTTTGCTGCAGATTATTTTTGTCCCTTCCCTAAAAATCTATGAATTTCGTAAACAATTGGCATTGACAACTCTTCTTGGAACATAATCAGCCTTCAAAATATTTTAATTACTGAGCATGAGTGTTCTGTTTCTTGAATTCAACCTGTTTTATTTTATATTCATATTTAAATACAAAAATTCTTATGATCAGATGAAAATGAAGGTGGTGTTGGGTTTTAGAAGGGGATGCACTGTTGTGACAAACAGCATCATCAAAATCCTCTGTTAATAAATTTCCCAGCCCTGGTATGAAGATCTCTTGCCCCTGCTCAGAAGCACATCTCGTGCCTGTCCATCGCGCGGCGGCAGCAGCACAGCTGCTCTCTCACACCGCAGGGACCTCACTAGTCCTTGGAAGAAAAAATATTAAGAAAATTCTTACTGCAACCTCAGAATATGTGGTTCCTCTTATCCTATGTCTGTCCAGCACAGGATTTCTCCATCCCGCTGAAAGTGTCAACATAGGTAATGAATTTTGTTTGGGGCAGCAGTTTTTGTGGCTTTGACTCCTCTTTGATAAGAATCTTAAGAAGATCATGTCTTCCACAAAATGTCAGCACTGTTCAATCATTTTCTGCTAACCTGAGCAGAAAGGTAATTTAGTAAAATTTGTATATCCTTTCTTAAAATTTAGAGGTGAAGGTTTAGGGTTTGGTGATTTTTCTTTTGGGTTTGTTGTTTGTTTTTGTTTTTTTTTTGTTTTTTGTTTTTTCAAAAATTCCACTAGTTCTCTTCTTCTAAATACACCAGTTATGCCCTATAGCAATCATCATAAAAATACTGTGGCTGTTTTACAGATAAATAGTTAATTAACTAAAGACTTTGGGAGTTTTTTTGTCCATCTTAAAATGTCTATAAATGGCATACGTGTTAGCATTCTGTGTAAAGAATAAGATATATTTGGACAATAGAGTGAAGAATTATTTCCACTAGGAAATTTGAATTTGAGGAAGAAGTAATAAATATCCTGAAAAAACAGGATCAAGAGAAGGACTGGAACGCAGTTTCAGCTACAGCATGGTACTGACAATGAAAATTCTGGCTGCAGATCAATGCCTGATTTTGAAAGGGAATTTCGGCAAGTGGTACTGCAGGTCTGGTGAGTGTCCAGCTTACGCGGTGCTTCTGCAGAGCTGCAGGAAGAGCAGAGCAGAATGGACTGTCATGTAAGAGATTTCGATAATATATAAATGACTGCAGGTTCCTATGCCACAATGTAATAATATTGCAAAGATAATGACCCTCAACCTTAACAAACACTAAATATAGACATTAAAATATACATCTAAGTGGAGACCATTATTGAATCGTTAAAATATAATTATGACTCTCATAGAGGAGACCAGGCAATTCGGAAACCGAGACCCAGCTTCAGCTGTGTGTGCGGCATTGCAGCCCCAGTGTCAGCAAGCACCATGTGAAGCACCGAAGGGAGCTCTTGTGGCTGCCAGATGCAGACAGAAATCTGTCTGTCTGGGGCTGGCAAGGACGACGCAGAGCACCCAAAGATAAGCAGATGATGCCACACAGGACTTTGAAGTGAGCACGCATGTCGTAACCCACAGGGAGCATCTAGGTATATAAATGCTCTGGAGCCACACTGGGAAAAAAAATTGACCCCCTCTAGACTCAAGGAAACAAATAACTGTGAAGTGATCGTACTCAACTCCGCTTACAATGTGGGGAAATTTCTTTGGTTACAAACTGCTGACAGGCCCGGTAAGAATAGAACTGACACATGGGTCCCTCTTGGCAACCAGATATAGGCCACTGTGGATCTGTACTAAATCATTTTTAGTGCTAGAAGCAGGCTAGGAAAAAAAATGATTGAAGTTTTTCCAGATGAAGTTATGTGCTCATGAAATAGAATAGCAACAACTTTCTCTGTAACCTTCAAGAAATTAGTGTATGAAATGGTGCTAGCAATTAACGGAGAGCAGGTTCAAGTGGTCGGATCTACTTTACTTTGGTAGGACAGAGAAATTTGCAAGCTAAGGGATTGATTTACCAGTATTTCACTCAAAGTACTGAAATGGACACAGATGATGTCTTTGATCTCTGAAGCAATTAATAAAGATAAGCTAAAGGGAGAAAACAGATGCCAGAGAAAAAGAGCTACATATTAAAGACAATGGGGAACAGAAAGAATTTAGTCAAACCAAGGACATGGTCGCACCAGTGAGCAAAAGTCACATCAGTGAAATAAAATCTTACTAAATAAATATTTGCAGTGATATCAGGAGTTGGAAGATGATTGTTCAGAATTATACAGAACAAAGAATTTGCACTTTTGGAACAAATACTGTATGAAATCCACAAATAACAAACCATAAAGTCCTTAAGCCTACTTGGAAGTACTTGCAAGACTGAGGGTTGCGTTGTCTTTTCCTGTGAAATGCTAATTCTGTAGCTGTGCATCAAAGACAGCTCATGTAAAGCTACAATTTTACAGGAAGAACTCTTCCTCCCTTTGCAGTGTGTTCTCTCTCTACAAAAAGGCAGTGACATGCCCAGTGTTTAATACTCTTCACAAACACAAATCTTTTAAGATCTTGGTTGTCTTGTAAGGAGGTCAGTTTTGTTTCCTGTCAGCTTGTAAGTAATTCTGTTCAATTCTTGAATATACATCAAAGTCATTCAGGCAGTGACTGCAGCCTGTCAATAGTTTTCCAGCTAAGCCAGAATGGAAAATCTGTGTTCCCCAGCTGCTGACTCCACAGGCGCAGGAGCACGCTTCCGTGCCATGAGCAGCACCCTCATGGCTGCAAATGTATTTGTTGGAGGGGACTCCTGGATCCAAACTCAATCTATGAATGCTTTTGCTATTAACTTTAGTAGGTCATAGACTGAGGCACAGAGGGTCTGTGCCATGCCCTCCTGCATCCTCTTTCGGTTAATAACTTTTTGTATTTTTTCTGCTTCCTTTGTGATTTTTCCTGTTGTTACTTCCTGTGCTAGTCCTTCTTCTGCTCTGCTCTGCTGATACATTTTTTACTTGGTTTCCCATCAGGTCCTTCACTTCTGCTTCAGCCACTGGTTTAGTTCTTCCACCGTGCCATTCTCCTTCTAGACTCTTCCTTGTTACATGTATTGATCTGCTTCATCATGAATCCCTGTATTTCTTCCCCTCGTCTCCTGGAGTATCCATCCTTCACATAGCACTGAGAGAAGAGAATACATCTGCTTCTTCTTCTCTCTCCTGGAGCTGGAGTCAGACACATCCTTCCCCAGAGCACAGCCATCTTCCACCTTCTCTGCCTTTAACGGAGATGTCCTGGGGCACCGGGCTCTGCTAGCTTCTCAGGGCATGCATGAGCTTGCATGAGCTGTGGTTGGGTTGAGGCTGGCAAACGTGTTAACCTGCTAATTAGGAAGAGTGAAAGACTGCACGGGCACTGCTAATTGCAATATAATGGTACTAAGCATTCAATGTGGAGAAGTGCAGAACTGCAGCCAGGGCAGGAGAAGTCTGCTGGCCCTTCTCAGGCTCATGCCTGAATAGAGCAAAATCTTGGAAGAGCACAGAGGGAGACTTTGTGTGTAACCATACAATGCAATTGAACTCACAGCAAACGCCTGAATAAAACACATCTCCAAGCTTGTCATAAACTGCAGAAAACTGAAGCCTGTATCCAATTGATAAAGCCCCACATGGGGTTAAATCTCCTTCTGGCATGATGTGATATCAACTCCTTCCAGTTCCATCAGTGGCGAGTTTGGCCCTCGGTGTTTATTGAAGCCATAAGAACAACTGGGAGTGCTGAATCCGCCTGGCTCTGGGTCTACATTGACAAAACATGGAGGGCTGCTTTCTTCTGCAGCTGTTCCATGTAAAAGAGATCACAACTGCAACTAGAAATTAATCTGAGGAAGTTACAGTCCTATTGAGCCTTTCTGAATGCTAGGACAGAGGTCTGTAACAAAGGGCTGAAATTCTACAGTGCTGTGACAAACAGACAATGGAAATACCCTGTTCAGAAATGGGGGGAGAATTAATTGGGTTAATTGAGGAGGAGGAGGAGCACTTTGAGAGAGACATTGGGGTGAAGTCATATGTAAGTACACACAAATAACTTTGTTGTTTTTAAGTTTTGCAGAAACATCTGGCAACAACATGCAAGGAAGAGGAAACTTTTGTTTTATGCATCAAGACCTCTCTATGAAGAAAAGAAAACTTTAGCTAATTACAGGATGCCTGCAAGAAATGAACCACCTTTGATTTCACCAGTATTTTTTCCTGCAACACAATGCCTAATAAAAATCAGTAGCCAGTGACACATGGATCTGCTGGGGCCTGGGCTATGAGGTACAAGTGATGCATCTCCTCCGCTGGCCGGGAGGCTGGGCAGCAGCCACCTGCTCCTCCACGGGGCAGGGAGCGGGGTCTGTTCACCCCCGACGTGCTCGTCACCCCCCATGGCAAAACTCCCAGCCGGAGCAGCAGGGAGCACGGGGCTGGGAGCTTTGCCCTGCAACTGCTGGAGGTGGGGGGTGGCCAACACCGGGCTCTGCACCTCTCGAAATCCCTGTGGGAGCTCCCCGAGCTGCTGTGGGGTCTTCTTGGCCCTGCTGTCCTTTGGCAGAGGTAGAAACGACCCGGGCAGGTAACTCTTAGCGCGGGATGAAGGCCTGCCCTGGCCGACCAGCTTCTGTGAGAGGTCCACGAATTGCCATGTGTTAAGAGCTAGTCAAGTGGGAATGATGAAAAATAGGATTTGATGTGCCTTTTTTTGCTCTGGAATGCTTTGGTGGGAATGGTGCAGCAAAGGGGTAAATTACCCCACCATTCCAAGGCAGCCCCCACGTGCTGGGAACTGGAGCGAATGGAGGTGCGTGCCACCGCGTCATTCCGGCATGGCAGGTACTGGGCAGGGGTACAGAACACAGTAGGCTTGTACTTATTTTGTTTTAAAGCAAGTTATACCTTCCCATGTTAGGGATTTCAAATCACATTCTATAAATTTAGGGCTTGTCAGCAATAAAACAGAATTATACGCAACTGGGTTCACTAATGAGAAGGAATTCAGGATTTGACACTGCAAGTTTTAAGCTCAGAGTCGTGAGTAAAATATATAAGTAAAGGTATAAGCAAAAGAGAAATGTTACCACTAAAAACATGTTTTATGAAATGCCATATAGCTTTTAAAACATCTGTCTTTACTGCGAGAGATATGACACCTCTTTAAATTGAAAACGTAATTCCAAACTCTGCCGCGTTTAGTACCGCAGATGGGTCCTAATTTAGAGTCCAAGCCAAGCCCAGGAGCCAAAGGGAAGAGTTCTGTGAATTGCAATAGGTGCTACGTATGAAGAAAGGATTTTTAAATCTTCTCTTAAATATCACACACCTGAAATGGAAGAATTCACAGGGAGTTAAGTAAGGAGACGGGACACGAAAATTAAAATGCTTTTTCTTGAAACAAGAAGAGAACACAGTATAAATGAATTTGATGCAAGGTGTTGATCTTTTAAGTTCTTATGGAAAAAGTATTTGCAGACAATTGGCCTGATGCTTTGTGTTCCATCTTACTTACTCCCTGGGTTTTATTGCTACAGTATTTACATGACTACAACTTTTAAAGGACTTCAGTTTTAAACAGGCTTCTTCTGTGATTTTGGTTGGGAGATCAGAAAAAAACCCTGAAGACTTAAAAAGGTATTTCCTTGGTAAGATTATACCTGGCATCAGTCTGACATATGGAAATTGGTGCTGAAATTGCAGTGCCAAAAAGAAGGACAAATAAAAAGAAAATCTTATTGTCTCATATTTAGCAGTAAGAGAAGTTTAAAGAAACTTAAACATTATGGTAACGCAAAGCCTTTTAAAGCAGATGCTTGTTTTGCCACCAGAGAGTTTCTGCGTTGCCAGGAGCACTGAGACCCAGGCTTGGAAGAGGATCCTAAACATTTCAGCGTAACAAACAGACAACTCCATCAGAAACAGTTTCACTTGTAACGTTTTCGAGAGTAGTGCTTCTCCTAGCTTTTGTTCAGAAATAGCCTGAAACCAGCCCCCTTCGGCTCATCTTTTTCTCCTCCAAAGGTGCGACGGTGGTGTGGCGGGGGATGTAACGCCGACACCGTGAGCTGCAGCCCGTGCTTACGCTGTGCTGCACACCTGCGCTCGGCTCCGCCTGGGCACCTGCCTCCCTATCCAAGTGTTATCGGAGGATGCGGGACAGTGGCAGCCCTGCGGGCAGGCTCTCGCCCGTGCGGGGGTTACGTCAGGCCGTATGTCACCAACTTCACCTGCGGCAGTCGAAAGGAGCCTCATCCTTATTTCCAGCGCCAGGGATCATGGAATCCCACAGGAATGCAGTGGCTAAACTGGATCAAATCCAGCTGAGGCTGACAGCCCATCCCTGAGAGCCACCCACGGCAGCAGCAGATGCCCACGGCAGCAGCGTGACACTGCCAGGTGGGTGATGGCACTTGTGGTGGCCGTAGGGAGCCGTCCTCAGCCAGGCTCTGCCCCCTCCCGGCAAGTTAAACTCTCCTTTTCAGCCAGGCGGGCACCCAAGCGGCTGTGCTGGCACCAGGGGAAAGTCGGGAGAGGGACGAGCAGACAAAACTAGGAGGCAGATGGGCCATTTCTTCGTGGTGGCAAGGCCGAGGCTATCAGGCACCATCGCTCCCAGGGGCACATCGACGTGGCCTCAGCACTTCTGGAGTCACGGTCCGCGAAGCTGGGGACAGGAATTTTTCTTTCTTCAATTTATCTTTCTAAAATTTTTTATACTTAGCTTTCTACTACATCTTGCAGCATTAAGTTCCACAGTTTAACCTTTTGTTTGCTTATGCTGCAAATGCCAATGCTGCTAACTCTTGCTTGTGCATTGGAAAGAGCAGATAACTCTTCCCCATCCTCCTGAGAGATCTGTGTCGAGGGTCTCTTATCTTACACACCTCCCAGTGCCACCCCTGTTCTCCGCTGAGGCTTCCCTTCCTTTCAGACTCACAGAAGCTGTTCTTTTGCTTTAATTATAGCTCTTGACATTTTCTACACCTTTTTTTGGTTCCAGCATTTACTTGCTGAGATGGGTGACCAGCAGTACATACAATACACAAGACGTGGTAACACAATGCTCTTCTCTGTTTTGTTCTCTCTTCCTTCCCTCGTAATTCCTAACATTCCAGTTGATTTTTCTGACAGCCAGCAGTGAGTTTATAGTTCCATAGAACTACATATCTCCAGTATCTCTTTCCTTGGTGGTAATGCCTAATTTACAGCTTGTCACAGCACATATACTTTGTGCATTTTGCTTTTCCTTGTGTGCATTATAATTTACTGGAAGTAAATTCAGGCCGGCATTTTAACGCCTGGTCACTCAGTATGGTGAGATGCTTCTGCAACTCTTTACAGTTAAGAGTTTGTTTTTATTACTTTGAATAATTTATTTTCAGCAGCCAACTTTGTCACCTCCTGCTACCTCCTCCCCTTTTCCAAGTCATTTATGAATACTAGAATGGCCCAGGTCCCTGTACAGATCCTTGGGGGACTCCACCAATAATCTCCTTTTGCTGTGATCTGTTTCTTCCTACCTTTTGCTTCCATATTTTAACCACTTTTTGACCCGTTAAAGAATCTCCTCATTTTCTCTGGATAGCGCAACTCATCTAACATGAATGCTGTCTTGAAGCAGCAAGAAACAGAAAGTAGAGGAACGAATCTGACCTTTTATTTGAAAACCAGCAAGGACGGCGCCTGGGCCCAGTTCTGCTGTGCGGGGTGTCAGCGTGAAGCTGGAGTAACATCGAGGAAATCACCAGGTTCATGCTGAGATGAGCAAGAGCCTGACTTATCCCTGCAGACAAATGACAGCAATTCTCAGATCCCAGCTAATTAGGACGAATCTGATGTTTTGCCCAAGCACAGACTCACTTGCAGGATTTAAACTTCCGAATTTGCAAACTTTTACGCGAGAGTACGTTAGTGAGGTTAATTGGGTTAGAAAAACTGACAAAGCTATAGACTTGGACTCTCTTGGATCAGTGCAAAACTTTCTGAACAAAAATTTGTCCTACGAAACAAGTTCTCTCTGTTCTTCCAGATGTGGTGTGAGACTGCCCGTTAATTGGCAGGTAAGAGGCAGATGTGCCTGCGCTGCCACACAGGAGAGGGCACATGATGGCGCAAGTTCTGCTTCATCTCTTGGGAGCTCCTACATCTCTTTGCAGCTGGAGCCCACTGGGTGCTTTGAACGGTCAGATATTGAGCCTTGCTACACCGTTTGTCTACAAGAGATGATCTGATGCCAACCAGACATTAACATAACAGATATTGTTTTTTGCAGTTAATTAGTTAGCAGCCCTGCAACATGACCTGCACCCATGGGCACAGTCCCTTCAAAGTATTCCGAGGGCTCGCAGTGTGCATCTGGCTCGTCTGGGACAGCCAAGCAAAATGTCAACTGCCATATGGTTCTGATCAAGGCCATTTGGGATGTGACAAATTTCTGGAGTGCAAAGTAAAACAAACCAGAGAATAACAACAGAGAAAAAACCAAACCAAAACAAAACAAAACCCCAGAAAATCAAAATGGATGCAACGGAGCATGTTTCCAAATGAGAACTGCCAGGGGACTGCAGGACAGTGGGATCAAAGCATGGCACTGCTATCTGACTGTTTTCTTACACCTGAACACCCTTGGCCCCTGCAGCACGCTATTATTACCCACAGCAGGTGCCCGCGGGTGCGCAGGAGCAGCCCCGGCTCTGCCCGAGCCCCACAGGGTCCTGTGCCACGGGGCGGGTGGGCAGCTCCCCCCGCGGGGGACCAGGGCTGTGGCCCTTCTCCAGCCCCGGTCACTGTGCACCAGTCGAGGTCACACAGATAAAGTGCTACAGAGAAGTGGAAAAGGGAAAGAGAAAACGAGCAGTTGATGAGGATGATATCAAGTGAAGGCACCTGACTGAGAAACGCTAAATCCCTTCTCTCCCAAAGCATTTCTTTTGGTAACATGGGAAAGGCATGGGGAGAGCGGAGGCTGAGTGCGGCCACTCGCTGCAAGGGGGTGCCACTGACCGGGACCCCCGGGGCCGTCGCCAGGGGCACCCATGGGGCAACCAGAGCTGGTACCTCTGCCCTGGTGGAAAAACGTACCTACAACCAACGCAATCCAGGAAGGGACACAGTCAGAAAATTACCCACGGTCTTCTCACTGCGGATTTACGCCTCACATTCAAACCCCGGAATCACTGTGTTGGTCACAAATCTTTGTTGTAGAATTTAAAAATGGGAGGAATACATTGAGTGATTGGGGTTTGATGCCTCAGCTCTCCCTTCTATAAACTTGCCTCGCTTCACCAGACTAACATAAGATTTATAACGGTTTGTAACTGTGAAGCTCTTTGTGATCCAGAGAAGGCAGAGACTAGAGAAATATTTATTAATAAAACAATAAATAATCATTTTATAATAACTTTCAGTCACCCTCAAAGAGGAAGGAAAGAGCAGATTATGAACTGTAAGTTATACACAGACTTCTGTAGAAACTACAGGACTCATCAGAGGTTAATATATTGCCCCAAAAGGCTCTTTTGTGCTTAATCAAAAGGTCAGTAGTTGAGTTCTTCCATTACTGCTGAACAAGGCACAAGGCTCAAATCAATTTTCAAAAGGGAAAAAAAAAAAAGCATTAGAGTATAGTCTCCTTGCCAAAACACTGTTACGCCTGTAGCCCTCAAAGAGCTGAGATAAAGAGACAAGAAAATTAGAGGCCGGATGCCAGCAAATGCCATCATCGCCCCGATCAGGCTGACTCAGAGCTGGGGGGGCTGGGGGCTCCCTGCCTCCACCGCCCCCGCCGTAGCTGCCACCGGCTCCTCCGGGACAGCCCTTCAGGAAGCGCCAAATCAACGAATATGGGAGTTTTCAGTGGCTTTATTTCTATATTTCTACAAAGTGACAGTGTATCTGTGAGCATCTATCCCTCTCGTCACCCAGAGTGAAAATGAAACCCAACAGGTGATTTTTGTCCCCCCTCCCAAGCTGGCAGCGCAGGGAGCCCCGCTGTGCCCCCTGCCTCGGTGTCCAGGGACCTGCTCTTGGAGCGGGACCTCACGGGGATGCGGGACCACACGAGCAGGCATCTCCCCACAGGGACGGGTGACTATTTTTCTTGAGAGAGCTTTCTAAATAACTGACAAAGAAAACAGGAAACCGCAGCACTGTGGAGCCCAGCACTTTCCCATGCGCTGCTCTCCCCAGAGCCTGTCGTGCTGCGCGGGCGGCGCGAGGCAGCGGCCACCAATGGGGATGCTCGCAAGGAGGTGAAGTGAATGTATTAAATTCCCATATCTTTTTACCTGTACTGCCAGCGGCCGAGTGGGATGTTCCCTCAAAATTCATGACACTGGCACAGGGGCAGTGCTCCAGAGGTACCATCGTGGATAACGTTCCCAGTAAGTCATAAAGAAATGGCCCTGTTGGAGCTGAACGGGCAGGAAGAGCCGGAGCAGACACATGGCAAATTGCCTGGGCAAGGGACAGAAACGATGGGCTGCGGGAACTGGAAAAGCAATTTGCTGTCAGCGTCTCCGCAGCGCATCGTACACCCGTGGCATTTCACAAACGGTTAATAATAACTGGTCAGGAGAACAGTAACACAAATCAATGTACAAATTCAATTAGGAAGAGAAAATAAAAATATGATGTGAATTACTGGGCTAACGCGATACATTTTAGCCTTGAGTTCAGAATTTGTTTGGTTTAGATGAGAAGTTCTAATCAGATTTAAAGGAGGCTTCAAAAAATTAATAACAGATGTGAATGAAATAGATAATGATTTTCATTCCTGATTATGTGACCAAGGTTATAGATAGGGGGAGGAAGTTTAATGAAAATAATTTGGCTAGCGTGCTTATAGCTTTTCTGATAAAGATTAACACTTTACAGTTTTCTCTAATTTAGCGAGGTGGAGAGTGATCAATCCCCAATTGATCTAAACACAGATATAAAAATCGACGGCCTGAATTTCCTACTGCTTTCCTCAAAATTTAATCAGTATCTGAATGATGTGATTTGGTCCTGTTGAAGGACAAAACACCTTCTCTAGAGAGAAGCAATATCAGGGTTATCTGTCAATATGAGATGATGCTAAATCTTCAGACCCCTACATGAAGACCTGCATGTTGCTTAGATGGCCAGTAAAGCAACTCACGACATGTAAAAGGCAAAAGAAATGGAGAAAATATGGGCCAGACCCTTAACCAGGGTTAATCCTTGTGTTTTCCTGACATGTAGCTGCATGCGTGGAGTATATGGAGTTTTCAGCTCAGAGGCTGAGGGAGCGCACGCATGCACGGCATCAGGACCCGCTCTCCGCAACCAAAGCTTTCTTGCCTATTACTATTCCAGAAAGGAAAAAGAAACAATATATAAACCCATGTACAGCAGAGTGCACGAAGCCCTGAGGGGATCTGGGAACTGTCACTTCAGAATGGAGGCCCAGAGAGAACAGAATTTCTGAAACTATTTCATTCTGCATGTGGAAGAAGAGAATTTGTGGACTGTTGCATTTCACTAATGGGCACAGCTCGTAGAGGGACCAGTGGGGCTCAGTGGTGAGACACCATCACGTATTTCCTGGCATTCCTCCCCAGTCTGAAAGAACAAAAAAGTGATGTTAAAAAAAATCTTCACCAGCCCCTGAAATGGCTGAGGAATCACTATGGAGGCGACTGGTGAAATGCAGAGAATGATAGCATCATTTCTGAACATCTACGGAGTTCCTAGCGAGCAGCATCAGATTATTGCGGTTTAAATAATTAACTTGGAACAGGACTGCTACTCCTTATCCGCTCTTGGAAAAGCCTCTCATGATACACTTGGACACACACGGGTAAAAGCCTCGGAGCCCTCATGGTTCCGACGACTTCAGCCGTGCAGGTAGAACAGGCCTGACCCCTGCATTCTCACGCTACTTCCTATTATTTTACCAACTGCATTTTTCAGATGCTTTATAATTTTTTCAATGCTGAAGACTACCGGAGAAATTCCAGTAAATAATTCAAATAATCTCTCTAGAACATGACCAAGTTAATATACTGGGGGGTAAGTGATTTTAACCTTCTCTTCCCCTCCCATTTCACATTTACTTAGCTGTGTTTAGGATCTTTAAGCATCGGAGGGAAGAGAATATAGAGACAAATATGTTGTTTGTTTTCCCAGTGCCAGATGGATGGATTCAATTTTCAGATTCCTTCAACTGCCAACACTGAAAAGTCATTAAAAAAAAAAGAAAAGGCTTTTTTTTTTTTTTTTTTTAAAGATCTGTCATAATTTCTATAAAATGCATAGGAATTTTTTGGCATTTATAACAGAACTGATGTCACGTGTCCATTCTATCATTTGCATTTGATGATGTTGTATTAGTGACAAGTTTAAGTAAGGTTAATGGTTAATAGAAGGTGATTATAGTGCTTCTTTTTTACTACCACTTTCATTTTAACCACAGCGATAACTCTATCCAGGACCTTTAGATTTTTTACAGAAGCCCCTTTACATTCACTTCACTGATATCCTGGAGGCACGGAGGACACAAGCCCCGACACCGACGTCACTGGGCAGCACCCTTCAGGACACAGGTGTTCCATGGCAGCCTCCCCAGCGAGCGCGCTCCCAGCCTGTTCCCCAGTAACGATGCTGCATCAGAGTGATTCCCGGGGCTTGGGGAGGGCCAGGGGCACTGCGTTCCCTCCGGGGCATGCTGACCTTCACGGGCGCTGCCTTGCCCCTGCCTGCAGTGTCCCGGGGGGTTCCCCCCTGCTGTCCCCATCCCCATCCCACACGGAGCCACGTGGGGCAGCCCCAGCAGCCGCGTCCCCGTCCCTGCCCGTGGTCCCCAGGACAGATGGGGGCTGGCAGAGCTGCCACGGGCACCGCTCAGTGGGCAGAAACCAAGCTGGAACGTGTTTAACGGCGAAGAGAATAACTTTTTTTATGTATCTGACCAAAGCAAGGCTGCTTTCCAAATGAAACACCTTGCGCTCGTGCCAGGCTGCTGCTTACCTTCACCGAGGTGGTTTGACGGGTGCAGCTGGAACAGGGGTCGCAGCGACGCACATCACACACCGCTCCTAGAAAGAGGTAATTTTTTCCCCTCAGCACTGAACACTTTTCCCAGCTGTGCACGCAGGAGAGGGGCAAGCTGGAGGAGCCGCTGGGGAAGCACGCAGAAAAGAGAGGTCATTACTGTGAAGCTCTTTGCTTCCTATCTTTAAATCTGCAGTCATTCAGATTAAGATTTTTAAACACAACTTCCAGCCACTGAGAACTGGATGAAGTTCCTCCGCTTCCCTGACAACTTTCCACCTTAGACAGGGAGAAACTCAGTCTTCTTTATTTTCAAAGTTAATTTCAGGTGGTATTTTTCTTACGATGCCAGTGTCACAAACCCCAGACTTCCCCGTAGGTACGGAGAGGGGTAAAGCCACGGGCGTGAGAGTCCCTGGGCAGGATGGTGATGGGGCAGCGCCGTCCCCAACCAGCCAGCGCCGGGGGAAAGATCAACCTTGCTTCAATAAAAGGACTGGTTCAGTTTAAGGGCTGACTGTCGATAGGAATGAATGTTTATAAGAATGCTAAAAATATCTCACAGTATAATATATGTGCTGAAGGGATAATTTACCAAGGAAACAGCGAACAATTAGGGCTATGCAATTCATTGACTACAGGGCCACTTGTGATCATGCACAACGGTCACCAAAAGACCAAGGCAGTGCAATTAGTTTCTTTATTGTGTGTATCACACACACACAATAACAACATATCTATATGTAAAAACATCTCATTTTAAGTTCATTTCTTTTCAGTGGCAGAGACTTCTGCAGAGGCATTTTAGCGTCTGCTGTGGCAAGCTTCCTTCAAAACTAAAAATATTGGCCCGTCTTGCTCAGAATTAGTCTAAGTCTCACTTCTAGGCATTGGGTCTCATTGCACCTCTGGTTTCAAGACAGAGGGCCATCAATTTAACAATCTGACGGTAAATCCATGTACCGCTGCAAGGGCTACACATTTCATTGTGAATAATGTAGATCTAATCACTTGGAAGGAACAGTGCGAGTTCTGGAGCAGGTCTGATGCATTTAAAGTGGAGGTTGATGCATTAAATCTGCTCCTGCTCTGGAAGGCCTGGGAAGCACTTGTGAGCCTCGCGTTGCTACATCCGAGAGTGGAATCCTTGCAAAATGCATGAGCCGAGTCCCTCAGCCCCTGCAGAGTTACTCTGAGGAGACGTTGGTACCCAGAACAGCAGCGCTACAGACTGCTAATGAAGGTTTGCCTTGTTTCTTGCTATTTGTTAGGAAATAGAGATAGTCAGGTACAAGCTGGACCCATTACCTAAACATCAAGAAGTCACACCAGAGAAAAATGATTACCAATAAAAAAAGATGTAAACCCCCAGTTTTCAGTCCAGTTTTGAAGAACCAGACTACTTTACTCTTTGCAAACTGAAGGTGAAAACATTTCTCGTTCTTTCTCTTGCTGTTAAGTCACAACATCAGTTTTCCATTCTGCCTTTAATCTTAACTCACACGGACTTAAAAAAAAGGGGGTTTTTATGCACTGGGTAATTTTTTTGCAAAAGAGTATTTGAGAAAATCTAAGGAGATAGAGCAAACCCTATCAGCTTCCTCTGCCACACATCTCTCTCTTTTTTTTTGTTTCCTTAAAGGAAATAGACTCATTCTGCTTAGAGACCTTTCATTCCGCCTGGGTGTACATGCCACAGAAAGATAATTAATTAATATGTAATTGCAGACTAATTAAACATGTTCTTTTATGCTTTGCATTTATGAATCATGCCTGAACTCCCAGGTCAATGGACATCTTTACCCACTCTTGCTGTCACATTTTCTGTATTCCTGTCATAGTCATACGCTTTAGATGCTGTATTTTATTATATTTTTAAAGTACTCTGCTATGCGTTTCCGACAGTTAGGCAATAGTGCTTATGGATCTGTGCAACTCTTCCAACGGAAGAAAAGAGGGAGCAAAGACAAGACTCATCGTCCTTGGTTGGTGCCTGGTGACCCTGCAGCCTGAGCGTGTCTGAAATGCCTTCAGAGACTCGCTCAACAAGCAGAACCCCTTATTAAGTACTGAATCAGATGAAGATACACGGTAACCTGCCTCAACATATTTCCCTCTTTCTTAAGCATCATTTTCTTCTTCCTAATCGCAAACACTTGGGGTAAATTTTCTTTGCCTCTGCCTAGAGGGTGTAAAGCCAGACCTTCAAATAAAGCACGAAGCTGGAAAGCACAGGGCCTTGCAGCCTGCAAAAAATGGAACTTCCCTCTCTGTCTGCCTCCACCACGTAGATCACAAGCTTTTGTAAAATAGTGTCCAGGGGGGTTTTGCTTGGGGCTTTTTTGGTTTCCTTTGGTTTTGGTTTTTTTTTTTTTTTTGTTTGTTTTTAGGTTTTGGGGTTTTTCTTCTTTTTAGTTTTTTTTTGGTTTTTTCTCTCTCTTTTTTTTTTTTTGTTTTTTTTTTTCCAAGGCGGCCCTTTCCGCAGCAGAGCAGTAGGTGAAACCCTTCCCACCCTGCCTGGGGTGCCAGCAGCAAACCTGGGCTGCACAAACCCACCCGTCAGGGCCCTGGTCCGTGCCCCGGGGGTCCCGTGCCCCCCCGCACACCCACAGAGGCTCCGTTCGGCTGCTGAAAGCCCTCAGGAAGCAGAAAAATACTGCATGGAAGACTTACTTCAAAATGTGAATGCTTTATTCACAAATATGCTCTGTAACCCATAATGCATTTAAGGAGAAGTTCTCACTAACAGTTGACTAAAGTCTTGTGTGAATCACTAAACTATCACAACAATCTGGAATAATTGGCAGTTTTCCACTCAAAAAACCTATTTTACTTCGCTTGTGTCTGCTGGGTCTGAAAAGAGCTGTTTTTGTACAACATCCAGAATTCCAGGAAAACCTGCCATTCCCATTACACAGCCATTTCTCCGTTTCCAGAAACAATCTGCCACTAACGCGATAAGAAATTTTCTAATAATTCTGCTGGGCTGTCACTTTTGCCTTCTCACTGGGTGATGCCTGGAACAGCGGAGACATTTGCCCTTCCCTTTATAACGAAGCTACTTAATGAGGTTAAATGCCTCCTGTTAACCTCGCAGACCTCCTCCAGTTCGCCTCCGAGTCGCCTGCGTCCTTTGGCTCCCCGTTGGGGCTGGGAGAGTGCTCTGCAGTCCTGCGCAGGGGAGGGGGAAAGCTCCGGCCCCGGGTACAAACCTGGCCCTGCCGCCATTGAGGTTCCCAGTCCCGACCTTCCCCAGACCCCGTCCCCCATTGCCCCAGTCCCCTGCGGGAGCCCTGCCCTCGTGCCAGGGTGGCACTCACCAAAACTCACGGCATCACTCAGAAAGGGGGAAAAAAGGCTCAAAAAGATCAAATATGGTTGTGAAGAACGGAATAGAGATGAGGGCAAAAGCATTGCCACCTTCTACGAAGACATCCATTGCCATGTTCTACGAAGATGTCCCTGCCCAGGGCAGGGGTGTTGGAACTAGATGATCTTTAAGGTCCCTTCCAACCTCAACGATTCCGTGTGATCCTGTGATCATAAACCATGGAGCTAATTACAGAGGGATTAATAATCTTAATGTGTGTGGTTTAAAATTGCAGTTCATAAGAAGCAACAAGGTAGGAAACAACTTCCATGGGATTGCTGGCCTGGGTACCTCGGCCGGTGCAGGTGACCAGCCCCATGGCCCCCCCACCATCCTGACTGTCCCCAGTTCCTGCTGTCCCTGCCCGGCCGTTTGCCCTGCGTCCCCCTGGGCACCCATCCATCCCCTGCAGTGCCGGGCACCGAGCCCCCCCCGGTCGCCCCCACCCAGCGCTCGCGCTCACAGCGGCTCCTTCCAGGCACGAAAACATTTCTCTCGCCAGCACAAGGCAGGTTTTTGCAAACCAGCCTGTCCTTGTAAACACAAAACATGTTGAAAGTGTAAATACTTGACTTGCTACTGTTTTCCCTGGGGCAGAGGGTTTTGTACACAGTTCTCTGTACTGGGCAGCCCAGCAAACCTCAGCAACCAACTGGTTCCTCACCTATGGCCTAGTTTGGTCCATGGAAATCAGATCCTAACAAGTAACTTTCCACCATCGGAATAAATTGCTGCCCTGTGGAAGTCAAGAGGAGTTTTAGCACTTGATATTTTCAAAGCAAGTTTATATATTATTTCAAAACATCCTGTACCAGCTATTGTGCTAAATTCTCTATTAAGTGGGATTATTTGGGTCTTGCCTAGATAAAACCTTCTGCCTTAAAAAAAAATAAGAAACCATTTTACCTTCTCTTATCTTCCTTTTTCCTTTTGCTATTTAACCCACTTCATACTAGACAGAACATCACTAATTAAGACAAAGTTGAGGTTCAGTCAGCAATGTGTCTGACAAGGCTGTGCTAATTACACTGCTTTATCTAAAGAGGCACACACGCAGGTCGCCACAGGGCCGGCTCCGCAGCTCCGGAGTTTGGGCAGAATTCAGCGGGTCTGTGATGCCTGGCCGTTCCTGCTCCGTGGGGAGGAGGGAGGGAGTCGGAGCCCCACGGGAAACCCTGCTCTGAGGATGGAGGATGAGAGCGGGGAGAGGAGCTGAGTGGGCCCGGGGAGACCTCAGCTTGGCTTTATCTGGGTAAAGCGCTCAGGAGGGGTGTGACAAGACAAGGGGATCATGGAGCAGCCTCCGGTGTTCAGATGGGAACACAATCTGGATTTTCAGATTCCAGACTTTTTCCTCTGTCTAGAGAAAACACACACTCCAGACCGTGTGGGTTTGCAGGATCGGGCCCTTTTCAACATGGATGAGGTCAAGCAAAGGAAGTAGAACTGAAACTCCTCTTCCCCCAGCACAATTTCCAGGGCAGCATTTCTCTGCAGAAGCTGGTAGGACACAATGCCTGGTGCCATACCCCCCCAAAGCCAACCAGTAACCAGGTTGTTATAACCCAGTGGATGCCTTTGGCTGGAAATCACAGCACAGGGGGGTCTGCTGGCGCTTCAGAGGCGGTGTAAGGACTTCACAGGGCAAGTGATGCTGTAGATCCAGGTGCAGAGTGCACCAGCAACACCCAAGGGACACAGAAACCACAGTCACAATGAGCCCAGAACGGAAGCCACACCAGGCCTAGGGTCAGGCATGCCCAGCGGTGCCTCCTCCTGCCGGGCAGCGCTTCCCAGCACCCAGGGCACTCCCTGCACGGCAAAAAGAGCTAACGAAGGGAAAGCACATGGAGGTCACAGGGAAGGAACAGTTGGACTCCAGTCATTTCATTTATGGGAATTTAAATAGTTGCTGAATGACATTGTGGGCTGGGAAGTTAATTGCCCAAGTGACCTTTTGGAAAATGTCTAAACTACTTGGGGAGGGAGCAAGTGGAAGGGCGGATTAAGCAGCGCATGCACACATCTGTATGTTGGTACCCCCAGGTGACCACAGGCAGCGACAGCAGATGATGATGCACCCAGCCAGAGGGACCCAGCCGGGTTAGGGGACACGATCCCCCACCCCACTCTCAGCACGCCTGGCCCCTCTCCTGGCATTCCTTAATCCCCCCCAAATCAGGTGAAAAACATCCCCTGGGAGACGTTTGTCAGAAGGAGCCGTATTTCCACGTGAAATGTTAGTGTTTTGAAGAAAGTTCAAAAGTATTTTCTTGTCCCATTTTACTTATCAAAACTTTCTTCACTTTACCAATTATAGACTGAAAACCTACCAACATGTTTCCAACAAGCCAGATCATGTTTTTTGTCCTTGCGGAGGCGGGTCTCAGACTACTCTGTCACTAAGATAAGGCCTAAATCATTTTACTTTCAATAATACTGTCACCAGTTCATCCCTGGGACTTCATTAACTAAGAGTTACACATCAGCAAAGTTCCAGTGAAAAAAGGAAGCACGGTGACAGAATCAGATATTAAGTTTCATTTACAGTTTGCACTAAAAATTTAACATTTTCTGTAACTGGAACATTTTGAATGAAATAAACCTCTGACATTTTCTGTAAAAAAATGAGGACACTTCCAAGTAGATGCAAGTGAGAGCTTAAAGAGTTAAGTCAGATTTTAAAGTAGGTCTGCGAGGGCTCAGAGGGAGAGTGTAAATTGCTGGCAAAACAATTCACTGCTGTTCAAGTAGAATTATATAAGCAGATTTATGTGTATATAATCAGATAATAGTGCCAAAATGTAAGATGCTCTCAGGTTATTTGTATATACAATGAGGATTTTTTTTTTTTCCCCCTGTGAAGAGAGGTAGAATACAAAAGACCTGGTGGTGCTAATGCTCATGTTTGCTCTGCAAAGCCACGCGGGAAGCTTTTGTGGGTTTGGTTGTTTCGTACAGTAGTTGAACATTTCTAAATCTGCAAGGCAAAGGAAGCAAAACTGGATTTATTTGAATTTAACAGTTAGTCTAATATATTTTGTTTTGTTGTGTTTTGTTTTGTTTTGTTTTGTTTTGTTTTTAAACCAAAAAAGCTTTGACCATGTATTGGGAGAGAAGGGTTAGTACCGCCTTCAGCAGCAGTAACTTATGAATCAGACTTACATGGTTTACACTTATTACGCTTACACTTATTTTCTATGATTACATAAAAAAATGCATATTTGCCATGGCAACGTCTTCATTACATGTCAGGATACCAATTCAAATATAAAGGGCTTCTCTTGCAAAGCTGCTCTAAGGTCACTGCTGCACTGAAACCTTTCAGGGACAGGAGGTACACAATTCACTGAGAGAGGGACTTTTGGATATATTTTAAAAGCAATATGGGCTCTCGCTGCAGAAGTAATACACTAATTTGTATGTATTTGTATGTATTTGTACGTATTCCAAGGGTTTAGAGAGATATTAATTAGTGCTGCGAAAAAGCAAAAAAGAACAGGTCATTTAAATTAGTACCTTAATTAGTACCTTAACAACTTTAATTTATGGTAGGAATGTTTGATAGAATCTAGATGTTTGATCTAAGTGTCAGATTTGCTTTTTTCTTTAAGGAGCTACCATAATTGAAATTCATCTTTGCCAAATCAGGATGTTGTCAGCAAATCGCCCGCAACTGGGGAGCCTGAACCTGGCTCCATGCACAACTCCTACTTCTGGAAAGATCTCTTCCAAGAAATGAAGTTATGATGAATCACGGTAATATTCAATGGGCAACAGCCCAACACGATAAGCGAGAGGAGACTTTGCAACTGAAATACCTCTTCTACAGGGCATATTTAATTGCTATACAATTAGGTAGTTTTACAATATGGATAGTAAGAGGGACAAAGTGAATTTTCCCTAACCTAGAGAAGTGGAGCTCGCTGAGAGCGGGACTGCGGTGGCCAGGAGCAGGTTCAGTGAAGGGCTGGGCAAGTTGCGAGATAACAGGTCTACCCGTGGCTATGAAACATGGTGCTTCAGAGGCCATGTCTGACTCTGGTGGTCCACAGACAGGAGTGGATGGAGGGTTGGCGTGGGGTCCTGTCGTGGTTGTGCTGCCCCTGATGCTCAAAGCCTCGGCTGGGCCTTGGTTCGGACAACCCAGGTGCGGGTCCATGGCCTCACGTTGCCGTGTAACGCAAAGGGAGTGGGGCATAGAGCACTGGTGTGCAGGATGCATCCCAGAGCCATGCAGAACAGCTTTGGGAGTGCACAAAACCACAACAGTCCCGGCCAAAGCTGCCCGTGCTCGTAGGAAGGCTGAGCAGTGCATTGGTCTGCATGACTCATGTGTGACCACTGATACAAAGGAGATGACTCCTCTCATGCAACCACCACATTTCTGGGCACTGCTAAGCTTTGCTGCCCAAGAAGAGCTTTTTTTTTTTGGTGAAATGTCCTTTCTGGAGGGCGCGGGAGTGGGGCTGCGTGGAGGCACGCTGGGGCACCGTAGGTGCAGACCCGCTGCAATTATCACCAGAGTTTGCCCGTTAACAAACCTGGAATGACAGTAACCGACAGTCGTGCTGGCTGAAACAGGAGTAGGGGTTGCACTGCACTCTCCGGGTCAAGGCTGGGGTGGGCATGGCATTTTCAAATGGAAAAGGTCTGTGTCAGAAACAAAAAGGCGTTTTCTGTGGCTGCTCCGGGGAACAGCGTGGCTCCCTCGCCGCAGCGTGGTGGGCAGAGCTGTGAGGTGCTGCTGTGTCCCGGCCAAACCTCTCGCAGTCAAACAGCTTCTCCCCTGGGACATGAGGCACCGCGGCCTTTGGTGCGGCACTGGTTCAGTGCCGGGGCGTTCCCGGGATGCTGCCTCTTGGCACCGGCACCAAGAGCTTCTGTCGCTGTGCTCCTCAGAAGGCCTGGCCACCAGGAGAGTACGTATTCAGTCCATATACACTACAATGTACCATCCACCGGCTTGTTAAATATTTTAAATAGAGAGATATAGAAACACTGAAATGGTAAGCACGCTGTTGTTGCTTAGTTTTACTGGCCACCAGGCTGTTCAGGGAGGTGGTTGTGTGTCCATCAGGAAGGCAGTGTCTTCCCACAGAAGGACTCTGAGCTGGTTATTACACTCGCCGCTACATCGCGGTTCCCGGCGTACGCTCCCCTCGCCGGGCAGTGCTGGGGGAAGGCAGCCGCGCAGCCCGTCTGTGTTTTCCTCACGTGCCCAGTCTGTTTTGACAGTTTGTTCTCCTTAGGTAAAAGCCAGCCCACAGCCGGCCCCAACGGCTCCTGGACGATGTCCCGGCCAGCGTGGATGGCACGCGGGGGGCAGAGGAGAACCCCCGTCCTGGTGCGGAGCTCCAGCCAGGGGACACGGGGGCTCCCGACAGCCCCCGCCTCGGGAAACAGAGACATTCCACTGGCAATTACTAACTCCTGCAAATTCTCTGACCACTGTTAATGTCACGAATGAGTGAGCTAATTATCTGCCTGAGTGACCGTAGGAGCAATCCTAACAGCTTGGCATCCGGAATTTTCTCAATCCCTGATTTTACAGTTTAGAATAAAACACAGGCTGGACACCAGCTCCATCTCCCTCACTGCCCAGTGTCTAGCATGGGAGTTTTCCAGTTCTTACCCCGGTTTTTGTTACTGCCCTGGCCCATTTACTATGGGAAGGAAACACAACGAAGTCTGAGGCAGCAAACGTCCGAGGAACAAGCCTGGCTTTGTGTCATCTGCGTTGTCTTTGCAGTAAATCACATTCTAACTTCCCCAAGCCAAAACCCAAGAGAAAACAACCTATGATACTCACAAAATTTTGCAAAAGTTAAACCGCTTTGTAGATCAAGTGTGAACAAATGCGCATTGAAAGGCGAAGCAAGTTAAAAGAAAGATGGTTTTGCTCAACAAGATTATGCATTTAATAAGAGCCTTCTAAAGAGACGGCTCTTTTCATCTTTAAAAAAGGAGTCGGCGTGTCAGAGTGACAATCCTCCGCTGCCGAGAGGCAGCTCTGCGCAAAATGGGAGTGCACTGGGTGCACGCCAGCATCGCGCGCAGGAGGAGGGGAGGCAGGTGCACGCTGGAGGATGCTTTAGATCTGAAAACAATATTACTGGGTAATGAAGAGGGTAAACATAATTATGACAGGTCTCAGTGCTTAAGAAGAAATTTCAGGGATGGAAATGTCAACACCTGAGCATCACGAAAGCAGTATCTACGCTGTGAGACGTTCCACAGCCTCCAGGTGCTCCAGGGACAGGGCTTTCCCAGGCCAAACTCCCATCTGATAAACTTCAACAGGCACCTTGCCTGGGTGTTGACTTGGGCATTAAAGCTGTATGTGGGATTTCAGACGACGTGTAACCCGAAACAAAGGACAATTAACTTCTTACCCACGTATGAGATCAATCAACAGTCATTTGCCCTCGGAAGAGAGTGGGCTTGAGCGCAGGGCAGAGGCAGTGCCCCCGCTCCCGGGGGATGCACAGCAAGGGATTACTGTTCTCAGGATGGAGGCTGGAGAGCATGCTCCATAAACATTTGCTTTGGCAAGTGTACGGACCATTGAAAAAACAAAAAAAAATCAGAAATGCCTCCATAAGGGTTGAGCTGAGCAAATTTTTGACAGCTGCCGGCCTGCTGGGTTTGAGGTGTCACCTGAAGGTGCCCCAGAGCACCCGGAGACCAGCCCTTGGCACTTTCCCTTCCCACTTGGTGCCGCTGCAGCTGCCCCAGCGCTCACTGCCCGTCCCAGGGGTCGGCCAGGCAGCGATGGTGGCCTGGAAGGGTTTCTTGCAAGCTCCTGGAGACCTTGGTCTGTTCTTTAATATTTAAAGCGTTGCGTGTTTCCTGTCATCCTCCTGGTCTCCTTCAGCTGTTAAAGCTGAATCTATTTTGTATTTCTGGGGTTTTTTTTGCACTTACAGATTAGCTGGTAATTATGGAATTGCACTTATGGGAACCAAGAAACTGGCCCAGAACATGTCCTTAGTATTTTTTTACAGGGACTTTGGGATAAAACATCTTTTAAATCTAGAGTATCTACAATTTGGTCTTCAGAAAACAAATCCAAGTGTTTTTAAATAACATCTGTCACTGGCCTCAGAATAACATTAATTCTAGTATATTGAAAAAAAATATTTGAAAATGAAACCTGACTCCATATTGCAAACTCACTCCTCTGTTCAGAGCCACTTTGATGTTTTTTAAAAAAAAAAAAAAAAATCAATGACAGAGCACACTCACTGATCCTGACTTTGTTCCCTAAGCCCACGCAATTATGAAGTTTCATTTTCCCAGCAGAGAACAGAAACCAAAGGGCCAAGACAGGGAGCAGCTGGGGCCGCGGCTGCGGGGGGCTGGGCTCCCACTCACCCCCCAGCCCCGAGATGGCACCAGGCGCCAGCAGGGGACCAGCTCCCCCCTTTCTCCCGGGCGGGTGTACCACAAGAACCATGCTCTTGGCATTTACTGGTGACTCTCAAACGAGCGATGGTCAGAGAAATAGCTCTCCTCACCACCACTTATTGTAGAAATAACTTTGAGAACATTTTGTGCATCAGCCCCAGAACAGACAAATACAAACTACATGGGTTTGATCTTTGGGGTTTTTTTTTGTTTTTTACTTCTCTCTGAAGTTGCTGAGAATAGAAGCAACTAACTGCAAACAGGCTGGTTTATTCTTGCACTGGTCCTTCTAAGGCATCATGTGCATTCTGGACAGAGGAGCAACTGCCGATGCCATCCCCACCGAGAGGGCAGCGCTGGCGGTTGGTGCCCTCAGGACAAGGTACCTCCAGGGCAGGTACAGTCGCGTACGGCCCAGGCTGCTGTCAGTGTTTGTGCCATTCAGAGTGCAGCACTCGGGGCATGGGAGCAGAGGGGTGGGACTCGGTTCTCCTGCAGGGAACTGCAAAATGGCAGAATTCCCCGGGGATGAGCTCCGGGTGCCTCAGCAGTTGGCACAGTTACGGAAGCAGAACGTGGGCGAAGATGCAGACACTGGCTCGTGCATGTCACCAGCACCTCTTCAGCCTGTCCATTGAGTCCCAGGCATAGCTCAGGCCACGAGTGATGCCTGGGCTCCTCATCAGTCAGGATCATCTCTCTCTGCCTCTGAATATTTGTTTATACAAGCGTAATGGCTCCAGGAGACACAGAGATGCTTTAACTCGAATGGCCAGAAGCCCAGTTATAGGAGCACTTGTTTACACCGAGGCATGTGTTACGGGCTTAAGCATTTACCAGACGCTGTTTTCCTCCGCATCTGCTGTGGCGAGGAGCAGTTTATACGGTGACAGCAGAACCATAGAAGCCCGTGGCCCAGCTCAGGACACAGCACCCAGCCACCCCCGGGTCCCTGGTGCTGGTACTGCTCGGTACAACATGGCTTTGTGAAGGGTGATGCAAGTTTTTTCCTGGACTTGGTGGTCCTTCCCCCCAGGTCTATCATATAAACCCACCCATGAGTCCGTCCTATTCTAAAAAAAGATCGTTGGATGTGGTATCCCCGTGGTATGACACCACTGCAGTGCCGGAGGGCACAGATGCCCCCCCCTGCTTGCACCCCGGTGCGCCCCCCAGCGCCGAGCTGTCCAGACAGGTCCCGGTTCTGCCGGGGGCGATGGGGACAACGCGGGGCAATACGTTGTTGACCCCTAAAATCGCATTTTAACATTTCTTTCTGGAATAATTTCTCTCTGGCACATTAGGAAGTCACTAAATGGAACTGTGCTAGAGAGAAATAATTGCCTTCCCATCAAAATGAATGCAGATGTATGATTAAGAAGACATGGTATTTATATAATATTCTCGTATCGTATAAATAGAATTGCTGTGTAGAGACAGAGCCTGTGAATCACTCGTTTGGTTTATGAGACTGAATAAGCTTTGGCTCTATCAGCGTTATCAGCACTGAAGAAACAAGACTGACACTGGGAGAAGCTATTTACCACAGACCCATTTACCGGAATTATTCTTTTCAAGTTAGACATAAACCAAAATACGTTATTTCAAATTATGTCCAAAAATAAATACTTCTGGGTTAAACGTAACAGATGCTTCCAAACACTGACGTTCTGAGCAATGCCTTACATTCCTTAGGAAGGCTTTACCTGTGTTGGAAGTCAGCAGGACTCTGAATTAGGTGGAATTAGGCATTGAAACAAAAATATTATTTCTGAAGTGTCCCGCCACTGTTTTTCAGATGAGCCCATCCCTGGAGCGATGCTACGGATGCTCTCAGGATCCCTGTGCAATACCAGCCCTGCAGCAGGCGCAGCTCACGCTGCCTACAGCTGCAAGAAGCGGGCCCCCAAAAAAGGCAAAAATAAATAAAAATAAAGAAAAGCTGTACACGCTGGCCTAGAGATGTATTTGGTTTTTGGCTTTATAAATAACCACACTGAGTGCAAACAACCCTCCCATAGAATTACCTTCCATAAATTCCCAGAGGTAAAAACCCATAGGAGGGTCAGAAGTCTGAAATACGTTTTATTTACTTTATTCAGCATAAAGGCATTAGCTGCAAAGAGGGGAAGACTCGCACTCAGCAACCAGCCTGTCACCTCCACCGGGCTGAGAGACGCTAACGCCCAAAATATTTCCCTGGGAGCCAGTTTCCGCTGGATCTGGGAATTTGCTTTCTGTACCTACAGCCGAGGGTCACGCTGACAGGACCAGCAGAAGGAATACGAGCAGACTGTACACAAAAATAAAACCTGACAGAAGGCATATTCTATACATCTAGCTTAACCAGGGTCTCCTGAACTAAACCCGGCCAAGGGAAAACTGCCGCTCACTCAGGGAAGGCCGGGGGGTGGGGGGTGGGGGGGGGTGGTGTCCTCTCTCGCACCCAGACGGCTCCCTTGCCCTCTGCTTCCCACTGTGGTTTTGGGGGAAAGCTGTGAAGAAATTCCCTCAGGTTTCAGGTCCGGCTCTGACCAGCGCCCTCCCTCCCACCCCAGATGGAGATGGTTGGACTCAATGATCTGAAAAGTCCCTTCCAACCTCAACAATTCTGCGATTCTGTGAACCTCCTCCTGCAGTCACTGTATTTCTCCGCCACAACAGCCTTCTGCCAAGCAGGAAGCGACCCGAGTCCTAAAAACCAAATCTGGATGCGGGTGTTTGCTCACAATCACCAATTAACAACCCACCCGTTGTGGCCAGTGGCTCTGTGTCGCCCACGGGTCACGGCGTCACCTCCTGCTGCAGCATCCTCTGCCTTCGGCACGAGGCCTTGGGCTTTGGCGCTGCCCTCCCCTCTCTGCACAGCTGCAACCCAGCCAGAGGTTACTGAACCGTCCCACGTTAGCTGCAATACTGTGACAAGCAAACTGGTAGCTTGTGAAAAGATCAAGTGCGCTAAAAGCTTTAAAGGGGAAACTTTCATCATAACAGGAAACCCAACTGCAAACTGAACCAGGAATTGCTCTAATTTAGACTCCCTCCGGTGTTTTTTTTGTTCTTTTGTTTTTGTTTTGTTTTGTTTCCATTTCGACCACTTTTCTATTTTGGCTACAAAGTTTGAAAAATCTGCACAAGTACCACGGGCAGCCCCGGCCGATGGCTCAGAGTGCACACAGGGAGGGATGCAACGTCTCCCGGTTATAGCTAATGACCATGGAGGGCCGCCCTGCAGCCAGAGAGATACGTATTCCCCGTCTGCTTTCGTGCTAGCAGGAAAATCCATTTCACTCAATTAACATTGACCTGAGTTGTCTGGCTGCTGACCCCACTCCTGCTGCACCAGCAGGAGCCCAGGGAGGGTCGGGATCCCAGACCCCTCGCGGGGCGCATGCAGGTACCTGCTTGTTTCGGCTCTGAGCAGGCAAAGCCCTTGGCATACTTTTAAATCCCAGGATATTCTTTGATGATTTCCTTAATTAGGGCTTAGAATTTTTTTGAAATTATTTCTGGCTACCTGGGATAGCTATTCATTAAAAAAAATAAAATCTTTAAGTCTGCAGTGACTTACAGTACAATTTTATTGACTTAATATTTTTGTATGTATTACCTGACTCCAATGAGGCTGCAGAGGGAATTACAAGTCAGGCCAGAAGTTATTTCCAGCTAAGACGAGCATAAGAACTTTTAAAAATATATAATTCAATACTAAATGCATCATTTAAGAACGGCAATAATTAGCTGAGAGGGGAAAAGCTGCAGAACAATAGCTGGGAAATGAATGCCACAGCCCATATTGTTGGAAGGGCCTAAAGAAATCAATGCTTGTATTCTGCAGGAGTACCAGTTAGTATTTTAAGGAACACGGAGAAATATTTAAGCAAACATTCACATATGGATGGACTTAAATACAATTAAGTGTATCTCTGCAGTCACTGAAGATTAATGGGCAGTACTTAAACAGCTTTACAGGAGTTCCCTCCCAGGGTCGAGTCGCTGCTGGGCACCCGCAGCTTGGATGGCACCGTCTCCTCCAGCCCCACTGCCGGCAGGGGTTTCTCCCCGTGATGGAGATCACCCTCCCATCCTGCACGGCAGGCGTCGGTACCAGCCTGGCCCCTCAGCCTGTCGGCTTTTTCGCAGCAAGTAACGAGCACGTCTTAAAAATCAGCTTGAAATCCATTTCGGCGATAAGGCAGATAAGCACAAAAAAATTAATCTGTTTTATTCCACCAAAAAATCAACCCTAATTATACTGGGAATAAAGTTACAAAAAGGGGAAACACCACCAGGCATTGCCAATGGCTACCTGAAACTTCAGCTCCATCCTTGGCATCCGCTTCAGAGCTCGGGGGCGGATGGGCCAGGAGGGGCGAGGAAGGCGCCGGCGGCACTCGCCTCATCAGGGCCTCACTGCAGGAAGAAACAGGTCATTGTGGCCACCGAGCCGGGGGCCTGACTCACCCGAGCGGGGTACAGCAATGGAGCTGCTCCCACAGACTGCGGGCGCGGGGAGAGGTGGAGATGCGCTTCTCAGTTGGCGGGATCTTTGTGACGCCAAGCGCTTCTTCAGAAACTGTCGGGAAACCATATGAATCATCCAATGAAGCAGTCATCCTATTAAAAAAAATGTGAAATTACGATGCAAAAATGACAATTAATAATGAGGGGGTTTTTATTTGTTTGGGGGTTTTGGTGTGTGGTTGGGTTTTTTTTTTTTTTTTCAAAGTAATTGTGGCCTTTCTCTGAACTACTGTTGACAATTAGCACAGACAGGAGTGCTCCATCCACACAAGCCCTTTCCAATGGAAAAACTCAGCCCAGGGAGCAGCGAGGGGTTTGGGCACCCTGGCCATCACAGGCTGCTTTTTACTACCACGTCTCCTCCTGGCACGGCGCGTATTTGCCATTTCTTTTCCCGAGTATCAGTAACAGCCAAGCGAAGCCCAGACCCATCTCCATTCCCACCCCTGTCCCTCACCATGTTCTGGCCGAGGCTCCCAGGAACCCTTTAACAAGGATTTTGCTTGTTCCTAAATTGAGTGTTTCTGTTGCCTTACAATGAGAAAATATCAGTTCCCTGAAGGAGCTGCATGCTAGAATTCGGGAGGACAGCTTTGTAATACACACTTTCAGAGAAGGAGAACACGGTCTCTGAGCACAGAGGGCTCTGCAGTATCTAAATGCCAATTCTCCGTTTGGAGGAATTTTAACTGAAGGGGAACTTCTTCTCCATTCAGGAGAACTTTTCTACTCTTTTAGTGGATGGGTTATTGCTTTTGTACAAACAAAACTGGAAATTCAGTTTTTCACGCATAGGTTGAAAGTACTTACTCAGTGCAAAAAGGGTTTTCTCATAAAATAAAAAGCAGATTTTTTTTTTTTAAACATTAAAAAAAAATTGATAAAGAGTTATTGACTGGACTTATTTCTAATGCTTATAACTGGCCAAGGGGGGATAAACATTTTATTGTCCTAAATCTTTCACAGCTGGCATGCCGTTTCCTATTTTTCTCAGATGAGGCTGGAATCACGCAGCAGAAGCGCATACTTCACACATCACAGGGACGAGGAGCGAGCGCATGAGCTCAGCCTCCCGGCAGCGCCATTGTGCAATTCCGAGGCGTGCCAGCCTGGCCCGTCCTCCACCGCCAGCGCTTCCTCCACCTGGGCAGCTGAAGGGAAGGTGGATTTGCTTCCAGGGGAAGGGACCGGCAGGACCAGGGTCTGTGTCTTGAGTGCCATCCTGCGGGAAGGTCCTGCCTCCCCCAGCCCACCAAGGGGCTGCTCAAGTTGAGCAGTTCCTGGGACTTGTTTCGGGATTTCCTGTCAAGCGGCTGAAGCATTCCTCATTCAGCGCTCTAAAAGCGTTTTTTTTTACCAAATTGCAAAAATTATAGCCCAGCTCAAGCTGTTTGCAAAGCCCTGCTGACACTCCTTTGCTTATTCCTAAGACCTGGGGGTTTTCTGGATGATCCTCCACCTCTCTTGGCACTACGCTGTAAAGAGCGCCCGGCCTGTCCTCCTGCCAAATTTGCTGCTTGCATTTCTTCTGCCCATGGTTATCCACTCAGAGGAGTTACCCAAGTAGTAGGAATGAACTTTATACAGTTGAGGAGACACCTCTCCTTTAAAATTCTCTTACTTCTACCTTCCAACAGTGAAAAGAGTCAACTCCTCTCTCTTTTAGGATTTTCACATATCTAAATGCACAATATATAAAAATATATTATACATAAGAATATAATGTATATATATGTATATATATAAAAATATACATACTACCAAACATAGTTGCATTTGTGACTGATCCCACCAGATTTAAGAAGAGCAGGGGCAAGGGAATCATTCCCAGGTGCCAGAGAGAACAGAGAGGGTGGGCTCAGCCCTGGGACAAGCCCCGGGGGCAGGAGGCCGTGTCGGGGTGGCCTCCCCGCAGACCCTCTCCCTGCGAGCGTGCGCAGGCAGCGCGGCTCTGTAACAGCAGCCTCGCTGCCTCCTTTACCCACCCTTCAGACCAAAGCCCAGCACGCTCACCCCTATTGCTCTTCCACTCATCGCTCCCGGGAGCGAGCTGATTCCTCCTGGCAGTTAGGTAAATACCCTGGTTTACAGTGCACAAGCTCTGTTCCGGCAAATAATTAATAGAGAGTAGAGTACAGCATTTCGGGTGTCTGAGTATTCCGGCAGATGAAGAGCTATACTGACTTGCAAGCAAACCCAGCCACTGACAAGAGGGGTTTCCTTCCAGCGCTGCCCCTTTCCCCTCGGCACCACAAGGAAGCCGAGTCCGAGCGTGCAGTCCTGCCTGAGGATTTCACAGTAAAATGATTTTCTCTTGGAATAAACTGAGCTTTCAAAAAAAAAAAAAAAAAGAAAGAAAATAAAAATTCCACAAAGCAGAGGTTCCCCAACACAGCTACTGAGGCACGTGTGTGTATCTACAAGTCCTGGGCAGGAGCACGGTGGGTGCAGAGCGAGGTCCCTGACACCTCCCGTATTTCCCAGGTCACAGCCCCCACCTGGCATTGGGTAGCTCAGGGCTCGAGACCCTCTTCGGCATCATTGCTTGACTTCACACCAAGCTGCGCTCAGCCTGGGAACGGCGCTTCACAGCCACTTCTCCGTGTTTCTGGGGGACGGGGGCATCCCCCCAGCCCCAGCACAGACAGCCCTGCTCACCTCCAGCAGGACGCGGCACCCCCGTGCTGGGGAGATCTGGCACAGACCCGTGATGCTCTTATTTGGGATGTGCACGCACATCCACGACTCACTTTTTTTTTATTTTTTATTTTTTCAAAGCACTTTGTTGTGTTCAACGCGCATTGAAAACAAATTTCAAAGTCTTAAAATTATCCAGAAAATGACATTCTTGTGCTCTAGCCAGCCCAACTCGATTCCAGCAAATACAGTATTTTGATAACATGGTCAGGGCTTAGCATGGTTGGATGAGTAATAAATTGGCCAAGAAATGAAACTGATTTTAAAAATCACCCTTTCAGAAGGGACACCCTTTGAAGAAACTCTTTATGCCCTTCTCAGACTTGAAGAAATGACTTGAATTTCTTATCACTCTTGTAACTTTAGACAAGCAGAGAGAAAACCAGCCTTTTACGAAGACAGAGATGATTACCTTGGTGGAATTACATGCCAAAAAGCACATTCATTAACCTCCTCATGGGACGGGGGAGCAGAGGCTTCGTAACCCCTCACCCAGCCTCCCCTGCCTTCCTCTGTGCAGCAAAAATTTAACTGAAGGTAATTGGAAAAAGAAATTTAGTTGACAGAAGCAGCCTGTGCTTTGCTCAGCACAGTTGTCAAAGTTTCAACCTAGAAACTGGTCGCAGATAGCAGCTCTAATTACTGGTAAGCAAGGGGACCCAGTAAGAAAGAAAAATTAAAATGGCAAGAAAGAAAAATTAATATTGGGTGAGGAAGTGAACCGAAGGAAGATCCAGGGTAAAAGTTCTCAGATATAGTAGTGAAAAAATACATCTTTAAGCAGTAAGTTACCAAGTCACATTTATTTATTTTCTACTACATGGGGAGTGATCTCCTTCCTGCAAGTGATTATCTGCCTCAAATTTGGAAGGGGAAATCCCTTCCCTTTCCCCCAAAGCGTATGCTAACAGACAAGGTGCTCAGCAGGAGCTGGCAGGCGCCGCAGAGACAGGCACTTGCCCCAAAGGCAAACTCCAAAAGAATTAATGTAGGGAAAACCCCACAGGAGGTTTGGAAGGCCAGATCAGTGGGAATAACTCCACGTAGCACCCTGAAAACAACCTGCTCCAGAAACTGGAGTCAAATCCGCTTCCAGATAAGTTATAAAAAGCTGTAAAATCTAGTTGCTTTACGGCCCACAAAAATCAGCGATGCTTGGTTCCCGCTTCCTCACATTTGACTATACATGGTTTGGACTGGAGGCGGTGCAGAGCTGGAGGAGAGCGGGATTAAGAAGAGAGGCTTTAGAGCCGAAGGTAGCGAGAGTGGCATTGATGACACACTCCAGACCCCCTGTGTCTGATACCGCATCCCTGCGGATGGATGGATCCATCCGCGCAGCAGCTCCAGCGGCTCATCTCCGAGCGCAGCTGAAGCTTTCTGGAAGGTGTACAGTGTCCAGGCTCCCGGCTGCCAAAGGGTGAGGTCATTTTGGAAGGAATTTTATTTATTCAGGAAATATTTCTGGAAATATTTACATGTCAAGATTACATGTTTAAATTCCTTGACAAAGCAAGCTCTGGGCCACATGCAAAATTTCTAAAGAGCTCTGCAAGTAGTTTTTCAGCTTCTCCTACACACAAAAGGCTTTTACTGTATCACCATTCTGGTGGTGATAAATAACACCATATTGTAATCCGAAGTAACTTATTCTAATTAAAACTTACTTATTTATGCTAAACAACTACTATCCCTTAACAAGCAGTAGATCCTGTCTCTAAAGCGAGGAGATGAGCCCTGTGTTGAAGACTCCAGTTCTCAGCTGGGCAGGAGGCTGCAGTTTCTTTTCCCTGCAAATGCCAGGGAAGGGAGTTGCTTCAGACACTTGGGCTTAGAGTGATGAAGCGTCTACAAGGAGAGCACGGAAGCGGCCATGGGGATGTGTTTCTAAATGCCAGGGGGCAAATACCTCCTTGGGCAGCTGGGAGAGGGAACCGCAAGATGTCATTGCATAGGCTGCGTGCTTGGCCAGGTCATCTATGAGCAATCTGATCTAGTTAAAGATGTCCCTGCTTGCTGCGGGGGGTTAGACTAGATGGCCTTTAAAGGTCCCTTCCAACCCAACACATTCTATGATTCTATGTCTGCAGCCAGACCCTCCCAACCGGCGCAGAGGCGTAAGCTCAGTGCAGCATCTCCACAGGAGAGGGCATCCAGACCTGCCAGGGTCAGCACATCCCAGCCCAGGAGCCCTGGGAACCCCCCCTTGCCCAAGGGGCAGTCAATATTTAGTGAATAACAAGCTCTTCCAGGTATTTTAGACTTTGACTTACTGACAGAACCCAGGCAGGAGTATGAGGGATAAAATCCTATCCTCTCTAAGTATATATTTTTAATAAAGTAGTTTGCAACTCTGCAAGACTATTACCCAGAACAGGCACTTGAAGGAAACATTCCTGCTCTGGAATCAACTCCTCCAAGGTGCTTTCTGTCCATGAGAGTAGCTTAGTATTTTACTTGATCACTACAGGAGAGAGGAAAAAGATGAGCAAAGGTAGGAAATAGCTTCTGCATGAGAAATTACTTGATAGACTATGACTTTGAGCTGCAAGAGAGATTGCTGGGCAGGGGATGGGGAATATGACAAAGGCCTGCAAAATTATAAGTGGGAAAGAGAAGGCTAATAGGGAACAAGTTCATCACGGTGTCTCACAGACCAAGAGCCAAAGGCATGGGATGAAATCATCACGCAGCAGTTCCCACGCGAACGGGAGGACGCACCGCTGCTCAGCACACAGGCCGTGGAAGGCTGCCACGGACGATACCACAAGCTCACATTTGCTCAAAGGCTCTTTCAGGGTTTTTAGAAGAGGAAAAGAAAAGTCCATCTAAGCCTGGAACCACCACCCTGGTTTAGGAGGGCCCAAAGCAGCACACGAGGGAAATGCCAGCTCCCATCCACCCCGCTCTTCCCAGGCACCCACTGCTGGCAGTGTCCTACAGGGACAGCTCCTTATTTGTGCTAAATTATTAAATTATTTTAAGGCAGAAAATGAAGATGGCACGAACTGACAGCAGGATTCATTGGGTCTAGTTTTCCAACACGCTGTGATATCTACTCTACTCTTCCTCAATTATTGCCAAATTTGAGATGTGGATGCAAAATTCCCAGAAGTACAGAGGAACTGCGGAACAGCACAGTCTTTTAACAGATTCAGCAGCGTTATTCCTGGAGTCATGTATAATATTTCTAAAGTTGTATCCAGATCTAAGTCTCTATACTCTGCCTGAAGGGAAAAAAAATTAGGCTAATTAAATACCTGAACAGAAGATGACTGCACAGTAAGAGTGAGATTATTCAGAGAGCTTAAGGCAACACCACTTTATCTGGTTAATCACAAATCACAGTCATTGGCATGAGAAAGACACAAACACTTCTTCAGGCTTGAAAGCTTTGGACTCAGCCTCTATTCATGGCTCAGCTTCACCAAGCACAAACTCACCTTGAGCAGACTCAAACATACATATAAAGTATTTATGGACCCCCTTTTTTTAGAACAACAACAACAAAAAAACCCAAATAACAAAACTAAACCACAACAAACACACCACCAAAACAACTCCCATGTTTTATAACCCTAGGATGGTTTTGCTTTGCCCAAGTATTCGTAGCGAGGGATCAAAAACATTTCCACTTGAGGAGCTACATTTCAGTGAGGATTTTCCTCTTGAGCTGCTGACTTGGAGACTGCAATAAGCATCACACATTTCCTCTCCCCAAGTCAAAATCATTTCTGAACGCTTTTGTTCACCTGCCTTGACCCTGGGACTTGCTCAGGACATACAGATACCGGCAGCCCCTTCCAAGGCATACAACCACCAGCCCACAAGAACACCAACAACAGCTCTGCTTTGTGTTACACTTGCCCCAAGCAACGGCACTTACACAGAAGTTATCTGAAGGCGATTATCTCATGCACAAATACACCTTTTTTCTTTTTAGTGCCTCTTACCTGCTAGCTGGGTACTATTCCAGGCCTTTCTTTGGCTTTCCATCGGGAGAGGTGCAGCTATCAGCACAGCATATTGGCTGGCGCTAATAACGGCTTTATTTCCTTCATATCTTGCAACTCTGAAAAAGACATTTGGAAAACATACTAGAAAGGCATTTGCTCCTCGGAAATAGCTTTTGTGTGTTTGACAACAAAACCCCAAGTTTGTTCTCCACACTCTCAAAAGCATGCAGCCGAGAGAGGTTGTGACTAAGCAGTCTCAGGTTTACCAAAAGAAAGAGACGTTTAAACAAGACTCTCAGCAAAAAAAGACTTCACACAGCCTCACGCAATGTCGTCACTCTCATGTCAGCAGCCACTCAACCAGCATCTTACACCAGTTTTGGCAGCACCAGGCAGGAGGAGAGGGTCAGAGGGTCCTGTCTGCTGGCCACCAGCGCTCCCCTGCAGCTTCCCCTCATTTAATCAGGCACTGGTGGAGCTGTGAGGCTTTGGAACGTGACTTCCCCACCCAGCCCAGCATAGCAACCTTGCTGTTCACCCTGTAAAGTCCCTGTCTAGATCCTTCAGAACTAGGGATGCCCTTCTTAAATTGTCTTACAGAAAACTTAAATAATTTTACACAGGGGGTGGTTCTAGACCTGAGCTTTCTACTATTAAGTACACAAATATTTTACCTTGTTTTCCCAAGTAGTTGTTTCCTCCAGTTCTTCAAGTCCCTGCCTTTGAGCCCTTCCTGTATTTGACTTCTTCCCAGAGCCCTTTTCCTCAGCCTCCTCCCTTGCCCTCTGCAGAGAATCACTACCACCCTCTGAGCCACATCACACCCACAGTCCTTTTCCGCCCAAGCCTAATGCTTCACTTCCACCAGCTGACCTTCCCAGGCCTATGATTACTCCTTGATTACCTTCACTTCTGCCCTAACAGCTGTGTTTCCCTTCCTCAGGACAGCTGACTTGCAGTGCTCACAGAGAGCAATTAGCATCTGCCCCTGAGGTGGATGCCCCTGAGCATCTGCCCCCTGAAGTCTTTTTTTGCTGAGAGTCTTGTTTAAACGTCTCTTTCTTTTGGTAAACCCGAGACTGCTTAGTCACAACACTGGGGAATTTTTTCTCTTATAGGCAAACCATGTATTTATAATCAGAATTTACTTTTAATATCAATTGAAACAACGAAAAGTAAAAGAAAGGAAGTCTGCATGAAGAAACAGAGCACTGGTTTCCTTTGACACAGCCTGCCCTGATTTGCCTGTAGGATGCCCACACGTATCACATAGGGTTCCTCACACCTCCCTGAAAACTTATTCTAGCTATCGCTCAGATGCTCATCAGCATTATTTATGGCATACATATGAAGATAAATGCAACAATATATTCTTGAAGGACTATAATTCTGATGAGATTGGGGAGATGCTAAAATACAGGAGCCCTGGGATTAACAGCCTGAACTAATATCGCAATTGTCATCACATTAAGAGGATCTCGGGAGACTGGAATGTTGATATAACTATGGTGTGAAATCAAAATCTTGTCATTTATAAAGGAAAAAAAAAATGTTCCTGGCATGCAGACAGCTAGTTATGCATGAGTGTAGCACATACAAACCACAAGGTTAGAAAAGCCCCAAGAGATGCTATAATTCTGCAAATATAACTGTTCAGTATATTCAAATGAAAAAATATTTGTCTTTACCACACTCCTCAATCAGTTATTTACATAATTTTAGGGGCCTGTTATTCTATCCATTTTTCCTTTGATATTCCTTATTTCTTATCATCATGCATTTGTGGTAATTGAGCAGCATGAAAGACCTTCATAAAAGCTAAAAAACATTGTCTACTTGACTGTGAGGGACAGTAAACAGCAGTCATTTGCTACCACAAACAGCTTCGTTATAATTATCCTTTAGCAAAGAGCTGAATTGTGAACACTTTCATTTCTCTTAAAAGGAAGCCATGGAGTTCTGCCTGCACAATCAATTCCTCAGACAGTCCACTAAGCAACATTAGCGAAGCTACTTTGCCCAAAAACTCATTTTAACACCATTTCACCAGCTCATAATTTCTAACGAAAAGAACCAACCAGGGAAACAGGCTGCTAGTTATTCCCCGGTGATTTTGAGTGCCGGCAGCTGCCCGTGGGCTTATCGAGCTCCTGAAAACATGGTCCAAAGCGGCTGTGCTGCATCCTGACGAGCGGTGATGCCCAGCCCAGGGGAGCGTGACCCTGGTCCCGCAGGTTGTACGCGGGTGGGCTTCAGATCTGATGTTCTCTTTGCCCTTCTCTCTGCCTACACATTGCCTGTACACAGTGATTGCATGAACTCACATCAACTGTGCCTCTAAAATGGGCACTTTGGGAGCTTAAAGTTAGTTTTCCTGCCACATCCAGTTCAATCTAAAGGAAAAATGCGCTTCTTTGTCTGGCATCTCGCTCCAGGGGTGTCTCCTGTAAACGCGCGTTGACTCAGGAGGACGAGTGAGGGTGTCATTTAGAAACGCCCGCGTCAGTGGTCCCTTGCTCCGGCTCTTCTGAGTTGTCACTTTACTCAGCAAGTAAAACACCAAAACAGACCTCCTACTGAGCCAGAAAATATTTGGTCTCTGACTAGATGAGATCACAGTTTGCGATAACAGTTACATTCTTTCTATTCCCATCCCAACTCAAAATCTGGATTGTAGCCACCAGTGCACAGAGCGCTCGCTGTCCCCCGCGAGCCCCAGCCCATCCTGGGGGGCTGCCACCCCCACCACCGCCCGAGCCACCGCCGGCGTGCAGGTAACGGGGCAGAAATGCCAGCGCTGGCATAGGCCGGGACCCCGACAGAGGGGGAACGAACCCTTGGCAGATCCACATTGGGGACCCGTATTTTGTGATTAAGCCTGGGGGTGAGTGATCACAACTTCACCACCCCCATTTTCTCTTGTTTCATGAAAATCAGGGCACAAAACTGAGCTAGAAGGTGGTTTTTCGCTTTAGCTAACTAGGTTTCTGTTGCCCGTAGAAGGCAGAAGGCTAACTGTCTTTTAAATGTCATTACAAAGGAGGTGGGAAAAATGCAGTGACTTGGATACTCCTGAAAATGCCCCTTCTGAATAACTGTCTGAAAATATGAGTAATTTGAATAGAGATGCTAAATGGCACCTGCACGCTTTACATTTTTCCAGTCTTAATTATAACACAGACATGAAATTTGGTAACTTATCTTAGAAAATGTGCATCTATAATGAATAGAGGTGACAAGTAAATGAAGAAAGTAAGTGCTCATTCCTTCATGACTTGAAGGTAAAATGAGCGAATAGGTATTTTACCTGCTAATATTTAATGCAACCTAAAGCCTAATTATTCTGGTTGCTAAGATCCTGAGTGAAATTTGTATTATATCAGCTGTTTTATTTGTATTGTCTAATCTTGGAAAGGAAAACTGATTTTGGAACTCTTTGATTTTTCCATAAGGAAGGCCCAGTGGAGCTGGGAAATGCCAAGGTCTACGGATGGAATAAAGTACTCCAGCTATTCTAGCGCTCTCTCTTAGAAACACATCGTTGTAAGTGGAAACGCAAATACCATATGCTCTTATTGAGGTTGTAATTAATGTATTTGGGAAAGGAACCAATGTAAATGATTTTTTACAACAGTGAGCCTTTATATAAAGCTGGACTATTTAAAAGCATGCCCACTATGCAAAGGCAGAGAGGGAAGTGTCAGGCCATATTTATGAACAGTCAAGGTTGAGTTGATTTTCATAAAACTCTTCAGTAATGGTTTTTAATTCTGACGCTCAGCTTAAGGGCTCAGGAGCTCAGGTCTTCTCAATGGCTAAGAAAGCATCTTTCACATTCAGATGTGAGTTATGCTCTTCCCCCTTGGGAGTGGGACACCTTACCCATGCCCAGGCCCAAAGACGCTGGACAGGTTGATAAAAGCTTTAAAAGCTTTAGTGGAGCGAGTATTCTGAATAGCATATATATCTATTTATCTCTATATCTATTTATCTCTATATCTATCTATGTCTATATCTATGTCTATATCTATATCTGTATCTATATCTATATCATCTATATCTATATCTATATCTATATCTATATCTATATCTATCTATCTATATCTCCCCTTCCAGACCCTAAAGGGGCTCCAGGAAAGCTGGATCAGGGAGGGGGAGCCACAGGATGAGGAGGAACGGTTTCACACTGAAAGAAGGGAGATCTAGCGCGTGTGTGCGGGGGTGGCTCCACGCTGGGTACCAGCACAGGGAAGGTGGGGATGGGTGGGAGATGTGCGGCTGGAGGCACCCGCTGTCCTGGTGTCGGCGTGTGCAGTGAGACATATATCTGTCCCCGTCCCCGGCGCAGCCGCTGCCCTGCGTCCCCCTCGCTCCGACACCTGAGCCCCGCACAGCGGGGGGACACCGAGACTGGCACTGTCAGCTTGGGAGAGGCCACCCCAAAATGGAAATCAAAGGAGCAGATGATGCTTGGTGGTACTCTTCATGTTGAACTATGTAATTAATATTAATGCAGTCATAATTTGATTAAATGTGGTTTTTGTAAGAAGGATTAAGTGTACCCTTATTCCATTGGCTCGTTGCAACACAGCGAGGTTTAAAGTTCTTGCCTTTGCAGGCAAAGGAGGGTTCCCGTCCCTCTGTGCCTGCAGCAGGAGACGGCAAAGGCTGAGGAGAGGCTGAGCCGGGGGAAGTTCCTCCTGTCCGTCGCCTACGCGGGAGCACGCAGCCATGGCTCTCCAAAACCCTGGCATACACTTCCCAGGAGAGGAGAAATTAGTATGAAAAATTTCATGCATCAGAAGGAGATGATTAATTATCTTCCAACTAATTAATAAAATGAGATAATTTTCCACCTACTGATCCGGAGTCCAGCAAGATCAGCAAAAAGACTGGTATTGACTTTGGAGGATTTTGCACCAGTGTCATTTTATGGTTCACTTCAGCAGAATGATACATTTATATTGGGAAAGGGAGGTTATAGGATTTGCTAGGAACAAGATCATTTTTCAGAAAGAAGGATGTTTACCTACATTTTCTCCGCTGCTAAGGCAACTGAAAGAGAGCATTGTTGTTTTGTTTTTAATTAAAGTTTTTAGCATTCATCTCAGCCACCGTATTGACTTTTTAATATATGAATAAATATTAAAAAGCACATATATTTTATACTCCCTGCTCTGCATTTATTCACTGCAACTTACAGGATTCTTTCCAGCGAACCGAGTTATACATTTTCAGCAGCATCCTGCCACATCTTAAAAAAAAAAAAAAAAAAAAGTAGGGCAGAAAAACCACCACATTAACCCACTGTGTCCCGAAATGAGTGTGTGCTCCGTTCAGAACAGACCTCATCATTAATAGGTTTCGTACCTATTTATAGCGAGGACACTACGGCATTTCTGAAACATCCTGTAAACACGAATCCTCTGCACACTCCCATAATGTAGCCAAGTATCATTTTCCTACTTTCAAAACACGGGGACTGATTCCAGACATAAATATCCATGCTCAGATACCACAGTGATGGGCTCCAAGTCAAAACTGCCTTCGCCATGTCAATGCCTCCAAGGAGAGCTCAGGGATCCTGAGTGCCTTGGGCTGGGGGGCTTCAGAGAAAAAAGAGGTTTTGGCCAGAAAATGCCACTTGGTCAAACCCAAAGCAGTCTGCAGAGACGTGCTGGGTTTGAGACACTTTCCACAAGCTGGTCAGGCATTTGCCAGCTCTCCTGCCCGGCGCCCTGAGCTGCCCTGGGCGCAGGGTCCGACCCAGCCCTCCCAAAGCCTCTTTGGGTGTTGAGGGGCACCAAGGCGCCCAGAGTCCCTTCTAGCCTGAACATCTTCAGAGCTGACCCCTTATGCCTTTGAATGATTAGATACAGGTGAATAAACAGTGCAACGGTTTCAATTTCCTAAGAAACGGGTTTTCTCTGCAAATAGCCCACTCAGAGCTCGGCAAGGGCTAGAAGACACAGCTCCGGCTCGGTGGAGGTTGCCGAGCGCGGGCGAGGTGGGCATGTCTCCTCCCATCTTGCTGTGTACGTGGATGGATTTGCTGCGTTCGTGCCTCGCAGAGCCGGGGCTGCCCAGCTCGGTTTCAAAGGTGTGGAGGGGACAGATACTGCACAAAGAAAGCGACTGCTGTGAATAAGGTGATAAGCTGCCAAATGCAACGCTGGATGGGCTTCGTGCTGAAAGGTTAATTAAACCCGCAAAGCTTACATGCGTTGCGCGCAACAGAATTGCTACGGCTCTTTTCCCTTTAAATATTTTGCATACTAAATTAAATCTTACTCCCCTCCCTGCGCACACACAAATAAATAAATAAACGTAGTGAATCAAGCCAACCATAATTCCAATTAGTCCCAGCTGTTATTTCCCCATCCTTTCAGGCCCTGTCTGCAGCGCTCAGAAATAGGTTGCACATGGCCTCATGCAAGGAGACATGAAATAGTTGCTTCAATCTGAATGAAGAGTAACTAATTTTGTTCACGTATTATTCAGAATGACAGGGACATTACTGTAATAATTCCTGACTTCTTCAATATTCTCAAGAATGGTGGAGAAAAAAATGCATTTGCAGCCACACGAAGTGGTGTGAACTGTGTCTCCGGGCTGAACCTCTGCCTGCTTCCCTATTTATTTTTAACAACATTTCCAAATCACACTGCTTTTCACAGCTAAGATTCATTTTGACTGGAAGCGTAACGAGAGCTCTTCTTGAGCCAATACGACCTGTTACTGATTTAGCAAAAATAGATGATGTCACTGGAAATAAATGACCCTTCAGTATTTCTTCTTTCACTGTTTTTCTCCTAGAGGAAGAAAGAAGGACTTTGGTAAGTCAGTTAGCGGTAAAATCAGTAAATGACTCCAAGGAAATCTGTTTGGTGAGGACACCTTTAGATGCTGATAAACAAATTTATTTGTTAGCTATTTATGGCTGTGCACACTGTAGCCTAACTTTTAAAAAAAATGCGTTATGATTTAATGAACTGGCAAAGAGTTTTAAAAAAAAGATGTTGTAAATTGTCATTTCTTAATAAAGAGGAGAAAGAATAAAAGCAGGGATAAAAATAAAATGAAAATCAAAAGAGGGACAAGACACAAAAGATTACAGTGGGTGGGCTTAGACACACGTCTATATAAGCTTCAAAAGTTGAACTGGTTTGAAATCTTCCAGGGATTGATCAAATGCTGGGTTTTTTTCCTCCCCCCCCCATCTTTGTATAAATTAACAGGGATGAGGAGCAAAGAATGAAAAGTAAGAAATACTAAAATTACAGGTTTGATTACAAAAGGTAATGTAAAAAGAAGTGTCTGCAAACGGTCTGTTTGTGATGAGAAATTCTAACTTAAACGGACGCATGCCCGTGTATACACACATGGGCACACAACATCGCAGAGCTCGGACGCAGGCGTGCAATTGCTTTTTCCTGACTTGATTTCGGTTGTCGAGGGACTGGGTCGGAACCAGGTGCGGCAGCGCAGAAGGATCCAGTATTGAAGCCACTGCGTCTGACACTCTGAGAGACCCGACGAAGGGGTAACCAGCAAGTGCATGGAAGGATGCTCATGGTTTCCAGTTATGTGGTACGCACAGGTTAGGGAAAAGTAGAGCTGAAAAAATACTTTGCTACTTGGTCATGAATGTTGACATGAAAAACCAAAGGCATTTCAGGCCCGGCTGGGTTCCCTGGCCATTGGTTCCCAGCTCAAGGAGTTGAGTATGTGCAGACAGAGCACACTGAGCTGATGACAAAGAGCCCGACAGACCGAGTTTCCAGCTAATTGATTTGAATATTTACCAATTAGTTGGTACACAGGGACCCTGAAAGCGGTCAGCACGTGGCGGGCTGTCTGGTCAAAACTAACCAACAGAAAACAGATAAACAGCTGAGCAAAACCAGAAAGATACAGCCCATTCCCTAAATATCAGTGTTATGCAAAAGTTTATAAGGCATCAGAAATCAGTTGAAAAACAACACACGTTTTTTTTAAGAAGCACAGATAGGCAGGTTGGCAGATGCGTGTCAATGCCCGCACACATGTAGTGTCAGGTGCTGGTTTCCAGCAGTTCTCAGTGACTAATTACAGCCTCTGCAATTACCACAGTATTGTTATGATTCTTTAAAACAACAACATTTTGTTCACAGAATGCCGAAAACTTAATTGACTTATCACATTGCTTTCAATAGCGAAACAATAAGGAGACTGAGAGTGACCCACTTTTTTCCCCCAAGCAGTCAGATGGTCCTTCACCAGAGAAAGGTCAAGAAACTCTATCAGAAAACCCGTGGCTCATAAAATCTCATTCCCATGGCCAGAGCTTGCTCACACCAGTTCAGTATTAGCTCAACACTAAAAGTTCACCGAAAGTTCTCTATGGAAAATGTGCAAGCTGCAGGACGGCTAGCTCTGCAGGATTAGACGGTGTCTTACGGACGGACCACCCAGCTGTGAAAACTTTCGGCATTTTCTTTTCTGATGCATTTCCCAGTCACAAGTATTTTACTGCAATTTCAGGCCTGAAGTAATATGTTAAAACAACATATTGTATTAAAACCAAAAGAAATTTATGTATCATATGAGTCTTGGCAACACAGCTAAGGAAAACACCACCATGACATTCATGATAAAGTCGTACAAGTTGGCCATCCTGAGGCTAAATGTGGATAACTATCAAGTTAGAAAACAGAGATGCACCTTGCTGACAGACCGTTTCCAAACTGGACGCGTTGTCAGTGTTTTCACCCCATTCCCAGTACAAAGTGCTCCTCTCGATGCTGCCTTCTATCGCAGTGTGGATCCAGTTTCTGCAAATACTGAGATTTCTTTTTCCTTGTCTTACAGGATACCAGAGGAAATGAAACCGTGTTGTCAAGTAACCTTCTTCTACTTACGCAATTTCTATCCCCTTTAATTTTCAGCAGTAACCGGTGATTTTAAGGGTTTGTGTATTGGAGTATTTAGTGCCGGGTCTCGCAGACCACTCTGTGTGACGCCGGAGCGTTGGCCCTAATGTACTCCGGGGTCCTGCAAGCACTGGCTGAGCTGGGGGTCCCCAGACAGCCTGAGCTCACCCACCACCCACCACCCTGCTCCTGCCCCAGTGCTCGGCATCAGCAGAGCATGGGAGTCACCGCAGCCCCATCCCACCACTTCCTGCCCCCCAGCAGGTCCCCAGGATCCCCCCATCGCTCCCCCGGCACCCGCTGCTGGTCCCAGGCGCCTGCCCAGCTCCATGCTGCCTCCGGGCGCCTCAGGCGCTGGCGGGGGGCTGGCCATGGCTCCCCGGCACCCCCGGGGCCAGCTGCTGCTGGAACCTGAGCACAGCACGGGGGGGAGCGCAGCTCCAACGGCGTTTTCCTGCAGTCTGTACTTCCTGGAGCCAGTCCATACTGCCTGTAATTTGGGATGACTGCTCGGTCCCAAATCTAACCCTTACGTAAGCCAGTATATACCAGTTGGCTCCGGCCTCAAAGGCGAGCTTGTGTTGGGTAAGGGCTCAGCTATGCAGGATGGTCTCAGACCCTCCCAGTACAACAGGCAGCCCCGGCCAGACGCTCTTCACAAATGTGTATGCAATTATCCTCCTCTTCCTTGGCCTGGTGTGAACCTCTGGAGCGTCCGCGGGGACAGGAGCCTCCCAGCACAGGTGGGGTGGGGGGTCCCCACTGCCCTGCCCAGCCACAGGGCTGCCCTTCGCCCCCCCGCGGCGTCCGCTCACGCTGTCGCTGCGGGGAGCAGGTAGGGGTGGGAAAAGCAATGAGTTGTTTTTTTTTTTTTCCCCAAAAAAGTACTACAGAAGTTTCTTTTCTCGCAATCACCACCAAAGGGCTGTGTAAAGCCTCCCCGGGCTCGTTACCTTGCTCAGATGCGCATCCCCATACGGCTCCGCACCCTCGCCCCATCCATGACGGCCCCTTCAGCCTTTCGTGGGCTTTAGGAATAGTAAGTTACTGTTTTGATCCGGGTACTATTGCTGCTCATCTCCCCTCCTTTCCTCTCGCAGCTGCTGAGAACATTCTCACACATTTGTCAGGTAAGGCTTTATTCCTTTAAAAAATAAATCAGAAAAAGCATCTGGATTTTTTTTTTTAAACCAACTCAAACTCCTCCAGCTGTTGTGTGACCTCATCCTTTATTAATTTCTGTAGACTCGTATTTACCATTGAGATCAACCCTACAAGTGTATAATTTCCTGACTTCTTTCCAGCTACTTTATTAAAGATTGGGGTTAGAGATTCGCTCCCCTCAAGTCCCTCGATAACCCTCCTTCTCTCGCAGGAGTTGTTAAAGAGCAGATGATGCATCACAGGTTCCTTTATAGCAACAATTATTGTTCTGCTTCGGAAGCAACCGTGGCTTATATACTGCAGTTTTTCTGAAATTGTTTTTCTTCTTTCCCTTATTGCTAAGGAAGATATTGGCACCAAAATGTGATTTGAGAGCTCGTGTTCTCTTATTTTCTCCCCTACCTGAAGCCAGTGCAGATGCTACGTTTGCGATGCCACTGCTGACATCTGTGTAACCGAATCCAGCCTTATAAACAGGAAGCAGAAGTGACGGCAGCAATTTCAATAGGTGCTTTTCTTCTGCTGAAACCATTAATTTCAGACAGGATATATAAATCACACCGACTCTGAAGTGCCCAGTTCCAAGTCCAGGGCCACGCTCAGCTCCGTGGATGTGCCCCAGCCCTTCGCCTCGCTGACAGCCCGGCTGCTTCCCCGAGGCGTTTGGAGCTGGCAGTTCCCTGGTTTGGGGGAGGAACAGGGAGGATGATCGTGATTACAGAAGACCGTCAGATGATTTTTGTGTCTGTCAGCGAGGGCCCTCTGTTTCTGCAGAAGCGGCTCTTCCTAAACACCCCGAGTGCGGGTACGGGTTCAGTACCCAAAGCCCAAACTGGTTTTCCTGCCCCAGACGTGTCACTGCTCTGGATGTGCCACCAGCCTCCCAGGCCAGGCCACCAGCCCAGCCATCCCTCAGGGAACCTCGTTCATTCCCTGCTTACTCAGGTTAATTAAGGCCGCCGATCTCCCACCTTTGATCTCGTAGTTGGTATTTCCCGCTGCGGGTGTCAGACAGAGCTCGTGTCGGACCGCAGCACTCCACAGCCCGGGACAAACGAGACTCTGCGCCTGCATCCTGGTCCTGCGCTGTAGCCATCGTCTCCCTCGGAAGCAGGGCCACTGCCCTCATCACCATAGCAAGCTGGCAGCTAAGAAATGCAGAAATGGACAGGAATAGAGAAAAAAACTGTGTGGGAAATATATAAAGTCTGAATCGGAGTGAGAAATCTTACTGTTTGTAATATTTGGGATTTACAGCCCACTTATGATCAAGTGTCTTATCTCAATTTGTAATTCCCCATCTTTTCTGCACTAGCGTCAGGAGACCACTCAGTAGCCCAGGGCAGATCTAAAAATGGCAGTTTAATGACATGGTAGGTTAGTTGTGTAATTTATATTTATCAAATTTTTCTTTATATAAATACAATTTGCATTCACATGGGTCCTCAAATAACCGCACAAATAGTACTATACTAGAAATTATCACATTTCCTTGCTTCTGGCTTGCAGAGCAGGGAGAGGAAAGGCTGCCCCGGCCAGGAGAGCCACACCAGAGTCCAGCAGGAGAAGTCAGCGGAGCTTCAGCAGAACGGGGCTGGGGGGCCAGGCAGAGCGAGGGGAGGGTGGTAGCAGTGAAACGGGAAGTTGGGAAATGATTTTTTTTGCATTGCATTTCAACACCCGCAGCTTTGAAGGGATTTTTTTTTTTTTTTTTTTTTTTTGGTTCTATTTTCCCAGTGCCTCACTAAAAGTTTAAAGAAGAGGACATCTCCCTCCTCCTCCAGAAAGGCAAGGAACCAGCCTGCGTCTCCGGCCGGGAACCGCAGAGCCCAGGATGGGCACGGGGGTTGTGGGAAAGCATCCCATATCCCAGGCAGTCGATGGGAGGAACGGGTCTGTCCGGGCTCGCCGCCATCTCAGCTCCCGGGAGCGGCATCCGAGCGGGCTGGCACCAGGATGGAGACGTTCTCTGGGACCCCGCTTGGCCCCGCCACGGAGAGGGACATAACGGGCAGCATTTGTTGGAGCTTTATTGGAAACATAGAGATTGCCTTTAACATATCAATGGGCATAAAGTAAACAGGTGATTTATAAATATTTGCATCCTATAATTGTCTTTAGGAAAGATCAGCTGGGTTAAACCGCTCTGGGGCCATTTTTCTGTGAGAAACAGCAGAATAGTTAACAACTTTCATTTCCACCACTCAAGTAGCTAATGGGCAATCTCCAAGGCTGGTCACATTCTGCTTCAAAATGGCACTTCACGAGGGAACACCTCTAATCGCACATGTTCTCTCAATGCTTTCTATGGGAAATGACTTTCCAGCCAATCGGAAGGTTGCTGGGATGACTCTCACTGCTATGAAACGGTACTCCCAAGTGATGGGAGGCAGAGTGTAGGGCTCTTCTTGGGGAAGAGACAGCAAACAGCTGGGAATTAATGGGGACTTAGCTGCTAATCTGCAAACTCTTTCTGGGAACGGTGAAGACAGCTGAACGGCTCTGGGTCAGACCTTTTATGGTCTTAATGGCTTTCAATCCCGCAATATATGATAAAACTACATCTTGACTTGTGTTTAAGGGTTAATTCTGAGTTTAATGGATCAATTCCAAACGGTGACTGAGGCCAGTCTAAGGTAGGAACCAGTGAAAGTGGCACAACATTACATTGCGTTTCTCCTGGCTGTGAAGATATGAGACTTTGTTGAAGACACTAAAGACAATGACTTATGGACATGATCAAATATTTAAATCTTCTTCTGTAGCTCTCCTCTTTCTGCTAGGAGGTACTTTTTCAACATTTCAACTACATTGTAGAGAGCTGCAAATGGAGAAGAGAAGCAAAAGTCTGGGGAAAAGGTGAGGACAATGTAACCCTGTAGGTGACATTAACCTTATGAACCATTTTTGCATTTAGATCCCAGTGTCAGAGGAACATGAACCCAATCCCAAACTCCTGGCCTTGGGAGAGCGTGGGTGCAAACGCTGGGGTGTGGGCTCAATATGGAATCATGGAATCACAGAATGGTTTGGGTCGGAAGGGATCTTAAAGATCATCTAGTTCCAACCCCCCTGTCATGGGTAAGGGACAAAACTCAGTTCAAAAACCGGAGTTTCTCCAGCTCCGAGTGGTAGATATTGCAGTGCACACTGTAGGACCCGCAGCCGCATCACCAGGTAAGAAAGTCTGAAGGACTGGAATGGATGGAAGGAAAAGCTGTCATGCTAAAAGAGCTTTCCTGTATTTACACTATAACCAGCGCTTCTGGGAAGAGGCTGTAACTGCCACAGTATTTGCTAACGTGAATAAAATAAGAGCAAAAACTCTTCAAGTCAGAGAATCAACAAAATTCGTTTCTTTTCAATAAGCAATAGGAAAAAAATGATGCTAATTGCCCTCACTCCTCCTGCAAGCTGAGGATCACCGTTTTTAGCACCTTGCTATATTATGGGCATATTTCATTGATCCAGAACTTCACAGCTGAGGGATAAAGCCTGCTCCCAGTGAAGCCAGTTGTCGTTCGGCCTCGTCCCCAGCCCAGCCAGGGGACTCCACGCTCACGCTCTGTTCTAACTCTGCACGTCTTTGTCTTGGGCAGAGAAGTCTGCTGTTGATACGACTGTGGAAACACAATGTGGGGTAGGGGATGAAATACCAAGGGAAGATTGGAGGATTTTAATAATGCCTATTTTTATATCTAGTAGATGCCAACCATCTGAGCTAATAGAATATAATTGGAAGACTAGATTTAGTCATTTTCTTTATTATTAGGTCTTGATGTACTTCTCTCAACTCCAAAATACTCATTACATGTAATTAGGAAGAAGATTAGAGTGCCGTTAAGATGCAGAATAATGATGCAGCTCAACAAGGGCCAGTGGAAAAAACAATCCACTTAGGAAAATGTCTCAAAAGTGCTGAGCAGAAGAGGGCATTTTAAAAAAATGATAAAGATGAGAGCTGGTGCTAAATAATAAAGATGAGACCTTGAAGTGGGAAAGAGTTGATATGCAGAATCAAAGCATTTGATGACTATATCTCCCTCTAAAATGAATCCCTTGTGTTTATTTAGATGGCTGAAGCAACGTTAGTAAGATAATTCCCTAAGAACCACCCTCTGTGTCTTTTTCATAAACTCCCACCCCAAATAGCATAATTAATTTCACAGTTGTATAGAAGAATAATAAGAAAAAATCCATCCTTTGGGAGGTAGGTGGTAATTTCTATCTGATAGGAATTGTGATTAGACACAGCATATAAAACTTTCTGATAATTCACTCACCAGAAATTGCCATATTATACCTATCAGAGGGCTGCTGATATGAAACTTAACAAGCTGATATTTCACTCTGATTTCCTTGAGCATGGTCCAATTTATTAAATCAAAATTCTAGATTAGCTTTAATATGAAATAAGATTTTTAAATTTCAGAGTAAGGTATGTCAGAAGGCATGAAAGAGATAATGGGACAGCTAACAGAAATTAAGTTGTATGCAGTGCTGAAAGACAGGTTAAGAAGAAAAAGAAAATTTCTGAAATTTGTGTCGAACTAGGGGATAAAAGAGAGGAGGAGGGAGCAAGCCTGTGTCTGTAACACCGTACGAAGCAGCACACCACGAGGCATTGCCAGTATGGGAACCTACTGCTGGTTCCACCACCAGCTCCCCCTATGACATCAAGTGAATTATTTCAGGACAGACTGGCTTTTCCAATAGATAGGTATTAAATACCAAGAGAGCTGTCAGAATGCAGTCGTGGTTTCCCTCCCATGGTGCCCCGGCCACAGCCTGGCCGTACGCTCTGCCCCACCATCGCACTGCAGCCACCCCAGTGGCCGGCCCCGATGGCCGGCTGCTCCCAGTGCACTCCTTGCAAGCTCCACGTAGGTCTTGCGTTCATTTTGTTATTGCTTCTTTTTGGTTTCTTTGTTAGTTCGAGTAATTTTGCGAGGCCACTGGCTTTGCTCACTCCGTCACTGCCCCTCAGTAGAGCTGGAGCGAGGGTGGAAGGAGGAGACAGGGTGGCTGGAACCGTGTGTGCCGTGCAGAGGTGCGGGGGAGGGATCTCCCATGGGTGGGAGCAGGGTTCCCCTCTCAGCCCGGTGCCGTGGGTGCTGGGGTGGCACCCCCAGGGGCAGGGTAGTGCCTGACTCCCACCCAGGGGCTTTCATTTTCAGAGGTGGGGATGGGAAGGCAACAGGTAGCGCAGAGCTGTCTCAAACCACCCCCTAAAAATAAAGGAAACGTGTAAATGACTGGTAAGCCATGTGGGGACCTGGGGGCTTGGGGGAGAGCAGGGAGACGAGGCTTCCTCAGGACACCTCCCTTCCAAAACCTTCCTGCACCAGCTCTGCCAGTGCGAGGGGGGAGCATCGACAGCCCAGCCGAGCTTCTTCCAGCCTCGCTGCTCCCGGTGCGGCGGAGCAACGAACGAGAAAAGTATGGAGCAGAGGGAATCCTCTCTCCTAGCAGAGACACAGCGTAACACCAAGGGACCGTAAATGTCCTTTTCTTTCCTTCCTCAAATTTGCGGAACAGCCGTCGCCATCTGGTCCCTGCCTGCAGCTGGCGAGGCACAGGACACCCGGAGCTCGCAGCGGCTGCGCGGGGCGAAGCAGGGTGTGATGCTATTGATGCCGATCACCGCATCAGGGCTGGGAATGGACCAAAAGGCAGTCAATCAACCCCAAAATGGCACTGGTGGGGCAGCCATCCCTTCGGTGGCTCAGGCCAGCGGTGCTGCCGCTCCCCGGGCCCCACCACGCAGCTGGCCATTGCGGCCACCACGCTGCCCGCACCAAGCACCGCGCCGCGGCAGGGACCGCCGAGTGCGGGTGGTTACTGCTGCAGCCCAATCAATCTCCTCTGCTTGTTTATAAGTATCTGTGACTCACAGACGTTTTTCCTGCTCCTTAATTGCCAGTTTCCTGAGAAACCATTGCAGCCAGCCAATCGGCTGCAGAATTATGACTTAGTGACTAGATACAATTGGGAAAAATAAATACAGCATTATTGGTAAATTGAACAGCACTTTTCTAAGTACATCACGTATTTATAAACAACACATACATCTGCAGAAACTGAGAACTCCCTTGCCTTGCTAAAGGAGGTCTCTGAAGGTCTTATTCTGAGAAGCAGCACCCACTCCCCTCTGCCAAACTACCTGTCTGTGTGATGGAGGATGCGTGCGGTGGGTATGTCGGTGGCCTGTGCTGGGGGACCGTGCACTCCCCACGAGCCTCGGCAGCGTGCACGGCACCGTCAGCTCGCCTGGACTGGCACCAGCAGCCGGGTTTACCCCGGAGAAGCCTGAATCAGGGAGGTGATTTGGCCGATGATCACCTCTCCTGCCCAGGGTTAGTGTCCAGCTGGAGACGTTGCCTGCGCCGGCTCAACACCTAGTTGCATGGAAGGGAGAGGACCGGGGAGGAAAAAGGGGACAAGGTTAGAGAAAAAAGGGATGGGGTTAGAGATAAAGGGGACAGGGTTAGAGAAAAAGGGGATGGGGTTAGAGATAAAGGGGACAAGGCTAGAGCAGTGCCTGGCACAGCAGGAGGGATGCTGGGAGCTATGGCTTCACCCCAGTCACTGAATCACTGTATTTTGATCTCCACATCCATAAAATGGGACCAATAATGCAGGGATCTGCCAGAACTGGGCACCAGGGCACTGCATGCTTTTGACCTGGGTTTTGCGCTTAACAGCAGATCACGGAGGAGGGCAATGAGGCACCGAGCGCACTACAGCTCGCTGGAAGAAAACCCTGGCAGCCACGTTGCGGGGCAGAGCCTGCGGCTCAGGCAGATGCCGTAGCCAAGAACAGGCAGAACCTCCCGCCTCGTCCCGGTTTGCTCCCCCCACTCCCCTGCCCCGCTCCCCACTGCACGGGGGCACGCGGGACAGGCCCACGTGGGAGCAGAGGTACGCACTCGGGCACACAGGCAGGGAAGGGGAACTGGTTTTGGCGAGCCGTCCCACCAGCTCATCTGCCTCATCTGGCGCTCCCCTATGTTTCTTAATCCCGATTTGAATCCTGTACCTCCTAAACTGTGCCGGCTTCCTAGGAGCCCTTAGGGATTGCTACAGTAATTTTAATAAACAAATTGAAATCCTTGGAGTAACCAAAATACAGTATTATGATTATGATTTTTATTATTCAGCATTGTTATAAAAGTGATGCACAAGATCTAAATACGAGAAGACAACAATCTCTGCCTTCAGTATTAGTCACTGCTCAATTACAGCTTCATTCAAAGCCATTAATTGGTAGAAAGAAATAAACCTGTGAAGTCACTCTAGCACAGCGTGTTATTTCCTTTATTCTGTTAATATGTGATTATGTTTGGGAAGCTTGAAAGTTTTTTTTAGCAATCATTTGGTAAAGCCACTCTAATAGTTGTTAAAAGGCTAGGAAACACAATGCCAGTTAATTTTGGATGAGATCATAGGGAACTAGGGGAAAGGATATAAAAAATATAATGGCATAAAAGAAAATGGTAAGTCGGAGGAGTGCAGCACATAAACAGCTGCATGATCCGCTTGATGATTCAGCCAGGCAGGCAAGGTAATTGGAGAGTTGTGTACTGCAAAGTTTTCTCCAAAGAGTACTAGCAGGCAATGTACCTGCGTCCTCGCTCCCCGCAGCTGGGCGTCAGAACTGCCTGTCTGCAGCCCTCAAACGGCGAGTACCTTTGGTACTTCACTTATTGAACATTGTGATAGTGGGCAGCATGAATCCTCTGCTCCTTCTTCCGGCACCTGAATCAGATCCACATGAAACCCTTCCATCCCCCTCCTGGTGCCGGCTCAGTGGGGAAACTGAGGCAGGAGGGCAAGGGACTGGCCACCCCAGACACCAGACAGCCCCGCGAGTCTCGTGCTGACAGAGCTAACGCCGACACTGACAGGCTGAAGGTGAGGAGCTGGGGCACCAGCTCCTCTGCCCTGGAGCTCCCTCTCTGTTTGGAGGATAACTTTTACCAGCTGTCTAAAATTCACGTATCTGCTCCAAATGCTCTGAAAACCTGATTGTCTCAGCTGTGTGTGGAGCAGAATTAAAGTCCTGGACTTGGAATAATTTCGACAAAGAGTCTTCAAAATAAGGAGCTCAGTTCCTTTCTTCCCCCAAAGCAAATACATCATTCTTCTGCAGGATGACACTTAATCTTTGTCTTTGCCCCCAGACCCTGAGCTCAAACTGTGGTTCTGGTCAAGATCACAATAATTTCAGCTGGCCAACACTCACCATTTGACATTCCACCTGTTTGAAGCAAAATTGGAAATGGTATTTATGATGAAGATTAGCTCATGGCCATTAAGTGGTCTGGGCTGAAGATGGATATTTGCTGTCAAAGCAGCGGTGGTGATTTATCTTGGCTGACTGTTTCCCCGGCTATATGAAGTTACTGCCACAGACTCTTCTGGCAGAAGAAATCTGTTAATGTTCCTGAGCTGCATTTTTGCAAAGCTGAAGAACTGACCCCAAAATGCTTTTGTAAAGACAAGAGGGGAGATCTTGCATTTTCCTTCCCTCAGACTGAGTTGTCAGAATTACTCAGTACCGGACCAGTATCAAACAGCTGGGGGGAAAAAAAAAAAAGGAAATGAATTGTTTCTACAGTCTTCATTGGTCAAAGAATATGGGTTTAAAAATAAATATGACAGTTGCAGAAAATTTAAAACAGGTACTAAGCTATATATTTTTTAAAAAATTGCCCTGCAGGTGATTGCACGAGGGTGCAGCAGACCATCCGTGTTGGACCAGCCCACACGGTCAGCCTCTGCCAGCATCTTCTCTCTGCTGCCAGTAGCAGGGAGCAGATTCTCTGACAGCAGCACTGAGCTTTTTCCCCAGCACACTCTTGTCTTCTGGCACTCAGGAGCAGAAGGGCTTGGGCAGCAGAAGCTGTTACCTTTTCTTAATCTTTCAGAGTCACCATGTTTAGCACGTGCTTGGTGGAACAAGGAATAATAAACCTCTTCGCTGCCCAGTCTTTCCCTCTGCACTGTAAGTCCGTCCTTCTGGGCAGGGAGTCAGAAACAGGCACGACTAACCAGCATCGAGAGCAGAGCTGATGCGGAGACGGGGCCGGGAGAAGGACACGTCCTGCTACAGACCCTCCACCAGTGCTGGGGACGAGGGAGACGAGAACCACCACCGAGACGAACGGTCCTGTCCACACCTCGCTGTGGTGCTGTTTTAAGCAATATTTGCCTTGTCTTTCAGATGAAATCACTCTATTGGAATGGATGGATTTCTTCACACATCTCTTAAAAACTGTTTCTGTTTGAGTGTTTGATTCCCCACATACCAGACCGTTGGCAGTGCTATTGCAGATTCCCATGGGAGAAGGACATCATGGGAACAGGTTATCGATCACATCATTTAGATCATTTACGCGAGAGATTTCCAAAAGACAGACCGTTCCCTTATTTCCCACAGCTGTATTTTTGAAAATCTACTGCATTTTCATTTGTGAATAAACCAGACCTCAGGAGGGTTTTGCCATCTTTACATTTACTCCAGCATAGAAATCTTTTTTCTTCTATGGAGAAAAAATAGCGAAGCAGCTCAGTGAAGCGCTGAGCAGACAGACGCAAACCTAAAGACGGATATACAAGTTCAAACCTTTCAAACACAGAAAATAAATCAAGATGACAACAGTCCCAAAACATCAGAAAACCTCAAACTTATGAAAACCAGAATATCATAACTTAAGACATTTCTAGCTCAAATCTCTGGAAACTATGAAATGTGTTCCATATCGCACACAGGCGGGAAGCAGCAGCCCGTCTCCCAGCGCCTGCTGGCTGCCACCAGCCCTGATCCTAGAGGAGCAGGGGGAAGCCGTGGGTGGTGGTCAGGGAACTTGCTCTGCCCATGTCAAAACTTGCAGAAAATCCAGGGAATCTACGCCTACAGCTTCACTGCTCCAAGGGCCAACACTTACACCTGAGAAAGCGGAGGGGACAATGTGGTGTTCCTGGGACAACGTGGCATTCCTGGGATAACGCCTGGACCCGCCATTCTTTCCATAACCTGGATGCATCGTGCTCTGCAGGCGATACGTGCGTGCTGAGCCCCAGTCAGGATGCCTGCGGGTTCCGCCGTACCAGCCAGGGAGGTAGCCATGGCAGTTACGTGCAAAGCCGGACCTGGCAGCCTGGCGAGCGGCTGTGTGCGGTGTATCACCACGGCGCACCAACTGACGTGATCCCGCATCAGCCGTAGGTCCCCTTCCAGCAGCCCAGCTCTGCTCCAGGGCTGTGTCCCGCCCAGCAGAGCGCCCCTGCCCAGAAAGGGCTTCCCACCCAGCCGCCCTCGGCTTCATTGCGGCTCTCGGGTTTTGGTGTAAAACTCCATACAGAGCTTACCCTGTACCTAAACGCACACCTCTATTCCTGGAAAATTTTGTTGAAGAGGATATTAAAACTGTCTCTTCCAATTCTGTTCAGGGAATCTCTAACCAGTATGTCAATAAGGCCACATAATAATAATCAGATGTTTCAGCTTGGCCTAGATAAATTAGCTATGGGAGAGCAGCCAGTCTGCTTTCATTCACGGAAGTTAGATGCCAATGAAGAATGATGATAAAAACCAAATCTCTTCAGTTTTATCTAAATGTTAAAATTAGGAACCAAACCAAAATGCATGTTCTTGGGCAAAGTCTTGTTGACTTAGTTTAGATTTGGTTACAGAGGGTGGAATAAAATGCATGCAGATATTTCCTTAATGTAAAATTTTATTCAGTAATGTCAAGGAAGAAACTCCTGCAGTCACATTTTCCTAACACATCTCCCACGTCCCCAGCACCACAAACCTCGGCAAGACCAAGTCCAAGGGCCACCTGTGCCCCTACGCTCAACTCGCACAAGGGTTAACTTGTCCTTTCGAGTCCTAATGCTCAAGATTACAGATGTTCTGCAATGAGATGGAGCCAAAGACTCAGTACGAAGCAGTTTGATGTTTACAGCAAAGTTGCAATTTCTGAAACTTTAGTTGCAGAGCTAACTATATGTGATATAAATATTTTTTTTATTTGCTTCTGATTACTCCAGGTTACACACAAACTGGAGAAATGTTCATCTTCAGTGAGAGTCATCCTTCATGGGTCATCATTTCTTACGCAGGGTATTTCCTATCACACATGTAACATTTATTAGCATCTAGACACGAGCAGTTAAAGGCTCAGTAAGCAACAAAGCCTTGCTGAAGAACTGAGGGGAAATAGAGAAGAATGTGTTCTGGAAACAATGCTCTGAAAGATCTTGAAATTCCATTAAAGCAATCTAGTATTTTTCGTGGATGCCTAAGCCTGTAGCCACATAATAATTATAATGACATATACTGGCAATCAGTTGTTCAGTATAAGTACACCAGAATTTGTGTTAATCTCATTATTTGATTGCCTTCTCTACTTAGACTTAGATTAAATATAAACAAGCAAATGGAAAAGAATCATTGTGAAATTCTAACCTTAATACAAACGCACAATCAGTCACAAAAGTAATTGGAGCAGTTCAGGTGCACCAGCCACTTTGAACTGTGTTTTACATTTTCTATAGATGGGGAGAGTAAAGGGTTCTATTCAGCATCAATGTTTAATGACCATAGCAATTTCCATAACTGTGCCTCTGCTCCATTATTGCACTAACTGCTCCCCATTGCTCAATAGCATTTCCTTAGGCCTTTAAAAGGGTACTCTATTTAAATTAACTTTAAAAACCTATTTCTTTTCACACTTCTCATACAATTTTGTATCAACCTGGCTTGTGCAGGTGGAATATGAAGTAATTTAACATTGGCCTCAAAGGATGGACAATAGCTGTCATTGCTGATGCCACGGGAGAGCATTATGGGCTTTGCTTATGGCAGAGGGTTGCAAATACTGCATGTGGTAGGGGTCTGCTCAAAGCTGAGACTAATCGTTCCACAAAGTTCAGCTAATTGCGTTGATTAGCTCTGCATTGACAAGCGAGTTAGCAGTGAATTGTTTGTATCTCTCTCCTGAAGCATCCTTTGGATTTTGGAGACACTAGTATGTACCCCGAGCCATATGAAGCTTTTTTCATTTGACTTTTACCCAGACTTGATCCCAGTGCTCCATTTATAGGCAACAACTGTAGAGAGAAATTTTAACGTAGAAGATTTTTAAGTGCCATAAAGATTCTGGTGGTGCCTCAGTTTGATTATTTTAGCAAACATAATTATTTAGTAGATGTACATTAATATTCTTTATTACTCTCTAACTGAACCACGAAGGACCCAGTTCTATTCTTCTATTACGTTTGCACAGGGCAGCCTCCAAGGTTTGATCCTCGCGTACAAACACTGACATGAAGCGCATGCAGAATCTGGCTCTGCATCTAAATTATAGCTTGCAACAAAAACTGTCTTTTGGCATTTTGAGGACTGGAGAGAGCAGCAGTTTTAAATAATCACCCATCACACAGGAAAACATTCAGCTGTAAATCTGAAGTAGAAACCTTAAGGCATGAAGCTGCACAAACATCTTGGCTGAAATCCACCATTAGGATTGTCAGAGTAAATATTAAAACAGACTTGTGTATTCAGCTAAAATATCTGTTTACAGATTTCTTTTGCTGAAGCCGCATATTGTACAATGAAATGAGGTCCCCTAAAACATTTTTGTTCTAATAACTTTATAAACTCTGCTATATATTTTATGGAATTTGAATGTATGAGTAGTTGGCCCAGAACTACTTCTGCAGGAGATTATGGGGAGAAAACATTACCATATGTCAGTAGAATGGCAACATCCCATAGATACCCAAGAGGATCTCGGGCTCAACCCAGCTCTTGTGTTTATAATGTGGCAATATTTCCATACTTCAAATATGGGTACCTCTGCTTATATAAACAATATTATGGCAATGATTCTCAAAGACACTTGCAGGATCCAATGAAAACAAAAGTCGATTTCTTCTTACATATTTCCCCCAAAGCCTATGTCCGCTAGCGCGGCGCTGCCGGTGGGAGAGCACGGGCCACCAGCCCTATGCCCACCCGGCTATACTGGAAAAAGTCTGTAATGTAGACCTGGCCCAAATGTTTCCTGCATGTTTGCCTGGGTGGTCTATCCCTAGGACAGCATTATTTCTGCAGGGCTAGTCTTCCTGCAGTTCACAGGTTTTCCGGGATGACCATGATCTTGAACCCTTTGGCCATCACCAAGCTCACGCAAGGCCTTTACGAAAACTCTTTGGCATTTGGTGTTCACTGACAGGGTTCTCAGAAGAAAGTGACTTTCCTCCTCTGAATGCCTGTGTGTTCTCCTTCACCAGGTAACTCAAGGCCGCCCCTGCCCTGCCGCGTGGGGTCAGCCGCAGAGCCCGCGGGGCGTTGAGGTCTCTGCCCTCCCGCCGCCCGCGGGTGCTGCTCTCGGCGCCTGGGAAGCCTCGGGCAGGGCCCTGCTCACCCCAAGGTGAACATCAGCCACAAACTGCCTGATCCAAAACGCTGGGAGGGAGGTGCCACCGCAGTACGTATGGAGTGCAATTTTCCCATGCACCAAGTACACATTTCCCTTGCTCAGCAGATTCTATGATACTTTTTGAACAAACCCAAGTCATGCAGCTGCATATCATTCCAAATGAATGTACTATTATAGTGTCTCTCATTGTGTAAGTGCAAAAAATGATAACAAGCAGCTTAATCAAACCTTTGTCTCCTAAAGGAATAAATGAGGTATTTTTTCCAGCTGCTCCAGAACACACCTCAGCACAAGAGTGGCCATTTGTGTTTGAGCACACAACATACAGACAGCTGTCTTGTGGTTTGCTTTCAATATCAAAAAAAAGACATTTGTAATGACTAAAGATTAATAGTTACACAAGCATCACCTCAGGGAAGCACTTTAGGGAAGGCTTTGTCATGGAAGCACGGTAATTGCACGGCTCATGGTATGCTACACAAGAACTGCGCTAAGCATTTATTTGAGAATAAAACATATATTTAAGAACACTGAACACAGTCTGGATGAACAGAACAACTTTTCCTATAAAACAATAATTGTACAATGTCAAAAATGGCAAGTAGTAACTTGTTAATATGGTTTTCAGCAAAGATATGAAAAATGTATGTGCTAACAAAACAGGTGTGGGAAAGCAGTGTGAGCTGAAGGAGGATCTGGTGAGAGATGGGGAAACGGGAGATCGATTGTTCTTCCTTGGACACTGGGGGAACTTCAGAGAAAGATGGACCTCACAAAATACCCTTTGCCAGGTAACAGCTGAGAACTTTGGGACAATTAGCTTGATGCTGCCATTTCTAATCTGGCTGGCAAGGGCAAAGCTGGGCCACGGTGGAGAAGAGCTGCCAGAACTCCTCGTAGCCAGAGCTTTGCCCAAAAGGGCCAGTTCAGACTCTTGAGGAACCAAGACCTAAAGGTGGCCAGAAATGTCACTGGGGATTCGCAAACAGTTCTTACTCCCAACAAGTGCAGGTGCAAATTCTGAGGAGCTGCTTTATTTCTTAAGAAAAATAAACAGTTTCCCACTCTGGTAATAAAGCACTTAGATTTTAATGGTTTCCACTGGACGCATTTGATATGCCCAATTAATATCACTAATTAGTATCTGATCCTTTTTAATCAAGTAAAATTAGGGTCTGGAAGATGTTTACGCTATTTATTTGACCCTTCTGTGTAAATTCCAGCAGTTCCCTAAGGACAGAACAGCGACGGTGGCTGCAGCAACTGCTCCGTTGTGTTTCCTTGGACAAACACCTTTTGTGCACGGGCAGTGAATGGGAATGAAAAGCCACATTATTGTCATCCTAAAGCCCTGTCTAGAGGCCAGACCAGAATAATCCAGGCAATGCTTGCTAAAAGCCTGCCTTTTAGTGTTTTTGCATGAAGTGATTTCACTTCTGCACTGTGGTGAGCTCTGGTCCAGTACGTTAATTTGCATTTCTAGAAATAATTGTCACCGAGACAGGAGCCAAACAGAAGTCAGATTTTGTGCTTTCTGTGCAGATTATCCCTATGTAAGAGAGAGCCTTTTCTCCTACTTACCTAACATTTATTACTAGGCCAAAATTCTTCAGCTAATGATCAGGTCAACCATGTAAACCCTTCCATGGGTTTTCAACAAAGCAATAATTACTAATGTATATTAACTAACTTATGCTTCAAGCAGGGATCTGTTCCAACCTCAACACCACCGCTTTGGTACAACTGTAGGGAAGCAACAGTAAAAGTCATGTAACTAAAATGAGCCAGAATTTACTCTCCTTTTCCACCTCGGGGGAAGGTCAGGTCCCCAGTTCTAGGTGTTCTGGGTCTTTTATCAATGTTTATAAAGTAGCATATGGTGCTTGTCTAGTTTTGTTGTAAATTGTTCATATAAGGGGGGGAAGAAATTACAAAACTCAGACCATTAAATTATTTTTCCTTTGAAATTTCAGAATCATTTCTTGGCAAGAAAGAATTTTTCTGCCTTGCATTACTTGTCAGTGTCAGAAATCCCAAAGAATGGTATCCAACCACTGTAAACAAGGGCTGATAAATGGACATAAATCTTACGTACTATCTTAGGGCCTGGCAGTCCTCCTGACCTAACACTGAAAATATTTGGAACACGAGAGGTGAACTACTTCAGAAGTACTGTTTATGAAACTGTTACGATCAAACCATTCAACTTCTCACCTCACAGCGCACTGAAAAATATTAATTAATAGGGTTTGTGGAGTACCCGGCATTTACTAATGCTAACAAGGATCATCTGTAATTCAGCGATTAGCAAGATAGGATGTTGAGTTGCTAAGGGAGGTGAGATGGAGTTGCTCTCTGCAGCACCCTTTAAAATAGATCAGTCAGCTCCCATCGCAGGGCGCGACGTGCCCACTGCCGCAGGAGAGCAGCAGCCTGCTATCACGTTTTTTTAAATGCACATGTGATTTCATCCCCGACGGAATAATCACAATGATTTCCCGTAACACTGTAATTTGCTCTGCTGCCATGAGCAAAAGAAAAGCCATGTTCTTACTTCATGAAGCGCAAATCCATGAGGGGAAAGTCGTTTTGTTGGGTGCGAGCTTCAGGTGTCCCCAACGTTTGGCAACCCATCGCCAGCTGGAAAATCGTATCCAAAGTGGCCACTGGGAGAGGAAGGCGCTGCCTTCCTTATGGAGCCGACTGCCCCGGCTCACTCCCGTGGGAAGGGAAGAAACTCAGGGAAAGCTGCGTGGAGGGAAGGCTGACACAGGAGAGGGCAAATTGCTGCGGGGCTGGGACCGGGGGAGCAGGGAGCCACACAACCGAAAGGGCAAGAGCAGGTGAACAGTTCAGCGTGGATAGTTGTGTTGGTTTTAAAAAACCTGACGCGTGTTTCCTGTGACTCTGAGGTAATGAATTGTTCCTCTGGCCTGAAGGGTTTCATCTTCCAGCTGCTGTGTTGTGGGTAACCATAGAGAATGCACAGCTCGTGATTTCCCACTGGTAGCTGTTTCTGCTAACAGATGTGCTGGTGTTACGGCACAGGCGTTAGATGCCTGTCACACCAACGGGCTGTTAAACACCAGACAGAGAAATGGCAGTTGCCTTTATTTTTGGAGCTTCTATTCAATCACATGGATTTAGAGTAAATTAGAAATCTGGAAAAATATGCCCCTGTGTGCGTGTGGGAGACATGGAGAGAGAAAGAAAAGGAGTCAGAGAAAAAAGAAACCTACTCCCCTTTCTCTGTGAGAATTTAAAACCCTGGTTATTCTATTTATTTTTCTCCAGGTCCATCCAGTGGTTTCACTACCCAGGCTACAAACCGCGCTCAGTGACATTGCTCCCATATGCCCCCAAATTTCAGATTTGTCCCAACTTATCCAGTTTTTGAGGACACAGGATGGTGGTGACCTTTCTAGCAGCCCTTTGGTTTGGAAAGAAAGATATCAGAAAGAGAAATATATTTCATCAATGCTTTCCACTTTTCTCCACCATTGTAGCAAGATTTAGAAATTCAGAGTTTATTCAACAACTCCTCGTTTCACTCCCCAAGCGATGGTGGCGTTCTCTCCTGTGACTCCTCGTCAGCGTATGGTTTCGAATAGATGGTGTCGCTTTCTAAGGGATGATAAAACATTCCTTGGTGTGTTTTTCCATCCTATAGCTGGTGATGCCAGCAAGAAAAAAATATTTGCTATCAAAACTCTCAAACAATAAGTGTCACATTGTTCAATGACCTTTCCTTGCATCCACATTTGAGGACACCTCACTCTGATGCAAAGTACAGTAGAAGAAGGAGCAAAGCCAAAGCAAACAAGCCCACAGGGAGCCTGTGGGCTGCATGCGTGATCCAGGGCATGTGCCTTGGAAGGCAGAAGACAGAAATGGGTCTGAAAAGGTACTTTAACAGGCTGTCAGGCAGCAGAAGTTACAGACAAGGCTGTTCTTTTTGGTATTTAGCATGGGAGCTGGAACAGAGAAAGATTCGCCAAAGGTGTTTTGATAGTGTGGGTCACCATGGGCCACCCCTGCCCTGGTGACTCTCTGCACCCTCACGGGACCACCAGCTTAGAGACACCTCGAGATGTCCTGCAACCGCCAGCATCACTTTGCAGGACCGAAGATACTGAGTCACGGGTGAGTCTGCATCCATAACAACTAATGCAAGAGCTTCTGCAAACATCTTGTGCTTTTCAACCGGTTTTTTAAATAGCTGTCATTAACCAAAAAAACCTCAACTAACCAACTAAGAACTGCTGACTAAGCACCACAGTGTGCGAAACTGTGCTATATATGAACAAATGGTTTAATTTGTACTAGATGAAACAGCATTAGCCTGTGCCTCAGCCGTCCGTCTCCTCATTAGAGCTACTCCATCAGTACTCAGCATGTAACAGAGCTGGTATTTTCACGCTGCTCCGGTGGCATGACCCTGTGTTCTTTACCCTGTTTCAACTTATTATTTACCTTGGACCCAAATCCAGATCTTGCTTGCTGCTGCTTCCACCTAAGCAGTGTTAATCTCATCTGGAGTTCCCTGCTCTCAGCCTCAACCCACAAGCGCAGCCAGGCACCGAGGCGCGCGGAGCCTCCCCGCTGGTGAGGATGAGGATCTCCTTCCTCCCGCGCTGCAGGAAAGGGCTGTTCCCTGCAGCCACTAACGTCCCCCGCGCACGCTGCAGCAACCGGCAACGCGCGCAGAGCCCAGCCTGCACCTCACCAGCGGCCACTGCTGTACCTTTTATTTTTTCTTAAATTATTTTTTAAGCAAATCTGCAAACACGTCAGGACTTCAGGACAATTCCTTTTGAGCTGCACGTTGCTGAACTTGGAGCCCTCCAGCAAGGTTTGCATTTTCTGATCTGAGAGACGCCCCTCCAACTATTCGCAGTATCGATGACTTCTATAGTTTGCAAGCAGCCCAGCTTCCCGAGCACATGTGTAGGGAGCAAGTCTGCGGACAGGCCTGAGAATCCCCAGGCTGTGTACTGCAGCCCATCCGAACTCACTGCTCACTGTCGGTCACTTTTCCATCACAAGGAACTCACAATATATGCCTCCGTTTTATGTGTTTTCAATTAACCACAGTCAGATCTTCCATCGGTTATTTCCGTTGGCAGCCCCCGTGACTGTCCCAGATTTCTCCCTGCACACTTCAGTACTGGCACAGATAACAACTCATTTTTCACTTGAGCAAAGAGTCTAAATACACTTTACATGGTGCAAATATCACAGTTTATCCTCAACTATGCGTAAAAAGAAAAGAATGACCAGGGAAAATGATGAACAGTCAGCAGCATTTTAATTTGGCTTCGAAGTAGACACAAGAACCATCCAAAAACTGGTTCCTTTTTAACATTCCTTTTTACCCAAGAAAAGAGAAGCTGCTTTACCTAGCAGGTGCTGCATGCTATTTTCCTCATGGTAGCACAGAAGCGGATCTTTGGTTAGGTGTCTTTCAATCACCCAAATGAAGACATTAAACAAGTTAAGGATTTCTGTTCCTTGGAGCTGTCACCAAGAGCAATGTAATGGCTCTGGAAATAAGGAACAAGTGAATTGCTCCATTTCTTGCAGGAGATTAAATATATGCTATCCAAAAATAGCTAATGTACATAGTTTTCTCTGGAAAATGGAGACAACTTCCAAAATCAAAGGTGTCAGCCAGGGATAGAATTGATGCTGCAGAGGCAGCACAGCCAGTCAATGGAGCTGTGAGCAATTTTCATAGCAAAACCCTGGCAAAATGTCTCCAATTTTGGATATGAGCACAAACCCAAACCTCGCTCAGGCTCATGAAGCTTTTGGCCAAGCTAAGCCATAGAAGAGTGAATTTCAGTGGGGTTCTGCCTAGCTGCGGAGCTCAGTCCTGAGTAGGTGGGGAAGAAAAAGCTCAGCACTTTTCCAAGGCTGCCCTTGGGTCCCCTGCGAGCACCCCATCCCCGGGAGCGGTGGCCACGTCTCTGTGCGGAGCAGAAAAGACAAGCCTTAACACGGGGCTCATGGACAGAATGATGCACACTTGCTAAGCATGGCAGAGATTGGCAGATAGCTCTGGCATACAGAAAATTTATTCATTCATGAGATATATTTGCAGCCGGAGGGGAGAGTAACGACTTTCAGACAGGTGGATGATTAAAAGTTTCCATTTTGCAGGTGGGTCTTCAGCCTGCAAAGAGGAGTCATGGCTGTCTCGAGGAGGTGGCAGTGGCTCACAGACACTGCAGGTAGGGACTGACTTTGGGCAAGACCCCCAGCAAGGTGGTCCCAGCAAGGGACCCTCCATCCTCATGAGCAGGAGGATGGACTCGAGACCTCCGGAGGTCCCTCCCAGCCAAAATTATTCCATGATTCTGTAGGGTTTCATTCCTTCCTTCCTCACTAATAAGATGTATATGAGGACAGAAGAGTGCACATTAATACTTTCCTTGTTCCTATCGCCCATTTCTCACCTAAAGCTAAGGTTTTTAGTGATCACACAATCATTTCCACAGCTGCTAGCTGAGATGTCACACACACAGAGCATAATGAATTCCAGGGGGGAAATATACAGCAATGAAATACCAGGACCGAGAAATACATTAAAAGTATGAATCAGTAGAAGTGGTTTCAATCAATCTTACATCTGGTTTCATCATTTCTTTCACCATATCTGACTGCCTTTAGCTATTCTGCGATGCCAAAGTCCTAGCACATCCATCTCACGAGAGGCAAGGCACTGACACGTCGTCAGCTTCTCCGTCATTCCTTGCTCTTTTCCTTGGGAGCATTTTACCTTGAGAAATGGGGAAAGGGAGACTTAAATTTTGTGAAGTCTATGAAAAAATAGCGAGGGATGAGGTATTTTTTAACACGTTTAAGTTTTGCAGCAGCTGGAAAGATAAGGAGGAGCTGAAGCTAAATTCTGAAAGACAGTTAATGCATGGCTGCAGTGTTTTATAGAGCAATCCCCGCTATGCTTTCCCACCGCCAGAAGCAGAACGCTACCTTAGTCACCCAACCACAGACCCCTTCTACTTGTATTTCCAGTTTGAAGGCAAATAGATCGTCATAAGAAACAGCCATATCTTTCTGGTGTCTTTAAAAGACGTTTATAGCGAGCAAGCCATAGAGAGGAGGGATTGGGCAACGTGCCTGATGCCTTCAAACCTCAGCTCTTTGTGCACCTCCAACGCCTGTGCAAGGATGCAGATGTTCACAGAGCAGGTGGTGAAGGGCGAGTCACTTGTGCACAATTCACGAGAAATAATAGGAGATGCCGATCCTTTAACTTTCTCAAAGGCTGGACCCTCAAAGGCTCTGGAGCTGGATGGGTGGAACTCTTGAGTGTGTAGCTCTGGTTGATTTGGCCAGAAATACTGTATAAAAGATCTGAATTAGAAACGGAAAGAGCTGCTGCTTCATCATCAGCTCAGGTTCTTCTCTACATAGATGCCCCACGCTTAACATATGTTGTGAAGTGAATGGAGAAAATTATGGTCTGAACGTAGATGGTTAACTGCAGGACTTCATGGAGATTGAGCATTTTTGGAAGTCTGATCTTGTGAGTACCAAGCATATTTGGCACTGGTCCTCCTGCTCCCTGTGGCAAACTAGGGATGGCAATTATGTACTGGACATACCCATTCACTCAAAAAAGTGAGAAAATGGTTTTGCGCATAAACTGTTACTAACCGTTCAGGTGTTTTGCAGACTTTCAGGACTATGAGATAGCTCTGAGGTGGGAAATGAGCTTTGCTGCTCTCATGTAATCTTGGCTGCGAGTTCATGAGTGTCAAAGAGTGATCTACCTTGGATTCAGTGAACTTATATAAGGGTGGATTTGAATGTTTTTAAAGTCACATGGTTATAACCTTTACACACCCTTCCCTCCTTTTTGGCCTCGCCTAGGTCAATGGATTTCATTTTCTGAAAAGTATCCTCACCCGGAAAAGCTGCCGCAAAATAAAACCCAGGGTGGTTTTGTCTGGCCAAAGCTCATCAGGCAAGTTTTTCACATCCTAAAGCCAAAATCAGTTGTGTGGTTTGCATAAATACTCTATTTTAATTCCAACCTGCAAAGTCACGGGGATTTGGAAAGTAACTCAAGCTTTGGCCCATCTCTATCAGGAAATATTAACTGATGTGCATCTCTTACTAGTATTGCAGATTTCACTGGTTATTGTCTCAGGCTTGCAAAGCCTCCATTGAGCAGGACTACCCTGTGCCACCAAAAGGCCACCTCCTGGCCAGCCAAATGCTCACCAAGAGCATAACCCTTTTCCACAGCCATGTTGTCTCCTTTAAACAAATCATGCCCAAAGTTTCCCACTTCCACACATCCACCGACCCCAACTTTGGCTTTTCACCAAGTATGGCTTCGGTTCCTCAAACCTGGAATCCATCCATCACCACCAGCTTTACCGTCATAGAAGAGACGCTGCTAATGAGCAATTCTGTGCCAGATGGGCAACTCTCCAGAAGAGCTGCCCAGTGCGTTGGACATCGCTGTGTCCAGTTTCTGCAACAGATGGTGCTTGGGTAGTGTCAGGCCATGGACAAAACTTGTGATGGAGGCTATAAACACTCATCCCTGCTATCAGGGTAAACCTATTTTGCTCTGAACAGTAATATTTGAACTTGAACAAGCTGAAGTAAAATGTCTGAAAGGAATGATAAATGTGTTTAAGAGAAGGTACACAATATTTGTTCTGATTTGGGGTTATTTAGTTATTCCAAATAGTCAGAATGCCTGTGCATATGAATTTTAGGTGTGAAAGGCAGTTATTTTCAGATTGCTGTCTCTCTTCTGTCCATCACTGCAGTAGGAGAAACAGGAAGCAATCTGTACATTTTACAACATCTTCTTTTGGATGCATCTTACATGCATTCTAATACACAAGGCTAAAACACTGATTTTGAACATATAAAGTTGCATATACCTATATATATGTTCATTGAGTTTGGAGAAGCAAATGTAAAGAATGACTAATATTATTGCTTTTTAAAATTAGAAAATGAGCAAATTATAAATTTCATCAAGGTTTTAAAGGTCAAAGACACCATCAGCATTCTACATCAGTTTTGCTGTTAGTCAGTTCACTCATGTATTTAATAAAACAGCCCTGAAGACAACATTTCAAGGTAGTGCATGCTCTTCGCCTGCACAATGAGTCATTTTCTGAATGCTCAGCTCTTCCTTTAAGTTCAGTTGAATAATATTTGCTTAAAACGCTTTCTGTTCTAATTCTTATTTGTGGAAGTAAAAGGCTTGGCTCAGCCTTGCTCTGAAAGGTGGCTGCAGCTCTGCTCCTTTCAGTACAATTCCTAGGTTTTGGCATCAGTGGAGAAAGAGCAACCCAAGGTAGCTGTTTGCAATACAACAAATCTATTAAGCAACAAGAAGAGAAGGAAAAATATTTAAGTATTTAGGGAGGTGGAGCTACATCCTCAAGAGGTTTAGGTCTTGACGTGACATAAATTACAAAGTGTGCTCAACTATTTGCACGTTCAGTTGAAATTTAGTAAAAAATTCCCTTAGAAAGAGGGAAAGGAACATTTGGTAATACTGAACTATCTAAATTCAACTTTTTTTTTTTAGAATTTCTTGGAAATCATGCAAAACAAGAAAGAAGAAATCATCCAGTCTGTTCTCTTGCTCCAAGTCAAGATCAATTATAGCTAAATCATTCCTGATAATAGCTGCCAAACTTATTCTTAAAGACTTCCCATGATGGAGTTTCCTTAAGCTCTCCTGGCAACCTATAGCGGTGCCTCACTATTTTAATCATTAGCTAGGTTTTCCTGATGTCTAGCCTAAATTGCCCTCGCTGAAATGGGATGTTTCATCAAATCTGCTTTCTTGAATAGGAAGCCTGATTGTATTAAAAGGGATCTGCGTATACAAATTAAATATTTTATTTGTAAGAAACCGTTCTGTTAGGAAAAAAGTTCACAGATGCTCAATGCAAAATCCAAAGGAATGGCATGGCTGATGCCAGTGCTCATCTAAGAAATGAGAGTCCAGTGAGTCAAATTGTTGTTTTGCTTGCAATTAACACATGAAAGAAATATATTCACATTCACGTTCTGGGATATCCTGTAGCTTATTAGGTTACTGTTTGGATGGATGAGCTCATAACCTGGGCCCAAAAAAGGGGTCTGGGATAGGAGAGCAAAATAAGTTGAAATTATTTCTCCAAACTCAGGGTGTACAAATTAAGCAAGATCAGCCCTTTATCTGGGAGAAAAAAAACCTGACACGCTTTTGCACCTGAGCTTCCCAACTTGTTCCAGAAGCACAATTTATGGCTCAGAACAAGGAGTAAATCTCTGCTCCTGCCTGACCCAGCAATGGGCATCTTTCCCGGAGCAGCAACGCCCCAGCCCTCTGGGCACAGGTCCCCTGCCTGGCAGGGAGGACCCCCTCCGGCCAGCTGCCGGGGTACACGCACCCGTCCCACCCCGTGTGTGGGACATACAGCATCTGAGCCGGAAAGGGGACAGTCTGGCTTTGGCCAGGTTGTGTCACAGGAGAAGCTGGATATTTCCTGCAAGAGTTCATCACACATCTCAAAATAAACTGAATTCACAGGCTGGAGGTCGTCGCATTTCCCTGCAATGAACACATGGTTGGTTTGCAGTAGTGAGCACCGGCGGCTGCCCAACAGGTACCGTACCTGTGTCTGAGGCTCTTTTCTCAGCAGCCCCCTCTGAGTGAGGACCAGCAGGTCCACCTGCTCTGCACTCTTCCCTGAGGCCACCAGCCGAGCCACAAATCTGTGTCATCAATAATAATATCCAATAACAAGCGCACACAACCCTGTCCACCATTTCCACCAGCACTTTGAGTGAACCCCATTTGCAGCTCCCCAGGAGGGACCGTCCTGCCCGTGGTGCTCCCCAGCAAAGAGCCATCCCTCCAGCAGGGTGGGGATGGCACCAACCACAAACCTGCTAATTTTGGAGGATGGCAAGGGGATGCGTATGGTATCAAGAACACTAATAGGTTAAGACATGTTTATAATGAGGATGGCTTCTGGATTAAAAGCATCAAAACTAAATGAGGAAATCAAACAGTACTTGATATAGCAAGCAGATCGAGGGAGGTCATCCTCCCCCTCTGCTCTGCCCTTGTGAGGCCACATCTGGAGTGCTGTGTCCAGTTCTGGGATCCCCGGTCCAAGAAGGACAGGGAGCTGCTGGAGAGGGTACACCAAAGGGCTACAAAGATGATTAGGGGACTGGAGCACCTCTCTTACGAAGAAAGGCTGAAGGATTTGGGTCTTTTCAGTCTGGAAAAAAGAAGACTGAGGGGGGATCTCAGTTATAAATACTGAAAGGGTGGGTGTCAGGAGGATGGGGCCAGGCTCTTTTCAGTGGTGCCCAGTGACAGGACAAGGGGTAACTGGCACAAACTTGAGCATAGGAAATTCCACCTAAACATGAGGAGGAACTTCTTTACTTTGAGGGTGGCAGAGCACTAGAACAGGCTGCCCAGAGAGGTGTGGAGTCTCCTTCTCTGGAGGTATTCAAACCCCACCTGCAGGCTTTCCTGTACAACCTGCTCTGGGTGACCCTGCTCTGGCAGGAGGGTTGGACTAGGTTATCTCCAGAGGTCCCTTCCAACGCCTGTCATTCCATGAATCTGTGACATTTGCTTATGGGAATGTGTATGGCTTCACGCATGAGGTGTCCTGGTGAGGAGGTGAGCCTGGATGCTGGTGCAGAGAGACTCACTACGTGGGGCTGCGTGGCACAGGCGGCACAACCAGGAAAGTTCTGGCATGACATGGCAGCAATCGCCCCCAGATCTCCACTGAAGCCAGCACTGCTGCCTGCAGGTGGCTTTGCTGCTATTGTTTCAGTTTGATCTACTCATCTCTGTCCTAAAATGAGTCTATGCTAGCATGCCAGGGTGCAAGCAAGCGCAGACGGATGGTGCAGGGTGCAACAAGCGGTACAAAGTGCTGTAAACCAGAGACCAGTTTCCCCACAGTCAGTGGAACTGGGCCAGCCTATAGCTAAAGCAAACAAGATCAGAATCGGGACCACATTACTTAGTTACCAACTACACCAATTAGGCAGTGCAGAGTTAGTTGAAGGGGTTTGGCTTTGTTTTTTTGATATAGTGATTTAGTCCAATTCTTCATACAGTTGAAGTAAACCAGATAAATACTATTGTAATCAAGGATTTCAACAAATGATAAACTTAATGATTTAAATACCATTTAGTGATTCTCAGCCTGCCCCCTCCTTGTTTAGTGCTTTACAAGAGACAATAGCTCTCAGAATCCTTGAAATTAATAGAAGCTGCTTTTGTACTTTAAAAGTAGTCTAGGAGAAGAAAATTGCAAGAACATTTTCAGGTTAATGAGTATGAATTACAAAATTCAAGATGAACATGACACTAATCGCTAAATCAATGCAACGCAGAGCACAGTTTCACCCTGAAAGTCTCTTCCTCTAGTTATTGTGACACAGTGCAAGATTAACAACAAAAGGAATATTTGTCAAATAAATTACATTTGTAAAAAAGAACACGGATTTCATCAAATCATGTAACAATTATTATGTTACCAGCCCAAATGATAAACACCTGGGGCAAATTATGAGGGATTTGGAGATAGCTTGGGAAGTATTTTGCCTCATTCTAATAGAGACTGCCTGTGTCTCTATGCTGTGTTTATGGCAGATCACCTGCTGTGGAGCCGGTGCAGAAGGAGCCATGCAGAAACTGGCCTCAAGGATAAGAAGCATCCAAAGCAGCTGGTGACACACTAGCCACGGTGGCCCTGGGCATGCGGACATAACTGCTTTGCCAATGGTGAGGTGTGGTAGAGATGCCACTAACCAGCTGAAGATGACCTGTTCTGGAGATGGGCAAGTGAACCCTGCAGTGCCACAGCCACACTCACGGTGACACACTTGCCACCAGAGAGAGCTGGAAGAGCTGTGCCCACACTGAGGTTTATGGGGATGCCAAGCACAGATGGAGTAGCATTTGCCCAGGTCTGCATTTAAAGTTACTCTTTCATCACCGCAAACTCTTTGACAAATAAATTATATATTTTTTCCCATTGCTGAAAAAGCCACTGCAGCATCACTACCTATGGGTACTTGGGCGTTCCAGGGTGGAGGCGGGTGCAGGTGCCAGCATCTTGTGTCACAGTGGCTGGACCACTGAGCTGGACCACCACACATCACCTCCTGCTTCAAAACAGCCCAGGGCGCCTCAGACCCCACATCTCTGCAGGGCTTTCAGGTAATGGTGGGGTTAATGCACAGCCCAGCCTGTGTGCCTGTGCCTCCAGAGCTCCTCACAGCAGCAAGGGAGAGCTGCCAGGGAAGACCACTTCCCCTGTAGAGCACCAGGTCCTCCCAACCCCAGATGTTAGGCTGTGTATTCTTGAGTGCCATCTACTGGCACCGTCTCCTATACTAGTTTATACGTGCACACCCCCACCTTCCCCCATCCGCAGGGTCATGAGATGGCACCCCAACAGGACAGCTTTCAAAAAGGTCTAAGTGCAGGAAAGAGCAAGTGGCCAAAAGCCCCCGGCTGTGACGCTGCCCCAGCGCCGGGTCCCCACACACCCCCGGTTCCCACTGTGGGATGGGGAGCACTGGCCCAAGGCACTGGTCTGGGATGGGCTGTTCTTGAGGCGCTGCTTTCCTCTGCATGGATGCGACCAGGAGGAAACAGGAGAAGGGAAAAGCTTCTCTGTAGACAGCTTAAAAAGAGAGCACTGCATTCTCTAGTGGTCTAGCTCTTATTTTTCCTGATGCTTTAATAGCAGCAATATGTTTAAGAGAATTTGACGCACAAATCCCATCATCGCTACTCAGGAGTATTACCATTTTGTCAAGGAACCAAGTAGCAATATTGGACTCTGAGCAGCCAGTTGCCGTTGCCTACAAAGTCACGTCTGTGAGGGCCAGGGATCCTCCTGTCCCCTGCTTGAAAAATCTACCCATCACCTGTCAAAGCCAGGAGCCAAGATGTGGTGAATCCAGAAGGAAGGCAGAGCCAGTGTGCAATCCAGCTAAAACCCCAGGAAAAGGCATATAAGTATGAACTCTCTTTGGGATGCAACAAGCTCTACCCGGTCACTTTCTAGCTGGATGGGTTTCACTACACAATGTCCAAGCAGCTCTTCTCCCTTCTCTACCAGCCCCCAAACACTGCCAAGGGTTGCTTCATTTTTGCCTCTTCCCAGGTGGGACGGAGAACCAGGAGGAACCCTGTCCTCGCCGCCAGCCTGCTCTTCCCAGGAAGGAGAAGGTGGAGCAGCTCCTTGCTCAGAGATATTCAATAGGACTCTGAGCTCACCACAGAAATGCCTTCATTTGCCCCAGTTGAGTCCCAGTTTCAACAACAGAAACACTCCTCTAGAGGGGACGGTACCGTTTGGTGGCAGAGCCCCTCAGAGCTCCTGCCAGGAGGCATCACCTCCTCCTCCGTCCCCTCAGCACAGTGCTGTGCCTGGAGGAACATTTCTCTGCCCACCGGTACATGCTTGCTGCAGCGTTCAGCCAGTCGGAATGTCTCCCCAAAGCAAGAGGCGCCAATTTTAAATATAAAACGAAACATACTGTCTTCTTAGGGCAAAAAACTGAATGCAAAAATGAGTCCCGTGTCGGCCTTCAAATAGAGGGTCAGAGTTTGTAAGTCCCGAAAAGGAAATAACAATCTTTTTACTGAGGGCCACCTTCTGCCATGTTCAAACCCAAGACAGTCAGCAAAATCACCAAAGCTCATCGCTCTTTTCCAGAGGGTAGAAACAAAAAGCCAAACCCAACCAACCTAGAGCGGCCCAGAATCCCTAGAGCCGTTACAGAGTTTGGTTATTGCTTCTTAAAAGCTGAACATGGCAGCTAAAAGCAAATGGGAAATTGTCCTAGGAGACAGGACCACAACATAACTTCTTCTAGCTGCTAAGCAGATAGTTGACATTTCCAAGTACTCTGTATTTTGAAAATATCATTGAATAAGTGGTATTTTCCGTGAGTATTTTTTGCATCCTCTCCTCTACCCAGCAAACGTTTTTCTCATGCACTTTTACTACTAGAGAAGCGTCTAGTACTGGAGAAAACTCAGTTTTGTACTTTCAAATGCAAATATTAACCCAAGCAGTCTGGCTTATATTTCTTCTTCTGGCAACATGAGTTTTTTTCACCTACAAGCAGAGCTGTTACAGTCAGAACAGCAAATATTAAATAACCATGGAAAAATACTCAAAATGAATTCAGTGGAATAAGAACAGGGAAAAATGATTGTCCCAATATTACATGAGGAGGAAAGTAGAGTAAATTGGTAAAATTAGAACAACAGAGCTCAAGTTTCATAGGTTAGAGGCTAGAAGACACTTTCCAAATTGTCAAATTCCTATGGGTCCAGTGCAGTAGGTTGGAACAGTAGATTTCTGTCTCCCATTGAGAACATTCTGGTCTTGTTTTTTAGTCTTTTCAGTACCTTTTAAATCTGATTCTAATGTGTTTTTGAAGCCAAACAGGTCAACTTACCTACAAAAAGCCTTTTGTTATTCTTTTCAGTTTCTAATGACACACAAAGAGTAGGAAAAAAAATAATGTTCCAAGGATGAGTTGAAAGATGTTCTTTTGGAGGTGCATTCTGATTATCTTCTTTTCTCAGAAACCAACCAGTTTCCAGGTGGCACATGAGGAAGCTCAGTCCCGTAAGAGATAAGAGATTTGGTTAAAGAGTTGCTCATGGCGGTGGTGGGCGCTGGGTGCTCCTCTGCCAGTGCAAGAGCTTGGTACTGCCTGCGCAGGGCCATGAACGGTCACACAACGGCAGCTTCAAGACACACCGTGTGTCAGCCTGGGGTGAAAGCAATGACCTCGCACACAGAGAATTTGCCCAAGAACTAGTATTATGTACGCAATTCCCTTTACTGCTAACTGTACAGGTGTTGGGTCCCACGTGGCCCTGTGCTGAGGGAGACCTGGCCTGAGCGGCACAGCCTGTCTGGCTCTGGGCTAGGAAGGAAAGCTGGGTCTTTTCCTAGAAAGGGAATCGGTCCAATGGCACTTCACAAGTTTTGTAAAGGAACAGTTAAAAATCCATTTTACCTCATTTGCTTTTGCCAGCGTCAGTTTCCAGCTATCGGTGGGTCTTGTGCTTTCGTTCCTAAAGAGCCTCTTCAGGAGCATGCCAGACTTTGCATTATTTTTCTTATTCACTTGTGACATTGATTCTAGATTTTTAAATATCGTTTTAAACTTGAGGACACCAGAAGCCAGAAAGGCACTGGTGCAACACCAAAGCCCTTGCCAGGGGATGGGCGCGGGGCAGGAGGGCTGGCCAAGTCCCCACAACCACCCCCAGCCAAGGTCCCCGGTCCCAAGCAGGGAATGATGATATTTATCACCCCACACAGACTCAGGGACTAGAAGGGGCTCTAAGGTCTCCCCGGAGCCTTCTCTTCTCCAGGCTGAAGCCCCCCAACTCTCTCAGCCTGTCCTCACAGCAGAGGGGCTCCAGCCTTGTTGGGTAGATGGAACTGTTTCCATCATCTCCCTGGTTGAGAGTCCAAACTTTCTGAGAAACATATTAACACAGAAAATGCCGTAGCCAAGTGCCAGTTTGGGAGATCTCACCAGGACGGGGAAACCAGGATCAGTTGATGATGGTCGGTGGCTGCGGAATGAGCGCCCTGTGCCCCGCGGAGACCTGGGTGAGATCTCCACGCTGGAGGAGAGGAGCCTCGGGCACGGGCTGAGCAGCACCAGACACACCAACAGGGGACACACCGACCCCACTCCTCTTCCGCATGGTTTGACCCCATGTTTTCTCAGCCTTTATAGGTACAAAGGAACCCGAGTTAGAAGCAAAGCAGAGCCATGCCCCAGCCCTGAGCTCCCACCCCACAGCTCTGCCCACGGCCGCGCCAGGGCCAGGGGGCTGAGAGGAACTCAGGGTGGCTCCTGCCCAGCTTTTAATTCAATGCCACCCTCCTGCTTACGTGTGTTGGTCAAAATGCCCTGTTTGATGTTGTCTTTGATGACATTTTATGATGAAAAATTATTTTCAGAAGGCAGCATAGTTTAAAATAATAATTCAAATTTTGTTCTGAAGCGGTACATTTCAATATCTACAGCATTCTTACATGACTATGAAAAAGCTGCTAAAAGTTGAGCCCCCCTGTTGGTTGCTTATGGACTTTGAATTTCCCTGATCACAGCTGAAGTTTAATATACTCAACATTCAGATTGAAATGAAGTGCTGTTGAGAGCAGCGTTTAGTTTACAAAATTCAATTTTAATTCTGACTTTTGCCGCCATAGCGATTTTAACTTTGGGTTCACCTTCAGCTCTCTTCTCAGGACTCGGCCAGAACAGAAAAACTCCTCTTCCCTTCCCAGCAGGAGCGCAACCCCCCCGACACCCAGACACAGCCGCCGCGCCAGGCGTGCGGCCATGGGGCTGGACACTCATGGAGGGTCACTTAGTGGCCACCTGTCCATCAGCTGCTTGTAATGAAGCTTGAAAGCTTGTCCCTCGCTTAAAAGAAAGAACGCGCTTTGCTTTTAATAGAATTCAACTTAGTTCAAAAGAGAGAAAACCTGGGAACAAACACATTCATAAAACCCTAAGCCAGCAACTAAAAATTCAGATGTTTTTTTCCCTGCCTATCTATTTATGATCAAATAAAGAGCCTGGAGTTTTAAGAGGTAATTTGAAGAGCTGGGTTCATGGTCATATAAGAAGAAACATGCCTTTCTATTGATTTGCCACTGTTACTCATCATCTTTTTACTGTTATCAACAAGACAGGAATAGAATGAACAGACAGCTAAACAATACGGAAAAGTTCTGCAGCTGCTTAAAGCCAATAAAATAACTGAACTATTGACGAGGTTATCAAAATGTCAGATGTGCCGGCTCAGCTGGCATTCTTCTCTGCCTTTTTACTAAAATCTCGTTACAAAGTAGAACAGGAGAGCGCAGAGTTTAATATTCAGTTCCTTTTCTGGCCTAATTGTTTAAGAATATCTTTTTTAAGGATTGTTTTTCAATTTGCATCTGTGCATAAATGACATGCGTGCAGGTTACCAGTCTCACTGTTTTTTTGGGTGTGTGTGTGCGGGAGCCGCGTCTGCCGCAGATGCACCCAGGCTCTGCCTCTGCCCCGGTGCTCCGGTGGGGAACAGCAGCTGGAGGGGGAATATTTTATTTCCAGGCTAAGTTTAAGATGTCTGTTGCTGCTGGGCACGAACACGCTCCTAAGATGAAGACAGACGCGATGCGAGATGGGTGCGGGCTTCGCTCCTGCCCGCTCCAGGGGCTGCTGGCACCGGGAGGCAGAGTTTTATGGCATCGCTTTTGTTGCAACACGAGAGCCCAGTTCCTCCCGTGGCTGCTTTCACCCCTCAGCCAAAAAGATGAAGAAAGCCAAAATGCGCCACGTTTAGCCACAGAAAGCTGACTTTGACTCTTCCCTTGTTCACTAACCTTATCTAAATAAGCGAAAAACCCCCAACCAACTAAGCCTACAAAAAAGCTGAGTTTCAAATGAAGACGCCAATGACAACAAAACACACTACACCTCTGCTGCCTGCTGTGAAAGTCCTAAAATTTGTAGTTCCCAGCACAGGTCTGTCTGCCGCGATCTGTGGCAATAAATGTGGCATTGCCTTGGCAACATTTTTTATACTTTGATTAAGGAGCAACTGATGCAATATTTCAGGAGACGGGGGAAAAAAGGTTTGATACTGAGAAAAACATTCTGGCTGTTCTGTATTGTCCTTGAGGACTTTACTGTGTGCCGTCACTAACTGCTTAGCAACAGATTGATAGTGGCTGGCGAATCAATCTTTTCAGAGCAGAAAGCGCAGTATACAATGCTGCATGTTCCAATTCAAGAGATGCTATTGGGAAGCTATATAAGCATCAATTATGGTTTTTCAGATGTAGTTAATTATAGCAGGGAGAACTCTGATCACAAATCAGCTTTCCTTGCTCCCCTTTCTGCCTTTTAAAAATCACAAGAGAATTACTATAGGTTAGCAAATTGGAAATCGCAAAAATGTAATTATCCCAAATTAAGATGAGTTGACAAACACTGTTTCTGAATGGATTTGTGCCAGAAAAATTAAGGAAAATAAATCTGGCATCTTTCAAAAAGTTTTAAATTAAATTGTAGTTATTTTGCTGTTTGGTTTTTGATTTGGTTTTGTTTTGTTGTTTTGATAAAGTATAAAATACTGTTCTTTAAAAAGGGTTCTATTCCCAAAATGTACACAGATAGCAAAACAGAAAAAAAGTGAACAATTCAAGTAATATGAAATGGAGATAAATTAAGGAGAATAAAGCCCTCAAAAGAATACGTGCCCACCAGGAGTTAGACACCAGGAAGGGGCTGTGCAGGCGCCGCAACATTTGGTTTACGAAGGGACGAGGGTTTGAAGCAGACATGATCTCCACCCAAAGCAAATCACGTGCGTCCGCCCAGTTGGGCTCCTTCCATTTTCCCCCTCACTTCAGCTGGTTCTGCGATGGCGATGAGCACGCGGCAGGTCCCACACTGCTGCCATCGCCGGGGGCTGAGAGCAACACAGCAAGACCACAGTCCTGCTCGGCACTGCCAGCATCCTCCCCCAGCCCCACACCAGCGTCCTCCTCCGGATCTGCACCAGCATCCTCCCCCAGCCCCACACCAGCGTCCTCCTCCGGATCTGCACCAGCATCCTCCCCCAGCCCCACACCAGCGTCCTCCTCCGGATCTGCACCAGCATCCTCCCCCAGCCCCACACCAGCGTCCTCCTCCGGATCTGCACCAGCATCTTCCCCCAGCCCCGCATCAGCGTCCTCCTCCGGATCTGCACCAGCATCCTCCCCCAGCCCTGAACCAGCGTCCTCCTCCGGATCCACACCAGCATCCTCCCTGTCCCACACCAGCGTCCTCCTCCGGATCCACACTAGCATCCTCCCTGTCCCTGATGGTGCTGCTGGGCACCCACCCCAGGGGACGCAGCGCTGGGGTAACCTCAGTCAGGTTCTCCTTCCCAAACCTTCCCACTCCCTCCGCCACCCGGGACTCAGCAGCCCTGGCCAGGCCCAGAGGCATCCGACCACCAAGAACCCTGGGGGGCAAATCCCTCAGCTCCCTCCTGACACACCCCTCGGGCAGCACCAGGATTTTTGCCCCCAACGGTGCAAAACGCAGGTTCCCCAGCCCAGGGCTGGATTTGATTGAGCCAAAACCGGAGCGAAGGGTGCGGACGAAGCCTTCCCCATGCTCACCCTCCCTGGTGAGCTGCTAGCCGGTCCCTTCCCCAGGGTCCGCTGCTGACAGTCCTTCCCACTGCTCACCGGTGCCTTGGCTCGCCTGGAAAACACAGCGGGAATATTTCCATCAACTCAGCAAACACCTTCCAGCCCTGCCGGCCACGAGTACCGCGCTGGCAGCGGCGGCTGAGCGATGCCGGGATGCGGCAGGAGGGAAGCGCTCACACATTTCGACACTGACGTGTCTGAGCAATTCCTTGATCTACATCAACGTTTATCGCAAAATGTAAATATTCCAAATCATAGAAGAGTAGCACATAAATGAAGTGGGTCCATGTACTAAGGTACACCTGATGAGCTCCTTTCTACCTGTTCAGACCAGGCAGATCCCTATTTGGGTGCTTCACACCAGCTCATGCTGTCACACACCTGTTTTCCACTGATGAGCTGCTACAGGAGGAGAAAGGCTCATTCTTCCTTCCTCTGGGAAACCGCAGCATTGCAAACACCACCACACTGGCTCAGAGACGTACTTCTGCCTTCGGGGGGTGTGCTTCCGACTGCAGCATGCAAGTGTGATCAAAATGTTAAAAAAAAAGGCCGAGCAGGAGAGGCGGGAGAGCCGGGCCGGGGCACGCCGCGGTGCCGGCGCAGGATGCTCTGTGTGGTGACCGCCGCTGCCCAACAGCATCCGCAGCTCCTCCAGAGAGAGACCGCGACGCACTCAGCGCCTTCCAGAGCTCTCTGAAAAACGAGCATTTACCTCCTGGAGAACAGGGCAGTGGCGATATCTAGCCGAAAGGTTGCAATTCCAAAGTCTATGTGCCCAATCCCCCTCAGAGCAGAGCCCCTGGATTTTTTAAGAGCCTTGGAAAATCCTATCTAAGAGTGAGACACAAGGCACACAAATCTCTTCAAGGTGCTGGTGCGCAGAGCGATGCAGCTCTTCATGGGGCTGCCAGAATGAGATTTTGCTGCAGGTGAACCCTACAGCACCCATCTCCTATTTCCTTTCCAGAAGGCACTACACCTGCAACGCGAGCTCTCTTTATACCAGACGCATTTATCATTTCGCACATAATATACGTCTCTGCATATTGCTTCGGTGGCTTTGCTAGAAGTCTGGCGCACAATTTAAAATCTGTATGAGGACCGGTTCATATTCTCTTCTACCGATGAGGACAGCTTTTCACTGAGTGAATTTTATTATTTTTAATAAAGAAATCTTAAAATATAATTTTAATGGTAGCTTGAGTATCGAAACGCTATTATTACTGCTGCAACTGCAGGGCAGACGTGCCAGGAGTCAGAGCACGCTCCACGGTGCTGCTGCTGAATATTCTCCCCAAGTGAGATCAGCCTGAGCCAGATCTTGCCTTGCAAATCTCCACCCCACCTCCATAAACCCACCAGCAGCTCAAAATAAAACATGGCTGCATTTTTGTGCGGCGAAAGGAATACAGTCGGTCTCCAAACTCATTTCTGAGTGCTTGTCTAAATGTCTTGCAGTTGCAAAAGTACTCAGGAAATCAGGCCACCTAATGGGATCCCTCCTCTCTCTGGCTTTTGATTGAGTGAAAAGGATGGAAGCGGCATTTTGACACTTTGAAGTCTGAGCTAGTACCAAAAGAATTCAACAACGTGAGAACTGACAAATACACCCTCGTGACTTCTTAATTCCTGTAGGCTTTATTGGTTGGTTCAAATTCTGGCTGATTAATAGTTTGTCTGAAATAACAAAATAATTACAAATTACAGCGCATTAACATAAAAGAATCTCATTTGTGCACATGGATTCAAAGGGAATTTAATTTCTCTTTTGGAGTTTCTCCTGGTTTCAAACCTTGAAATTGAGAGGAAAATCTTCCCTTTCCTGACTGCATCTTACCAAACACCATTTCATATCTCTGCAGCTTTCTAGAATCCCTCAACTATATCCCTTTAAATTCTGCACTAATTGAATTTAAAATTAGTCCTCAGTGGGGACTAAGTAGAAGCCAAGTAATTTAATGGTCAGACAATTAACAGCTCTGCATTAACTAGAGCTTCTGAACAACAAACGTTTGAGGGGAGCCGGCAGACTGTCACGCTGGGCGTGATTTTCCTTTCCTTAGGAAGAAGTGAGAATCCCAGTTCAGTGCTATTAGTGCAAAATGCCGGTTTCGCTGCCATGGAATGATTAAATGTTGATTTCCACACACCCCCCCACCCCATCCCCCCAGACAGAAGCAGCTTTGTGGGCTTCCTCAGTTGGATTTTCTCTTAGAAGCTCCTTGCTCAGTTTTCATGTCTGATAACCGTATCTGTGCCATTTTGAAGTATTTTCATTGCAGACCAGGCAAAACATTATACCTTCTGTAGCCAGCAAATGTTTGGTCATATCACAGTATTAATTCAACTCAGCTTTTGAAACGGAGTTTCCATCTACGCTGAACATTTTGGAGCCATGGAAATGTCAGCATTTTTAAAAACAGAAGACATCCCACATGGATGCAAATATAACAGCATAGCTGCACCTCCTGTGGGTATGCAAAACCACTTCTAAAACATGAAATAAACTCTTCTGGAGAGGTTATTCCTAATAGCTGCTTCTACAACACAGGCTCACTGACATCTCTCAGGGTCCACGACTTTTTATACGCTTCATTAATTTAGCTACAGTTGTGGAAATGTGGTATGGGCTTCAAGTTGAGAAGGGATCTCCACAGAGGACACAACAACTCGTTCAACTTTTTCCAAAAATGTTTCCCCATTTTTGGCGTGACTTCACCACGTTGTCTTTTAGAAAAACACCCTCTTATACTTGCATTTAGATACGTTATAACAAAATACTATTTTCTAGAATAAGTTACAACTCTATTTGCGGTGCCTTAGACCAGTACTGCAATTCACGGTCTGTTACCCCAGAATACGCCTGGTGGGTCCAGCCTGTCTGTGAAATAACCAACCCAGCGGTGCCCTGGGAGCCACCATCGATTACACCCTGCCAGACCCGTTGTAAGTCTTCACTTTTCAAATGCTCCCAAGTATTTTAATTTTTCTTTCATGACAAGTTTCATTTATTTGGAAGTAATGAAGTTAAGACATGTGCTCAAGAGCCTGTAGGGTGAAAGTCTTACAGCTTAGAGAGTTATCTGGGTTACACAGCCCCCTCCCTGCTGCTCCACAGGAACATCAACTTCCCTTCCCCTCCTCCCAAAGTATCAAAAACGTCCTAAAAATTTCCTAAGTAAAGGTCCAACAATAAATTCGGCAAGCCTCTAATACTGGCTTCTCTGATGGAATGGACTGTACCACCATCACAACTCCTCAGTTGTGAAACACATAGAGACAGCAAAAATAAAAAATACAGAGAGTCCTTTCATGAAATACTTCTAAAAAAAAAAAAAAAAAGTCTTATTCACTGCATTATGGCTTAACCAGGAACGAAGGCGCATTTAGTATATTAGGTCTGTTTTCCCACCACTGATGCCGCTGTCTCTACTGGTCTGTGATGAATTGGCCCTTACGATGGGTGTTCAGCACAGTGTTTTTGCCTAACCGGGAGGGAAGGCACAGTCATAGTGGAGCCCGGCCTGCTGGAGAGCTTTCTGAGTTTGGAAGGATTGTATAAATAGAGATGGTAAATATCTAATAACATTATCAAAGAGAGCAGCTGAAGGACCCTTCTGCTTAATCCCTCCGGGAGCCGCCCCCCTTCTCCCCCCGGCCCTGCCTCCCAGCTGCCCCCAGCATGGCCTGGGGCTGGCTTGCCCAGGCTGCACCCTTCCCTCCCCCAAACACAAACCTCGTTTTACTCATACAGTTTTCTACATTGGTTAAGAACAGGTTACCCTCACAGATTCCTGGAAACGCAGCTTTTTTTCTTCCCCCCCCCCCGCCCCCCGCCAAGAAAACCTTGCTCCCCTGCAGCGTTGTGGTGCTTCTGACACAAGCACCTTCTTGCTCCTGAACCAAACCCATCCTCACACTGCTCAAGTCAGTGCTTTCAAAAACGAGCACCCAGCACGGTTTCTGTATTTATTCTCTTCTCTCTTTCTCAAAGTTACAATATGCCACTTGTAATACACTTAAAATTTAAAATGAAGCTCTGCCATCAAATATTCTATACAAAGCATAAAAGCGTTTCTTAGCTGCCTTGTAGGTCTGCTGCATATTGGAAAGAGACGGTGTTGTTAGGAATCTCCTTACTGTCTTGCCTACAAATAAACACCATCAAACGCAAGCCCAAAATATTGTTTCTCTATGGAACGTGTATAAAAATGGAGGATCTTAAATTTAGTAAGGGGAATTCTGTGCTGACTTTGTATTATAAGAGCAGTAAAATTACCAGGATTTGTTGGCGATGATCCAGCGACAGCTTTCAACAGCTTCGAGCCAGACTGGGCTGACTGACCTCTCCCAGTCCCTTCCAGTCTGTATTTCCGTGTTTCAGTGGCCGTACCTCCCGAGCGCTGGGAGCAGGGCTGGCACCGAGGCACCGACAGCCAGGCTCTGCAGAGAGGAGCTCTGCGTCCGGGCTGGCAGGGCAGCTGCAAACAGCGTGGCAGGGCTGGGAAATGGGTATTTGCCTTAAGTAAAAATGGTGGGACTTCAGGGAACGATAAGAAATGGATTATTGTTGTATAAACACTTCATAGGTCAGCTTTTGTCTTATGACAGTGCCCTCGCTATTCTCTGCGCTCTGTTCCGTTGACTCCTTTCTTCGGGCTCCTGATGGTAGGAGATTCGTTTCTCATGGTTTTTATTCTACTGGCAGCAAGTGCCATTTATAACTCAGACAGACTGTTTCCATTTTTACTTAGACCAAACTCCATTGGTTTCTGCAGAGAAATCTCTGAACTACTTATGCAAGAGAAAAACTGAGCATCTCCAACTTGGTATGTGTCACCTTCCATAACCTGAGGATTTGACCCCTGTTTTCCTTCTCTTTTCTACCCTGCGTTTAAGGATGTGAGTTAAAGTCTTGGGTTTTGATGAGATATTTATTCACTTTTGCCAGTGTTCCATCTTTTTTGATGGTGTAAAATGCACATCTGAAGAAAAAGAAAAGGCAAATGGAACGAGCTTAGTGTGAATGTAGGAGGTGATAAATGGGCATATAATCAATTTTGCAGAAGGAAGAAAACTGATGTAATGCAATGCTAATACAGAACCACGTAACGCAGCTTCCTCTCTTATACTGTGCAAATGCCAGTCTCTCCGTCATTCCACCTAATGCGCCTCTCACCCCGTGTCTCGGTGTGCAGGGGAGCATCCCCAGCCAGTGGGAGCAAAAGCGACGTTTGGGTGGAGAGCAGCGCGTTCGGGTCTGGCCTCAATTTGTGGCTTCCTCCTGCATTCCCGCTGCGGGGAGTGCCAGAATCGCGGAGCATCAGCAGCGTGGGTTAACGCTACTGACATCTGCATTTCATTCTCGCTGAATCCTGCACAGTGACTCTCTAACTCCTAAACTTGCCTTTGAAGCCACAGCCTCATAATTTTATAAGAGAAGCAGCAAAAAATAGTTTCACTCACCTGAAAATTAATAAGGATTCAGCATCACATGCTAAAGCTTGGTTTAGCCAGTGCGTTCCCAACATCTGATAAACAGCTCCTGGTGTACACCCTCTGAAAAAACAGGTAAAGCGAGGAGAAAATAACTACAGCATCCTCCTCAATATGTCAGCACTTTACCTTGAATTGTAACAGCAAAGAAAATAGCGAGCAGTAAGTAAAATCTCAACGCACTAGCACAGTTCAATGTGTAGAAAAAGCTCTGTCCTGCCACCAGAATGGATAAAAAGTGACTGTAGGGGCACGGAGCTGGTGGGTGGGGTGTGGGGCTGCACTGGTTGCTGCTCCTGGAAAACACCAGGAGCGTGCCCGGAGCCTCACAGGATATCCTGATTTCTAGGGGAGCCCCGCTGCAGCCCCAGCCCCTCATTCAGGGCCCTGGAGGGGATGCGCTGGGCCTGCCCTGCCCCAGCAGGAGGGTGCTGGGGGCTGCTCTCAATCCGTATTTTGGCCAAGACTGTTCCCAGGCCAATGCGCCAACGTGCAAGGAGGCGGCCGGGGGCAGGCAGCTGCGGCAGAGGGGCTGCTCGCGAGGGCAGCGATGGGCTCCTCTGAACAACAGAGAAAGAACGAACTTGGGGGAATGAGCCTGGGGGCTTTCCCCAGGTCTTCGTAATTGTTTAATGTCTTTAAAAAGTTGAGTGAATGACCTGGGAAATCTTACATTCGGAGGAAGTCATTGCAAGTACCAGTTATCCATGAACCGGATTTGCTGAATGCATTTTTTTATTCCAGGACTTCGAATCTCCTTGTTCAGGGATGCACAGGTTAATTGATTCTTGTAAAACTGCTGTATCTATATTTCAGTTTATAGGTTAAGAAATAATAATTTTGCATCACATCATTTTTTTGTGTAGCTGCTGGTCCAGACAAAACCACGGAGATGCTGGGAGGGCTGGAGCCCCTCTGCTGCGAGGACAGGCTGAGAGAGTTGGGGGGGTTCAGCCTGGAGAAGAGAAGGCTCCGGGGAGACCTTGGAGCCCCTTCCAGTCCCTAAAGGGGCTCCAGGAAAGCTGGGGAGGGACTCTGGATCAGGGAGGGGAGCCATAGGACAAGGGGGAACGGTTTTACACTGAAAGAGGGGAGATTTAGACTAGATACAAGAAGATAGAAGGTTTTGTTCTCAAGTCTAGCCAGGCTTTGGTTTAAATCTAAGCTTTCAAACTGGAAGGAAGACTTTGTGTTTGAATGCTGGTGTTGCCTGACATGGTTTTTAATCAACTCAGCACCTCCTCACCTGCTGAATGCAGAATCAGCCCAGCAAGCTGAGCGTGCACAAACTTTCAAACAAAACCTATTCTTTCTCCCCAAACCTGTTGCGCTCTTACAGAGAAGAGTAATGGAAGTGCAGTTCCCTGTGGGTCTCTCAGATCAATGGCAGCAGCTTTCATTATCAGAATGACTACGTCACGGATGGAAATAAGGTGGTAGTGCATGAAAAATAAGTGAAAATATTTTATTTAAGAGACATTTTTAGGTGAACTAATTTCCTTTTGCATGGTATTAATTTTTGAATCTTTCTGCTGCTGCTCTCCTTCCACTTCTCTTTACAACAGTTATTTATAGCTTCAGTTTATGGTTAAAATCCCTATGCAAAATTTTAAATAAATATTAATGCATCATTAAATATCAATTAATAAATGCTTTCCACGTATCATTGCTATTAACTTCCGTTTGAAGTTAGCTCTTAGCATATCTGCATGTAGCAGATTTTGGCATTCCAGCAACACTGATTCACATACGGAACAGTCTGTTTCTGCTGCTCCATTTGCAGTTGGACTGGGCATAATACATTCTATAGATTAAAAGAAAAAGAGCCCGAGGACGGGCAGGCTCCTGGACTGTGCACTCACTCACTCAATATTTCAGTCCAGAATATTCCTCAAAGAAACACCCTGTATCGATAGCCTTATGTCAGAGCAGAGAGAAAAAGTTTTCCTTTAAAATACATCATAGTGAAACATTCAGAATTTCCCATGCCTTGTCGAACCGTTAGCTACAGAGAAAATACAGCATTTTCAGCCAAAGTCTATGAATTTTCCCCTAACCGAAGGAGAAACTAACTCTTGCTGGCAAGCTGTGACACTTCCAGCTTGCCGGGAGAGGTAATTTCAGCCCTGGGTGGCTCTGAGGACACGGCTCTGCTGGCCCCGGCACCACGGGCCAGTGCCTGGGCACAGATTTACCGGCACACTCGCGGTGCTGCTGTAACAGAAAACTTCTTTGATTGCTGATTCGCCACAAAAAACTGTTTCAAGAATTTTATTCTTAGAAACCGTGCTCCCTAGGTTTATGTGAAAACATCTGCTCTGTTTGCATGCTGCCTTGCAGCTGACAATCTATCAAGGGCAACCAAGAAAATAAACTCCAACAAGCCTTATGCCAATGATGATTGCTGTCTTTACTAATACGGGTGAAATAACGTTGCCATTCATTCTGAGAAATGCATACTTTCCACTTCTTTTTAAGAGATGTGCCTTGGAGAAGTTTTTTCTGTTATGCTGGGGTTTTTTTATTTGAGCTGTCAGCGCAAAAAGATGTGTTTGCGGGGATCGCTTTATTTGTATTCCAGGGGTACAATGCAGTCTCATGAAAACATGCAGAAATTTTTTTCCCCCAATTTTGGGCTATTTTTTGTTACAAGACTGGGGGGGTCTTCAGGCTGAATTCTGCACTAATATAATAATTGTATGAACAGTCACATTTCTTAGTGTTGACTCCTACAGGGTTTTTACTGTTTTATTCACTTGGCTTTCCTTCTACTCTCCACATACTGGAGAAAATAAAGGATGCCCTTTAAGATAAATTATGGATGGTCACCTTTCCTGTTCCAAACACAGAATTTTCTGAGCAGCCAGTGACTGATGCTTTAGTTACAGCGTTGAGGACTGTCAGATGCACACTACTGCAGGAATTTCTTCTGGGCATACGCAGTGACTACTAGGGTGTGCTTTCTCTTGTAACACCTAGTACTTAAGCAATTGCTTTCGCTTCTGACCTAATTAATTGCATCCAGTTAAAAGGGAACCCAAAGGCTGTAGATGCCACTTTTAGTTAACTGACCTTCTAGGAATATTAAACGTGGAGCTGGTTGTCTTTACCTGCTCTGGAGCTCTTCTCACACGCTGTAGCTGGTATTTCCAAATCTTGGATTTTAAAAAATTTAACCCATGGGGAATAATTCCAGCATGAGGATTGATAGACATCAATTATTTTTAAATGAGATGAACCTGCGTTTGTATTTGTTTTTTTTTAATTGCCCCTAGTCTTCAATATTTTATAATTTTATTTTGTAAGAAACTGGGGTGAGCTTCCATGCACGCAGCTTTTGCAAACCGTATTTCCTAAAGGGATGTTTTCAGCCCTGACCAGGGAAACCCATTCCTGCAGTGACCCAAAGGAAATTAAGTATGATATGAAAACAGTGGAGCCTTGTCGAGCTTTCCCTGGTGTGTGGTTATTGAGGCCAAAGCACACTTCAGCCCCAGCAGCAGCTCAGGTAACTCTAACATTTATTTCCAGCGCATATAATTTAGCATCTGTGAATTGGAAAAATGCAGAGAGGCACGTGATGAAACCCAAATGAAAACAGCACTTTCCTCTGAATCAGAGTGGTGGAACAAAAAAGCTTCTGACGCGTAAGAAAGAATGAAGTTGTAGGTGTTGGAAAAAAGCAGTAGTAACTGCATGTTCTGCAAATGAAAATACCCGGTGCATGTATGTGTTTGGTAACAGGGCTAAGCGTTTCACACAAACTCTCTTCACAAGACTGAGTTGCAGCTGAGATATTGAGTGTTGGCTGCCTTGGTACCTTTTATCCTCCCCCTCCAGCCACACATAGCACAGCTGGGTTTAAGTAACGTCCTCCGGAAAGAAAGTGCGTAACAGAGGTTGCTCTGGCATCGTCCTGTCCTTTGGAGATGGAAAATGATGTCCTTGTCACTGGAGAGGGCTGACAAAGGGACAGAAGGAAAATCTGGCGGCAGCAAATATCCCTTCTGATCAGAGAGGGGAGCAACCGACCCCCAAAGCACCAGGCAGAATATACATTATGGAAAAGAAATGGTAAAAAGTAAAATCCAGCAGTGCTTTGTCTATCTGGTGTCACTGTTTATCTGAAGCAAGAGATTATTTTCTGATAAGGCTACTTCAGATAAAGGAATGAGACCCAGCAGTGTATTTTGAAAGTTTAGGGTAATTGGAAATGATTTAAGGGGATTGTAATTTACCCTGCAGTGGTTAAGAGTGTACTTAGAGTACACTTTCCACGTTAAAAAGCATGCAAGAGGTACATATTTTTATAATCTGAGGAAGAAATGGACACATTAAGGTTAACTAAAGTTGAAATGACTTCATTTGCTTTTAAATACTTTAAAGGTAAGCTATGGGTATCGGACTGTGCCTCGTCCAAGTGAGGGCCCTGGGCAGCCTGGCTGGGGGCAGAGGAGCAAGACGAGCCCAAGAAGAGCCGCGAAGCTCTTGTCAGCTGGGCTGGAAGGGCTCTAATGAATAGTGTTTAGATATTTTACAGATGCAGTCACTTAACCATGAGGGATAAATGTTTGCTTGAGATCTCACAGAAAAATCAACAGATTAGGGCAAAAATTCAGGTCTTCCTAATTGCATTGTCGTCAGCCTCCCGGATCAAAGAAATCCCAACCTCATCTTCACGCAAGCGCTTGTGGCCAAATGCCAGCGCCTGATGCTAATAACTAATAAGCTAATCTCAATTAACCCCCTGAATGATTCACAACTGCGTTGCATTTATTCCAGGGGTCAGGAAGCGGGGATGCAGCACCCTCTTTGGCTCTGACAGTCTGCAGGAGGACATCTACGCTTTCCTGTTTTCCGAATTCTCACCACTGCTGTGTAACAGGTTCTAGTCTTAAAAGTTAAATTTGAGTTAAATACTTTATTTGACCTCAAACTTCTAATATATTTTCATTTCAGCTGTTGAATGATACCTAAATCCATATAAACTCTTGAGATAAAACTTTTTAAAACATTTTTTTCCTATTTAAAAAAAACACCAAAAGCTAAAACCTTCTCTAAAACTAATACAAGTCTCAGTGGGGCTTTCTGAAATTTTTATCCTACTTCTTAAAAGAAAACAATTGTCCTTTAGTCAGCCTGGACACTTCATTAAAAGCAAACAAACAAACAATCAATGTAAATTTTAGGAGAAATTATTATTGCTCAACCTGTCGCAAATTCTGTACGGGTAATTTTGAATATGCAGCTATCTTAAATAATTGTATTAATAGGCACTTTTCATAAGTTTGAGGTATGCACAGCATACATGGCGGCAACGCAGAATACAAACCAGAACATCTGGGAGACACAGATGAACTGGCTGGTCTGTAACATATAAATAAATGTCTGTTGGTTATGAAAGCTATTCTTTCCCTGTTCCTGGAGCCTTAGCCCGGGTTCTGTGCCGTCCATAACACTTTAAACTGGAAATCAATATATTTTAAGTAACCTGAAGGTATTTTAGTGCCAAACCACATAAGAGAGAGAAGCTGGCAGCTAGTATTTTTGAAGCACTTGGCATCCAAGCTGGTTATTGTGGCATTTTTGCTGATCAGTAAACACAGTGTAATTTGTGACATAGAGATGATTTGCAATTAAAAACTTATTAACAAGGCACAATGATAACAAGAGGGATAAAATGCCAAGATGTGGAATTGCTTAATTACGTGAAATAGTTCTACCAAACACAGGGCTCCGCGGAACATTTTTTCCTCTCTCTAATGAACAATCAGTTCTCGCTGAATTCTAATTAGCCTCAATAACGTTGATCCCACTCAAGTATTAGTGGCAGAAAATGCAAACTGAATGTTTCCATTAAACAACTGCCTTCAGGTACAACTGTGCTGTGCAAGTTGTACAGCAAGCGACGGAACATTTGTGTCCCAGGCAATCCTGGAAAATGACTGAATTATCTTCAGAGGACAGGAGGGCGCCTGTGATCCACGCAGTGATCTATTGTCACGTCTAGCCTGTTGCCCAATCTATACCTTTCAAACAGATTAAGTCTGCGAGCTAATCCAGACCTGTTTCAAAGCCTATTTGATCTTGAAATAGGACTGAAGAATCTAACAAGAAGAGGCTTGTAGCAGATTTGCTTGTTTAATCAACATTGGAAATGCAAGAATTGGAAACTCAAGAACAGACCCCCTTCAGCACCTTCCTTTTGCCAAGATTACAAAGTACTGAAGCACATGAAAACGAGATGACAACAGTTCTAATCTGCCAAGTCTGAGCTGCTCCCCGTCCCCAGCAAGGAACAACCAAATCAAAATATGACTCTTGAGAAAGTTCTGGCAATTTTCGCGTTACAGATGCCAGATCCCTCACCCTTCTCTCTGGGTCATGTTTCGTCTTCGCTCGGGGAGGCGAGCCCTAGCCTCGTTACTTCTGCAATTCCCTTTGCTTTAGCATTCGCCGTAGCAGCAGCATCAGGCCCAGCCACCCCCTGCTGCCCTCCCCACCCTCCATCCCCGTCCCCCCCCGGCACCGGGGACGCCGCGCTCCCGGGGCTCTGGGGGCTCTCGGGGACACTCTCGCAGCGTCACACGCCGGTGACCGCGGCACGGGCAGCGCCAGCGGGTCCGGAGCTGTGGAAGGACACGTTTCACACACACACATCTAGGCCAGCCTGGGCAAAATCATCTGCGGCAAAGGAATTTCCTTCCTCTAAAGCCCTTGTTATATTTGAGGCTCCCTAAATTCTCTTCAGGCCTTTCTTAGAAAGCAAAAGCCTCCCCCCCTCATTCTCCCGGCATCTTCCCAGTGTCGCCCCATGAGGAAAGAAAACATAATGTATTAAATAGGAGTGGAGATCTAAAATGTAGGTTACAAGCACAAGAGAAGCAAGAAATAATTCATATGCTCCAATGTAGTTCCAGCACTGTTTTATTCCTGAGAGCAGGAGGGAATTAATATTTCAATATATCTATCTGCAAAATACGTAAGTGATTGGTTCATTAGTGATGTCCACAGTAATGAGGATTGAGATTTTAGTGATTTCCTAGTGTTGAATACCCTCAGTATTACAAGAAAAGTTTTAATTTTGCAAAAAAAAATTTGTTATGACAACATCTCAAATGGTGCAGAAGACAGCAGATGAAGCCCCGACACAGGAAAACATTTGCGGAAAGGGCCTTTCCCACATTACTGGGTTGGTCGTCAGAGATACTAAATTTCAAACTGAAACAAAATCAGATCCCATCCCTTTAACAAAATTCTTTCAGTCTCCAGTAACAGCATGAGTCGCTCCCTCATACTTCAAGCACTCGAACTGGAACAAAGCGCTCTCTCTTGATCTACTTTCTCCCACTCCTCCTTGCCAGCCTCTGCTTTTTTTAGTGTACTGAGGCATTAACCCCATGCAGATTTGCTGCTTTAAATGTCCCAGCAGTGAAGAGAAATGAAACACATGCTAAAAGAGGAAGAAAATCCAATTTAAGCAAAAGTTTATGAGAGGACTGAGTTTCTTTGTATTAAAAAAAAAAAGGGGGGGGGGGGTGTTGGAAAAACCCCCTCTCCCTATAATAACTTGCTATGGGTCAGACCACATTAATGGAGCGGTGAGTGCTGGAAGTCCCCACAATATGTTAAGCCTTTCCATGGAGATGGAAAATAGCTGTTTGTGTTTAATGTCACAGTCGGACATGCCTGCCGCAGAATACAGGCTTTGTTCTCCCCCATGCCGAACTGCCTCACTCCAACTCTGAAACATTTTACATAGAATATTTTTAGTTATGTAACCATACTAATGAGATCTAAATTAAAATAATTCTTCTCAAGGCCATTTCTGGTGTTCAGGCAGAAGCACAAGATGAAGTCATGCCATTTCAAAGCCATGTTATGGTTCGGAACAGTTACTGGAAAAGTGCTCCGGGGGCATTTTTTCCTGTCTCTGAGGCTGTAGGAGACATGAGCCCTTGCAGCGGTGCCATTAGCACCACGCTGCCAATTCTGCACAAGAGCTGTAAGGATCTTGCTTCAGGGTCTTTACCCGAGCGAAAGAGCAAAGCAATGGCCAGATCTCCCCAGATTTCTTACTGCAGCGACTGGTCGCAATCTCAGCTTCCTTCCACATCGAGGATGATGTAGTTAGATGGGTCAGCGCTCATTTCTCTCCATATCATTCACGAAGGCTTTCAGACTTCAGACATAACCCCCTTCCTATTGCTTTGGCATTTCAATCCCATGTGCAATTTTCTTCCTTTCTGGGTTTTCTCCAAAACTCATAAATTAATGTGCATTAGCACCTAATCTGCGTACATCTTCTACAGCCTATTCACGCTCTTGATTACCTCATCTTATCCAACCTACAGCTCATCTCCCTTTCCAAAATGTCTTACCTTATTTACCTTCCATGAGGCAATCACTTTCTCAATTTTTCTTCTCTTTTGAGGCTCAAGAACTCTTTGCCGTTCTCAATTTTGCTTTTGACAGTAACACATATGGGAAATAGAAGAGCTCACTGTTCTTAGCAGATCTCAAATTTCTTTCACACCTGGAACCATGGCATTAGCTCAGTCCCTTCCCCACATGTATATATACACCTGTGTGTGAGTGTAAGTGAAAACATGGTAATTTCTGAAGTCTTTGGCAGCATACATTTGTGTAATAAAATGCACTGACACAATAGCAACAAATGAAATGTCCAATTGACATACTCACACACCTGCACGGCTTTGCTGCTCTGGTCCCCAGGACACTGTGGGTGCTGGTGGGCGCGTTACCCAGACGCTCCGGCGTCAAACTGTCCCCGAGGAGCGAAGGGCACCCAGGCTCTGCCCAGCAGACGAGGGTTTTGTGTCCAGCTCCTTCCCCAGAGCACTTCACTGAGCATCCTCCAGGCATCAGTTTTACCGAGGCAACTGGAAAACGTGTGTTGAAGTTCACAGGCCGTGCAGCTGCTTTGGAGAAAACATCAATTCAGTAAAGAGCACAGCAAAATACACATCCTTTGATTTCACATTTTAAAATACAAAGTTTATACAACTATAAATACATATTCTTCAGCAAAATATCTACATATGCATGACACCTTTTCTGGGATATTGAAATGGAAGAGCAAAAAGGAAGCTCAATAGAAACAAACTCAAGCGAAAAAGAAGGTGAAATAGCAAAGAGGAACATGAGTAAAACTTTTTCTCCTGGCAAGTTTGTATATATCTCCTGAGGGATTTAAAAGTCAGTTTGACTCCTGTGAACTCATCCATCAGTAGGGAAACAAATAGCCATGTAGCCCACATGCCCAGCAAAAATTTGTTGAGCCAGTTATTCAGAAAGTCAGCAGCTTCTCATTTTTCATATTTAAAAACAAAAAAAGCATGCAAACAATGACTTCTGTTCAAATCAATTATTCAGCTCTATTGACTTGCAAAGTTGATACATGTCCTACAGCAGCAATTTATGACACAGAAAACCAGTGAAATTCTCTGTTGCTGATATCAGCTCTGGATGAAAACTACCAAGTACGAGACAGCCATGAACAATTGTTTGAACACAGGCTATAAAGTTCCTTCACTGCTGCAGGTGATGCCCTGTCCTTGCTCTCAGTAAGTTCTGCTATTAGCACAGTTCCCTTTGGAAAAGCATATAGAGTGGAAACTTTTTTCAGTAGCCCTATTAATGCAAAGGCTGTGACTCTGCCTCGGCATCCCGAAAGCAGAGCCGGTGGCCGGGGCAGGGCAGAGGCGTTGCCACCGCGGGAGTGAAGGGCTGCCCCCGGCCAGGACCCACACTGGGGTGTTCTCTACAGATGCATCAGGTTCTTTCAATAATCTCTGATTTCATTTTAGCAAAGCATACCATTTCTCAGGCTTGACAATGCTTTTTCCTTTTCTCTTTGTTTCAGTTTTATTTTGAGGTCTCCCCTCCAAAGCCCCCAGCAGAGCTCGGCAGGAGAAGGTTACAGAGGAAAACTGCTACGAGAGCGGAGACACAGCACCATCACGATTTGCAGTCACCTTTCACCCGCCGTTGCCATATGCTATATGACAAAGTATAACAGCTTGCTTCACTGCTTATTTTCTTTCTGTGCTACTTTTTCTCCTCCTTGTTTTTAAAAGATCGAGATGGACCCCTCGCTAATGCGAGCAAACAAAGGACTGACCAATGCAAGCGGCATTTTTCTCCTGGGCAGTCTGTTTTCATTGAGCACTTGTGTGATACAAAAATAAACCAATAACGAGACCGAAAATCAATGACAGCAAAGCTATTAAAGACACAAGGTCATGAAGAGGGCAGAAGTTCAGTTTAAAAAGTATGTGGTGCTGCAGTAAGAGCCTGCCAGTCTGGCCAGAGCAGCGAGTCACGTCCTTCCAGGCTGAAGTCCTTGGAAGTTACGGGCATTCGCTTGAAAAGATTTTAAGAGGCCAAATTTCCAGGTGGCGGATGAAAACCAGACACCGATGCTTCCCCAAGCTGGGCACCAGGACGTTCCCACATGGTCCCCTCTGCCAGGTGAATCCCAGTGTCCCTGCAGACGGGCACTGAGCGGCTGTGATGGCTTCTCCCTGGAAAGCTTTTATTTCTCCCCATCACCTCAAAACTGGGACGCTCGATGTGACAAGCGGGGTGGGCAGCCTGGCTGAGGTCCTACCTGAGGATCATCACACCCCTGAGCCGCAGGGAGAGCATGAGAAGGTCTGGCAGAGAGCAGCTTGGAACCGAAGGGTTTACTGTAGGCCACGGGATGATCGTTAATGGTATCACAGATGTTTGTGATTTCACAAATTACATTTATACTATATCATAGAATCATAGAATTGTCTCGGTTGGAAGGGGCCTTTCAGATTGTGGAGTCCAACCATCAACCCAACACTGACAAAAACCATCACTAACCCACGTCCCTCAGCACCACGTCTGCCCGGCTTTTAAATACCTCCAGGGATGGTGACTTCACCACTGCCCTGGGCAGCCTGTTCCGATGCTTGACAACTCTTTCAGGGAAGAAATCTTTCCTAATGTCCATCCTAAACCTCCCCTGGTGCTCCTTGAGGCCATTTCCTCTTGTCCCATCACCTGTTCCTTGGGAGAAGAGACCAACCCCCCCTGGCTACACCCTCCTTTCAAGGAGTTGTAGAGAGCGAGAAGGTCTCCCCTCAGCCTCCTTTTCTCCAGGCTGAACACCCCCAGCTCCCTCAGCCGCTCCTCACAAGACTTGTGCCCCAGACCCCTCACCAGCTCCGTGTCCCTTCGCAGCCGGGCAGAGCGGCTGACGGGAAGCTCTGCACCATCCCCACCAGCACTGTCTCTGCAGGGCACCACGGCCGTGCTTTCAGATCAGGCGCTGCTCGGAGCTGTGACACAACCCCTGTGTCCTCTGGGGATGGCTGCTCCCAGCACCCCCATCCCACCAGCAGCGCCAGGCACCGGCCTCTTCTGCCATGCCACGGGCACCTCGGCGGGGGCTCCGGGGCACGTTTCCTACTCACTACGGCACGTGGGAAAAGTAAGGTGGAGACATTCACGTACGTGTTCTTTCCCCAAGGAATCGTGACATAATTGCTTACAAGCATTCGCTTATCCAGTGAGTGAAGTAATTAACTACCAAACGAATCATATTAGGCAATGCACGGTCAATTACCCGCCAGTTTAGAAGAAAAGTAGTTATGTACTGCAGTAAGCTAATTAAAATTTTTGCTATTTTTCTTCTCAGATACTTAGATCAGAGTTAACAGCATAATTAACTGATTAAAATCAGAACCAAATGAAATCAAAGTCTGAAATATCTAAAATAAAAACTGCTTCTCTAGTAAAATCAGGTGAGTAACCCAACCAAATATTGCTTTGGAAATGGTTTACGTTACCTCCGAATGAAAGCACATCCTACGGTGAGGGTTTTCTGGCACAGTCACGTGGCACCAGTAAAAGTTAAGAAAATTCACAGGAAATCCGGGCATGCGGGTTGACACAGCTCGGAGCAGCGAGCGCATCTCCCTTGTATGCTTTGAGTTACGTATTTCACGATAAAGATGATGAAACACAGAGCATACGAAATCCCTAGCACTCAGCAATGACGTTTTATCCACCCCAGTGGTTTCTCAGCAGCCCCTTTTTAACGTTAAACTCTCCCGAAGCGCCGAGCAGGCCTCCCTGCAGCGCGCGCGATGCCTCACACCCCCCGAGCGCCAAGAGCAGCTTTGTTTTCGTGGGGTTTGAAGCGAGAAGCGAGGAGAACTTGACAGCAGGCTGCTAATGCAGGGCTTGCCAAAAGGTCATATTCAGTGTGATACCACCCATTTCGCAGACACTTGTCGTCTTTAGCATCGCCCACAGAGAAAATCCTAAATTTAAATGCTAAGTAGTACTTACAAGGGTGTTATAAATTCAGACTCCCACTCTGGCACAGTTTAAGGCAGCCTAATGCTGAGTTTCCTATCGTTTAAAGCTAAAACTTTGCCTGGTTTCTCCTGCTTATATATCGCTTTTCTCCCTGAGCATGTGAGAGTGGCTTTGCTGCACGGAAAACGGGCGATTCTCTACCACGGGTATCAAGCGAAAATATTTGCAGTTTGATAGCTGCCTCTGCTTTCATATGCACATCAGATGAATGGGAATCATTAAAGAATAAACTGATCGTTAAGCCAGGTTGCAGATGGGAACTGAAGAACCTCCGATAGCCGGGCGAGGCTCTCAGCAAGGCCCCGAGATGGTGATGGGGATTTTGCGCTGGGTTTTTGGCGTGTTTGGTGGGATAGAGCTGTGCTCGGTGACTCCAGGCCCCGCTCAAGTACCGGCGCTAAGTCACTGTCCCGGTGACCGCAGGGCGAACCCTGCGGAGATGATTTAATCAGGCTCAGCCCTGCAGCAGCCGGCTCCCTCCTGCCCCTCCAACCTTTGCTCTCATGCTCGGAGCATTGGGGTTTGTTTTTTTTTTCCCCCTCTTGTTCAGGCAAAGCCGACCAATTTGCAGAGTTCCCGTAGAGATGCCGCGAGGGATTTGCCAAGGTGAGAAATGCAGCGAGCGGCCCCCGGCAGACGTGCGGGTCCCGTCCCCGGCCACCCTGCTGCCCTGGGGTCTCGCTGCCGGTGGTTTCTGAGCCGTCTGCCCCTGGACCCCTTCCAGTAGCGAGCTCAACTCCTCATACTAATGACCTGCGCCTTATTAGTAAACCGCGCCGCGTCGCTGGGGGATGCAGGCTGCCTAACGCAGGCAATGTCACCTCCCACTGACAAAGGCGCTGCTCACACCAGATATGGTTATTCCGGTTATAATTCCTAAAGGCATCTAAATATTTTTAAAGTGTATTTTTTAATGAGAAAAACGCTCGTGCTTACAAGCACTCTGATAGTAGGGACACACAGCGCTTAGCACTGCTGTCAGCGTTTTCTCTTACAGTTCTTCTTCAGATAGTTCCTTTCCAACCTGCACAAACCAGTCAGTTAATGGGAAAGCGTACTGAAAAACCACAACCGACTGGGAAATTCCCAGCAAAGCGCATTCACACCCTCGCCATAATCTCACACATCCCCTTGGCAAACAGACAGGTATTTTTCAACACATCTTTCATGCATCTGTTTACTTTAATTAGTGACTACGCGTATTGCTGGCCCTATCCGAAAGTAGGAATTAAAATGTAATCCCTAAATAAAGAGGAGTCAGTTATTCCGAGACCGGAGGCTTCTCCGCCTCTCACACCGCTCTGCCCCGGGGTTTATCGGATCCTGCCACGCAGAGACAGACTCTCCTGTCAGGAAACGCCATGCGGAGCTGCGACCCAGCACCGTTCGCTCCGCTCCCGGAGCCGGGTCCAGCCGCGGTTGGTTTCTCTTGGCCCTTCCCTGACTTGGCCGCTTTTCCTGGAGCAGCGCTGCATCTGCTGCCCCCGGCTCTGATCTCTGACAGCAGTGCTCAGGTTTGCAATAGGTATAAAATGGCTCTCTGCCCCCCCCAAGCCCTGAAGAACTGCTCGCTTTGCGGGACAGGGTAAATACTTTAAAGTGGATTTTGTTCAATTCTACAGTCCGTGGGTCAACATGCTGGGTCGCTGCAGAAGTACGATCACCCATTTGTTTCATTTTAGCAACTGCTAAAATAAAATTTAACCACTAAAACTTTGAAATGACCTGAACCAATCTTCTAGAAATTTTATAATCCCTTAATCTGATGAAGCCCTTTGACCTCTGAGCATTGGATGGATTAGTGCCTTGACTGCATTTGCAGTAATTAGTCCTCAAAGGCTCACAGAAAGCAAAAAATCTCAAAATGGTAAGTTGAGTCTAAACTTTTTTTTTGTCTAGTAAAAGAAGCCCCTACCTTTTTTCTGAGGTAACGATCAATTATCCCAGATTTTCTTTTCAATTCACTTTGCATTAGGTGTTACTGCCTGCTCTGCCACTTCCCAGAGAGTTTGAAATGCAAAAATAATATGGACGTTGTTTTAAGTTTTTCATTAAAAATTATGCAAAAAAAAAAAAAAAATCACACGCATTCATGACTTCTTTCTTTTCACTTACAGCAGGGAGCCAACATTTTTTATTTCCTGGTAAACATCACAGAATATTACTGGATTTTAAATCATCTTTTCCTAATAGAGGGAGCTTGTTTTCGTCAGCAGCTGGTGAGACGTCATTAGCACAACGTCTGTTCAAGGCTTTTGCTAATTTTTTACCAACTTTGAACGATGAAAACTTTATTGATTTGGATACCTGTACCATAGGAAATACAAAGCATTTATGCCACCCTACTAGCCAGATTGCATTAGGAGAAAAATCCAGTAATATCTTCAGATGTTTTTGGCGTAGCCTATAGAAACTGAAGTCTGCAAGTTAAAAATGGGGTTAATTTATATTCCCCTTTTTAAAAAGGCTGAAACGCTACATCCCTAAGGGAAAGACTACATCCTGAAGGGAATGACTAAATCCCGAAGGGATGGAGTAGCTCCCCGGGCAGCCCGCGGCAGGCACCACCTGCAGCTCCCTTCAGGGAGAAGTTATGGAAGATGGTGAGCACCAAGCTGCATAAGATAATGTTGATTATCCAGATGATCCTGTTGGTTTATTCCTCCATCATTCCCTTATTGCGAGTGAAATGTGAATCTGCATTAGGCTCATATTTAAGCAAAAATAATTTCTGTAACTTTCAATCAGCCAAAAGGGACGTTCCAGGTGCAGGAGCCTAATGCACCTCCTGCTCACAGGGTGGTTTGCCAACAGCTCTGCCTGGCTGCAGTGCGATGGTAGGAGCAGATTCAGCCGCCTGTCTCAGACTTGCACAGATCCCTTGTGGGTCTCTGCAAAGAAATGGTTATTGCAGCACTTCAAATATTATGGATTTTATTCCAGGCTCTGTGATGGATTTGCAGAGCGACTTCAGGCAGGGCGTTTCACTGTGCTGAGCCCCAGCTGCTCCCAGCAAAAACGTGATCCCTACGTTTATAAGTCACTTTGCCACCTCCTAAGAAAAAAAACATTCAAATTCAGGCATTATCAATTCTAAACCACAGTGCACGATAACTTTGGAGGCAGTCCTCCTGCCCTATGAAGGTACCGATGCACAGACTCGACTTCTTCCCTTCTGTTTTGCTTCCCATTATCTCGCTATTCTCCAGTAACCAGCTGGAAGCTACAATTTCCATCCCAAATTGCGAGGATGAGCCGGGGCTCACTAGACCATTTCTGTCCGCAAGCCATAACAGTAAGAGAGAGGTTTGTAATCTCTGTCTCCACAACCCAGCTACAGGAATTGGAGAAATGCAGCAAAGGCAAATAAGCGAGGTCATTTGGCCAAGCCACATACATTATGAACAACATAAAGCAGAACTTTTGACATAGTTCAAATTTCTGTAACTGTGCTGGTCCTGTTCTCAGCCACAGAACAAGCTCTGACCAGTACTCTTAATTAATTCTTATCTACATCATCTTACTGCATTTATAACATCTTTAGACTGGACCTCGGAGGAAACACTTTTCATTTGCTATCGTCATGTTCATGATGCCTAGACACATTCTAAGACTGCAGCCATCTTCACAAATTAATACATTGCTCCTACAACCGCAAGGCTTCCTCATGGGGAATAACAAGAGCTGATCTACAGAAAGATCTGATTGATTAGGACTTGATTTCTTTATTACAGTGTTTGGAGAACTAAATATACATCTCCAACAAAATGAAGGTGCACAAAGCCCCAGACAGATGAAAGCTCACAAAGGAGCCTTTATGTTATTTTGGCATTAGGCTCATCTTGTGCGTACCTGTTTTGTGTTAAAAGCACCTTTTTATTCCAATCTGATACAGCACACGCAACATCTGGCCTTGCTCAGATGCCTGGTCATTCTCAAAGCAATTTTTCACAGAAGCAGAAACATTTGTTTTGCAGCTACCGAATGATCAGGCAAATTTCCGTGGTCACGGAAGAAGCCTGCCTATGGATTGTGGATCTCGTAATCTAAATTGCACTGCACTATACCACTGCCTGAAGAGGGGAGAAATTTAAGTTAAATCAGAATTCTTCCCCATTCCTTTTTTGGGGGCCTGAAGTTTCCTTAAACAAACCGAGAAAAATTATTCACTGAATGTTTTCAAATGTCAGAGCCAGCAAAGGAGGGGATCTTGCAGTCTGTGCTGTTTGAAATTAGTAAAGTACTCATCGAAGTTATCCAGCCAGGAAGCACGTGGGGATTTTGGAGGGCAGTTTCTTCCCACCGTGGGCTGCTCTCCCAGCACACCCAGCGTGCGAGGAGTCACCCAGCTGGGACACTGAAGCATTTTCTATTCTCAGTCATATTGTTTTCAGCTCATAAAGTAGGACTAGTATCAATCCTGTCTGACATACCTGATTACCCCTGAAGACAGGTCATCTATCATCCTACAAAATCCTGAAAAATCCCAAGATACCATAAATTCAGTCCTCCCAGGACCCCTCTCTGGTCCCCCCTCTCTTCCTGGGGACAGATACCTCTGTTTCTAGCTGGGAAGTTTGTCCTCACCTGGACTGGGTCTGCCATCCTCTCTCCTGGGAAGGTCAACAGATAAACCCCTCTGCTCTTCATCCATCTTTCTTGAGGATGCTCCTGGAGAAGCTGACACCTGCCTGCTGCCTGCCCTCCCGAGCAAATCCAGCCCGAAAACACTTGTCCTGAAGGTGGGGTGGACATCTTCAACGGGGCCAGCCTCGCTGCATCATCTAGATTCAGGGCTTTATATCACAACGCCAGCACAGGTTGCTGAGAGCTTGAGTGGTTGTAGGACATGAAAAAGGTGAACCCTGCTCTTCTGGCAGGAGTCAGTGGTGCAGATGGCTTTTCAGATTTCCCACTGGGGGGGAAAAAAAGTTGGATAAACTTTTAATATAGCAGTATCTGTAATTTGTATTGCAATATCCATATCAAAAACACTTGGACTAAACATTTACAAATAAAAGGCATCTAGCGTAGATGCTTCTTAAGGAGCATAAGAGCAGAGAAAATTTTTTCTTCAGTGGTGACTGACTCACTAGTGTTTTGCAGGTAAATCTCAGATCATAAAATGAAAGCGTGAGCTTCATTGTAAAACCTCTCTGCACATGGTAGTTATTACATTTCAGGTTTTCCATGTCATTCAGTGCCGAGGAGGACAAGAAATCTTCTTGTTGTTCTCTAAAAACCCAAAGTCCCAAAATTCATTATTGGAGGCAACAACTCTCCTTTGAGCACTGTGCGCAATCATTCCTTTCTCCAGACCCCACCTGGATTTAGTTAATGAAAGTAAAACTTCTAGGAAATATCTTTTAAAATCAAAGAAACTGTTGAAGATGGTATTTAATTTTATTGCAAGCAGTGTCCTCTATTTGTTAAATTGAAAAGTATCTTCACCTGATACTTTGGAAATGAAGTCATGACCTTTAATAACTCCATTTAGTCTAAATGAATAAATAGAGCTAGAAGTGAATTGAAAGTCTTTCCAAGTGCTAACCAGAGTATATCCTATATATCTTGCAGTCATTAATAGCTGATGAATTCAGCTAATAATGTCAGAGGACATTGTCAAGGTTGATGGACCCAAAACTTGTCCTTGTTTTGACAGAGCTTCCGTAGGAGAGGGCTCTCTTAGGGAAAGCAATTACCCCAGAGAGTGAGACTGGTTAATGGTGGACTTCTTCAAGAAGGTTTGGATGGATGGGCAGTGGTAGATGGATATAATAGGACTTTCTATATTTTTTTTTTATTTTAAAAGCACAAATTGTGATTCACCCTAATTTTCTGTTCTGGTTATTTGCCAGTATTCAGTGACAACGAGTATTAGCACAGCCCTTTATGACTCCCCATGGTGTCATGAACAACAGAGTAGAGAAAACTCCTCCAAAATTTTGTCATTATTTGTTCTCTGGTCTTCACTTTCTTAACCTTCTTTCACCCAGGCCATTTTGAACTACTTTTCAAGGACTATGGACAAGTTTCCCTTCCCAGAAACACAATCCTAAATAAAAAGGAAGTTCAAGGATTATAAAACATAGTGTGTTGATGGAATGCCTTTCTGACTTGCAGCAGAGTACAGTTTTGGTGTTTCTGAGAGCTCTGGGGGTGACTGAAGGGAGTGCTCTGGGGACAACGGCAGTGCCACCGGGGTGCAGCCTCCTTTAGGAATGAAGGCTGCACCTTGTGTGGAAAGGGGGGCAGAAGGGAGCAGGCACCACTGCAGGGAAAGGGGAGAGAAAGGAGATCCAGCGAGAACCAAGCACCAGCCTGTTGCGATGCTACGGGGTGAGTTACTGCCACGGTGGGGAAATTCCTGCTCCAGCCGCGGGGCAGCACCAGCACCCATCCACACAGACAAATATTGGGTGCGCAGGTTAAATTTGAGCTGATTGCATTGTTTCATTTGAGATGCCACCTTCTCTAAAGCAGTTTGGCACCTGGTAAGGGGCCCCAGCGAGGAGCTCGGCAGCGCCGTGCAAAGGGCTGGGCACGCACGTGTGTACATCTGCCTTCGGCTCTCCTCGACGTTCATTAGATTAATTACTGCCCGGAACCGCCTCAGTATCTCCACAAGGATTGAAGCGGTGCCCCTGCAGCTGACTGCTGGCACACGGCTGCCGTAGGGCGGAAGCTCACGGTGGCACCGTTGGGTTCTCACGCGCGGCAGGCACCCCTGTTCCTCCGCTGAGCGCTTAAATGCATCGCCGCTGGTGGCGTTTGGAAAACATTTAATACCATTTGAAAATAAATAAATGTGCAGGCCCTGAGGAAACCATCACTCAAGAGTAACAAAGACAAACTAACTACAAAGATTAAGCTAAGATGACAAGTTTAGAAGGATACACTGACAACTCAGATAAGGTGAAGTGCGAAACTCCAATGTTAGTAACATCAACTCACCTGAGTATATCGCCAAGATAGCGCCTGCTAATCCAACTTTCTATATTTAGCACAGTGACCTGACTTCAACCAGATATTCACATCTCATTAAACCCAACGGGATTTAAGCGCTTATCCAAGTGCTTCACTGACTGTGGGTGGCCTGTTCATATTCTTTAATGTAACTGGATATGAATTGCACTGCTAAATCGGGGACTATGATTGGAATATGGACTTTAAAAATAATCTACATTAATCTAGTGGACCTTTCTATAGAAAAAACAACATTCATTTTGCCAAATTTTTAATCTAAAGCCACTTTATTTGTCAGGGAAATAAGAACTGCAACTATAAATCACTCGGCATTGGTATGGAAAAACAAAAGATACTGGACATGTTTGTATGTTTTTCATATTACTCTCTGCAAGATAAGGTCCTACTTTATTGTGAGTAATCTCTACCTTGATCTTCCCAATGAAATAAAAAGTCTGGGTAAAGTCAGGAGGAAAAAATGTATTTGTAGGGTTATTGAAGAATACTAAAGAAGGAAAAAAATGGAGCACAAAGAGTACAGACTGTCGGCATGAAAACTGTGTTGGTGTTCGTTGCCTTCTGATTCACAACAGAGTGCAGCGAAGAAAAGCAGATGAGGCAAAAATACTGAAGTACTTTGATTCCATTACAGAGTTGTAAATATCTATTATTTTGCAGTTATGTGGTCAGAGGAAATAAATCTCAAGAAGGGTGTCACTTTACTCCTTTTTCTGTTTTCCTTTTCCTACTTTCAGGTGTAAAAATGAAGTATAACACCTACAAGCATGAAAAACCCGCAGGAGCGCTCATTGGAGCAGTGCCGGTGCTCCAGCATCCCTTCAGTGCCCTGGGGAAGTGGGGCACGAACACCTCCCTGGGGCCGCCCTGCTGCTTCCTCCGAACCATGCCGCACCTGTACAGGGTCTCCAAAAAAAGCTTATTTAGTATGGAAATCAGCTTTCCTATTTCCTTACCAGAACAGACTTTCTCTCTTAAAAAAACGGAGTAAAATGTGCAAGTCAGCAGCTTTCTGGACTTGCTTCTGGAGTCCACAAGTTTGGATTTTTTTTAATGACATGATAATGTCATCTAGAGGATGGTCATGTGGGGGAAAAAGCTATGCACATGGAAATACGCAGGAATTTTGTCCTTATAAAGTGAAGATTTTTCTCATGTTTTGCCCTACGAAAGGACTCTTTATGGAGATTTAAATTTTGTGTCACGCGCTAAACTGTGAATATGTTATAACTTGAACTTTTATACATCAGCAACCATTAAAGATATTGTTTTGAACTGGCAACTGTTAAATGTCGTTATACGACGTGCACTCTAATCAGTTAAATCACAGGGGCCAGATTCTCATCTCGATTGCAGTATCAACTCAAAGTAAATCCATTATTATAGTGGGGAATTACTTTAGACCTACATGAGCACAGCTGAGATTAAAACCTGGCCCCTGTTTTTCAAGCTCTAATGAAGTTCAATTGTACAGAGTACTTGAAAGACTTTTTTTTTTAGTCTGTAGTGTGTACAATCAGGAACATTGGTCATTTAAAAGATAAAAAAGCTAAATACAAAACCTGAACATATGTAGATGTTTAGGCCACCGGGAATAAAATTCTCCAATTAAAATACTAATAAATGCAGAATATCCCCTCCCTTAATTAATTGGTTGAATAAACAGTGAGACTAGGTGAAATACTTCTGTGATTATTTAACAGAGAAAAATCAAGAAGGTTGACTGAATAACAATTCCTCAATTAACACACAATGAAGAACATTTGAGTTTTAATTAATCCTTATTGGTACTGCAGTAACTTCCACAGAGAATCTATTCCGACTCATTTCATGGGCAGGCCTTTCAAGTTTAGGCAATTTCAACATTTGGTGCCCAATATAAATCTACTTATTAAAACTGATAGAAATACACGGGATTAAAATCAGACACAAAGGGCAAGTACACTTTGGGAGTTAATTTCTCCACACAGAGCGTCGCCGCTGTTGACAGAACACGGCACCGTTTAGTTCCTTGCTTAGATTTTCTATTACTGTTGTTGTTATTTTGGGGGTTAAATCCTTTCTTGCAAATGGTCAGGAATAGATAATCTGGCCCGGGCTGAGCTGGGGGGTTGGACTGGTAGCAGCGCTGGGGTGAGGGTGCTGTGCTGGGGGGGGTCAGAGACAGGCAGGAGGGGGCTGCGCAGACCCCCGGCACCTCGGCATTTGTGGCAGACGCGCTGCGGCATCCGCGCGATGCTGGCACCGTCCCTGCCCCTGCACACCTCACCGCCGCCACTTCTCCTCCAGATGGCTCCCGGCGGGAGCAGCTCTTACAAGGAAGCCTTATAAAATTTAATACCCTTAACTAATAGGTTGCCCCAGAAGTTTATTTAAAAGTCATATAAATTTAATAGAGTTCACTATTTTATCAAAGGCGTATAATTTTCTATTGCGTTCTTCAGAATCACCCAGAACACCTACGGCTTTGCGGCTGTCACCCATACACCTTTTCTGAGTTAGGAGCTGCTCTGCAAGGGACCATGAAAGGCAACTAAAGATAGCAAAACTATTTTCAGTGGGCCTAAATTCACAACAAAGAGCTCCATGCTTCCACCAGGAAAAAAAAATGAAAACGTCCACCAGGAAAAAAAATGAAAATGACTGATCTAAACCCAGGGTTTTCTACCGAGCTCTGTACAACCCATTCCGCTCACTAACATCCAAAATCTGTCAAACACCCCATCACGAGGGAGCAAGCCTGCCATCAAACAAGCAAGAAATTAATAATTTTTATTTCTGTTTTCTGTTGACATGAACATGGGTAGTCTAATGGAACAAATATTTAGACATGCTTAATGACAACACTCATTTTACAGGTAGGACTAGACAATAGATATTTTAAAAGACCTTTCAAATAAGATATAACAACTCAATAACTAAATCTTGTTTTTATGAAAAGCACCCGCAGCAGTTTTGCTGTTGTGCTGCATTTCAATTCTCATACCAATTTTCAAGTTGTATGTTATGAAGGTTAACAAAATACCTTCTTGTCCTTCAGTGATATAGCTGACTTTTTTTTTTTTTTAAAGTTCTGATTTTTCATAACCTTAATTTCCTTTTCTTGCAATACAAAAGTATTTATGTCTGGACTTACAGCTATCTCACAAAAAGTCTTTTTATATTGTAGATTGGATGAACAAAGGGAAGCTCAGGGAAGTCTGTGATACATCGCGCTGCTGATCCGATCTAGAGACAGGATCACGCTGGTGCTGGACAGGGATGGGCAAGTCTGGAGACTGGAGATCTCCTTATCTCCTTCAAACCCAGCAAGGTGGGTGCTGTTCCCCTCTTGACACATAGACAATTCTTGTGTTTTTCTTGGCTCTGATCTTCCGTTATTACCATATGTTCGCTTAGGGCTAAGACATGCTTAAAACAAGTCAATAACATATGAAATTCAACACCATACTAATTTCATAAACAAAAGTAGGATGGTCAACAGAAGAGCAACAAAAGTCTTCAGAAAAGCCACAGAGAACACACATTCCCCAAGCCAAAGCAAGCTTGGAAAAGAGCCCATTTAGAAATGAAAAGCTCTTGTTTGTTTAGCTCTAGATGCTGCATCCCACTTACCCTATTTCAGACCCCGTGTGGAGAGAAGCTGTTGGGTTTACCAGGGGTCTGCTCCCCTCTCAGTGAGCAGAAACATCCCCCTGAACCGGCTGCCGGTGGCAGCACCCAGCACCTGTATGGGGGTGTGCAGGGGGGGCAGAGCCGCCTGGGCGGGCGTTTGTGCGCACTTGTTGGGTTCCTGGAGGTTCTGTAACACGGGCCATTCACACGAGCTTGGCACGAGGTGGAAGGGGAAGACTTAACTTTTGTGTCCGTTTTTTTCCAGGACAATGCAAAACCTCGTAGGTAGCTCTGATCTGGCCTCTCGGTTCGACTCCACTTTAGATCCGTGAGAGCAAGGCAAGGGGAAATACAAAGATCCAATGGAAGGAGTCGTCTCTAGCTCCCTGTGAAGTCCCTGAGACTTCCCAAGCTGCATTTGTCAAATGAATTTCTTTATGCTCTGTCTATGCACAGCTGATACCGTTGTCTACAGCAAACACACAGCAACGCGCGTGCCTTCGCAGCCGCCTGGGAAGGCACCCTGTGCCCAGGGCAAGGGATGGGCGAGGAGAAGGCCAGCCAGAGCAGATATATGGACCAGCAGCACCCAAAAAGGGCCCGTGGTGAAGCCTCTGGGCAAAGCCTCATGTCATGGATCCAGGGCCCCCTCTCCTCACCTTTGGGATATATCCCTTCAGTTACAAGGAAATTAACGCATATTTTCACGCTGGTCAGAGGATTTACCCGCTGCAATCATCCTTTCAGACCCTTCAGCCTGGCAAAAGCGCTGGCAGCCATCGCTTGCCACGGTAAGAGCTGGCCACACCATGGCCATGCCGAGGGCCACGCCGCCTCCCATCCCAGTGGTGAACTTCGCTGCTGCCTCTCACAGGGAGCCCGAGGCGGGATGTGGGAAGTGGGAGCCATCAAACCAGGTGGATTTCAGTTCACTTGTTCCATGCGAGGCCTCCTATTTGCACAGCTGCAGCTCTTTGCTAAATATGAGCACTTTCTGAGGGGCTCAGCATTTTCACCTCACTCTTTTTTACAGGAAACCTAATGCCCAAATGGGAAAGCTGAAAATATATCCGCAGTGGGGAGTGGAAATATATGAATCAAATCACCCCTTCGCAAAAAGGGGCTTTTATACAAGAAATGCCACCGCAGATTTTTTTTTTTTTTTTTTTCCCCCTGTTCAGGGGCATGTTTGCATTTCAGATGAAAAAGCCCGTCTCGTAATCAAATAGGAACCAGAACAACATGGCTTCCTCGAAGGCGTGCTTGTCTAGACAGCCCATCAGCCGCCCGACCGCAGGCCGGGCCCGGTGGCAGCGGCAAAGCCGTGAAAACTTCCCCTTGCGCAGCCCGTCCCCGAGCCGTCCCCGCGGTGCAGCCCTGGTGCTCGGCGGGTGCCGTGAGGGGACGGGGAGCGGCAGCGACCCAGCGGCGGGGGGAACTGCCCCCTGCCACCGCCTGTTCGGGCAGCTCCTTCCGAAACCTAATCACAGCCCTGACCGAGCTCCTTCAAACGGCCATCAATTACGGTTGGCAGCGGCACCACAAAATCCTTCCTAAAAAAGCCTGAACTTAGTCATTATGCCTCGTTAAGAGCCCTGCGATACTAAAGCAAGAGCTGTGCGGAAGCGTTTGCAAGCAGCAAAACACTTGAAATCCATCCTCAACTGTAATTTGGTAAAGATCAAGCACGAGGACATTTATTGGCTTTTCTGGGAACGTAACCGCTTTAGGAAGGACGGCTCGAAAAGCTGCCGCGCTTGAAGCGTGCTGTGCCTCCGCCGCCGCGCAAACACCGGCTTGGTCTCCCCAGTTCGCGCACCCGCCTGCAGCGGGGAACGCTGGCACCGCTCCCCGGCTGGCGTGCTGGCCGCAGCGCAAGGGGGATTAGCTTTATAGGCATATGCTACTTAACTGATTCTTTAAGAGCGCTCTCACAGCCATGCTAGTCTCCGTCTAGCTTTTTTTTTTTTGCTTATACATATGCAAAACATACCGAGTGATTTATCCCACACCCTTCCCTGCTTTCTTGTCCTACCAAGTTCTGCGCAGGTTTTTTAGCAGGCGAGAGCAGCAGCCTGTGTTGAATTACTGAGCCCATAAAAGCCTATTGAACTTAATTTTTTCAAATTAGTCTAAAAAAAATACACGCTGTTGAAGTGGGAGCATTTTTTCACCCTCCCCCCCCCCCCTTGTTGCCTTAATCCTGTTGGATGGTTTAATTTCAAAGCTTCGTTTTGCTTATCTTTCATTTCTAACTCCTATACCTGGACACCCCCTTCCCCATTCTTCATCTGGAGTGCAGTGATTTCTTCATTATTATTTTCTTTCAGTAACACGACTCTCTGGAAGAGCTGAACCCGTGCAGAGCTGCTTCAATAGTTTAACACGCAACTTGGCGAACGTTAAGCGATACCTGTGCTAACATCTTGTCAAATTTAGTCACTTGTAAAATATCTTTGTGCATCCCATAAACATTCTGTAATAGAAATATGAGGTCAGGCACATATAGTTTAGGGGCCCTGAAAAGGGAAATAAAAATCACAAAACTATCTCAAAAAAAAAAAAAAATCATCTTAAACATTATCAGGCAGGGTAGTTCTAAGCAAATGAAGAGATCTCAGGGAATCTCTGTCACACATCCTGCACAGCTTTCACAGAACTGGCTGCGGAGTAAATCGCTTTGTTTCCTACAAGCAGAGTATTAAGGCAAAGCGTAAGGAATGAGAAGGACACACCAGGACTGGAAAGCAACCTGCCAAGAACCTCAGGTGTTGTTCCCAGTGTTCCACTCGGGTTTGGGCTGAGGTTTGGCCTGGAGGAACCTGAAGCGATGGGAGGGTCTCAGGCCACGGACAACCAAGAGCTGGCTGATAGCAGTGACTGGCTGGCGCAGGCTTGGCACAGGATCTGCGCAGGTTGGTCTGCTGAGACTCTGAAAAATCCCATTTCCCTGTTAACAGCACCTGGAAGTGGGGGAGTTCCAATAGGGAATAATCCTTTTCAACACCCACACCCCTCCCAAAGAGAAACAACGCTCCTGTATTCACAGCCAGGGATTTGTGTCGTGTTATGTCATAGCTACAAAGATTTTTCCAGACTCAGTCAGGTTTGAATGATTTATTATCGGGTGAATTTAGGAGCAGTTTCAGTGTGCAGAAGTCTCCCTTTTGCAGGGAGTCTGCAGACGCAGTCTGCAGAGAAAGCAAGAAATTCAGACCCTGGGAGACTGGAGCTGCGAGAGAAGGAGATTAAATTCCCTTTGTACTTAGTCATGTCCACGAGGAGGGAGGGATGCTCCAGAAGTTTCAGAAATATTAAAAGAACCTGGGTCCAGGCCCAGGGGGAACCTGTCATGGCTTGCCAACTGGGTCACATAGGTCAGAAAGGATTTATCTCCATCTATAAACCTTCATGATAACATGAAACAGCTTGTGAGGAGGATTTCTGTTTTATTTAAGTGTGTCCTCCAGCTGCTCCTTAGCAGCAGAACCGCATTCCTGTGAATCCTGCCTGTAAATGATGCAGCTCTTTGCGTGACCAGAAATTGTAAAGAAATCCATGTAAGGGCGGACAGGCAATATTGAATGCACAAAATCACTAACGTATTTTATATCCTGTTTTAAGGCAGAAAAGAGCCTGTGTCTGGAAGAATTTTGTTGGCCCATCCAAAAGGCTGATCTCAGCGGAGGATGCAGGGCTCGGTCCCGGGCACCCCGCAGGTACCTCTCCTCTTTGCACTTCCTAAGGCTGTTGTTTCAAGATGCGGTTCACACACTGTTCCCTTTTGCGTGAAAAGAGCTGTTTCCACATTAACTCTATGAAACCTGATGCTTTGGTGACTGGTCGTCAAGCACAATCTCAGAGGTGAAGCATTGGGGGACCAACGGCATGTTATCCACAGAAAATGACGTGATCGGCTCTAACCAGGAGACATGCACTGACAGCAATATTCCGATGGTAGCTTAGGTGCAAGATAACAAAATATCTCCAGAAGAAGCAGTTAAAGGGATCTGGTGTTCCACCAAAAAGCTTCAGCTTGAAGAAATATCTATGGCTTCACTCAAAGGTTTGTGAGAGTGTAACGTCTGTAGGGTTCCACGGACAAAAGGGTTTATGACAGCTGCGTAAATCACTGAAATAACTGGAGATACTACAATACTGCATCTGAGAAATGAAATGTTTGACCTAGGTTTGAATGCCAGCCATCATATTTAATAACTATGGTGAGCCTATTTATTTCTTCAGCTTTCCCAGCATCCGTGGCAGTGCGCTCTACTTTTCCTGTGTGGAAAAAAGCGGCATTTTTTTGTAGACTACCAAGCTGTTAGGCAGCAGATTAAATTATCAACCTCTAGTTTTGGCAATACATCAGACACATGAGTATTTGTTCCTTATCCTTTTCCTCCCTATGGTTCACAATCCCAAGCTGGGGGCACAGCACGCACACAGCTGTCTACGTCTGCATAGACATAAGCCCTCCCTGGTGAAGCACAAAGAGAAGACCTTTAGAAGAGGGATTGCCATATCCATTAGTTATGTTTAATATTTCTGCACTGTCAAGAAACCACGAGGAAAGAAATTGCAACTAAGTTCCATCAACAATCACTGCTGCTGCACCCTTTTACAACACATCACTCAATCTCAAACCTCATTTTCTTAAACCTCTTGTTCTTCTCATTCTGCTGGTAGCTACACTATCATTCTCATCAACATGTGGGACTCCTTTCTGTGGTTTACAAGCCCCAAATTAATCAGCTTTCTCAGCTTCCCTTACCAGCATCTTGCCCCTTAAGACAGCAGTAACAACATCCCACTCACTGTAGGTAACGGCTGCAAATATCCACAGAAACAAAACCCAGGAGCAAAGCCCTTTTGGTAAATGGAACTGAATGATTCATGCCTCTTAAAGCTAAAAAATCTAAAGGAAAACAAATTAAACACCTACTTAGAAATTAGAAGGTTTTAGGCCCTAGCAACAACAAAGCATACAACACAAGTTTTGATTTTAAGGACCTGTTGGGCTCCATCCCCCAGCCACAGCGCTGCTGGACACGGACTGGGGCTGCCACCCCAGCCCCAGGAGGAGCCACGAGCCCCAGGCTGCGGGGACTCACGGGGACACAATCCCATCTGCGCTCCTCCGGGCAGTTTGCAGCACTTGTCTCAAATCCCACCCCTCCCCCAGGCTGAGTTCAGAGGAGCCTGAATTTTGTAGCCAGAAGAGACTCCAACGTTTCATGAAATACCGAGGAACGTCAGCGAAATTCCTGGCAGTGACGCAGAGTCACGTTTCTCTCCACCTGGGACACCTGGTGCACCTTCAGGCTAAATGTTGGGCAGAGGAGGTAGAGCGTGAAGAAAGGCTTGAGAAGACTCATCTGCAGATTTTAACCCCTACAGCCACTATTCATCTAAAAGATTTGCATTGATTTTCCTACAGCATAAGAAGAGCCACTGCAGGTCACACCAGCTCTCTCCGCTCTCCCTGTGGTGCCCAGCGCCTTCCGCAGAGACCCAGGGAAGGGTGGCAGGGCTGGGACAACCTGTCCACAGCCCCGGTCACCTGGATGGATGCAGGAACTCTGTGACCTGTCTCTAAGACCCCTTGGCTTTTCTTCCACCGGGTTACCCAGATCCCTCCTGAATCCATGTCAGCCTTCAGCCTCTGTGACACCCTCTGGGAAGAGGGTCTACAGCTGCAGAGCACGCTCTGAAACCGCTGTGGTTTGTCCAAAACTGCTAGTTTTATTTGCTAACTCTTAGTTCTACAGCACACACTGGTTTCCTGTGAATCATCTCCATGAGATAGATGATTTTATAGACCACTTATTCCCCATCAGTCATCGCTCTTCAAGGCTGAAAAGCCTTAACTTATTCAGATGTTCCTTTAAAAAAGTAAATAAAAGTGACACAACTTTTGTCCTCAATAGCTCCCTTTTTCACTTCCAGAGTCTCTTATTTAATATAGGAGTATCCAAGATACATCAATGGCATAACCATGTATTCTATACTCTTTTCCTTCCCTTTCCTAATTTTCCTAATCCTCTGCATGGTTTGTGAGCACCTCCGAGCACCGAGTTGACATTTTTGTAAAACTATCTCCTGCAGCCCTGAGATCCGCTCCTTCAGTGGAACCAGTCAACCTAAATCCCATCCCTGTTTTTCTACAAGTCAGGCTGGATTTCTTTTCCCTTTTACATTAATTTTCCATTTATTTACACTAAATTTCACCTGCCCTTTCATCGCCTAGTCATTTGGCATTAGGAGGACCTTCTGCATTTATTCACAGTCAGCTTTTACCCTCGCTGGCCTGGTTAACTCAGTAACGTCAACAAACTTTATCATCACTTCCAGATCAGGCACGTCTCGCACTGCGCATCCCCTACCCTGCTGTTTAGAAAACAGCAGCGTTGTCAGGGTTAAAGCGCGTTGCTCCATTGCTGCAGCACAATTACATCAGCAGCAGCAAAAATGCAGACTCTGCAGATTGCTACCTCTTCTCCCAATGTCATTTCATTAATTAGACCTTACGTCACCACAGTGAAAATAGTTTTGCGACCAAGCAAATGCATCGCTTTAAAAATAATTACATAAATTACATCAATTTTATCCCTTATTGCGTTTCTTACACCTCTCGTGGTTTTAACTTCATGGTAAGACATACCTCTTAAACTTTACTGCGCTGGTTTGGCAATACTTGGAATCAAATATTGATCTCTCTCATCATGTTCTATGTCTTTTTTATGGCACACTTGAAGGATAGCATCACCTCTGTGGAGGAGGTGCTGCTCTCCATCCATTGCCTGGGCTGAGCTCCGGGCAGGGGCTCCCTCTCTCCTGGCTCCTCGCGGAGAAGGGAAGTGACGGAAGGCACTGCCCCGCCAGCATGCCGTGTGCCATCATTCCTCCAAGAGAGCATCACCAACAGGCTCTTCCCTTTCCGTTATCCCTACAATCAAAATATTACCAGTGGCAGCAAGGTGGTTTTGTTTTTTTTTTTTTTTTTCCTGATTGGATTATAAACCGAAAATGAATTTACATATATTATATTAAGCCAAAAGGGAAAAATTAAAAGTAGACCTTGAATAAAACAGGATGTCTCCTAGTAGGTTAACAAAGATGATTCATTAAGGGGTGATTGAAGAATATGGAAACAACTTTCGGCTAAATATTTCATTCCAGCTGAGACTTTAATCAAGCTTCTAAAAAACATCTCCTAAGGCTTCACAAGTTGCTGAAGAGATTTGCATAGGTAAAAAGCACAGCACGGAAAATAATTGGTTTTAAAATGTCAATAATAAATATTTTCATTCTTAGCCTTTTCTTTTTTGTGAAGACAAGTTTATGGTGTTTGTAAGACTACTGCACTGTGTTTGGAAAAATCAAAGAAAGAGGTGAATAATGAAAACACAGCACTTTCAATACATAACAAAAACAAAAAGCAGACTATTTATGTCATTATCAATCTCATATCAACTCTTATAACCCAGCAAAATTCCAATTTCTGCCATTCTGCGTATCTTCCAACCGTTCTGAATGAACAGAACATGTTTTTACAATAGGACTGGATTAATTTTTACTGGTTGGTAAACTGATTCCCATGAATTACCATGCTTCAGTTTTAAACCTAAACCCACAATTTTGTCGATGTCACAAAAATGCTACACAAATCGATGAATAATAACAATAGTACTTAATATTTCCTTAGCTCTTTACAAAAGCACCCAGCCTGAATCTCCATTACACTGTCCTGTTGCACACCCCTCTCCAAAAGGCTTCATTTTCACTCCTTCAAGATTCCCTAAGAATGTGAAGATTCTGAAATGAGTATCAGTTCCTAATCTTTAAAGCAATTTTCAAACATTAATATTTTATTATAAATACTGAGTAATCTCCCAAAGCAATGAGAAGAGCTGGAGTGAACAAAATCCAGTTTCGGCCAGGCTTTGGGAGAGGGAGAGCTGTGTCGCACGTGGGCAGGCTCCCAGGGAACTGGGAGCTCCACTGTAACCCTGACACATTCTCAGAAGAGGATCTGAACCAGCGCAGACTCGGAGGCAGACGAGCAGAAGCGATTCCCCTGGTGGGAGCACGCAGTGGGGCTAGGGCAGAGCCAGGGGATGTCTGTGGGCACTGGCCATGACTTTCTCAAGGCTGAGGCATCCTCTATGGGATTTGCATATTCAGCACGCTTCTTACTGCCTGATAAACCCAACTTGCCATGAGTTGACAACAACTTTTAATCTGGCAAGTCGGTGCTGGCCAGCCAGCAGCCTTTTCTCCAAAAACCAGGAATACATCTTGAAGGCAATGCAACTCTGGCAGCTTCCTCATCCCCTTCAGGTAACTGCTTCTGAGGACTTTGACCAGTTGCCTGGCAGATGCAGTCTTCTTCACCACTTCTGGTTTTGTGTATACCGCTATTTTATACTGCATTGCTCGTAATCCAAATGATAGTTTTCATGATTCAAATTCCTAGTTTCTTTACAAACATGTTACTTTTCGTCTCTTAGAAGTAAGACCCTGCTCCCCACTCTTTTGCTGTGCCCAACAGTCTCATGACAAATGGGATGGTTTCGTGTCGAACATCCTCCTGCTGCAGCAGGAGGTTCATGGTCACGCTGCCACCTCCAGCACATCTCACACCCACGATCTCCACGAGCAAGATTAAGCTGTAACCATGCACACAACAAGAAATAGGAGGGAAGCATTTATGCGATAGAAGTGTAGTCAAAAAGTACTTGGAAGTAATTGCTTAAAATTAGATGAGAAAAGCTAATGCGGTACAACAGCTACAGAGACTCTCCCAACCCCAACAGGTTTCCCAGCAGAGGTTGCATTGGTGGGATCTGCTCAAGCTGAGCGATGCTGTGCTAAGACCAGCCAAAATTCCCTCTTCCCAAGTCATGTGCCACACGGACACAGTACAACAGGCATGAAGGGAGCTCAGCTGCAAGCGGGAGATACTCTCAAGAACAGCACGGGGTGTCTCCGGTGCTGATGTATACACTCGCCCGAATGGAAATGCTTTCGGTCTGGCCCTTTTCACTTTTAAATTGTTTATACAAAATTATCTGTTACAAACAATGCAATGCAAAGATAAACTTTAGGACATATGGGTCTGAGAAATCACCTCATCCTGAATTCACAGACAGAAGAACAAACCCTCCCTTATAAAAGAACTGCAAAAAAAATTAATCTGGCCTGATGAAAACCTAAACACAAATCAGCATGAGCAATTCTGAAAGCATCATCAAGCACAAAGAAATTCCCCAGTCAGAGAGGTTCTCATCCCGCCTTTCAGCCATAGGAAAACCAGACATTCACAAAGCCAAGGCATGTTCTGTTTTTCAGACAATACACATCATTTCATGGCTATTTTTTGCAGAAAAGTTTGAATTCTCCACAGGTTTTAGACGTGAACATGCAGAATTACTTCCCCAGAATTGAGTCATTAGCTTTTATAGATCCAGTAGCAACACTTTAAAATAATGACCAAGCCATTATTCATTCCCATGGCATTTATTTTAATAACATTAATCATAATGAACTCATTTGGTTTTAATGCAGGTGTCATAAGGCCTTCTATAGAATTCCTAGGGCATTAATTAGCTGGGCCATTATTTTTATTATTTTTCTAAAAGTTAATCTAAGGTGCTGGACTGGCAGAACCTGGTGAAGTGTTCTCTGTTTACCCAGGGAACAAATACAAATCACTTCTCAAAGCGGAGCTGCTTTTTGGGTGGATTTTGATGGGATATGGGGTCAGGAATCGTTTCCCGTCCCAGTGCCCAGCCGCGCAGCAGGGCCCCGGGCGTCGCGCTCCATCCCCGCAGCTGAGCAAGGCGTCCGGCCTCCGGCTGCTGCCTCCCTCGGCCCCTGCGGACCCGAGCCCAGCATCGCTTCTGGCATTCAGGTGCTGCTCTGATCGTAACAACTGCTGTATAAGTGTATATATATGCATAACCCTTCTTTCCCATCCTTGGATATCTTGCCAAGAATCTCAGGAGTGGTGCCAAACCCTGTATCTTTGCAGGAAGCTGTAAAATGAACCTCTGCTTTCTTTGGGCTATTTTTTAATCAAGCGTGTTCTGCGGAATCAAAGCTGTGAGATGTTATCTAAAGAGTATACCCATGCTTGGAATATTCATTCTCTTAAAAAGATAAGCAACGCAGCTGATCCGGACTCTTCAGTCCCTAATCCAAACACTGCCTTGGCCATAAATATTTGTGTTTCAAAGCTCCTCGCATTGCCAGGAGCTAGCAGGGAGGAAAAAACCATACTGGACTATTAAACTGAAGACTAGAAATTCTGAGAGAGAAACCTTCTCTTTAGGTAAATCGGTTCTGCTCTTAAGGGAAAAGCAATCACAATTTGACACGCTTCTCTAAATATCAGGGCGTAACCATCTAATGATGGAAAGCTCAATCAGCATTCACATCTCAGAAACCCAACACGAGGACCCGGGTAGAAGGGATAAATTAGGGTAAAAACCACAAAAAGAACCCCCCGGTACTGCTGAAGTCTCTTCAGCTGAATTTTAATTCGACACTTGCGTGCCCCTCGGACAACAGCTCCTTTGAGGCGTAGCAGAGCAATGAAATAATACAAATTCTGGCTCCTTTTTCTGCTTTATGGCACATTTCAAGAGATATTTTATAACCACCCACATCTTTGAAGTTCTTGGATTGTCATAATCTTGGAGAAAATACCTGAAGCATCCAGCCGTAATGCATTAAAAGACTGTTTTTCAACCAGAAAAAAAACGCCGAGATGTGAAGAGAAGGCAGACTACAGATTTTTTTGTGATGAGAATCTCAATTTTGGCAGTTACCAAAACCACTTACATGGTGGCAGGAACAAGTTGAACACTTACTAGGGCTTTTGCAGTTGTGGAATTAGTGTTGCACAGACAGGACCTGCTTTTACGACAGACAGCATATTATTTTAGACAGTTTACAATCAGAATATTTTCAGTTTTATATTCCAAGCCGCTGCAGAAAGAACTTTCCAGTAATAACACAGTGAATAAAATGCCTACATAATCCTGGAATGAGTCAACCTGAACACAGCAGATAATAATACAGGAACCCAAACTGCTCAGTAGTTAGACCGCAATCCGTTTTCCACCTGTCTTTGCACAGGCACAAGAAGAGAGAGATGCTCAACAGTTAGACATCACTGATGTCTATCACCAGAGTGGGAGCAGCTCTGTACCCAAATACCCGTGTGAGCTACAGTTCAGCGATTTTCCTGCCAGATGAGACCAGTCCCGGTCCCCAGGAGCGAGTGGAAAGGCTACAAGCGGTGGGTAATGCTTTAGTTTGTGCTCCAGCAGAACCACTTTCAAGGGACAGACTCCCCCAGGAAGGAGGCCCGTGGACAAACCGCACCAGGCAGGACTCGACAGGCTCCATTTCTGGAAACGGTATAGGGGAGGGGGGGGGGAAAAAAAAAAAAAAGAAAAAGAAAAAGAGAAGAGTGGGGAAAAAAAGCTGTGCTCAGTCTGCAGCTCATTAATGATCTGAAGCATCTTTTCAGCTGGGGTTATGACACCGAGTGTGACAAATTTACACCTGCTCTTTCATGCCTCAGTCTGCTCACTGCCACCGAAGGGCTCAATCGAGCAGCAAAACTCACCAGGCAGAGCATAGAACTGGGTCTGCAGAAGGAAGAACCGCTATTCTCTTTTCACATTGCAGCCATAAAATGCTCTTTGCAGGCAGGTGTGAGCTTTGCTTCGGGTGATGGTCACACCAAGAGGGCGGTTCAGCACAGAAATTGGCCATGATGTGCTCCAGCCCCTCAAGCACACACAGCCCCGCTCGCTGCAGTGCCACAAGCCCCAGGCCCCGAGCCAAGGGCAGGGACGTGGCTCGGCAGCCCCCACTCCTGTCACCGGGGCAGGAGCAAGAAATGAAAGGGTCAGACCCAACAGCACTACGCAGTCGGGGAGGGGGACGCTGGGGCAAGCTGCCTCCCTGCCGCTCCCAGCCCGGCATGCTCACGGGCGCGTTTGTGTGTGCGATGTCAGAGTAACTCCAGTCGGGCATTTACAAGGTTTTCTCCAAGTAGACTAAGAAAATGATCTCGCCTAACACCACCCTGCCTTTTCTCCAGCTTTTCTCCCACCTATGGAGCACGTCACCTCATTAAACCGCCCCAAGTCTCAGCACCAGAGTTCCTGTAATTGCTACAGGCTAGGATATGTTTCCTTTCCCCTCTCCTATGCACCTTCTATTAAACTATGACTGTTACCACAAATTTGTTAGCAGACATTGTATGTACAATCTCACGTTTCAGGGGTTTCAGTTTGCGTAAGTGCTACTTTACGCTTACCACAGTATATTTTATTCAACAGTGATAACATTTGCCCAGACAAAGAGGACACAAAGGAATAAAGAAAACCTGCAACTTTTTGTTGAAAAAGAAAGAACCCAATAATTTTTTTTTTTTCTAATAGATAAAAAGAATTTGTGGGAAGTTTGGGGTATTTCATTATTCCACTTAAGTTTGGTTGTTCATTCACTAGTACTGTTAACAAAGACAAGAAAATCACCTTCACGGGCAGTGCCAGGCAGGACACCTTCTTCACTTTGGTTCACAAATGATCAAGAAATAATGAGAAGAACTTAAGCATCAGAATCTCAAAACAGAATATTTTCTCAAGGTATGAGAGAGGCATATTTAACAGATACCCATGTTTGAACCTTGCAATACTGGACTCTGATATATCCTGACACTTGCTTATGGAAAAAAATAAAAAGATAATTGAGTCTTAAAAAAAGCCTTCCAAAAATGACAAGACAATTTGAAAGGAAGTACTGAAACATTTCATTCAAAAAATGTTGAAATGGGATGTTTGACATTACCTGAATTTATCACCTCCTTAGTACCTTCACCCTCTTAGAAATTAAGTTTTCATCGATGACGGCATGATTACATGAAGCATTTTCATTTCAGCTGCTCTGCACTTTGACAGAGCCGTTCATCAGTTTTTCCAGTTAGCTCTGCACGTAGCACAAAGGGAGCTTTTGAAATTTTTTTGATGCATTGTCCTGTAGAACAGCTACTACTAAATCAATTTCTAGCTTTTGGGGAAGAGTTCTGGACACCTGTGGAGTCCATGAGGATGTGTTTCCACATGCCTGATGACAGAAGAAGCTTCATAAACATGTCCACAAAAGAAGCTTCATAAACACATCCATTAGTTTCTATTTGTTAGGATGCAACGTCTGAGAATATTTTATGAGAGAGGCTTCAAAAATAAAACCATCATTAAGGAAATCACACGCTAAGGAACTGATGTAAACAAAAAACTTCATTGGTGTATACTAAGCAATGAAAGTTTCTGATTTACATCAATTTCTTAGCATCAATTATTTATCTTTTCATCAGTACTTGCTGCCCTGGGGACACTACCTATTCCTCTATCACAGGCAGCCAGAAAAACCTTTGTATGTTTTTTGGACACTTCTCATTAACCAGGCTTAGAAGAGAAAATATGCAGGCATCCTCAAAAAGTTTTTGATAGGGGAGATGAAATTCCAAGAGCAAGCAAGTTTTAAAATATGCTCTCACATTTTGGCAGTGGCATTTGAAATCAATACTTTCCATTACCTCTATAAACGGTGACGGAATGTAAGGTAACGTTTCAGCACTAATATCTTACAGCCTGATCTATACAGAATATCTACTTTTTGAGGTCTGATTGCATTGATTCCTCATTCAACATACAAATGAGGCTATGAGTTCATTAAAAAAGGGAAAAACAATTGCGCGGTAGTTTATACTTGTCACTCAGGAGACCGAGTCAGATTTCAGCAAACTTACGGGTGAACAATAATTGCGAGCATGTGCCCGCTTGTCTTCAGAAGCTGCATAAATCTTTCTATAAAACCCGTTCCAGGTTTTCTCTAACCTCGCTGCCTGAAGCACTGCAACAGCGTCTCTTGGCTGCAGTAAAAACCAAGAGACACCCCCGCCAGACCCAACACTCGCACCAATCCTCCGCGAGAAGTTTTCCTGACTCTCTCTCAGCCACGTTCAATGAAAAGGCAGCAATACCGTAACGCTCCTCCCAGGGATTTGTGGAGACAGAGGAGCGAGGAATATTTTCAATAAAAGCATAAAGTGCAGAGGAGGAGCGTGCCAGTCCTCCTCTTCTGTCTGATGGACAAATGTTTTTCTTGTACAACTGAAACTGAGCCTCAGAGGTTGAAGATTGGGAACCTGGAATTCATTTTCTATTTGAGGGCCATCCACGGCACCACTCTGGTGTTAGACAAACACCCAGAGAAATCTTACAGCAGGGAAGAAAAATCAATGAGGGACTAAATTCATGTTACAACTGTCACCCAGTGTATATCCAAAGGAAAGAAAAGCCTCCTACTGACAACGATTCATAGTTTGCAGTTGTGGTTCGTGATTTGCTCGTTAAGATCCCTGGTTATGTACCTGGTAACAGAGATGCATGGCTCAGACGGCCTCTCCCAGAGCATTTTATGGCCGGCTCTTACAAACCGCCAGGCTCAGAGAACCAATCTCATTAGCAGAGATGGATTTCACTCTCGGGCAACACGGTGCAGGAATCGGGTGGTTTCCCATCAGTACTGCTCGATACAGCCACAAGGAAAGTAAATCCTGCGACTTTTAAGGTACATTGCACACTGGTTTTAAGCATCGTAACAGGAACCTGTTAAACTGTCAACTTTGGATGAAAAAAACACCTATTTTTCACTCTTGGAATGAAGAGATGAAATACCAGAGGGAGGGAGGAATGAATGGGTGTCTGAACTGAGATTTCAGGAAAGGCAGTTTAGTTTCCAGGGCCCAGGCTTTGACCTCTGATTTGAAGCTGACGTCTGTCAGCCCTGTTAGAAGCTTAGACTGGTGGAATACTTAATGGGGTTTAGATCTTCTGCAAATTCCAACCCCAATGTGCCCATCAAAAAAATATCCCTCAAAAAATATCAAGTAGGAAGAATCTGCCTCATTACGGAGCTGTACTAACTTGGCTTAATAAATCAGAAGGGAACACCCATAAATCATTACCAATTTTTTACCTTTCTTTGCAGTAGGAACAACTATACCAATTTTTAAAATTACAGCAACCTGGAAGAAGAACTTGAGACAAACCACGAGTACACCACATAACGAACGCAGCCGTGCCATTTGCAAGGCTCTGCATGGAAGTGAAAGAGGTGCATTAGGCACCTTTATGTCTCGCATTACAGGAGTTTCAGTATAGTCTGGCTAGAAGACTCCCGATACCTTTAAAAACTATGTCCTTGAAAAGGTAATGACTATGTCAGGCAACGAAGTTAAAATAAGAAATGTGAACGTAATAAAACACTATCCGTGAGTCGCAGCAGGTGTCCAACCTTTTCACCTGCTGACATGCTGAAATGTCTTTTTTTCCAGAAGATAAGCGGTGAGAGATGACTACCCTGGAAATTACATTTTAGCTCCAATGAATCACATTTTCCAGCTTGAAATCACTCACGGTGAAAGTACTATGTGCCCGAGGACTCTTCATTTCCAGAAATAATGCTTGGAGTGGCTGGGACAAAAAAAATGAGGCTCCAGTGGCTCTAGGGATGCACAGATGCTATTTAGCTGTATCTCAAAGTCTCCCCCAAAAGAGCACAATCATCCTTGTATTTTTTATTTTCCAGAGACTTTAGCAAAGGGAATTTGTGCCCCCCTTTACGACGTTACCCCACAGACCATTACAGATATATCCTAACCAGCCATGAACTATCCAAAATCGCCTGAGAAGCAATACCATGCACCTATCCTCTCTTTCCCCCAATGCTTCATGCAGAAAAAACTCCATTTGTTTTCTTCCTGTCCCCCGCAGCAGTCACCCCACGCACGCCCAGCTCCCTCCAGGGCCTGCCCTGGGCTGGTTCGAGTCCCCAGCAGTCACTGTCCCCCCTCGCTCAGTGGCATCCCTGGCTGTGCATCCTCCCACAGCTCCCACCCCCTAGCCCCACCATTGCAGCTCCACCACCGCCTCCCTTCACACCCCAAAACCCCTCATTCGCCTTCTGATGCTTTGCCCAGCCCAGGCTTATAAATACACGGGTGTAAGGGCAGCGCTGCCCTCTCTCCAGGGACACGACTACAGAAACAGCAAAGAGTAACACAGACAAACTACTTCGTCGTGGATGCTTTCATGTAATTTACCCTAAAACTTTCTTTCTATACATTGCTTTCCCTTTCTGTTGTCTTCTGCGTGTTCTACTGATGACGGTAATTACGGTTTTAAATGTGAGATGAAAGGCACCCAGCTAGTTGCAGAAAATTATAGCGCTTTATGTATTCATGTAATTGAATGTTTTCCTTTTCTTGGATATTTACATAAGCTATTAATTTTATTTTCTTTTAGGTGTGGAATTGGGCTTCAAAATAATCATTTGGCATGTTTATTTGCAAGAGATCCTCTGATTTAATTATTTATAAGAATTATGAATTGAGAATGATGAATAAACATGCGTGACAATTAATAGATTCTTTGTTGAATTCTCATATGGAACCAGATGGTCTACTGATGCATGTAAATAGATCATTTCTTTCATTTGCAAATCTGAATATTGAATAAGAAATTAGATATTTGCAGTTGAAGACCTTACCAAACATTAAAGCTAATTCAGAACAGAATCGGGGAACGGATTATACTCTGTCATATGGAAATAAATCCAGGGGTCTCTTCAGAACGATCAGCATAGTTTAGCACATGAGCTCATCACAAATGCTCAATATGCATGGAAGAAAAATATTTGTCAATCCAAACCTTTTAATCATGGCATTTTACATCAGAAGTATTTGTTTTGTCCCACCAGCCGGTGAGCTACTGACAAATACACAAACCTCACTGGCAGTTATTAACCTCCAGTTTTCACACGGCTGCTTCAGAGAGAAACTGTTTACAAGTTGATCACTGCGAGGAGTTGGAGTCGGATGGAAAAAACAAGACAAACTGAACAGCACCGAAGGTATGTTTGTTCTGTGACATGCCAGCATCACTGCTTTCCAAGACATATTTTTAAGAAAAATAAAACAACGTGTAAATGAAACCTCGAGGCTCAGCAAATGATGCTGCTGCGACATGTTTGCAAATAACCACAGCAACAACAGTCACTCAGATACCAGTCGCTGTGGTGTAACGGCTGAAGAGTACACACATGCCTCGAAGTCATTGATAAACAGACTCATGGAGGCACTGTAAAACTGATTTTCACTGCTCACTTTAATGGTAGAAAAAGTAAATACGACTGTGACCTTTCCGCAGATCAGTAGAGTACCAGCACTCTAATTAATTGACTCTGTATATTATTCAGAATTCGTTATCACTGTGACCCCAGAAAGGTAATTTATGTACATGAGTAGAAAGAGCCAATTCTCATCTTGCTAAAAGTGATATAAATCAGATAGCGGTGAGCGTCTGCCAGGGCCAAGCAGTGTAATTGAGAGGAGAAGCAGGTCCCATGTCTGCAGTCGGAGCTCCCAGGGCTCGGGGCCGCAGAGGCCACCAGCTACATGCTGTCCCTCTGGCCAGGACCCCCACCCTGCGCCGGAGGTGGCTCTGTGGGCTGGGAGCCGAGAGAGGGGACTGCTCCCACCGCAGGACATCCTCCACCAGCTGAGCAGATTGATGTTTCTTAAATGGGAAGGAGGAAATGACTCCTCTGACTAAAGCTTTTTTGAAGCCCATCTCAAGTTCAATACTTAAAAAGACCAGTTTTAGGCACATTAACACCTCTCAGCTTTACCATGGAATAAAAGTTGACAGTGCATTTGTAGCGTAGCTCACGCAACTTGCCATGGGCACAGATCAAACCCTCACCTCCGTTCGCACCAGCTTTTTCTAGGGAATAGAAGGGAAAAACGTCACTGGTGGGTAAACCTGAGTTGGCTCCGCAGTCCAGGGGAGTTAATCTGGCTTTCCTGTGGTATTGCCAACATAAAGTAATCTTATTTCCTAGGCTTTTTAAGTATAAGAGTTTGGTACCTGGCACCTTGTAAAGAGCCAGTGACTCTTGGATGCGATTTCCAGAGCATGACTCTGTTCACCATGGTCCTAGCAGCAATGGCCTGCCCTTCCACAAAGACCAATTTTCTTTGTTTTCTTTCCTCTGGTGTCTTGTGATGAGCGTTACTTATGACAGCAGAACAAAATCCAGTTAGTAGCCAGTTGTAGCCCCCCCTTTTAACTGACCAGACCACCACCCAGCAAACCTGTACCTCTGCCTCATTGCTGTAGCAGAGTAACCGGGAGAGGATGCCAAACCAGCACCCGTGGTGAAGCCTGAGCTCCTCTCAAGTGCAAACAGGTATTACTGTAAGTATTAAATCTTCAGTCAAAGCCATTGTAATTCTTTTATACTCTACCACTAACTATAAATTAGATTTTATTACACTTAATGGCCATAGCAGCTGTGTAGATCCAGTATCATCTCTTTAGGTCATAACAACCTGTAATGCAGGGTTAATTCTTCCTCCATTTCAACCAAGAACTTCTATACAGGAAAATGAAGAAACTAATTAGTGTAGGCCTTAATTTAGGAGGTTTGTGCTGAATGGCGAGCAGCTGCCGCAGGTCAGGAGGCCAATCCCTGGGAACAGGGAGAACCCAGCCTGCCCCGGGGGACCCTCCGTCCCGCCCCAGGCACCCGGCAGAGCTCTGCTGCCAGGGCACTGCTGGGGCTCAAGGGCAAAAAATGCAGCCAGGGGATGACTTTGTGAGTGTTTGGAATACAATTACAGCAGTAGTATTACATACACGCAAACGAATAGCTTGCCTCTTCCTTCTGAGACAATCAGAGGTGGAACCCACCTGTTCGAAAAAGCCATTTGTATTGGAAAAATCTTAAGAGATTCTCTGTCTTCTGACTTACAGCTGCCAGTGCAAGTAGAGCTAGGTTGTTTTAGAAGACAGAATTGTCTGGGGTCCCTCTACACTGTCCCTTCCATCACTGCACAAGTAGTTTTTGAGTTACTCATTTAGGAACAAAGTGTTTACTTTGCCATGAAGGCATTTATTCGCATGCAAATTTCCTATAAAATGTGAAGAATCAGACAAATGCTGAGCCCAAGCAGACAATTAAACTGCTTGATATTCCCCTTTTCCAGAGAGAAATTAAAAATGGCACAAAGAAGTTGAAAAATCAAGTCCCCTTGATTGAGGTCTATCCTCTGCTGCAAACATACAGATCCTGAAGTTCATTTTCAGCAAAGCTTAGCTCTTCAACATGCCAAGCTTCGTTTGCTCTGCAGTCCCAACTTGCCTCCCTGTGATATGCAGTAACATTTACCTGCTTCAAAGAAAATTATGATGTTTAATTAAGGACTGTTAAGCCACTTGAGATGCTTGATGGCAAAGTTTATTCTTTGTTATCAGAATAATCAGCCCTTAATGAGTAAGAGTGCAAATTACTGCAAATAAATTCACACTCGCAAGTCCATCTAGCTTTTCTTTGAGATGATTATTTCATATTACGTCTGAGTGAGCCCCTTCCACCTGCTCACCTACAGCCACCGCTCCCCCCAGGGCGTACACACATCCCTCTCCACCCAAAGGAGAGCAATCAGCCATTGTAACGACTTGATATTTAGTGTATGTTTCCATGTTTAACAACATATCGTCTTATCAGACCTGGGAAGCTTCAAGTGTCCTCAAATGCTTAAAGTGACTCAACAAGAACAGCTCAAATTAAGATGGAACTGGCCAGAACTGAAGAGGACGAACGCAACCATTCACTTTGTGGCAGAACTAGATGGCCACAGCACACAACCAGGGTGCCCTGGATTCAGGATTCAGAGATGATTTTACCTTCCAGAACCACAGAAGCCTGTCCGAGCAGGTTGTGCTCTGTCTGCATTCAAACTGAACTCGCTCCGGCCACTTAGGGACGGATGGCAGAGACGGGGCTGTACCCACTGATAAGCCAAGATACAGACCTGAAACATGCCCGTCCGGTAGCTGCTTCAACTCCTGCTGCCAGCGGCTTCCCCACCAGTTACACAGCCTGCTGCGAACAGTCTGCCACTGCGTTCTTATCTCTACCAGCGCAAATACTGATCTAGTCAGCCAGATTCAGGAGTCGTCCCACCTAGTGTCTAGACATCCCTTGGCCAGTGGAGCCACCGCCTCGATTACACAGACTGCCCTGCTGAAGTCAGATGGGAGCAGGTATCACACGGGAGATGAGATTAAGGCTTATGTTTTAATTCTGGCAACACTTACAGACCTCAATAAAGACCAAACCCCTGTGTCAAGTCATGCCTAAGCATCTACTGAAAGAAACAAAGTGTTTGTGAGAGATGAGCCAAGCGCAGGGGGTAAAGCGCAGGACTGGAGGGAATTGCCTGGGGTCACGGGGCAGCTGCCGAGCCAGAGTGGAAAATAACATCTCCACAATACATTCTCATGTTTTACAAGCTGGACCTCAATGCCCCACACAGTCCCTTGTCATTTGTTTGGTGGTGGGCCAATGCGACTGAATCATATCCTCCCTCTGTTTTGTCTCTATTTTTATTGTTTTCCTGTGTCCTAACACTTTACAGATCATCACTGCTGCCATGTAGTCATGCCCGTCTTCCCCTCAGCACACACACATCACAGAGAGAGTATTCTATACACATTATTACAGCATGCGCACAAGCTTAATCGTGAAGAATAAACATAGATGCTTGACATTACTCACTAACATGAAAGAGAAAATACTTCCAGATCTGCACGTGCTGTTGCTAATTTAGACATGGCAGTTTGCAGTATTTTAGGTGCATTTGGTGTTCCTGGGGATTCATAAGCAGCACCACTGCTAAGGCAGACAGGGCACAGACGCTTTATTCTGATTCTGCACTGCTGTAAAGCAGTTTTGTATCGACTACAACATGATTTTCCTTAGCAGTTACTAGGATGAAGCTATTGGAAAGGTAAGGACTTAAAGAAAAAAATAATAATTTTTAAAAAAGTAAATCAAAGAGTTAAAGAATCTTTAGTTACATAAATTACACAGCTTTTCACTATAGAAGGAACATACTCTTATCTCCACTAATGGCCAGGCTTGGGAGCGCCTGAAATCCAGCTGGGCTGATCGGAGCCAGCAGCACCAATGGAAATCAGCTCCTATTTAAGCGCTGAACACACAGGTTTAAAATGCTGGCATTATTGTTTATTTTGACAGCTCCTCAGTTTTGTTTTTAAAATTCTGGGAAAGTCTCAGCACACATATAGAGGCACCTGTTCCTGAGCCGAGAGCTGAGAAAATCTGTCTTTGTAGGATGGTCTAGACAGGAAGAATCTGATACCTGGTACACAAGCAGTTACTGCAAATGGGTGCCCTGCAGATTAAGTTATTCCCCCTTTTCCCCCTCTCCCCATAAATTAAACCCCATGCTGCTATTGCAGGAGCAAACCCCATTCTCACTTACCTATGTTACGGGTTATTTTTAGCTGTACAATATAAATTAAGAACAGTAGTGAACAATGGTTGCAACTGAAACCCTAACATTAAGGATGGTTTTGGGTGCAGTCACACATACCGGTTACTCAAAGGAACACTCGCAGGTCCTGAGAAAAAAGCCACAGTTCGTGCAACCCTTTCCCTTGTCTGCACTTTGTAACATTTAAGTGTTTTCATGAAGATTTCACAGAAAAGAGTAAAACCTTTCGCTCGTATGCCTAAATGAATCTTATGGCAGTAACTGCGCCTGTGGAACCAAACATATCTGGAGCTGCAGGCTTAAGCTCTGCACGATGGCAGGCACATAAATCGACAGGTTTTGAAATACTCTTCAAATGCAACTGTAAGTGCCCACTGCAGCAAGGCTGCATCAGGAAATCCTTAAAATGGAGGCAGTGTTTAGTAACTTTTTTTTCTCCCAGCAAATATCCTGAAGTCTTCCTGCATTTGATCAGCACTAGGTGTTTTTACAGCAGCATTCCTGGGCAACATCTCATCTGCTCCTGCTGAACATATTAAACGTTCCCACGATTCATTAGGAAGATGCTATTAGTTTTCCGATTGAAGACTTCACTTACTGACCACATTTTTCCATTACCAAATTAGCATCCTTCATTACTGCACCCTAGAGCCTTATCTGGCACTGACCGCAGGAAAAACAAAAGCTGTGCATCCCTGGGTGACCTTCTGGGTCAAACACGCTTTGCCTAAGAGGACAGGTCAGCCCGGCAGAAAGAAGCGGCACTTTTATCCTACTCTGCATGTGCCTGGACACAGCTTTACCCAGAACACCGCTGACCTTCCATCACCAGCCCTGGCCTCGCTCGCCCATCACCGGTGGCCAAGTTCTGCAGGAGGGGTTGTGGCCCAGGCTCTGCACAGGGCTCAGATGGCCTCAGCGTCACGCAGACAATGAAAACAGCTGAACATCAAGCAATAACACCAGACACCGATATAAAACCCCCAAACCACCCATTTGCTATTTAATTAAAACCATCACCTCCGCAGCAGACCTGCCTGCGCTCCCAGCAACCGCTCCGTGCACTGCTGTGGCAGCCAACCGGCACCAGCCCACCGCAATGGCTAGGGCAGCAAACCCAGCACTTCCTAATTAGCTGTGTTCACAAAATTGATTAACTGTAGGCAGATAGGCAATCAAGAGGAATTTATGGAAAGCTGTTTTACAGTCAGCGTGTGTGACATTGAAGTTGCTCAGATGTTGGAACAGGAGGCTGGCCCTTCGCAGTGCTGGGCTCTGTGGAATGACCGCCCGCCTCCCTCCCTGTGAGACCCTCCGCAGCCTCCCCGGCAGCTGACCGCTCACCTTTTCACCAGCACACTCTTTAGCGAGGTCTCTTTGATTCTTTTGTAATTTGAAAGCTAATTAACCCAGTGAAAGGAAAAGCTCAGTGAGTTGTTTTTTTTTTCTTTTGTCATTTTTGTTTGTTTGTTTTTAATTTCTAACTTTACTTTTCTTCTTGCTGTCTGAAGAACTTCAATTCCCTTTAAAATACAAATACATTCCAAACAGACCTCAGGACTTATGTTTGTTATTGTAAAAACCCTGTAATGACTCCTGGCTTTCTTATTCCAGGGCCCTCTTGCCAAACTAGGACTCGCTCCGTGCAGCAGCCGAAGTTGGCAGCCACAGCTTTCAGAGAAACCTCAAAACTTCACAGAGGATTAACGAAGGTGACATTGAGATTCAACAGCATCTCAGCACCATCTGTTCCCCGATAAAACCTCCCAGAGGGGAAATGGCACAACCCAGCTTTGTCTCGCCCCAGATGCTGCCCTCCCCACTTCTCCCCGCTCCCCCCCCCCCGCCCCCGACCTGGGACCACAGCAGGGACCTCAGACATGACATAGGGTTTGTCACCTCTGCTGGGAAAGTGGCACCTCACCCAGGCTGCTGGGTCTTCCTCGGGCCTGTTTGCAGCCTCAGAAGCACCTAGCGTCCTCCTTGGTGGTTCTGGGCAGTGTTTAAATCAGACGAGTGTGGTTTTGCCATTCAAATACCCCAGAAAAAGCCATGCAGACCCTGGTTTTACATCGGCACCTTTGGGTCTGTGCTGTGACAAATACCGCCTTTCCCTCAAGACACATCCCAGAATTATTATTTCTAACTGTTCTTGGGGAAAATGCTCAGAGGTAAGCATTCTCTCACAATTTAACAATAAGCCTGGTTTGTTTTGCTCCGCTCTTGCGGCCAGCCCTCAGCCATGGCTCTGCCCCCCCACAACGGCTCCTTCTCCAGCAGCTTCCCCCTCTTCCCAATCCCCACGCCTCATACCGACGTGGAGGGTGACTATAACCTCTTTAAAAGGACATAAAACAAACCGTGGCGCTCCATCAGCAGAGGTGCCTGGTTGAGGCCGGGTCCCCGGGCAGCAGGCTGCATGTGCCCTGGACCGCGGGTCCCTGCGCAGCATGCGCAGCATCATGTTCCCCAGGAGACCCGGCTGGGCCAGCCCCCACAGTCACCCCCTCTCCCCACCGCAGCCAGCTGGGATACCTCTGGTTTTTCTTTGGTTTTGGTTTTTTTTTCCTGTTGTTTTGCCCCTTTTTTTTCCCCCCCCTGGAAGTTAAAGGATCCATAGTAAACAGCTTGCAAGTAGCAATGTTGTGGGCTGGAGAAAAGCAGTGGAGTTAACAGAATCTGAATGATTAGCTGAGCTCAGGAAATCCAGCTACCTCCTAAGTGACTATGAATATTCAGGTAAATATGTTTAGCTGAAATATTGAGTCATCAGCAGACACTACATGCACAAAATGTACTCCCGTCTATTTTCCGTTAATTTAAAACACAGTACTGGCCAGCACTCTTGACAGCTTGCTGTGACACATCTGTGCATTTCTCAGGTACACTATCTTTCAGGTAGGTTTGCTTTCTTCTGGCATGTTCCAGAATGCATAAGGTAACAGCCCTGCAGTACAGCAGCTAAAACTCAAAAGCTGGGGCTGGAGCAGGAGGGGAGAGGAAGAAAACAGCTAGATACCATGTTTTTCCTTAAAGAGAAAAGACTTATTTACCATAAGAAAGTGCTCCTTAAGCAAGGAGCTTCAAGGATTTCCAGACAGCACAGATGGAAGCCTGACCCAAGGCATCCACTCCTCCCTCCCTCGTACAGGCAGCGTCTGCAAGCAGAGAAACGGTGATGAGGAGCGGGATGAAGGGGGAGCATTGCCTTGCACCTTGTGCAGTGACAGGAGCAGTGGGCACTGGGCAGAATAAAATTGGAACAGAAGTAGGCAATGCTTGAGGATTAGGAAATGGAGATAAAACCATCCAGAAAAAGAATGTCTGCTGGGGGCCGGGGGAAGCAGAACAGTGTTTTCAAGGTAATATCTTTCGTTAATTGCTGAGGAACAAGGAGAGCTGAACTGGCTTGGATGAAGTTCTACACATCAGCAACGGAAAAAAGACAATAAATTTCTGGCATACTAGAAAAAGAGAAAACAGGCAAAATTAGAGGAGGAGCTAAGCAAAGAAGAAGTCTGAAACAATGGCCATAGCTATTACGAGCGTGATGGAAAGGAACTAGAAAGGATCACAGTAGAAAAGCTGATCCCCCGTTCAGCCCATTGAGAGCCAGTTGGCAGCTCAGCACTTGGAACGGTACAAGGACCTTTCGAGATACACTCCATGAACTGGCAGGAGCTGTCTTGTGTTTCTCACTAAACTGTTGGAAATGGGCTCTGCATTCATTGTTCCAAGACAGCATTTTTTACACATCGTTGTCCTAACAAGTTGTTAGGAGTTGTACATTGTCTGATCCCTCTGACAAATCTGGCCCCATGCACTGATGCAACAAATTGGAGACCAACACATAGCCTGGAGAGACGATGACTAAGGGTCAACTGCCAGTGCTCTGCTGAACTTTGGAAACCTACAGCAGCCTGCAGCGGGTGAGAGGTGAGTGCTGCACTGATTTTCATTTATTTGTTTTAAAATACATCATTAGTGGAGACCAGGGCCAGGAGCAGCTCCTGCAGAAGCCCCGGCTGCTGGTCCCTCACCACATGGCTGCCGAGTAGGAGGAAGAGCGGGTCACGCTTCTGCGGGGACCTGTGCCATCCCACGCATCATCCCCGCTGACCTCTCCCGACAGACAGCATGATGTCAGCTCACGATGGTGGCAGCATGTGGAGAAAAATATCATTCTGGTAACTCCAGTGTTTGGGCCTCCGGATCCCCCGCCGGTCCCTGCCGTTCTGGTTTGGAGCAGATGCTCAAGCTGCAGTTTTACAGCCCGCTCTGAACAGAGGCCAATATAACTCTCCGTCGCTCTGGGACGGCACTAGGAAGTCAGACAAGTAAAGCAGGAGGTAATGATGTGACTCAGATCTCAAAGGGAAAGTGTTTAATCCATTTCACTTAGAAGCCACATTCTCCCCTCTGAGTCTGGAAAGAGCTTGGAGGTTGATGCTCAGCAGGGCTCTGGCAGTCGGCATCGCCATCTCTGCCCCTCGCAGCACACCCAGGGCTGGCTGAGGGAATGGGCATTTTTTTTTTTTTTTTTTTTTTTTTTTTTTTTTAGAGTCCGTCTATTCTTCTAGAAGGGTCTACAGCTACCACATATCTCCTAGCTCTGTGTTCAATTTGGAAGCCATGCATTTGGAGCTGGAGAAATCCCTGTTCCTGAAGGGCACAGTGTTTGCCAACGTCAACAAGTGGTTTGTGTTTGTTTCAGTAAACCCTGCCATCTCATATTTTTAACGTGCTCATGGACTAGGACCAAAGCTGTCCTTACTAGCTGGTGTAGACTTCAGACTGCCTGTGATCTATTTCTATAGCTTGGCTGCGTTAACTTTTCCTCCCAAATCTCTTGTTTCTGTTGCATGGAATTTCTGCTTTTGTTCAGCTGTTGCTGTGTGATTCCAGTTCTTTCTGAGGCTACATATGGCCTTTGGTCAGTCTGTGCTCAGCTCCTTATGAGAAAACCTCACCTACCGTACAAAACCTACATTGTTCTGGAAGAACATCTCAGGTACTACATAACCCAAACTATCTGCTGCCGCTTCTCCAAGGGCATGTTAAAAACACATGCTCTGCATTTTCAGAGAGTAACTCATCAGAAAGTTACCACCATCAGAAACAAACCTATTTACCCAATATCACCCAGAACTTACTGTCTTACATGCAGCAGAAGGTGTTCCCTGGTTTGGGGAAGGAGCGAGACGGGGAGAGGAAACGCTACGCGTTTCACTAACAGGTTTGGACTAGAAGGTGCACAATGGGGTTTCTTTAAAGCCTCCTTTGGCATCTTAAGAGAACATTATCTTGAAATTTGACCTCTCATCCCCAAGACTTTTTTTTTTTTAATCTTACCAATAGAACACAATTCAATTCACATGGAATCCCAATTTACTGTTATTAATCCATGTCTTTACACCTCCCCTCATTTTAACAAGTGGAGGCCAGTGTCTATTTAGTGCAGATTTAATATACAATACATGCGTCTCAAAAGTTTTCTGATACGCAATTATTCCATAGTCTTTCTTACTTGAAGTACAAGTGATGTGAATACACTTAAACCAGAATTGGCATCCCCTTGCCAACTTAAAGAAGTCTTCTGAACACTAAAGGACCTCACCCTACCACAGGGTAAGCGGTATCTCAAACCTGTGAGTGTGCGGGCAAGATAAAGCAAGGAACCACAACAGAGCTGTCTGCCTCCTGATGTGCTTCTCAGAGAACTACAAAGAAAATGAACGCAGACACGCTAAGCAGCTACCGCTGCATCACAACTCGCCCCACGAGAGAACAAAACCCCAGACAAATCCATACGACCCAGGAGGAGACAGCTGCTTCGGTGTGTCTCCTCCCCTCGTTCAAAGCAGCTGCGCTATGCACCAGTTCAAGCACTTTGTACAGCTGATGCCTGGGAGACACTAACCTCTAAGGACTCGTGCTCACAACAGAGTTGCAGGTACCCAGCAGCAGGGAGTGAGCTGTAAGTAATAATGAAACAAGAGCAAGACACGGAGTCCTGCCCCAGTAACTGCAGGGGAAGGGGCCAGCGCTTGAGTGGGACAGCTCGTAGGGACATGCTCCGCTCTCACAGTCTCCAGCAGCCACTTAGTCCCCAGGGAAACCACAAAGGCTGTGGGGCAAAAGGGAAGCTAAACTACAGGCAGTGATGAGCACTAACAGTCCTCAAGAGCTAATAAGCTACTGTTACAAAATGATAATTAAGAGAAGGCAGAGTAGAAGCCTCAGAAAAGTAGGGCTTCAGCATTTTCCAACACTCAGGCACATCTCCATCCTCTCCATACACCAGGCATCTCTCCTCCCAGCTCAGCATCTGGAGGACGACCATCTCCTGAACATCCACAGCAACTGAGGCTCTGCACAGCTTCTTGTCTGAACTTGTCGCACTTGGACAGTGATCCCATACCATCCTCCCCAAGAGATCATCAGCCTCAGACGTGCTTAGGGCTTGGCCCCACAGCCACTGCAGTTTCAAATCACTTAGCAGCCTAACAGTTTAAGGAGGAAGCTACCACTAAGGCCTGAAGTGAAGTTTTGGCAATAAACAAAAAAATTTAAAAGACCCACACCAGTTTTAAATGAAGATTGAGCATGCATAGAGCATCTCTCTGGGGAACTGGTTAGCAGGTGGTTAGCCCTGGAAGACTAGTTTGAAAGTGAAAGGTACCCGTTACTGCGGTTAGCTAATGAACCAAGAGAAGCGCAGGGCAGCGAGGCTGGTGACAGCCCAACGCACTGAACACTGCACAGCCGGCTGGGAAAATAAGCGTTTGATGAAACAAAGAACCCCTAGATAAGCAAAGCTATTTTACTGAATAGCAGCGAAAAAATACATTGTCAAGGAGCAGAGTGTATTGATAATTAGCCTCTGGCACTTGTTTGTATTGTATTCAGCAGAACTTATGATTTGTTTGTTATCAGCTTTAAAACAATCTTCACTAATAACAACTCAGGCTTGTTTTGCTATCGCTTTGTTTGATTTGCTCCTTTAATTTGTATTCTCCTGCCATTTCTGAGCATTTCCCCGCTCTTCCCAGCCAGCGCTAACCCTGTGCAGGCTGCAGTGCCATTGCCAGCCGCGTCGCTCATCGGCAAGAGCTGGGAAATGCTACAAACCATCTCCAGATCAAGTTTGGTACCCAGACACAGATACTGTTGTAAAGATTTCCATCTTTTATAAAGATTTCCATCAGTCTAAGGTCCGTGATAGACTTAATCACTTGCAATGGTGACAGTTGGAGCTGAACACAGGCAAGCACTGATGAGCCGAGTGAAGCACAACAGCAGCACCTTCCTCCTCCCCCCAGTGCTGTGGTGGTTGTCCTTGTGCTCTGCGCAGTGCCGAGCTCCTGCGCAGGATTTTCGATCTGAGGGCCATCCCTGCAAGGCTCGCTGCAGCTCACCCCGAGGGCTGGCACCACAAACCCAGCAACACAACGCTGCCTGGAGTGGAAAGGCTGGAGCTGGAAGGGCTTTTGTTGATGGCAACTCTTCTGCTTGGATTGAGTTAGTCAAGTTGTAAAGTCAAACCACACCTTGAGAGACAAGTTACACATGTGCAAACACAACTGTTGTAAGCTCATTGAACATTATTGTGCCTTTCACCTTAGTAACCCCAGGGTATAATGTCCTGCTTACAAGGGTAGCTCTGATGCTCCTCTATATCCCAAAGCTGTCTGACTTCAGCCCATCCAGAAAAGCCTAAACCCTCACCAAAGAATCCATCCCTTGGGGCCCATAGAGCTGGCAGATGTTTGCAGCAACACAGAAAAGCTTGTTTCAGAGAACAGATCACCTTCCTCCCCTCCTCCCAACTGGAACAAGATGCTCAGGACCTTAAAAAAGCAAAGTCTGCCCAAGCGAGAGCCGTCTCCTTCCTGGCCAAGGCATCCCGGACCCGCAACGCTCCACTCAGCACCAGCACTTCTACCACAGCCCCAACACCACAGACCTTCTGGGCCAACAGTCGGTGAAAGTTAAACACCCAGATGACGGTTTCAATTACTGCTAAAGAGCAACTTCATTTGCATACTGGCAACTCTTTACAGATTAACTATGTTCATCCTGATGAATGGGTATTTCATCCCCAATATTATGAAAGGGAGCGAGAAAACAGAGTTCTGCAATTTCCTTAAAAATAATCCAGCCCCTTCTCATTATCTGTGTGCTGGGGGGTGCAGAATATCTGCATTATTGACTGCAGAGGAACAGCTGTATTATCTCTAATCTTCGAGTAAGCTGTGTTGTAGCACTCAATGAACGTTTTCTTTACAGTCCACAAGCTCTTCTCACTTCACTCAACACATGGATCTTATTTAGCCAGGCTTAGGGGTATGAGGAGTAAAGGAGAACTGGGAATAAGAAGTGGTGAGGGGGAAGTTAGGAGAATAATAAAGTAACAAGTTTCCAAAATTTTACATTTGTTTACAAATTTTAGCAACTTCAGGTCTGCAGGGTACAAAAATAAATGCTTAGGAATACCAGCTTGCAGAAAGTGTGACAATTAAGAAAAATGGTTAAAGAAAGCAAACTTGCAACAGAAAAGAAGGGCAAACCCAACAACTAAGCACATGCAAATTTCCATTAACTTCAGAAAAATCAGGATTTTTTCCAAAAGTTAGTAGAGATTTAGCCAATAAAATGGCCAAGGAAAACAAGGTATAGTTAGGAATGCCCGTAGTCTTCCAAGCGCTGGTTTAAGTACAGCGTACGGATAACACTGGACTTACTTGAATCCACTCCCACTTGGCAGGAAAGCTAATCTTTTTTCCTCCCACAGCTGTCTATATGGATGTCCTGTCTTTTTCTTTTTTTTTTTTTTTTAAAATGTCTAACATCTAATTTAATGCCTATTAAGTGTTCTCAATCAGATATCGTTTCTTTCATCTTAGGGGGGTAAAAGAGATATATCAAACACAGAGTTTGCTCACACCACAAAAAGAGTGTAGAGAAAATAATGCGAAGATATTAACAGAAAACCAGTTCCAAGGAGTGCTCCAGCGGGGCCACCTCTGTCCAACCAGTGGAACACGGCAGAAGCTGACGGTAAAGCTGGTGGAAGGACGCCTGTACCAGCGGCGGGCAGCGAAGGGCTGCAGGTCCTGGAGCGCTCAGCGGGCATTCTCCAGGTCCCGAAATCCCACAGCACCTACGACGCATTACAGTAACCAAATATCTGAAAAGATTTTGTAAAGGACAAGCCATCGGTTATATAGCATCACTGTGGAGAAAAAGCTGGTCCGCTTTTTTTCTGATGGGTAAGCTAAGAGGGAAACTCACTGAAATGTCTCATTACAAACATTTTAAATGTCTCTTTTCAGTTTCAGTCTTTTCCTTTTAACTCCCCCCCCCCCCGTATGAGTTAACTACGGTTTCAAACAAAATGTTACTCGCAGCTTAACAGGTCATTTTGAAAAAGATTCTCTTGTAAGAGCTTAAATTAGAAGACTTGGAAGAAATATACCCTTTTTATGAATAATTTTTGTTTCATAAATGAGTATTTTCCAATAGAAAAAGTTCTTCAAAACTTTCCAGAGACTGCCATACACAAAGTAAGTGTCATGATTACTTTGGTGATTAGAAACATGACGACTCCTCTCATACGTTCCCTCAAATTCTGGTAACTGCACACTGCTTTTCCGTATTCTCCCGATAGCTTTAAGTCCTGACAGCATCATTCTTCCCTGCCTGTCGCAAACAGCTGAGCATATCTGTAAAACATCCAAACTTCCTTCCCAGACTGTGGGAGGCGGAAACCCCTCTCATGTAGGAAATAAGTCTTGCTGAGTCCATCCAGATCAGACATAAATAAATAAGGCCAATGTTATTTTGAAATGAATATAAGAAACAGTGAGATTGTGGTGCTCATTGCTTAAGGAGGCTGGAGCAGATCGAGGGCACCTCTCCCTGCCCAGGCAACGGTGATTCCTTTTGTTTCAGGTTTAACACTTTTATGTTTAATACTTTTACTTACACAGCATTCTCAGCAAAAGCATCTAGCAAGAGGCTAAAATTTGAGGACACCTACAAAATTAAAGGAAACAAATCTTACTGAAGAGATATGAATATATTTAGATGAATCTACCAAACTTTATAGAAACACACCCCACACATGCCCTACATAAAACATGACTGATAACAAATGCTGCTGTGCTCCTTTTCCCACCCTACCCACATTATTGGTATCAATGACAGTAACACAATATTAGAACAGCAACTAGTTGAAATACCTGGATATGCAGCTTTTTGAGCCTGCTGCACCCCATGTTTCAACAGTTTTAGCTCTGCATCCAAGTATTCTGTCTCTTCAGTACTACACAGAGTCTTCCCTGGCAGTTCTAATAGCACATTTGTGCGCTAAATAATGACACCTCATCCATCAGGCTGTTGGCTTTCAAAGTAGTCCTAAAGGTAGCATCATGTTTTTACTAAATGTCCGTTTTAAATCCAACTGGTTTTCTACATTTCAGCAGTGTATTACTGTCCAGCAAGGGCACTTGAGGAGAGAGGGGTCACCCTGTGGAGACACAAGTCTTGCTCCAGAGAGCAAACACTCTTAATAGAAAAGACTGATGGAGTAAATAGGGCAAGAGTTCAAGCAGTCTCTCGGTTCAGCATAAAATGCAAACATTGCAATGCAGCATTAAGCATCACACTGGCTTAGATCTGTGGCTCTCTGCCATTTCTTTGGATGTTTATGTAGCTGCACAGCACCACAAAGTAGAGACCACTACATTCTTGACCTCTTTTAGGTGCACCAAGTGCCTATATCTTATGTCGCTTCCTCTTAAAATGAACTCTAGACAATTCTATAAACTAAGGGCTGGCATTTATTATTGGAATTTTTTTAACAGAGTAAAGCTATTAGAGAAAAACAGTCTTACAGTTGAAAGATGAGGTTGGAGACCTTGAAAAGTAGGTTGCTTTACAAATCACGCCATACATTTTATCTGTCATCCAGTAAAGATGGCAAGATCCTCTGGACGCAGACGCCTCATGTAAAAACGAAGCTGCAAATGCCTGTATTGCCACAGACAGTTGCAAAACCTTTGACGCATCAAGTGGAAAATGTTGAAGTGTTGCTTTAGGATAACCCAAACTGACAATGTTTAGAGCATGAGACAGAGGATAATTCCCTGGTTTTTAAGCTGGGGAATCAGGGCGGTCACTCCCCAGGCTGCCCCCAGTAACCAGTGCTGGGAGCACAAGGGAGTCCTGGTGGCATCAGGCTGGATTCTCTCAGGACACTGAGAGTCCCCAATGGGTTTGGGTTTCCTATTTAACAGCAGCCCCAACAGACCAGGGTCTTCTGCTCATACCCCTCCTAGAGCCCTTCGCTTGGGCTCCAGCTACCCGGGCTGGGGTGTCTATACCCACAGGCTGCCCAGAGCCCCTTTTCATGAAGGATAAAGGACAGGAGTTGCAGGTCATTAGGAAAGAAAGTACTCTGGATGCAACGACTCCTGGTCTAACCCAGCCCTTGCCAACAGGGCTGAGCCTGTCTCCCCATGCCCACCCCCCTTCACCGCTGCAGCCCCCCCTGCCCCGGCACAGCAGGCTGCTGGGGCAGAGCCGGAGAGCTGCCCCCGTGCAGCCACCAGCTCTTAGGGGCCCTTTCATCCCAAATCAGCAATAGAAACAGAGAAAATGAGGGAAGAAGACAAACAGAGCAATGGTATAACTGTAAAGACATCATCAACAGGAGATTTCGGAGCCTCATGCAGAAATCACCAGTTTTGCTGCATTACCCCAGAACGCCACATCCCGCTGTAATGAGGGAAACGGCTGAGACAACCAGCAGCCATTTGCCGTAGTCTCAGAAGGACGATCGAACAGACACAGCAACAGTGATGGCTCAAAGGCTCGTTAACAGAACACGAATCAAAGCCCAAACCCAGGAGGGGCTCCTCGGTGGGACAAGACGTACAAGGAGAACCCTCAGAGAGGGTGGAAAAAGCCCGACTTCTGCAAGCACGGCACCGCTCTCGGGCTGTCGCTTCCCCGAGTCAAAGCACTTCCCATCAGGAGCAGCCTCTCTCCACCATATTTGCAATCTTTCATGCTGTTGCAATATAAACAGTAATGACTATGGGTAAATGTTAGCTTTCAATGACAACCACTGTACATATAGATTTCATACAGTTTACTTTTCGTGTTTTGGTTAAAAGGTCAGAGGAGTGTTCAAATATTTGGAAGAGGCATGAAATTTATAGCACCTAAGAAATTACAGCACATAGTGAACACACATGCACCCTATTTATATGTCTATACATATAAAGAGAAACAGCATGGCCTTGGCAGTTAATTTGTTCCTGCAGAAGGCAGGGTACAAGAAGTGAACTCGTGTGCATAGTCTCACCCCTCCCTGCTCCTTGGAAGCACCTTCGTTCTATGGCACACATTGAGCTAATGCCTATTTCTATTTACATTATATTTAATTAAATGCCGCTTTTCATACACACATACTATTTAGCTGACGCTCACAGCTCTCCCTCCGAATGGAGGAAAATTTCCTTTCCGTGGCCCCTTCTCCAGATGTTTATCTCAGCAGCGATGCGGGACCAGCCCAGCTGCAGGAGGAGCAAGCGGGTGCCTGAGAGCATCCCCTCCTGTCGCGGGGAGGTGCCTCTTCCCCACCCTGAGGTGCTGGGGGGGTAAAGGCAGCAGAGGGACAGTGGTGTGTGTGTCCCCTCCCTGGGACCAGCTCCCACCGCACCAAGCAGAGGGGTGCAGGAGGCCCTAAACCCCATCATCTCCCGAGCTCTGCTCCCAGTGGGGCTGCCTGACCCCCCTTTTCCTCCACACACTGTGCTACCAGCAAGAAAGGCGCAAGTTTTCCCGACTTCCACATCAGCAGCTTCCCAGCCCACAGCTGCGGAGGGGACACCCCAGTATCAAGAAGGGTTGGCTGCCCCTCAGCATCCCCTGAGACTACGGGGACATTTAATCCCAGCATTACCGACCCCAGCAGCACACAGCCCTCCCTCCTTTGTGCGCTGAATTCCCAAGAAAGGCCAGGCGTGAAACCCAGGGAAATCTCTCCAGGGAGCTCCGGGGACCTGCTGCCATCCCAAGGAGGTGCTGCCTCCAGCCATGAGGTATCCACCAAACAGGAAGCTACAGGCGAGACAGGCAAAGCACATTGAATTGTCCGCTCCAGGCACAGCGAAACATGGGGGGCTTAACCCCCACACACGGGTGAGAGTGGGAAGGGGCTGAGCCGCATCCTGCTGCTGCGCTCAGCCCTCAGGCACAGCACCAACCCCAGGATCTCCATGTGGGACACTGCAGTCTGCCGGGACAAGGATGGAACCCCCATTCCTCAATGGCAACCACTGTGACCAAACACCCCTCCCACAGCCCAGCCCCCCCGCAAGGGCTCCGCTGCTCGCCCAGGACACGCAGCAGAAGGGACCTGGCCAGCCTGGCCTCACGCGCGCCTTCACAAGCAACTCCATGAAACTTTAATTATGATTAATAAAAGGATTGCAGCTGCAGCTTGGATTTTGACATAATAAAACTCATTTCTCCAGCCGGTCCAAGAATGACTTAAGTTCACTGTTCTTTGCAATTCAAACGTTAGTTCCCAAGCAGCAGCCAGCGGTGAGAACAGCGAGCTCTCCTGCTGATAAAGCAGGGCCTGAAGATTTTGCAGTGCAAACCAGCTATATTTAATGAGTCCACCAAAGCAAGAATGTGTTTATTACTATTATTACGAGGAAACAATATACTCAGTTTCAAGAATTGCCTTTCCCTACACAGAACTAGTAGTAAAAGCAAAAGAGTAAAAGCTCCTGACCTGGGCTACCAGGGACGGGGGAAGGTAGAGTAGCGCAACTGGGTGAAGATTACCTATGAAGTCACTTGTTCATAATGCCATATGATTATTTGGATTAGCTTAATTATTGCTACTATTTGCCTATACAAAAGCCAGTCCAGGAGCTGTATCCTCCACAGTATTTGAGGATAAAACCATAAAGCAGCTATTGCTGCTGCTCTAGTTGCTACCACAAAGTACAACTGGTAGGTTTTTGCTCATAAAGATTTTTTTAAGTTATCCCAAAAGTAAAACTCCAATTTCAAAACCCCTCAAATGGAGTTTTATGACTGTATATTCAAATTCTGAGCAGGAAGCCCGAGTAGATTTAGTTTCTATCCTTTATCCTCCAGCATGGCAGCTGCCACCATGGCTGAGCTGCTTCAGACAGAGCTACATCAGAGCTCCCACTTGGCAGCCTCTGCAAACATTTTTGCAGTACCTGACTCCTTACAGGCTGCGAGTTACACAGAGAAGGAAAACTTGAAAATAAACTTCAGAATTCTTTGCATAGAAAGCATTACAAAATCCCCTCATAACTGAAATAAAATATGGTCATTTTGATGCACATCGTCTCTTTTTCCCTTGGTTTATTTATAGAATTTTAGTTGCCATAACAACATAAAGCATTTTACTATATAGTATATACTGCAATGAGTTTGTTCTTCCTTCTAGTGCACAGCGGAGCCCTGACCACCATAGTGCCCAAAGGGGAGGACCTCCCCCTGCTCCAGGGCACTCCTGGGGTGCCCCAGCCCCAGCCGGGATCAGCTCCGTGCTGCTTGTGGCCAGCAAGACCCAACTCAAGTGCTAGGATAACAGCTATGGAATCTGGGACCACAGAGCACCAGCACATGGAGAAAACGGTGTCCAGAGAAGCAGACGCTGCAGCCCAGTGGTATAAGTCCAGCTACTTTCTGGGTTGCAACAACCATTACACAGCCCCCAGGAGCCCCCCCTCTCACAACCCAGCTCCCCAGGCAGCCCCTGCCCCGGATCGCCAAGAGAAACCCTTACCTGCACCCAGCACCTTCTCCACGAGTGGAGGGACCCTCAGGAGAGGGGCAAGCCCCCAGGCTGGCTGCACTGATAAGCTGTAGGGATGGGGCACACCTGTGTGGACAGGGGACACCTGTGTTGATGGGGCACATCTGCAGTCCTTCTGCCCCTTTTCAACCAACACCCAGAAGCAGAGGAGAGCAGGGTGCTCCCTGGGGCAGTGTATGGGGTTGCTGGAGGTCTGCGGGAGGTCACGGGCTGAGCTGCAGCTGGGTGGGCCTGAAACAAGCAGTACCAGGTCCTGCCTCGGCTCCCAGGGCCTCATCCTCCCCATTTGCCTGCTCTGGTTGCATGTGACCTTTTGAATATATATTTTTGCTAGTAAATAGTGTTGTTGCTGTAGCCACAATGACCTAAGACTATCAGCAAGGGAGGAGGAGATGCAAGAGTGCCGCTGATGCTGATTGTGTGCAGCTGGGGACCCAGGGGCTTGTTAAAACTTGTCCTGCCAGCTAGAGAGCTCAGGATGGGCAGGAGGAATGTGCAGGAGAGGAAGGACTGAGCTTTAACCTGGTCACTGTGGGCTTTGCTCCTCATCCAGTGCGTGCAGGAGGGCTTTGATGGGGGCTGCTGCTGCTGCAGGCTCTGGCAGTCTCAGGGCCCTCTGCAGCAGGCAGAGCCTCCTCAGGATTAGTCGTGTATATAAACTGTTTATTGTTTCAAAATGTGTTTTATCTGAAATGCATTTTTTCTGCTTAAACAGTACTTTGCTTCCCAAGAGCCGCCTGGTCACCAGGTAACTGGAAGAAGGGAGCTGCGGATGCTGAACCCAGTTCAGAGAGCTGAATGATTGCTAGATGCAGCTTTTAAATGTTTTCAAACACTTGCTCTCTTCTGTATACCTTTTTTGCAACAAAAATGACAGTATTATTTTCAAACAAAATAAAGCAGAGGCAGCTCCTGGGTACTCCTGCCATTCCAAATCCCCACGGAAAAGCTCAGCCGATGCAGCCCCCGCAGCAAACCAGGCTCCCTGTCCCGCGGGGTTGGACACACTCAACCACGGTGCGTGGCTGAAGAACACACATTCCACGCTCAAGAAACTGAGAGACTTTAATAAAACCCTGTGAAAAGAGTTTTAAGTATAGAAAAAACTGATCATCTCCAAAATTATTTGCTCTGCTTGGAAGCTAATGCTCTGCTTTAGGTCTGTTTTTATATGTCTCTTGGACTTGAATTATGGCATGTTAATTGTGGCCAGAGGCAATAGAGAAGTGTTATTCCTTCACAAAGAAGATGGAGAAATTCAGTTAAAAATAGATTATAAATCTGTGCTGTCAGGCACAGGCATTTTCCTGCCTCTGCTGGATTTCTGTTTTCCATAGCCCAAGGAGGAATTTGCTCACAGAACATATGGAATTTTCGTATTACTCAGCATAATTAAGTGTAACTGGTTAAATGAGCACAGCGACCGTGGAGGTCACTAGAACAGCCATTAACTTTTCCCTGCTAAGTGAAGTGGCAGTTGGCCAAAAAAACATTATTTTCCTCCGTGCCCCCCTCCCCCCTTTTTTTTTTTAGCATTGTTACACAGAATTTTTAGCTTCAGTTGGGAAGGATGCGGAGGAGCTGTGTGCACATCACACCCGAAACACCCCAGCGTTCCCAGGATGAGACAAAATTTGTTGCAAGATCTGAAATCAGCCCTAGAGCAACCAGACCCAAGTGATCCGTTGAGTTCTTGTAGGAGCTGGTGCCACCTGGAAGACACCGCTGAGCTTTATCGACAGGAACAAGAAACGCCTACCACCTCCTTTGGAAGAGGAATGGAGTTCTCCTTAAAAAAATTAAGCCATACAGCAAATGGAAACTTTTGATAATTCACAGATCAAAATGAGGATTTCTTTCCTTATGCTCCAACATATTAGCAAATATTCTTAAAATAGCATCAGTACTTCAAATATCTATTATCTGGGCCACACTGTCATCCAACAGTGCTGAAGAGGATGCTCTGCCTTATTGCCCCCCCCCCTCCTTGTCCCCCTCCTGCAGTGTTCATGTGGCCCTGACACAAGTCTAAGATCAGGGAACTGCTTCAGTTGAAGATTAACCTAATCAGGTTAAAAAGGTCGTTAGCAGGAGCAGTTCCTTGGTCCAGCTCCCCCAGTCCCACACACCGGTTCTGGCCCCCCCGGCCAGCGTCAGCACCTCCTTGGAGAAGGTACCCACAGCCTCGGGAGTGGACCCCGTGATCTAGCAAACATTAGAGCAGCTAAGAAAAGTTGGTATACACAGATTGCCATCTAGTGGCACATGAGACGAGGGTTCATAACTTCGCTTACCCAAGTTTTGTTGACAGTGGATGCTGATTGACTCTAAATATCGCTGGGAGGCTGCTCTGAGCTCGTCTTACCCTTCCTCCCGCTGCCTGGAACAGTCCCTGCCACTGCGATCAACGGGCTTGGAGGTCGAATAATACTTGCTCTGCTTTCTTCCTTTATTACTCCTGTGGTTTAAATTTTCAGGATATTTGGGCTGGAAAGTAAGGCCAAAGAGCGACTTTAGGAAGAAGGTTCATTATTGGTGCCGCTTGTCCTGGGTGAAATACAGGTTCGAGGTCAGGGATGCTCTGACCTTGCTCACACCTTCCATCAGGAGGTTTAGGGAAACCCAGTGGCCGTGTCAAAACCCTCATGCATATGGCCAGCGGGTCTGAATCTGTAGGACGTGGCATTTTCAGGCAGCCAGCCTGAATTCAGCAGTGGCACTGGGTCGGTGCGTTACTGCCCAGCGTTAGCTCCCTGCGGAGCACGAGGCTCCCGCTCGCCCTCCACTGCCTGGTCTCGCTGGAGGTGCCACATTGCACAGGAGATCCCCTCCCGCGAGGAAACGTGGAGGTGTGCTGTGTGAGCCTTGCTATGCGGTGGTCGTCATACCTCCTCCTGCCTGGGGAAGGATTCATCTCGCACCTTACAGAGGTCTTGCATGTGCCTCTGAGTCACCCCGGCTTGCCTTTACGGTCAAAGGGTGTGACTCATCTGGCTTATTATGGTAGTCGACTTTGAGATAAGAAGAGTGCCCTATAGACCCTGTTTATTTCCATTGCCTGTAAAGCCTCAAACGACTTACTCATATATCTACGTCTGTAATGACAGATATCCGTCCAATCAAGTGAGTCCCACAGTAGATGAGTTGAAATAAGGGCTGAAAATAGTGAGAAGTGTTGAGAACTACAGCAATATAAATACAGCAGATAAGAACAGTTTACTTGTTCAGAGAACTATGCAGATAAGTTGCTGATAATGGCATAGATTAATGAGCAAGAGGCAAAGATACACTTTTGTTCTGGTTTTGTTTTCTCAGCAGAACTGGAGACCTAGACGGTAGTTCTGCCATGTCTGTTCAGTGTCCTCCAGACAAACCATTCCCCTTCTCCATGTCTCAATTTCTCCTTCTGGGATATAGACATTATAACAATTAACCAAAGTCCTTGTAAACTGGATTGACTAAGACTGGTAAAGGGGACAAAGGCATTTTATAGTAGGAGAAAACAGGAGCAGAAGTACAATCCATGAAGCCTTGTTGGCTTTTAAGCTTCATCAACTGTTGCACTCATGGGTTACTCTTGTGCTTGAAGGTCAACGCTCTTGCCGAGATGCAGATTTGCAGATTTGCCACCTTGCTTAGCTACAGGCTGTAAATAAAAGAAACTTGACTTGATGATAACAGAAAAATGCTGCAAGGGCCTGAACTGGGTGAAGACACCAGCTTTTTGCATTGCAGGACCTGGATCCGAGGCTGCCATGAGGGTGCCGCCAAGGCACCTGCATGGAGCCAGGAGCCGCGTTCGCCTTGGTGTGCGAGGGGCTGGACCGGGCAAGCGGGATGGGCTGGGGATCACCAGCAGCGCGAGGGCTGGGAGCAGGCTCCGGCACCGAGCCACAGGGTGGGGATGGTGGCTGAAAAAAACTCTGCAGTGAGAAATCTTGGCAGCGGCGGGAGGGGATTGAGATCCTACACAAGCACGGGCCAAGGCTGTTTATACTGCCAGAGTTTCTTGGAAGAAACTCGCAGCGTTTCTGCATCTCACAAGCCCATCTCTACCCAGCGCACTCCATATGGCGCGTTCATACACCAGTCCTCCAACTCCTTTTGGTGGTTGCTGTATTAATCAAAGGTTATATGAAAAAGAAAACAGGACCATGGCAACCAGACTAACATAGCCGGGTGGTATCTAAACACCAAGGCCATATACATTAGAGTGAAGTGAGTTGTTTGGGGGATTACACTTCAGGTTTCCATGGAAAAAACTCCTGTAGAACATACTTCCAGCCGAATTACTGTGCAAACTGAAGAGAGGTTTCAGAGCTTCAGCTTGATGTTTTTAATGAATATTATCTAGCTGCTGCCAGCACTTTACAATTTCAAAATTTAGCTTAGCTGTATTTTCTCCAGGGTCTAGAATTCTGCTGGTATTTGCTTTGAAAATAATGAAGGAACAAGAAATGGCCTCTGTGGTTATTCAATCATCTGCTTAGCAATCCTGAGTGAAAACAAGCAAACAAACGTGCTGGAGGTAGAAGCGGGGAGAGCTGAATGCGAGTGCTTCAGCGCTACTCCCAGCACAAACACATTCGTATCTCCTCAAAAATGCTGCACACACAAAGAGCACGCCGACTCGTTTATACAGACAAAATAATCTAGAAAGAAATAGGAGCAAAAATCCCTACAAAGCAGTGAAGCCAATTAATTACAGTTTGCGGCAGGAAGACAAGAACTGTTGTTGTGTTTCTCCCGTGGATATCCGAGATGCTTTCCAGTGCCGCAGTTGAAGGGGAATTCATCACAATTTAAGGCAGACACCTTCCCTGTTGAGGGCTGCGTTGCCTCCGCTCAGCAGCGCGCTGGGACGGCATTGCCGTGGTTAAATGAAGCCTGGATTGTGCACAAAAGGAAGAGCCCGGCCTTGGCAAGAAAAGGGGCCACATGATTTCAAAGATGTTTTTTTTCCCTGCCTCCAGTATTTGAAGTTCATTGGGATCCCCAGTATATCAAACTCTGTTGAGTTTTAGCTGGTGAGATTCTCCAGGTCAGTAAAATCAGTTTTCTCACCCAGAGCTGGACTCCAGGGTAAGAATAAGGTATTGTGTGGCAGAATTACTGTACTATTGAAAAACAACATTTTTCATATCAACTCGACACATATTTCTGGCTGTGAGTTGCAGGTACTGTACAGTATTACTAGGGTGTATTTAATGATAAAATAAGATGATCTTCCTTGCTTTTAAAAACATGGTCTGAAATAACCTAATTTGAATATTTTCACGCTACTCAAAACAGGATAATTTTTAATAGATTATGAACGCTTATCACATTCATACATAATTCATGATGGAGAGAAATTATTTTAATAACATTTATTACTTGAGAATATGAAAGAAGGAAAATTTGGTATGATTACTTAACGCTTACAAAAGTTAGGCTGATAGCGGTTTTAATTCCGCTTCTGTGATTCAATTGGAAATAATTATTTTCATCACTCCCGGCCAGTTCTTCCTCCTCCTCCCACCTCCTCAGCAGCCACAGCCATGGCTGCAGCTCCTGGCTCCTGCTGACGGGGTTCTGGGACGCAGTGACACTGCTGCCTTCTCCCTGCCCAGGATGGGTCACCACCGGCCCGAGGGGAAGGCAGCCGGGGAACGGCTCAGGTGAAAGGAGAAGGTGTTGGTAAGGGTGCTCACAGGCAGCGGGTGAGACCAAAAGAGCCAGCACCGCATCTGCAGGAGTGGGGACGTGTTGAGAACTGGCAGATGTTGCTACAGCTGCTCGTCCGACAGAACTGAAAGGGTACGCGCTGCTGGGGGCGGGGGGGGAATCTGTTTTGCTTGTAGCTGTGTTCGAGGGGGAGAGCGATGGGAGAGGGAGGCGGGGAAGGGTGAAAGCCCCACGGCAGCATCACCCTGGGCAGCGCACACCCCTACACTCCCCGCACAGGAGCCAGCTGGGCTGGGAAGGCCCACCACGGCATCCCAGCTTGGGTTGGAAACGTGAGCTATGAGCAGCCAAAGCTTGTAATAAAGGATGTTATTTGAGCACAAGTCACACACACACACACACACACACACACACACACAAAGTCAAATTTCGTTGATAATCAACAATTAGCTGTTCACCTCTTCTCAATTTTGTTCTGCTTTTTACCTGTAATCCACAATAGATGATCTGTTCACGAGTCCAATTTGATCTAGTGGCAAATTAATATTCTGTTCTTCTACCTGTCTGGTTTTGTTTTGTTTTCTCCCCCTGCTAGTGCGGCTTTGCTGGGGGAGCTGATTATGGGCTGTTTCGTAGCTGCCGGCTCCGCACGGCGGGAATTCGCTGCGCGAGCACTGAGCTGTGTGTGAACGCACCTGGCTGCTTACAGACCGAGTCTCTCGCTGTAAAACTCTTCTGCTGGCCTCAAAGAGAAATGACAACTGGCTAAACATGCCAGATCTAGGTTTGAATCTAAAAATCTGTCACTGTTGCAGCTCTGCCTGTAGCAAAATTTCCTTGTAATTTATGGGAAAACTCTTTCAATTCCTCTGTGAAGCCAGGAGACAACCCAGCTCTTTTTTTGTCATCCATTCCTCAATCCCAAATAAAAGGAACATACAAAGAAATAAAAAATTAGTTGTTTCACCATTTACATGAACAGAAACAGCATTGCTATTCTTTTTGTCCCATATTCCTAGTTAAACTGATGTTTGGTTGCTGGTTTTTTTTTTTTTACCAGGTAAAATTTTTTGATATCTTGTAAAACTATCTGAAAGATACCAAATACAGAAAGTACAAAGGGGTGGTTTTTGTTGGTTTTGTTTTTTTTTTTTGACCATTTATCCTCAGCATCCCGTCTACAGATGCAGGCAGCTACTGGCAGGCAGGAGGCAGAAACCTGCCTCAGACCCTGTTATACTTGGATGGAGAGAGAAACACTTGCTGTTTTTTAACAGGAGGTTTGATCTCAGCTTTGTGAGAGCCATGCAGTTCCCCCAGGCCCTGGGCTTGCTGCGGGCTTTGCTGCATCCCCTGCGCTGCTCGGCCACCAGCCCTGGCCCCACCGGTGGCCAGATGCAGCCGGGAGCATCCCTGGGCCACATCCCAGGGCACCATCCTGCAGCTGCGTCCCACAGCAGTTTCCTCAGGCTGCATCCCAGGGCACCATTCCCCAGCTGCATCCCAGGACCACTCCGCACACCACGCCTGGGGTCACGCTCCAGCCCAGCACCGTGCAGGCCTTGGTACCATGATGGGGAGGGGAGCGCAGGGCTTTCAGGGAGGGATTTACTACGTATCACCACCTCCACCGCGTACGCTGTGATGACTTATTTATGCAGAGAAACGCCAAGAAAATACTCCCACCTGAGCAGCGCTCCTGACTTTTACATTTAAACAACTTCACATACAGGGAATGTGTTTTTCCTCTCTCTCTTCCTCTCTTTTTCATGATCATTTGTTAAATATATTACAGCCTGCTATTTACCTCACTCAGAAGCTCTGGGACTTTTTGTGGCTTTATTCCCTCATGGCACTCTGAAAAAATCACCCTGTATTTGCAACAAAATTTATGAGCAGTGAAAGGAGTAACATGCGGAAGACGCAACCCCGTTCCATCCGTGCCTGTGTTGGGGTGATCTCCGTCCCTCACCCGCACCCCAGAGGCTGAGCCCCTCCACGGGATAAACCAGCACTATCTGACATGGAGACAGCGGCATCATTTTCCAATTTAAGCTCTACATTCACTCCAGGTCTGAAAAAAGAACAAGAATAGATTTGAGGCAGAATTAGGCTTTTTGAGCTCAACTAAGGCGCAGGCAGAACAGTAAGATCTTCATACTTACCACACGAGTTAAGATTGCCGCAAATTTATTCCAAATTAACAGTGGTGCGAAGGAGTGAAGAATTAATCCAATGATGTGGGCTTGGACCAATCAATCATTTATAATTGTGATCTTCTTGTCTTTTGTCAATATGCATATTTAAAATTTAATTCTGATGCTTTATTCAGATATGACAGTGAAATCGCCAGAGATTAAGGAGTGAAATGAGAGGCCTGTTCAATTAGAAAAACCCAACACCCCCCCCCCCCCGCAAACCTTGATATTTAAAGCAGATGATGTAATTTAAACATTAAATAAATGAACAGAAATAAACTACCCCATGGCGTCAGAAATGTTATCTTGATTGTGTAAACATGTGAATAAATAAAAGCATTCAGTCTAAAAGATACTGAAATTAAGTTAACATGAAACATCTGCATCTCTCAAAGCTGTTACTGACATAAAACTGTGAATTCTTAATGTCCAGCTCAAACCTGCTATTACATGGTAGTTAAGCACATCTAGTTTAGATAAAAGGATTTACATTATAAGAGTTCCAGGGGAGTATAAAATAGCCAGAGAAAACATTAAAGCCAGTTGCAGCTGATCAAGCAGATGTTCTTGCTGCTGCTGAAACCCGTACGCTGGGCATTCTTTTTCCACCGAAGATCATATTCACCAATCCCTTTTCACTCTTTAGCTTTTAAGAACAATACAACTGCTGTGGCTTTTATTCAAATAAATGTAATGAGATGATTCCATTGTTTTACTGAAGTGCGCATTATTGATGAGAGAAGCGCTGGGTTGCCGACTTGCACAAGCAGATTCCGCCCTTAGTACGGGGCTTTACCTCTCACCGCTGTTAAAAATGACTTTGCTCTGGTCTGTTTCTGCTCCTTCGCTCTGCCTCCAAAGCACCCCATACCCGCCGCAGGTCGCTGCCGCTTGGCATTAGCAATCCCATTTCATAACTAATTAACTGAACTCAGGCCAGTTAATTCCCACATTCGTTTAACGCAAGGGTGGCTGCTAAAGTCAGCGACCTGATTTGCAGAGGATGGAGCGAATATTCCTCCAAACAAACAAGAATTCAACGGGAAACAAGGACCCTCTTCTCATGTGTTGCGCAATCCAAAAGCACTCAAAGCCACCATCTCGCACGCATTTAAAGACTGAAGTAGACCCAAAAAAATTCAGTGGTGAAATTGTATGTCTGAAAGGCATTGAGAAGGTTAAAATACTGAGCACTATTTTTATAATACTCTTGCCTGATTATCTCAGCCTCTTCTGTAAATAACATCTCAATGGTTGACGACAGTAAATGAGGCCATCAAAGACAATTCGATGCATGTTCTTCTAGTAAAGATGATAAAAAATAAGCAGCCTATGCTGAGGTAAGAAGATAAATAAGTGATCAATAAACAAAGCTGCAAATAAGGTTAACAGAAGTTTTTATGCATATATTAGAAGAAAATTAAAAGCAAAGTACATGACAATTACTTCACCAGGAAGAAAAGCAAGTGCTGCGTGATGGTAAGGAGGTTAAATGCCCTTTTTATGTGAGCCCTCACCAAAACACCAGCTGTGACCAAACACTAAAACCCTTAAAAGTTTAAGACAATTTCTGTAAATTGTGTGTCCACGGAGGCTTATTAAATGATACCGGGGATTCTCAGGGCACTGGGTACAGCAATTGCTCAGCCACCCGCGATCAGCTTGAGAACGTGCGCAGCGAGTGCGGGGATGGGGCTACAAACCCTGCGGTTACAGAGGGACAAATAAAGCAGTTTTTAAGAGGAGGACCTGAGGAACAAATATTAATGCCTATTAGGAGGCTAGAAAATAATTAAAAGAAAAATTCTGTAAATACTTAGAAGAAAATAAGGTGACAAGAACCAGCCAATATGGGATAGTAATGGAGAAAGCCGGTAACGCAAACCTAGTCACCTTCTTCCACAGGTAACTGGTCTTATTAAAGACAGGGAAGCAGCAGATGCGATACCTTGATTTACAAGAAACACAGTTCAGAAAAAATTACTATAAAGGTTGAAAGGTGACTGCAAAATCATGACTGCATCACTATTAAATGCAGGGGATATACCCCACCCTCAGTCTGCACTATTCACTATTTTAATCAACTTGGGGGATGAAATGTAAAGATGATAAAAAAGTGGAAGGCGTTGCAACCACTTTGGAGATGGGATTAGAGTTCGAATTGATCTACATAAATTGGAGAAATGATCTGAATTGTTAAGATGGAATTCAGCACAACGCTTTTTAAAAGAAGAAATGTCAATGCCTGTAAACAAGACGGGTAACCATGGGCTCGGTAGCATTTCTGTAGAAGAGGATTTGGGGATTGCAGGGATAGTCAAACAGGTGTTTTTTTCCAAGAATAAGAAGAATGACGGGAAATTAGAATGAGTTCACCATTATGTAAGAGGCTGCTGCCAAAAGGAAGAGAATAAGCTGTCTTTCATGTCTATTGTGGATAGAATAGCAATAATAAAGTGCATTAAAGGGAGGAAGAAATAGGAAGAAATAAGCCTGACATCATGGACCATTTTCTAATCATAAAGTTAGCAAAGCACTGACAAGGTATTCAAGGGAGATTGTGTCATTTCCCTCCAGCTGGGGTTTTAAAGGACAGGTCAGACCTATCTGTCAGAATTGAGTTAATCTTGATTTTACAGCAGGTGATGGACTTCTCCGGCTGCCATCCAGGCTGACCTGCTGCAGCCCAGAGCAGGGGAGGACGTGGGAAGAGGCAGCTTCATGGGGGGCTCTGGAGGGGCACCCTTGGAGGTGGCCAAGGGAACAAAACATGGGTGTTGATCCATCGGGCAGCGTTAGAAGGCTGGCGTGACATCGGAGGGCTCTGCCTTCAGCCCCACGTGCTGGGTCCCAGCTGCTCTCCCACGGTGGAGGAGCGGGGCTGCACCCTTGGCTGCATGTGCCCAGCCCAGCCCCATGACGGGGGACCTGGAGGAAGGGGCTTCCCCTGGGGAACCAAACAAAGTGCTCACAGGAGGATGATGAGATGGGGCATCCGTATGATTTTCAGAGATCAGTTTTGGGGCCTCACTTCAGAAAATCTGCATCCGATTCCATGAGCGTGGCCACCAGACTGATCTTCCGCTGACTGCGATGAGATGGTGACGAGCCAGCCAGAGGTCCGTGGTTTCACAGTGTATCTGCTGCGCAGAGAACGCCATCCGACTTTCCTGGAACAGTCTATTCCAACAGATAAAAACACTCTTTGTATCCTCAAGGGGAATGTTAAAATTTCTCAAATCCCATATAAAATGATTAAAGGTAATTCTGTACCTTGCAGGCTCAGGGCTTTTAAAATAAACCAAACGGGTATTTGGCAGAATTTGGCTAAATGAATCTGCAAGAAAGCAGAGCGGCAAGTAATGTGACATCTGCTGTTGGCATTAGATAAGTGCAGACACTGCCTTCTTTAGATCGCCTAACCTTGTCTGAACCAGCAATTTTTAATTCGGACAAAACACTGGAATGAGAAAATCATCCTGAATTTAAATGTTTCCATCTGTGATTCAATAAAGCAGCCACGCTACCAGCACAGCCTTGCCAAGATGCTACATTATCTTTTCCTATTGAAAATTAACATTTGAACTAGCTGCTAGAACGATCAGAAGATTGCCTTATATTAATAAAATGAAGATTAAATAAAGAAAGAAAAAGGCACTGAACTCATTAAAATCCCCCATAACCCGTCGTGAGTCTGTAGTGCTTGTCTTGATGATACAAGGACAATACGTATGAGCTTCAGCTCTCTTGGGTAATTGAACACGAACAGGTTAATACAATAAGTTTTTCACATGGACTTTCATTTCTGCAGATTGTATCCTGTCCTAAAACAAAAGTCCTCTATGAACATACTTTTCAGACTCTGTACATTTCTGAGGTAAGGAGCTGGCATTGATCTATCGACACGGAAATTCTTTTCCCTGTGGATGCGGGGGGTCCGAGCGCAGGCTTGAGAGGCATCACTCGGGTGGGACGTTGACTGGAGCAGAGGTGCTAGCCACGTGTCCCAGCCTGTCAGGTTTATTTGTAAATGAGGATATTTGTCCAGATTTGCCTGACATGGTTACTGGCCAAATATTCATCTTGTTGATTCAGCTAAGTCTCCCGTTGAGCTAAATGGGAATTTTGCCTGAAAAAGAACTGAGAAGCTGGCACCCATCAGAGTGGGATAAATCACACCCCAAGAAAGAACGTCTGGATTTTACCCTGAGGCCCAATTGGCCTCGAGTTTGGATTCATAAAAACTGCTGGAGATAAGCCTTCACTGGCGCTGGCTGCCAATGGGCCTGGAAAGACTCTGCCAAAAAGTTGCGGGACCAGCGCGCAGCTGGACCATTGCAGGGCACATCTCTAGTGCCCTCCGCTGACAGGCTCACCGGTGACCAGCTGTGCCGCAGGGAACCCTGGGCAGGTCTCGGAGGTGACACATCCTCCTGTCTTGTGTTTAGCCACACAAGATGCAAACCACCCATAGGAGAAAACACTCCCTGTGCCACGGGAGCCGCCCAAGGCGTTGTGCGAGGGAATGGGCAGTCCAGAGAGAGGGAATTTTCCTGACTCCTCTTTAGCAGTTAAATTGTTATTCTCCAGACTTGGGAACATGCCGGTAAGTAAAGGCTGCCTCTGGCAGCGTCTGTTCAAAGCCTGATGGTAACCTCACGTCACTGCAGTGCCCACGCAGAAGACACAGACGGGCTCACAGGAATTGGGGTCGTCTTCCCGAGGGAAGTGGAGAACGCTCCCTACCTTTGGCTTCAGCTCTTGCACAAAAGCGGATGCAAATTCTGTGACTGAAAAGCAAGTAGGTCTGACAGATGAGTAGGTAAGGCAGGTATCCAAGAAGATTAGATTTTCCTCTGCTAACAGCAGAAAAGCAAGAATGTTGGGAAAAAACGAATACAAATATGTATGGTAAGAGCACTGCAATTCCAAGAATGATGCGGTGGAGCTTAGTGTGTAAAGAAACAGAGCAACGCCCTCCTTGACAAAGACACCTAATTACAGTACAATTTTTGAGAGGGGCCTATTCCAGGACTAGTGTCTAATTTTAGACAATCTCTCACTTCACCATTCCCGATAAAGACCAGAGAAACTGCGCCTTTCTAAGGTCAGTACTTCCTGCAACAAAGCAAAGAAATAATAGGAGAAAAGAAAAATGCCCTTAGGAGCACCATGCTTGCAGTCCTTCCCAAAGCATGGACTGCTGTCCGGCCCACGGCCTGCTGGCTTCCATTAGGAAAGCACAAAGCTGGCAAACACAATCCAGACTTTCCAATTACAAAACCTCCTCCCACTTTCAAACTGCGTCCCAGAGAGCTGGACTGACAATTCCCCCCTGGAGAAATACCCCATTATGTTTTGCTGGCAATAAAGATGGTCAAATGCAGCAGGATTTACACAAATTAAATACATCTCCTTACTCCATTCCTCAGCTACGGAACAGCACAACAGAACGCCCCCATCTCCCAGGATGCTCCAGGATGACCACAATAAATAATAATCTAAATAAATAATAAATACCTCACGTCTTGAGGTATTAGGGCTCGCAACTCCCGAACAACAAAAAATATTTTGGAAACTCTTCTAATCCCATAGATCGTGTAAATAAATTCTTTCAGTTCTGAGAGGGATGCTATTTAATTAAAAGGTATAGCAAAGGAAGGACGTGTCAGCTTGCACGGACAAAAGGCACGGTGCTACAACACTGCGTGATCCACACCAGGGAAGAGCTTGCCTGTCTGTATCACCCAGCAGTTGGAAAGACAGTGAATTACCCAGAGAAAAATAATTTTATGTGCTTTTGGACTGCATACAGAAAACAAAGAGACTTCCTGGTAATATGGGGGGGAAAAAAACACCCAGCTGATCAGAAATCTTACAGAAATTCTACAAAGAATGAGACGTAGCAAAGGTTTCCCGTAGGCAGGAGGGCTCCCAGCACACCCAGCCTCCCCACTAATTTGACAGGCCACGACTGAAACGAATCCCTTCTCCATCGCAGGAACAGACCCAGCTCGACAAAAGGAGCGCTTCGAGCACCGGAAAGGTGATTGCTGTTGATGCTGTGGGAGACAAGCAGGGGGAGGAGGAGGGAGGACAGGCTCCCTGGCGCTGAGCTGCGCCCGCAGCATCGCGGTCCCATGGATGCGTGGCGTCCATCGCAGGTGTTGTAGACATCAGACACAGTGCAGACCCACACACTGGAGAAGCAAGAACCAGCAAGCCCCAGTTACTCCATTCCTTCATTTTTTGCTAATGATGCGGCGTGTAACATTAACGGCACACGCTCCAGAGCGTCTCGGTGAGGACAGAGGGAGAGGCTGCGCAGAGAAGGCACAGGGAAAAGGTGCTCTCTCTCTCGCAAAGCCTGCTTCTGCCGTGTAACGTCAGTGATGCCACACCCCAAAGCACTGGCTGTTCTTTTGGCTAACGTGGCTCCAAAAAACATTAACAAACTTTGAAACAATGGTATTGGTAGGAACTAAAGTAGCATTAGTGCGTTAGCGAGTGACTGCCTCCCACCGAGCTCTCTCGGGCTGGGACCCAGCCCAGCCTTCGCACCATGAAGCCTGTGCCCTGCTGCAGCCGCCGGTCCCTTGAGGAGTGAGAGCCCCAGTTCCTCTGCGCACAGATTATCCCGTGCAAACATCCTGGTGCTGACACCTGGAGAACAGCCTAAGGCTATTCCAGCTTCTTATTACAGACCCAAAGGAATAGCCTGTACATAACCCCATCTGGAGCATCCAACTCCATGGAGACAAGGGAAGTCTGGAGAGAAGGCAGCACCCAGCAGGAGCTGTCGGTACTGCCCATCACATCTGGGATGCTCCTCTCCAGCCACGCGGATGCAGGAACATCTGGCTCCACACAAAATCCCAAACCAGCCCCTGCTCTCTGTGGCTTCCCAAGGTACCCATCCACCACTGAACACATCCCAGTCCCTCAAGAACAGACGCCAACACCAGTGCACAGATGAAAGGCATAAGAGCACAGAAAAAACATGCTTTTTAGTAAAGGACATGCCCTGTACTTTGTTGATACTTACAGAAATGTTGCCTATAGAAACAAACTGAACTGCTGTCGGCAGCTGCCTCACAGCAAAACAAGTGACCTGAAAAACAAAGTCACTGTCAAAACACTGACAAACTGGGAAAAGAAATGGACAAACTGGGAACAATGACTTTTAACTTTTGTGGAATAGGAAGTAATTTGAAGATTGGGTGTGGTAACAAAAGTGGTTTTAAAAAAGCAACATCAGCATTCATATTTGAATGCTTTACGCTGAGTAACACAAAAACATCAAGAAACGATGCAGGACAAAAGCAAGTAATGTTAGTATTTAATCTGAAAACTAGATGAGAATACTGATGTTAACAGACTGTGGGGGAGAGTTCACATTTAGAGAGTCGAAAGAAAAAAGTCCTACTAAATATGAAAGGCAAATGTGGGAGAATTACAGCATACAGTCTTGTCATGCTATGCGATGGCAAGATTAAATGGTCTGAAATGTAACTAAAATTGAAGTAAGATCTAGGACAAAACATTATTACAGAAAATCAATGGAATTGATTTTGGAAAGGCAATAAACACAGTCAATGGAATCACATTAATTAAAGTACCAGAAATTTGGGATATTTAAGACAACCAGTCTAGACATAACATTGTGTTTTTATAAAGTCCTCTGTGAATTAAAGTGTTTGACCTTCTACTCCCACCTGCTTCTCTCCTGCCCCCAAGAGACCAGTCAGAAATTCACTGCTAAATTCTCCACAATGTGAGCTGAAGATCACAAAACGCTGCTGAAACTCAAACCTCACTGCTTGAGTGGAAGGTGTAATATCCGCTACTGCCAGAGCAAGGACTTTGTGAACATGTATCTCAAAATAAATACCTTTTCATAAGGGCTTTCCAAGCTCAGCAGCTGTATTGCCAGTGCCATACTGAGACAAGCTGATTTCAGTGTTTTTCCTGTGCACTTAGTCTGCTCGTGCTGTGGTGAGAGAAAAGGTTATTTATAGCAGTTTAACAGAGAAGCGATCACCCCTGAAGCTGGCCGCAGAACCAGCCCAAGTTTTAAGAAACGAACCACATTCGTACAGGCAAGGTAAGCTTAATTAGCCCGCTTCACAAAAATACAATATTTGACTATTAGAACCTGATGTGCTCAAGCAAGTATGGGAGCTTTTATACTTACCAGAACAATTCTGTATTTAATTAGGCCTCATTAGTAAAGGTAATCACTGTAATTCATTTGCACAAATACAGGACATCGTGCTCCATCAGCAGGTAATGTTCCTCATTAAAAAGAGTAAGAACTTTGTGCGCCAGGGCAGATGTGGTCTTGTGATCCAAAGAAATCAGAGCTACAGAGTATAACATTTTGCTAAATAAAATCAATTCACCACTTTTATTTAGCATGATAATCTGTAATAACATAGCAAAGTAGAAAGTTATCTGGGCTCTCGAATTTGCTTCTGGAAAGAAATTGAAGTCTGAGTTTTAAAATTCATTGTTGAAGCCAGTTACAGTACACAATGCAAGTCAGAATGGTTTTCTGCAGCAGTGTTTGGTTCTTTAAGGTTTTACACTCATATGACACGTTCCCCCAACGCCCAGTGACAGAAGCAAAAGCAGGCTCTGGCCAAGAAAGAAGGACCTTGTCAGTAACTTCTAGTGGCACTAGGAAGATATTTTTAGGAGAACATGCAAGACTAAGGGAAGAGCATACAAAAATGTGTGCTGACCCTTTGAAACTATTTAATTCCCATGTCGCCAAGACGAAAGCTTTCCTCTGAAGACGCACTCGCACCCCAAGTCTCAGAAGAAGCTGGGAACATACCATGACTGAGCAGAGATTCACTCCTGCAGTCTACGAATAGATCATTCCATGGACACAACCATCAGACTAACCCCTGTGGGACACTCAACTACATTAAATCCCTTGGATTAAATTGCTGAAGAAGTGGGAGTTATAATATAGCACTTTGTTACAGCTTCTTCATTTCCAGGGTGAGGGCAGAGAGTTACTATCTACATAAGTAATCTCCCCTTCCCAGGATGAATTACAATGTGTCTGTATCCTTTTCTAGCTTATTTTAAGAACTAGCAAGTGCTTCTGTGAAGAACAACCATTTTTGCTTTCTCACTTCTCACACTTGTAAGACTTCTTGTGACTAACATCACAAACCAGATTATACTTTTCATGTAACTGAAGCAAACATCAAATCCCCCAACTGAATAGTTTTAAATATGATTTTGCTTCATTATTCAAGTTTCTATTTTAGCAACTGAATTACATTAAAGAAGATAGATTAGAAAAATCAAACAACTTTTTCAAAATTTAAGGAAAATTTAATCAATATGCCTTAAATTATTTTACAGTAACTACAATACTGACAAGCATAACATTTTCAAAATGGTGTTCTTCTTGGAAGTACTGCAAAAGAGATTACTCTTCATCTACTCGTATGTGCACCATTAGGAAAAGAAACTCTAGTTGAAGTCATCTTCAGAAATCCAAGTTAACACAGAGCTACTTAGACATCCAAATGCATTTGTATTTCAAGTGTGACAGAATTACAGATCCCTTTAACTTTTAAGCATCTGTTTTCTAATTCATAATTTAAGTATCTTAAATCCTGAATTACTATCACATCAAATGAACAAATGAATGAGACCAAAAAGCTTAAAGAGTATATTTGTTAAAATATAGAAAATACCTTAATTGCTTGTGTTCATTTGTGCATTTTGCTTTTGGTAAGAGGGGACAGGAAACAGGTTCCTTATTACTGCCGATGTATTCAAAGAGTACCCCAATTCTACAGCATCTGCAGTTCTGTTGACTTTTTCGGATAAAAATCTATCAATTTATAACTGCAAACCTACTCCCTCCCTCACTCCCATAAAAAAGAAAAAAAAACAACAAACAAAACCTAAACAAAAAACACAACTCTCAAACAAACAACCAAAAGTTACTTTTCTAAAGATACAGGAATGGGAAAGAAATGACAATAACTTGGTAAGCATGAACACTTATTAAAGCTATAGACACGTCAGGTCAATTGAAAACAGTATTCAAAGTCCTAAAAAAGTGAACACGAGACATTTGTTTTCATTGTTCCAGATGATTCAAAACAGGTCTAAGTTTCATGACAGCAATGCTATAGAGTTGTTTGCAGCTGTTTCTGGTCCAACTAAATGTTTCAAGTTGATGTTTTCATTTTGGCCCGCTGGAGTCCAACAGTTTGGACAGTCTATTCAAAACACAGAAATGAGAGCAAAGACTCCGTACAGTAACGCACAGGGGTATGCTACTAGAAGTTGTTGTCCTTCCATTGCTAAGGCAGAAATAAAGATTTTGGAAGCAGAAAAGCTGCACCAGCCGATGATTCCAGCCGTGAGAATAATCCCCATCATTCCCCTGTAAAGACAGAAATAAAGAGAATTAATTTAAGACTTGTGTATATATGCTTATAGGAGTCGTAACTGGACTTCTTCTAACACCTTTCACAGACTCTCAGATGAACTTTTATACTTGACATTAAATGAAATAGTCCCAGTAAAGACTTCAGAATGGTATTATTCAATTATGACAGCATAAAAAAAACCCTCCCAAAATTAACTTTGTGCACACGAAACGAAAAAGCAGTGAGTAAAGTAACTGTACCAAGTTCTTTCTTTTCAGTCCCTAACTTCATATAGCTATAAGGAATCACACTGATTTTCTTCTGTTTGTCAAATTCGAATTTGCATCTTAAATTATAATTACTTTTAGACTTTACAGGTACTGAGATTTGTCAGATTCAAAGCTGACTGAAAACAAACTTGATATTGTTATTTGAGCCTGTGTATTTAAAAGCTGTTAATTGACATGTAGATAAAACCAGTATTCACCTGTCTTTCATCCAGTCAGTACCTGAAGACCATTGATATTTATGTTTTTATCCTTACTACAAATTCCTGTCATATTCAAATTATATGCAGCTTCATCACTGAATATGAAAATTCCTTTTAATAATTTCTTTCACCATCTCATGGGAGAGGAATGTATTACCAAATCATAATGTTTATGTACTTACTGCAATGAAAATACAACTGCAAAAGTGGAAAGTAGGATCATTGGAAGAAGACAGTATCCAAGGACACTGGCAACGCAGCCAAACGAGACGCCCGTCATGCTCATTAAATTCAGGAGACAAAACATTCCTAAACATCCGATTGCACTTATTCCATACACGTAACCAAACTGAATTTTACCAGCCTGAAAGTCAAGCACAGCAATGTCTGTTAGTTACCAGAACAAGTAACGCCTCCCACAAACAACAAGACACGGAAAGAACGTTCACAGAGTATCTTCACTTTCTCTGTTGTCCCCCACTCCCAATTCCTATACTCACATTCAACAGGCAGTATCTTCCCACAACCTGAATTCCAGGAGACCTGTATATTCTAGGCACTCAAGAGGGACATTTATCTTAACTTTATGTATCTCAATAAACAGATTTTGATCTCATTGTTATTCTTCGATCTGGGCTGCAAATGCCTACGAATTCTTTAGGGTTTAATCAACTAACTTCTCACATCAATTGATCACTTGCAGTAATAATCTTTACAGAACTAGGGTATAAAGACTAAAATTGTGATTCAGGAACTTCTTGACTAATCCAGAGCTGAAGTCCTTTAATTTGCGATAGACTCCACACAGTTACAATGTAAATTACAAAAAATGATGTCTCAGCTTCAGCTGTTTCTGAAAAGCACCGTATATAAGCAGCAGAATTAACTCACGTACATTTTTAAAAGTCAAATCAGAACTTTGCTTACTAACAAGTACGTAGAAAGCATACGTGCATTATTTCAAAACACATGTATCCTATGTCATCATCTGTTTTTCCAACGAGGAGATCAATGCTTCCCTTGTAACACCTATCAAAACACACACCACACATGGCTTCCACCCCTGCAGCAACACAGGACCACGGAGACCGAAGCTCTGATAGTGCACAGCTTTCACGTCTGTCTCACACTACTAACTTCCGAATGAAGATGACTTATAATCCAGCTCTCTGCTTCCTCAAGCGCTATAGAAAGCAATCACATCTGCTTTAATCTTCTTGCTAGGTTACGCCTGTGTTTTCTCACTACACTCAATGCATTTTAAAACATAAAAAAAGCACACAGGAGAAAGTGATAATTTCTTATCAAAAGAACATTCAAACGTATCTATTATAAACACGTTCATTACTTCTACTGGCCTAGTTTCCATAAATAAAGGTTTATTATTAAAGTAGGCTTAAAGTGCCCTTGGTACCAAAATACTGTGTTCTAAGTCTTGTGGCAATGGGAAATTTTAGGCAAAAGTTAAATGCAGTGCCTGAAGGCATTTAGAGCAAAAAACTGATTAAATATATTGAAGCTTTCAATGACAAGGAATACAGTTTGCTGCTGCTCTGTCATTTCAAAATTGACACTTTCGAATCATTAGAGCACAATCTTATTTCAATTAATCTCAACTGAAAAAAACCACCAGGCTTCAACAGCTGCTAATCTATTAAGAAGTATAAACAATTTGAAAGCAGGTTTACTTCAGAAGTGTTTTACCAGACTGACTCTTGATACTGAAAGTCATGCCTAATGTATCAGTACTTATGAAATCACTTTTTACACATGAATTTGGAGTTTCATTGCCTCTTAAATATCAGTAAAGAACAATGAATAAAGAGTATGGAGCAAAGAAATACAACAAAACAAAACAGAGAAATAGACTCAAATATTAAACACACTAAGAATTAAAAAACCTCCTAAATGAAAAATTGAAATAAATATTCAAGTATTTAATGTGTCCATTTTTCTGATTCCTGGTAAGACAGAAGATAACAGAGACACTGCAAAAAGACAAGTTTTGGTTCTGAAAGTAAAACATCTCAATCTATAAAATGTCCCAAACAGGTAAAAATCTGAGAACATGGGTCACACCCATTCCTGTGACAAAAGGGAGCCATATTCTTCAAAAGCAAAGTATGAAAAGAAATATGAATGACATTGAAATAATTGCCATGCAAAAAACAAGTACAAAGATTTGGATTCAAACTGCACTGATGTAAAGTGATAGCAAACTCATTAATTTCAATCCCCTATGTGCGAAGCCCCAGCTCCTCTTCCATATAGCTACAAATTCTTGGTCAGGATGGGCTTGTTTGGCCTCCATGCCAAGAAGTCACTTCCAATAAGTATAGACTTTTTTCCCAGTATTTCCAAGAATATTAATGCACAAACAGTAATATTTTTGCAATCAATATCTTACCAGTAATAACGTGGCTCCAAAAGCTAGACAGAAGACCATTGGTCCAGCCAAATCAGTCTCATTCATGATGCTGCCATCTGCCACTTTTAATGGGTGTAGCACCGTTAGTGTCTTCTGCCAGATGTGGTCAAAATTGATCCCCAATTCTACAAAGTACATGAAAAGAATTATGCATATTTATTTCATTTTTTCCCCTTCCTGTTGCCCCCATTTGCTTCACTCTTTAGTTTTCCCTGCCTCTCCACTTCTAAACCTCCTCCAGATACCATTCTATGGGGACCAGAGAATGGAGTCACTCCATCTTTCCTCAAGCTGCTGAGTGTGCTGCCTCCACACATTCCACGTCTCAAATGCTTGGAAGTGACAAGGTGGTTTCTGAAGGACCAGGTAAGAGCATAAGCGCAGTGTTCTGAGGCAGCCCAGAAGTTCACTTAGCCCAGTACCCTGTCACTGTAAGTGGCCAAAAGCAGATATGTAAGAAAGAGTATAAGCGCAGAACATGCAGATTGTCCAAGTCTCCAATGACTGATGGCTCAAGGATTTCTAATTCAAAGTAGTTTCTCTACTAAATTACCCTCAGTGGATTTCTCTTTCATAAACCACCCATTGAGCCCACTAAATAAGCCACCCACCCCTTTTAACACTCAGTGTCTCATGACAAGGAGTTTCACAGCTCCCTCCACATAAATATGATTTCAAGTCAATCTGTACAGTTTGAGCACAGTTGCGCACGAAAACCTAGTTACGAATGCAGTTACTATTTGCCCACCTCAGGCCCTGTGATGCAGCTGTGCAAACAAAATAGTTTTTTGAAGAAAACAAAAAATGCACAGCAGGGTGGAAGGTATCATGAATACCTCTCTCTCTAACCAGTAACAGTAAGGGTTTCTTTAGTTGTTTGATACTGAACAATGACGGCTATAAGCTGGAAGCTGAAACCATCAATCCAGACACTAGCTACATATCAGCTCTGGCATCCTGCACAGGCTGTATTCTACAGAGGAATTTCTGCAGTGTTTAGCATTCCTCTTTAGCAATGAAACATTTCAATTCTAACCAAAGAACCAAATGAAGCTAACTGCATCGACTTATTTTACAAAAAGTGGGCAAGTATAAGTATTGTTTACAACAATACAAAGTGTTTTGTCATAGGCCCTGTATGAAGTCACATTATGCATTTAATTGATTATGTCTTCCACAGAACAGCTGATGTCAAGTAATAGAGCACATATTTAAAACCGCAGAAGTTCATACCAGAACATGCATTTCATATACCTAGATACAGTTAAATAAAAAAAAAATTAATGAGAATGTCAAATCAACTGTGCACTTTCAGAGGCAGGGAATACACACCCTGCTATGCAACTTATCCCCAAATTGGGAAGAGTTTTGGATTTTGGCCATAAAGCATAAGTTATACCTTCTAACAGAGGAGGCTCATCCTCAAAATTACTTCCATAAAAAGACTGTGCTGAAGTTGGAGCATACGTCTGTGTCGGCTGGTAAATCTGCCCTGTGTAAGGCTGCTGCTGCATCATGTCTGGAGGGACAAATCCACTTTGTTGAGAGTATTCATAGCCTCCATACTGCCTACAAAGAATGACATCGCATTACGGACAGATACAGAATTTTATTTTAAACACCTCCGTACAAAAGCAAAGCTTATCTTCAGTAAATAAGTTGCAGCAAATAATCCTTTCTTGTTTTTTAAGAAGTCACGTTAGACAATCCCCCTACTTGGATCAAGGCCTTTTAGGCATAGAGCCACGTTTGTCAATTCAAACCCTTACAAACAATACCGTTAAGCTAAACAAGATAATTCTTCCTACATACGCTAGTATTGCTTTTTGTTTTTAAGTCAGAGGCCTGGAGAAGTGACCATTATCCACTGACGGAATTACTACTACGGGCTGTAGACCTGTAAAACAGCAGGAAAATTTTACACCTCAAAGCTTATTCAAATATTGTTCATTAATTACTACTGCCATCTCATTTGGTGCCAGCATTAATTTGCTACTTAGAATGCTTATTTGCAGATTCATTATTAGACAACTAAGTTGAGCATACTATCTCTTTTGTACCCCTCCATATTTAAAAAATGAGCTTGTTTTCCCCTTCACTTTCAGGCACCATGTGCATCAGGTAGCATTATGACACATGAGAAGGAACTGAACACATCATGACATCCACCTACAGGACATGATGCAGGGGAAAAAAATAATGGGCAATTTTTCAGTTTCTATTTCAAATATTCTCAATTATTTACTAACCAATCAATTTATACTGTCATTGGAATACTTTCATTATAGACTTTATATGTTAAAAAAACAGCCTCCTCAAAGTTTTCTTCTGTTCCTAAACAAACTCATAAGCTATTCTTGCCACTAACCATTTCCAAGTCCGACTACAGAAATTTTGGCAAACATCTTCAAAATATTTTAAAAATATTAATATAAAGAAGGAAAATCCAGAACTCCTTCTTCTTTCTTTCCTTGCGTTAGCAGAGTTCAGCTTCATCACAGCCCTGTCATCCTTTCCAGGGCGCAAACAGGCATCAACCTGCTCCAACTATCGCAGGGATCCCACAAGTTACGAAACCAGCCAAAACCCTCAGCCTGAAACTGGACATTCACAAAGGACTCCCAAGAGCTCCCCTGACCTAAAAACGTCACTACGCTTCCCTACTAGAGCCCAGGGATCACCACTGACACAGCCGGCTCATTTATGTGACACTGCCAGCTCATTTTATGTGACGCCATAACCAATTTTTACTCCCTGAGTGACTGGAGATGGACTTACAGAACAGCGATATTTCTTTTCCCAAAGATGTGAAGATTATTCAGATAATTAAATTACTTATATAACCTTTCTCTCATTTTTCTAATCTTTGCTTTAAATGTAGAAGGCAGAGTATTCAACATACAACTGCTTTATATCCCCATTTATAGGATAAGTTATACCCTTCATAAAGCAAAGCAACAGGAATTCAACTACAGAGAACAGTAGCTGGCTGAAATGCCGATCCTTTTCTGCATGAACAGACAACCCCTGAAGTCTCTTAGCTCAGGCCTGGCAGGTAAAGCAGCACCACTTAAGGGCTTTACGCGTTACACAAGCTCAAAAGACATGCAGGAGTTACTTGCTGTACGGTCTTCCGCTGTAATCGTAGGACTGTGTCTGGTCATCAATACTGTAGCTCGTCTGGAAGAAGTCTGTGTTGAAGCTGTCAAACCCAGACATCGCAAGTTATCTGGAAGAGAACAGCCAGGATTGCTGGGGTCTCCGCACCCACCCGGAACGGCAGCGCTCCCGAGAGGCCGGGCGGCCCTGTCCGGACCGGGGAGCCCCCCGTCGGGGCCGCCCTGAGCCCCCGAAGGCACAGAGGCCGTGCTGAGAGCTCCCCTGCCCTCCCCGCCGCTCAGCCCCACAGCGGCCCCCGCCACCCGCGCTCAGGCCGACCCCAGCCACGCCGTTCGCCACCCCAGCCCCCGAGGCCCCCAGCCCCGGTCACCCCCCAGAGAAGGCGGCCCAGGGAGTAAGAGACAAAGGGAAACCACTTCCCGACGGCCCGAACCCACCTCAGCCCCTCCAGGCCCGGCCCCACACCCGCCGCCGCGGCCCCTGCGACGTGTCACCCAGCGGCGCGAGCACTTCCGGGGGCACCGGGGCCGCGCCTGCGCACGGCGAGCTCGGCGGAGCGGCTCTAGCGGGCACGCGCCGCCGCCAGCCCCGCCCCTCGCCCCTCCCCTCTGCCCGCGTGGCACCGACGCGTTGCCGAGGGGACGGCGCGCGGGGAGGAATCAAGATGGCGGCGGGGTGGTGGGATGGCGGCGGTGCCCGGGGCAGCTCACCGCGTTCGGTGGCTCGTCCCGCGGGACGGCTCGGTCGCTCCCTTTAGGGCCGCCGGCCTGGCGGTCGCGCAGCCCCCGCAAGGGGGGAGCTGGTGTTTTTCCCTGCGTTCTGCCTCCGTGTTAGAACTGAGGCTTTGAAGCTTCATGGCTTCTGCCTCCCATTGTTTTGCCTAAAATCTGAAGAAAAGCAAAACATTGGCTTTTAAACCCATGCAAGGAGTAAAGTTCTGTCCATGTTCCACTTGGCACTGAAGCAATATCAGTCAGTGCCTCCTTTCACTGTTTTGCCTCATGTTATGTGCTGAGTCGCATACCCAAGCTGTGAGATAGTAGAGTAATACCAATGTACTGTGAGGTGGAGCTGTAATACGCAGTGTAACCGCTAGTTGGTATTTATTTTTACTGTTCTAGTGCAGCTACCAATGACATGTAAAAAAATCAATGAGGGTTGTAAATCCATCAATATCGCCCCGTCAGAAAAGTCCTCAGAAACACGGAGGGCAGCCGTGGAGGCCGCGCAGGGCAGACACGGAGGGGTGGAAGCACAAAGGCCACCAGGCCTGTGGCATCCGCCAGGTTCCCAGCGTCTGTGTCTTTACGTTCAGCAGCTGGATGCAAATTTTTGGTTTCACTACAGTTTATATACACAGGTGACATCAGAAAGTTCTTGGGAAGAGTTCAGTATTAATGCATTTGAGGTCACAGAGGAATTTATTATTAAGCAACTTTTTAGTTGTAAAAAATCTCTTTCTTCCCAGGATTTTTTTCCTATGACTCATAAAAAACTATAGTATTATTAATCCTTGTATAAATGTGGAGGAGAGTAGGGATAAAATGCCATTTGCGTGATTCAGACACAATTCTTGTTAGCATCAGTGAAAGTAAGAGAGTAGACTTTGGCCCTGGAGATATTATTTTGCAATGTTCATTTAAGGTGTTGGGGTTTTTTTCTCAAGGCCACAGCTTAGTTACACGACGTGGTTTTGCCTTCAGGTTTAGCACCTTGCCCCGTGATCTGTCTAGATGTTCTGAAGGGAGTAGGGTGTGCTCTGTTCACTGCATGGAGGGAGAGTTTGTGTGAAACTGCAGGTGCTGAAGGAGATGGAGTAGGTGATGGTGCTGCTGAGTGAAAAGTAAATAATTGCTGTCATTTCATATTAGACCTTCATACCTTTTTACATCTCCACATTAAATAAAATTAATATTTTCCTGAGGCGAGACAAAAAATTTGCTGGAGCCATGAATCTTCCTGTCTTTATTAAAGAGCAGCTGTTAGCCTGTCCTGCACAAATAAGCTGCAGGAGCTGGGAATACTGTCGGATTGAGAAAAACATGACTGGGACTGAAGGCAGTCTCGTGAAGAAGCTCCTTTCCTTCACAGTCCTTTGTCATTTGGTCTGTTTATCCCTCTAATTTCATCATTTTACTCCCTTTTTTTCATGTAAGGCCAGGGGAAAAGGCTGTACTCAGACTGTTAACTAGAATTTGTTTTTATTCACTACTGAAGGTCCTGGCGCGGAGTGCAGGAAGAAGCGAGTGTGCGCTGCTGACTCAGGTGGGCTTTGTCGTGGACAGCCAGGGAAAACCCCAGCTCAGTTAGTTTAGCTGAAACCAGAATGACATGAATCGTGATTGCCACTTCATTGTTGTCTCTGAATAGATCCATGGTAATGAGGTTTAGAAATGTGTCAGCTGCGCACGCATGAAGAGTTGCAATGCCATGCTTCGTATAGCCTGACTTCTTGTATGCATCCTGGAACCAAACGCTTGCCACTTGGACACATGTGCTTCTGCAAGTGTGAGTCCCTGTTTTGAAGTATGTATACATTTTTCTTTTTTTTTTTAATTAATTTTGGCTCAGGACATGATTACAGTTATTTTCTTACAAACTCTGATGTATATAATTTTCTTCTAGTGAGATTACTGTATTTAAATTATAGTCCTGTTACAAGCCTTTCCTGCGAAACATATCTTGTGGTGCAGTACGCATGGTATATCCTGAGAAGAGCCTCCCAGAAAGTGTGCATGTCTGTAGAACTGAATGAAATAACGGTGGAGGAATTATAGCCATAGATAATACAGAGATCAGTAACTGTGGTATAAACCATTTCTTGCAGATTTATACTTTAAGTAAATTAGTGTTTGAAGGCTGAGAAGATCCCAGCTTTCATGGAAGACCCGTAGAGTGTGCAGGCTGCATCTGATGTTGGTGACTTAGTGCCACTTGGCTGAACTGTGTGATGTCGTTGCAGTCCACTAGACAGTAAAATGAGACCCAAATCCCAGGCACTGGGCTGTGTAATTGTGATCTGCTGGTGAAATGCTCTTTGGCTAGAAATGTATTTGGATTTGCTTAGATTATTAGAATTTACTCACAGCTTAGGTTGAGCTTTCATTAATTAGTTCTCCCTGCACTAGGCATCTCAACATTGCTTTAGGGTATCAACTGTTTCAGCTTTGCAGGACAAATTCACACTCATCTGCAGCAGTGTATAGTCTGATACAGGCTGGTGGGTTCAAGGGAAGACAAGGCATGGCAGCTACACAACTGCTTCTGTCCCGTGTTGTTTGGAAAGGGCATTATATGAAGAGCCTCGCCCGCCATGCCGAGAGGTACAGGTTAGTAAGACACTAAACACTCCCTGGCAAAATTTATTGAGGGACCAGCTCCAGCTGCACCCGTGGTTACCTGGACAGGGGATCTGGCTTTGCAAGAGGCCTTGAAATGGCTCCAACATGGGAAGAATAAAGACACTTATAAAATTAGTACATGGGTTACACAGCGCTGATGTCATAATAATGCTACCCAGTGAGGACCAAACTTTGTTTTAGCTGTAACATTAAAAAACACACTATAATTACACCAGTGTTAATAATGGGATAATTTGAACCAGACTGAGAATAAAAGTGTTATTCAAAGAACTTTGGAAATGTTGGAGGAAGGGAAAAAGGTGGGGAGGTAGAGGCCTGTTGAAGTAGGCTTTGCTATGGCAGAAGTTGTAAGAGAGAAAGGAAGTCCCTACAGAAGGATGACTGAAAACAACTGTCTTTCTTTGAGTTTAATCCTCGCATGATGTGAGTGCACATGAGGTCTCTGTCCACCTATGGTTCAACAGACCCACGTGCTGCGTCTGTTGAAGAGTCAGAGACCCCCCAGGACTGTTTGCTTAGCAGATTGCTTTGTAGAACAGCGTCCATGAAATTCTAAAGGTTTTGTCAGCATTGGATATATCAATTCTTGGTCAAAATGTTACTAGATGTACAACGATTGTTATCTAAATTAGTGGAACATGATTCCCCCTTACTGTCAGTTTTTGAAAACCTAGACCCTTGTGCAATAAATTTGCTTTGGATTTGGTGTTTGACAGAAGGAGCACAGAGTTTTATTTGCAGAAGCTGTGCCCACACTCTGTATGTTACATGATGGAAAAAAAATGTTGTTGTGTGTCTTCTATTTGAATTGTTTGCCTTGCACCATGCCCGTGCTCACGTGCTGAGCAGCTGTGAAAGATATTTTTCCCCTTTGCCTTTTTTTGATGAAAATACATTGTGCACTTGAGTTCTGAATAAAATATGAAGGGCAAATCTGTAAAATGTTTTACTGTGTACTTGTTAATAAACCCTGCTTTATGGCACTCATGCTCTTTTGCTAGCAGATCCTTTTCTAAGGGAAATTCTGCCATTTAGTGTTTCTTTATGATTTTTCTTCAAAGTGAAAAATTGTTAGGGCTTTTTATTCCCTCATACTGCTGGATACTGCTGTAAAGCTGGAGTACTGCATCCAGTCCTCGAGCCCCCAGCACAGAAAAGACATGGACCTGTTGGAGCAGGTCCAGAGGAGGCCACAGAGGTTCTCTGAGGGCTGGAGCCCCTCTGCTGTGAGGACAGACTGAGAGAGTTGGGGGCGTTCAGCCTGGAGAAGGGAAGGCTCCAGGGAGACCTTTAAGCCCCTTCCAGTCCCTAAAGGGGCTCCAGGAAAGCTGGGGAGGGACTCTGGATCAGGGAGGGGAGCCGTAGGACGAGAGGGAATGGTTTTACACTGAAAGAGGGGAGATTTAGATGAGATCTCAGGAAGAAATTCTTTGCTGTGAGGGTGGTGAGCCCCTGGCCCAGGCTGCCTGGAGAAGCTGTGGCTGCCCCATCCCTGGAGGTGTTCAAGGCCAGGTTGGATGGGGCTTGGAGCAACCTGGTGTGGTGGGAGGTGTCCCTTCCCAGGGGTGTTGGACTAGAGGACCTTTAAAGGTCACTTCCAACCCAAATTATTCTATGATTCTATGATTTCAGCAGATGAGATTCTCACTGTATGTAATTCACTCTGCCAGATCAGTGGATAATGTATTATTTTAGCTCAGTATCATACTTTTTCTTGCCTGGCTCACTTCTTGGCAACTCAGTTTCGAGAGCTGCCTGAGTGATATGAAGACCACTCCACTCTAGGAATGATATACCTTTTAGAAATGTGTCTGGGTTAAAGGTCTGTAATTCTGCAAGGGCCTGGAATTTATTCTGACCAGGGCTTTGCTATGGATTGAGATTGTATTGGAAGCCTTGTCTAGAAGCACTAGTATCTGCCTACAGGACATGGCATCTGGTTCTCAGTGAAACCAGGGGCCTTGCTATGGTAAGCCAGAATTGGGCCCAATGTATCTGTTGGGGACAGGCATTTCTTTTTTTCTTTGCCATGCCACCCTTCTCAGAAGCTGCACTCTTTTCTCTGGTGTGATGGAGTTTTGCCCTGGCAAAATATTGCATTGGCTTGGTATTTAGATATGAGACTGCTGAGGAGCACTGAATGTTACAGGGTATGTGACTGAAGGATCCTTAGGTGGCAACTTGAAGTCATTTCTGAATCAAAGTGTAAGCCTAGAACTGCAAGTACTGGGGTTTTTTTCTTCTTCTTTTTTTTTTTTTTTTTTTTTTTTTTTAACTATTGTATGTAAAAATCACATGGTGATGAAAGTTCCCATGTGGCTTTTTAGCTGAAATCTTCTGTTTAAAATCCAACCTAGATATTTTTTTCTTCCCAGAATTACTCCTTCAGTTTCCGCTGGAAATTATCACTACTTCTCCGAGTGCTTTAAAGTTCTGCACGGTGTTGCTAAATGCTGATAAACAGCTTCTACATTTCTCATTATGCGTAGGCGACTTGATTCATATTTATAGCTTGTATATTCACACTGCAGGATGTGAGGTGGTATGTATACACACCACTGCTACTACAGACCCAGCTGAATACTACCCTTTCTTTATAACATTCATTGCTGCTTAAGACGCCTACCTTTTTTCAGCACCCACAGAATTTGATGAAGTCAGTTGTCCCATGATTTCCTGAAAGCTTGAATGCTAATTTAGCACTTTGTCATAAGGAATGACCTCAAACCTGTGAATGATGTCACATCGTTAGTGTATTGGGTTTAAGCATAGCTGTGCTGTGACTTTTGGAACATGCACTTAAAGCTCGGGCTATATTTTCCCCTAGCTATATTGAAGGTTATGTAGGCATCTGTTATAAGTGGAACATGCTTCATCCTCCTCCCTTTGATAGATGCCGCTTTTCTTTTCTGTCAGAGAACTGTAGCTTCTCTTCAAATGAGCTGCGTTGGTTCTGCAGCTGAATAGGTAAGAACCTTAGTGTGGTCTTGACACATATTTTACATTTAGGTCATCGGTGTATTTGGCCCAGATTTTAAAGTTTCACTCTTCTCAGGCTGCATTTTGATGGATTTGGCCAATGGCTTGTATAGAGCAGGGAAGCATTGTGTGATGATTTTACTACTGAAGTCATTTCATCAAAGGAAATTATATTACCTTACAATAAAATGACTGGAACATCCTGTGTAAAGAAATAAAAGCAGCATTTGAATTTCTTTCATTTATTATTTGAAAAGTGCAGATGCATTTCTAAAGCTGTTGTGATTAAAATTCTAAAGTTTTTGTTCTTTTCAAAGGGCAACTCTGATTACAATTTTTCAGAAAGACTTAGAGCTTAACTATCTCTGTATTCACTAATCACATGGTATCCATGTCAGAATGCTTCACAGAAGCTTGTCAGGAATCACAATTTTTTATAAGATGCATTCCCTAAGCCCCTGCACATCAGACTTACTGTGTTGTCTCCACTCGATCCCAAAACTTCTACCCAGGTGATCTTTATCCCCCTGCCTTGGTGATTTGGATCTTAATCCTACCGTGTGATCACAAATGGCTTTGATGCTTGTTTCAACAAGATCAATTTTTACCGTGCAGAGTGAATTGATTCTTCAAGTCTTGCCAATATGACATCACTGGCTTTATGAAAATTGATTTTAAAATTATGACAGCATACTAACTAACATTAATAACTAAAGTATTTGAAAAAGCTGATGCAGTACTCCTTGCTTTGAACAGGGGCAGCACTAATGAGCTTAAATCCCAAAGGAAGCTATCGTTTCATCTGAGTGGTCATGTAGATGTTAAAGCCCGTATGCACTGACTGTACAAGACTCTTAAAAAAGTAATGAAGACATCTAAGTTAACATGTTCTCACACCACACCTTTAAATCCTCCTTCTCAGGGTTACGAAGCACTTGATGAGTATTTCTTCACTGGTCTACCGGAACTGCAAGTGAAGATGCACAGTACCTTGTCTTTCCTCTTTCTGAGGTACAACGAGCAGCCTCTGTAGCAGTACCAGGTTCTGCTGGTTTGAAAATTAGAAATCAGATCCAGAAGTAAGAGGCAGAACCTTGTCTCAGGAGCCCAGCAGTTGCTTCAGAATTAATGAATTGATTAAGGTAAAAAATCAAGGGTTTGATTAACTGTGCAACTCTCAGGTTCGAATTTGAAAAGTCTGTAAGTATACAAAATAATGATTTTCTGCCTTAGCCTTGAAAATTGTACTTTTTATGTTAGCATGTTAAGTTAACTATTTTTTAAAAAAATCAGGGCCATTTTTTCGGAAGAGTCTTGCTGAAGCACCTGCAATTTAAGTGCAGTCAGCATAAAAAATCTGCACATGGTAACTTCCTCACACAAAGATTTCACTCTAAAGCTTCCCCTCCAGGGTTTGGTTAATGTTTGAGTACAAGGCTTTATTTTACCGTAGGTTTATTACTCTGAGTAACCTGCTTTTGCCCAAAACTGACATGTGCTAGACACAAAGCTGGACTTCCCTGCTACCATTGCATGACCAGCTGTGAAATCACTGGTGGGTGCAATTGTGTTTGCAATTTGGTGAGCTATTTCAGCAGCTTCGTGGCTTAATTTAGCGGATGTTTTGTGCGGTGCTTATTTAACCTGAGGCATGTGCTTAACGTCCCGCGGAGCGGAGCGGGCCGGGGGTGTCCGGTTTACCGGCCCGGAGCCCGCACCCTGTGGCGGCCGCAGGCTGCACCGCGATTCCCCCACTGCCCGAGACTGCTCGGCTCTCCTTTCCCGCAGCGGGGAGGATGCTGCGCGATCGCCGCCGCGGACGCGAGGTGGCGGTGCCGGCGCGGAGCCACAGCCTCTGCTCCCCACTCCCCGCTCTGTTAAAGACCGGCAAATAAAGTAGGTGCGGGACCGCTCCTGCCACACCGAGCCTCCTTCGGGGTCCCACCCGTGGTGGCGGATCACCTCCCCGCTGGCTCCTGCCCTTTCTGGGTCGCTGCTGGGGAGATGAGGAGTGCCACCGGCGTAATAAAACCACGGTCCTGCTCGAAAGCCACGGGCGAGCGTGCCGGGAGCCCCCACCCGCCGGGCGCTCCCGCCCTGCCGGCCCGCGTCGCCAGCTGAAACTACCGCCGTGTCCGCAGAGCCGGGAAAGGCACGTTTCGGCGGCGGGGGGACAGGGGACGGGCGCTGCCGGCTGCGGGAGACGGCGAGAAACGGAGCGGGGAGGAACTTTCCCCCAACTCGAGCGGAGCGGGCGGCGGCGCTCCCCGATCCCCCCCGGCAGCGGCCCCGGCGCGGCGGCGACCGGCTCCGGCGCTGCCCGCGGTGCTGCCGCTGTCCGGGGTTCTGGCGCTGTCCCCGGTGCTGGCGTCGTCTCCGGTGTTGGCTCCGTCCCCAGTGCTGGCCCGGTCCCTGCCCGGGGCGCGGGCGCCCATCCCGGCCCGACTCCTTTAAGATGATGCAATCGGCATCGCCCTCCGCGCTCCCGTCCCCGCGCCGCTGAGCAGAGCCGCGCAGAGCGGCGCAGAGCCGCGCAGAGCCGCGCAGCCCAGCGCAGGGGCGCGGGAGCGGCCCCACGGCCCGGCGCGGCGGGGCGGAGCGGAGCGGGGCGGCCCCCGCGGCGCCCCGGCGGCCCCGCAGCGGAGATGGGCGCGCCGCCGGCCGCGCTGCCCGGGTGGCTGCCGCCACGGGAGCCGCCGGAGCTCGCCAGCCCTTAGTGCAGGCTGCGGGGTTTCTGCAAGTCATCTGAGGCAGCCAAAACGCGTACCCTGTGCTCCCCCTGCCCCGCTCTCACAGAGCCCCAGAGGATTTTTTCGGGGGGTTTTGTTGTGGGGTTTTTTTTTCCCTTCTCCCCCATCGTGCTGTATGTATTGGTTTCTCTCGTCATCTGCCATGGTTAACTTTCCTGTGACTCGGTTTAACTCTTGAGATCTACATGGATGTTGCTAAGAGCACTTTTCTTGCCTTTGCTGTCCCTTGCTGGGATCGGATTTCATACTTACTGGACTCTGTGTGCCTGTATGTCTGTTCTGAGTGTCTTGAAATTTTGCTTTCCTTTACAAGAGCTATGCATTAATTGTAACCAAGGTAAGACTCGCTATTCTTGTTCCCTCATGTGCCTGTCTAAATTCAATGTTTCTTTAAAGATGAAATATGTATTTTGTTTTAAACAGTGGAGTCATATGTAGTCCTTTCCTTGATTAGTACTTGTGAAAAAAAAAAGCATATAACTTGCAAAAAAATAGACCTATTTATCAGGAGATCTAGCTTGGATTTCTAAACTGATCTGCTTTTCTCTGTTGCAACTTCTGCGATGCTTAAAAGAATAATTTGTGTCTTATTTTGTTTTCCCTTTTGACAGACCTGTGAATGACCATAGGCTTGGCTTGACCTTGATTTTGATGGCTTTGTTGGAAGATCTAATGGTGTGATTGCATTTCATGAAGTGATTGCTCTCCAGCCTGTGTGGCTTAGGGTATAAGCCACTTCTGCCACACTGTCACTCATGGACAATTCAGATTTTTTTAAAACTAACCTTTTGGCTATTTTTCTTTTCTCACTTCCCCTTTTCCCCGTTTCTCCTTAATGTTGGGAGCCTTATTCTACATTTTGAAGTGATTGATAGTCCTGCTGCTTCGTGCTGCTGATTTCTGTTTTAAAGTACAATGGCTCTAAGTGGCAACTGCAGGACTTACCTTCCTCCTCGGGAGCAGGGGACTGGGCTGCACTCCTTCCCAGAGGTAGTGGAGCTGAATGTGGGCGGCCAGGTTTACTTCACTCGTCACTCCACCTTGGTTGGCACCCCTCACTCCCTGCTGTGGAAAATGTTCACCCCAAAGAGAGACACAGCCAACGATCTGGCCAAGGACTCCAAGGGAAGATTCTTCATCGACAGAGATGGTTTCCTTTTCCGCTATATTCTGGACTATCTCAGGGACAAGCAAGTGGTTCTGCCTGACCACTTCCCAGAGAAGGGAAGGCTCAAGAGGGAGGCTGAGTACTTCCAGCTCCCAGACTTGGTCAAACTCCTGACTCCCGATGACAAGCAGCAAAGCCCCGATGATTATTGCCACAGTGACTATGAAGAGGTCTCCCAAGGAAGTGACACAAGAATATGCCCACCCTCATCACTCTTACCGCCTGATCGGAAGTGGGGATTCATTACCATCGGGTATCGGGGGTCATGCACTATTGGCAGGGAGAGCCAAGCAGATGCCAAATTCAGGAGGGTCCCAAGGATTTTGGTTTGTGGAAGGATTGCTCTGGTCAAAGAGGTCTTTGGAGAAAGTTTGAATGAAAGCAGAGACCCAGACAGGGCTCCAGAAAGGTACACCTCCAGGTTTTATCTCAAGTTCAAGCACCTGGAGAGGGCTTTCGACATGTTGTCCGAGTGTGGATTCCACATGGTGGCCTGTAACTCCTCGGTGACAGCTTCCTTTGTCAACCAGTACACAGATGACAAGGTCTGGTCCAGCTACACCGAATATGTCTTCTACCGTAAGTACAAGATATTTCTGAGGGAAATGTAACTACCTGTTTTAAGCTACTCTCTTCCATTGACTGTACAACTCTCAAAGCACAAAGAGTGCGAATTTCCTTGTGTCTGCTGTGGAGTGAGGCTTTTTTTAGTTCTGGGGGGATACGCTTCAACTTAAGCTTTCAAAATGTAAAGTGAGGCTGAACTCAATGGCTTTGTCTGGGCTAGGTGGCAGCACAGACTGCCAGAAGCACCCCATCCCTGTGGCTGAAGGATGCTGCTGTCTCTGGCTGTGTAAATCAGCCATCTGACTGCCTTGCACGCTTCCCCAGTATGTGAGGGATGCAATATAAGCCTTGCAAACACACTACAGATTTAATTACAGAAAATCTTCAAATAGGATTCAATTTACAAAGGTAATAGCTGCTTGATAATAGTCAAGCAGAGTCAGCCAAGCCATCTGTCAGCAAACCCGACACACTTACACACAGGGAAGGGAAAACAAAATCCCATCCCCCTGGCTGCTTTTCAACAGGGGGCCTTCTTGGAGCCAGCTGATGTGCCCTGAAATGAGGGCTCGGAGCAGAGAGAGGCAAGTTGCTGCGCCTTGTTATGCAACATGCCTGTGAAAAACAAACTATCCTCATGATGCAAAGTATCTGCCCTGCTTACTGCAATCACATCAGATCACATACTGTTGGGGTAATTTTAGCTGATAGCTCTAGCAGGCTCATTAACTTTCTAAGTTGATATTCAGGTAGAGACACTGTTACCAATGGTAACACGAGGGTAATTTTGGTCCTCTAATTCTGTATCAGAAAATCATTCCAAAACTGCTGTGCTTAAGTATTCAAGGAGTTTACAAGGCTGCTTTCCTCCATTTTCATTTCAAGAGGCTGAAGGACGAAACATTTCCCTGGTTCATTTGTAGAAATGGGCCTTACCCAGCTGCTGCTTTGGACCAGTGGCATTTAGAGATGGATAATCACTTCTTTGCCAGCAGACCTGCTGCGCTGTGTGTGGTGTTTACAGTTTGCAGGCTCACTAATGTGGAGAGCTGACAAAAGTTTTAGATGAAAGATGTATCAGGAAGTGAATAGTTTGTGTGTAATACTGGATTCAGCGCCATCTACTCTTGTGTCTGGGCTCAACAGGCAGCCCTAATCTGCTTATGTAATGATGCTTAAGTTAGCATCCTGAAAAGCCATCTGTAGTTTTGACATGCATAGATTTACTTAAAATTAGTTTTCTAGCTGGATTTCTAAGCAAAATAGTTCTAAGGTCATGGATCTGCATATATTCCGACAGGGATGGATGATTTCCGTTATTAGGCTGCTTCTCTTTGAAATCATAGTGTCTTGTACAAATTATAGGAGGAGAATTAATGTAGCTAAAATCAGGTTTTTGTAGTTAAAATTGTGTTTGCATTTATATTTAAAATCAGAATAAAATATAAGTTCCTCATAGGCAAAATAGTTTGCTAATTGAGGATGAAGGTAGGTTTGGCATAAACTAGCAAACACAGACTCCCAATTTTTGTATTACTCAAATTTTTACCTTCAAGGATTGCTCTTTGCTTCCACATCACTCCAGTGAGGGCTAGGCACCAAGATGAGAGGCACCTTAGAAATTTTGGAGAGTGAAAGTCTATAGTAGATGTCACAAAATCTTCTCTCACCAATGCAGGGAAAGCCCAATCCAATTAAAATTCCTGGAAAGACTCTTATCCAGTTCAACAGGCTTTGCATTTGACTTATATCAGTTTTGTGGATTTTTGACACTGATACAGTTTCAGAGATGGATTTTTCAAAAGGTTCTTCCCTAGGTAAAAGCTAAAGCAATGACCATGATGCCAAATCACTCTTTTATCTTGATCCAAATCGTTCTGTTACGCTCTGTGCTGTTTGCTGCTTGCTGTGATAGAGCCGCTGGTGGGCTGCAGAGATTCTCCGGTTGCGAGCTTGGGGTCTGGCTGCAGCCAGTTGACCTGAGAGCAGGCATGATATCTACAGAATTCACCTGGAGCAAAAGAACCCCCTTCCCAAATCTCCCCAAAATAATTTCATTTGAAACTTTGAGGACCAATAAAATTGACATCTGGCTTTCTAGTGGAACATTACAACTTCTCTGCAGCTGCTTAGCCATAATTATTTAATTAGAAGCTGCCAACTGTGTCTATATAAGCATTAATTCATCAAGCTGTTGTGATCAGGTTAATGGGCATAAACATGGGCAGTGTCTAATACAACTGGTTAGGCAGATGCAGAGGTGGTCTTTGCAGAGCCACTTAGTAGCTCCTGTGAAATGCACAGTTGGAGGAACTCTTCAGGGCTGGGAAAGGATGATTATTTCCAAAGGAGAAAGAGTAGAGAGAGGAATATTTTTTTTGATACATTGTGTGCTCCAAATACTACTCAGGAGGTAAATGCCTGTGGTTGGCACAAAGGCAAAGAACATTCTTCATGTACAAATCCTTTCAAAAATAGATCAGATGGACCAAAGGGGGTGTAAACTGTGCAGCTACTCACATGGGTACAGTGTGTGCTGGTAATAGAATTGCACAATAAGTATTATATGACATTTTCTCCCCTTGTTCAAATGTAGGTGCTATTAAGGCTAATTGGAGATTCATGTTCTCTGTGGAGGAAGTTTTCCCAAAGTGCAGGGCATGCAGAAACCACCCAGTACAGCAAACCTGCAGCTGTTTTGCTGAGTGGGTGGCAAGATGGGCTGCAGAGCTGGCTCTCGGGGTGACAGTGTGGTCCTCGGGGCGCAACTGGGCTTCTCTCCAGTTTCCAATAGGCCGATGCAAACGAGGGTTGGGAGACAGGCTGTGTTGATACATTACAGCCATAATTAAACAGTTCTTTGAAATGCAGCTCCTGTGTGGTGGGTCAGCAGGAGTCACAGCCGGGCTCCTGCTCACAGGTGGAGTATGAGTTGAGGAAAGGAGATGAGGTTCTGATCATGCATTTTTTTCCCCCTCCATTTTCTCTTATGTCAAAACCATTTACTTAAATTTTATACTGTCTAAGGTTGGATTTCTAACTTGAACCATTTTGTGGTCCCACCCCCTCCCCCCTGTGATGTTTTGATGATCTTGAAGTAAAACGTCATCTCTAAACTATCTCATTTTTGAAGACAGTGTAGCCTGTGCTTGGATCTTCATTTTTAAATGTTTTCAATGTTTACGATGGGATGAATCAAAAATGTGCATTTGAACATCTGGTAAATGTTGTGGTGGGGGTGTGAGGTGTTAAAGCATATGGGCTGGCTCAGCCTTTTGTAGCCTGGCCCCATTCCTGACTTCACAGTGGCAGCAGCACGCTCTTTTTCACTCCCTCCCGTAACCTACAAACCAGCCCTTTCTGCCTGGTTCCAGTTCTGCGCCATTGCCAGGACTGTGGGTGACAGTCCTGCACGTGGATGTTGTGACTGCCAGAACAGCAAAATAACAGGCTGGAAACCGAGAAGGCTTTAGCTTCAGACAGCAGGTCAGCAGCACAGCAGGTGCTGTGTGTGTGTCTGCAGGGCACTGGGAACCGAATGACACAGCGGTGGGATGGGGAGAAACTGCATGGCAGCCCCTGGATGCATATTGCTGTTGCTCCCAAAACCCTGATGTTGCATCCCTTCTCTCTCTGCTTGTCAGTGGCTGAGACTGCGATAGGCTCTCAGAACAGTTCACAGTACAGAGGGGTGGTCTTGACTCTAATACCTCTTGCTTTTACTCTCCTGGCTCCCTGCACAGCTGTGGTGACACCAACAAGGAGTGTGGTTGGCACCACAATGAGCAGGTTGCCCTCTGCTCAGCTGGAGCAATAAAGCAGGGGGAGAGGAGAGCTGCTCGGCAAAAAGGAACAAATATAGAAGTACAGATGGAGGAAAAGGAGAGAAAATTCACACATAATCTGGAGAGAAAGAACTAGGAAAAGATGGGGTATTGACAACTCCACTGAAACACAGTGAGGGAGAATTTGTTAGATATGTCAAGCCTTCAGTTTAACCCAAATGTTTTCCTGCAACAAGCAGGTGGAGAGGGGTTGGCAAATGCTCCTTCAAGTTCACCAGCAGGAAAGAATATGGGGATTTAGACAGACGACTGTCCCTGCTGTGTTTCAGTCTGAGCAAGCATGAGAAAATCAGGCCAACGGTCTGATTTGCCTAAACCTTGCCTCACGCCCACTACTTCACATCTGCACATGTGGAGCAGCTCAAGCACCTGCAGATGTTCAAAGGAAACAGTGAGATGTTCCTGGCACTGTAGCTCTGAAAGCCAAAAATTAATTAACAAGGCTCTTGCTCCTGAAGGACATTTGCTGCCTCCGCTCACCCTAGGGACAGTTGTAAATTTTGGCCTTCTTGCTTTACCCTTTCAAGAAGAAGCTGGCTGGGTGTGCTTTTCACTTGCTGGTAGGAGGCTGATATGCAGAGGTGTTTGTGAAGTAGGTTTCAGATTATCCTGAGACAAACAGATGAATCCTCTGGAGTGGGGCTGTGCGGGAGGGAAGGGAAATGCCAAGGGATACCTTCTGTGAATGCACTCTGATGGCCGCTCGTTGGACATGTATCTCTAGGATAATCCTGGTGTCCTTTATACAAGATGATCCACCTGGATAATGCAGCAAGCTGCGGCACATCACTTTGCATGAGTGAACAGACCTAAAAGATCCAATACTGATGTACCTATCACTGACTCATAAATGAATTGTGTGGTAGAAATTTGACTAACAAAACTGAATGCTCTTGCACAGTGACATCTGCAGCTATGTTGTCAAATGGATTAGATGTGGAAGAGTATCACCTATTTTCCTCTCTCTTTAAACTGATACCGTTCTATGTTCTAGTAGTTGGTTCTGTCTGGTTTTAAATCAGTGAAGATTGAAATGACCCAAAAGATAACAAAATAATTCTAATCCAATGAATAATGCAAGCTTCCTTTCCTGTTGACAGGAGATGTTTCTGTTTCCAGGTAATTATTGTCATCATCAGTGAATCTGGTCCATCTTGCCAGACAAAATTCAGTCGCACAAGGATGCTCATCTGCAGGTGGTGGGGCTGTAATCAAGCCCAGTCTGCTAGCATATTCGTGTCAGAAGGTCCTTGCTCCGAGCCTTTTGGTCAGACTTGAGTGATGGTTGATTTTTTTCCCAGTTTGTCATGGAAGACTGAAAAGCCTGTAGAATTTGTTGGTTTGATAAAAGTTATTCCACAGATGAGAAAAGCTATTAATTGTTAGAAACAAATAGTGGCAAATCTCATTGTTAGATCAGTCTAAGAATCTCCAGCTTAATGGATAACTGAAGCAAAAAATGGTAAAAAAGTTAGTTGGATATATGACTTGGAGTTCATTCTAACAATGTATGGATAGTGATGTTCAGGAACCAGCACGGATGGCCTTTGGGTACTGACCTTTGCCTCTACCCAGTATTCCCGTCATGACTGGTTATTTCATAGCCCTTTGGATATGATCTTCATCAGCTTGAATGTTTGAGATAGGTGTTTAGCATCTGTTACCTTGCTGTTCCAAAATACCACTTGGCGATGCAAATCCCCCCTCTGTCATGACACCTGCTCAGCAGCTAGATGGATTTCCTGCCAAGGAAAATCCGTCCCCCTCTGTCCCATGTCTGAGGAGGTCTCTGTGGTGGAAGGGGGTTTGTGAGGTCAGGAGATAAAATCAGTGCTGCTTGAAGAGGTTGTTGAGCGGGTTTTCATCTGGTCTTTGCGTCTTCCCTCCCTTTCCAAGCTGTCGGGAGGGCTGTGTGTGCTTCATGCAGTGCAGGTATTGGGGAGGCAATGTAAATATTCATGCAGGGTTCAGCAACGTGAGGGTCTGGCCGTGGGTGTCCCCACTGCGCCCAGACACTGTCTCTGCGGCTGCAGGATCAATGGGTGCGGACGGGAGGCAGGACTGCACCTGTGGAGTTTGCATTGCTGCTGCTGCTCTGTGATCGAGAAGGAGACCGTAATGACTAAAGGATTAACCAAGGAGGGCTGGCATTTAGGGTAAAAAAAAAAATAAAAAAAAAAAATCAATGTATTTTAAACTCCAGTCTTGAGCTGGCTGTTTTCCAGGAACAGCGTGCACCATTTCTGTAGACCGATGGATCAGAGGAGGGTTTTGCTGTAATAAAAGTACATGTGTGCCAGTGAGATATTCTCCCGCTGGTGTCCCGGGGAGGTATGGAACCAGGGATAGCCCGGTCTGCTGCCCTGGGACAGCAGAATCACAGGTGGAAGTGGTCCAGTGTCCCTGGGCTGCTCCCTGCAGAGCGGCGTGGAACGGCTCCCACCAGCCAGGTTTCTGCAGCTTTATTCAGCCTAGGGAGGTCTGGCCTTTTTTAAAATTTGCTGAAATGTAGTTGTGGTTCTTATGAAAACAAAATCAGAAAGAGCAAAGGAGTGTAAATAAGAAAACATAACACACATATTTGCCATTCAATGAATATCAGCAACATATTGTATACACAGACAAACACTTCCTTGCAGCAGGTTGGTTTTTTTTTTTTTCCAGCCATCCTGGATTTGTTTAAATTTGTAACAGCAAGATTTTCTCAGTTTCTTCTCCTTTTCTTCGGCTTTTCAAGTTCAAGGCTAACATACAGTAAATATGGAGACAAGAAGCAAAATCTAAATTACATCTTTGCAAAGAGTAAGGGTAAGCTTTTATGAAACTTGCTCGAAACCGTATTTTTTGTAAAGGAAGAGAATAGACTGAAGTGAGTGAGACTTGGTGGAATTGCCTAAATTGTCACTAAAGCAGAATGGCAAATGAGTTGGTGAGTCCAAAGAATCCTTCTTAAGTGATTTTCCCCTGCTACTTTCAGAAGATGTGCTCAAGTTAATACTGGAATACAGCAAAACATTGCTGCTATCATTGTGCCTCCTAATGTTGACCCAAGTGCTTAAGGAACATTGGAGCTCAAGCTTCAAATGTGATGATGTATGTGAGCATGTTATTTTGATGGTTTGGGAAGTGCTGGACACTTGCAATGCCTCTTAAGTCCACAGAGATTCAGACCTGAATATGAATATGCAATATAAAAGCTTAGTGCATAAGATAACGTCTCCCTTCACTGGTCCAGTGTAGGAGCTGGTGGTTATTTCTGTGCTAATGGTCCTTATCAAGGCCTTCCTAAGAGCTTTGGACTTTTCTTTTGGAACAAATGTCCCTTGGTTTTATCTCTGCTAGTAGGATCTGGGTAAATAAAATAGAGAATGAACAGCAGTATGCCAGGCATCACAGTACTGTGTAGGCTGTTTTCCTTAGTTTTCCCGAATTAGCTTGTTATATTAGTTTTCTAGTAAAGTTTAAAAGAAAGTGAGAAGTCTAGAATTGTGAGAATAGTTTTTACATTTCAATAGCTGGGTATAAGCTTTGTTGAAATACCCATAAATATAAACTGTTCAATTAGAGTGTGATCTTGCTGACCGCTTTCTATTGACTATCAGTCATGTAAAATGCATTTCCATCCGTAAGGCCAGTGTTGGGGTAAGCACTCGACAGCTGTAATAACTGCACGGACTTCGGAAGACGGTTCATAAATCACTAGCGTTAAAAATTCTCCAGTGCTTCTTCTCAATCTACTAACAAAACGATTAGCGATTTGTAGGAACTCATTGATTAATTGCTAAGGCAGCTAAAAAATTCCCCTGCCAAAACATAGTGAAGAAAACCCTGACCATCCTGGTTTGCAATCCATCCTGAAAACATCAAAAACAAACTCCTTGAATTCTGCATTGAAAATCTCTATTGCTGTGCTCCAGACACGGGGCTCCGGAGTTTGTTGGACAAAGATTACAACATCCCCAAACCTTTAATTTCAAACAGGAAAATGAACCTGAGTTTTGGTGTGTGCTTCTAGGAGAACAGAATCCCTTTCGAGGGAGCAGCAGCCCAGCAGGCGCTCTCATCCTTGCTCCGAGCTCGGGCTGTGGGGGGCATGGAGACCCAGCGCCATTCTTTGGCCGTTAGTCTTTGGCCAAGTCCTGAAAGCCAAATTTAAAGAAAAAATATTCTCTCTGCATATTTTGGAGGAGACTTATTTCAAGACTTCAGGTTGAATTTCCATCAAACTGAATCAGAGTATATTTTTACACTAGAATTAAATCAGGCTGAAATAGAACCCAGTGGAACATGCTGATTTTGACTGAATTTTGCACTTTAAATATTCTCAAAGCCAAAAACTCAGAGCAAAGCTTGAGTGAGCAAAAAGCATGCCATCAGAGAACTTGAAAAAAGTGTTTATTTGGGCTCCTACAAAGGGTATTGTACTGCATTTTCCTCAGCTCAGAGTTGTGACCAATAGTGTGGGAAAGTCCAGCATTTTGTTCCGCAAAGGAAGGGAAGGATTACAGAGGCTAATCTGGAGACTGGGGAGTGAGGATGGCTTTTTGCAAATTTATTATTTGCATGGTCATATGAAAATGTGATTACTGATCATCAGTTAAACTAAATATAACACCTGCATTGATAATGGATGCTTTCATATAAAATTTGAGCAGAGTTTTCTCTTGCAGTGTCATTGCCTTTGTGCAGTGTCATATGGCAAATGAGTGTAGGCTGGGCATCAGAGCAGAAAAAATTGAGATGCTTCACCAAAGAACTAAAATCCCCTTGCTCATAAAATGCAAAAGTCAATAAGGAGGAATTTGATGAGTTGCTGATTATTTAAAAAGTATGTTGGCTTTGGTTTTCTTTGGTTCACTCGCTTAGTTTTCAAGTGATCATCACAGTCAGTGCAGGGAGCTGGTCCTCAAGAAGGTGCCCGGTTCTTTTCGTTTGGTACGATGTTGCTGCATAATTGTGGAAAAAAAACTTATCACTGTCTTCTTGCAGGATTAAAGAGGGAATTCTGTTTCTGAATTAATGTCTCAACAGGGGCCAGTGGTAATATCATTTTTATGCATAGATAATACTATTTATTGTAACATTTATTATATTTATTATTAATATTGGTAGTGTTATATGTTATATTTATGGGCAGTAGAGTAAACGTGAAGAGCTCAGGTTAATGAAAATGCTCTGCTGAGCCCAGTAGAGCTGCCACAGCTGAAGATCTGGCCAAGCATTTCTGCAGCGCATTACCCCTGTATTGCTTCTTACCCCAACAAAAGTGTACATTTCCATGTGATTAGGCTAATTAGAAAGGTTTGCTATGGAAGATATCTCATGCTTTGACATAGCAAATATATTTAATGTACTTTATTTAAGTACAGCTGTGCTTTCTTGAGAGGTCACTATCAGAAACACGTTGCTGACAATTTCTTGAAAGTTGGGTTCCTTTTGTCTCATTGGTTGATCAGGACATGCTATAACCTGCGTGATTTTTTTCTGTCTGATTTACCTCTGTCATTCCTGCCATTTTTGTATAGAATGACTTTCTCGCAATCCTGCCATCCCCTCTTAAAGCACAAGAATTGTCGGTTAGAGGTTTTGTACCCCTTCTTTCATTCCCTTGGACATTGTTTAACCTAAACCACGGGCAGCCCAAGGGTGTCTTTACTTTCCCTGGTGAAGCCACAATTATCAAGATGCAAAAGCATGTGTTTCCTAGCTGGGAGGAGAGTAGTTTTTAGGTATTCTTGATTTCATTCATTTGTGAGCATTCAAGAGAACAAATCCTCTATTCTCTCAAGTCAATGCACTTATATTACGTTAGGAATAAATCATTCCCTTCCTTCAGTTCAGAGTCTGCAGATACAAAGCTGGTCTGCCTTACTTTAAGTAGACAAAGAATATTTAAATAAAGATGCTGATAAAAATGCTTTCAACAGTAAAGATTTGATTAAAGAATCTGTTGCTTTAGACAGTCGTGTAGGTGAAGGCAGAAGTCAAAAGATACCATTTCTTGCAGAGAGATTGAAAAGTTGGTTTAAGTTTGGTCTATGGGAGGAATTTCCACAACCCAGTGAGATCCTCACTGCTGGGGGGGAGCAGGTCCTTCCCCGCTGGCTCACCATGCTCCTCTGCTGCACCCCCGGGGGGGCTTTTTGCTAGGGCCAGTTCACCTCTTCCAGCCTGGGCAAGCGTGCTTCTCATTTCGGAAGTCCAATGAACATTTTCACACGTCATCGTAAAAATGAACATTTAGTAGCAATAGTGTTTGTTCTGTGCACTGGTTTGATGGCCTTCATGATGGAAATAAATAAATAAAATAACCTCCTTCCCAGAAGGACAGTATTGTCACATTATTTGGCCTTAAAATAGAAATGAATGTCACAACTAGTTTTTTTCCTGTTTTATATCTGTTAGTTGGTTTGGATTTATATTTTTTCTTGCAGGATGGGCAATGAATACAAATGAGTCTCCTCCCATTATAAAGATAAAAATTTCCCAGGTATGGGATTAGGCAGCCCATGGTAGCCTGCATCCCGTTGAGAGTGGCAGATCTATCGGAGGTCATCAATGGGGAGAATCACACCCTGCTCTAACTTACTTCCACTTTTAAATCTTCAACATACTTGACTCGTGCTTAGGAACCATCAGTATTTACTTTACAAAGATTTACTGGGTTTAAGAAATCAGAATAACCTTTCCTGTACTGAAACTCAAAGGACTGGAGAAGATTATCCATTTGAAACACTTAGTAATTGCATCCTTTCTCCTCCAGCAGCAGGCCACATGTTTCCAGTCAGGCTGGTACAAAGCAGATGGCACATTAGGAGCCAAGTCCTGTTCACATGGGCAGGGTGACCGATTCCTCTGCCTCTCCCCAGGCATCTCTGCGGTGTCTTTGGTTTCAACAGCTAAGCCAAGGGATTCAGAGCTCCTGCCTGAGGCTGCGCAGATCCCTGGCCACGAGATGTTTCCCAGCCCCTGTGACTGGTGTTTCACGCCGCCACATTGCTGCTGCGCCCAAATAAATTTGGTGCTGTAGCACAGAGGTTTGAGTTTGTGTATTCGCAATCCAGCAACAACGGGATCAGACCAAGTCTGGTCTGAAACAGGCAAAAGCCACGGCTCCCACAGCATTCATAGCTCCTGGCAGCGCAACTGAATTTTGTTCATTCATACATTTCTTTTCCAACTTTTGCTGGTAGCTTTGGTACAAAGGGCATCGTACTTGAAGCGCGTCTAAATACATTAATAGATTTTCTTTGCAAGAAGCCAGTCACAAACAGACGAGGAAAGAAGAGCAAACCTTCTCACAAAGCGTTTGAGAAGCAGCATCTCTACTGCACGCCTGCTAATGGAAATGCAGCGGAAACCAATCATTTTCTGGATGAAAGCTAAAAGCTACATGGCAGGTAGTAAATAAATAATTGCAGGGAAACATTTCACATAGATTTCTTGGTGAACAGAACTTAATTAAATTTCATGAACATGCTACTTAGTTCCATTGATCAGAAAAAAATGGATATGTGCTACGTCTTTAAGATTTACTCACTTGACGTTGCTTTGGCTTCCTCCCCCCACTCAGTTTCATTCACTTTATATCCTGCAGTGGACAGGGAACAGGTTTCTATTTTTCTTTCTTGAAGAAATTGATCCTAAGAAGCACAGGACATGATGTATGGTTTGTAACTCAACAATATTGCTCAGCAAAAAAAAAAAAAAAAAAAAATCACAGAAGAAGGCTTGGCAGATATTATATTAATTTCCATTTCAAAATGGATTTTTTCCCACTAGGACCAATAAAAAATATGCAAAGGCTTTCAACAGCCTCTCTAGTAATAATTAGTTAAAAGATGGTGTAAATCTTGCTAGGCTAATTTAGCAAGGTAGGTTTTCTTAGACACTTCACAAGACATTCTTTTGCCATTGAATTCAAACTGATCCCTGAATTCACAATTCCAACCACCCTGGGTCTTGGTGGGTCCTCAGCGTCTCCTCTTTGGTCCATCCCAGAGACAACCAGAAGTCATAGAGGTGACTGTGGCTGGTGCCTGGCCTGGTGCAGAAGGACCAGACAGTCACAGCTACCACCGTGGCCCAGTGAAGGGTGCTGGGTTGTGCCAGGGACTGGAACCTCACCACAGTGGTGATGGGTTTCTCTTCCAACAGGGCTTCATTGGGGCTGCCAACTTTGCAGGACGGCAAATGCGCTGCTGTTGTTAAGAACAAAATATATTCCCTGAGAACCTAGAGAATTTTTCTGTTTATTTTTTAGTCCTCAGATGTCCTACCCAAATTGCCTTTCTATGTCAGGGCTGGGAGGGCGGCTCCCAGGGTGCCACTGATGGCCTGGGACGGTTTTCCCCAGCCCGGGGTTAGCAGCAAGCACCCCGATTCATGTTGCTCCAAGTTGGCTGCTTTTCATTCCCCGTCTCATTAAAGTATGGCAGCAAGTTGTTTCGTAAATGAGGAGGCTGCTGTCCTTGCTAGCATAATTGTGATTTGGCATATTGGTACAGTATTAAAATTCCAATTGAACAGATGGTGTCAGGATTTTAACTTATGTTTATGAGATGCAGATGGTCCAAGGAGTGAACTTGTACACTAGTTATTTTTATTTTGAACAGGTTAAGAACAAATTACTTTTTGACTATTGTTATTATTGCTCTACTTGCCATTTTTTCTTCCCTTGTGTGTGTGTGCATGCGTCTGTGCACGTGTGCAAGTCTTCTCATAATCTTTTTTCCTTGTAACAGCCCTATTTCTGCTTAAAACTCCTCTCTCTGGATATTCACTGTTTCCTTCCCAGTGTCCCTTTTATTTCCCCTCAGACCTGTTGCCGCTCTCCCGGAGCGACGCGGGGAGGAGGAGCAACCTGGCAGGGCTGGGGCTGGAGGTCTGCTGAGTGTGCTCAGCCCAACCTCCCCCAAGGAAAACCATCCCCGTCCCCAGGGTGAGCAGGTCCCGCGCTGGGCTCCTGGGACCGCTGCTGCTCCGAGACCCGCTGTGGCTCTGGGTCCCGAGGCAGGGCTGGAGCAGGGAGTGCTGAACGGGCCATGTCCCCCTGGCATGACTCAGGACGCTGGGGCAGGTTTCTGGTCTTGGTTGCACTGGAATAAATCCAGATTGACACCACTTTTACATCAGCAAATATCTGATATATATTATCTAATCCTGTCGTGAAACACAGGGTTATATTTTCATCATAATTTGTAAGCTTATTTAATCTTTTATAGAGAAAAAATAAAATCCACTGCTACAAATTATTAACGTCTACCTAAATACTTTCCATCTACTAATTTTCATGCAAAGATACCAGTGTTTTGCGTAAAGCACCTGTGTACATTTTCCATACTGTTTCTCCTGCCCCATGTCACGCCCTCAGGGGGAGGACTCGTGAGCACGTGTTTTGGGCAAGTCTCTTGTGTGCCAGCCTTGATTCCACTCCGTGTCCCTGGGGCTGCAGCTGGCAGCGTCTTCCTGGAGGGGTGAGGTTCGCCGTGGCTGATCTGCCTGCTGGGCAGGGGGGTTTTGTGTGTGCAGCTGGTCTCGGGGAAGCTTGTGCCAGTCTGTGGTGTCGGTGTGTAATTTAGAGCCCAGTTCAGAAAGCAGGAGAGTCCCAGTACCTCCTCCATTTGAAACAAGCTGTAGATATTTGAGATCTTTAGACTGCGGAAAACATTTCCCAAGGGTTAAATTACCAAATAAGTGGCTACCCAGCTTCCTCCTAACAAGGGAATGTATTTCTGAGGTCTGTCTGTGATCAAGTGGCTGGACCAGCAAAAATAAATCTTTGTTACCTGTCCTTGATGTGTTTTGCACGTCCACCCTGGCAATATCGGCTGCGGGGAAGGTTTCCACGAAAGACGATGCAAACATATGGCGTAAGGGCAAAGACGCCAGTTGCAGGTGTAGGTATAATCAGGTTCATTTATTCCTCCCTCGTGCCTGCTGCCATTACTCATTCCTCTTGCATGCAAATGTGCAAATCTCCCTGCTGCTCATAAAAGCCCACAGTGTTTTAGAAGACACTGTTCCCATCCTTAAAATGCAGTGGGTCTGGGAGCATAGCACTAACGGGGGCAATTTCCCATGGCAGGGACCTGGAACCTGGGGACCCCATCTCCCCAGGTCCCCACCTGGGGCCCTTGGTTGCATTTTTTTCTGCTTCCTGGGAAACTGTGGTGGAAAATGTGAAGAGTTTTATTGGTGGCTGGGGTCTGGAAGGAGCAGCAGGGCTGGCTGGGTTCTGGCTGGGGGGCTGCAGGGGCACACCAGCAGCCTGCGGGACCAGGGTGCTGCCAGAGCACATCTCCAAAGGCCGCGAGATGTCTTGTCCCCACAGGGCTGGCATGTCTCCTCCTGCTGGGGCGGCCGCGCTGACACAAAAAGGGCTTTTGGGATTCCCTGGAGTGCAAAAAATTGCCCTCCCACCTATTTCTGATAATTAGTATTTTCCATAATTATCCTGGGTAAGCTGACATTGACCGAGAAGCCCGTGCCATAGCCAGAGGTGTTTGAGCTACTTTGGTTTTCTTGGGAGTACGTGGGCAGGGATGCTGTATGCCGCACGGGGGCTGCCCGGCTCGGCTCCCTCGAGGGGCACGCGTCCGCCTACCTCTGCTGAGCTGCTTAAGTACTAATGGAGACAGGGCGAGTGGGGATGAGTAATGAATATTTCATGGGAAGACATTACAACACTATATAGGAGAGCGACTGACTCCCTCGCATCCTCCCAGCTGCCTCATGGCTTTAGACAATGTGGTTTTTCTCTCTGGTTACCTGATGGGGAGCGAGCCGGATCCAGGCTGACATCCTCTCCCTCGCAAGCATAAATATTTGAAAGTTTGTGTTGCTGCTTCTGAACAAGGGGATTGAAGAGCTCTGAAATATTAACTTCTTGCACTTTGTGCTGTGTTTGAAATATTGCCTTCAAAACCCCAGCCCCCCTGGTCTGTGAGATGGGAAAGGGGTCTCCCTCTGCCCCTGGAGTTTATGGCAGTGATGACCCCATCTCTCCATCGGAGATCTCCAAGCAGGATGCACCAGTGGGTCCTTGGTCTGCCCACTGGCAGCCGGGTCCTGGCTGCGGGGAGCAGGTTATGGCTTTACACTGTCCCTTTTCCCCACTGGGAACCCTGGGGACTGTCCCCCTGCACGTATCCCCATGGGACTGGGCACCGGTGCCCGCTCTGCCGTGGGGGTTTGCTGCCACCTGCTCTTCTCCACGCAGGTGAAGCTGTTACTAAGCTGTCTGCTGGCATGGCCTGGCACCGGGATGCTTCATCCTTGCTAACGATGTCCCACGGCCCCTCAGCACGTGTCCATCCCCTCCTGCCCGCTCCCTGCCAGCTGTGTCCACAGGATTGTCATCCCATGCAGATCTGCCCACGCTTCGCTCCACCGGCATCTCAATGGCTTGAAATCAAACCAGGCCTTGAATCAGCATCAGTACATCTGCTTATGCTATACAGCCATAAAACCAAACCTGAATCCCAATAGCATATTCCAAGCATCCACCCTGCTGTTGGGTGACATAAACCATCACCTTGGGGAGAGAGAAATTCTCCTGTACCCAAATTTCCTGCACCTGACCCTGCCAGGTTTCTCCATGCAGTGGAGAAACCCAGCAAAAAGTATCAGTGATGAAGATGTTTGCAAGTTGTGACCTGATTTTGAACATATTCCAAAAAGAAAAAAGTGAAATTTAATAAGTAAAATATTAGCTAGAATGTGTTTGCTCAGCTGTAGTGACAACTTTAGTTACACACTGTATGTTTTGTTTGCAGATGCAGCTTTTACAGAGCCATGGCTACAGGAGAGATTAAATATTGTTTGAAAAAGTGATCAGAGATTTTGTTTGCAATCATGCTGTAGCTCTTCTCTAAATATTGAAAGCATTTTAAATTGGTTTGTATTGATAATGGCATTGTAATGCCTTTTCTTACTTGTACAGATCGTCAGTGTTTTAATGTGCTTATTCCCAAGGGATGAAGTAACTGAAGAGAACAGATTAAGTTAAACCTTAAAGAATGTTTTGTTAGGGAAAATCATATTTCCTTTAAAACAGCTTGGCGTAAGGCTATTATTTTATTGTTTGTATTTCTTACTGCTTATGTAAAGAGCGCTCATGGCTAGAGCCCAGTTATCAGCTTTCCGAGGGCCATGCCCCAAGCCTGAGCGCACAAACATGTGCACGGCCTTAGTCAGGGGCATTTCAAGAGCCTTTCAAGGAAGGGCTGCTCTCCCCGTGTCCTCGCGTGGGAGCCGGGGGGGTCTGTGCTGAAAGGGGGGTACCTGACCTCCGCTGTGCATCTCCGCACCCATCCCCTGCCCTTTCCCCGGCAGGGTGGTGTGGGAGCCACTTTAAGGCGCTTGCAGGGCTGAGGGGAGGCAGGCCGGAGCCTATGGACCTCAGCAGACACTGCATTTTTAGTCTAAAGCATTTTCTTTTACTCCTTTCTGAAAATGCAAACCAGAGAACGCTTGCGTGTGTGTTGAAGTGCTCATCCATATTTTTGCCTGTCATAATATGCTCCATCATCTTCCACACTAACTTGGCGTGCAGTGACACAGCCCCTTCAGAAGGACAAAACAGGTTTGATAAATTCGTAAAGACACCATTTGCCAAAAGCTGTTTGGATGTACAGGATTCACATTCTTACTGAGCTGTTCTGAACACGTCCACCTGGATATAACCTCACATAAAGCAATTCCCTTCCACAGGACAGGGACATGTCCCATGTGTCCCCAAAGGAGACTGAATCCATCAGACGAGCTGATGCTCCTCAGCCGTTGGAGCTGACGTACTAACCACCAGGCTCTGAGTAAAAATGCATAAATCTCTTCGTGACTGTGGGATCAGAGGGGTTGCTGTGCCCATTCACCAGCATGAGTAAAATGATTTCGATAAGACCTTTAAATTGTCTTCAGCCTTCACAGGTGAAGTTTCATTTGGTGTGCATTGCACACACTGATGGAAATGTGCTAAATTATTTGATCCTCCCAAATTCACCAGAAATACAGAACTAGCTTCTACAGCAAGGAAAGGTTTCCCTGTGCTTGGGACTGTTGTTTGAATATGGGTCAATACAAAACCTGTCTTGTCATCCTGTTTTCTCCTCAGCATCTGGGCAATAAAGACTATCCAGTGTGTGTTCCCTGAGAATGCGTTGCTGGCTGCCCAAAGAGGAACTACGATATGGATGAGCAGATCTTTAAAACAACACAGAAGGCCCCCTTTCACCTACCCCCCCTGTTGGATTTACTGGCAGTAGCGAGCCGCCTGCCCCGACACTGGGGTTTCAGCCTTTGCCAGCTGGCTGATGTACCTGGGCAAATCGGGAGAAGGGCAGGAGCCTGTTGGAACACCAGTAGCTTGCAAAGCACCTGTGTTGCCTTTGAGGTGATTAAAAAGCCCTCCCCTAGCCCCAAGATGTCACCTTATGGGTGTTCCCTGCAACCCCAGGGTCCACACCTGTACTTATGTTAAAAACCCCACACAAATTGCCCTGAACCCAGAAGCGCCCTGTCTCCAGACCGGTGGGTGAGGATGAACATCAGCTGTCATAGAACACTCAGACAAATTACTAGAGTTGGCAGTGTTGATGCATATGTGATACTCTGTTTATGTTTATTGCAATAAAGAATATGATAAAAATCCCACATAACCAATATTTCATCTGATCACAAACTGGCTTATTTGTTCAACTTTTATTGATGCTCTGATCTCTAGTGGGAAATTAATTGGCTTAGGCAGCAGAAGCCTATTCCATTTAAACTCCACGACAGCTTTGTTCAGTGGAAGCAGTAGGTGACCCCATATAGAGTAAACAAACAAATATTCTTACTTATGTACCAATTATGTGTTAGAGAATTTAAACTCTGAAGTATCCCGTTTGCTTTTCACTAATTATTGTGCTGTCTCCTTGCATATGTCTCCGCTTGGCTAATTGCAGTTTTTCAACTTTGGATTGCACTGTGAAATCCCAGCAGGTTCGCAACGCTGGGAGCTGCCGGCTCTGCTGGGAGAGCAGCACCTATGCGTGCGGGTACATTTCCATTACAGATCTCTCTGTTGTGCATGGGACAGGGATGTTGCGTATTTTAGATAAGCTCAAACGGGGAGGGGAGGCAGAGGAGGCTGGGTCTGGTTCTTTACTTCCCCTTTCAGCTCAGAACAAGCTTGCGCTCGCAGCATTCGCAGTGCAACAGGCGCAGGAGCAGCAGCGCCAGCACCCGCCGGGGAGATGGCAAAACACCGAGTCACTGGGTACAGTGAAGTTATGGGAACTGAACAGACCTTTGTCAGGGAATGAGTCCTCTGCTAAAAATAAGTGTCTTTGTTTCCTGAAGTCATTTATTTTTGATAAATGCCTCAGCCTTGCATTTGTTTAGCAGCAAGACAGTGTTCCTGTATTCCACTGGCATTGCCTTAGCTGCTGGTAACTTCTGGGGCCTAAACCAGCTGGTTTTAATCATATGATTAATCTAAGTTTCTCCACATGTTGCTAGTGATGAGCCTATCTTCATGTGTTTATTGGAAACAGCCCCTGCTACCACTTGTAGCCCAGCTTTCTCTATTGGGCGTAGCTGTGATTTGAAGTTGAGCACATTTATCTGCAGGGGGAGCACTGGAGGGGTCTTTGGGAAGGTGTGTGCTGGAGGGGCTGAAGGTAAAGGGCTGTGGTTGGAATAGGGGTGTCTCGGTTGCTTTGTGTATTTCTGCATGAATTTTTGGACTGAACTATTTTAAGGACAAACCGAACTTGAGTATTCATGGTAGAGACTGGAGCCTGTGTCTGTTCTCATAACCTAGAAACACACAAGGTAACATAATGAAACTTAAATTTCAATGCGTGATTTAACTATATGATTAGCAGAGTTATTCTGTGCACTGAATATATTTGGTGCTTAAGTGAGAATGTAAAGAACCTGAATGGTGTAGAAATGTGATTTTCTGTCAAGGTAATCTACAAATATGTACAAATCTTTCATAAGAAAGCCCAAGCTAAAGGAGCTGTTTCTTTGCTGCTATTGTCGATGGAAGAAAGAGCTTGTTTTTGAATCAGCTTAGAGTTTTGCTCTGCTTAAGAATGAGTATGAGATAAAGCTGATAATCAGAGACATAGATTCTTTCCCTAGCGCTTAAAGCCATGCTGCTAGTAATGATTAATATAACAAAGTCATGTGCTAGTTTTCTACTGCTTTACGGAAAAATGTCAGCTAGGGATGTCAAAACATCTGTGCAGGCACCAGCTGGTCCCCACACCTGTTGGGCAGCTGCAGTTTTCCTGTTGAAGGCTGCGGGATGTGGTCAGTGTTGTGAGTTGGTCCTTTGTGGAGGAAGGCTTGGCCAGGCAAGGGGACGGTGATGGCAGGGAGGGGGCTTCTCCTGGGCTATGCCTCAGTGGGGTGTTTCTGGCTGGCACGGGAGGATTGGGGTTTGCCAGGTTTTTCTCTTCCTTTTTTGTCTTAGTTTGTCTTTCTTATTACCTTTTGTGAAGACTTACTTTATTTCTCATTCTCAGAAACTCTACCCAGCTTCTCTGCTTCCTTTTCCCAATAATCTGATGGATGTATGTGGTACTGGATTGATTAGAAGAGAGGAGGGTTGCCCTGTAACCTGAAGGCATAAATGTAGCAGCGGCTTAGGTAGTACAACATGCTATAAAGTGATAGGGAGAGTCACAGGGAGGTTAAAATATTCGTTTTATTGAGGAGAACAGCAAAGTGATTGCACTTTTGTCTATCTTCACTTTTGATATGGAAGACAAGCTGCTGGTTCCTTAACTTGCAGGATGGCTCAAGTGGGATGTTACCCAGCTGAATTACTTACAAAGTTGCTGCGAGCTCCAGCAAATGGGCCTTTAGAGCTCACAATCCCCCTGTGGGTCTCTGCCCACCGGGCTCGGGCTTCATGCATGTGCCCTCGGTCGTGAGGAGGCTGAGCCCCGGTGATTTGCTCTTCAGCTGCCTCAGTGCCAGGCCAGGTCTCACCACCGCCCTTCCAGCTCCACCAGCCCCACATCTTTCTTTCTTTCTAAACAAAGTCCGCCAAAGCTGGGCTATCTCAAAAAAGTAGTTTTTGTTAAAATTGTACTTAGCAATTTGGCAGCTCTCGTTTCCCCCTCAAACGTTACTCAGATAACACTACGCACATGAAAAGATTTCTTGAAATTCTTTAAGTGCACATTAAAATGCAAATCGATCTTCTTATTAAAGATTTCTGGAAGTTCTCTGACAACACATTTAAATGCAAATCACTGAAACATAGACTCAATATTAAAAATCCAAACAATTGTTTGATCCACGTGCTGAAATTAAAATGGGACCATGGTACATGTCTCCATAAAACCGGTGCCATTTTAGCAGCATACGAGAGGCAGCTCTGCATGGGGTTGGTCTGGCCCTTTGGGGAGCAAGTGGGGCAGGATGGGGCACGTTGCTGGTGCAGGGCTGTGTCCCAGGGTCACTGAGCTCCCCATCATCCACTGTGGGGATGTCACAGGTTCAGACTTGTCTTTGGTGAGACAAAGGCTCCTGACGTGGATCTGGACTAGTGGAATGAAAAAGGCCAGCTGGAATACAATAATCAAGTGTCCCTGATGGCACCAGGTCCTCTCTTTGTCCAGTTTGGATGTCACCAACATAAAAATACGCATGTGAGGATCAAAGGCAGAGCACTTGAGCTCAGCCTGTGCAGATTTGGACTCATCAATATCCAGGAAATACAAGTGGGAGCATGTGAGGCAGCAGAACAGATTATTAAAATACCCTTAATAAGTAAGAAGCCACAGCTAGATTTTGAATTTTCCCCCAAATTATTGAGTCTGAGGTTAAAGCTCTACCTGCAATGAAATTGATGGTAATTATTTGATGGAGTTTTAATGGGCATGCTCTGAGGCCAGCTCTAAAAGCTCTGGGTGTTATGGGATGCAGCTCAGCTGAACGTATCCGATCTCGTTTATTTTGCAGTATGATAATCCATTAGGAACAACAGACTTTAAATATCTTTAAAACTGAACAAGGTCCTTTTATTCTTTTGCTCCACTGTGCTTATGAAGTTCCTTCAGAAAGACTCAAGAGGAGCAAGAGGTGCTTTTCCACCACTCTCTTTTTTTCCTCTCTGAATTAATTTAGCTGCTCCCCTTTGGCTTTCACCGTTAGGTAACTTGGAGCACGGGGCACGTGCGAGTGCCTCCTCAAACAGCACGAGAGGGTGGAGTTGGTGCCGTGATGGCCAAGTGCTGTCCACTACAGTACAGAAAACGTTTCTTTTTTTTCTCCTAGTTTCTTTCAGTCTTTAGATTGTCAACTTGGAATATGACAGTTTTGTTTGAAAATGTTGCCTCTTAATTTTAAGACGATGTGGTTTGGAGGACAGTAATGATACTAATGCCAGGAATTTGGGCCCAATGTATTTGGGAAAAATACTGCCTGAGGTGGGGGCTTAGCAAAGCTCTGGGTGTGTGGGCTGGAGGATGCCGTGGCGCAGAGACAGCCTGTCTGCGGAGCGGAGGGCGATACGGTCCCCTGCTGGGTTGTGTCCTGCTGGTATCGCTGCCCTGCATGGGCTGGAGCAGTTTAACATGAGCTGGCACAGCAATGGAGGGAAGCCCTGGTGAAGTGGGGCTGTGCCTTGAGGTGTCTGCAGAGCATCCAGGAAAGCAGCACGTGCTCCATCCGCGCTTCTCACAGCCAGCCCTGGTGTTGTACTGAGGTGATTTTCTTGGTCTGATGTTGGCATACAGACTTCCCCTGCTAATCTTCCGAAAGGAGATGGTGCACACTTGCTAGAGCTCCTGGCTGGATAACCCTGGGGGCGTTACGTCCCTACCCCAGTGCTGCCTGTTGTGTGCTGCAGAGGGAGGTCCGTGTGTGAAACCTGCTGCCTGCTCGCTGGGGGGGTCCCTGCCAAGCTGGGGGCAAACACATCCCTTAGACCGTGGTGCAAATGAGTGATACAATGGAAGGAAGAACATAACAGTTATGCCATGTGAGGAGTCAGAATGAAGTGTAGGTAGAAATGCTTACATTGCTCCTTGTGGAGTGGCATTTGACAAACCCCAGATGTGACAGATGCAGCCTTTGGCTTACAAGTGCATTGGTCTTGCTTTGCTCCAAACTCTGCATCGTCAGTCGCCGCTGGGTGATCACCGCGTCTGGCGTGGCCACGTGCATTCCTGTACCAGGTTCGTAACCCGGATGCTGTGACTTCTCACGTAGCGTTCGTCCAGCTCCTTGGCTGGAGGCAGCATGTTCCCACAGCAGAACAAAACATGGGTGTCCAAAGGAGGTTACAGATTAGCCAACTTCTAGTATGGGTTTGCTAAACATGGAAGTTTCACAGATGTTTTCATCAGCACCAGTCGTGGCACATGAAGGGTCCCATGTGCCATCAAAAGGAACAGAAGTATGTTGGCTCTTGAGCTATTTATTCACAAATAGTTGGAATTATTTGCATTATTCAGCTTTAGACAGGCTGAAGGGAGAAAGGACAGGGCAGGATGGCTCCTGTCTAAATGACCATGTCAGTTTTTATTAATGGATGTTTAAGAGCTAACATCTGAAGTTTCCCCAAAAGAGAAGGGGGATTCTTTTCTCTCATGAGTTAGATACCCCACAAACAAACTTTGCCTACACCAAAGTTTTATTTATTTGGGGTATTTGTATTTGAGGCATCTGAAGCGCTGCTTTTGTTTGGATCTTTTATGTTATTTCATGTGCTAATCAGGGCTTTTTAACTTGACTCTGTCACTCAAATGCTTCTTGATGATGAGCAAAACAAAACCATTTTACTGCTGAGTGTGTATCATCACTGAATTTTAATTTTAAAGGAAAAAGTGGGGGCTTGTTCCATGTTTTAAGTATGATTATTTTAAAAAAAACAGGATAGTGGTGTTGGACAGATAATCATCTAAACAAAATTGAATCCAAAGTACAAAATTAATCTGGTTGTTCCACCCTCCTCCATATACTGTTTGTATTACATGAAAATAAATGTCATGCCCAAGTAATTTTGGGTGATACACAAGGACAAAGCATACTGTAGCTGGTGTCTATCAGTATTTGAAAAAGAGAAAGAATGGGAAGCGTTTCAGCTCATGATATTAATGGGTTACTTGTCTCTGCCCCACTCTTTATTGCAAGTATTTCTGTGTTGGGGAAAATTGAAAATCAGATCATAAACTGTAAATGGCAGAAAAGGAATTTTATACCTAAGTGGGTGGGACCCTCAGGAAAAGGAGTAAAAAAAGTTATAGCATATAAAGAGAAATGCAGTTTCTCACGTGTGAAACCAAAGTAACCTCACCTCTGGGTGTGGATCCACCCCCGTGTGGCTGGAAGAGGAGGGGGCAGCAGGTCTGCGGAGGCTTTGGTGGGGTGCATAGGGAAGCAGGCGGTGAGAAGATCACAGTGGTCCATGGTGGTCATGTGTGATGTTTGCCTTAGACTCACCTGGCATGGGGGCCTATGGCAAGACAAGCACAAGCCAGGTCTGTCCCCACTCCTGCTTTTTGGGCTCTGATGTGAAGGAGCCAGGTACCAACTTCTGCTACCTCTCGCCCTCGTGGGATGTTGGTGCATCTCTTCCAGGCCTGGGGGTGATGGGAACTTGTCCCTCCTTCCCTCTGCAACTGAGCTAAGGAGACCAGCACTTCTAACATCCTCTTGTAACTTGATGGATTGAGTCATTTTCTTCGTGCTGCTAGGTTTTGAACAGGGGTTGCTGATGTACTGCTCTGTGGGCCTTCATTTACAGCAAAGATCTGTATTTTCCAGTGACATATACTGCAGAAGTGCATAACTGTTTTTTACCTTCTTAGCCAGCGAGGAAGAATAGCTTCTGCCCCTGACTGCGGGCCATGAAATCCCTGACACGGACTCTTTATTATGGGCTTAAGAAGCCTGGAAAATCAGGGAACCGGCAATCCCTCAACATAATACATGCTAGCTGCAGCGTATAGTACAAATTATATTGGATAACTGCATTATTCTTGAGCTATTTGTCTGTGGGTTTTGTTGTTAAGCTGGTGCTTTCTCATTCAGAAGGAGACAGAAATGCAAAGTACCTGACTTCTGTGGGTGCTCCAATCTGTGTGGAGCGCACCTGCTTTACCCTGAGAGTGCGTTGCTTATCTTTGTTCTTCTCCCCACTCAGACCCCCATAGTCTGTATCAATACTCGGAATGTCATTTAATGTTGGGAATTCATAGAAATTCCAGGAAACAGTCACCTTGTGGGCTGCTGGCACTGAAACGGCTCAGCACCCTCCCCTTGAGCATCACCAGCCGCCTGCACCCACCGCAGCATGGTGGCCTGCAAGCCGAGGAGGGCTCCGTCACGGACACGGTCAGGCACTGCTTTATGGGCTTAAAATTCAATTTCCTATCCTCTCAGACTACATTTCTTCTGCTCCTTTTTAAGTGCTGCTTAAGCATTTGTCACTACACTTGTTCCAGTCGTACTTGCTCGCTGTGGAGGTGTGAGGGTGGTGAGCATCGGTCAGGGCTGTGGTGGTGTCGGGGGCTTTCGGTGCATGTCCCTTCCTGGAGACATGAGGCCATCTGCCCTCACCGTGCTCCAGGCTCCAGAGCACAGACCTCCAGCTGCTTCCGGCAGCATGTTGCTTTCTAGATCTTTTTTATGTCTTTGAATTTTATTTTTTTTTATTAAACATATAAAGGAAAACTGAAATTCAGGGTGGTGAGCTGTGCTGCCATGGAAGGCCCCTGAAACCCAAGCGGTGGCTGGTGTCCTGGGACGCTACATGTCATACACCCCGCTGTCCTCTTTTCCTTCTCCTACAAGCCTTTTGGTCCTGAAGTCACCTCTGCATGTGTCTGTTCCCCCCTCCCAGTTGAATTGCTCTTGCTTTTCCCTACCATGCAGTGGAGGATATTTCCATTTTGCTACTGAATTTGGACTCTCTGCTTGACCCAGCCCAGGAAACAGCTGTCCTCGGGCTTTATTTGATGTTTCTGGCGGAGGGAAACCCAACAACAAACAGTGACCAGTTCAGCCTGTCCCGCTTCCCCCTCCTCTTTACTGGGGTAGAGAAGGCATTTCTCTTCACATAAATCACCCAGCCCCCTCGACCTGCCCTGGAATACACTGCCCAGACACATCTGTAACGATCCCGGTGCAGCAGTCAATATTTAACAGTAGCTCTTTAAAGCTGCTTTCTGGGCTCTGAGCAAAATTCCTAAAGAAACAGTTTGTAGGAAATGTATTGGAAAATTAACTTCATGTTCGTCAACACATCATTAATGGTTTTCTCACCCTAACAATCAAAATGTCCGTGATTATTTCCATCTTGGAAAAAGGTGAAGGCTGACACCAGGCAATATGTTCTCTCATCGTTTACTTATGGCAGTTCTGTTCCCAGGGGGCTGCAGCTTCCTAATGAGTGGGGACAGCAGAGAAAAAGGCATCTGGTGCGTTTATGAGCCTGTTTACAGCATGGAGTCCAAAAACAGTCAGTGTTGGAAGAGATTTATTTTTTTTATTTTTAATTTTTACAAGAAACAGACATCATTCAAGAATCCCTTTTGCCATTCTCGATTTTTCCTTCCTTTTCCTTCCTGGTCTCCTTAGCCATCCAGTGTGGCTTATGATCTCCTCCTTCTCTGCCACATGAAGAACACAATTTTTATTTTTATTTTTTCTTTCTGGATGCTGGTCTCTGAATGTATGTTTAGCTAAAGGTGCCAAAGCTTAGTTTTTCTTTTACTTACTTGGGATAAATGTGAAGACAACCTCCCCCCTTACACACACGCACAATTTTGGAGTCTTAAGTGGGTTGACACAGCTGAAGTGTCACCTGGGGGTCCCAGGATCTGGTAGCGTGTGACCTGCAGGAAGGTAAAACAGCTGGAGTTTTGCAATTATGGAGATGAGAATTTTGTTTACACGACAATAGGAGAGAGATCGCATCTTTAGTCACTGGGGGAAAGAACTTGCAAGGTCTGTATCAGCCAGGTCATGGGGACACGGGGACACCCAAGCTGAGGGTGATCCCAGAGAATGAACCTGTGTTACTCGCATGGTCGATTTGTTGAGCAAAGTGATGGAGAAAAGTGTGTGGTGAATGTGGTGGCAGTGAGTGACCTCTTCAGTGCTCACTAGACCTGAAGGACGGACCTCACTAGGGCTGGGAGGGAGGGAGGGGGCTGAAACTGGGGCTTGAACTGAAGGAGAAATGTCTGGAGCCAAAAGGTACATCTGTGAATCATCAACATAGAACTGTTAATTAAAGATGTGTTGGTGGATGAAATTATGCAGAAACCAATGAGAAGCAAAGACAAATGAGGCAGTTTGCTGAGAACTGCGCAGAAAACTAATGAAGGTGTTGAAGAGGATTCTCCAAATGATGGGCTGCAGGAGAGATTTCCTGTAAATCTGTGGAGTTTAGGGGAGAGGAGAGGAGCTTTCTGAACCTCTGATTCAAAGGGATGAGAGACATGCGTCCTCCTGTGGGCACCGGGGGGTCACGAGAGGCTCTAGCAGAGTGTGGTGGCCAGGACTGAGGCTGAGAGTTTGGGATGCAAGTGAAAGAAAGGGCACTCTGCAATTGAGACAGGATCTGTAAGCAGTGCTTTTAATGACTGTGGAGAAATCAAGGACAATGGAGAAGCAGTTGAAAGGTGCATGGGGTGACGGGGATATTGTTCCCTCGACATTGGGCTTGCGGGTGGCCAGTCTGGTGGCAGTGGAGAAGTAGAGTTGTGTTGGAAAAGGATAAAAATGAAAGAGGTGGCACAGGACTTCGGGTGGAGGACTTCAGTCTGGCCACTGAGTTGCTGTGGGATGCCTGGTGAAGAAGGCAAGAGAGTGTGCTGGAGCCATGCGCTCGTTTGCATTTAAACTGCGTTTTCCCTTGTGGCTGAGCATTGCTAAGTGATCTTCTGTTTTCCTCATTCTGACATTAAAATGGGATACAAATAGGGCAACAAAAAAGATTAATTTTTAAACAGCAATTGCCTCACTGTTGATAGTACTGACAACTCCTAAGCACCTTCCAGTTACAGTATTTGTGTGTCTCCCCTTTGCCTCTGTTCCTGCAGCCGCACGCCCAGAGCAAGACCTGCAACATCAGTCACTGGCTTTTAATTTATCGCTGTTCCCCCCTACCTCTTGGGAAAGTGGGTGTGAAAGTGGGGTTTGCCTTGTATGAAGAAGTCTCCCGTTTGTAGCAGTTGCTACCAGCGTTGTTTCCTCTGAGTGTGAACAGCCGCACACATGAAGGGACATTGCTGAGAGCTGATGCACGTGCGTTTTGTCGGCTTCTGGGCTTTGTGTATTTATTTTTCAGTCCCTTTTCTTCCCAAGCACTGTCCCCTGTGCAGGAGGGGGTGGCAGGTCCTCAGCAAGGTAGGAAGGTGCAGGCTCTGGTGGGGACCTCTCCGCGCGGAGGGGCCGAGCACAGCCACTGTGGGTGACACTTCTGCACTCAACTATCATCTCTGGGAGTCCCGAGGTGTTACTGTCTCCCTCTGCATGAGGGACTTGTCGTGCAGTGGAGGCTGGTGGGAAACATGCAGTGTATGTCCTTGAAATGTGTCACGAGAATCAATTTTTGACTGCAGAAAATACATAGTAAGGATTTGTTCTAGAAAAGCTTTAATGCCTCGTACTTTCTGTAATCAGACTTTCCATGGGCTATCGTAGGGTTATGCTCTTCTTGTTACCTGCAGCACGGAAGTGGCTTCGATTATAGTCTGTGTTTAATGCTCAATAGTGTGAGCTGCCTCAGTGGCGTCTGTTGCTCCTTCTGTAACTCTGGAGCACGCGTGTGGCCCTTGTGGAAGTAGCTTTCCCAGATGCACCTGAGTTGTGCTGGCTGTGACGGGGTAGTGTGCGTTTGGTGGACTTGGGGGCCCCTATTGTCCCAGAGCCCGGGCACCATGGTGGGGACAGGAGTGCCTGGGCTGGGGCAGCCCTGGGACTTGGTCCCTGTCCTGGTGTCCCCAAGGAGAAACTGGGGACATTATGTTACTCCTCAGCTCAGAAATGGCATATCAGACAAGTCCAGGCCAATGCAGTCAAGGTGCACACATCCTCCATTTAACAGCCGGGGAACTATTTTTCCTTTCACTTCTGTTTTTATTTGCATTTATAACCCAAGCAAGTGTCCAGGACAAAGGGATCTTAGAAAAAAATCAATGCCTGTTAGCTGTTATTCGAGAAAGGCCACAAGCAGCGCAGTAGACCTTACGCTTAAAAAGACTTTGAGGATGTCAACAGACTTGCAATAATGCCTCTTAAATTTTTGGCTCAGTTCCTGCATGCGGCAGTGCCACCCAGCCCTTCAGGTCCCTCCTTTGCTCCTGTTTCTCAGTATCTTAAATTCTGACCCCAAGCAGGGGCAGGGTGTGTTGCGTGTCCTGGCATCCCTCTGCGGCGCTTGCCCTGGAAATGTGCTGCCAGGTGAGCACCGATGATCGGCTTTCCTAAAACAAGACCTGGCACCATGGCACTGTTGCAGATTCCCACCCATAAATACCAGTTTGGTATTTGCAACCAACTCCAGTTTCACCACGTGGGCGCTGCCTGTTCCCTTGGTCCCACAAATCTGTTGCTTCAGTAGTTTCAAATCCAGCATCTTGCCCTGCCGCAAGGGAAATGCGTGCTGCCCTCCGCTCACCTCTCCCCAACAGTGGTTGTTTTCTAGACCTGGGTTATTCATAAGATTTAAAATTGAATAATTAAATAATTTGAATAACTATATAATTCACGTCTATATACATAAATTCCTCTGAAATAGGATAGTAATGATAGTGTAAAACAAGTTACATTAGCACTTATTCATATAGCTCAGCACAAATAATGTGGGATAATCCATGTTGCCAGTGAAGAGATCTATATAAATGCAGGTGTAACATATGGGGGCGGAAAAAAGTGGAACAGATCATCTGTGGAACAAGAGGGTGAAGAGTTTCTGAGCCCTGAGCCTGCGTCAGCGCAAGCAGTAATCCTGGCGGTAGGATGTTGTGCAGGACCCTGGGGAAAGCCCTTGGCTTTAAGTGGGGCTGAGCTGGCAGCCAGCAGTAATTGCATTTCAAGATCTGGAAGCAGATTTTGGACAAATTACACTAATGACTTCAAGTGGCGTCACTTCATCTTCATCCCCAAGCCAGTCGGAGCCAGCTCTGACCTGGTGGTGGGGGGGGTTGTGCACAGTGCGGTATCTGCACGGTGTGATGCTCGCACGCGTGTCTGACACGGTCACGGGGTCGCTGTGGCTCCCAGCACACCAGTGGTCCTCGATGGCCCCACTGTCCTGCTGATGGCCCTGGGGATGCCCCGCTGGGGAGGCGAGCTCATTACAACGTGCGGTTATTGCACTTATGTTTATGGCTGCCATAATTACGTGCACAAACTCTGTTCACACAGCGGTGACGATCTAGCCCTAAAATGAGAACAGATTTTCTTAAACTTCTTTTCTGTTTAAATGGGGTGATTTCATTCCTGTCCCTGCTTGTGGAAATTGGTGTGATACACATAATAAGCATCAATGATATATGTAATATATTGCCCATGGGAAGCATTGTAGGTTACGGTAATGCTGGGATGTATGTGTGAGGGCTGAAAGAAGCCGAAGAGATGTAAAAATGCACTTTGTCAAGTGTAATACATCCCAGGATAATGCAGGTATATGCACGTAATGGGATTCTTGGCTCCTCTGCTCCATGCCCTCTGCTATGGGATGAGGGTGCGTTATTATGCTGCTGTTCCCGCACTCATTACGTCTGCTGTGCCAGAAGCCCGGTCGTGCCATCTTTTCTGGCTGCCTTTCCTCCATAAAGCCATTTCCCAGAGATCATCTTTCAGCCTGTGATTTATCTGACTCATGAACTAGATGCTTTGAACACTGTGGCTCTGCACGTGGAGGCATTTGCAGCATGTCTGCAGTTGTATATCTCCCAATTTTCAACAGCCTTTTAGTGTTTCCATTTTTGTGTGTGCTAATACCTCTTGCAGGGGAAAAAAAAAAAAGCTGGTCTTAAGGAAAGAAGAAAGGATGGAGGACCTGGGGGGGCAGCAGGGATTTCCACGGGCCGAATGCAATTGCTCCTTTCTTACAGCCCTGCCATTTGGAGGCCGCAGATCCCCCGCGAGCCGATGATCTCCACCGATACCACACCCTCGGTCCCTCCCTAGATTTATCAGTGCTTTCACCGAGTAAAACACAGCGGTGTTGTAATTCTCCCGATGTGTTTCATGCTATGGCAGCTGTCAGCACCGCCCCTTGCCCAGTCTGCATCTACTGGCTACACTTTATCTCCCTTTTCACCGCAAAAAAGAACAAGTGAGAGGGGCTGGAGCGCCTGGGGGCTGTGTGTGCTGCCGAGAGCATTTGCTGAGCAGGGGAGAGCTCTCAGCTGGAGGCTGCATGGGGGGGCTGGGGGAAGGAGGAGGTGCACAAGTGGCTCTACAAGCCAACAAAATCTGACAAAAGCAGCCTTTTAGGAAGAGCTGGATATGGTATTTGTGGTCTGCATTCATTTATTGCTTTCATCCTCCCACCTGTTTTATTGCAGAGAGGTGCTTTTTGCATCCGCGTAAGTGTTGGAATGGATTTGTACTTGCACCGGTAACTGCAGAAGTACTTTAAAAGCTGCGTTTAGGTTGTATCTGGGTGATGAGACACTGCCACCAGCGATGTGCTCTCTGAGAGACTGCCCATCAGCATTGCCCAGGGCCTCCGAACTCCCAGTTTGCTTTTACTCCAAGATCTTCTTGGAGCTAAACCAAGATGGTCCGTTTACAACTACTTGAGGACTGAGAAGCAGGAGCCGAGGAGCTGGAAATGGGAGGTTGTGTTGAGAGCCTGCTCTCGGTGCACTGACTCGTGGTGTGGCCGTGAGCTGCCCCAGAACCATACCTTCTCTGCAGGCCCCTGCTGGGTGAGGTGCAGGAGATGCCAGTGCAATAACCGCTGTAAACTGGGGCAGATGCAGACACTCAGCACATGCAAACCCGTACACTAAAGGTGGATTCTTCTCCTTTCTTGTTTTTGTTTCGAGGAGAGCCAGCGTGGCCGGGCTGTGCTCCTGCTTTCCCGGGAGAGCTGGAACAGTGGGGTTTGAGGTTTAGTTTTTGTTTGTGTTTGCATGCACATCACTAAATCTTTATCCTTTTGGATGCTACAAGTCATTTGGGGTGCAGTTTTAGGGTCTGAATTCACCATTCCCCCAGGTCAGTGGGGAGACACTGATTTTGGAGGAGTCTGGACTGGGCCCAGCCAGCCCACAGGCACCCGGCAGCCTCTGCCCGCTCCCCTGGAGCTGATTTCGGGTGGGTGCAGCCCCGCAAGGGATGCGGGAAAAGCCCATCCGCCCCTCACTCCGGCTTCCCGTGCTTGAGAGTGATTTATCTTCTTGTTTTGTGGAGTTTCCTTTCTGCCGAAGCTTCAGTGAAGCATATCCAAAGATAGCAGCAATCCTTTCTGCCCCATGTTGCGCTGCCAACAGCTGATATCAGCCTGGCTGCTGCTGGCTCCGCTTTGCTGCTCCCTAATGAGCAAAACAAATGGGATGTGGGCAGGAGCCGGTGGAGGAGCGAAGGGAGGAGCAGCAGTAAGTGACCCTGGGTCTGTGGCTCTGGAGCCGGACTTGTGTCTCTGTTGGTCTCTGTAACACTGGAGTTATCACCCTGCCTATCTAGTCCTGTATACGTGTTTTTTTTCTCACTGCCAATTACAGTATGAATAATTATTTGATTACACCATTTTTGCTATCTGCTTTGTTCTCCATCTTGTCTTTGATCGCTCAGGAGCGTTTCAAGGTGAAATAATTGCATGTTTGGGGAATTTGCTTAGGAGCCGGTAATTACTAATTTCCTCATCGGTTCGTTTTCCGTGCGCGTTTGCTGCGCGCTGGGCTGTGGGAGGCACAGGTCGTGCCAGGGAGCGGGTAATGGAGCTCACGGGGCTCACGCAGAGACCCACTACAGCCAGTGGCTTTCCCGCTGCCTCCAAGGAGGAGCGGTGACATTTCCTTTGTTTTACTGCAGTTACATCACTGGAGTTCCAGTCAGCCTAATCATTTCTTGGTCTTAACTAACTTTCTATACGTTTTCCGTGCTTTTTCAACTGTATGGTTATGTAAAACAATTGTCTTGTGTCTTTTATTTGATGACCCTGTTTTATTAGTAATGATGTGCTGATTATTCTCATTCTCTGTGTGTTGATAATTGCTTCATAATATGACAGTAGTTTAAAGATCATGAATGATATGTAGTGTCTCATCTTACGAGCTGTTATTAATTTGTGCTGTAGCCCACTGAAGAGTTTAAACCCAGTTTAAAGCTCCCATTGCCACGTGGAGGTAATCCATAGGTTACTCTCATGATCATTTCTTGACACAGATTTTCTAATGGCTTCTTTGACTGTCAAACAGAGTAAAGAAAAGTTGCACAACGTAATTTTTTGTCCACATTTTATGCTGATACGTAAATTTCTGAATTTCACTAAGTTCGGATTAAAAAACTAGATAAGCCAGTGTCACTGTTGTTTATATTTAGTTTCCTCTTGGATCTTCTAGTTAGCAAACACTCTGACTGAATTTCCATAACTTTTGGAATAAGCTTACATTTTAAAGAAAGTGTTATTGTGGCTGAAACGTTTTAGAGGAAGAGACATAGTTCCGTTAATCATGGGGAGAAATGCAGGGGGGCAGAGGCGCTGATGGCACCTTGTCTGGAGCCACGGGTGCTCTGGCGGCAGATGCAAGTCGTCGGCTTTCCCACAGGTAACTGCAGAATTGGCCGTGCACAGGGAATAATTTCTGTTAGAGACTCTTCCAGGCACTGAAACACGGAGTTTTATATGCTCATTTTATACATCTAAACGCCTTGTTTATCAAGTTTCCCAAATGCACGAGCCATCAAATGCTGCATTTGCAGCTGGTGCCGCCCTTGCCCACAGCAGTGCCCGGCAGCCGCCATCTGCGGGAAAGGGCAGGTTTCCTCCGAAAATTGCTTTTGGTCTCTCACTGAACTTAAAATTTTGTCCTCGCACTCTTTTTCTTCTAAACCAAGATCAGCTTTCTTTTAAACCAAAGATATATATATGGAAACACTTGAATTCTCTCTCCTGTGTTTTGAAAGAGTTTGGAAAGACTAAACAAAACCTGACATAGGAGAGAAAACAATGACCACAATGTGTGTGTAACTGCTGAACACTGAGCAGTGGAGGAAGATGCTTTGCCGTGTGTTGTGTAACAGATAGGAAACAAATAATTGTTTGAGAAGGATTTAATTAACCTGAATGAATTTAGTTAAGCAGGCATTAAACATTTTACCCAGAGTATATGCTGTCTCACTTTTTTCACTTATATGTGAAAATGTTCATTGTGGTGGTTGTTTTTTTTTGCATGCTACCTTGAGATTTTTATAAACTTCAGTGTTTTCATTAGCTACCTGTAATTAAATATTTATGGTAGAGTACATTGAAGTTTCTATAAAATATTGAAAGCAGAAAGGAAATATGTTTTTGGGAAATGGAGACTCCGGTTAATAGAGGAGTAGAGGGTGGTGTAATGCTGGCTGGGGTTGGGTCTGTGCCCCACAGGGACCGTGGGGTGATGCTCAGCACCGTTGGGTTCTGCTCGGCCCAATGTTTATAGTCAAAGCGGGGCTTTGACCAACCATGGGCCTGGGACTGACTCGGTCTGAGAGAACTAAGAACGGAAACTGCAGCCGCCGGGAAGGGCAAACAACCATAATCTTTCACAGCAGCAAAGTTTTCTGCCTGGGCTCTGCTGTTTTTCTTAAATTAATGTCCTCTGTCGGGATGTGCACTATTTCATCATGAGCCATGTAGCATTTAGTATTTTTCCTCTTAAATCACACTGTCAGTGTTTGTAATTCAGGCTAGTAAAATAGGCATGAAATACTTGTGTGGTAGACCTCATGGGGCCATAAAATTTGGGAGGTTTAATTAGATTTAATTAGTGACATGAAATAGTCTTGTCAGACTCTTTCCTTGCAGAACCCCGGCTGCCTTCCCTGGCCGCGCTGGCTAACCCAACGCCGGCCTTGCCAAGAGACTCCTTTAGCTCAGGCTCCCGTCTCTGAGTCTGCAAATTAGTTAGAAAAGGGACTGCTTGACAGAAAGTGAATTTTCATATTTTGCTGTGCAAGGCTTCCCTAGAAGAAAATCGAGCCCCTGTCCCCACGTGTTGTGCCCACAGCAGCTTCACCCGCTGCAGCCCGTCAGGCAGAGCCGCTTTCCCCAGGCAGCGGGAAAGGCATTGCTTGAAAGTTACAGAATTTTGTTAATTCAAAGATGTAAATGGGAATTTCTGAGAGCAAAGGAAAATCAATCAGAGACCAAAGTAGGATGCATTTTTGCCTTTTTGTCATGGATTTCGCTATGGTTGTGTCAAGCGTAGTTGATATGATATAGGGCAAAGAATTCAGAAAACCGTTTCAGCTTGTTGGCTTAAAAAAAGAGAAAGGCAAAAAGCTCAGTAGCTATTACAGCAAGGCTTTTTCTTTTTAAACAAGTAATGCATTTTGTTTAAATAAAGGAAAGACCAGACTATTTATTACTGTTCAGAAATCTGGATGGCATTAGCAGCTGTGTAAATTAGTTTAACTTCATTAACTTCCACAGAAATAAACCAATTCATCTCTGCTGAGAATCTGGCTCCATGGGACTTAATTGATTTTTCAACCTAACATTTTTATTAGTAATAACATTTAAGGTTCAGATAATACTCATCAAATATTTGCTTACTTGTCTACACAACACCTTTTCTAGGTAAATAAGGTTATTGTATGTATATAAATCTGGATAAATAGATAAAGGAAAATCTGGAAATTATATTTATAATTAACCAACAGATGAGATGTAGAAGGTGAAGTTGCCTGTCCTGAACTGTACAGCGAGAGCTGTGATTACGCTGAGCAGCATATGGTGACCAGGAGGTCCCTGGAACGTGGAACTGGTGTCGTATTGTCACCTGAAATGAGGTGGCTTCAGTTCCCAGGGTCCTGGTTATGAAACGGACCTCGAAGACTCAAAAGGTCAGGTTGGTTTGGTGAGCACAAGCACCAAGTGGTCTTCATTTTTAAGCAATGCAGAATATATGCATATTCTGCAGGTGTATATTTATGTGTGTATATATATCAAAAATATGCATAAAATGCCCATTATATCATGTAAATGGTTTGGAAGAGCCTTGTGGTGTTTCTGCTGCTGCGGTTGCGACGCTGTGCGCCGCTCTGCTCTCTCTCACCCTGCTATATTTACCTTTGAGGTACAGGGAAATAAGATCCCAGCTAGCACATGGGGACCTGCAGACCTGTGCCTGTGCTGGGGCATCTCCCATGCCTGCCCCAAACCCACCCATGTCCATGGGGCAGCCCCGCTGTGTCCGTACCCCCGTGTCCCACCAGGTGTCTGCCTGGCCTCCCAGATAGAGGGGTCAGGAACAAGGTCCTAATTCTGACCCTATGACTGAGTTCCTGGTGCTGATGGGATTCTGTGAGATACGGGGTTTGGGTCTATTCCGGGATTTATTCTTGCAAAAAATATAGCGTTTTCCATTTCCATATCGAGGAGCTCAGACATTCTCGCTCCTGTGAGCGTGGTCACCATCCCCACGGGCTCTGCAGGCAGGAGCTGTGTCGTGATCACGGCTCTGGTACAGTCTCCGGTAGCTGACAAGAAGGTGTGGGGTTTGGGGTGGGGTTTTTTGTTTGGTTGGTTGGGTTTTTGTGTGGTGAGGGGTTTTTTTTGGTGGTTTGGGTTTTTTTAGGGTGGCTTTTTTTTTTTTTTTTACTTCATTGTATAACAGCTCAGAGTGCCAGCTGCGGGCTTTCGGCACCAATGCAAGGACGGTGGCTGCTGGTCCGTACGGCAGCACCCAACTCACTGGGCATCAAATCAGTAAACCAGCATCCAGGCCTTGCCCAAAAGTTGTCCTCAAAACAAAACCCTCTGAATGGATCCCTGTGAAAAAGTGGTTTTTATATATGTATATGCACGCACATAACTTTATCATATATAATAGGTATGTTTTATATATATAATATTACTGTTGTACTACTATATTCTGTATGTTATATATATTATATTATTGCTCTGGATTGCATAGATGTGGGAGAGACAGTGAAATCCAGCGTATGGACTGCGCTGTGTCATTTTCTGGCTGTTGCGGGGAAGCAGGAGCTGATGCGACAGGGGCTGTGGCTGTTGCCAGGGCTCCTCTGGACGTTGGTCTGTCCAGGAGCTCCTCAGCCGGTCACTAATTCCAGCTGTACGGCATGCGTGACCTGCGGGCTGAAAGACGTAGGAGGAAGGAAGAAAAACCCCCAAGGAGGGGAAGTGTATCAGATAGGTGCTCACTGACAGTGTTTAGCCTTAGACTGTAAATTCGGTGGCATATGTAAAATACCGTCTTTAGAACCAGCAAATTGTTCTTTGAGTAATTGTATTATGTACTTCAGTGCTCCTTTGATAAGATGTAATTTCTGTGAGGCGATAGCAAGTCAGTAATCTCTAGTGTCTCAAAATCACTTTACAGGGAAAGTTTGTGCTGGTGGGGAAGGTTGGTGGATGTCTCTGGGGGAGAAACAGGCTCGTTTCACAGGGGAAAGTGTTACTGCCAGCTTAAGGTGACCCTTGCATCTAAAACCTGATACACTTAACTGGTTTGAAATGTAAGGAAATGTAGGGGGCTCTACCCTTTGAAAAGAGGGGGTGGGAGTGTCGACTGCCCGGAGGTGGGGGTTCCAGCCTTGGGAAGAAGATACTTTTCCCCCCTGAGCCTGTTGGGTCGCCGTGGGGAGCATGGGGGGTGCTGGGCTGCGCTGAGCAGCTTTCCCACTGCAAAGGGATTTTGGGGGTGTGGTTTTTTTTTTTTTCTTTTTTTCTCCCAAATGTCTTCATTTGGCAGCAGCGGACATTCCTGGTTTGTGGAAAGCAGGGTGGGAGAGCTCACTGCCCTGGGTCTCCTCCCCAGTGGTGCTGGGCACGGGGCTGGCAGCGGAGCAGAGGCTGGGACCTGCCCGTGGAGCTGGTTCCACTGGTCCAAATGGGTCAGTAAGATGCGACGGCACAGAGAACGTAGGCCTTGTGTGTTGGTAATGCAGATTAATTGTTTTTCTGGTGATCCTGAGCCAAAATGTTTTGGAGTGGAAGAGACTTTGAATCACTGACTTCAGTAGCATTTCTTTAAATTTAACCATTTTGTTTCTTAGCTACATCACAGGTGGCGTCTATATTGGGTAACCTCATTATACAAAGTGACCCCTAAGATGACCGTAGTGCCGGAAGGCTTGGCTATAATGAAATATTTGTTAAATTTCCTCTCTATTCATTATTTGCCAGGAGAGGCAGCCTGAGACCTCTGTAGGGTTGGGTTTTGCCTTCAGTTTATGATCTTGATATTATCCTATGGAAAAATAACAAAACCAGGCAAATACAGGTGAATGCCAGGTACAATTTCCCCTTTTATTGCTACTGTATTAAATGCTGCTACTCTAGAAACAAATGTGTTGTGCAATAGTTTGGTTAAGTGCCAAGAACAGCATCTGCATTTGCATTCTGAGAATTAGAAAGCAATCTGTTGCTAGAGGGCCGCTTGTGAATTCATTTCTGGCTCAAAGTACTCGTGAGATATTTCACTGAAAGTGCCGTGTGTCCTAAGGCCTTTCCTTCCTCATGTCTCAGATAAAAATGGCCATTCAGGTGCTCTCTGAAAAGAGTAATTTATAGCTTCTTGTGTCACTTGCCTCATCTTGCTCTGGAGAAACAACTGTCTGAAGATGGTTCCAAGGAAAAACAGTTTGGTGGGTTTTGTCTGTGTGAAGCTTTTCTTAGTAAAACTAAACGCGTGGGTTGTTTTCTTTCTGTTCCAAAAATGGCAAAAATTTTGCTTAGGTTCTTGCTGATGTGGATAGTGCACCAAGTGGTGCAGTGAGATCAGACTCGTGCTGTTTGCAGCAGACGTGAAGGGTTTCATTGTGACGGGGAGGACGAGGGCACCGGGAGCCTGCTTTGACACCGGCCACTCGGCTGTTTGTTTTCATCTGCTTGGGTGGGCATCGTCAAAGTCCAAAGTTCGTTAGAACTGAACTGAATTACCAGTCTGCTGCAAAGCTGGGTGTCACCTTCCACCTGCAGGAAGGTGAGTTCTGTGTGGGGCCAACGTTCAGCTCCTGCATGGCCTGGATTAACTGTGACCGTTATAACCCTTACCTGTCCCCTCCCCAAAATGTGCTCTAGATTTGATGTTTTACAGCAATATAGACTTGATTAAGTTGTTCTGACTATGAGGGGTTTGCAGTGAAAGCTTTATGTACATCTCCAATGGTCTGTAGGGGACAATCCGCTGTGACACCTCCCTGCGCCCTGGGGGGACATGGGCCAAGTGTCCCACAAACCGTGACACCATTGCAGCGCTCCCAGGCTGGGGAAGGCCAGCAGCACGCTCTTCTTCTCCTCGCGGGTACTTTGGAATGCCACGGTGATGACAGCCCTGTAAAGAGCGCTCAGGCTTTGCTGCCAAGAGCTTGAAAACTGCTGAGTTTATATGAAAGTGTATATACTTTGTAAAATGAAAATAAATGCCTGAACCGGTAAATACCAGCTGGGACAGCCACTGCTGTTTCAGTGGGTTATGGAGATACTCAGTGCTGGAGTAATACCATATGTGACCTAGATACACAGGTGGGGAATGGAGACTTTTTAAAATGATGCCTGTTGCTGCTCCGTCCTGGAATGACACCTGTGGTGCTGGCTTTTCCCACGGAGCCCCCACTGACCATGGCTGGCACTCGCTGCCTTGGTGGCCACGCCGTCCCCGAGGTGGCAAGTTGGGGCAGCCTTGATGGAAGAAGCTGTAGAGAGAGAGTCCGGGAGCCGCTGCTCCGGGTTATCTAACCTGACTGCAGACTTGTACATAGGAGCAGTTTTTCCTCCCACTCTTTCAAATAAAATAAGCAAACCATTGTGCACAGCTGAATTCACCGGACCAAAAGGAACTGCGTAACGAAAGGGAACAGTTCCCAGTGAAAGCCAGCCCGGGGCAACGGGGCACCTTTTTAAATCATTTGCCTCTTCTGTGTCCTCTTTGCTATATCAAAAGATGAAAGCTTTCTATCTCGGCTCAGTCTCACTAATTAAACTGGTCTGTTCAGCTCCCGCAACGGCAGCGGGATCAGCCCCACCTCTGCTTTTAGCCTCTCGACATGCTGCACTTTAAGATAATACTGGCTCTGGGAAGGGTTTTTGAAAGCACGCTGCATTAGCTTCCTCGGCTTCCCTTGAAGCCAGGGATTAGTCAGCCAAGTCCTCGATGCTTTTGAAACATCTCCCTCTGAGCCCCTGAGACGTTCAGACAAAGGCAGGGTTAAAACAAAGGGTAAAAGCCTGAGTTTGGGTAAATTGCTGCAGCGGGGCTGGAGGCGGCAGAGCCTCGGTGGTGGAGGCTGGGAGAGAATTTGGCCCAGAGTGAGGAAGCAGTAAAGGGAACAGCCCTCTTGAAAAACGTAAAAGTTAATTGTTATGCAAAAGTGGTACATATTTTCCAGCTCTCAAAGATCAGCGCTCGTAACTTCCCCATAAAAAGTGCAGCTGGCCAATATTTTTCACTTTTTCCTGAGTGAATTGAAAATGAAGGCATTTTTCATGCTCTCAAATGAAACTATGAGAGAATGCTGCTCCGAGCAAAGCCTCGGGGCTCAGTGGGCGCTTTGCTGGTCCCTGGGTGCCTGTCAGTGGTACCTGCAGCCCCGCGTGTCCCCTCCGCTGGCCCTGGCGGTGGTGTGAGGTGGGGATGCACAGGGCCACCCGGGCACTGGCGGCCGGACTCGCCTCTGCTCCTCATGCTCTCCCAACCCCACAGCCTCCGGCAGGGGCTTGTGCTCTCCTCCTCCCCTCTCCCCACAAGTCTCAGTCCGGTGTTTGGCCCCAGCAGGCTCCAGCCACAGGGGCTGGGATCGATGGCTGGGCCCTCCTGGGTGCCACCCACAGCCACTGGAGCTGATGGAAGGACTTCAGTGAACGTTAGATCATACTCTAAGTGCTGGATTTCTTTCATTGTGGAAAAGCAGATCCTGATATTAATGCTGGTTTTTGTCAGCATCCCCGGAGGTTTTATTTACTTCAGCTGCTTTCTTTGCAAACTGTGCCGATTCATTTAGCTGAATTCTTGTCAAGTTGCTCGAGCTAAAATTGAGATGCAAATGTACAGCAGCTATTCCTGGTTTTTTCAGATGTGGAAAGCAAGCATTGGAAAGATAAATTACCGTAGTTCCCTTTAAGCACATATTGCGGAGAAGCAAACACTAAAACATCAAAATAAAGCCTTTCTTCTTCTTTACTCTTTTTAAAGCAAGAATATAATTATGCTCTGTGGATCTCACCAGAGCACGGATCAAAGCAATTAAATAATTGCTCTTGGCATTTTGAGTGTGGTTTTGAGTGGCACGTACGGTGTTTTTACAGATGCCATGGGATGTAGCCATCACTGTGGGGAGCGGCCCTGGCACCCGGGGGGGTTTGGTGGGTGCATGGGTGCCTCTGCCCCAGCCATGCCAGAGCACTGAGAGGAGGAGCAGCAGCCCCGGAGAGGTGGGGGGCCCTGTCCGTGTTTTCCAAGGCATAGGCACTTGCTTAGGGGAAAATGCCTGCAGGCTGGCAGTAAAATGGATGCTCATACCAAAAGTCAGTTGTAACTTCTGTGGTTGCTTGCTTTGGTCATCATTTAGGATAAAAACCTCTCTCTGCATCTTGGGGATGCCTAACACGCAAGTTCCATGACTCACACTTTTCAGCAGGACAAATTGGATCCTAAATCCAAGCACTGACAACCCTCAGTCTGGAATCTGGCAATGGGCGCCGGGTCATTTTTACTAGTACAACAAGGAGACGAAGCAAAGATAAGACTGACCGTAATTTTTCATGTCGGAAGACTTGGCAGAAAAATGACACTTCAAAATTGAAACCATTTTATATTTCTCCACAAAAATGTTCCCCTTTTTTAAAAATAAAATGGTTCCCTTGCCTTGCTTCCGAATGCGTGACCCTCTTGCAAGGGAAGTTATAGCACCATTTTGTTTCTAATTGCAGGAAAAAATCCTATTTCTGATTCACACTCTGGTACTCGATAGGCTGTGTGCTATTGTTCCTTTCATGGTACTCCTGGTACAATCAGTGTATTGAACGAGCAGAGAATTTATGACAGCAAATTGCAATACAGATGAGCTGTATAATGTGATTCAGAGGAGCATTCTGTGCTTGGCGTTTGGCGATGGCTGCAGGTACCAGCCCCGTCAGCACCCGGGAGCGTGGGGCCAGCTGCGGGCAGAGCTCCCGGCTGCACCTCCCCTGTGTTCCCGTCGGAAGGCAAGAGGAAGAGGCTGAAGAGAAAAGCCAGCTGTGGAAAGAAGAGATGAAAAGAAAGGATGAGAAGGAAAGGGAATGGTCCAAATTGCCCAGAGAGGCTGTGGCTGCCCCATCCCTGGAGGTGTTCAAGGCCAGGTTGGACGGGGCTTTGAGCAACCTGGGCTGGTGGGAGGTGTCCCTGCCCAGGGCAGGGGGGTGGGATTGGGTGATCCAACCCAAACCATTCTGTGATTCCATGATTCTATGAAATGGGGGGAAAAAGAAGGTGGCCCTTGCAGACACAGGAGCTGTGGCATCCTATGGGTCCTGGCCACACTCAGCTTTAAAACCCGGATTCTGAGAAGCCCACCTGCAGCTGGGTTAATGCAACACAACATGTGGCCAAGACCCAGACCAGGTCCCAGACTTCTGCTGGGGGATCCTTGGGGATCCACTTTGACCCGTGTGCCACATAACAGAAAACCAGTTTCAAATGTGCTCCGTGGTGTACAGGGGATGGTGGTGGTAGGTCTGGGGTTTGAGATGCCTTTGAAGAGTGACTTCTGAGAGTTGTCATGGTGACCTCACCAAAAACTGCAAATGTAAACATAAACAAGGGCGTGAAAAATAGATTGCTCTTTGTCTTGGGTTAAGTTCAAAATTTTCATTTGAAAAAGGAAAAAAGTGTTCATGGATGATGTTTTACATCATCTGCACTTTCTCTCAGGCTGCGGGAGGAAAGCTCTCAAACCATGCTATGAATGCAATTTGATTGCCAAAAAAGTGAACTTAAACCCAAAGTTTCTCTGAAATGAACAAGGATATGAATTAAAATATGTAATTGTGGAGCTCCCTTAGAAAGTAATGATAGGATGCATAATTGTTTCTCTGTGTTTCTTGTTAATCAAGAAGAGAGCCAAAGAAACAATATGTTAATCACAAAGGTGAAGATTTTTGAGGACATAATGATTGATAAAGACCCAAATGTCATTGATTATCACTGGGAGTTTTACACACACCAGTCTTTTGTGCCTTTCAAAACCTGCCTGAAATGGAAAAACCATGAATCCTTTCTAAGTCTGGGCAATGGGGAAGGGGTAGTAATTTGTCTGCCATAATTGCATGGAGGTTTAGTAATAGGAGGATTTGAGCTTCTATCTGGGCACCTGCAAATCTTGAATTCCTGCCATTGCTGCTGGTTTGCTGAAATAAAAAATGCTTGCCAGACAGCTTGGCTGGAAACAGTTTTACCTTAACTAATGTAGGCGATCCTCTGTCTGGTTTAATCAAAAATCTCCTCAATGGAGCTGGAGATTGTTGTTCAGAAGAGTACCTGTAATAAAAAGTACCTTTTTTACTGCTCCTGGAGGGGTGGGTAATCTAGCACTTTCTACGACCCCCAAAGGCACAGGATTAAATTGAAGGACTTGCATCTAATTTTTGAGGTTTAAATAACTACTAGGGTATTTATTAAGATGTAGCTGCAGAGCCTTTACAGGGCTGTGCTCTGCCCCTCGCGTAACTGGAGGAATGAGGAGTCAAGTGTTTGTTGCGGGGGTTTGGCGTGTTCTTACTTACAGCCCCATTCGCAGGCTCTGACTAAAAGCACCTACCAAAAAAAAGAAAACTAACAAGTAATTGCTTTAGAATTATTTTTAGGAAAACTGTCTCCACAAGAGCAGCTGGAGATGGAGATGAATCTCTAAGCTGATAGAGCAAGCCTTGGCTGAAATCCCTTGGTGGTGGATCCCCAGCCTACTCAGGGCTGGGGGGATTTGCTGGGGCTATTGTGGTCTCTGGGATGGCCCAGCTGAGCAGGGGCTGGGGAGCAGCATTGTCCCCTCACAGCGATTCTTCCCCCCAAGGGATGAAGAGCTGTAAAGCAAATCGTCTGAGCCGGCTCTGAGGCAGCTCCTGGTTTCTGTGCAGGGCGGTAGATCCTCTGCCGGGTTATCTGAGGCTCTCCTTGTCTCTCACTTCATCCTCTCATCCCAGTTTCACTTCTGGTTTGAAATGTGCATGTTGAGGAAGCAGTTAATCTGTCATTCCAGCAAGTGCTTAATTGAGCTATTCCATCCTGGGCAGTCTTTGTTTCCTTTCAGAAGATAAATAAATACCATCTACCAATGTATGTATTCTTTCTTCCCTCCTCCATTCATCCCTTTTTGAAACTAAACATTGCCAGGCAGTGGTATTCTTCATCCGTTCAGCATTCCTCGTCGGCCGTGTCCAGGCTGATGCACAGGGTGGCTCCAGGCATGAATCCCTGTGGCAGAGCCGGGATCCCCGGCACGGAGGGAGTGGTGGGATGGGTCCAGCAGCTCCCATTGCTCAAGGCCACTGCTTGGCTCTGCTGGGGATTACTCCGGGAGGCCTAAATTAGAGCAGCCCTAGGCATTATCTGAGGATAACGTGAAGAAACACGAGAGCGTGCATAAATACTTCTGTGTCCTCTGCTGGTTGTGTTCAGCTCCGTTACAGCCTGAAATCAGGGCCAAGGTCGTCAAATAAGGCAATTTCTGCGGGAAGAGCCAGCCTGCAGCCTGCCATGGGCCTTGCTCAGGATCGTCCCTCTCAGGCAAGTCCCAGTGTGCTCTGTCAGAGCCCTCGGCTGTGCCCAGCTCCGCCAGAGCCCCCGGCTGCAAAGGACGCGGCTGCTCCATCTCTGGGGGCAGCTCTCCCTGCTGCCCATGCACGCCTGTGTGGAGCTGTCGGAGCTCTTTAGCTGTCACCTGGCAGCTGCCAACAGCCCTTTTAAAAAGAAAAAAAGCAGATTTTTCTTCTCTTACTGCTAATTAGATCAATAGGGATCTTATTCACCAGTTATTGAAAAAGACAGTTGTAAACTAATTAGGCACCGCTGGCTGAGCACTGATGCTCCCTCCCTGCCCCTCACATCGCCCCAGGCAGCTGCAGGCTCGGCAGTGCCACAGAATGGCTCCTGCGGCAGTGGGGTTCTTTTTGCAGCCTTTATTCCTCCAAAATCCTCCTGCCCATGGTGCTGCACAGAGGGGGTATGGCCGGTGACCAGGCTGCAGCCTGCCCATGACAGCTGGTTGTGTTTAGCTCTTTGCCCCAAGGATAATGCTGTGACGAGGAGGGAGCTGGCTGGGCTGGAGCGGGATCTCTGCCCCAAGGATGATGCTGTGACGAGGAGAGAGCTGGCTGTGCTGGAGTGGGATCTCTGCCCCAAGGATGATGCTGTGACGAGGAGGGAGCTGTCTGGGCTGGAGTGGGATCTCTGCCCCAAGGATAATGCTGTGACGAGGAGGGAGGTAGCTGGGCTGGAGCAGGGTCTGTGCCCCGAGGATGATGCTGTGATGAGGGGAAAGCTGGCTGGGCTGGAGTGGGACAGCCTGGGTGATCTCTGCGCTTACAGCCCATACGCTGACCTGGATACACACATCCCGGTGCGTGCCTGCTGGGATGCTTGCCCATACAGTGATCTATTGCATTAGGCTAATTGGAGAACAACACTATTTGCTGTTACAATAATTTCCAGTGTCAAATATTTTACTATTAATTTGAGCACATGAGGCTTTCTTTAATGCTGTTTAGGGCTTTGAAGTTAAATTGCGGTTTCATCAGTTGCATGATAAATCACTTAATGGAATTTCCCAGATGTTTTAAAATTAAGTTTAGGTTTGTCTAAAAGAATGTCAGGCTCATTGCTGTGATGGGAGCTGGAGGATCTCTCATGGTTTACTCAAAGTTTAAACTTCTTTCTCGGTAGCTCAAGGTCCGGCTCCTGTTTTCTGGGCATTTCGGAGGGGATGCAGAGCAAGGTCTTGCCCAAGCTGTGTGCAGCGCCTGCAGATGCACAAGGCAGCTCTCTGTAGCTGCTCCTGGGGACGGGCTGACACTCATCACTCAAATCACAGAATCACAGAATCGTAGGGTTGGAAGGGACCTCTGGAGATCATCTAGTCCAACCCCCCTGACAGAGCAGCGTCACCCAGAGCAGGTTGCACAGGAACGCGTCCAGGCGGGTTTGGAATGTCTCCAGAGATGGAGATTCCACCACTTCTCTGGGCAGCAGCACAGACTGCTCATGGGGTCTTGGGACCCACTTCCAGGGTATTTTTTGCTCTGATGTGGGACCTCTTCTTTGACCCCTCTGGTGTGAATGTGGCTGAAATTTCCCATTCCTGCAGGATGGCATCATTACCTGGGTGATTCCGTTGTCTTCTGAAGAGTCACTGGGGTGATTTTAGAAACACATTCGATCATTAAAACATGAACCTGAGAGAGAAAAATCTTGCTTCAAGTGAAAATCTCAATGTTCCCAACCAACTCATAATGAAGAAGTGAAAATAAGTGAAATAAATACTACTGTAAGCTTTCTGGTGCTGTGGGGGCAAGGGGCGGCACTTCATTCCAGTTTTCATTTAATTTGAATGCAGCTGAAGGGCATGGCAGATACCTGCTCGTGCTGGGCTGTGCTATCAGTGGCTGCAAACCGGGGATGTGCTGGGAGACGAGGGCCACCTTCAGCCCGGGGACCTGATGTGACCCGCAGGTGCTGTCCTCACTCACTGCCACGGGCAGTGCCTGGGGCAGTGTGGAGGGGAGGGGGTGAAGGATCAGGCCCCAAAGAAATTGGTACCTCATACTGCAGGATGCCATGGAGAGAGCGAGGCAACTAAACCAACTGAGCCTGGTGGCTTTTAATTCAATAATCACACTGCTTTGATTTGTTTAAAAGTTGCCCGTTGGCTAGGAATGCCTCAAAACATGATTGTATGTAAAGAAGATGTTGGGACTCAGGATTTTGGGGGATGGATCCGGAGTGGCGGTGCTGGCTGGGTCAGAGCAGGCACGGAGCTCAGATGTGCTTATGCTTGGTTTGCCCTTGACTGTGTCTGGAAGCAGGGGTTGAAGGGGAAGCAGGCGTTGCTGCAGCAGTCCTGTTCCACGGCCTGTTTGATGCATGTGATGGAGTTTTTGTCTCCACAACCCCCAGCTGGGTAGGCAGCTGCAGCTGGGACACACTGGGGTGGGCACTAGAGATATTGGCCTTCAGCTACTGAAGTGACACAATCACAGTGCAAATCTGTCAGTGGACGTACTGTGGTAGTACAGGGACCCGTTTTGGGGTCATTACCTGACTGTGCTAGACCCAGCACACAGGGCGTGAACTCCTGTAGTTCTGCCCGTGCCGGTGGCTCTCAGTGGCAGAGAACAGGCAGAAGCGACCTGCCCATCCTGCCGGCCATGCTCAGCCCTTTCTTCTGCTGGATGGGCTGACCTGCCTCTGCACCGCATGGTCATAGTGCACCACCGGGTCTTTAATTAAACCCTTTATTAGCAATGGACTGGAAGAGGGCTAGGTAATGTGGCGGGCCAGCTCTCATTCGTTAGCATGGTACTTCTGATGATCTGAATTCAACTCCTGGCTAAGGTTAATCAGGCAATGTCAGTCGCGTTGCCGTCTTCTAATCCTCTTCTGTGCATATCATACAGTTATCAAGCATGACTACACCGTTAGTAATTGCAAGGCAGTGGGGCAACGCTGGGATTCAAGGAGGAGGAAGCCCAGCCTGAGCCGAGGACTTGCTTTCCATACAAATTTTCTTCCCCTAAAAGGCACCCAGGTATGTGCTTTCAGACTCACAGCAGCATACGCCTGTCCTGGCAGGCATAAGGATGTTATCTGCTTTTAGCTGCCTGCACAAGCTGTTTCCAGCAAAAGACTGAACATTGGTCCCTTTGGGCTTGTCTACGTGAGGATTGGGATGTGCTACAGGCTCTGGTGGACTCGCTGTGCAGCGCAGGCTCCGGGCTGACTCTGCTCTTCCCAGGATGCTAACGACTGCCTGCATCCCTCCGCTTTGCTTCAATTCACCGTCAAAATGGTTTAAGCCGGGGCTTCCAAGCGAGCACTAAGAGTCGATGGGAAGTGAGCAGAGCGTTTCTGGTGTGGGCACTGCTCCCCTAGCAGCTGGGGAGCAGCCTGGCTGCACGGTGGGCACGTGCTGGTCCCAACCTCTTCGGACGGGACCTGTCACGGCCCCATGTCACACAGTAAGACAGAGCCAGGCCGAGGATGTCCCGATGCCAGATCTGTCCATGCGCTGTGCTGTGCCTAAGGGAGCCCTCAGCCCATGCTGTGCGTGGAGGGGACGTGCTGGATGGTGTGTCAGAGCCCTGGTCCCTGGAAGGGCTGCGGGCTGTGCCAAGGGCAGAGGGGCAGCCGCTTGGGGACCTGCTTCCTACCCTGGGAGCACTTCGTGCCACCAGATCCCCGTCCTTCTCGTGCGGAGGCTGAAAGATGCTGGGAGACAAATACCTTTGGCTACGCTTACAGTTGTTGTTTTAATTCCCACTCCACATTTTTGGACATATGCTGGTGTGGAGATGGAGAGTGGTAGGGGCTCTCCCTGCTGGAGTGGGGCTGGAGGGTCGGGGTGCACGGGGGGAGCAGCGCTGGGGCAGGACGTACCCCGGGACTCCTGCAGGCTCTGCTGCCTGCGGGGGGCAGGGGGAGTTGCATCATAGAATCATAGAATGGTTCATAGAATTCATGCAATCAGCTCCAGTGCCCTCTCCAGCACTTTCATAACAGTTCCAGCGAAGCCATCAATATTTAAAGAGGCTGCAGCCACCCATTTCCAGAGCTCCCCGGGCACCTGCAGCAGCATTTCGCCAAGCGGAGCCCCACATGTAAAACTTCTGCTGGGCTCTCCTCCCTTTCCTTTCCTCGGCGTGGATTTGACTCTTATTATGTATATCCTGAAACTGAGGATACCAGAAAACATATATTAGACCAATAACCATATCATAAATATGTATTTGCACTAGAGTGGACAAATATATATGCTGAATGATCTTTTTTTTTTAAAACAAAATAAATTCACAGGATAAATTATTCAATGATTAATATTTGACCAGTTGCAGTGTGTGCGGAGTTATCTTAATATGTTTGTAGGCCAAAACTGACTCAGTAATACGTAGCATTTGTGCAATATTTTTATGGCTGTTAAATATTAAGGGCCTGTTGGTCATGTGCGCGGAGGCCCTATAAATCATTTTGGCTCTGTAAAGGGGCCTCGAAGCATAAGTAAATTACATTGCTGCTTATTTTATGGCTCTCGTATGCAGTAAGAGAGGTATAAAAAGGCTTAATGTGTAAATGAGAGTCTGACTTCACTGTCTTTGGACCCGTGAAGTTTTCCAAGGGGCAGACTCCCTGCAGCGGGAGGGTTTGGTGGGGGCAGTGCCTGTGGCAGCGCAGCCACTCCCTGCCCTGTCCCAGCAGCATCCCGGGGTCCCCCCTGCCAGCGGCCCCCCCCCCCCCCACCTCCCCCGGGTCACCCCGGTCCCAGCGGCTGTGCTGGAGGACGTGGCACCCCGGGGCTGCTCTCACAGTGGGGAGGTGTCTCGGGTCAGCTCATCCCCTGGTCGCCCAACCACGTCTTAAAAATGAGTGAGATTTGGAGTGGTTTGTTGGCCTGGCGCGCCATGAGCCTGTGCTCCTTATAGCCCTTCCCACCCCGCGCCATGGACCAAACATCCACTTTGTGGAACGATCTCAAACAAGTCAAACATTCGCCCCACAGCTGTGCTGCGTTAAAAACACCGAGTACCTCCTGCTGGCTTACAGCTTTTCAAAGCAGTGCCTGGACTGGTAACGCAGCCCTGTCTCTAGTCTCTGAGCTCAGTGGGATCCTTTCCAAAGGGCCTGGATAATACTGTAAGGCAAGAGACCAAAGAGGATTGACTGGAACGGTGCTGGAGATGCCATGATTCCCAAGGAATGCCCTCCCTGGGTGCGTGCTGGTATGGCGGTGCTGCAAGAGCGATTTCTGCTCATGCCGCTTATCTGTGCTCCCGCTGAGAGGAGCGGTGGGACCGGTGGTAGGACAGGACTTGGCAGGACCTGGCTGAGGTCTTGATGCTTTCCCTGCCCTCTCTGCTGGCCCAAAGGGCCGGGTGACGGCGGGGGAGCAGAGCGTGTCCTGGCCGTGTGGTCGCTGCTCTGCTGTGCCCACAGGCAGGGCTGCCAGGAGGACGTCTGCCAGGAGGACATCGCTGCTGCGACCCGCGGCCGGGACACCACAGTGAACCACGGGGGGGAGGAGGCTCAGTCCCTCTGCACCGAACCCCCTCCTCAGTAAGGGTGAAGACCTATAACAATATTTGTGCATCTTCCCTGGTTACAGGCAATGTTTGTTTTAATTTTATTTGCACTTAACATGTAAGAGAAATCCATTAAATTCAATGAAATACGTAGGCTGGCGAAGTGGAAACTGTTTCAGCCAAAATGTCACTGTGATATCATAACTAGTGCAAATGGCTTGTGATTTGGTGGTGGCAATGAGACAGACCTTTAGCTGGAAATTATTCCTGTAAAGGACTAATACAGCAAGCATTACAGAGCTATGCCAAAACACTGCTTGGTTATTTGTTATGCTTGACTACAATATAGATGAATGATTCCTTTGTTTTAGGTGGTATTTGGTGCTACCCAGATCTTCAGCTAATGTTTATCATAGCACAAATGCAAGTACCCATGAAATGAAATTTCACTCTATTAATTAAATATTTTGTGTTAGAGATTAATCTCCCACATTGAATATGAGTTTGTTTTATTTTTTGAAGGCAATAGGTTGAACTTTGAGAGTGTGAAATGCAATATTAAGCCCCAGAGAGTGCATGGATCCTGCTAACCTGTGCCCCCAGCCGTCAGCATCCCCCACCCAGGGAGGCTGCAGCTTTCCTGGTGGGAATGGTGGGCTTTCTCCTGGCTGAAAGCTGCCGAGCTTCTCCCTCCTTTCTGCGAAGGTGGGAGCCGGCCATACACGCTGCACCCACCGTGGGTCAAAGTCCCGCTCCCCGCACTGTCTGCTGCTGCTCCCCTTATCCCAGTCCTGGGACCCCCCGCATCTCTCCGGCTGCACTGGGACCCCCCCCCTCCACCCCCTGCCCAGCACGAGCCCTGTCCCCGGCTGCGGGCTGGGGTGAGCTGTGCGTGCGGCGCAGCCGGCTGCGTGCGCATTATTCCGCGTTAATTCAGGTCTAACAGCTCCCTTCAGAAATTACTTGCTGGATTTGCAGCTTCTTCTAATGGCTGCGCAGCAAAAAGCTGCCGGGAACATCGGCTCCCCCAGGAAGTAGGAGATGCCTTTGGCCAGACTCTCGCATGCCAGACAGGAGCTTTCCCAGGTGCAAAGCCACCGGAGACCGTCCAGGATGAAGCACGGTGGTGACTCGGGCCCAAGATGAGAAGGGTGTAAGCAGTAGTTTTTCTTACACGGCAATGTATTGAGCTCAAGCTGAACCATTTAGACTCTTTAAATTATAGTTTGGGCCTTTTTCTTCAATTTAACCGTCATATTTCTATTTGTCTGCACCACTTAAAAACTGGATTCACGGCTTGCTTAATCCTGTTTTTGGCTGAGCAGCAGTGCTGAGGTGAGGCTGGAGCAATGCTTGGGGGAGCAGACCCCCCGCACCCCCTGCTGCGGAGGCAGCCTGCTGGCAAGCTCCCTGTCCTCTGCCCACCCAGTGCTCCCAGTAACTCCCAACCCAGCCCAGATAGCTCGGAGTACCAGATGTGGACCTCCTGGCTGATCAATAAATAAAGACCACAGAACACTACAACAGGCCTATTGAACTACAGGCCATGCATGCGTTTAGAATATAGTTTATCGCTCCTGAACAATAGAACGAGGCTGCAGCGTGTGGTTTTCACCAGCCAAAGCTGAAATAAAGCAATAGGAAAGAGCTGAGCAGCCAGTCCCGGTGTTGGCATCAGTGACTGATGGAAAAGAAAATGACTCCCAAAAACTACCTCTAAACCCCTTCCTTATGAATGGGAATTAAGAAAAAAGCTGAGGGAGATTTTTTTAAGCCATGGGCTGCTGAGGTATGGAGGGAAAAGGAGCAAATAGCCTTAAGGAAGCAGAGGGGGGCCAATTTCAGGGTCTGTGCTGGCACCAAGCCCCCCCACCATAGGTGGGATGTGGCTGGTCATCCCAACCATGATCTTCAGGGAGGTGGAGCAGGATGTTGGCCACCCTAGGAAGGTCATCTGAGGGCTGAGCTGGCTCCTGCAGCCACTCATGTGCAGGATGAGGCCACCCTCTTCCTCCTCCTCCTCCTCCTCACCCTGTGCCAATTCCCTCCCTGCCAGTGGAAGCCCCTCTGCCATGTTTGGGTCAGTCAGTCGGTCTGTCTGTCTGTCAGGACGTCAGGGTGGATGGACCTTTGTGGTTGTCTGTGTTTTCTTGTGCCACTGAGCTGCATTGTGTGCTAATAAGCTGCTTCTTGACCAAATTACTTTGTTTCTGTAGCTGAAGGCAAAAGGGCCCAGGAAGGTGCAGGAGGGAAGGGAGAAAGAAAACGTCTCAAGTAATTAGTATGATTAGAGCAGCTGAACACTCTGCTTTGCTAAAACTGCCCTGTTTTCTTGGGAGACTTTTACTTTACGATCGCTTGCATGGCTTTAGTGCGAATGCTTCTCAGTCAGATGGAGGCTGGGAGTCTCCCGTTATGGAGCTGAGCTGGTGCCTCTGCCTTCCAGCATGGCCTGTGTGTGCCATGTGGGGAGCGAGGAACCAGAGAATTAACCCCTCCAGGGATGGGGCAGCCACAGCTTCTCTGGGCAACCTGGGCCAGGGGCTCACCACCCTCACAGCAAAGAATTTCTTCCTAATCTCTAATCAAAATCTGCCCTCTTTCAGTTTAAAACCGTTCCCCCTCATCCCATGGCTGCCCTCCCTGATCCAGAGTCCCTCCCCAGCTTTCCTGGAGCCCCTTTAGGGACTGGAAGGGGCTCGAAGGTCTCCCCGGAGCCTTCTCTTCTCCAGGCTGAACCCCCCCAGCTCTCTCAGCCTGTCCTCACAGCAGAGGGGCTCCAGCCCTCCCAGCATCTCCGGGGCCTCCTCTGGCCCCGCTCCAACAGCTCTGTGTCCTTCTGCTGTTGGTGCCCCAGAGCTGGAGGCAGCACTGCAGGGGGGTCTCCCCAGAGCGGAGCAGAGGGGCAGAATCCCCCCCCTCGCCCTGCTGCCCACGCTGCTGGGGATGCAGCCCAGGCTGCGGGGGGTTTCTGGGCTGCCAGCGCACGTTGCTGGCTCATGTGGAGCTTCTCATCCACCAACACCCCCAAGTCCTTCTCCTCAGGGCTGCTCTCCAGCCATTCTCCGCCCAGCCTGGATTGGTGTTTGGGGTTGCCCTGACCCATGTGCAGGACCTTGCACTTGCCTTTGTTGAACCCCATGATGTTTGGCATCTTAGGCATTCTTAGGTATTATAAGTCCTGAGTGTTTCTTACTTCCAGACGTTCCGTCTTTCCCCCGTGGCAGAGCTGGCTGCAGGGAGGTTTCCTCAGCCCCGGGGGGCCCAGGCCCTCCCTTGCCTCGTGCAAGGGCAGATCACTTCGAAAGGGACCGAGCAGAGGGGTACACGGTTGGTTTCTTCATCATCCTATCTGCTAAACTCCTTTTCATCTGAACCAGAGGATAACAACTGAGGGAATAGCTTTAGTTAAGGTGAAGTTTTGTAGGTGCTTTTTGTTGTGCTGTTGCAAGCCGCACGTGAAACTCCCGATGGCATTTATTCCCAGCCTACTTGTCAAATTAATGCTATTGCGCCCATAGCAAACAAGACAGAAGTGCCCTACGTGAGTTAATGAATGACATTTCCAGGCTCTAACAACAGGTGAAATGATTTTCACGGTGCCAGAAGTAAATACCTGGAAATAAAATATGTAAAACCACCCATAATGTGCCTGTTATATTCTGAATCTTTTAGGCACACGTGGGAAAGTATGTTTTCCTCCAATATAAAATATTTAGAAAACATTGCAAGGTGTTTGCTGGAACTCCAACTGAAATAGCTTGTCTATTGTGGCAGCCATAAGGCAGTATCTGATATTTGCTGAAATAATTGTGTTGCCTATTTATCACTTCAACTAAGCAGTTACATGCGGTTTAACATTTCAGAAAGCCTTTATATGTGTGAGCATGGTGATCCCTCAGCCAGGATCTGTCCCCACCAGCACAAAGGTGCTGCTGGGGGCACTGGTTTGTCACCAGCCCAACACCCTGTGGTGCAGGATCTGCTCCTGGGGCAGCAGATGAGGAGCAGGAGCCGGAGGCTGTGGGGAAAGCGCCTGGGAAACCCTGGGGAATGGGTACATGGAAATTCCCCACTAACAGGCAAAATTCCGAGCCATTTCTCGATGATGGCTCCTGGTGGTACCCTCCCTCCAGCCCATCTGTGGAGCGGTGACATGGTGTGAATCCCTGCCACCAGTGGGGCACCGTCCTTAGTGTGGTTTTGGGAAAGCATGTGTCTGCAGGGGAGGTTGTGCCCACAGCCCTCAGGGGCAGTGGCCCACGATGCAGACAGAGGTAGATGACTGGCTATCACAATGCCAGCAGCTATTTCTTAATTTTGCCATGAATGGAAACTTCTAAATTAAATGCAAAATTAACCCAGGACAAACATTTTTTTTTTCCCCTCCAAATTTGATTTTATAATGATTGTTTTCTTTGAGATGCAATAAAAAAATCAATACAAAGTTTTTCTGCTGGTTCCCGGTGCCTGCTGGAAGCGCTGCATTCAGTCACTCCAGAAATGCATCACAAGCACTTCTGGTCAAACCGAAAAGGAGTAACAGAAATCAGGAAAACACAAATTGTATGTTCAGTTACTCCTCGGCTCCACCACTTCAAGCAGACGGAGGCAACAGCAGCTGCTCTTCCAGGGCTTCTCTGAAACCTCCCTCCCATCACTAGCGCGGTGGTGGTGAACATGACTGTCATGTGTTCCTATCTGGGTCTTGTTTCCTGCATACGAAGGATTCCTCTGCAGCATCCGTAGGTCGCGTTGTGCGAACGGAGCAGTTCCCCAAGCGGCCATGGCTGGGTTGCTGCTGCCCATGCCCTGCTCCTGCTCCATCGCCAATCAGCTGGCTGCTATGCCGGGGAGGAATTACTAAACTAGGGAAACCTGACATAATCCTGAAATTATCTCTGCATATATATTTTTTTTCCTTCTGGAGATTTCATTAGACTCAGCCTGCCTTCACAATCTGCCTTATTAGCCTTTGGATAGCTGTGCGATGTAGAGATTTCTAAAGAAATAAAGTGTCTGTAAGGTGAAGAGTACAAAAGTACGCTGCGATGCTACAGCTGCAGCTGGTGTGCTCTTTTGAAGTCTTTTTCAGTCAGTGGAAATGCTCACATTATTTCCAGAGGGATTAGGATCAGGTCTTTACATAGCTGAGAGCTTACTTAAATTTTCAACATTTCTTCTAGGTCAAAGGACAGTTAGTCCAATTTTTCCATGTTTGATGCATTTCCACATTACAGCGTGTAGAAAAATCCCTCCATTTTTACTATTTTGAATATATCTGTAATGCTCTGAGATTTCCTCTGAATATGGTTTTCATCCACAGAGGTACTGGACTCATAATCGTTGAGATTTTCAACATTCTTATGGAGAAGTTACACGGAATTTAATAATGCTGATACCACTACAGTCTCTGTAAATGACACTAAAACCCTACAGAGTTTAATAGGAACCACTAGCATCTCTAAAGACTTTTTGCATCCTCCTGTAGAAATATATGGAAGAGAATATCTAACATCTGTTAGATTAGGCAGAAAAAAAAAAAAAAATGTATTTTCTTCTTCTCTAAATGCAGGACAGAGCTGTGTATTCATTAGCTACAGCCAGTTTAGTTTCCCCGAACTGATCCAACCCACTGTGCCCACCTCAAAAAAATCAAATGATCCTCTAGACCCATTAGGGAAAAACCCTACAGAACCTGGTAGAAAACCCTCTCCGTAGGATCTGTGCGCAGCTGATGGTGTTAAGTACCAAGTGATGTCACTGCCGCAGGATTTTCGGGCGGCTCTCGCGGCTGTGGGCAGCAGAGGATGCCACATCCCCGCCCGCCTCTTTGTGCCTGGTTCAGTGTGTTCCAGTGCGTCCCCTCCTTCACCTAGGCATGGGTGCCGTGGTTTGATTTCCATCTCTAAATGTCACTCCCTCCAGATTTCACTTGGATTTACTCCCACGGAACCGGTTCACAAATGCTACTGATTCATTTTCTGGCGTTACTAGCCTGCAGCCGCGTCCCCTCTGCACGGTGCCTGCCTTGAAGTCAGAAGTGATGGGGCAGGTTAGGCTTGGGTTGGGTTCTATGTTTATTTTTCACGCGTTGCCGCAGTAGAAATAGTCGGGTGTTTCATTCATGCTAACACTGTGCTCGAGAGCTTCCAAGGGACCTTGACAGAGACCTGCCTTCCATGGGACAGGAGCCTAGCTCAGTGCCTGCTGTCCCTGCCGCGCGGCTGCTGCGGGGCGGCACCCCCTCACCCGCCTTGAGGCTCCGCGGAGGGGAAGATCTTGTGATCTTGGAGCGTTTAGGATTGCCCAGGCATGGGTAACTTAATTGGTCTTGGAGCTGGTGCTAAAAATGTTTGGAATAAGCCGCTGGACTTTTTTCAAGCAGTGTCCGGAGGGTCTCCCACTGCATGCATTTATTTGATGCAGAAGTGCTTTGGTCTAGATGCTAAAACTGATAAACCAGACCATTCATTTCTTAAAGTTCAATTCACCACTTAGAGGAAAGAAAATAAACCAAGCTAAGCCACAGCAACGTTAAACAGCAAGATATGGGATTTAAGGCAAAGCCCGCTGTGGCTGGGAACGTTTCTCATGCATAAACCAAATTTATCTCTACAGAGCAGAAGGTTATTTTATGAGGTTCAGACAGAGGGAAAAAAAACCAAACAAACTTCCAGAGAGAGTGTCTTAGCTCATAAAAGCCAAGCATCTGCCCCTATGGAAAGGGATATCTGATACTCCCAGAAATGCAGCAGCCCTGATGCAGAGCTCAGCACCGTCCGTGGCCCTGGCTGCAGGGTCGAGGTTCCCTCCTTTGTCCTGGCAGCAGCTGCCTTTGTCATGCTCCAAATAATTAATGAACAACCGCCCTGCAGGGCTGCCACCTCCTCTGGCAGCCCCTCGCTCTCTCATTTTCTTTGTAGCCGCAGCGTTTACCTGGGCGCAGCTGGACGGCGCTGGGGGAGCGGAGCGGGTGGCACTGGGATGAGTGTGGGACAAACGTGGGACGAGCACGGGCGGACGCTAAACCCCCGCCACCCCAGCACCCCCCGGCACAGCTCCCAGCCTGGCACCCCTGGCTCCGCGCCGGCCGCCAGCGCCGCGAGCGCCAGCGCCACACGGTGCTGTCCTTAAGAAGCCATTTATGAAAACTGTGGCTTGGTTCAACACTGTTGGAAATGCGCCGCCACAGCAAGGAATGTGAGCCATTTGTTAGCGCCCGTTGTCAGAGTGAAATACCACTGTGATCCCCAGTGATAAATACTGCAAACACCGCTGGCCAGCTACGGCGGCCGACTGCGCTTCTTGCAACATTAACTCCTGGTAACGAGGGAGGTAATTTGTGGCTTCCTGCGGGGATGCATCCTTAAGATGAGGAATGGTGCCTTGTGCCAACCGCCCCACGTGCTGCCGGTTTGACCGGGAGGTGTGACGGCCGCCGGGCAGCCCCTGGCTCTGCAGCTGGTGTCCCTGCGTGGGGCATGCATGTCCATTTCATGCAACACTGAACGATAAGTGAAGGACGTTAGATTCTTTAAAACAAGCCCAGGATAAGAAGGAAACCATATCATGGCAATTAGGAGATTAGTACTGGCTTTGAGCAGGGAAGAGGAAAGTGATTTCCAAACTAATTATTTTCAAGGAGCAACTTTTTCCGTTGGATCTCTCAGTAGGAGAACCGTTTCTGGCTGCCTAGCTACTCCTCTGCCCTCCCGCTGCCACCCGGTCCAGGTGCACAAGCCACGGTTCATCTCACTCCATAATAACACCATCCATCATGTCCCTGCTCACCATCCAGAAAGCAGCTGCTGCTCTCAGCTCTGCCAGCGCCACCCGGGCGCCGGGGGGAATGCCGGCAAACAGGGCTGAACTGGGCAGAAAAGAAACACCGCTAATAAACTCATGGTCGGTTGATAACTCTGTGCTGGTCCCGCAGCCGACTCTGGTGCCAGGACGGGGATGCTCCGCAGGGATTGACCTGTGTGAGCGGCAGCGACCCCGCACACAGGGATCGCTGGGTCTCTCCAGCTCCCATCCCCGCCAGCACGGGCGCTGGGCTCTGCGGGCACGCTGGGAGGGTGTCGCAGGAAAGGGGGATCCCTGGAGCCCCCCAACCCAGGCAGGAGCTGGGCTGTCTGCAGAGTCTGCAGCTCTCCCAGGGGAGGGCAGGAGCCAGCGACCCCCTCCTCCCTGGGAGGCTCTTCAGCCATCCTGGCCCCTCGAGGCTGAGCAGTGGGGCTCTATTAACTAACCTTTAGTAACCTTGCTTTTAAAGTCAAAGGAATCTCCCCCCGGCCCTTTTTCAACCGAGTCATTTCAGTTGTGAGCTATAACAGCTCACTACCTACTATTACAGCTTAATTATTAATTTATAAACCCCCATGCTGCCTATGTGTAAAGCGAAGGAAAAGGACTAGTAAAGAAAAGAGAGAAGAAGTCGGTAACCCCAAGGAAAACTGGACAACAGAGTCCGGGGGGAGACCTGACCAATGAGTAAACGGTTCATGGAAAGGGCGACCTTTGGGAACAGCACTGGAGGAGAGACAAAGAGGCAACGGGAGGATGCTCCAAGAATAGCAAATCACTCAATACTAAGAGTAAAAGGTGGGAGAGGAGGAACTGGAACAACAGAGAGACTGCAAGAACAGAACGAATGAGGTGAAGGGGCGTGAATTTATCCATGGGATGATGGCAAACATAATTGTGCACAGAAGCCTCTGGCAGGATCCAAGCAGATATGTATTTATATATAGTCTATATTTATATGTGGGGATCAGGTGGAAAGAGAGTATGTGATTAAACAATCAGGTGAAAAAAGTTTAACTTAGGTGTTTTAAAAGGAGAGCTGAGTTTGCTCCAACTACAAGCATAATAAAATGCAATGAAAAGACAGCAGAACTGTAGATTGATTTTAAAAAAATATCTTACTTGTTGGTTGAAACCAGTACCGTTAGCAGAAACTCCTCATTTAAGAATTAGTTATCTCTTTGCCTGGGGATTTTTCTACTTGACATCATGAAATAGGTTGTCAGGCTGGTGCGTGTCTGAATGGAGCTGTGAGTGACAGACAGCGTGTCTTTGAGCACACGGGTCTTACTTGTAAATGCCTCTTGCCTCCGAGAGCTATATCCCTGTTGGATTTGCCTGCTCCACCAGCTCCTGCAGTAAGCATCTAGCCCGGTGCCGAACGCTGTGCAGTTATTTAGGTCATCTGATTTTTATGTCAAAATAACTCTGTCAGTATTTGGGGATCTTTGTTTTAAAACCAGTCAAGCTAAAGACACAAACCAAACCGCTGTGTTGCCCAGTAATCCAGCTGCAAATGGTGCTTCCTTTCCCCGTGAGTATATGTGTTTGGTTTTAAAATACGAATGTATTCACGTATGAAGCGTGAGTGTAAGCTTCCAGTATCTGAAGGGGTCTACAAGAAAGCTGGGGAGGGACTTTTTACAAGGGCATGTAGTGATAGAAGGAGGGGTAATGGCTTCAAACTGCAAGAGGGGAGATTTAGATGAGATCTCAGGAAGAAATTGTTTGCTGTGAGGGTGGTGAGCCCCTGGCCCAGGTTGCCCAGAGAAGCTGTGGCTGCCCCATCCCTGGAGGTGTTCAAGGCCAGGCTGGACGGGGCTTGGAGCAACCTGGTGTGGTGGGAGGTGTCCCTGCCCAGGGCAGGGGTGGGACTGGACGGGCTTTAAGGTCCCTTCCAACCCAAACCACTCTGTGATTCCATGATTTCAAGGCGGTGGCGTTGGACAGGGCTGCTGGGCACACACTTCAACAAATGAGACATTTGTGCCATCTGGAAATCCAAGGAGTCAGCAATATCAGAGCTGCCGGTTCCGGAAATGGCAGTGTCTCTGCCATTTTAGAGGTGGAGCCCCAACACATGACTGGGATTCCTTGTCTCAGACCTTGTCTCTTACAGTTTTTAAATCTGCAGCTCCTAACTGTATCATACCTGCCAAAGAGGCAGAAGGAAATCAGGAATCAGGCTCCTGTTATTCTTTTTTACTCAGTTTCCTGAGATTTCTTTGCACTGATGTCATTTGTGATGGGGGTAAAGGGGAACACACAAATTATTCTACATTATGTTCCGGGTAATGACAAGTCTTAAAATAGCTCTCAATTAGCAATTGATTGCAATTAATTGGAGCAACATAGGCTGACATGATAGCTTCGTATCTCCAGAGCATTTTTCAGTTCATGAATTCCAATTTTCCAAAATTCAAAAAATTGTTGCTCCTGTATTACCATAACCATCTGTCAGCAATTTACAATATATATCTTCAAGAAGCAGGAGTAATAGACACATTGGCTTTGCTAATTAAAAAAGGTGTCCAAAACAGGGCTCGAGTTTGAGTGCAAACTGTGTTTTTTACATATATGTATGCAAATATCTATCCATATGTGTGTGTCTCAAGGTGTTTCCTGCCAGCTCCTGCATGCAGGCCCAGGTACCACGCGCCGGGCTGGGTGCGAGGGAGGTGTAGCGGTGCAGGGGAAACTGCCCCGGCTCTTCCCGCAGGCGTTAATGCTGTAACGAGGCTCGTTTCGCTCTGAATTTCTCGGCTTCAGCTGCAGAGCGGTCTGCGGGAATGCTCCCATGGGCAAGTCTAAAATTAGGGCACTGGGAGGGGACGAGTTTTCTGATTCTCCAGACTACTTTGGTTTTACCTGGGTTGTAATTCATGGATGACTGGAATTTCTTTCGTAACAAACATCAGGAATACGTCAGTGCAAAACAACTGGGGGGGGTTCAACCCCCCATCCGCCCGCGTTACTGCCCTGCTTTCTGGCTGCTCCATGTAATGTCCTGCCAAAGGGTCTCACCTCTTTTGCTAAGAGAGCGGCGGTGCAGGGCACCGCTCGCCCCGTCGGTAACTCCAGGGGATGGCTCAGAGGAGACAAGGAAAGCCCTTGCTCTTGAACCCAGGCTGGCTTAATTCAATCAAACTTCACTTTCAAGTTCTTGAGCGTCAATTTCAAGTAACAGAAGGTAAAAGGAAAGATTGCATTAAGATAAGGTATTAATACAGCAATAATAAATCAAAAAAGATACAGAAAAGTCTTAAATCTGAGGGGGCAAGGCTAGACTTGAAGGAAGATGCTGGTGGTGGCAGCAATTAGTTCTCTGTGCACCAAAGTTAAACGAGCTGGAGATGTTTGACAGAAGGACAGAAAGAGCAAACACTATTGGCAGAGGCATCAGTTTTTCATATCAATGGAATTTTCCCAGAGGAAGATACACTTAAATGCCACAGTCCTGACGGTCCAGTATTGCTTCTAATCACAGCATTTGGAAAGGGGAGTACAAAGCAAGGAGGCCAGCAGCACTGAATTACTCCTCCAGTTACTTCTTATATCAGAAATGCTGAACAGTCAGAACTCTTTAGCTCTTCCTACAACCCGGGCTATTCATTTTACTCGTCTTCTTCAGGCTAAATGCTTGCTGAACTGCCAATGAAAAATACAGGTGAGAATCGAAAGAGTATTGCTCAGCTCTTGCTTCAGTCTGACAAAGATTTTACTTAGTGGCTGAGAACTAAAAGGTAGAAAGGCAGATAAATCTGGGTTGTGCAAGACTGAACAATATCTACAGTGCTACCAGAGAGGGTTTGGTTAGGCAGACAGCTATGGTTAGGCTGATAGAAAGGTTTAAAAAAAGGATTGATTTAAAGAGGCCATAATCAGAAACAATTAAAAGTTGACAGATGACCTGAATTAATGATGGAGACATTTGCTGAGGCATCGCCACACATCTTCATAGGAAGAGACAGAGCAGAGTTTTCCTGAATGTGGAAATAACTCTCTCGGGGGTCGGGCGTATGGAACCGCAGGGTCTCCTGCCACCCTCCCACCTCCTGCCACCCTCCCACCTCCTGCCACGCTCCCACCTCCGTTTCAGAGCCCTGGGGCTTGTTCCGAGCCTGCGGAGGAGGCTGCCCTGGGTCACCCTCTGGGCTGTCTCCACCACGTGTTGTGCTGTTGGGAGGGCACAGAGCGGTGCGGGTGTCCCCGGGAAGGACGCTGCTGCTCCGCTAAGGCCAGGCTGGGGCTGTGGCAGGATGGGGGCTGTCACTGCCCGCCTGCCTCAGTGGGAGATGCCTGAGGCTGAAGGGTCCTCCCAGGACCTGTTTGCTGATTTAGACAAGCGCTGAGAGGCTCCGATCCAGGCTGTGTCCGCGGGCAGGCCGGCACGGGGGCTCCAGGTAGAGTAAGGAATATTTATTGCACAGCAAAGTGATGCCCAAAAGAATAAATTGACCACAGAAGTGGTTTTTCTCTGATAAAAAGGCTTTTGTTAAGAAGCGCAAGGAGTCATCCGTATGACTTGGGGTACATCACAACTTTCAGAAACGGTCTGATGACGTCAATGACCACAGTTGGCCAATTTCTCTAAATGCTCTCTGGTTCTTGCCATACGGCTGCTCACACTTTCTGCTTCTCTTTCCACTCAGAATTTTAACTTCATCACATCTTAACTTTGAGAAAAATCCCTGTATAAATATTTTGGCTCATTTAATATGCCTTCTGGTATTTTAACACCAGGTCTCATGTTTTCTCCACCATTTGGGGAACTTATTTTTATTTCCAAACAAATTGGATACCCTTATGGAAGTTCATTCCCAGAACTGAGTGTTTTAGGAAAGATCCCAGGAGCGGTGGTAGAACTGGGAGAGTCCTGATGAAAGTGCATGTGCTGGCAAGGGACTGGCTGAAATTCCCTTGCACGAATCCTAGACCTCCCCAGACAGAGGGACCGTGGGCGAACAACTGTGGGTGTTACACTGCGTTGGCAAGTTCAGAAAATTTAAATGGCAAAACCTTTTAAATAGAAAATTTAAATTAGTAGAAGGGACCAGGAAAGCACCAGAGCAGCTCCAGTCCTGGCCACGGCAGCACCCAGGTGTCCGCAGCTGCACCCAGGGGTGAACACTGGCTCAGTTTGTACTAAGTGTGCCTGGCAGCAGCCGTGGCCTCTGCCGCTTCCCTTCCTCCCCCGCCGCTGCTGCCTTTGAACACATGGGAGAGTTCAAACCAATAACATTGCCATCAAGTCCTTCCCTGGTTTTGTTTGCTTGCTGAAATTTTACTGAAGATACTTGATCCTAAATGCAAATAAATCCACTGCGTGTCCGTCCTGCTGCCAGCGCTGATCCCAGAGCCAATTACTTGCTTGGCATTTGTCATTGTTCCTAAGCTTTACCTTGGTAATTTTATTTAGACAGGGGCATTTTCTGCTGATAAATCTAGCTCGATTACCAAGTCAGAATGTATTTATTAAAACACCAATTAGACCTTGGTCTCTCATCAATCACAACACCTGTAATTCATGCATGGATGCAAAAACGGTTTGAGGTGTTGTGCAGGCACGAATGAGTGATCTAAATCAAATTGTCACTTCACCGACATTACCTTATCTTCAGACCTAGAGGCAATCCATTTGTTATTTACCATATGAATAACGCGTGATGTTTTTAAAAGCTTCAACACTTCATTTTTCGGGTGTTGAAAGGAGAATACTTGCTTCACAAGGTTGGAAACAAAGGTGAGCATGGTGGTGAGGGCACCGAGCCCTCGGGTGGTGGAGCCTCGCGGGATGGAGGTGATGGGGAGCTGGTCGGGGTGGCCCTGGGGGCTGCTTGGCCCCGGGTGGGGGCTACTCTGTTCCCACCTGCCGATGGTCCTCGCTACCTGGGCAGTGCTGGTAATTACTGCTCAAATGGGAATCAGCTGCTGCAGTTAGCCCCAGCAGGAGAGATAAAGTGTGGAAGGGACAGTAAAAAATGAGAGCAGTTGAGAGGTCAAGGAAGAAGAAAAGGAATGTGAAATAGAAATAAAAAACCAACAATAAAGCCCTAAAGCAGGAGAAGTAGTAAGAATAGAAGGTGAAAAGACAACATAAATGGACAAGAGTGGGTTGAAAACAACAGGATGGGAAAATGGCTCAAATGAGGTTGCTCACGGACTGGAGGTTGGTACAGCCCACGCGCGTGGAGGTAAGGAATGCCTGAACACGGAAAAAGCTCTGCCTGCCTCAGAAAGCATATGGTGCCTAACCTCTGTGCCCTGCCTGGAGACGTGGCCCGTTCCCAGCCGTGTCTCCCGAAGGATACTGTGGGGCTGGAGATGCCCGTCACTGGGAGCAGCTCGCCATGGGGCCGGCTGATGGGGGTCTCCATGGGGAAACTGCCCAGGGTCTGCTGCCCTCCTGTGGGATTGCACCCAGCCATGCTGCCAGTCCTGCTGCTGGTGGTGGGGGGGGGGTCTTCTGAGCAAGAAAACTCTCTCCTGCCTTTTGCTTACTACTCCAGTGCTATCTCTGTATCTGCAGCAGCAAACCTGCTGTTCGTTATTTTGTAAGATAGGCTCAACCATCCCTCTTCCCCTGGAAAAAAACACACAACCCCCTTCCCCTTCCCGCCTCCCCCAGAAAAATCCTTACTCTAAAACCGTAACACCCTCCCCCCTCAACCCCCAAGAAAAAGAGCTTGAAAACTGTAGGAGCTGAATAAAAGGAACAGAGTTCTGCGAACAATGAGCCGCTCTGCCTGGAAGGTGAGATCTGCACGAGAAAGCAGTCTCCGTCCCACTGCCTGTTCTCCCACATCAACGTTTCATTCCAAAATCTGTAGGGGGAGAAAAAAAACAATCAAATTTTTGAAATTTCTTGTGGAATAGTAATTTGTAACGTTAATTCTGAAACATCACAACACTGCGTTTTTATAAGTCTAAAGCATTATAACAGAAAATTAACTGTATGTAGTATGATACTAAAATTAATATTACAATATGGATGTCAAAATGAAAGGAGGTGTTGAAGTGATCTAGCTGAGCGCTTTCCCAGTGCAAATGTCATCAACATCGCCGTGCTCTCTTAGAATATTTCAAGACAACAGCATTTATCGGAGAAAAAATTGCCTAAGAAGTGTTCAACCCTTTCTCCCAGGACCTGTCGGAGGTTTCACACCTTTGGTTACACTCCCTCTGCGTTTCCAGGTGGGCTTGGAGAGCAAGGGGAGAGGGTTTCTTTCCCCTGCTGCAGCTGGGGTGCCATGAGGGGGATTAAATGTGGGGCGGTCACCTGGGGCAGGCAGTGGCTGAGACTGGTGCCTGCGTGGTCAGGCAGCGCTCGCTTGGGTGGTGCTGGTGGGTAGTGTTTGCATTTGAATAATACTGAATTCTCTGTTAGCCTTTTTCTGGGTGAACTAATGCAAAAACCTACTCCTCAAACAAAGTTCCTAGAAGCGGAGGAGGGGGAGACATCCCAACCTGCTGCAGTGGGGTTTGGGGCAGCTTTAGACACCTCAAAGTGCTTCTGCGGCACCCCGCGATCGGGGCGTCCCTGCTGGCACGGGGGGGTGCATGTGGAGGGGACTCGGGGTGTCCTCGCTGCCTCAGGGGGGTGCAGAGGGGATGGAGGAGGGGGAAGCGCTGCCTGGTGAAACCTGTCTCTGTCTCCCTTGGACTGTTTGTCCAATACATAGCTATACTTAGGGCAATATCTGTAGGGCTGTATAGCACTACAGAATTCAAACAGTGTCATATCTGAGATGGACTTAATGATGGCGAGGGTTAGGGTCTGTGTGCTGTTTCTCAGAATAAAAATTCTTCATTGATTTTTGGTTTGAAGGTTCTGTGCTGATTTAATTTTATATCATAACTCTTCTCCCCAGTTTTCTGCACACCAGCCGTCCTCCTTCACAGGGATTTCCCGTTCCCTGCTGGCAGCGTGTTTGTTGTGAAAGAGGGAGAGGAGAAGAGGAAAACGGGATGGCTGATGGTTTGTGTGTCAATTATACATCAGAGGCTTTGCTGCTTCTTCAGAAGCTTCTAATAATAATAATTATAATTAGGGCACTGGGAGAGAAATGTGCTGAGATCAGGGAGAAAAGCAGGAAAGCCAGGCCAGAATTAATTAGCCCCTTTTATCCAAGAATCTCAAAGCATTTAGTCATTAATTAATGAATTCTGTGGTTAAATCAGCACGATGTTTGGTTTGCTGCTGGGATGGCGGCCGGTCCCAGGGCTCAGCACCCGTCCTTGCTCGGCTGTGGGTCCTGCGTGGGTTGATGCCGCTGCAGATGCCTTCCTCTCACTGCACAACGCAGAGAAGTATTTCTGTTTTTCCTGTCGGCTCTGTCTGTCATCCTGACAGCACCTAAAAGCGGGATGAGGGGACCCATCCCCGCACCGCAAGGCAGCCAGGCAGGTTCACCCTGCTGGGAACGGCACAAATCCCTACGGGCCGTGCGTCCCCTGTGCACCGAGCGCTGGTGGCTTCCCATGGCAACTAAGGGCTCTCTGCTGACCTGGACCCAAACTCCATGAAATCTCACACCTGCAGCACTTAGAGTACCCCTGGGACTGCAGCAAAAACATGTATTGCATGAGAGAATGGTGCCCAAAAGGATGAATTGACCCTGGCAGCAGTTTTACTCTAATAAAAAGCTTCTGATGTGCAGTGCTAGGGAACGGCCCAGCTTGTGGGGTTTACGTCTCTCCTGGCCTTCCAGGTGCGCGTGGTTTTGCTTTTGAGATGGGATTTAGTGAGAGAGCTAACTGCTCTGGGGCTCAGACGTTCTCCCGCGTCGGATGCTGTGCCCATCTCCGTGCTCCGCGGCAGGTCGGGGCAGCGCCGCCTGGGAGCAGAGGGAGCGCGGGAGCCTCTCCGAGGGCTGGGCATCCTCCCCTCCCCTCGAGAGCGCCCTGCACTGCGGGGGTGTCCCGCTGCTCCCCCCCCCCCAGCAGCCTCAGGAGGGTGTTGGTGTGGGGACTGTAGGCCGAAAGTCGCTGACTCCTCCCACAAAATTCTGAGGAGTGAATAGTTGGGTGAAATGTCCTGTAAAAGTGATTGGGGAAAATGCTGGGGAAAACACTTGAAGAGCGGGAATGGTCATTCATCACAGGGATGAATGGCTTGCCTTGGCTTTTCTTTTTAACAGCTGTGATAGTTCTCATTTCTTAATTGATTTCAGTTCGGTTTGCAGCCATTGCTTTCAGTTAGCAGCAATCTGCATGTTTTCAGTAGTGCTTTATTGATTTCGTGCTCCGTGTGATCATCCCACAGCGCGTACGGCCGTCGAAGGCTGCTCCCAGCCCAGAGCCGCTGCTGTAGCCCTGACCCTGCTCCTGCCCGGGCTGGGCTCCCCAGGAGGGGCCGTGGTTCCAGCGCTGCTTTCGCCGACGGTCGCCTTGACCCCGCACAGCTCTTGCTGCTGAAAACTCATTGTATCCAGCAAAATAATGTGTAACGTGTGCGCACGGAAGGTGTGAAGTGCACAGCTCTGCTCATTTCAGTACAATGTAATACCGAATCATTTTCTGATGCAAACGGAGAATTGGCAGCAGCTTCTAATTACACCCAGATATGGGAGGGTTTACATAGAGGTGACACCTGGCACAGCCTTGAATCGGTAGCCCTTGGCCTCCCATTTTCCCTTCCATGCTCCAAGACATCTTTTAGAAGTGACTTTTTTTAAATAGACAAACAATGTATTGTTTTCCGTTGGTAGGGGGTGGCTGAAGTGTTTTGGTTTAACATCGCTAGGAAAAAAAAATAATAAATCAGCATGAAGCAAACAGCAGTGAATTTTTTTTTCACTAATTCGTTTGCTCCTTTGTCTCCCTCCTTGCTGGGTGCCCTGGCCCTGCGGAGCCCACCCGGGCTCTCGTGCCGGCGCACATCAGGTCCTCTGGCCTTCGTGCCGCAGGGACCAGCGTGCGGTGCCGGGCTGGCAGCTCCACAGCCCGCCCACAGGGCTTCTCCTGCCTCATGCCCGTGGGGTGGACTTCCTTTCCAACCGGCTGCGTTGCAGCCACGCACGCAGTTATCCGTAATTCCCTAGTCTGGTCCACGTCTCTGCCAGATGGACCGATCGTTTTCTCTCTCTTTGATGTCAACTAATTCACGTAATACAGAGAGTAATTTAGTTACTTAAAGTGATAAAATTAGATCCTGTGTGATGTGTCGAGAATCTCCAACTTCCTTCCTTTGTTAGAGTTTTGTTGTTGTATTTCCTTACCCCACAGTCTCTGCAACTCCACGGGCAGTATGTGTGTACCCTTCTATGAGCTCCCTGAGCTGGCGCATTCCTGTGGCTAGTACCTGCCTGGAGTTTTGGGCTTTGACATGTGTTTTGGGAAGTCTGCCTCTGGGACGCCCTGCCATCCCCGGCTCCTGAGGAGGTGGCAGAAGCCATGGTTTTCACAGCCTGTGCCTGACCGAGTCGAAATTAGGCAAAGGGAGTTTGCAAAGCAGCAAGTGAGGCAGCTGCGCCCGCACTTCTCATTGTGCATCTGCAACACAGCGGAGCTCAGCTTACAGAATCATAGAACCATAGGGTTGGAAGGGACCTCTGGAGATCACCTAGTCCAACCCCCCTGCCAGAGCAGGGTCACCCAGAGCAGGTTACGCACAGGAACGCGTCCAGGCGGGTTTGGAATATCTCCAGAGACGGAGACTCCCCCACCTCTCTGGGCAGCCTGTTCCAGGGCTCTGCCACCCTCAAAGTAAAGAAGTTCCTCCTCATGTTGAGATGGAACTTCCTATGCTCAACTTGCTCGACTTGAGATCAGATAATTTTACAGTGCCGGTTTAACTAACAGAGCCAGCTTCCTAGCATGGTAATTACTTTGATCCTGGTTGGCACAGATGTATTTTTCATGTATTATTGCTTAATACTGGAACCTTTCTTTTTTTTTTTTTTTTTCCTTTCCTCCAGTATCTGAAGATAGCCTCATGAAAATTATTTTTTCCCCCTACTTCATTAAATGCTAAAGGGCAGTCCAATTTTCTCCATAGCTTTCCCTCTCTCTTTAGATTTTCTTAACGTACTGCTCTGGCCCTGGCCTGGTATGTTGTTCTTGTAATGATTATATCAAGGTCTTTTCAGCATAAAACTTAAGCTGATTCTGTAGCTACAAGGAAAAGGACACGTCAGGCGCTGGGGCTCTGCCTGCGTGTGCCGGGCTGCGGCCAGCGAGCGCGGGGTGTCGGGAAGGTTGGCAGCCAGGCTGGCCGGGGGGCTTGTGAGCGTGTTTATCTGTCCATACAGACTTCCCTGCCAATTAAAGGTGTCAAAAATGTATTTATCCAAAAGAAATCTGTTCACCTTTGCCCCTTCTTTTGGGCATGGAGCGGTTGGTGAGGTTGCAGAACGCAACTGGCTGCTTTGCGCTGGGGCAGCGGCTCAGCTGGGCTCTTGCTTCCCCGGGGTGTTTGGAGATCTGCGCCCGCATCCGCCGTGGGATGCTCCGCATCCCCCGCACCCGCTACTGGCCACCAGCGCTCCTGCCTGGCCCCGCTCCTGGGGGGCCACCCGGTCCCGCTCACCGGACACTGGTGGGTGCCAGTGGGAGGTCTGTGCCCTGGGAACCTCTCCCAACCCCGCGGCTGTTCCCAGCACCCGCATCGCGCCGGGTTTGGCTGTTCAGCCTCATGACTAGATGAATTTCTGCCTCCCGGCTCACCCGCAGTATGCCCATCGTTGGTGAATATTCATTAAGTGAAATTAGCATCTATTAGGTCTTAATTAACTTATGAAAAGCTTGTTTTGTGGTAATGAAGTATATACTCTAGATGTGCCTGATGGCAGCTGGTGGGTCCCCCTGCACATGTGGCCATCCCTGAGCAGGGTCAGCTCACTCTGGGTGGGGCATGGGGGGCCGGACCCCTTCTTCTTCCCCACAGCTATGAAGTTACAGCTGGGAGGAGGTGTCTGTGACCTCAGCATGCTGAACATTAGCTCAGGTTTGCTTAGGTGCTTGTGGCAATGTCCTGCACGGCTGCAGTGGTCCGATGTTCGGGTCTGATGTTCAGTGTGTGATGTTCAGTGTCCGGGCTGTTTGGGCATTTCAGGCGCCTGTTGGAGTTTCGTTCCTTGGCTTTGATTTGGGTTTCGTGGCTATGGAATGTGGATAGGCTTTCGCTGAATGTCCTTATGAATTTGCTTAGAAACTGTTAGGGAGACACCGAAACCTGCCCGCTGAGAGCCAGCGGTAGGATGTGGGAGGAGAGTGCCCGGTGCGCTAATGGGAACTGACCTCAGCAGAGACCTTTTCCCTCTCGACTCATTTTTCACCGATTTCCAGCCTCCATTGGGTTCAGGGTGGGGAGGGGATGTAGCAAAGGCAGCAGGAGCACGTCGTGCCGGCGTGGGAGTGGGCAAGTGTCCCCAGCGCCGTCCTTGAGGCCATGCCAGGGAGGGAGCCGCGTGTACAGAGCGGGGAGAACATGTCCTGAAGGAGCTGGTGGCAGCAGTGGTGGCCTCGGATGTATTTCCTCTGTTAGGATGCACTGTCGCCCTTACATGCACAAAAGCAGCGTGGGGAAAGTGACTGAGTTTGCAGGTGAGAAGAGAAAAAGTAATTGAAGGCGAAGTGCAGAGCAAAGGCTGGGAAGGAGAGTGGGAGCTGCCGGCCAGGAGAGCCGGGGTGGAAGATCTCCTCTCCCAGAGCCTCTCTGTTTCCTCAGGGCTGGCCAGAGACACCCTCACCGCTTCTCTTCCACCTGATTAATTTTTGCCTTTCAGGCGCTGTGGTCGCTTACTGGAATGAACGTTCTGTGTTTGGGAAGGGCAGAGGCTCCGGAGCAGCCTCTCATTGCAGGAGCTGCAAGGCAGGACAACCCTCGCCGAGCTGTAACGTCAACTGCAACGAGGAGCTGCTCGTGGGTGTGCCTTTCCGAAGCACAGGGTTTTACAAAGGCTCAGTACATAACGCTTTTGCCAAAGCCGAGCAAATTATAAAAAATTTCAATTTAGCCATTATTGCCTTTTTTCAGACAAGATACAGAACAGGTCTTGAAGCATGGCTATAAATTAAATTTAGCCACACAGCTCACAGACTGAAAGACTACGTTATTGATGAGGAAGAGGAAGGAAGGGATGAGGAGGGACTTCCTGACTTTTGTTTTTCCACCCGTTTCGGCAAATTATATGTGTTGTTGAGAAAAAGCTGGAGCAATGGGAGAGCAGGGCAGTGACTGTCAGCGGTGCAGCTTTTTAACAATTTGCTGCCGTGCACTTGCAGCCCCAAGTCCTCCAGCATCTGCTCCCACGGCTTTGGGCTTTGAAGCTGGCCACAACATTTTCAAGCAACCTGGTCTGGTGGGAGGTGTCCCTGCCCGGGGCAGGGGGTGACACTGGGTAGGTTTTAAGGTCCCTTCCAACCCAAACCATTCTATGATTTTCCTTTTTTTTCTTTTTCTTTTTTTTTGCCCCATTTTTTTTGATGGGGCCCTGTTTCTGGAGCGATGGCAGCAAATGGTCACTTGGACCCTGTTGCGAGGAAGGGATTCCCCATCGGCCTCGCCGCCCTCCCTGCGGAGCTGCCGGCTCCACCGCACTCCCAGCACCACGTGCGGCCCGTCACCGCTGCGGCACCCACGGGGACAACGCTGCAGCTCTGCCCCCGCCGCTCCCCTCCCCAGCCCCTTCTCCCACCCCCGCACCGCTCTCAGAAATGCTGCAAGCGCCATGGGGTGATACCGGCCATGGGGCGATACCGGCTGAGGTCCCTTCTCATGGGGGAGACGAGACCAGGGGCTGTGCTGCTGGTCCGAAGTTGCTGAGCTAAGTTACGCTTTTCTTGCTCTGGATAACGTTGCCAATCTGCGTGAGTTGGAAATGAGAATCACATTTTAGTGGGAAGATGGATGCTTCCAAATGACATTTAAATCCATGATTATTGCCATGGTTTGGTCAGGGAACAGTTGTTATCGATGCCAGCTCTTCCCCTTTGTCACGGATTGTTGCGTTTGGGCAGGTCTCCAGCTGAAAGAGAAAAATTCCAGCCATGTGCTACGTGAATGAGGAAATAAATTAAGCACTATTCAGGGTTTCCCATCCCGATGGGTTATGCAGATGAAGGAACATGTTTCCCAAAAGCCTCTCTCTTGTCATGACCAAGCCCTGGTTCGGGGGAGGCTACTGCGGGCACAGGGTGAGTAGCCCGCGGGGTCAGCCTGTGGGCAGGCAGGGGGACGCTGGCGGCACGGTCCCTACTGCGGTGGGTGCTGGTGGCTCTGGCTGCACCATCTGACGGCCAGAGCTGGCTGCACTAGCGAGCCACGGAGAAGAAAAGATGTCTGGAAAAATCAGGGGTGCTATAGCTGTCAATAACGGGAGAGGGAACTTCCCAAACACTCTTCCCTGGGGGCTGGGGAGCTGGGCACCCTCGGGCACCCAGTTCTGCATTCTATAGCGGGCCATATAGATCCTTTTATTTTTTGCAGGAGAGATGTTTATTGGCATAAGTAGCCAATGGTCACCTGGATCATCATTACTGGTCTGATTTGTTACTTTGAAAAAGAACGAATAGTTATATTTAATCCAGTGAAAGTAAAAAGACTGTGATGATTACAGACTGAGAATAACAAACGTTTTTCTGAGCAGTGGGAGCACTATTGTCTGAATGCTTTGTTTAGACATGAGGAACATCTTGTTTTGTTTTGTTCTGTTTCATGCCGTTGGGAAAGCCTGTGATTTCTAGAGCAGGGTGTCCCTGTGTCCCGCGGTGGTGTCCCGCAGGGACGATGGCCCCCGTCTGCCGGCTGCCCGCAGCCCCATGCACTCCCTGTGCTGGGACCGGACCAAAACCCCCAACGCTGAGTGTCTCTGTGACTGCCAGCACTTACCTGTACTGTCTGGCAAAAGACCGGTGCCAGCTGCCTGTGCCCAGGATCTGCGTATTGTGCTTTTTCCACACTTTCCTCTGCCACTCCCTTCCCACAGTGACTTTGCGGTGGCACTTCCCACTGCGGTGCCAGCAGCGGTCCCGTGTAGCTGCCCCCGATGGGACTATCCCGGCTGGCAGCAGCGTGCCTGTCCCCCCTCCCTAAGCAGGGACAAAACCTCACCTGATCCACGCAGGAGAGCCGCCGGCCTGTGCCACGTGGCTGACACTGGTCTGCTCCGGGGCAGAGCCTGTGGCAGGGCATCTGCCTGCGCTCGCTCGTTATGTGTGCTTGCTAATGAGGGGCAGGGCTCTGCAGTTGTGTGTGACTGTGCGAAGATGATCCTTGCAGAATTCACGGGTCTTTGGTTGTAACCTGAACATGGCAAACGGGGAAAAAATGAGATCGGGTGGATTTAACGACGCATTTGATACTGCCCTTTTCAAGGCAGAAGGACGATGAGGCTGGGAGGGTTCGATGGCATTGAAGCAGCCTGGTGTTCCCAGACAAGACTGGCCCAATGGCTTTTCGGCTATGCGAACGGGTTTTCTTCCCTCCTGTCCAGCCCTGCCTTTATTGAAGACAAACTGGGGGAAGATCAGTGCTGGAACGAGCTGTGGGACCCCTCGTGTTTTGCGGAGATGGTGGCTGGGCTGGGAAGGGGCGGCTTTGCCAGCGTCCTACCTTCCTCTAGCAGCCAAAAAATTAATCTTTTCTGTGTCTGTTTTGAACTCATAACCTTGGCCTTGGCCCCGTAACCTCTGCTCACACCTGTGGGTTTACTGGCTTCAAAGGAACCCCACATACAGGTAAAACTTGGAAGAATGGATCAGGAATGACAAAATCTGAAGCCCTCATTCTGGTTTTAATTTGTCGTTCCTCAGGCAAAATTTCTGTGGACTTCATCGGGATTTTCTCTTAAAGGAGAAAGAGCCCCGTGTGATTTGCTCAGGGCTTGGGCTGGTGGGTGGAGGTAGCAGCAAATCATTGCAACCTGAAAGGCAGTTAGTGTTCGGGGACGCTCTCTGCTCACGCTGGGTGAGCCTCTGACTGGATCCTCCTGTGAGTGTTCCTCACGGAGGATCTCAGAAAACTTTCAGACGCACATTGGACGTCTCAGGGGACCCTCAGAGGACCTGAGCAACATACGCAAGTGGAGCGGGCAAAGCAGCTCCAAAGTCAGTGGGAATCAGCCCCCCTCCAGAGTGGGTGGAGGTTTTGCTGGCAGTTTGTGGTGACGTTCAGGAGAGGTCCCCCGGGGTCTCGGTGGGCAGCGGTGGGCCCGATGGTGGGCGATCAGGCTGCCTGTGGGCGCGGGTGCGGGTTCAGAGCTGTCGGTAACCCCGGGGCGCTCTCTGTTCCTCTTGCAGGTGAGCCCTCCCGGTGGTCCTCGTCCCACTGCGACTGCTGCTGCAAGAACGGCAAAGGCGACAAGGAGGGGGAGAGCGGCACGTCGTGCAACGAGCTGTCCACGTCCAGCTGCGACAGCCAGTCGGAGGCCAGCTCCCCCCAGGAGACCGTCATCTGCGGCCCCGTCACCCGCCAGCCCAACATACAGACTCTGGACCGGCCGGCCAAGAAGGGGCCGGTGCAGCTGCTGCAGCAGTCCGAGATCCGGAGGAAGAGCGACCTGCTCCGGACTCTCACCTCTGGCTCCCGGGAGTCCAACTCCAGCAAGAAAAAAGCAGTGAAGGAGAAGCTCTCCATCGAGGAGGAGCTAGAAAAATGTATCCAGGATTTCCTCAAAATCAAGATCCCAGACAGGTTTCCAGAAAGGAAACATCCCTGGCAATCCGAACTGCTGCGGAAGTACCACCTATAGGCACAGGGTGGGGAAAGCACACGACCTTATTAGCATTAGGGCAAGATTCTAAGTGATACAAAAATAATTCCCAATAATAATTATTTGTTAGGTCACAAAAAAAAAAAAAAAAAGCATCTCTATAGTACTGCCTAATTTGCCTATTTCACCTTAACATTTATAGTCATAGGGTAACGATATTTTTCCAGTCGTGGAAGCACAATGACAAACGCTTTTCTTTGTAAACTCTCAGTCTCACACAAGCTGAATGAATACCTTAAGGGCACAACCAAGCCGACAGCAGGAGATGCCCGCGTGTGGCTGCCGCGGGCGCCGGGGGGGGGATACGGCCCGCGGGCAGGCAGCGGCAGGGGGCTGTGGGTGCATGCCGTCTGCGTTCTCCGTGTCGTGTGTTTGGTTGGAGGGATGTACCCAGCTCAAAGAAACAAGCTATGCCATGACAACTTACCTTAAGCATGTGTATGTATATATATGTGCATATATATATATGTGTGTGTATATATATCTCTGTGTATATATATATGTATATATATATCAATATATATTGCTTAAAGATTTTCTGGCTCTCTCCTTATAACTGCACTTTCTCAGAAAAGAGCATTTTTTAGCAGTCTGCGGATGTTCCGTTTCTTCTTCAGGTCTTTGAGGGCTGCACAGCAGAAAACCCAGCTCGCTGTCTCTCTCCTGCTCCCTCTCCCTCTCCTTCCCCCCCACCCCGTCTCCGAGACACTGTAAATGCATTTCAGTGGAGAGCAGGGAGCGGTGTGTGGGTCTTTGTTGCCGTCAGCAAAATATCCCATTTGTTTTTTGATGATCTTGTTCCCCCTGCGTCCTCCCCGTGCCTCTTGTCGTGTTCCTTGAGGCTTTCCACTGCCAGTGGGTTAAACGCGTGATGATCCCAGTTGGAAAGCTGTAGGAATTCTGCCGGGGCCGAGTGTGGTGGTTGTGGTGTTGAGTGGCGGTGCTGGTGAGGATGGCAGGTTCCTGCAGGCTCAAGGAGGAGATTATATGTATACATACACACACACACACACATATATACATATATAAAAACGATATGGGAAATGATAGTGTTGGTAACACAAAGCACTTTGATCCTGACTTCTTTAGCATCCTGCAGGTTCCAGGGCTTCTTTTCCCCCCTTCAATTTCAGAGACTGCTATGAGAGGTGGCGTCAGGCATGCACAGATTATTTCTGTTGATCTTCACGCGGTTTCAGCAGGGCGGTGTCTCCGTGCTTGCAGGGCTCCGTTGCGCCCACACAGCTGGCTCTGGCATTTCTGTTCTGCCAGAAGAACACAAGGTCTGCAGGAGCACACAGGCAGGCGTTCGTACCCATCGCTCTGCTGCAGACATTATGCAGGCGTTTATTGATGAGGATGCAAATTTTACCAGCAAAAAAGGAAGCAATACCTGTCCAGAGTGATCCATAAGCACGAGCTGGCTGTAGGGAGGGGGAAACACCCTCCCAGCAATACATCTCCCAGTCTTTGGAGAACAGGGCTTGGATGTGGCAGCTTGGCATCACCTCTGCTGAGGTTTTACACGTGAGTCAGGGTGCTATGTGGAGTGAGGACAGTGAAACAGATGGTCTGATCTGGGAAATGCTGGGCTCGGTGAGAAAACTCAGCACTTCTTGGGATCAGGCTCTAGAACCAATTCAGGTTTGAAGACGTTCTCTCACACTCGAGTTCAGGCGTGGTGGTTGTGCAGCCCTCCCCTTACCTGCTCAAAAGGCACATTTTCACATGGAAAACAATGTTTTGCACAAGATCCACAGATTTGGCTACTCTTAGTTATTTGTTGGGTAATTTAGAAAATTTTTCTTTTCCTACTCACCATTTCCTGCATCTTTCCCCCCGACTCTGGCACCAAGCAAACAAAACTGGGGAACGGATAGGGCTCTCCCTGGGGATTCCTAGCTGAGTACGCACTTCGGGATGGGTCACCCCTTTTCCTTGGCGGAAAACTGCAGCTAAAACCTTGTCCTTTCCACCACTCCAGATCATTCCCTATCCCTTTTTAATATCAAAAATATTTGGGCTATAAAGTGTGTGACAGAGCGGAGGAAGAGGCACTGGGTGTGTGTGTGTGTGTGTGTGTTCCCAGACTGACGTTCAGGATTGCACGATGATTAATAACTGTAGAAAAATTAGACCAAATGAAATGCGCCCGAATGGGCTTGATTTATGTGGCCTTCATGTCTTCAGTTTTAGATGAAATGGTTATTACTCTCCAGTGCTACAGAAATAAAGGTTTTAAACTTCGGTAATCACAGGCAGGCCAAATCTGCCAGGAAACACAACTCTTGTGCTGTTTGGGGGGGAGTGGGAGGGGGGCAGGCGCCCAGCGTGTGGGTGCACACCCGTGTGTCTGTGTGTCCGGATGCACCTTCTGCTGCCTTCCTGCAGGGACTCGGTTCTGATCTAACTACGTGTTGCAGTCGTTTTACAGGGTGGTTTGGTGTACGAGGGAGCTGCGGGCTGTGTTTCGGGGCTTTTTGCTGTTCAGACTGAAGGGCTGGAGGTGGAGTGGCCTCTGCTGTAGAGGGGCCCTGGCAGTGGTGGGGAGCCGTCCAGCCCTCCCCGATGGGGGGTAGCCGAAATGCTGGATGCTGCGCAGCATAGAATCGTGGAATCATAGAGTGGTTTGGGTTGGAAGGGACTTTAAAGATCATCTAGTTCCAATCTCCCTGCCCTGGGCAGGGACACCTCCCACCAGACCAGGTTGCTCCAAGCCCCGTCCAACCTGGCCTTGAACACCTCCAGGGGTGAGAAGGGGACCTCTATGCATCCATTACTGCTGCTCAGAGGTCCCCTTCTCTCCCCTCCTTGCCTCACTGCTTTTCTCTGGACCGCCGATACCCCATGGCAAGAACCCCACCCCACCAAAGAGCCACACTTTGGGCACCTTCTTCTGCCGCCGTCAGGTGGCCAAAGGGCCACCACTGGGCACAAGACCCTGGAGCTAGCTGTGCCACTGGGGCTGGGGGTGGGCAGAGGATGGGGACACCAAGCAATGGTGTGGAGAAATCGTGGCCAGGTAGAGACAGGCACCAGGGAAATTAAAAACGCTGCTCCGCCATGGCCCTGCAGTTCCCATGTGGGCAGCAGCGCGTTAGGAAAGAGCAACCAAACCTTCTCCTGCTGGTGGTGTCCTCCCCCGACGGGCATGGACATGGGGGTTTTTCTTAGCACAGGAGGGTGATGTATTAACTCTGGAAGATCTCTTCCCAAAAATAGTGTCATGTACATAAAAAATACTGTCATGCACACATGCATAGACATATAGACATATATCCAAGTACATATACACATATATAGCTAGCTAGATACATACATGCACCTTGGGATGAAAGGCATAGACTTATGCCTTTTTGGCGAGGTTGTTCTCCTCCGTCTGCGGGATGCGGCACCACTCACTGTTAGAAGGTGCAGGAGAAGTTCCTGCAATAGGCGGGTGCCAAAGTGGTACCTCGACCCGAGCCCTCAGCTCGGCAGAAGCAGGGGATGCGGTCTGTGCTCGGTGCATCAGGCACCTTCCTCCTGCCAGGCTCCCCCCAGGGCTGTGCGGGGTGGGGGCTGCAGCCCCCGCGGCTCCCCACTGGAATGGGGCGAGGAGGGAGATGGATGCAATGCAGTGGGGGAAAATGAAATCAAAATAACAGAGTTGTCTAAAAGGTACCTGGGTTTTGAGTGCTAAAAATATTCATCTGAATTCTGCTTTGTTTCAGTGAAAGAAGCCGTGTCTATCCCTAGGACGTTTTTGGTCACTTAATCAGTAGCGAGACAAAATGAAACTCAGTTAACAGAGTACCTTATTCTTTCTAAAGTGTCTGGGGAGCAAACTGGGCTTTGAGCTACTTCCCACTATTTCCACAAATACCGAATATAAGTTCTGCTGGAACTAATTTGAAAACTTACATTGACTTCAGTGGGGCTGAGACTCTACCAACACACCTTTTCTCAAGAAAAATGGGCACTTGTGTCAGTGAGGAGGGAGAAAACCGTCAAACTGTAATAAAACTCACATCCATTTACATTGCTCGCAGTGTTCATCGCTTGTGTGCGTGGCGAACAGGTCTGGCCGTTCGGTGACGGTCTTGCATAGCCAGGCTCTGATTATCATGGGCTGTTCCGTCGTCTTGCTTAAGCTTTGCGTAGGCCACCGGGCTGGGGGAGCGTGTAGGCATCCACACCCCTGCACAAGGGCACGGCGGGATGAGTGCCCCACAGGTGGGTGACACAGCTGTCCCCATGGCCACGTGGTGCCACGGGCACTGTCCTGGCCATGAGCGCTGCTGGCGCCTGGGCTTGGCTCATCTGGGCTCATCTCCCATGATGGCCACGCACGTCCCCGCTGCCCTGGGCCCGTGCCTGCAGACGCCTTTCCCAGTCAGAAACACCAGTTTTTCCAAGGGCTTTGTTACCCGCCCAAACCCTCCAGACGGACGCCTGAGCAGGACACAGCATCGGGGTGGGGGGCAAAGGGAGAACACATGGGTTTACACAGACCCATGGGAACCAAATTTTATTTTTCCCCTAAATCATCTGTGTATACTGTATAGAGGCATCACAGCACTCTGGAGAACATGTTTTGGGGTTTTAATTCTACTTTTCTGAGTCCATGTATTAATTTTATTTGCAAAGCTGTGGGCTGAAGGAGAATCATAGAATGTGTTGGGTTGGAAGGGACCTTTAAAGGTCATCTAGTCCAACCCTCCTGCAGTAAGCAGGGACAAGAAAAACGACAAAACAAGGTTGATTTTCATTGACAATGACCACAACGTAACCACGACCTTCAGCCATATCTCACACCACTCTCCTGGCCCGATAAAGGCTGGAGGAAACTTTCCAACTTCTTACCCTGCCCTGAAGCCCTTTCCACCACTGCAAGTCTGCACGTGGACTTGACTTCCAGAGTACTTTATGCATACGGCCCCATGTATATCATGGTACAAAATAATTGTCCAGTCTTATGGATAGTTTATGCCCCAACGGGGTTTTGTAGATTAATAGTAAAAGAACAAAAAAAGCACTTTTAAATTATTTATATTATAAAAAGACATTCTTTATTTTTCTTGGCATCGATATCACTTAGCTTAAAAAAAAAAAAAAAATCAGTTTATAAGTATGATATTACAGATTTTAAACTAGAGCAATGATAAAGCAAACACGAAAAAGCAGAATTCAGAATTTAACAGACAAAACTTACCAACATGAGGCAGAAGGTTGGCAGGGCCCAGCTGGTTGAATGGGAGTTGTTGGACTTCAGTGGGGGGTGTGCGATCCCCGACGTCCCTGCGCGTCCCCTTGCACCGTACCACCCAGCCGGGTGCTGGGCTGGGGGTGGGGAATGGCCCCTTCCCCTGTTGGCAGGACGCGGCCCGCGCCGGCGTTTCGGTTGATGGAGACGCAGCCGCGGTGGAGGAGCCAGTGCTGCGAGCGCGGTGTTTTCCCAGCCAACACAGGATTTAGAGGGGGGGTCTGGTGATGTCGTGCTCTACTCGGGGCCTTGCTCATGGTACATTTTCGGACCTCATAACAAGCACTTAATGACTTCGCTGAGGCTGAGTCAGGCTGTTGCACATTGATGTAGATTAAGTGGCACCCACTGAATTACCTCTCTACTTTCCAACGTGGTTCACTTGTACATAAGTGTAATGTCAAATTGTTTACAGGTTATTTTGTGCGTAATTGTGGAAAAAAAAAAAAAAAAGAAAAAGTTTTAACTACAAATTTAAAGGAATCGATTTTACTGGAAGGTGTTTAAAAAAAAATGAATGTGCTTAATACAGTATAGACATCATTGATTATGGTCTCACATGAATGCATGTATCTCCGTGTTGTCAGTCCCCACCAGTGAGGTTATTGGCAATATTCTGCAGTCTGTGAATAGCAAATATGCATCAACTACTGTGACTCTGACAAATATAACTCGGTAACTGTTTCTACTGTGGTATGTAAAAAAAAAAAAAAAAAAAATCATGTAGCTTTTAGCCTGCTGTATTTCCCTGGTACAATTAACACTACGAAAGAAAGCGAGACACTTTGGAAAAAACCAAGCAAGTCACAGCTGTGACCTGTGTGGAGTCATTCGTGCCATGGCACCTGCCAGGTCGCTGTGGGCCAACTGCTAAAAAATGGCTATTTATAGAGGCTCGGAGGTGGTAAATGAAGGTTTTGCTATTGCCTTCTGCTCCAGCGTCACTGCTGGCGGAAGAGATGACCTTTTGTTTAGGATGATGATAAATGCAGGGAGCCACTCCATATTAATCGTTTCCGTGTGCGGGTTAGGTGTCATGCAATACGCTGGTGAAAAGTACAGCTATCGGTGTTGTGGCATTGGGGGGATGAAAACTGCAGCTAATTTGTGTCTTGCCTTTCAAATAAATCAGTGCATATACACTGTAAGAGCACAGACAAGAATAAATAAGTTGGTATCCTTCAACTGTCATATATATATATACACACACAGAAATCTATAGATAGATGCATACATGCTTTCTCTGCCACTGTGATTTAGCATCGGTTCATCTTAACCGCTTCCCTCCAGGCTGGGGATTATTCTCCTTTGAAGGTGGTGGGGTTGGGTTTTTCCTCATTTATGTCTGGGTTGGGCTGGCAATAACAGTTCAGTGGTCGCAGGGTGAGATTCTTCTGCCTCCCTGTCTTGAACAGAGATTTTCTGATGCCATGATTTGAAAGTACTGTCACCAGCAGCAATACTTCTGGACAAGCCATCATTGCATCAGGGGTTACCTGCTAGAGTATTGCCAAGAATACTTTGAAATACTTTTATCCTCTGTCATTTTAAAGATGCCTTGGTGAGGGATGCCTTCAGTACAGCCCGTGGCCGAGTTACCAATGGAGAGAAGGCAGAGTATGGCAGGAGGAGAAGGATACAGAGGGAAAGGCAGGATATCTCCTCTGGACACAGAGCTGTGGCCTTTCCTGGCGCTGGTCCCTGCCTCATCCATCCCAGGCAGGTCCCAGGGTCAGCAGATGGTGCCCAGCCACCAAAGCTTTAGGTTCCTCCAGTAGCTGCGGCAGCGAGAGAGCGAGAGAGAGCAGGGCTGCGGGGGCGGGAGGGGGCCGTTTGCAACCCTCCCCCCGGCAACACTGCTCTTGGAATGACAGACTCATCATTTGGGTTTATTGGCGTATCTCCTTCCCTTCGGCATGGCTGTCGGGGGACGACCAGGGCTCGGTGCCTCCCATCGCTCTGCCAGCCGCACACACACTGGCACCACATGAATCGGGAGGCATCGCTGCAGGCAGGCGGGGTCTGAAAGAGCCAGAGAACCAGGCAATTGCTCACTTGTGGGGCTGAGCATCCTGGGATGATTTTTTTTTTTTTTAATTATTATTTTTAATCTGTGGTACTTGGCTGCTCTTCAGAGGAAGCCCTTTCCAGTGGCCCCTCCCTGGGAGAAGGTGAAAGCCCGCATCTTTGCAGAGCTCCCCACATATGGTGCTTCACCAGAGCAGGGATTTGGATGTTGCAGTGTCTGCACAAGCATATGGAAGGCACAGCATTTCTGGGAGCTACGTCTCCTCAGACGGCTTGGCGCGATGCTCGCCACACGGCAGCCGCAGCGTGCTGCACCGCTCGCCCCGGCGCAGCCTGCAAACGGCCGGCGCAGGAAGGACCACTGGCCAGGGGATAACGCTGTTCCCATCCCCAGCAGGTGACTCTGCAGGAGACACCCGCCTTCTGCATCGGGTGGCAGCAGGCCAACGCCTGCAGAGCCTGCGGCGGGGGCCCTGCAGTCCCTGAACTGCCATCACAGCTCTGGGGTGAGCTTCTCCCACGTTAGTGACCCCTTGTCCGGAGCCAAGGGTGGGCAGAGAGGGCAGGGATGGAATGAGGAGCCGGTTCTGCGGCTGTTTAGAATCAACCCCGCCGGTCTGTAACCCCATTTCTGCCGGGCGGCACCGGGGGCCCGGGGCTCCCTGTGGGCTCCTCGGATGAGCAGCAGCATCGTCCCCTCTGGGGCTGGAGGGGCCAGGGCCAGCCCGGGCACTGCAGCCCAGAGGGGACCACGAACACCAGTTCACATGGCAGCGCGTCCTCTTCATGCAAATAGAACAGGTAGCGATGCTGCTGTTGCCACCTTTTTATCAGAAATGTCGCAGGTTACTTCTCTGCATAGGCTTTTTTATCCTAATGGTATGTATTTAAGTTATTGTAGGTGTTCGGTGCCGGTAACGTGAACCAGTAACTGCAAACAGCTGGACGCCAGACGTCTGTGGAGCTGTTGCACTTGTGTGTGGACGAGATCTTTGTGACTAATGGATTTTGACATTACTGACCAATTATTATTTTTTAAATGACAGTTTGGAATAAAGAAAAAAATTGAAGTTTTTCTTTCCTTTTTTTTTTTTAAATGTGAAACGACAAATATAATTTTGTCTAACCTGAAATGAAAGAAATGTTTCACTTCAAAAAAAAGAAATGAATAATGATTTATTATACTCATTTTTGCTCTTTTTTTGTTTGAATTAGGTCGGTTTTGAACAGAAAAGTAAGACCTTCTGAGAACAAAAGTTGAAATTCGTCATTTCTAGAATGGCAATGTGTGCATTTTTGCACATTTTGCCATGTCGCCCTTCCACGTGTATTTTTTTTTTCCATAAAGGCCTGTTTCCTAGACTCGCCGTGCATTCCTGAGTAATCTCATTCCCAGGGACCTGTTGACAACCTGTTCCCCATCCCAGCCACCCACTTCGGTGCCGCGGCAGTGACCCCGGGGGTGGCTGGGTGCAAGCCCCGGCGAGCGCAGCCGCTGCTCACAAACCTCAGCATCTGTTAATGAAAAGACAACCCCGCTTCTTCCAACACCTATTTGCCTTCGTAATACACTGTGGCTTTTTCAAAACAGCGCAATTTGCTGAAAATATTTTAAGCAGCTCTTCTTGTCGGCAGATGCTGATTTAAGCCCTGCTGTGGGTAGGGTGTGGGGGACACAGACACCTGGCAGAGGTGGCTCTCGGGCAGCAGCGCTTCCCCTCTGAGGCACCTGAGGATGAACATTCTCGTTTGTCCCAGGAAAAAAGTCCTTTAAGACCTCCTGAGCTTTTGGGAGGTGCAGTTAGATCTCCTAGGCTATTTCCATTGCCCGGGCAGACAAATAAAGACAAAATGAAAGAAATCAATTTAAGATCAAAGTTTGTTCTGTAAAAATGATTTGCTTTCCTTTGGTGGCTCAAGAGACCACAAGTGGAGCAGTAGCGCTGTGCCTGTTCTTGCGCTCCTTTCAACTTTATTTGATTATGATAATACCTCATTATGTCTTAGGCGATGTCGGGGGTAGTCCTTGAGAAGCCGAGCGCTCTGAACGTGCCTCGTTCCAGCGGTGTGGTGACCGCAGGTCTCGGGTACGAGGCGTGAGCCGACGGCGCTCAGCGCCAGCGCACACTGTGCTGCTCAGCCGAGTGCCAATTAGCAAGGTTCTGGCCAGCTCCTGCGTAATAAATCTGAAGAAAAGCTAAACTTTTACAGAATATATTATTGTCCTAATTCCCTTTCATGTGGAGAGAAAAAGAAACCCACCCAACGTTGTTCTTCTTTACTGACAGCTGAGGTGAAGACAAATTCCCGTAGTGGGGAGGATGCAGAGGATGCGGTTGGGGGTGTTGGTCAGGACTCAGCCCAGGCTCCCACCACCTCCCTGTGCCCCGGCTGGGCTCACTCTCCCCCCGCTCGGTCCTTCCCCTCGTGAAGGAGGAGACACGTCGGCAGCACCCGAGGGCGCTGGGGTGGCGGTGCCTGGTCTGCTCCCCGCAGGAGCCCCGCTCTGCAGCTTCCCACATGTTTTCTAGGGCGGGAGCTGAATTTTGCTATTCCTAGCACCTCTGAGTACTGCCTTGTCTTCTTTTAATGTCAGGGCAGGTGTGAAAGAGCAACAGACGTTCAGGTTAGAATACCTGTACGATAATTACTGAGGATTTAATTGCCTTCCCTGTGCAGCACTGTATGATGTGCATGGAAAGTAGGAGAGATTCCTTTTGCTACCAGGTGACATCAGAATATAATTTTAATCTGCCTTACAACTATATAATTAAAGGAGCTTAAATAGAGAAATATATATATAATATATATTATATATATATATATTTATTTTTCTCGCTGACTAGTTACAGTTGTTCTGGTCTGTGACCAGCACAAGCAGCACCAGCCCAGGCCTGGGCTTGCCCTGTGCCTGCAGGGGCTATTGCTGTACCCAGGTAAGTGCTGGTGGGAAGAATGGTCCAAACTCATCCCTTCTTCAAACCCTTGTCCAAGGAGAGGACACCTCTCCACTGACGTAACCCCCGCAAAGGACAAGCTGTCCCAGCACTCAGTACAGGGAGGAGAAGGTCTGGGGTGGGAAGGCTGCTTGTCGGTACCCGTGTCACCCTTCCCGCTCGCTCGTCTCACAGCGGTTCCCGCAAGACACGATGTTCAGGCAGGGTGAGGTGCGACCGTGCGAGTCATCCATGGGCTTCAGAGAAATGGGAATAAATTACTACTGTGCCCCCAAACCAGAGCAAATGAGCGGCTTGGTGGTATCCGGTGGAGAAGGAGGATCCCTCCCACTGTCAGGCAGGGCTCGGGTGGGACGGTGGCGCTGCAGACGCAGACCTGGGCACCCTCTAGCCCACAGCAGCCGCCTCTCCCCGCGGTGCCGAGGGCAGAGCACAGAGGAAACCTACTGCAGGGAACTGAGACAAGGAGACTGTCTCATGCGAGAGCAGAAAGCAGCAGGTACGTGCTTCTTGCTAGACTTTTTGCTCCCGTCGCCGCTGCGGAGCGCCCAGGAGCTGGCGCTGCCCGTCCCCCAGCTGGCAGCAACCACCCTCGGGCTCCTCTGCCGAAGTCTGTAGGGGACAACTCTGTAAATACAGCAGGTTAAAAACTGGCAAAGTAACAGCAGATCTGTATTTAATGCAGATGTTTCCCATGTTTTGTAGTATTGTTTTATTGATAAATAAAAATCAACCAAAGACAAAAAAGGCATTTGGCATCGTCTGTGTGACCTGGACCAAGCCACTCGCATGCACATGCCCATGGAGAGGGGACAGTCCCTGTCCCAGGAGGAGCTGCACGTCCCTCTGTCTCCCCCCAGCCTCACACCCTCCCTTTGGGGTGACCACAGGGGACCCTGTCCTCGGCTGTGGGTTACACCATGGTTAATCCTCATGGATTCCGCATGGAACCAGTGCTGGGCTAGTGAGCACTGGTGAGCACTTCATCAGAGAGTTTAGACTAAAATTTTGGGAGACAATCTTTTCAAAGCCATTTGTGGAACATATACTATTAAGCAGCTGAATTACCTGGCCAGACACAAGCCCGTGGAATACATAAGGCATTCTGCATCGAAGCCACGAAGACGCCTTGTGATCATCCCTGTGTGTCTTCCCTGGTCCCTCTTCCCCCCCCAGCACAGGGAGCTGCAGGGATGGAGGGTCTTTGTCCAGTGAGGGCTCTGGGATATTCCCATTTTACTCCTGACAGCACACATTGTCTCTGCCGTGATCAGTCTATACCCCACTCCTAGATCAAAAATACAATACAGAAGTTGAATTTCAAGACAAACCCGACTTTTTTTTTTCACGTAAGAAATAATAATAAAAGAGAATTAAAAAAATCAAAAATATAGATTAGAAATGTACATCTGAACAAAAGTATTTCCATATCTGAGGAGGCACAGGGATTGGGTTCAAGGGTGCTGATTACAAACCAAACCAGACTCTAGACATCAAAGCAACTTCACACTCATTTTTAAAGCAGCCATGAAAAATACTACATACTTCATCCACCCATTCCTTGTTTAATCACAACAGTACGAGAGGGTGAAACTCCATCATCTTACCAGAATTTTGACAAAGGAAAAATATACCTGGAATTTGCAATTTGGTCCCTCCAAATTAGGGGACGCAGGACCTAAGTGTGATTGCAAAGAAGTCCATTCTGAACGTGAGAGAGAACTCTGTATGTTAAAGAACAGCCCTCCTGCTGTCGCCTGGTCGCTGAGAGCAATATTTTTATTGCTGGCAGGAGAATGACAAAGCGGCAGCTCAGATGTTTGTGGAGGTGGGTGCGAAACCGGAGGGGAAATTCATCTGCCGTGAGCGGGAGGCTGGACCAGATGACCTCCGGAGGCATCTCCCAGCCTGGCTTGTTGTGTTGGAGGGGGGGAGCTTGGCAGAGGAAAGGCAAATTCGTTTAGGGAGATGCAAGGTGGAGGATTACAAAATGGGGAGCAAACCAGGATCAGAAATAATAAGTGGGAGATGAGAGCAGCCCTTCAGCTGGAGCAGCTGGAGGCTGGGCTATGGGAGAGCCGTGGAGAGCAGTGTAAGAGGAGAGGAGCTTCCCCTTGGCCCGAGGGGTGTCTCAGGGCCAAGACCTTTGTGAATGACACCAAAACTATTCATCTTTCTGCTGCGAATAGCTTGGCACAGATTTAACCCTGGAATCCGTGTATTATTTGCTCCATGTTGTCAAACGCTGAAGCCATGGTCTTCCAAAGGGAAGGACAAAACTCATTTAGCCGGGAACCAAGAGGGCAGTTTATCTGCGAGCTGATTGATACCCCACTTTTGTAAACTGCTCTCGAGAGGGCGACTCCAGGAGATCCTTCCAGTATTGCATCCGACACTCATTTTCTTCTCAGTGCTACACTCAGTGTAGAAACAATAATTCCCACACCCGTCTTCATTGGCAAATGATGTGTTTGGAGCCACCAGTGAGCTCAAAACAGCCCCGTATGCAGCCCAGCTGGGGGGCACCAGCCAAGCCTTCGAGCACATTGTGGCTGGAAGGCAAAGCCGCAACAAATTCAAAGTAAATGGGATTACCTTTTTTTTTTTTTAAAAAGTATTTTTTTTATCTGAAGGAAAGTACTGACAGAGGACACCTCATATCCTTTAACCCACACAGTTAACGAGCACCAATGCCTATATGAACTCTGTTATTTATTTCTTAAACACTACCTAGGATGGACACGGAATAGCAATGCATCCCTCTGAAACCCAGTTATCGCAGCGAACACCCTACTGGGCACACTGGGCACTGGGTGAGGATGTCACCACTCTCTCTGGAGCACCACAGCTTAATGTGGGTCACCTTTATCCTCCAAGGTGGACCCCTCCAAGAGCTCAGGGCCCCTCCGGCTTCAGGTGTGCTGTGCTGGGCACCCAGAGCAGGGGCCCCTTTGGTCCAAATGGCTTGCTTAAAGCCAAGTGGGGAGGGAGTCGGTAGCGGAGGCAGAGGTGGAAGCGCAGAGCACCTGAGACTTGCCGCGCTCTTTTCACCCTGGGCCCTCTCCTGCTGCCAGTGAGGGTGCAGGCCACCGTCAGCAGAAAGACCCTGGTAGCTCCATCTCAGCGTTATTCAGCTCAGGGCTTGCTCCAAACACTGTTTTTTTTCTTCTCCATCTGAAACATAAAAATTAAATTGCGAACCCTGCCCCGCGAACTCCCCACAGTGGTGGAGCATGGGCAGCCGAACTGCTAAGCGGTTGGTGGCGTTACCGTAAAAACCTGCTCCTACGCCCATTTAAACTAACGAGAAAAGGTCCACTGAACTTTGCAGGACGAGGAGCTGGGCACTCGTTGCCGGCTGTGAATGCGTCCTGCTCTGCCACAGGACTGCTGGTGCAACCCTGAGTCATGAAGCAGGACTGCGAGGACAAAAATATCACTAATGGCTGACAAATTATCCCAAAATGCTCAGGATTTTTAAAGCACAGCAAGCCAAACAAAACTTGAAGCAATTTAACTGTGTGTAAATTAGCTGCCTCCCAAAGAAAAGCTTGAGAAAAATGGTTTCATCAGAGACTCATTAAAAATCACTAAAAACATTAATTCTATAAACATCCTCTCTGTGGCACAAATTTTGCATCTTTCCAGATGTATTTTTATTATTATGCCCATTTTATGGGAGGGGAAAGTGAGGCGCAGCTATTAGGATTATTTTGCCCCAGAGATCACAGCAAACGGCAGCCAAGAGGTACTAAAACCATCTCATCTTAGCGAATTCCCAGTCAGGTGTGCCTGTGCTGCGCCGGGCTGCCAAATCTAAACCCCTTTATCAGATTTTATTTAGTCTTTACTGAAGCAAAACATCCCCCGATTTCGAGATTTAGTGCTGGCGGTACCGGGAAGCCACTACCTGTGATTCCTGTGCACGTCCATTTACCCATGAAATAGAGCTGGGGGAGCAGAAAGGACGTGGGAAGAAACTCTGCTTGGGATTTAACCCCTTGAACCACCTGGGAAGTGTTTACAGGGCTCTTCCAGCTTTAGACAGTGCTGGACTGTCAAAAATTATTTAGCACATTCTAGCATATGGGCTTGCCGAGCTGCGGAACATAGCGCGAGGGGCTATTTCTGCATTTGCCCTGTCGTCCCAGCCCTCCTCTGTAACCTCGAATCCCGGAGGTCCAAGCACCGGGTATCGAGGGTGTTGCGCTGATGAAACAGTGATCCAGGGAGGTCTGAGCCCTGCAGGGGAGAAGAGCTGTCACGGAGAGAGGTGTGGGCAGTTTCCCTGGCGGGGAGGAGAGGGATAGGGGCGGCAGGACCCTCCGTTCCCAGCTGGGCTCTGCCACCGCCCTGGCGCCGTCGGTGGGAGCGATGGAGAGGAGAGACAGGGGCCGACTCAACACCGCAGCCCCTCTGCGCCAAGCCGGGGTTATGGCAGCTCGTCCGACTCTAACAGCATCATTAACTTTGCTCCCCCCGCCCCTTATTCCCTCTTCATGAGTTGATATAAAGTGAAGATAAGCTCCGACAGCAGACGAGCGGTGACAGATAACGGGCTCCGAGTGTGCAATGGGCCGTAGGCGCTGGCGGTGGCAGCCACGGCCTTGGCTGTTCCTCCAAAGATAAATTCGCAGTTCCCATCTCTTTCGGTCAGTCCCAGGCAGTGACACCCACGCTCAAGCAGGCGCCCGCTGTGGCACAGCCCTGTCCCAGGGCATCCGACCCACTGCAGCCGCTCGCAGGCACCTATCGAACACCGAATTTCTGCTTTTTCTGTGATCTTGTCTATGTTACCTGAAGTTGTTATTAAGCTACTCTAATTATTTTTTAAACTCCAATAAAGATGTCTAATATGTGTAATTTTAACATAATGTATTGGGAATAGTATGGAGTTTAGTGATATTGCCAGTGCTGAAATAAATGGTGCTACTCATGTAGCTGTGGGCTTTTATTTTCACCATTAGCCTGAAAGAAGTGGTCTCGATCTATTTATAATTATTCATTAGGACTGTTACATCTGATCCCCTTCTTTCCTTTGCTATAAAATACTCTCTGTCTTATTGCGAACACTGTGAACAACCACAGAATTTTACTTACGTTGTGATCTTGATGGTGAAATAGGTGTAAAAAGCGCTCGGACAACCCGTGCTGCGTGGCTGGGACAACCACGTGCCGTCTGAGAGAGAAACATGATTTTTCCGCTTGCCACCGATCTCTCCCCAGCCTTCTGCATTAATGAATTAATCCAATCTAAACCCGTGAGAGCTGAAGAGAGCGTGGCCTGAAATAGCATGGCTTTAGGCAAACCGATAACAAATGCCGAGGATGCAGGTGAGGCTGCGGCTTTGTAATACTAAGAGTGCAAGCGTGATTGCCAGCACTTAATGCCATCCATCCGCCGGGCTGCTAAATTACATGCTTCGACTGTGACGTACAACCTGGGATGGGTGACAGTGAAGGTCAATGCCCACACAGGCAGTAATAGAAGGATTAAAAATATGTCTCTGCTCTAATAATCCCTCAATTAAGAGCAGCATTAGCCTGGATGTGTCCGCCCATCCCTTTAACCCAGAGGACCGGCCACAAGAGCAGCTGCTGGTTCCCAGTGCTGAGAGCCGTACGTGGTCCCGCGACTCGCGCACGTTTCGGCGAGTGGGGGACCGTCTCCGTGCCAACACGTACCAAGCACAGCAGCTTGGCCAAGCTGCCCCTGCTGGCTCAGCGCCGGGATGCTCTGGCTGAGGTGGAGGAGAGGAGTTGGCTGGGAGCAGCCCCCGACACCGGGAAACCTCCAGCTCGGGAGAACGGGAACCGAAATAAACTCACTCCCAAAACCAGGGACCTGCCTGCATCTCCGGAGTGCCGGCAGCCCTTGGGGGAGAGACGTGGTATCCTGCTGCCATTGCTTTGGGCAATGAAACCTCGCACAGCGGGTCCCACAACCCCTGCGTGGTTATCCTTGAGTTGCCACTGCTGTCCAGAGCTGCAGAAGAAAATCAAAACAAAAACCCCCCAAAAAACCCCAAGCCAAAAAACAACAGAAAAAAAAAAAAAGCAGAACCAAAAAAATGCCCCCCAAAAATCACCAAACTCAACAGCCCTCTCTTCTTTCATGGTAAAATTGTTGTTTAGTGGAAACCTGTCCCTGACTACAGCGGCAGCAAGCTGTAGCTGCCTAAAATGCCGAAGTCCGGACACCTTCAGCCACACTTTTCCCTCTGCCCCAACGTCTCCGCTTTCCCTGCAGCTGTGTATCCTCTTAGGATTGTTCTTCTCACCTGAATCACCCCCCACGGCACTACTGCTGCTTTTGTCACTACATTACAATTTGCTCTTTAAGCTGTCCACAAATCTAATATATTGATCTAGTTAGCTACAGAAACCATTCCAGTCTGCACCAACCTCTTTGTGCATTTTTGTAGCTCTTAGCCAACACAAAGGAAGATTTTTCCCTCATAACTTCATATATTTTTAATCACTCACATCTTCATGTCATGTCTAATACCTTCATTTACGTCTGGGGCAAGCTGCGCTGAACATAAAATGTTCTTCAACTCTTTACCGCTGCTGCTGCTGCTTGTTATGCCCTGCATTGCATTGCAGTATTAATACTTATCTCCAACTCACAAGCATGTTTATTTTTCCAGCACTATGGATAAGAAATAAATCCAGCTAACAACGCAGAGCTGAAAGCTGGCAGTTTAATTGCAGCTGTACAATATGCCTCCCTAGCAAGTAAAATACAAGCAAGAACATTTTCCTCTCCGTTCCCCCAGAGTACCAGGGAGTTGTTGCTGCGGTTGCATACCCCAGACTACAGAGGTCTGATGCGGAGAGGAGTGACAGATTTTCATCTGCTTAAGACTTTTAGCGATGCATTCAGCTGCATCCGTAGCATCCTCACCTCTCCTCCTGTGCTCCTTGGACTAAGCGTCCAGCCAAACACCCTGGAGAAGCAGCGCGTTGCTTGTACCTCCTAGCACCTTTCCCAAGAGCCTCGCGGGGTCCCTTCTCCGGCACTGAGGTGGGCAGGCAGAAGCCAGACCAGCTCCGGGTACCACCCCAGTGGCAACTGCAAACTGCACTTTAGGGTTCTGACTTCAACATACACAAGCTGATACTTCAGCATAACAAAAAAAACAACCAAACAAACAACTTTTTTTTTTTTCCCATCAGGATAGAGCCATCAGCCTTGAAGCCTCGCCTCTCACGATGGTATCTCCCCTTCCAGTGGCTCCCGTATATGTACGGTTAATCGAGCACTAAGTGTTCTATCAGGACCTGGATGCTGAACCCAGCTGCAACAAATGAAACTGAATTTGCTGCTTTGGGCGGTCTCTTTGTCAACTATTACAGCATTTTGTAACATCCACCATGGTGAAACACCAAGCTGTTATGGCTCATGGGGCAGCAAGTGACCTGTTTGCTCTGCAGCCGGAGCCACGGCCAGCCTCCCGCGCTTCCAGCCAGCGCTGGAAACAAGGGCATTGGAGGGGGGAAGCGGACAAACCCCTTTGTAATTTCTTCCAACCACTAATCTATGCCCTGAAACAGGAAAATGGATATTCCCTTTAGATCTACCTGATAGGAATATAAATGTTATTCTGCTTTTTATAAATGCCCTAGTACTGCATTTGAGTTCTTTCTAAAAGGACAAAACAGGTGAGTTCTGTTTTCCAGCCATCATTTCTCTGGGCAGACCAAATTTTCATCCTGCAGTTGTATTTTAGCACTGTCACAACTAATCATCTTCTCCAGGTTAAACCTGCAAAGGCATCCCAAATCATGTATTTAAATGATAGCAAAAAAAATCCCCTAACTCCTTAAAGTTAATGATCTTCATTTTCATTTTCCACATATTTCTCTCCTTGTAATAGCCATGTGCTAAATCTTCATGAGATTTTTATAGTTTCACTGAAGGAATATTTGCATAATTATTAGTGCATAATCTACTTTAATGGTCCCACTGATTTTACTATTATAGCTAAATGTATGTGGTGTCAAATATAAGCGTTTAAAGTTCTGGACAGTTCTTGGGCAAATATTTCGTCTGATGAAAAGAAAGTGTACCCATACCTGTGCTCACGTCAAAGAGCAGAATATGGAATCATGGAATGGTTTGGGTTGAAAGGGACCTTTAAAGGCCATCCAGTGCCACCCCCTGCCCTGGGCAGGGACACCTCCCACCACACCAGGTTGCTCCAAGCCCCGTCCAACCTGGCCTTGAACACCTCCAGGGATGGGGCAGCCACAGCTTCTCTGGGCAACCTGGGCCAGGGGCTCACTGCCCTCACAGCAAAGAATTTCTTCCTCAGATCTCATCTAAATCTCCCCTCTTGTAGTTTGAAGCCATCACCCCTTGTCCTATCACTACATGGCCTTGTAAAAAGTCCCTCCCCAGCTTTCCTGGAGATCCTGTGCCCAGGCAGGAACCCTCGTGCTTGGTTTGCTGGTGCTGAGAAAGTGCACCCAGCACAATGGGGTGCAGGGCTGGGGGGGCTCAGTGCTCACCCTGCCCTGATGGAGAAGCAAAAGGGAAACCATCGATTGTTGTTGGCCTTTACCGTGCTATACTGGGGGAAAAAACCACACAGAGACCCGCATCCCCTGGTGCCACCACAAAATGCAGGACCTCCCTGGGCGGCTGCTGCCCCAGCACATGGGCAGCCCCGAGAGGGGATCTGGGGCCCCAACGCAGCATCAGGACCCCCCAACCCCACCTGTGCCATGGGACCCACACATCTCCCGCAGCCCACACGACCTCAGCCCTTCCCTACCCGGAGAGCTCGTGGCAGCGGAGCTGCTGCTGTGATGGGCAGCGAGGGCGATGGCGATGAAGAGCCCTGGGCAAATACAAATTTGGAGAAAGGCAAATTCGGAGAAAGCCATCTGCCTTGCTACAGTGGGAGGCACCTCAGTGGGAATTACGCTGCGCTGGACACAATCCCCTCAGGTCCCTGCATCAGGCGTTGCTTAACGCTTGGCTTTGGGGATTTAGGGGCTGGAGCCAACCGCAAATTGTAGGCTCAGTGCTTTGAGTAGGTTTTGTGCCAGCTGAATCGGGTCTGGCCTCCTGCTCTCCCGTTTTGGAATCTTCCCCCATGGGATTGATGTGAAAATATATAAAAAGGATCTCCTAAAATAAGAGTGGTGAGCTGTGTGGATGCTGTGATGACAGCAGCTATATAGGGAGGCAGCACAGAATTTTTGAGGGAAAGCATCAAGCTTCTGCTATTTTCCAACCACAGAGAGAGTTCACACTCTCTCTATAAAATGTCATTTCTAGATTTTTTTTTAGGCTGTTCTAATAGATACTGATAAATGTTCTTCTCCTTAGGGCTTGTCAGGAATAGAGGTGATTGATACTATCTTCAGGAGTAGACAAAAACTTTCAGTACAGTATCTGCCAGTATGACAGATCACAAAAACAATGGTATAAAGCTAATTCGTATGAAACTTTTTAAAAAAATATTTAAAATTCCTACAACAGCAATTTAGGTTTAAGTCATACCTCCTCATGAAGGCCATAGTAAAGACCTTTTGACTTGTAAAATCTGGGAAATAACTAAGAAAAGCAAAGCATCTCAAAAAAACGTAGGCAACAGCGTGGTGTGACTACAATTTGGGGGTAAAACGCTTTTTCTGCATTGCTTTTGAAAGTGTACTTATTAAATTATTATTATTTCCTAAAAATGCTAACAAGTTGTAACAGAGATTGCCCAGGCCTGAGCCCAGAGGCTGGGAATGCCTCTTCTCTCCCAGATCCGAGCTCAAGCCTGAAACTAAGCTCTTAATGCCTTATTAACAGCAGAGAGTTTTGAGCGTAAAATGATCTGTTCTTTAAATGATATATTAAATTAACTTTCCTTATGTGTTTTCAGATGGAAGTTAAATATTTCCACATAGCTCTAGACAGCAAAAGACAATCAAGGGGGATTAGTTGAATGGTTTTTTCTCCATTAAATGAGAACTCCCGAGCCGAGAGGAGCTGGCGCCGCACAGCCCAGCCCAGATCCCCGCGCTGCGCCCGTTCTCACCGTGCTGCTCTTTCACGTAAAACTTCCCCTGAAATCCAGGAGCATTGCTTACCTGATGGGCACTTTTTCTTGGTAGAAGCCCTGCGAATAATGAGCATCCTTCTGATATATTACGTGCACCACTCTGGGGATTTCAGCTTTCTGAGACACTATACAATTTTCCAAATTTGTTCTTGCGTAACATCTGAAAAATAACATTAATTGTTATCCTTTCAGCTCTATGCAGGCAACAACAGTAGAAGTTTATGATTTTTTTTTTTTTTAAACAGAACCTGTCAGAAGAACGTGATTAAGTGTTGCTGTCATATCCCCAAATTGTGCATACTGTAACCCTCAAGTTTTTTCAGAAGTTTTGATGGTACCTTATTTCCATAATAGTGGATAAACAACCACGTAGTACAAGGCTATAATTTCATTGATTGTTCCTGGCAACTTCGTATACTGTGACAGCTTCTGCAGTTCGAGTGGTTTGTCACTTGGAGCTCAAGATGCAACTCCTCTGTCTGACACAGGCTCATATTTTACATACAATCCACTTACATGACACATCTCCAAAATAAACATATAAAGATCATATAGGAATCTGATGCTTCATTTTCCCTCATCTGCAGGGGGTCAATAAAGTGCCTCATCAAACATTTTGGGCGTCAAACAGTGCTCAGTGCACCCCAGGGGAGCAGGAGACTCCAGCGTTGCCTCCGCTCCCTTCCCACCTTGGCACCCAGCCGGGACTGGGGCATCTTCCTCGGGACCTCAAGGAATGTTTGAGGTGTGGAAAAGCAGAATAGCCCCTCCGACAGGGAGCCTGGCCTGCAGCTGGGGAACGTTGGCTGCCGTGCCCATCCTGAGCTGCCTCCACGGGCTCTGGCTCCCTGTGGGCCAACTGAAGGAGAACGGGACAGTGCGAGCTTTGCAATTTGTGAGTCTTCATGGAAACCACCACTACCATATGGGGGTGGAAAACTTAACCTTTTTGTCCCTTTGACAGACAGATGATCAGTGTCCTCCTTTGTAAATGATGCAGCTGTAAGAAATTAGTAAATAACTTCTGGATAAATAAATTTATTGGTGCAATTTGGTGTTACATGGCTAGACTGGTGTGTTTATAAAATATTTATAGAGTTTTCCTTTGCAGTGATGGAACGAGAACCAGCTAAACAATGCGTGGGTCTTCATTAGTGCTATTTCACATGCAGGTTTGTTTTCTGTCTCATCTTGTCCCTTCATTAAGTTGGCCCTTGTGATAAATCGGCCACGATCATTAATTAATAATTACCTTTTCTGTATAAAATCAGATTCCTCGAGTTAGTGCTACTGGTTATGAATTTAAGATTATGCATAAACCTGTATGCATTTCTCTGCTCCATATTTAAGTCATTCCACTATTCATCCAAAACCTCATCAGAACAGATAATAAACCACTTCATGAACAGATGTGCCACTTATTCATCTCGTTCTATAATGATAATGAAGAAAATTTAATCTGGAGTGTCTATGGAAGATGATCTAAAAGACAGATTGGTATGAATAATAAAGACGCTACATAAGAATTTAAAAACTGACATGAAAAGGCAATCATTAAGTACTCTACAACACTGCCTTTGATATAGTCCAATAGTGTATAAAAACAAGCACCTCTTGGGTGTTGGACTCCACAAGGAGCTGCTGTTTCTGCAGATGTAAATGCTCTAAATTGCTTTTACTTTAAAGAAGTATAAAAGATAATTTCTCTTACAGCTGGAAGCAACATCTGACATTGCAAAATGCTGAAAACATGTTGAAGAGAGATGGGAGATTTCAGATACATTCAAGGTGAGTGGGACAACATGCATAGCTGTATATTTATCCAAAAAATAAGAAAATGCAGAGACAAGTGGAAATTTGTGAGGCCAACTTGCTCTGAAGAGCCATTTACCTCTCATTAGCTAGGTATATATTTATCTGTTTCCTCATATATGCTGCTATTGATTCCTGTCAATAGAAAAAAAATCAGGAATGCAGAACAGGCAGGAGACACTTATTGTAGATGAATATTTGCAAAGCCTTTAATGGAGCTACATAGCTACATGATTTCTGTTAACAGTCAAAAAGATCATTTAAAATCCCCAAAGTGTCTTTGAAGAAAAAAAGCCACCGCATTCAATGATGTTGGTTAAATGTCCTAGATTGACAACTGTCATCTATTTATTCCCAAAGCAAGAAAAGCACAAACCGTGCAGCACGAGCTCTCCAAGTGACGTATTAGGGAAAGAAAAAAAAAAAAAAAAAAGACTCTACTTGAAGGAGGGGGCATGGAATAGGACATCATCACAATGGTCATAAAGTGTCGCTAACTCAGAAGTTTGTTCTGGCCACGCACTAAGCACATGCAGTTCATCATGAGCACGCCAACCAGACCAGTGGGAAAAATCAGCCTTTGGTTCTGCGGAAGAGAGATGAGGAGACCTCGGGCAGAGACGGGCAGGGGGACATGGGCGTTTATGGCTACGGGTACAGAGTCATGAGCAGAGCCGTGCAGGAAAAATGAGTCCTGGAGTGGGGCTCTTGTCTTCAGGGAAGTTAATGAAGCTTCAGAGAAGTTAATGAAACCATTTGTGACACCACCAATGCAGAAAACAATGTAAAGCATGTGGATATGCTCAAGACCCTTTGAACTCCAGGAGAATTCCCTGTGCGTTTGACCCCTGTCCAGACCAGAGCACTTGCCCTAAGGAGGACCAGGGTGTCAGGGGAGGGATCTTGCAGCATCAACCTCAGCAAACCGCATGGCCTGACCTGTCCACGTCTCTGCAGAGCGCCGGCAGACACCGGGGTGGATGGAGAAGGTGTTTCAGCTGCTTCTCCTTGCTGGACTGGGGGAGGAGAAGCAGCTGGTTTGCTCCCTCCTGCTCTGCCTCGCCAGGACCTGCTCGCGGCCACTACTTTGCCTCTCAACGAGAGCCAGACTTAGAGCTGAATCTTGTTAGTGCAAGAAAACAGAAAAGAAGCTTGGTGTGAATAGATATTAATCTCTGGAGAAGTCGCTACTGTGAATGACTTGCCTGAGCGTGCAGGACACTGTCCTTCCCCGAGGGCCCCACGTCTGCGCGTCCCCTGGTGCTGTGCCCCGACACGTCCTCAGCTGACAGAGCCAAAGTTATTCCCTCTAGAAAACGACCCTGAGGGGAAACAGCCCCATAACAGTAAATCTTCTTTTTAACAGTTTGTCAACAAAGAAGTACTGTTTTTAGCACCAAAAATATTGCCAGCCTCTTTCAGCATCTGTCACAACAGCAGCAGCTGACACCGCCACAAATTCTGGGTTAAGGAGTCAAGAAATAAAAGAGGATTTGAGAAGGCAATGTGGAAACTGAGTTTCTCTTTTATGTCAGGTCCTTGAATCTGAACCAGCAGGAGCAGGTGAGGGGAAGGATCCAGCACCGTGCACATGGGTCTGAGTTCCCTGTGGAGTTGGGCTCCATGGCTGCAGTAACTGGGGTTTGCTAAGGCAGAGTTCCTTCACCCTTTGTTGCTTCCTTGCCAAATTTGGGGCCAAATCCTGGATTGCAAGCTTTCTTTCAGTTTTCCTATTGATTTTGATGGAACTAGGGTTTGCTTTAGTTGACTGAGCTCTTATCTTAGCAGACACATGTCCGAGTCAGGGTGTCCCCCTTGCTCTAGCTGTTTACCAGAACAGGACACACAGCCAGATCCGTGTGGGCTCAGACTTAGCATGTAGGAGCTCAAATAAATCGACAGAGTTTAGCTATCAAATTCTATACATATTTGCTGGATACTGTCTGTACCTGTGCCTGCCTCTTGGCCAGGAGAAGACATTGGGGTTCCTGGTCTGCCTCCTGCAGTCCCAGGTCAGTTGTGGCAGAGGTCACCTTTCAACAACGGTTGTCAGGGATCACAGTTTGGGGTTGAGGTGGCTTTAAATCCAAGAGAGAGGCAAGTAAGAGAGCCATTACCTGGGACTACTTGATGCTTCTTGTCCCTGACCCACATGAAGCCTGTTGCCCCCAGCCAGCAACATCAAACTCAGCTTTGCTGGAGATGTGGAGAGCCACCAACGTTTTTTAGTTTCCTTGGTGATCACTGTCAGATCTGAAACACCAAAATGAAACGAAGATTGCAATGTATCAGAATTAGTTATCTACATTCATATTAATTATATGCCTTCTCTAACACCTAGCCTTTCATGGAGCAGATTTTCATACTTTTTGCTAGATCTCTGCTTCTCAAGGACTAGCGTGAATTAGTCAAAAGGATAAGTATTTAATCTTCTAGTGACAGAGCAGACATTTTAATAGTGAGATTGTTTTATTCTTAGGATAACTTCAGTGAAGGATATACATCTTCCCAAGGACGAATAATTACTTGAACAGCCTGCAGCAATTTGTCAATGAGAATGACCCTGAGACCAGTTAAAGTTCATAAGGTGCAACATGAGTCACCATTAGAAAATAACAGAACTATTTCTCTCAGTGACACAAGGTGAAAATTCAATAGCAAATTGCCATGAAAAACCATGACCCAATCTCAATCAGAGATGAGCAAATGAATGATTACAGTTGTTGCTCGTTTAGGAAGCAAATGTGAGACTGTATTTTGGGTGCTTGAGAGGAAATTTGGTATCTTTGGTAACATAGATATAAAGGAAGAAGATCCAAATGATTGTCATTTATTACTGTAGCCATGGAACTTGGAAAGGCAATGAATAATCCTAGAAAGCATTTTAAGGACTCCACTTTTAAAGAGCTGGTGGCTCAAAAGCAAACGGTCTCATGGTCCAGCAGCCATCAGAGCATACCATTGCACAGTGCGTAATGCCAGAGAAGCTATAGGAAGTGCACATGAATGCGCGGGATCACACTAGATCTGTTCACCCGCCTGACGTACACTCCGTGCTGCCAAACTTCGACATTGACTTGTGATGTGGCCCAGGTGAGGACTCTCTCTCCTGACACAAGTAGGCATGGTCTTGGCAGGACACCCCACTGCTCCATCCCACAGCCTTCCTGCCTGGAGACTGATCTACAGCTCCTGCTCTCCTCCACCTCTATGTGTCACCAATGGGAGATGGCAGGGATGGACAAGTGTGAAGCAAGTGACCCCTCAGGTCTTTTTTCCAGCTCCATGCTGGCAGCAACACAGTCCCTGATATTTTGGTGCTGGGCATGGGGATCTGCTGCGGCATGGCTCGCTCCCTTCCCAAAGAGCTGGGCAGGGTCTTGCCCAGTTTTCCAGCAGCTCATCCCTTGTGCGGAAGGAGCACCTGGGAAGCAGGAGAGACATGGAGGGGTGAGTGCAAAGTGCAGCCACATTTTACAGAACTGCACTGTAAAATCTTTCAGTGCTGTGACAGAGCAAGCAAATATGGCCACTGATCAAATATGTACTCTGATGGATTACACACAATCTTAAATATTATAGGAGAATGTATTTCATCTAGACAGGAAACTTTAAGCAGGACACAACAGACATTTTTCTTACAATATTAACAATTTACCATCTGAACTTTATCTTCTCCTTGGATAATAACCGCTAGACACTGGGTAAAGGAACAATTGATTTAAGATCTCAATCAAAAGAAGGCATTCCTCTTATCTGTATAGCCAAGCAATGAAGTAACAGTCATCTGGGGTTATTGTACATTTGTCAGTCCATTAAAAGCATAGACTCACGATCTATATATGGAATGTAAGACATTTGCGGAAATGACTCCTGCAAAAATCTTCATGGTTAAGAGCTTGCAATCTCTGCCTTTCCCTTGATTTCCACAACGTTTACTAAAAAGGGCAAGGGAAAAAAAGATAAGTTTTATAGTTCCTACACTCAAACTTCACTCCTTCCACATGCTTTTGCTTGATAATTTAATTGTTGCTCTGTCAAGGAGCGATACGGCACAGGAGGTACTCTTCCTCCTGTCCCTCTGCGGTTAGTCGGGATATCCTCACCCACTTCAGTGTAAATGCAGGGAACTTCTTCCATGGGTTTGGAAATAAGACCACAGCACCTTAGTACTAATTTGAGTTGTGTTATTTTGTGTTCTAAAGTATTTGCCACTGTGAATTTATCAGTGACCAATTCCTGACAAAGAATGGTAGTCCAGCATGCTGGGCAATCCACTTGCAAACAAATTGGAGGAGTGTCTGATGTGGCTCTTTTCAATCCTATTCAGCTGCTGGACACGGAGGAGGAATTTATCACAACGTTACAAATGAGAAAAACACGTCAAGCTTATATGGCATGCCCGACCCTGAGTGTGAATGCAGTGTGAAATGCACAAACTAATGATGAATGACTGATTTCAAACAAGACCAATTTGGTAATGATTTTTTCTCCACATTCTGCCATCTCTCATAGACCATATACTGATGTGAGGCAGAGATGTCAAATTCAAACTATTCTGAGTCGTAAATCACAGTATGCTCATTGACAAAATGAAGTAGCCAAATCTGTTTTTCTTCTTAAACTTATTTCTAGGAATTATTTTAAGACACGTCTTACAATCTGTGCACCCTCAACTGATCTTATCTAGGATTTCCAAAGCAAGACCCTTGCTATCCAAGATTTGCTCTACTGTCAATGGATGAGCGCTGTTATCAATCAAATCTGCATTATTACTGATCTAGGCCAGCAGTTATCAGAGCAAACATTGGTTCCAGATGTTTTAGCATAGCAATACATATGCCATATTAAATACAGTAAGTCCTGCTAAAACACTATCTTCTTCAAAAGCTATCTTGAGTGGAAAAATAGCCGTGCTTAGTAGGCAAATGTATTGGTGTACCAACAATTTCAGTGAATGTTAAGGATTTCTCTAAATAATGTAAGAATGACATAAAAACAGAAATAACCATTAAAAGAAAGATCACGGTGTGCTTCAGTCTGCACAGAGCTTACCAGCAAGATACCCTGCGCACGTGTTGGACTGCAGAGCTACAGCCGCCGTGCTAAAATGGATGAAACCATGCCCACAGCCTTCGTTACGTTAGGTTTAACTTCCACCAAGCTTGTGCTGCCACTAAACAGCCCTAAAGGCAGATGCCCACCATACACACACACAGCTCCTTACCTCCCCCGGCACGTGGAGGTTCTGCTGTCCCATCACCCCATGGATGCTGCTGTCTCCCGACTGGGGAAGGGTATATCCACCCCGGGGCCCTCTCTCTCCTCTGCTTAGTCTCCATGCTACTGGACAAGGGGCCCCACCGAGGTCTTAATCTTCTTCCCCAGATGCCACTCAAGGAGAAATGATGGCGATGGGCAGAGATGCCACCAACACCATCCCATCGCACAGGCCTCGACGTGCAATGCGCTCGCCCAAACAGCACCAAACTTTCAGCAGGTCTCCTGCATGGCGCAGAGTGAGGTGGCTGAGGAATCTGGTGCAAGTCGTGTTTATTTTTAACATGACTGTTCTGCAAAGATAATTGTGTCAAGCTGAATGCGTGGCGCACTGGTTACATTTCTATTCCAGTTACCATGGTTGCTAATACTTAAAAAACTGCCTGAGAAAGGAAGAGAATTGTTCTCCCCATGCTGGGAAATGTCTCCCTGGCTCGTTCCTGCCCACATATAGTGCAGCGATGCTGCTGGTCTCGCTTCAGATGCGCAAGCTTGGGGAGATCTGCCTAGCCAGGTCTGGCAGATGGAGCTCGGTTTCTCATGGTTTATCACTGCAGTGGCAGAACAAATCTGCTCACCTCTACTTTGGTTTTATGTAGGGAGAAATCTCTCTTACGATAGCCGCCAGTAGGCATCCGTGGGAGCAAAGAGAAGTGCACTTGCAGCCCAAAGACTGTTCTGGTGTATTTGATCTGAGCCAGTACCAGCGTGCAATACCAGGTGGACGAGAACAAGGCAAAAGCCTGGAAGAGCAAACCAAGTGCAGACTCAATCCATGCCCCATTAAGCCCGATGCACTTCTATGATAAGCAGATAACTCTCCAAGATTTAAAAAAAAAAAAAAAAAAAAGAAAAAGTGGACAGAGAACAGGCATTTCTATCTCTGGATTATGATATGATATTAACTATGATGGATTTGAGCATAATAAAGTGAGCTGTTTAATAGCGTGAGCCTTTGTCTTAGTCCTGTTGCTAAGCAGGGTTATCTTGGCAGCAGCATCTCCCTTCCCAGCTGTGGACTCAGCCGTGCCTACAGCCGTAGGACGTACCATCGGCTCCCCCAGCCCTGTGCCAGGACCCCCACCCGTTGTCACGGTGGGTCTCATCTCCCCAGGGCTATGGTCTGTGCGTGGAATGGACCTGGTTCACAGCAGTCACAGCAGGCACCACCGACAGCATATATGAGATCCCTCTGACTGCCAATCCCCTTCAGTATTCTCCATAGCTCAGAGCAATAAAAAAATATTGAATCAATACGAATTTGAAAAGTTTTTTTGACTCCAGTTCTGTTGCAAATCCTCCAGCAGGTTGATTTCCCTCTGGCTCTCTGCTTCCCCACATCCACGTGAGGATTCCCTACCTACAAAGAACTAAAACAAAATGTCGCACAAAAAAATACCCAAACTCGGCGGAGTTTAAATTCACAATGAATTATGCATTATCAATCAGACAAAACAATTAGCTGAATCACTAACTCTCTAAAATGGTTTCAGAATCAAAGGGACCTTGGTTCAATTTAACTGCATTTAGGAGACTCAAAATAGGGTTTAATCCCAGTTTAGTTAAATTCATGCCTATGTTCACTTGCATTCACTTCTCTGAGCATTTCCATGAAGATGTTTCCCTTTGTCCAAATGGCACCTTGCCCAGGAAGTATAACTGGTGAGATCTCACCATCGACTCCAGTTTCTCCTTTCTATGAGTTTGAGTGAAGTCCTTAAGCAGAAGGTGCCGGGGAAGCCTCACTCCTCCTGGCTGGTGGGGGGTTGCTGCCCGGGTCAGCACATGAAGATGCCCGGCCGGGAAGAGGAGGAGCCGGGTGGCCTTATCCCACCAGGGACCTGCACCGCTGTGGGACGGGGCTGCCATGGGACAGGGCTGCGGGCAGGTTCTGCAGCACATCAGCCAGAGCAGCCTCCCAGCAGCTCCCACTGCGGCACCAGGAGGTGACAGGAATGAACCAGGGACCAGGAACTGAGGAAGTCACCAGCACAAATAAATGTTTGTTGCCCATTTGATCATCTGGCAAAACACTCCATGTTCCTCCATGGCAATTGTTAATTCTTTTGCTAACATTTCAAAGAAAATTGTTATATCCAGGAAAAAAAATCTTTCTACTGAAATAGATTTTTCCTGTTTTCATAAAAAGCATTTTGATCAGCTCTTCCTAGGCACCTTGGCATGCCATTCCCTGCTGTCATTCTTAGACCTAATTATTTAAATGCCTAAGCAACCATTTGGAAACCACTGCTCTGCAAGCACTGTTATTTTTCCTCTATTTTCTGGTACACGGCTGACCAGAAGGCGTCATTGCATGTGGTAAGCTGCAACCACACCTGTGTTTAGATATTTGAATCCTACTGTCACAAAATAACAAATTGGAAGAGGTCTCAAAATATATCCAAGGCAAGACACTGTCATACATCTGTGCTACTCTTTGAGCCTCTGCAGTGAATGCTTCTTAGTATTCCTGTCCATCCGTCCCCAAGCTTCACATTCTTATTCTGTGGGTTTTTTACTGAAACCGTTAAAGAAAAGATAATACAAGTTTACATTCCATAGTGTCACCTGGTGCTCCAGGACAGCAGTTCACCTCCGATCAGACCCCGTAGTTCTGCAGCACATCGTTCCATACACAGCAGGTTTGGCTGGGAAGTATTTTGTCCCTGCACTCTCAAGAGGTCAGTTGAGACTTCACAGTGGTTCCTTCTGGCTTATGAGTCTGCCAACAGGAAAAAAAAGCAATGAGAATACTCGGGTCATTGACATTTCAGTGAAAAAGAGTTGTGAGATTAAGACTCACCTGGCTGTACTCTTTCCTACTAAATGGGTATCTGGTTTATTGCAACCTATTCATAGAGCTATCCATCATTCCTCACAAAATTTGGTATGAATTCATGTGAGAAGTCATTACAATATTCACCTTTCATTATTCTCCTGTCCTTATGCCCATTCAACCCAGATGCAGAAATAATGACGCCAGCACCAACGAACGAGCAACATCGCAGGACGAGGTGGCCACGGCCAGGGGACACGTGCCAGTGGGTCTGGGGGAAGGCGAGGACACGAGGCAACATCTCATGTGTACACATGATCCGCTCTGTCTCAATTACACAGTTCGCAGGCAGCTAATAGTCCAGTAATGACACACTGAGAGGAACTGACGAGTACTTACAGACCGCTACACCAGCAGAATACCAAGATGGAGCGGGGAGCTGCCGGATCAGCCAGGGCTGAGACTCCGGTGGAGGGTTTTGTCCCTGGCTGGTTTTGCTCAGAAATGCTCCCCGCTGATATCACTCATAAAAAACCCAAGAACAGTAGAAATTGGTGGGGACAACGCTGTTTCCTCCCTCCCGGCACCGGCAGAGCCAGCAGTGCTGGACCCTCAGACTCGAGGCTGGACTGGAGGCCGGGCATCCTCTGAGCTGCCCACTGGAGCTTTAGACCTGCTTGTTTGAGTGTTATTTTTAAGCTTGTTTGAGCAGAGGCTCCTTTTTAGAGAGCAGTGCTCCCTGGCGCGCTCTGGGGAGAAAAGAGACATTGACGTCTCTCTTCAGACATTTTGAGATATAAAAAGCAAGTTATGAATAATATGAAATTCCACTGGCAACGTGCATAATGTGCACAAGAAACATGGGAGAATGGAGGGCACTTGAGAGCCAGGTCACAGAAAGTGCTCCACATGCAGCATTTCTCATGAGGACATCAAATAGTGCTTTAGTAAGGACTTATAAATATTAATCCAGCACCTGTTTCAATTACTGTCACCTGCAGCAGCAGTCATGCTTGGTGTGCGTGGTGACACAGAAAGGGAGCAACTCGTGACAAGTCTCCCATGTTTACTTTTATGCTTTTTTGTAGGATTGCATGGGATTCTTTTTTAATTGGCACTCCAGGGTAAAAGCAAAGGTAACCTAATCACAGGCTGAAGAAGGTAAGGCTTCATAATTTAGTAGACGTGCAGCACATCCTCACAAAGAGGAGAAGGATTTGGTAGGTACCAGAACTGAAGGAGGGGACCTTCTTCATACATCTGCCTGTATCTAGAAGTACCTTTGGCTACTTGAATTATTCAGACTTGCCAGCATATTACCTTGCAGTAAGTACCCTCCCACACAGAGGAAAACGCAGCAGCTATTACATTTTGTTCAGAGTCAATATAGAATTTATTGCTACCCCGTGAGACACTGCTCTGTTACTGGTCAGAGACTGCACACAGGTTACAGCTCTTTACAAATGCTATTCTTCTGTAATAGAGAAATTACATTTTTGGGTAAAGGGCAATCCATTCAGTTCTGCCCACATGAAAACTTACAGTGCTTGAAAGCGAGCAACTATATTTCACCTGATCCCGAAACCTTCCTTCTCCCAGGGTGTCCAAATTGAATTCTGCCACAGAATGTGAAATGAGGTGGGACGGGCTGAGCAGCATCCTGCCCGTGTGCCCCCAAACCCGCTCCTCCGTCAGGCACCGACTTCTCCCTCGTACCCAGCACAGTTCTGCGCACCCCGATGGAGTTCCGATGCTGAGAAATAATGATGACACAGCTCAGGAGTTTAAAATACGAGGGGAAGAAACAGAAAACAGCCACAAAACATTTACTGTCAAATAAGCTTAAAGTGCTTTTATAACTGTTACTCACATCATGAGATACTGCTGTGATACAGTGATAAACACATCCAACCATAGAAATACTATGAATTTGCTTTTTAAGTCACCTCCAAGTGTTTCAGTGCAGAAAACTTATACAGTGTCGTTGTGCTGTACCACATCTGAGCACCTGCACCTCCTGAGTGCTTTTGCCCCCACGGCAGCAGCGGGGAGGTGGTACCGGCTCTCGCAGATGAAGAACGGAGACCCACGAAGAGGCTTCCCATGGTCACAGGACAGGCTGAGCAGAACGGAGACCTGCTCCAGCATTCCCTGGCTCCAGCAGAACCCCAGACTTGCTGGGCCCTATTTCATCTTGAAGATGCTGGAGCTTTGTAACAAGGCACCAGGGCGAGCGTTTCAGAATAACCCAAGTCAGGGAGGGAGGAAAGAACATACTGTAGGAAAAAGGTTTCTGGATCATAACCTGACATTAGTTGATATTCTATATAATCTCTGTTTTTTCTCTCTCCCCTTTCTCTGTCCCTCTCATTCAGCCAGGACCCACATGCACCAGGGTGAATAAGAACACGGTGGTTTTAGGTATTTCATGTTTCAGTCTGTTACATGGGTATCTTGGGACCAAAATCCAGATGTTCTCACTCTCATCTTCCCCTTTTTGTTTCTGCCTTCCTGCTTCAGCCAGATGGACCTCAGCTATTTCTTGAAGCTATATTCAGTTTCTGATGTATTTTCCATGAGCAAAGGGGAAACTTCTTTTTTTTTTCTTCCATCAGCAATTTTCTAGAGTAAATAAGAAAAGGAAATGGAAAACCTCGTAGGAAGTCCCAGGCTGCTGAGCCTTTTTAAATGGGCTCAGAGCTCAGGCAGGAGGCAGATTAATCAGAAAACAGACATGTTGAGACGGTGCAGAAGATGACATTTCAGGGCTAACGTAAGGAAGAAGGATTAATTGAGTGAAGGGACTAGGAACAAGAGAAGCCTGAGCGTGAACCAAAAGGTACAGGAGAGTCAGGATGTGACAGCACTGAGACTATTCAACAAAATTAAGTGCGGCCGTGGAAAAGATTTCCTTTGGATGAACACTGTGATCTCATTCTAATGTGCTTGTGAGAAATCAGAGATGATTAATTGGATCATTTCCATATCCTGCTCCTAAGTGAGGTACTTAAAGGAAAGTGTGTTTCTGCTGCTGCCTGACCTACAAACACAGGATGTCAGCCGCTCCAGAGAAGCTTCAAGATGAAAAAGGATGCAGTGATGAGCAGCACATATTAAAGAGACAGGCAAAACAGGTAATAGCCCCCGTGTCCCCTGAAATACATCCCATTCCTCGAGTTAAAATGTATCACATGGAAATGTACCCCTCATTTAACAAAAATAAATAACAAAAGCCAAATAACAGGTCGCTGTCAACAGAAAGCAGCACTTGCCAAATATAATGATGCCTTTTCATGCAGTGCTAGTGCTCCAGAACGGTTAATCTTTGCTCAATGGTCCTTTTACCCTAAAAATACTTAAGATACATTGCAGTGCATTCTCCACCGGGAAACCTACACGCAATACTACAGCCGTCAGAACTGAGTCTCAGATCTCTTTGTCATTTCTCCCCTTTCATTTGCCTACAAGTGCTGCAAGGTAGAGCCAAAGAAAAGGAAAGGAGGAACAGAAAAGCTTCTGCCGCCTGGGGCGCAGCCTCGCTCCTCGTGGCCGCTGCAGTTCTGCTCGAGGAACAGCTGGTTCCTCCTTAATGCTTCATTTGCTCCCGATTACCAATGGTGTGCCACCTTGTATAACTTCAGCCCCAAATATTTGGTTTTCCTGGGGCTGGAAGCTGCCGTTCAGAGCAACTAAAAGCTGGTTTCCACGTCCTCTCTTTCTACATGATTGTATTACTCATGAATAAGCAAAAGGAGGGGCCTGCTCCTATCTAAAACCAGGCAGGTCAGCAAATGTTTCACGATAGGCGTGGAGACAAGCCGTCAGTGTGATTTTATCAGGTGCTGGGAAATCTGGAGTGTGCTTAAATCCCTACGGAATTGGGCAGTCTCCTGTACAGATGCCTTCTCGTGGAGGGTTGTTGATTCTCTGAGCCAGTCGGGGAGGGATCAGCTTCCCAGAGACAAATACCTGGAGATCTGAACTGAAAAGGTGTGGTTTCAACTCCTGTGTCATTCTGAAAACCCACCCATCAATCCCTGACTTCATTTCAGTTTCTCGGCATCGCTAATTTGTTCTGAAGCCGCCATTGATTTACTGCTCAATTTCTGAGCGGTTTGAAGAGTTTTTCCCCAGCATAAATGCTACTTATTTGAAGTAGAAATTGAATCTGATGGGAAAACTTCTTTTAATTTGCAAAAACAGAGAAGGTTAAAAGGGGCAGAGAAAAAACAGCCTCCTCAAACCTCCAACTGGCAATTTTTGACATAGCAATGGTACAATAGCAGTTTCTGTACTGATTTAAAGAAAAAAACAAAACCACAACACCTTTCCAACCTTTGCATCGCTGAGATGTGTTGAAAGGACCTCCCGAAGGGTTCCCAGTGTGGAGCATCATGGTCTGGCTGAGGGGGTTCACGAGGCAAGTGCTGATACACGAGGTTACGCTCACTCGGGTCCAGTGCGGTGTTTGGTTCCGCAGCGCATGGTTCGAAACGCACTCACTCTGACCTTGGAGGCTACATCACCCATGGTGATTTTAAAATGCTTTATGAACAAAGTAAACCTTGACATCATCTCCCCTTTTTGCTCTTCCACACGTGGTCCGAGGCAGCTGAGTACTCACCTTTTAAACACGATGGGGAGAGGGAAAGGCTCCGTGTCCCCGTGTCCTGCTCCTGGCCATCTCCAGTGATACGGGGCAGGTTGCAGATCTCTAGATCTCTGACCTCAAGTCGTACTTTGACCCATCAGCCCAAACCGGAGCTCTGCACCTTTCCCAGCATTTCCGAGCCAGGTTACCCTCTCTTGCTGTCTGCTGCCGCACCGCACTGCCGTATGCTCGTGTTCTCTGTGCGGATGGAGCAGGCTTGCAGAACCAATTCCACCGTTACCACGTGAATAGCACCGTTATCAAAACATAGTAATGAATGAACCAGCTCTGAAACGAATTAATGTGGTTCTCATCTGAAGTGTGCAGAGACACCTTACTGTGTCATTTTCCACTAAATACACAGCATTTCTCTTTGCTGAATTTATTTGCCATTTACATTTACATTCTTTGTTGTTGTGTTATGTTTGCAATGATTTTTCATTTGTACATTGTAGGGAAATCTTTCAGTCACCACACAAATGCTGCTTCTTGTGCCCTCATCCAATAACTCAAAAGCAGAGACTGTGATTTTCAAGTGTAAAGGAAAACGATGGTTTTGAAGATTGTGTTCTGTGCAGAATAATTCAAAGTACATCACGTTTCTTCCACCGCGAGATCCTTGATCATTGGTTTCTTCTTTCTATCTATAAGCTGTTACCAGCAACGCTGAAATTTAGATTCCTGGGTGAGCGTTACAAACCTAGAAGGGAAATGCCTTGAACTGCTTTTCCTTGGAGTTCTCCACTGCCTGCCATTCCCAGAGGAGAAGGACGTTGCCATTGCACCCCTTTGGCCCCTTCGGCCAAGGCTCTGCGCCGGCTTTTTGGCAAAGAGGCACCTGGCACGGGAGGGTTGGTGCAAGTCAGACGGAGGAATGGATACGGACAGGGATGGGGGAGACACAGAGCGGGGATGGAACTGGCAGCCAGTGAGCAGCTCCATCTCCTGCTGTGCTGCATATTGTGATGGCTCACTGTTCCGGAGCTAAAATTGCTGTTTTGGATACCGTTAGCTTCCAGAGTTGAAGATAAGACTAATTATGAATAACAGACTGTACTGTTCTTTTATCACAGGTTTTTGATTAGCATGAGACATTGTCTTTGGATATTCCCTGTGCCAAATTATCCTTTCAGTTACTGAAGCCAACATCTCAATTACTTACAACCAGTTGTTCTTGTTGAAGGAGAACAGAAAGAAAAGGATAAAAAATAAAATTTAGCTCTTCTTCAACTCCTGCCCAACACTCCTGCCAGCATCATTCAAGTCTTGTCTCTCCCTACAGTGGGAAGTGAAAAAGCTTACTAGCACTTGATTTTTTATTACAGCTTTTCACCTTTGAGGCCAAAGCAGGGCTCTGAGCTTCACAACATATGACTGAATGCTAAAGCAAGACATGCTTTAAGTCAAACAAATAACGCGTAAATCCGTGGCAGCCTGTGCATCGGAGGTGAGAGGGGATTGCAAAGGCAAGAACAGGTTAGAAAGGGGTTTTTGCAGAGGGCAGCGCACGAGCCTGTCCTGCTGCTGCCACTTCTGCAGCAAAACCCAGCAGGGACAGGGCTCCTGGGAGACCTGGAGCAGGGGCTCAGCAGCAGAAAGCTGCCCTTGCACCACCCCGCTCCTCTGCCCTGGGGGCTCGTCCCAGCCTGGGTGGGTGGCTGCCTCTCTGCACCACCACGGACCCACATCTCTGCACCACCACGGACCCACATCTCTGCATCACCACGGACCCACATCTCTGCACCACCACGGACCCACGTCTCTGCACTACCACGGACCCACGTCTCTGCACCACCACGGACCCACGTCTCTGCACTACCATGGACCCACGTCTCTGCACCACCACGGATCCACATCTCTGCCCCACCATGGACCCATGTCTCTGCTCCACCACGAGCCAACATCTCTGCCCCACCATGACCCCACGCCTCTGCCCCACCAAAAGCCCCCGTCACCCACACCCTGCCATGAAAGCAGCCCTGTGTCAGCCTTCGCCGCTCCAGAGGACTGAAAGTAGGTTAGATTAAATCTGGTGGACCAGATTTTGGTCACCTTAAAAACAACAACAGTCCCCCCCTTTTCCCTCACAGCCCTCCCACACACACATCTGCCATGCTTAAACTGGAAAATTAAATCACTTTTCCACTCAGCTGGCAGGAGTCAGCTGATAACTCATGAGAACAACAGTGTCTTAGAACAAATTAACCCCTTCAGTGACGTGGCTGAAGGCAGAGGCAGCAGGGCTGGGGGGTCCCCTCGGCACCACAGCGGTGGCCACCGGGTCTGTCCCTGCTTTGGGGCAGCGGTGGGCAGGGTGGACTCCACAGGCCAGGCTGGAATAAGACAAACAGCAAAGTCGATGGGGAGCAGAGTGATTTCACATGGACAACAGCGGGGCGATGGGGGGATGCTGCGGCACCGCCACCTCCCAGCCCGGCTCCGGGGATGCTCCGACAGAACTGTGAGGAGAAGGAACAAAGGAACAGATCCTTCACCTGTGTGTCATTCTCAGTGTCCTCACTCAAAAAAAAAAAAAAGCTAAACTTTACCATTTTGTAGTGTATTTTGTGTGAACAGATTAAACTTCTTGTGGTGAACTACAAATATTAATCATTCGCAATACTTAAGTGATGTTTTCTCTGTCATTCAGAAATATAAGGCTTCAGTGCTCACTATGAACACCTTGACTTTATCTGTAATTCACACATCCAAGTGTGGTCCGAAGCGTGTGGACTGTCTGTCTTATTGGAAACTAAATGTCCCTGTCACATGCTCAATGAGCCTTTTATCCGTCTGGAGATGCACCTAAAGGCAAGCTCATGTGTCGCTTCTCAGTTGAACTGGCATTTAGGTGCATTTCCAGAAAAATAACACCCCCTTACCGAAATTAAAGTTATTCTATCTTATTTAATTAATTAAGCGATTTTGCTGACCTCCTCTCGGCATTGTATTTCCACTTACCTTGTGCTTCATTAAACTTGCATGAAGGTATCCAGCCACCAGGGCCTTGCGCTCAGGTTGCCAGGAACTAATCTGACAACAGATTGGAAATCACCATGTAAAATAATAAGCAGCTTTTACTGGAGTTATGAAAATACCTGTGTCATGTAAGGTGGGGCAATTAACGGGGAAGCAGCTGAGGTCCTGATAGTGAGAGAGGGAAGATGACAGACAGACGGAGAGTTAAACCTGCTCGGGAGGGGAGCGGGCTGGTGACAGCTCTGGGACTGGGTGGAAAGGGAAGAAATGGTGAGAGTCGAGAAGCAGGCGAGAGCTGCGGCACGACCACGGTAGGTTTTACTACCGCACTTTCTTTTTTAGTCTCTGTACTGAATTGCAATCTAGACAGCATAAAACATTTATAGAAGCACTGTGCCTCATCTATGCCACCGCAATAAAACACAGCCTTTTGCAAGTGTCCCCGCACAAATTTGATTCCCGTTGCCAACACCCAGCTGAAATTGTTCCCTGAATAAAATCACAGAGATGAGCAGAGCCCGTGCCCCCCCAGCCTGTCAAACAAGGACACGAAGCACTCATCAGGTGTTTGCTCCATTGACACGGGCATTTGTGTCTGGCAAATATTCTCCTGCGGAGTCGGCCCCCACCTGGAACAGGGATGTTGGAGTAATTTCTAACCCGTAGGTCTCACTGCAGGGGCTCCCTTGGGATCCGGAAAATGATGGCAAATGTGGGGCACTGAGCAGCAGCCAGTGACTCTCTGTTCACCACCACTTTTGCAAAACCCCCATTTTATTATTGGGCAATATCAGCTCAGTAAGCGAAGACTAATGTGAGGAAGGTTTAGCTTTGACAAGCCTCTCGCATCTCTCACAGCGCTCTCTCAATATTTTTTGGAAAAAATATTTTCTCATTGGAAGTGACTTTACAGTTTAGAAATTGAAGTGACTTTACAGTTTAGAAATTGCTGCTCACTTCTGGTGTAAAGAAGTTCCAAGGACAAACCCAGACAAAATTACAGTGTGATAACAACTAAATGTGATGCTCTGATGGAGAACTCAAATTAGTAATGCTGAATACTCTTTCAGGAAATTTTTAAGAATTTAAATTTTTCAACCCAACTGAGTGAGAAAGGAGTTGACATCTCAAAAACGTCCTGCCCATCTCTCCCTCCCACACCCCAGTGTTGCTTCCAGGAATCTCTATAGGGTTATTTTTAGCCAGCCATTTTCACATAAGATTCAAGTCCAAAGCATTCACGCTCACTCTCGTTTTAACAAAACGTGTTTAGCATTCATTCAGCGCTGAACCGGAGGGCACGGAACAGCAGGCATTTAAACAGATCCCTCTGCAAAGCTTTCTAGCAGAAGGTGCCTTGCCCTGAGTCAGCCTGGTTGCGTTTTCAGGCGTTTAAACCAGGTATTGCTCCCTCAAAGACACCAGCTGGTAGAAACCGCTTAAGGAACAAGGATATGGTGATCTTGGGTGAAAGCCTGGTTCATGTGAAGTCCAAGGACACCCCCCAAACCCAGCGATTTTAACTTGCCTGGGATTTTGTTCTTCACATTATTATGAGAATATTAATTTCATCATGTAGACTTGAATAATAAAAATAGAGATGCCTTTTTTAAGCCCTCCCTTAAAGCACTTTAAATGAAGAAACAAGCATACAGGCAAGCACTCCCCAATGTACTTGCACCCAGCAAAACATGACAGAGGATCAGCAGCCAGGGCAAGAACAAGTCAGTACAAAATTACCACCATTAACAGAAATGCAAGCACGCAGACCAGAAGCACATAGTGCCAGGAATGCAGAGTGAGAAACGAGTCCAACTCTGTTGTTGTTGAACTGGGGGATTAAATTCACAGTGATGGCAACACAAGCAGGACCATGCCTCCAGAGAAGTGTCTCACATTCGCCATCCATGGACGCACACCTGGAAAACCTGCCACATTCCTCAAATACCCATAAAGACAGGAAGGATAAAAGCAAAATTAAAAAAAACATATAAATGTCGATATGGGACCGAGGTGCTGCCCCATGCGTGGTATCTTACCTCCATCGGGCAGTATTCAGCTAAAGACTTGATCTTTTCCTTCGATCTAAATACAGCGAGGAGCAACCTCAGAGCACCTCTTGGTGCATCAGCCAACTCGGGCTGTTTATTCCAAACACATCACAGTCAGTGGCGTTTCTGTTCATTTAGCATTAATCATGGCACACAGCATACTTTATGTGGCACCACGTTCCCCTGCACAGCACACTTCATATTCATAATATTCCTAAATTCTTGCAAATCAGTAAGATTCAAGCTCTGTTATTCACAGTTACAGAGATATCAGCAAACATCAGAGTACTTGGGAGGCCAATCAGGACACTGTGATTTTTGGGAAGGGAACCATTGTTTAATGCAATGCCTGGAAAAAGTGCTTTTTGCAAAGGAAGAGTCCCCCTAAGTGTAGCCATCAGCTCCTGGGCAGATCTCCACCTTTGCCACAACGGTTGAACTCGAACACTTTGTGAGCTGCTGCCACCAGTGCACAAAGACACACTGTCTCCATTGACAAGAAATGCCACACTTGTGAGGTGCATCTACCTGCTTTCCTCCTCACACCTCCGCAAATACTACGGTGATGTGGCGGGTTGACCCCAGCTGGACACCAGGTGCCCACCAAAGCCCCTCTGTCACTGCCCTCCTCAGCTGGGTGGGGAGAGAGAATATAACTGACGGCTTGTGGGTGGAGATAAGGACAGGGAGATCACTCAGTAATTACCATCACGGGCAAACCAGACTCGACTTGGGGAGAATTAATTTATTACCAATCCAATCAGAGTAAGGTAATAAGAAATTAAAAACTAAATCATAAAACATCTTCCCCCCACCCCTGCCTTCTTCCCAGGTGCAACTTCATTCCCCATTTCTCTCCTTCTTCCCCCCAAGCAGTGCAGGGGGACGGGAATGGGGATTGTGGTCAGTCCATCACACGCTGTCTCTTCCTCCTCAGGGGAGGATCCCTCAACCCTCTCCCTCTGCTCCAGCACGGGCTCCCTCCCATGGGAGACTGTTCTCCACGAACTACTCCAGCGTGGGTTGCTCCCACGGGGTGCAGTCCTTCAGAGAGGGCCTGCTCCCATGTGGGTCCCATGTGGGGTCCTGCCAGCAAACCTGCTCCAGCGTGGGCTCCTCTCTCCATGGGTCCACAGGTCCTGCCAGGAATCTGCTCCAGCATGGGCTTCACACAGGATCCCAGTCTCCTTTGGGCCTCCACCTGCTCTGGCGTGGGGTTCTCCATGGGCTGCAGGGAGATCTCTACTCCACCGTGGACCTCCACAGCACGGGCTGCAGGGGGACAGCCTGCCTCACCATGGTCTCCACCATGGGCTGCAGGGGAATGTCTGCTCCAGTGCCTGGAGCACCTCCTCCCCTCCTTCTTCACTGACCTTCTACATAGTTGTTTCTCTCACTCTTTCCTGGTTGCTGCCACACAGGGTTTCCCCCCCCTTCTTAACTATGTTATCCCAGCAGCACTACCATTGTCACTGGTGGGCTCGGCCTTGGCCAGTGGCAAGTCCATCTTGTAGCCAGCTGGCATTGGCTCTATCGGCCATGGGGGAAGCTTTTGGCATCTTCTCACAGAAGCCACCCCTGTAGCCTCCTCCTACCAAAACCTTGCCACGCAGACCCAGTACAGGTGACTGTACTCCATTGCAGCTACCCCTATGAGCACTCTTCTAGGAGAGCCAGGCACTGCTCAAGCCACCTCTGGCTGCGCATTCATAACTTAAACTCTGTCATAACCACTTGTGTTGTTTTTTAAATTAAGTTTACGTAGGAACTGAGACCCCACATGAACAGCTGTGACGGTATTTGTGGTATTTCTCATGCTCGGAGTGGGAAGCACGGCTGTAAAGCCAAGCACCCGAGGTGGCAAGCACTGCAGTGCTGCTGGCAACCGCTGCAGCCGAGGATGCCACCGCTCTGCAAAGCCGTAAGTGAGGGTGGCAGAGGATTGATTCAGTGCACGTCACGCAGCAGAAGCATGACAATCCAGTGCGTTATTCAGCAAGGCCTGTGATGGCTTTCCATTTAATCTATGGGAAAATTGGATTTATGGTATAGGAGTAAGAACTATCTGAACATGGCCCATAAAACTGGAAGAATCATATTTTTCTCTTCAGCAAGCAACTTTTAACAGCTCTGCTGGGTGCTTATTTGCAGTCACAAGGCAAAAATTTTCTCTCTGCTGTTTACGACCCTTTTACTCATTTCTGTGACAGAGGGGGGTGGTTTGGAGTACGGTGCCAGTGATGCTCTAGTTACTGGGTGTTATTTGCTCCAGGGACTCTTTTGATATGTAGTCCTCTGCTGTACTAATGTTCCCATTAGTCTTGATTGCCTCTGCAGGGGGTGGTAAAGACTTCTGTAACAAAGTGCCTAGGAAAATCCTTCTTGAGCCTTTGATATTTTCTTTGCAACATTTTCCTCATCTTTCACAAGATATGAGTCGGACTTTGAAGTTATTTCCAGTCCTGTTGTTGTCATTACTTTATCTTTCTACTGGGTAGTTGGATGTTTCTAATGGGGGAGCAACTAGCCACCAAAGAGCCTCCCTTTCTCTGTTCCTCATATGGTCCTGATCTCTTGAGTAAAGCTTCCAGTTATTGAAAGCGTACAGTCTAAAACCACAAGGTACTGAAATGCAGGCATCAAGTGCTGTGAGGTATTGCTCAAAATTGCTGCAAGGAAAAATGTATATGTGGAAAATCATATACATAAAACAACCCAGCAAGAAAATGGCTGGGGACCAAAGCTGTTTTGACAGCCGTAAAGCATAGCAGAAGGTCAAACAACAACAACAACAACAAGATATTGGCCTAAAATATTCAGAAGTCCGGGTATTTATTCATACCATGGAATTGTGGTGGATTTAGGAGTCTGAGCTGAAATAAATGGAGGTTTCCTGGTGAAATTTCATAAAATTCCTGATCATGGATGGACTGAAAATAATCAAAAGATTTTTTTTTTTTTTTTTTTTTTTCTCTGGGAAGAAATGTAGGACTTGAAATGGAAAACTGAAAATGAGCGGCTAAAGGTTCTTCTCACACCTCTGCTACCTGGAGAGAACAGCCCCTTTGTAAAAGGGCTTTATATCCCCTGCGATAACATTTGCTTTGTAAGTATGTTATAATCGCTGCAATTTTCATCATGATTAGCAATAGAAAGCATATTTTAAAGTACCCAATATGGAAAGAAAACTTAAATCAACTTTTTTAACTTTGAAGATTACTGTGAAAGCCTGGGAGAATTCTGAGGTGATTCAGAAAAGCTGTAACGAGGCTTCTGCTGCTCTGTCACCGCAGAGCTGGATAGACCTTCCCACGGCATTAAAAGATGCCAGAAAAGTCACTCCGGGTTTGGATTTGACCTTTTCAGTTCTGTAGTACTCCAGTCCTGAACTATGATTCAGACACATTTCTGTACCATGCAATTCGCAGAGCCAGACACCAACTTGCTGTCATTATCTGCAGTTCCTTTGGTTCAAAGACCATCGACATTACTTCCCATTACAGCCCATGTCTCAAAAACACAAAGCAAGGGCAAGAGCAGAGCCGAGAAACATCACCGCCAGGGAAAGCAGAGCAGCAATAGCTGTGCAAACAAAGCCAAGTGCACCGAAACAAAACCAAGCAGAGGGTCATCTTCATTTTCAGTTGTTTACGTGTAACCCAAGGGCTACTCAGCCTTGAGCCCGAGTGGCTTCACCACATCCTCTGCAAGAAGCCTCATCTCTCCATCCCCACCACCGTGCCCCTTTCCATGCTGGGATCGCAGCTGCCGTCCCCGGGGGTGACCCACGCATGGGAGAGGACCCAGAGAGATACGATGGGATGCTCCAGCTGCCCTTTGCTGCAATTTCAGCCCGTGGGGGGGTCCCAGGGGGAGAAGGGGCTTTTCCTGCACGGATCTCCTGTGCTGCTGGTGCTGTTGTTTTTGTGCATTTGGAGGATGCAGATAAAAAGGGCATCAAATTTGAATGTTATGCTAATAAGAACATCTGTGTACTTAAATCAGCACTGAGCAGCTGGTACATTTAAAACAGCCCCCAGCATGTCTAAACACTCTGTAAATACAGAGTTAATATCTCCTGAGATCAATTTATCATTAATAAGTTATAAAAACAGGATTTGATGCACACTGAAATAAAACTAGTGTGAAAAAATCCTGTCCTTTATTTCCATTTCTTCCCTCCTAAAATTCAGTAAAGTGTTTCTTGTGTGACCAAATCTATTCAGAGAAAGCAATTATTACAGTTAAGATGTATTAGGCTGCAGTCCAAGCAATAGCTTGAAATGTATTTTCCAATATATTTTGTTCTAAGTTGGGCGTATTAGGACTTGACTGTAATTCATATAACAACAATTTTCACGATTAAAAATGTGTATTTAAAACTGGCAGTCGCTGACATTTTAATAAGGATTGAACTAAAGATTTCGGTAAGTATCCATTTCAATTCTGGGGGACTATTATCATCAATCAGCGGATGTCATTCTGTTTAGAAATTGTTGTTAATGATTACAGAAAATAAATCCAAATCGAACCAAAATGTTTCGTGACTACGTAGTCCATCACCATCACAAGCAGATGCGGGTGCTGGAGGACAGATGGGCAGAGCTCTGGCCAGGGAGGACAACAGGTCCTCGCCTGGTTCTTCCTGCCTCTGCCTGCCCCGAGCATCATGGCATCAGGGGCTCTCTCAAGAGGAGCTCTGGAAAGGAAAGATGCACTTTTATGTCAAATTTTCTCCCACCTAGAGCTGGGACCCTGAGCTGTGTGGAAAGCGCTGTAGAGGGAGGACAGAGCTGAGCTGCCCACCATTCTTACCATATAGTGATAGGATGAGGGGTAATGGCTTCAAACTGAAAGAGGGGAGATTTAGATGAGATCTCAGGAAGAAATCTTTCACTCTGAGGGCGGTGAGCCCCTGGCCCAGGTTGCCCAGAGAAGCTGTGGCTGCCCCATCCCTGGAGGTGTTCAAGGCCAGGTTGGACGGGGCTTGGAGCAACCTGGTGTGGTGGGAGGTGTCCCTGCCCAGGGCAGGGGGTGGCACTGGGTGGCCTTTAAAGGTCCCTTCCAACCCAAACCATTCTGTGATTCTGTGATCTCCATGGAGAGCCTGCAAACCCTCTGGTATGTGAGGAGCCCAGCCGGCCATCAACTTGCACAGATGGACCCAGGACTGGCCTCATCCTGCCTAGGACATCCAAGTGAGAAGTGCAGCCATCACCTGATCCTCCTGTAGTCAATGCAGAGATGCAGGCACCCCTAACGGTGATATGGCCCACGACTTCTCAGTTCAGCACCTGAACATCAACCAGTGAGTGCGTACCCAGGCTAACTTCAGACAAGTTTCTTGGAAAAAGTCTTGACCAGGTTCCATGTTACAGTAACATTTGGTGGCTGTTATCCCCCTCCACAGTCATCTCTGCCTGGCTGCACCACGGCTCAGCCTCGCCCTGCACGGGCGAGGGGCCCCGGCATCTCCTCTTACAGCTCGATGCGCGGGCTAGGACCTTGGCTTGTGCTGCTGAATGGTTCCCTTAACTTAGCATGCCCGGCTTCACTACATATGCAGGACCACCTGCATGCCCCCCAAAAGCTCCAAAAGACTCCAAAATAACCTATTTTGAACACTTTGGGACTCTGCTTACTAACTCATAGAAATTAAAGATAGTTACTATGATGAAATGGATCTCTTTTCCTCTTTTGCTTTCAAATAACCTGTTGTGAACAAGCATTGGGCATATACATCCCACACTCCACTTCTTAAGCCTCTGGATCCCCAAACAGGTGACTGCTTCATTAAACGTATATTTTATGCATCCTGTAAGCTCAGGGAAACTGCATAATTCAGGGTACCAGCCAGGGTGTGCAGGTGGCATTTTGATCGATGCTATGTGCATCTGTAAAACTAAATCTGCAAAAATAAAGATACTCCTTTGCATATTTGGAGGTGGGTTTTTTCTCTCCTGCTCCTTTCTCCCTGGAACACTTTTATCTCACTCTAGTAATTGCCAGGAAAACTCACAAACAGTAAATTACATGAGTAAACCTTATCAGCTACGCTACACTCACAGCACTCCTCTCCACTTCCATGTGGGTCACATCATTAAAGATGAGCGCTAATGTCACAGCCAAAGGTAGTCACGGGTGTCCTCGTCCCACAGGGTTTGGTGCACAGGAGACATGCCTGGAAAAGGATTCCCAGAGAGGGGATTATATTTTATTTATTATGGTTTTATTACTGTCCTAAGCTGTGTATGCATGATCTTAGAATCATAGAATCATAGAATCTTCATGGTTGGAAAGGACCTTTGAGATCACCGAGTCCAACCATACAAACACACAAAAAACCCCTACAATCTCTGCCACTAGGGCATGCCCTGAAGCACCAAATCTAGATGTTTCTTGAATACCTCTAGGGATGGTGACTCAACCACCTCCCTGGGCAGGCTGTTACAGGGCCTGACCACTCTTTCAGTGAAGAAATTCTTCCTAATATCTAATCTAAATCTCCCCTGCTGCAATTTCAGACCATTTCCTCTGGTCCTGTCATTATTCACCCGGGAGAAGAGGCCAACACCCACCTCTCTACAACCTCCTTTCAGGTAGTTGTAGAGGGCAATGAGGTCTCCCCTCAGCCTCCACTTCTCCAAACTAAACGTGCCCAGTTCCCTCAGCCTCTCCTCATATGGCTTGGTCTCCAGACCCCTCACCAGCTTGGTAGCTCTCCTCTGGACACGCTCCAGCACTTCAATGTCCCTCTTGTACAGAGGGGCCCAGAATTGACAACAGCACTTGAGGTGAGGCCTCACCAGTGCCGAGTACAGAGGCACCATCACTTCCCTACTCCTGCTGGCCACACTATTCCTGATACAATCCAGAATGCTGTTGGCCTTCTTGGCCACCTGGGCACACTACTGGCTCATGTTAAGCTGGCCGTCCACCAGCACTCCCAGGTCTTTTTCTGCCAGGCAGCTTTCTAGCCACTCTTCCCCAAGCCTGTAGTGTTGCTTGGGGTTGTTGTGACCGAAATGCAGGACCAGGCACTTGGCCTTATTAAACCTCATACAATTGGCCTTGGCCCATCGACCCAGGCTGTCCAGGTCCCTCTGTAGAGCCTTCCTACCCTCAAGCAGATCAACACTCCCACGTAGTTTGGTGTCATCTGCAAACTTACTGAGGGTGCACTCAATCCCCTCATTCAGATCATTGATAAGGATATTGAATATCTTCTGCTATAAAAGGCAAACACACACAATAATTTTTTATTTTGTCTAGCTCCACCCTGTTTGGAACAGGAGAACTGCCACATAAAGTACGTCAAAACCCATTAGGTTGGCTTGTGATCTTAAATAGTCTTGCATAAGAAACTTTGGAGCGAGACTGCGAACCTCCAGAGCACACAGATCAATTGTGCAGCAAAATGCCAAAGTCCTGCCTTAGCATTGATTGTCTGAAATAGCTACAGAGCTACTGAAGCTCCACTTTCTCTAGAAGGTACATAAGATCTTTAGCAGGGCAATATAAACCCGCTGTTATTTGTATGATTTATAGTTCTTCACTCACCTACACCGCATGAACAGCATTAACACCTGGCAGAAGTTCCTGTAAACGCTGATAAAGTCATCTTGGGCAATGTTCTCCGGGCAACTGACTTGATTAATTTTCTGGAGAGTGCCGTCCTGCCAGCTGGCCTGGCTGGGGAAATGTTACAAAGTTTGTTTGCTTGGTTATCTCTTCCCAGGGGCCTCGTTGGGATTACGACTAATTGAAGTTTCTAGGCTAATTTGTTTATTAATATCCTTATGCGAAAAGTGAAAAGCTGCATTAAACTTAACATGGGGAAAAGGGGAGGTGGGTCACTGCTTTGCTGTCGTGAAGCTACATCGAATGTTTTCATGACTTTTCGTTGGAAGAGAACATCTCTCTTGCCTTGTGCCAGCAGCTCCCCCCTTCTCAGCAGGTGGCCTCAGTTAATTGAGTCACTAACAAGAAACGTCCCAGCAAATCCATAAGCTCATCCCTGCATGCACCAGTGTTGGTTGGCCTTCTGCTGATCCAAGCTTTCCTACGTTGCACCCAGGTTTTAAGAATTCTTGCTGACATTAAAGGACATTCATAAGGTCTACGCGCTGCTTTGTGAGCTTCACAGTGAAAAGGAACAGGGTATGGAAGTTGAGACATGGGTACGTGCATGAGCACAGGTTTTCTCTTTGGTTTGTGCTCTCCCAACCCTTCCCTCACCACCGATATTCCCTTCCAATACAGGTAACTGGTAAAGTCCTCCTTTGGTTGTGCTGTATTCTGGAGGATTTGTTTTTGATGGGAAATTGCTGTTTTTTCCTAGATAAGTGAAAAAGATGATAAATAAAATAATGCATAATAAATTATACATTCTAGAAATGCATAACTAGAGCAGAAGCTTTGATTCTTAAGGCTGCTGTTAAAATTTAAATGTTCACCAAAAAGGCTTGTTGGAGCCTTACAGGAAAAGAAATTCAGTGCAGCCAGCACAGAGCGCAGAACGCACCAGAGCATGACTGCCAAACCCAAAAGACAGGCTTTCATCAGAACCCTGCCTTGATAGAAAGGAAAACAGGTTTTAGAACAGCCAGCCAGCAGCAACTGAAATTCAGAAAGCCTGCAGAGTGTTGATCACAACATTATTGCATGTTTGTTAAAAGGCATGTACCATAAAGTCCCCTGTCATCAGAAGCAGAGTTGGGATGAGTTCTGAACGGAGGCTCGTCTTAGTCTGCTCCCAAGCCGAGCAGAGCCTGGCTCTGCACAATTAATTACAGCCCCTGACTGGTACGGATGGAGTCGTGCAGAAATGGAAACCAACTGCAGCAGAGAGCTCTCCTGAAGATTGTGTAGGACGGGCTCTGGTTTTGGCTGAGGTTCACAGGTTTCACGTGTGTCAGAATCAGGTCAGATAAGCGAGGTACGGGGAAAGGCACAAACTACAAAATCATTCACTTCAACAAGAAATCTCAAGACGCGTTTGCCAACCCGCCAGGTGACTGCCAGTTGGAACAATTGCTGCCAGGTTAAGATGGCAGTAACTTTGCTGTCTGTTTGTTTGAAATGGAAAAGAAAATTATTTCCCTCACTAAGGACAGCCATGCCCCAGCCCAGATGTGCAGCAGATGTGCTGAGATGGCCTTGAAGGGGCTGGCGTGTCCCGCCGACATCCACCCATTCTGGCAGTGCTGGCTGGACTGGGGGACACGCGACAGGGATGAGGATGGTGCCCACGGGTCTGAGCCACCTGCAGCGGCTGCTCCCTGCAGCCGTGACAAATACACGCCTGTAGTGAGCAAGGCAGCTCCCAGGGTGAGAGGAACAGATAAGCGATTGCACTCGCCCATGGTTCAGAAAGGACAAACCAGACGTACTGGATGAAGGAGATGAAATCAGGTGCTGAAAGGACATCCCTGTGAAATATTAAGAGATCCATCAACTCCTAAGCAGCACTTACCAGACGAACGGTTCTTCGTGGGGGCAGCAGCTTGAGCAGAAGACAGGAAGAGCTGGTGTGTCAACACCAAGTTATTTACAGATTTACTACGAGGGCATTTCTCAGAAACGCCTTGGAGAGCAGAGCAACCAAAGCGGGCTGCAGCCCAGCCTGGGTCCTGGCTCGCGTCCTGGTCTGTCAGCAGCTTCAGTTCTCCTTCCTGCAGAAACGGTGTAACTTCCTGATTGCTCTGAGAGATGAACAAGGAAAAGGTTATAGATAAACTATGTATGAATTGTCATTGCCGTGTTCTTTCAGATCACCTGCAAAACAGCCCTGAAGATCAGAGAAATGAAAATAGTAGTGCTGCAGAAGCTAAAGAGACACACTCACCAGCAATCCATCAAACGCAGACGGGCCACCTGAGAATGGAAAATGTAAGTGCTTCTGATGCTGTAATCCAAGAATTCCCTTCCTCCTGGCTCTTCCTATCCATTTTTCCACTGAAGGGGAAATTCCCACATCCCATTCTGCTTCTGACTTCTACAAGAGCTGATGTTTGAATTTCCTTATCCCACCTCCCGTTTTGTGTCCCACTCCAACGCTTTCGCGGTTCTGGGGCTATTCTCTTCCACTCATTTTATATTAATTGTGATGGTCCTTCTCCTTCTTATTTCAATCCTAATCTGTCTTTATAAAAGTTGTTTAAATTTATACAATTGTGTAATTACCTCTTTATTGCTAGTCTGCAGACACCGAGGTACAGCCTGTGCATTTGCAGTTGCTTTGGGAATCCATCTCCACACTTGCAGGTGGGGGTTTTATTGGACCATTTATATATTCTCACAGATAAAATATTCCTGTACCTGTAGCATGATGGCACACTATCATCTTTCTTCCCTGACATATGATACGCTTCTTTTAAACCCCAAAATGTTCTGATTTATTCTCTTTAGTCAGCAAAGGGTTTTTATTTTTTTTAAACTCTTGGTTTAGAGTTTTTGTGGAAGATTTAACTGAGCTCTTTATAATAAGTTTCACCACAACTACAGATGCTTTATTTGCTTTTACATTGAAGTAAGAAAGAAGAGCTCCGCTTGTACAGGAAAAATGCTTCTCTTTTCCTGCTTTTTCTTTGGAGAATGAACTAGTTAGGAGAAACTTTCATCTGTTATCTCTGCTTTCATCCAGCATTGACATCCATTTAATTTTTTAAGGTTTCTTAAGTTATTTTAGAATGTGGGAGGGCTGAATTCTGATTTGCATATCCTTATATCCTTATTCTGATGTTTTTCAGGGCAGCCCGTGAGGGTTTTCCACCTTGCTCAGGATTCTGCCCGTGGCTCAGGGAGCGGTTTTCAGGAAGGTCCTCGGCTGGTTTAACCCTGACGGCAGAGCGCGGATGAGGCGCTGCGTTCCCAGAGGAGGAGCGATGCTGCTGGGCTCGGAGAGGATCCCGCGCTGCCAGGGCAGGTTGCAGGGCAGTTCCCAGCCCTCCCCGCGGGCAGTGCTGGCAGATGGAGGGAGCGTGGGCGCGCGACACCAGCCTGGGGAACAGCGACCTGCTGCCAACCCTGCCAGACGGAAAAACCCTTCTTCCGCAACCTCGTTTGCAAGAGGAGAATGAGAAAGACCTTGGTTCACGTGTTTATGTGTTTAATACATCTTTTTTCATTAATATAGATGGTCACTGGATGCGTCTGGGAAGGAGAAATGCTTTGGTCTTGTGCTCTTGCATGGTTACGAGACCCGCCCTGGATCCCCCCAACAGGTACAGTGTTGCTGATATGGAAATAGCAGGAATCCTTCGAAGAACGGTGGAAGTGAATGTTGGAAAATCGGCCTGTTCTTAGCAATCTGTAAATGTGTACATAAGCATGAGCAGTGTAATTTTTTACGAAGCAATATGAATAGGATATTTTCCTGGGCAGAAGCAAGCAAAATTTCTTGATGTATTGGGATGCCATATACTGAAAATTTGTTGTATATTAAATTGCATTTAACATTTATTCTCTCTCCTGCTCCATCAGCTGAACAGTGCAGCATTAGATAGTCATCTGGATTTTGTGCATTTCCTTAATCATATTCGTAAATGATCCTACCCAATGCTCAACCCTTCATTAGAAAAACAGGTTAAAACAGTCATCAGGTAAATACCAAATAAAAGCGATCAGCTGAAGTGGTCAAATTAAACTGAGTATAAAATTAAAAGCTATTTTTCTTCTATGCACCATGCAGTTTCCTGCTAAACTGTATGCAACTCCTTCACTTCCCACACTATTTCTGCTGGAGCGGTAAGCTGTTCCGCAGGGTCAGGAGGTGGTTTACCTTGACAGCAGATGGGAAGGAGCCCAAACTCCCCCAAGAGTAACCTTGCCCTTATTCCCTCTCTCCACAGGGTATTTCTGCACCACTCCTCAGTAATGTCTGCCTGAGCTCGTTCCCAGGCTTCTGGAGAGAGCCCAGGAGGGCCGAGCGCTGCCGGGGGGGCTCTGGAGGGCGGCCGCCGTCCCAGGCACCCGCTGCCCTGGCGAGAAAACAGTTAATCAAAAATTCACCCAAATAATAATGAAAACTCACCAAAACCCATTGAGTTTTATAATTCTTGTGAGGTATAAAAGCAACCCCAGTTTATAAAAGAATACAACTTTTGGCAAAATAAACAACAACAAAAATGATTGCCAAGAACTTTTTGGTGAGATAACCATCATTTTAACTGAGTTTAGTGCACTTTTTCCAAACGCCTTAAGCTTAAGAACTTACTTGCATGTTGCCCACGAGAAAATGTTTTTGTGCTGAATTACTGACCATTTGGTTGTTCCGTGCGCTTCCCAGCAGTCAGTTACGGCTCTGGACACCCACGTCAGCCAACAGCCGTCATCTGCAATTACCGAGATGGTTAAATCTTGTGACAAAGAACGCGCAGAGGAAACAAAAACATTACATATGTAAACAACAGAGAGTCGCTAACCCTCTTTAATTTATCTACTCCAGGAAAATGCAGTGCAGGCTGCAAAGCAAGATAATGCTCCCTGCGCCAGAGCAGATAGTGCTGGGTGGCAGCTTGTCCTTTTCCGAGAGAAACAAGGATGAACAAAAATCCAACATGTGAGCTATTTGACAAATGCTAGTTAAATTGTCTTGACCTGAAAGAAAATGGTGTTTTTCCAGCTTTCCACAGTGGCATTTTGGATGCTTGTGATTCTTTTCTTCTTCTGAGGAATTCTGTGCTTTGCCAACTGCAGCTTACCCTCCTCGCACAGCCGCTGCGGCACCTGCTCCTTACATTCGGATTCTTGGCACAAGGGAAGAAACGCTGCCTATTCTTCTCCTCGCTTCCTTCTATTGTGATACCGCGCTTATTACAAAAGCGATTTAAATTTTAAATTCTGTAACTGAAATACAGAAACTATGCGGTAAATGCCGATTGACCAGCAACTGTGTCACCTGTGCATCTTCATCTCTGTTTATCCTTGGCATCAGATCTTCATCTTTTCTGCTCCAGCTTTCAGCAGGGGCAGCTTTCTGCTGCTCAGCCTGAGCACGTGCCCTGAGAAGGAGAGAATGAACAAGAAATACGCACACTTATATATGATATAAGATATAGTCCAGTTCAAGGGTATGAAACTACCCTGCCAGACTCAGCAGACTCGCTCTACCACCACCTTCTTTCACAAAAATAGAGCACGGGTTTCTGAAGTTCAGTGGCAGGAGCTGACTGATGCCAATGGAGACCCAGGTGATGACCAGCCACCAAAGCACTGACGTTTTCTAGCACAGAGACACCCCTGCATACATCCTGCTTGGGTCAATGATCCCATCTCTCATACCCAGACCTCCCCAACCCAACCTCTTTCAAATAAGCAGATGAAATTAGACTTTCAAGTGGCCTTTGTGTTCTGCAGGACTTGGGCACAGCCTGAGACCCAGCCCTCCTCCACCCAAACCCCCCCATTCAGTTCCCTGATAAATTCACTGCGCTTTTAAGGTTCTCCAGATTTAACTCAATCGCGTTCCCAGGGGCTGGCAGGAGAGAACAGAAATAAAGAAATCAATTACTCAATGAGAGACAGGCTTGACGCGGAGCCAGAGCTAATACTCCCAAATTCTGGGAAGGGGGTATTTCAATATTTATTAGAAAGGCACATTTTTGTCAGATGTTTACAAGCCTGTTTTTCCCAGCGCTGCTCACACACCTTCCCTGAGGCACAGAGGACACTCCTTTGCAAAGCTGCCTCTATCAGCATCGTAGGGGATTGCCATCCCCGTTTCTGCACTGAGAATGTCCTGTGTGTCCCAGGGCAGCAGCAGCAGCGGTGACCAGAGACACATCGCCCATGGTGCTGCTCACCCCGTTTAAACCACTTCTTTTTGCCTTTCTTGGACTCCGGGTTTTTTCCCCCTCCCTCTTCGCAGCTGACTACATTTTCAGACCGTTGAAGTGTACGCGGTAACCTAAGAACGATTGAGGGCAACAGGTAACAGCTCATTACCACGGGAATGTGGGTTCCCTGAGCAGCACTGAGGATAATTCAGAAACATTTCAAACAGCGTGTCAGGTTAAGCCACTTCATGTTGAAACGTACAGGTCAGCCTTCAGAAAGCAGGACTGGAGGTACAACATTTGCTTCTCTTCCTTTCACTCCTCTGCCAGCCACTTATTTAAACTGCTCGCAACCGCATTAAATATGACTTAAAATATTCTATTGTTTATTTAATCTCGTATCTGCAATCTCCAGTTCAATTTTTAATCATCTGATTTACTGAAACAGGTAGTTCAGACTCATACAGAAATAAATTTTTCCATACAATCTTAGTTATATCTTTGAGGCTATTTTTAGTCTTAATTAAAATCTATGCACCAAAACTACCCTTTTCCCACTAAAAGCAACATCAATGTAAATAAAATAAGTAGAAGCCCCTACCTTTCCAGCACCATATTGAGCGGATTGATTCACAGAAGCCAATTTAAGAATAATTTAATTCACCCCTCAGAATGGGAACAACCATTGACTAAACCCCTCTGATGTCAGAGCTGTAGCGCAGCAGCCGCCGTACGGGGCAGTGCCCACCGTGGCCATGGGTTGGCACGGCGCGGTGGTGCTCCCCACGCTCCCCGTGCCCATCCCGCTCCCACACCAGGTACCTTCAGGCTTGTGCAACGCTCCCATCCACCAACTCCAAGCCTCATCCCCCGGGACGGGTGTGTGTGTGAGGTGTCCTAACGCCAGAGGACAGAGAACATGTCTCAGCGTGGGGCCACCAGAGCCAGCCCTGCGTGGAGCAGCCGCGTTCCCCGGCCACACAGCCTCAGCACAGCAGCAGAAACAGATATAAAACTACAGCTAGATAACCCTTTCCTGACTTAAACGTACTCATCAGAAATCCAGTTTGAACAAAAAACGCATCTTCTAACACACCATGAAGAGGAAAGACGGTCCACAGAGGAAAGCTGGGGCAGCTGCCAGAGTTGTAGGCAAGGCACTGGGGAGCACTGGGAAGAACTGGGCACTGGTGTTAGCTCCCACTTATCTCAGGTGCTCAGTCAGTGCTTTTCATCCTGACCTCCAGATAAAAGCAAAGTACTTTGATAAATAGAAGCACACTGCTTTGTTCACAGCTGACCAGAACAAACTCTGTTGTTAGCTTTTGGTTCAGAAGAACAGCCAGAATAATTACTCGGATCAAGAGGAGAGAGTCGAAACAGCTTTTAAGTCCTTCATCCCCTGCCACTTTGTTCTAAGTAAAGAAACCCATGGGGCCACATGGCGAAGACAAGGGACAACGGGTACAAGATGTACTGGGAGAAGTTTCACCTCAACATAAGAAAGACTTTTTTTTACCATGAGAGTAATCAGTCACAGGAACAACCTCCCTGGGGACGTGGTGGAGACCCCAGCTGGAGGTTTTCAAGATGTGACTGGACAAGGTGCTAGATCATCTCATCTAGGCTCCCTTCCCATGAAAGGGTGGACCTGACGGTCTTCCCAGGCGCCTTCCAACCTGGGCTGTTCTATCTGATTCTGAAACCAAATCCCTAACTTTTGTGCTTTTTTCAGGAAAATAAAAAAAAGAGAGAGAGGCAGAATCAATAGCTAAATAAGAAACAGGTCAGATCATTAGTTTTAATATTTTACTCATTGACAAAAGGTATCAACTTTCATTGATGTTCTATAATATGTATTTAAAGAGCAGATGATGTTTTACAGAAATCTTTGGAGTACAGTAAGAAAAAGAAAAATTCCACCCATGACAGAAAATCTGTTTTTGTTTGCCATCATTTTTTGTTACGAGGAGCACTCACACCAAAAAATGATGCATAAAAAGGCTGATCTCATTTCTGAGCTCACAATTTGTGTACTTATGGAACAGTTCTACAAAATTTAATTGCAAATAATAGATCTTTGTAGATTTATTGATCGCCTTTATAGAATTTAATCAGAAGTTACATTTGTGCTACAGAATTCACAGCTAGATAAAGATGACGATTTTATACTGGACATTAGAGATTTCTGAAAAAAATCTGGAAAATACTATCATGTTCCTTTTGAATTTCATAAGTTTTATACCACAATAATATGTGGTAGTGATCATGAAACACCTACAGGAAGAGGATTATTTAGGCAATGTTAACCTGGTGCTTTAGTTTTGTATGCTCTGTACCAGAAATCTACCCAAGTTGCACAGGCAGCCATTTATTTCTACCTTTACGCAACCATTACTGTCCAGTCCGGGAGTCCGACAGAGCAATATCTTCAAGTAAAACTTTTAGAAAGAATTTAGGGTTTAAAAAGAGGTTTTAGGACTTGACACGCATTTTCAAATTAAGTTGGAGATACAAGTTTTAAGAAACTCTACAATACTTAAAAGTGCCTGAATTTTTATAATCACCGATTATTAACTCTTCCCTTACATGTTTTCGACAATTTGGTCTGGTAAAGCTCTTTAAAGCTCATTTTTTTGAGCAGAGCCTCAACACGCAACCTGCCTACCATGTTGGACGTCATGCTCTCAGTGGAAGCCCCAACCCACGGAACCAGACCACAGGGATGGGCCACGCCGGCTCCTTCCCCAAAAGCTCCCCCAGGGCGGAGGAGCAGCATCGGGAGCTGCCGCGCATGTCCCACACCCCCATCCCGGGCTGCCGCGCTCCAGAGGCGCTGGAGAAGAGAACCCCAGTAGAAGACACAACCCCTGGCATCCAGCTCCAGTCCATTAAACAGCCAGATGTGCCCCAGCTCAGGTTCGTCCAATCCATTCCATTATGGATTAAAGTGGAGTCACTGAAGAAAATCATTAAGACCGTTTTGCTGTCACATTGCCTCCAAATGACTAAACAATTTACTGGAGTGCTCGGCCCTCTGCGGAGGATGGACCTGGCTCACATTGCTCTGTACAGAAGCCCCAACGCTCACCCACTGAAATCAAAATCCAAGCTGAATTTCTTGTTTCCCATGGGAAATTTTAAATCAGTGCTTTTCATTACAAATTGATTTTTAAGTGCCACCTTCCAAATAGGTATTTCGGTTTAAAACCTGGAAACAAAAAGAAGTCTTAAATACAAATGCTAACCCAAAATGAAATAAAACATTTTCTCCAATATATCTTATGATTTTCTTTCATTCATAACACTGAAATTTGAGTTCCACCACATATCAAAACAACCGTTGAAATGCTGACTTGGAAGAAAAATTTTTGTTCAGAATTGAGTCAGACCTAATGTCCAGAATATTAAATTAATACAGTGACCGTCACTGGTATAACGGTCTTACTTGGTAGAATAAAGAGCAAACATTAAGAAAAAATGAATTAACAGAGTACTACCATTGAAATCTAACCACAGAGCAGGCGGTGCTCTTATACGAGCATAGGTGCAATTGTCCAAACTATTATGTTCTTGCCAGCCTTTCTTTTCTTGTGTGGAGAGAAAGAATAAAGCAAATTAATTCAATTTATATTTGATTTCATTATTCAGATCTCGATAATTAATGCTGTTATATATAGCCTTCTATTTATTGGTTAAACATCCGTGTGTGAGAACTGGCACACTCACGTGTTGGATGTATCTGTACTGCCATATGGGAACACGCAGCAGGCGAGATGGGGATCAGATTAACATGGCAGCCACACATCAAACAGAAAGCAATTAAAAAAAAAAAGACAGGCAAGAAACAAGTCAGTGTTTAAAATTAATGCCCTGAATGGCCACAAAAAGGAAGCGCCTACTGAAACCAACCTAAGTAACACTTTTTGTCAGCGGTGCAGGTCTTAGGCCATCAGCTAACCCGTTTTAAAAAACATTTCTATCGTTTATTTTTGTTGAGCACTTTTTATTTCTATACCCACTGAAATGACTGAGCGATATAGTTTCTCCTTCAGTGCAAACTCTCTATAAACCATAGAAAAGAGAAACGTCCTTTAAAGAAACACGGTCCCTGGGTCGCACAGCGATGACGACGAGGCGCCAGGGGTGTGCAGCAGGCTGCTCTTTGGGTAAGAACTCACATTAGCACAGCAATTTTAAGGGCATATTCTGGCAAGTGCTGAAGCACTGTAATATTTCATTACGTAAACCACAGTTTTTAAGGATACACGCTTAGTTCCACGTGGATATGCACCATGTAAAACTGAGGTATATCCAAATGGAGCGATATTACTGACAGTGGCACCTGCTCCCATCGCCCTGGCACTGACTCCTGCTGAGGAACTGGCTTCGTGGAAAACTCACCTCACCTCACCAATACCCAGGATATTAAACCCCAGGTGAGCACAAAGCTTTTTGCAAAAATCACGAGTTATTACTTTTCACAATGGACTAGTGAGAACCAAGTGTTGTGGATTTTAGACTTCATAAAATCTCCATGAAGGGGACACTTGGCAGACACTCTGATGGGAGCAGAAGGGGAAATAAAAGCTAAAAAGCAGCGCGTGTGAGAATGATGAAGTGCAAACAGTTACACACAGGGTGACTGGGACGGCATTTGAAGCAGCGGCCCATCACAGGTGCTTTTGCTGTTACATTTAACCCAGGTGTCACAGCAGAGCCCCGAGGGTACGGCCGCAGCCCCGCTGCGCTCGGAGCGGCCCGAAGGCGCCAGCCCTGCCCTCCGCGAGGTGCCTCCATCCTCCCCTCCTCCGCCAGCACCGCGGGGCTCGCACCGACGAGGGGAATGGGCACAGAAGTGTTACACGTACTCCGAAATCACAGGACAAGATGCAAAGCCGGGGGAGAATCCAAAGTTGCAATTTTACAGTTTTTCAAGGCGGATTTCAGCCACATCCCAGTGAGCTGGCAGAGATTACCCAGCTCTGGATGGAGCGCTCTGGTTCCTCACAAGCTCCCGTGGGCCAGCAGCGCCTGCAGGGAACGCTACGGGTGCAGACGGGCACCTCTCCTGTTTTAAGCCCAGGAACAAACCAACCTTTTCTGTCCCTTATGGCCACCCCCCAGCTCCTGTCACCTACCCTGTCACTGGGCCACCTCGGCCCCTTCCCCACAGAGCAGGGTCTGGCTCTCACAGCAGTGAATTTAAGAAGAGAAGCACCCTTTCCAAGATTTTCTTCCAATTAAAAAATCATTTAAAATGTCTTAATACAAAACCTAGTCATTACAGGTAAAAATGCATCTACTTTGGAAAGGAGACAAAGCGTTTACATTTGCTGGCAATTTATTCTGAAACCCTATTACAGAAGTAAGCTTCTAGCCTGTCGTTTTCACCCTTACAGTGTTAGTTGCTTCTCCTAATCTCATAGTCTCATCACCAACTCACCATTGCTTTCGGGACAAAATATCACATGCTCCAGTAAAATAAGGTGGAAACTATGCAAATATAAAACCATAAATTATTGTGCCCTATTACCATTTAGAATTATTATTGATAAAGTTCAGTGCTATCAAAATCTTGAAGGCTCATTCTGCTGGCACAATTCAGTACCTTCAAAATCTTGGAAATTTATAGTTCCAGCATTGCCCAGCACTGACAGTTCACCAGGAGGCAGTTGTATTTGCTGAGCCCTCTCTCGGCGGCTTTGGACTCCGAGCAGTTATTTTGTGTCTTGATTCAACGAAAATCCACATAATGTGGCAGCTGTAAACATGCTTGAAGGGTATAATAACTGTTTTAGCACCTGCAGGTACCACAGCCTGTGTGAGGGAGGAGTTGGGTCCTGGATCTTTGTTCGACTTTTTTCTTTTCTTTCTTTTAAGCGAGCTGTGAGTCTATTATTTGGTAGTGATGTCTGCTCGGAGAATTTTGATGTCTGTAAATTCTGAGATTAATGCATAGGAAAAATCAATTTGATTAATGCAGGAGTCTTCTCTCCCTCCCCAATTTTAATAGGGTATAAATATTTACAGAGGAAGGGTGATGTCCAGAGGTGCGTTTATCTCCTTATCCACGTGGCACCAAAGCAATAGGTGCCGAGGACATGCCCGGCTGGAGATGCTGTCGTAAAGTCCAACCCAGCAGCCTTTTCTCGGGGGTGGGTTCATGATTTGCGCTGTGGTTTCAGATGTTACTGTCACCCAGATAAGAGTGAGCCCCTAGTGCTCCCTGTCGGAGCGTGCAATATCCCTCCAATCCGCCCAACCTGACGATTTGGGCAGAGCTGCCGCTGGCAGGTGATTTTGGGTGAAGCAGAGCCTGTTTGCTTTCCGTTTTTCACACTCCTACATCTGGTTTTAAGTGTGGACAGCAGGACCTGAGAAGTCCCAAAGGCTTGTGTTACCTCTCCATGGTTTCAAGCAGCGATGCTGAGTCTTGCCCTTGGAAAGGGATGAGCGGTCAGAGGTCACCCGCGCACCCGTGGTGTGCACACCAGAGGAGTGCTGGAACCAGACATCACCACGCGTCTCAGCCGCCAACCAGGGGGCTGCGAATGACAGTGCGAGTGTTAGGTGTCTGGTTCAAAAGCTGTGTTAAAATACCGGGATTATGGGGCTAGGAAGGGTGGGGAGGGTGAGGAGGATGAGGGTAGACCCCACAAGGACACACAGCAAGGAGCGTACCTATCTGAGAAGAATTCTGGATTTCCTGGCTTTCCCACCGCCTTTCCTAAGGCGGAAATTTTTTTGCTACCTTTTTTTTCCTCCTCAGAAAAATTAAGTTAAACCGGTGCATAGCAATAACTAAATCCTATTTCTTCCATTTCTTTTCCAAAAGATGTGTTTTACAAATGAAGCTTGACTTTATTTTAAATCATCTCTTAATTGATTTCAGAGGATATTTAATAATTTTCTGCTATCCTGAAGTGACTCAGTGATGGAAAATAGACGTTAAACAAAAAAAGAACAATTTATTTATCTGCTCTCGCACTCCCTTTGCTTTCATTTGCATGTAAGCTGTTTCTAAATGGTGGGATAGGGAGGACGTTAACACTGCTCTCGCCTTGTTCTGCTGATGTAACGACAATGGGAGGATTATTTCTTAATTTTCAGTGTGGTAAGTGGGTAATTATTGTCCAATTAGACTTGCTATTAACCTCTCTGTATCTCATTTTGCCATCCATAAAACAAGAATAACAGCACTTACCACTCTCGCTGGGATATCGTGGAGATTTATTAGTTAATGTATGTACAGCACAATAAAAATGAAAAGCACTGCATGTTGGCTACAGCATAATTATTAATAACGAATTGTTGTTAGCACTGTTTGCATGGTTATAGCTTCAAAAACTTGGTGTGTGATTTGATGGCCGGCAATAGGTGCACCAGTAAGGGTTTCTCTTGGGAACCTCAGATCTTAAGCTTGAGCAGTGAGACGGAGAATCTAGAAAATGGGGTCTAGTGAAATGACAAAGCCAGTCTTAATGGTTGCAGATATGAATGTACCTTTTTCTTAAGTATAAAAAAATCCAGTGAATTAGCAAAAAAAAAAAAAAAAACCCAAAACTTCTCCTAAAAGAAAAATCAATTATCTGGAAAAAAATCTTCCTAAGCCCATTGTACGTGAGCAAATGCCTTGTGTCACATCTTGTCCATGACGCTCTGGTTCTTTAGCAGAAAGCTCTAAGGGGCCGGAGGAGACGCCTGGGGGGGTGACCCGCCTCGCTGGCAGCGGTGGGACCGGAGCTGGTCACTCACCAGCAGAAACGTGTCCCACTGCAGCCGAGCGAACAGGAGCGAAGGGCAAAGGGGAGAGGTTCAAGGGTCAGTTAGTAGCAGGATTACTAATAATGGTCTGGAGACACAGCCGGTGCATTGTTTGACCAGTAGAAGGCTCCGTTAACATCCAGCCTTGTCCCCTGTTGCTGCCTGCCCGTCTCCTTCCCACTCACACTGAAGTGAACTGAAACCTGCAATTTTCTTTTTTTATTTACCACAGGGATTCCATCAAATCTGGGAAACTCAGAACGCTGCTCCTTCGGGTGCTCTTTGGAGACCAGGTTTGTGACAGTGCCTGCGGTCACAGGCATTGACTGGGTTATTGGAGGACCACTTGGTTTATTACACTGCTTTAATTAGCGTTAGAAGCGAGGCTGCTTGTGCAGTGACTGGTTAAACTAAGTTCAATAACTACTGTGAGTCCAGAGCTAATTCACACACAGTCTCAGATATCAAGGGAAAAAGAAGAAGAAATAGAAACCTTACATGTTGGTAAAGATAACATTTTCTAAAATTTTGCGCAAATTTTATCATACCTTGTCCAGGTAGCCATTCATGACGGATAGGGAAGACCCCAACACCCTCTGGAAGACTCATGGCAATGCCAGCAGCGCTGCCCAGGCACTGGCTGAGACTTTGTCCCCGTGCAGTCCCGGAGCCCCACGGTGATAGATAATGTCCAGTTTTCGTATCAAATGCTTCACACCCATGTACCAGACCAGAGGTGGAACCAATGTTTGATTCGAGGAAGAGATGCATGCAGGCATGTGGTTCCCCACTCAGCTGACTGCTCTGGTGCTCCTTACAACACAGAGGTCGGCATCCCACGGTATTGCTGGGGCAGGGACCAATGGCCCCCGACTGAAATGAGACCACAAGGACGTGGGGGTCCCAGGTGGGGCTGGTCAGGTACCCTCAGGGCATGGAGAGCAGCATGGGACCGAGTTTGCTGTTACTTTATATGCTGTAAAAAATTGAAAGAAAAATAATAATTAAAAAAAAAAAAAATCACAGTATTTGGCAAGAGCTTGAAGTCAATAACACAACCTCCAAACAGGAGGAACTCACAACATGAAAAGCCACTGACGCAGATCAACAGAGACCCATGTCACAGGAGTCTCTGAGGTGTTTGAAAGCCAGTTGTTTCGTATTTCACTGGCGGAAATCCAGAGTTACACACTGTTCTTCCTGGCATAAAGCTGAAATTGGGCGCACAGTTTGGGCTGCATTTCTGAGATCAGCCGGGATGTGCCCCTCAGCCCCGAGCAGCGGGAAGCGGTGTCTCGGTTGGCGACAAGGACGCAGAAACTGCCGAGTCCGGTTCTGCTGCTGGTCTGTCGGGGGCTGGGCTACTGGTCCGCAGAGCACAGTCATGGTCCCCCACAGCTTGTTGAGATTTCTGTGGGGCAGCGTGAGTCTGATGCTGCCTGAGACTATGACTTTATATCAGTTAGGGATAATTTGATTGAAGACTATGCTAACTGATGCATGGGAACACACCAGTAACAAGCGTATTTTATCCACTAAGGAACAAACACGTTCTCAGAAATGTTCTTTCTTCAGCTCACTTCTCATTTAAACACTTGGATGGTTTCCAGTAGCTCACTGTTGCTCCTTCTCCCATCTGTCCCACTGAGAAATACAAAACATTGTTCTGCTCATGCATATATGTGTGCATACACGCACGCACATATACATTCATATATAAACCCAAAACGATATTAAACCCTCAGACGTGCCATCTGATAGGTCTTAGGCACGTGAAAGCAGCAGCCGGTGCCTCAGCGCCAGGGCAGAGCCGGGCAGACGTGGGATCGAAGCTGACAACGGGTATCGAGGAGCAGGAGAGGAGACGCCTCACCCCTGACATCAAGGTGTGCTGGTACTGATAAAACTCCTGGGTTATGTCCCAAACCTGCGGCCACTAATTCAAACTTCAGTGGCTTATTCCTTCCCACATACTGCAAAAAGACTGAATTTCAACCATCCACACAAACCCCCAAACGGTATTTTCTCTGAATAAAAGTAGGAAGAATGAATATTACCTGGGGTACTTGTCAGCTTTGCCCAGCCCAAAGAGAAGAATCGATCTGACTTGTGGTCTGCAGCCTGTAAAGAAAGAAAGTGGTGACTGAGTAACTCTCGTGATTGTCCTACCAACAAATCGCTTCTAACAAAAAGATCTATGGACGCAGAGCCGAAGCACAACTCCTTCTACAACACAGGAGATTAATATGGTGACGCATGTAGGTGTAACAATAATGTGTTAATGAGTTATTGATTTTTTTAATTAAACTTTACTGGTATCATATTTTCAATCTAAATGAATGCATCATTAAAGTAATTAATAGCATGGCGATAACAAGAACTGTCTGACATTGCAATTAATCAGTGGCACATGGTCCTCCCGTGACACCCTGGCTGCAGACCAGCAGCCTCTGCGGTGACGTTGTGCCCGTCTCTGACGATGCTGCGGGGACCGACACAGAGGAGCCACCAGCAACGGGGAGCCGGGCGGCGCGGGGCCTGTTGCCCCCACGGCCACCAGCCAGCCGGGACCGGGCTCCGCGCTGCTGCGGTTACAGACATTCTGGGAATTAGTGAAAATGCAATCACTAAACAACAACAAAGGGGGGAAAAAAAAGAAAGAAAAAGAAAGAAGAGAGAAGAGAGGAAAAAAAAAAAGAAAAAAAAACTAAAAAAAAAGAAAAGATTACAAAAAAAGAAAAACAAACAAACAAAAAAAAACCAAAAAAAAGCCAAAAAAGAAAAAAACACCAAAAAGAAAAAAAACCAAAAAACAAAAAGAAAAGAAAAAACACACTAAAGGAAAAAAAGAAACAAACAAATCCAAGTGTACTGTCTAAGGGCCAGACTGCTTGATTAAAGCCATGGTCCAATGCTCAGCAGTAACAGCCTGTAACTGGGCGGATGAACCGTGTCCTGGTGGTCCCAAGGACCCATTGCCCTGGGGCTGTTCAGCTCCCAAAGCCCATCCCACACCGGGGAAGCCCAACCAGCCTGAGCCCCGGCTGCAGCCCAGCCCGGCGGGATGCTGCGTGTGCTGCGCTCCCATCGCCCCGGTCCCCCTTACAGCTCAGAACCAGCAATCACCATTCATACAGCACTGAAACACGGGAATTCAACTTTTCCCTTGCTGATCATTCACATTTGAAGAGCATCCTTGCCGAACCAATGCAGAGTTAGCCCTTCTCCCTCCTACGCACGCCGAAAGCAGCCTCAACTTGTGCGATTTGAAAATGGCATATTAATTTACAGGAGTTCTAGCTTTGCAAATAATTGCTTAGGACAGAAAATACAGACCAATAAACACATTTGAAAGCTCGGTATTTTTAAGCACAGCATAAAAAAAAATAACCCCTAAATCAAACTCAATTGTTACACGTAGTATGAATAATAATAAAGAAGAAAAAAAATATATAACTGTGATCATACTTACAGAACACCTCCTGAAACTGAGGAGACATTTTTCTTGACTGAAATAGAATGTTCAGGTAGTATATTTTTTTTAAATATAGTTCTTTTTTTTTTTTTTTTTTTTTTTTTTAAAAAAAGACCATCTAATTTTCTCTGAAGAAGGAAGTCTATTGAAGTCATCCTTGGGTTGGGAATAGGCTACAGATCTGGTTGTTGACGCTCATCAAATTCTATCCCTTCCACTCCTGCATATTTTAATTCTATCTAAAACCTCGCCAGCTATTTTTAGCCTGAACTGATTTTTGCAGTCATATCTGTCCGTGGCAAACACGTAACAGCAGGCTCACCCACAGTTATGGCTTTCCATGTTTTTTTCCAAGACTTGTTCTGACCTTTTTACCCTGGAAGAACAGTGCAATAAGAAATTCTGAATTCTTCTGCTATAAACCAAAGAAATAAATGTCCCAGCTGAAAATGAGAGCTAGACAGCAGGACTGTTTCATAGCTTAGCCCATCTTCTTGATGAAGACATCTTACTTATCTTCCCTTGCTGTGTGATGGTGCCTGACCCATTGCAGAACCACGTAATTGCACTAATCTGACACTGATGAGGCTGGTGGCTCCCAGGAGACAGACCAGCAGGTGACATCAGGGGCGAGGGAAAAAACCTAAATGATTCTTAAGGGTTCATCTAAAGCTCAGCTTAAAAGCTCTTTTATTTAAACAAGTTGCCACTGCTAGTAACATTATGTCCTTCTCGGGGAAAAACGAAACTGTTGTCCTATTTTTAAAAAAGTGCTTCCTTTAGGGCTAATTAAGCTGACAAATAACGTTTCCAAAGATTGAGCAGTTTAACTGATAACAATGCAGCGATGCTGGGGGCCCTGGAGGGCACCAATTGCTGCTGTGCACAGCTGGGAAAATTGCTGTGCCCCCTCTGTATCAGGACACTGAACGAGAGAAAAATAATACCTCATTAATCTTCCTAATGAACCTCTTCTAAACAAGATAATTCACAATTTTATGGTACACATGGGGTTGCCGTGGAGATTTGCTAAGCTGCCTACCAAACTGTGAATCAAAGTGTAGGAAAGCGGAGCTGTTTGACAGCGGTACGCTCGCCGCAAACCTCTCTGTGTCGTCCCCTCCTTCGAGTGCCAGCCACTGCCTCAGACCCAGGGGCGGGACGGACGTGCCTCCAGAGAGGGAGGGTTAGTTTCCATGACTGTTGGATAGAGGATGCAAAGTACCACAGACTGGCACACGGGAGAAATGCTGTGTTTTGAGGCAGGAGCTGGGGTATCAGCGCCGGCGCTACATCTCCAGGAAAGTCTTTTTGCTCCTCCGGTGCCAGTGGGGTCAGAGGCTGAGCACGGCCACCCTTGGCCACCTCTGGAAATGAGAACAGAAGAGACCGAAACAACCCTGCCCACGTGTTTCTACACAAAAGGAAAATGGTGCCTTACATCCTCCCTAGGCATGAGAGGCAGACTGGGTTTGAAGTTTGAAATTAATCACTCTAGACGTAGTACTGCTAATCTACACCATCACAATAATCTTCTTACATTCACAACAAAGACTGAGGTCCCAACCTTTAACAGTATTTGTATGTTTAATACTTGCTCAATAGGATTTATAATTATCTTTGAAGATTTGGATTTAAGCGTGTTGTAGTCCCTAATAGGAAGATGCCTCACCACAACACAGAAGTACATTGACTTTTTAAACCTTCTAGGGGCTTCCAGTGAAGTCCCCAATCTACAGTGTTTCAGAGTCCATCTGGTACTACTCCTATTTTTTGTTACTGAGCTTTAGAAGAATTCTGATAGAACTCAATAGTGAACAGTACAGCAAGCCCTCAAGCATCCATGGATTTTTGTATTTCTACATAAATAATATTATTCACGCAAACAGCCTTAAGAAACCATCAGGCAACGTCTGTGGGGGAATTTCCTTCCTAGAAGAAAGATGGTCTTCACTGTTGAAGCCTCCAAAGTGTGTGAATAGAATTTTTTTTGGCAGGTGCACTAGATGCTGTAAGAGTGACCATGAGTGCCACAGCAAGGTAGGTATACATTAAAACTTCAAAGTCACAGTTCCCCACGGTGCTCTATAGCCTGCAGCTTTGGGAGAGCCTTATTCCTATTCCACAGGCAACAGCACTGAGCAAACACAGATGGTGTTACAGCAGATCATGAGACTCTCATGGATTTCTCATGGTCCATTGCGCCCTTACATCGTAGACATTTGCATTTGCATGTTGAGCTTTGTGACAGTCTACATGGTCTCATGGGGATACATAAGGATAAAGCAGCATCAAGTTACGTGTCTTTTTTCTTTTTCCCATAATGAAAATATAGCTATTATCAGATCAACACGACATCAAATAAACAATACTATTGCAAATATCCACCAATTTCCATAATGCTTCGATGCTGCATTTCCATAATTTCATACACTCCTCTTTCCTTTTTATTTAACGCTGTTTCTTTCAGGCAAGAGCTCAGAGCCCATGGTTGTTTGAGCATGCTGGAGACATCAGTGAACACAGAGAGGAGGTGAAAAGGCCACCTTCACGTTTCCTGCAATCCAGCGGCTTTATCTTCGAATCCAAAAATCGAGGCAGCTTTGCTGAACTCATCTACCAGCTGCTCGTCTGCATGTGCCAAAGCACTGACCATTTCTGTAATTTAGTGTAGCCTGTGAATTATTTCATTCGGTGCATTTCCAATTTATTTCCAATTTCTGTATGCACTCAGCAGAACTACCAGAGCCCAGGGAAAACTCCATATGGCAGCCAAGAACCCTTTATTTCAGGAAGCTCGCGGGGCTGCTCCTGCTCGCCTTGCACCGGGCTTGTGCGTGTCCAGCCTCTGCCCAGCCCTGCCTGGGAGAGCAAGGGAATATTACACTCTTCTCGCACGGTCTTGGGCAATATCTGGAGAATTCTGCCTTTAGCAGGGATCACAGGAATATTTGACAACCGTTTGACAGGAGTCTACATCACCACTGACACATTATCAGAGCTACTCAGACTTCATATAGCACATCTTATGCGAACTCCTAAACAGCAGGCAAGATCTTTGTTCCGCATAGGAATCTCATAACCACAAACTCCCTTCCACACTCTTATTCAAAGGGTTAAGACAATGAATTAACCTGCCACTTCTTTTGCCAACAGTATTGAAAGCACCAGCTCAGAAGAGCATTTAGTGATGTGTCGAAATTGAAACCTGCTTCTTGTTCAAACCCTTTCACTTCTTTAAAATTGATTTCCAGCGTGAGAAGTGTCCATACAGATAAAGCTTTTACTCCTTTCTGTGACACTATGTTCCCTGTTCACGGAGCACTACAGGGACAGAGGCTGGTGGGAAATTCAGCTTTGGGTCGGCATTTGTTTTCCAGCCCCTAAATGGCACCACCAGTCTCTGATGTCCAGACTGTCCCTAGCACAATGAATTAAGCCGATCTTTCTTTGTTTCAATATTGCCACCCCCCTCCTGGCTCTTCCCTAACATAATCTCGTTATCTTTGGGCCTTGCATGGTTTTTTAATTATCATTTTTATTTATATTGCACGACGCACCCAGGCAAATTTAATCATGTTGTTTACATGAGCTAACCTGATAGACTAATGGAGAAATTACGTATTTTGTTCCCACTGTTGGCACAAGCACAATTTCTTTTCTCAGACTCATTAACACAGCCAGTGTTTATAAAATTCTGATGGTGCTGGAGATGAAAGTGTTTTCTCCAAAAAACAGGTAAACCATAAACAATAACAAAAGTTCTTCCCACCATAATCCCCTCAATTAATGTGTTTCATACAACCCCATCATGGAACGATGAGGTAAAGCAGCCAAAGAAGCCAGTCCAGATTAATGACATCTCATGAAGAGCTATTGGAAAGGTCAGACAAAAATCGTGCAGAAAGACAAAAAAGACATTACTGAAAGCAGACCAAAAAAACTTCAGAAAAAGATATGAAACCCAATCCTCCTGCAAAACAAAAAAAAACAAAAAAAAAAACAAAAAAAAAAAAGAAAGAAAAGAACAGTAAAAAGAGGTGTTCATCAGGGTATGAGATGGAAGAGCACAAGAGAGCAATATAGAGGGTAGGTTAGAAAAAAAACCTGAAAATTTAAACAAAATATAAGCCTAAACCCCAGAATGGGCAAGGAGAGAAAGGGAAGAAGAGCAAAACCTAAAGTCATTCTTGCTGACTTCCAAAGTTATAGGAAAGGTCTCTTGCTGCTTGAACAGATGGGTCTAAAATTGTTCTCTGTCAGCAGAAACATCACGGGCTGTATTTGCCTGGAAGGAACAAACCCTGGTTGAGAGACGTAGGAGGAAGAAGTGGCACCAAGGTACTTAATCTGAGCGTGCCTCTGAGCAGACGGACTGCAGCTGATGAGCCTCGTGCAGAGACACTTTATCTCTCCTTCCCCTTTTCTGGCCAACCTTTGTACAGTACCAGGTACTTCTGCTAATGCACAGATTCAAGGAACACTGGAGCCAAAAATTAAATAGAACTCCAAAACCCCTTCCTCTATTATTTCAGCTCATTTGTTGAGGACATCTTACAATTTTCTATTTAAAAGGTCTATTCAGTCACCAGAAATGGGGGGCAGGGTTTTACCACGTGTGGGTCAGCACTGACCCTCAGAACAGCCCTGGTGGCTCCAGCGGACGGCAGCCAGGGACGTTCACTGCCCGGTGGTGGCTACCACACAAACATCTCTTGCAGAAGAAAATGGCTCCATCCCTCAAGATTTGTACCTGTACGCTGTACACCATGGACTTGAAGACACCCTTGATAAACACTTATGTTTCTGTATATCTACATTTGCCTTGGAATTCTTTCAAATTGAGGCATTTTAATCAATTCTCTGGTGGAACATCAAGAGAAGGTTTTGCCTTGCTTGTAAAACTGAGTACAGAAACAGAACTTTTCCAAAATTGCCCATGCAGAAAATCTCATTAGTGTGCAGATTTCCAAAAGTACAAGATATCTGCCTAGCTTCATCCCTTTATTATCTGTACAGCAATGGAATAATTAAGCAGTTCTGCTGGTTCCCTAGAAAGAAGAGAAATACATGGCTACTCCGACACAAATAAAGATGACTAAAAAAACTGCTGCAAGTGGAGAACAATTCACCATCAACAGCACAAATTCTTGTTTAGGTACTTCTTTAGTCTGGTGTCATTAATGCACACACCATGACACTAAGGTACTGAAGACCTTAAAAGCAGGCATATCAGTTCAATGAATATTTTCACATCAACACCTTTGGACACAGTTGAAACCAAGAAAAGCTCGGCCATGTATTGGCTGTTATTGCTGTGAGCAGCCAGCTTCACTCCCACAGCTCCTGAGGGACAACAGAATCCCATTAAATTTGTAGAATACATCACAACGGATTATGAACAATGGAATGAAAAAAGGCTGAAACACCTTTCTCAATAAGAATTTTAAAAGTTGTTGTGTATCAGAGGTGAATTCGCTTCCTTTGAACCCGGGGAAAACTGTGCATCTGGGAGAGCGATCATCAGCACGTGCTGTCTGTGGGTGAGGTCAGGACACTGCTGACCAATACACACTGAATGAACCTATGCCATGCCTTGACATACGCTTGCCAACGTGTCTCTGCAGCCACCACAACGAGCCTCACTGCCAGCAAACCCCTGGGTCCAACGTACACGGTCTCAGCACGTAGCATCTACCACCCAAGTCTCAAACAAAACTTCGCCAGAGCCATCTACCACCATAGATCTGAAGGAGTTCACACAGACAGTGAAGGGCAGAAGCTCCTGCTCACCTATGGGCACATCTTTCCCAAATAACAGCCACTCCATTGCCAGTTTCTCACTTGTCATTCTCGGGAGACCAAAAAATACCTTTGAAGAACAAAAATTCATAACCACACCGGATACTAAAAATTACAGTGTCAATCCCATATGGCTTTCTACAGAACCCACTGCCAGCAATCCCCTGTCTCTGTGATGACTACTTGTCCATCCTCTGTCCCACAGGGGGACAACCCTACCGTCTCTCATTTTCCTGACACCCTCCTCTGTTCCTCGGGTGTCAGCCTTACTTTTATCTCATATTACCTTGGAAAATGAGTGATTCAGGGTAGCTACTCCAAGCCTTTACTTACCTTGAAGTTTGTTTCAGTTTCATCCCTGAAGGCAGGCTTTTGTGCCTGAACACTTGTCTGGTTTTGCCATCTAAATGAGTTGATCTACAGACCTGTCTTAAGCCATTTGTTCACCGTGGTTAAAACCAGTCTCAGTTTTGCAGTCTCTCTCCACCCAGTTTTCCACAATATCCCTGCAAATACATCCAAAGAGCGTTTACATATACAACCTATGAGACATTTTTTACATCATAATAATTTCTACATAATAATCCTCTTTCCGGTCTGCCTCAGTGACTGACGGGCACACAGGCAGAGTTTAGCTTCAAGTATTAAGGAAAAAGCATTGCAAATACAGTTAACGGAAATCCCTCCAGACAGATCTTATTATAGGAACATATATGGAATTAGGAAGCAGGTTACATATTTAAGATAAGCTTAATTTTGCAGAATTTTTAGGTGGTCCCATAAAATATAGTTTGGGAAAAGAAAACTAAATCCGTAGTCCCCCCCTTTCAGACAAAGGCTAGCTGGCAGGCAGCAGTGGATTAATGTTTTCTTTCCCTGCGGAGTCTCTAGCTCTTTCTGATGAGCACACAATGGAAGCGAGCAGTCAGATTTTAAGCTAATAGGGATATTTCTTTGGTGAGTAACAGACCAAGCTGTATTTATGTTTCTAAAAGCAGGGGGAAAAGCACTTTTTTGTTTTTTGACAATGTAATCACAATGGCATGAGGGGACAAAACCCATTTGGGGAGAGAATGCAGGCAGAAGGCGAGCCCCGATCCAAAGGAGAATGCAATCCAAAACAGATGCAGAACTTGCAAGGAGTGGGTCAGCTTCTCATGCCAAGGTCATTTAAGTTGGGTAATGCTAGAAGCAGCAGCAGGTGATGGGGAACAGCTTTTTGTTATCTGTTGGATTACTGTGCGCAGATACCTGGGTCACATAATGAAAGTTTCTCTGAGTGGCTCTCATTAGGCACCCATTGTTTACCATATGTTTCAGTTTTGCAAGGACAAACGTACACCTAGCTTGCTCATTGGGCACAGATGCCGCTGCTCTTTGAATGTACCCTCTGGAGACCATGCCCAGAGGACTTTGCAAATCTCTGGCATGAAGTCTCTCCATACAGGAGGAGAGTAACAACTTTGTGCGGTGACAATTGAGAAGAAATTTAACTACGTGAATATCTGTTATGGATTTTCATTAGGTGTATGTTCATTGTGTCAAGGTCTGTGCCAGTATTCAATTACTAATGCAGGCTTTAAAAACAGCAGAGCATCACTTCAAGGATAATGACATCTCATGAGGAGAAAGAATATTGGCTTCAAAGGTCTGAAAACACTGAGACACTCTTTTCAGACCAGCTGTGACTCATCTGCTTTGTGGAAATCCAGGTTATGATTTCCAATCTCAGTCTTTGACAACGCTGATTACATTGATTGGATTTTTTACGTTTCTGCAATTTTCTGGTATTAGATTCTATTTTTAAATGGTAGAGAGACATAAGGAGAGGGGTTTGACTACCTGAAACCACATGGAGTGGAAGACTTCTGCCTAATGGCTTTTAATCCGAGCCTATGTAAATTTTAGACTGGATGATCTATGACATAATGAGATCTGTCAAGCACAAGTCATCACACTGTAACTGAAATGTGAATAGACATTCACATTATCTAGCATGCTGCAGATAGATATTGCTATTAGAAGAGAGAGGGGAGAGGTGACAAAAATGTCCCATTCCATGGCGAACAGTGGTCACATTTCATTGTAATGTGAGGGAGAATCATTTGGCACTTTAATCAGAGCAGCATCTCCCATTCTGAGAGCAGATAACCGCAGCAAGAGAGGCTGCAAGATGACCTGTACTCTTCTGTGCCTCTCCTTACAGAGAATTTCTTGTGGTGTTGAAAGCAGAAGTGCATGTGGAGGGGTGAGGAGAGAAAGAGAAGGCAGATACTCTTTGGGGGTATCTACTTATGGTAAGTACTTTAACATCTCATACCTAGTGTAAATGACAAATGGCATTCATTCCACTCCCTGTCTTTGGAAAGCCATCCTTTCTATTCTGCCTGCGGTGATAACCTGAGCCCATAATTTAGACAGTGTTTTCCAGTCTTCTGCATCCCATCTCTCCCCCTCCTAACTATTCCACAGCACCAGCTCTGTGTCCTTGTCTTCTCCAGAGACCGTACCCTGCAGAAATATGTAAAAGCAAGAATTTCCTTTCAAAAAACCCAGCCACTCTGGTGTAACATTTGGAACAAACTAAGCCATAATACTGATTATTTTTTTTCCTTTATAGGTCTGAGTTAGTTTTCCTCCTTCTCCTCTATTTTTTCCTGCTGTTGTCATTCTCACCTTTTCATTCCAGTGAAAACGGAAATGAAAAAGGGAAAAGACTATTCATCTACACTTCAGTTTCAGACTTTGAAGACTTGCACATGTATAGGGATCTGAACATTCAGGCTGAAGGAGATTTTATTGGTCTGGAACAAGTGCCAGCTCTGACACTCAAGCACACAAAGCTGACTGATGTCTTCTCAGGCAGCTCAGAAAACAGCCTTGCTGTGCAATGGCAAATAAAGCACAAACCCGGCCTTCCAGGAGGCACACCTGACTTCTCTATTTGAGGTCTAACTCTGTCCTTTTACCCCCTACAATTGGTTCTATTAGGGATGAACCTGTGTAAGAGACAGATACATAAAATATGACTTTATAATAAAATATGCAGGAACCATAAGGTCCACAAATACTTAGCTCTCTCCAGAAGTGATTTGACAAAGAAGATTAAACTTCTTGTTATGCTATTCCCAAGTTAACAGTCCACTTAATATTTGACTAAGCATTATTAAGGATCAAAGACAGCCAGAAAATAGTCCCTAATTCACTTCAGAAGGGGTGAGAGCGCGTTCAGATTGCCTTGTTTATTTCAAAGCTCCTGCCCCCCAACTTCATCAAAGAGATATTTAATCTCTTACACCATGATTTATTCATGCTGATAGCACATACAGGAAGCTGGAGCTGGGGGAAGGAGCCAGTGGCACGTAGAGTGCTCATTATTAGACAGATGACTTTCAAATCCTATTACTGAGCATGGGGCTCCAGCTAGCGAAAGCAGGCATTTTTCTCTCAGGGTCTCCAAAATGCATCTTTAAACCAGTAAATAAGTGACAGCCACCCTCAGCTCACTGTCTGCACATATATAATTAAGACAACCTCTTACATAGAGTGAAATAACCCAGCAGTTCAGAGGGCGAGCTCACTCTTCCTTCTACACCCCAAGTCCCATGTGGGATGCAAGGAGAATGCCATGAAAAGTGAGTTATGCTGGAGATGAGAGGTGGTCCATGGAAGAGTTCTGCACAAAAATGCCTTTGCCACAGCATGACTCCTTACGGATGGCAGCCCTTGGGTGTGGAGATGAAATTCAGACAGATGCGGGGGCCTAAGCGGTGCTGGGGGTGATTTGACCGTGACCACTTGGCCATGTCCCATGTGGTTTGGTCACGTCCCTTGCAGAGGACAAGGATGGGGCCGTGCAGCACTGCCAAAATCCTGGCAGACAATGCTCAGTGCTTGCTGTCCAAACAGATGGAGTTCAGCCCTCAGCACCCTCAGAGGTAACAAACTCCAGTTCCTAATGCTTAGAACTCTCCAAAATTATAATCTTTTTCTCCTGCTCCAACTGCTGCTGCCGCAGCGGTTCATGGCCGGCGCTCCTGAAAGCAACCCTCCTCCTGCTCCGTTTGTCTTCAGCCTCTATAGACTTACACCATAAACAAGACTATAAACCTTATCTCAGTCTCTGCTTTAAGCAACTTTTTAATACTTGGAGATCCATTTTTATCCCAATTCAGTTCAAAATCATTTTTATTTCCCACTAAATAGAAATAAAAAGGGTGTGCTGGAAACAGTATTTTGGTATTTCCTAAACGAGATGTGGCCCCGTGGAGCCAGCAGATGAAGTTAAACGCATCCTGTTGCCTTTCCCAGCTCTCACTGCGCAAGGTGTGACCCTCCGAGGTTCCCCTGTGCACCGCGCACGTGGTGGGATGGACCCTCATGAGCTGCTCAGCAGGGCAAAATGCCAGAAAATTTTGCAGGATGGACATATTTTCACGACACCTTTCCGTTTCTGCCAACTGGCACGTTCCAGTGAAATCAATCTTGCCACAGAGTTCTTACCTGCTCTATCTGCAAGCAGACATAATCTGTTGTAAGAATAAAGTCTATCGCAAAATCAATGCTCCATCTTTCTGCACTTAATTTATCTCTTTCATTGATTACTCCACTAAAAACTGTTGAAGCACAGCTACAAGAAAAGATCTAAACATTGAAGAAGTTATAAATCCATGTAGTAACGATAATGTTCCAGATCCTCAGCTGCAGGATGTCAAACTGTGTTGTTTTGTAAAAGCCCTAAAATTAAGTGAAATATTAAGTTCTGCATTTTTTTTCATGCATTGCAAAAAACTGTTTTCAGTTGTAGCATATTATATGCAGATACTCCATGAACATTAATTAAGTCAAAAAACATTTTATAATTTTACAATTAAGCAGCATCCAAAATTCTATAGATTAAAGCAATTTTGAATAAAACCCTATCTTACATTATTCGACTATTATAATATCTGCACAATAAAACCACCAAACTTTCTATGACTTCACTGAGAAGGGCAGGGAAAATCCAGTTTAAAATTGCTTTGCCAGAGAAACTAAAAGCAGTGCATTTCTTGCATTACAAGGAGCAAGAAGTATTAGTATTTTAACAGCTAAATGAGCTGGTAGCTATAAAACTAGCACAGAATTCTATTTTGGCGATGACTATGTTGAAAGCTAAAAGTTCCAGACACAGTTTTGTACAGGGAAAAAAGTCCCGCTGTAATTTTACCACAAATCTCCACTATATACTGAATTGAATATTCAGTATATAAAACTGAATAGCTGATCAAAAGATCACAGGTATTCCTGCAATCACCACTGTCTATGCGGTTAAAGCTCCTTGAAGACTGAGTTACCCTAATACTAATAAGCAAAATAAAAGCTGGCAAAAGTAACCGCAAGATTTTGCAGTGCAATCTGCATAAATTCCTCAACACAAATTCCTGCCGCAGTAGCTGCGGTTAAGCATTCTGGATTAGATTTATTTTATGTTCTGTCATCATAATCACAGCTACATGGCTGCAAACCACCACAACAATGATATTCGGGGGGGGGGAATCTGTGTGTCCGCAAGTTCCGTAATTGCCTTTTTATTGCACTCCTGTAGTTTCTACTATTTCTAAAAAAATGGATATTAGCATAATGTTCATAAAGAATACTAATAGGTTACAGCAGAGCAATCAGGTACCTAGCAGCCTTGAAAGGTACCACGGAGCATTCAAATTGAAGATGGCACTTGCGGGAATGACAACGCTGTAAAACCAGGCACCAAATCACCCCATCAGTCACCCAAAACGCAGCTCTGAAACACCGTCACGGTGTATGACCCCCCGGAGCCAGGGATCAGGCTTTACTCTAAACAGAAGGATAAACATAGCAGTTTGATAGTTTGATCACAATTTCAGCTTCATGAAATCATTTATCTTTGTTGATTCTCCATAATTATCTCACAGTTGCCACAAGCACACGGTAGTACCATCAGTCACACACCAAAAACCCCTTGCGGATGCGATGCCAATTTCTCCGCGTGGACATTCTGGCCCTGACACAGAGCAGGGAGCACGGTCCGGGCTTCCTTGGCTTGCGAGACAGACCAAATGCTCACAATCCAAATGAGAAGTTTTCACCCCATATAAAAATAACAACAGGTTTTAGGTTCATTGGCCTTTCCCTCCTATAAACCAAGGCTGGAGATTTACTCTAGCAAAAAATACGTCAAAAGAATAGACCAAAGAACATTTTCTAGGACTAGTAGGCAGAGAATGAAAAGACTGGGAAATTCCACTTTCCTTAAAGAGGAAACATTCACACAGTATAAGAGATTGCGATCTTATGAAGTTCAGCGGCATTTTTATAACTGTGAAAAGAGGAGATGATGAACCAAGCGAAATCTCAGCTGCATAGATTATAAATTCCTCCATGCCTTTTTCCGTTTCCTAGCACAGTGAGCAGCAGGCGCATACATCAATATACATGGGCACTGTATATCCCTCAAGGTAAACATCTACCATAAATCTACTGGGACAGTCACAGCCGTTGACTGCAGAATTTCAAACATTTTAGCCACGGTGTATTTGCAATTCTTCATTCATCTATTTCTGACCAAAAACCAACCCAACCCCGCCCTGAATGTGTTTTCTCAAGAGACTCTGAATATTCACACCAATTAATGGATGAATTCTAGCAGGTGAGTTGCTTCTCTTTCCTCCTGGGAAAGATATAGTCAATTACTGCCAGCAGATGTATGTAAGTGGGGGAGAAAAACACAAATTCTTTTTATTTCTGCTCCATGCATTGCTGAGTATTTTCAACTCATTTTTATGCGGAGGTTTTTATATTAAAAAAAAAAGTGATTTGCTCTCCTCCTATGCATTACACTGTGCATTTTAAAAAATAATTTAAATTATGCTGGAATGTTTCTGTCTCTAACGACCCAGTGAGTGATGCCAGCCTATTCCTCGGACATCTGTTATCGCAGGGAGGCCTGCGCAGAGGTGAAGCATTCAGATCATGCATCACGCCAGGTCATGCGCAAGTATGTTTCAAAGCATCAGGGTGTAATTTGCACAAATGAGGATCCTTGGGAGTTTAGTGCCTGATCTAAAAGCAGCTAAATGATTATCAAAACATAATAGCCCATCTTTAAAGTTCCTGGTGTTCAGAATAACATTGAAATCAGCCACTGAGTTTGTTTCGGCACAGAAGCCAGCAGAGCCCCTATCTCAATGAAGAAATTGTGCCTCAGGGAAATGATGTGCTATCCTCCTGAATCCACACAGAATTGAGTTATATTTACACTGACTGAATATCGACTTTTGTATGTGAAAACTCTTGGGCAGCCTTGGACCTTGAAGAGTTTCACACTTGTGCTCAATGTCATATTTTAACCTCTCATGCCAAGCTCCTGCTCCTACTCCACGTGAAAGTGAATACAGAGAACTTCCATGGAGACAAAAGCAGAAAGCAGGAGAACACGCTCTGAGCTTGACCCTGGATTGATGGAAGTCAGAAGCTTTCCCTTTCCTCTGGTGGGCATGACAGTTACAGAGCCCTTTGGGCTGCCAGGGACCTCAGTGAGTCTCTAGTCCAACCTTCTGCTCTAGGAAGGGTCAATGCTGAGTTCTGGCAGTTGGGTCTTGAAAGCCACCAAGAGCAGAGACACCAGAAGACCCCCGGGCCAGCGTTGTTAGCCTCATAGTCAAAATCTGATCCTCTAGATTCCCTTCTCCTTCACTTTATCACTGTCGTCTCTCCTTCTCCCTCTGTGCAGCTGAGCAGAGCCCCCGGCTTCATCTTCTTTGACCTCTTCTCGGTTACTGGAAGGCTTCTGTTAGATCCCCCCAAAGCCTTCTCCTCTCCAGGCTAAAAAAGTCCAGTTCCCCAGCCTCTCCTCACAGGACAAGTGCTCCAGTTGGGTGGGAACATTGGGATGAGCACAGCTTATTACATTCCTGATTTGCTTTCCTAATAATCTGTTGCTCAGCCAACTTCATTCTACAGCCTTACAACTTCGAGGCGGTGGAGCATGCTAGCACTTCATTTTCTTGCCTTTTTTGGAAAAACAACAAGGTCCCACTGTGGTGATTGCATAAGTTACCATGTGTTCATGCAAAAGGTTTCAGAGAGTTATTTCAAAATGACAGGTTCTGGGCTTTCCGGAAATCTGCACCAATGCATTTCTTTATGCCCTGAACAGGATGAGGTCACGTGCTCAGCTGATGTAAGCTGTCATAGCACCATTACTCTTATGGAATTTCATTATTTTTTACTCCAGCGAAGGATTAGACCAGCAGTTTCTCGTAGGAGGGTAGCCAGCATTTCAAATCACAGTCTTGTTATTTTGGCAGCTTATCTCTGTGTACAGAAACCAATTATTGCTGGAATGCATTCATTTTTTGTTCAGCTTCATTTTAAAGCTTTAGCAGCCCCTTCTTTCCACTGCTGTTCCTAGATTGCTTAAAAAACACCATAGCGGAATAATCAGAAGGGATCACGTTGGTGAAGAAAAAATGGTGGGCACACAGAGATCCTTACTTAAATACCTAAGGACACACAAGTCATCTGCTTACATGCACTAAACAAGAACATCCCACATTCCTCAACATCATTTCTTCAAGTTTCTATTCTCCTAAAAATGCCCCGGTCCAGACCTCTGGAAACTTAGAGCTTCAAAGAGGCTGCGCAAAGGGAAAGGAAGGAGCAGATCACACCGATGGAGCGATTTACCAGATCGCTCTGAACCACGGAGCCAGCTACAGGTGAAGAATGGTGAAATAACCTAGTTTTCTCTCATGCTTAAGGTACTTAGAAGTTTATTCCCTGAGCTCTTAGTCAGGCAAAAGCCACAGCCACCATGGCAGAGAAACAGAATCAAACCCAAAGGAAGGAGTTTGAGAGGTTACAAGCTTTGTCCTCCTCATCATTCATTTTCATATTTGGGGAAAGCAAGGCAAGGTCTAAATAGCATTTGCAAAAGTTTCATTTCTCCAGTAATTTTATCAGTCTGCCATATTCTTAATATAATAGAATTTCCTTTTTCTCTGTACTTCTGTGAAGTCTGAGTATCATACCCAGCACGACTCAACAACAGAACTAAATATCAGCTGAGCTCAGTTGGCTCAGTCACACAGTCCCTTTCCTTCCCCAGAAATTCATTTTCTTCCTGGGACTCTTCATTTTCAACTCAATCCGTTGAAGCAAAAGCGCAGAATGTTTTTAACCCATCTTGGATGGAAAGGAAGTAAAACCCACGCTATGCACAGACAACGTTAATGCAGAATTACAGGAGTGTTTGTTTCAGCAGCTGCTGTTTGAGAAAAGGTCCAGAAAACCAGTCCCTGCTTTGACCTTTGTCCCAAGCTCCCAGGATGAACCTGCACTCTTCCTTCTTGCCTCTTCTCTCCCACTTCCATGAGAGCTGAGCGCCTGGTATTTTGGGAGACCGAGCTTTCTCGGGGCAGGTCACTGACGCGAGATGCCGGGGCGGGTGCCAGACACGAGCCTGGGGAGAGGAGGGAGATGCTCCTTTATAGAAGGAGACTTTGGGGTTTCAGAAAGCTGCCTGAATAAAGAAGAGAGCCTGACATGATCTTTCCTACTCAATAAACAAGAAATGACATGTTTGATTCTCAAGTCCTCCTTTCCTTTTTGTCTTTTATATATGTATGTGTGTATATATATAGAGAGAGATGACACAGAAGAAAAATTTCCTGGAAAAATGTCATGTAGTTTGAAGTGGAAATGTTCTCACAAACTCTGGACCAGGTCGGTTTGATGCCCGAATGCTTTGATGTGTGTTTGTATCAGGGTAGCTCTGCAGTTTAAAACCAGTTCTACAGATTTCTCTTTTCTTTTGCTTCCTTTATATCATAGAACCATAGAATTGTTAGGGTTGGAAGGGACCTTAAAGAACATCTAGTTCCAACCCCCCTGCCATGGGCAGGGACATATACACCTGCCTGTCTCCCACCTTTGAAGAAGGGGAGGAGGACTGGTTGATCATGGAAGAAACCAGCAAGAGAAAGGAACATTTAGATGCCAATTACCATTACAGAACTTCCCATGAAGCACTACCCAAGTGATGGGATAATTCAGCTGTGTGGATTGGCGAGACAGAAGCAACTGCATAGAGCTTGGACTACGGAAAGAACATAGGGCTGCTCATTTTAAACTGTTGTGCCAGAACCAATACTTGGTGCTAGCAAGTGAAACACCCGAGTGGTCTGACGGATAATAGTCCCTGCTCATGGATCCTGCAGTGCTTCTGCCCTTGTGCTAACGGACGGATCCGCAGAGACGAGAGAGAGGGCAACGCTACGAGCTGGAACAGGTTAACTTGGCATCCAGCTTTACGGTCTGACATAATTCAACATAAAGTTCACCCTTAAAAAAAGAGATCATCTTGTCAGTTCTATCCCTGATAATTACCGTCAGTTCAGCCACTTACACAGCGAGGAAGCCCTCCTCTCCCCACTCCCAAATAGCATCGAAAAAAATCTGTGAAACGCTTCAAAAATAACGTACTTATTTACCAAAAGTAAAACAAGTCCCTGCCTACATGAAACACAAAAATCTGGGAAGGCAAGCTTTTCCTGTGCTATGCAAAATCCCAGTAATTGTTCCATATAAATTCATTCAGCTGTGGATCATAAGTGACTGACGTGTTACCTCTGTGATTTGAAATGAAGAGCCATAAGTTGTGGGCTAAGTATTAGTTTTAGAGATAAAGTATCAGTTTAACCACCAACGATCTAAAAGGAAAAGGAGAGAATACAACACAGAAAATGCCTAAACACACTCTCGGCATCAAAAGTCTGTTCAAAATACATTATGCACATTGAGACTGAGCCAATGCCCATGGAAATCAGTGAACGGAACTGCCCACAGCTCTCTGCGTCCTTGCCATACAAGACCAAAGCTGATTAACCTGTATCTTAGCAAAATTTCTTGTTTTTACAGAGGTGCCTGATTGATAAAATACCCAATTCACTTCTTCTTTCAAATATTGCTTTAAAAGATAGTTTACAGAGAACAAAATAATTGTATTTTAACACTCGTGAGTTAGAATATCTGTTTTGTCAGCAGCCAGACATCTCCACAGACAGGCTAGAGGAATTGTTTTTTCCTGTGTCTGTATTTTCCCGGTGAGCACGGAGGGAGCTGCCTGGAGGGGGGGCGAGCGGAGAGAGATCAGGACAGTGAATACTTTTCTACCTACATGGAAACGTAAGGTTTCAACTGTTTTCGAATCCCACCAGCTTCAACGCGCATTTCGGCAACCCTAGGAAGGCAGAAAGAAAGATTCTGCTATTGGCTGAAGCAATTAAAAGAAGCTGGTGGGAGCCGCACTACCCAGGCTCTGCGCCGACCCCGGGCTGGGGCGAGGGATGCTGGACCCCGGGCTCATGCCCGCTGCAGCTCGATGATATGTTTCATTTCATTCTCGTCAGGCACCGCAGGCTTCCCCAGCTACAGCTAATTATACAAGATTTATCTGTACGAAAACATGAGGATTAGGCAGGCAGGAAAGCAGCTAAAATTTATTTGGAGACTTTGTTTAATAAAAAGGTATAAAAAACAGGATTTGTACAGAAACAAATCATTTCTGAAACATGTATCCAAAGGCAGGCGGGGGGAGGAAATTAGCATTCAGGTTTTTTTTTCTTTTCTCCCATCCTTTCATGCTACTGCCAGGTTTAAAAAAAAAAAACAAAACGCTATGAACTTGTGAAACATCAAGGAGCTGGTACTCCCGGTAGACAGGAGACTGCTGCTCCTCCCCACTGCTCCCGAGAGCTGCGTATTCCTTGCAGAGCTAAAATTATTTCTTTTAGCAGTCCGTATTGTATACCAGATGTTTAGTTCATGAGGAGGTCAGTCCCCACAGAGCGAGATCAAAACCCCGTAATTCAAACCTCAAGAAGATTAAAAAAAAAAAAAAAAACTACAACCCTAAGGAAGCAAATGCTAAATTGCAGTCGATATCAAAGCTCTCCCTGGTTGCACCAGGAGCAGGATCCGCACGAGGGAGGATGGAGTCGCACGCAGAGGACAACAGACGGACAGGGCAAGGTCCCCACAGCTCCCACTGCGTGAGCTGAGGGACTGAACCCGAACGCCACGGGCAGGAATGGACCCAAAACCTCCAGCATTTCACAGAACTTCCACGCAAAGGATCCTCTGCTTTTACAACTACCAGGACCCGCCTGAGCGGCTCTTTCACTCAGGCTGGGCAAGATCATGACTCTCCCCATTCATTGCACTGAGAGATGGGAACAACGCTAGACTTCTGGGGGGTTGGTGGGTTTTTGGTTGGGGTTTGGTTTTTTTTTTCCCCCTGTTTTTTTGGTTGGGTTTGGTTTTTTCTTTGTTTTTTTTTTTTCTTGTGTTTGTTTTTGTTTGTGGTTTTTATTTTTTTACACCTTGGGTGAGAAATTCCTGCTATAAGCATTTCCAAAATGCAGCTTTTAATCTCAAGCTTTTATTTTACTCCCCTTAGGTTTGGCAAAGACAGCTTTTAGTCTTACCTCTTTAAAAAAAAAACCTTCTTCTGCCTATATTACCCTCTCCTGCAGTTTCTTAGTAACATTAATTAGTCATTGTACATCAATCCTAATCCGTGATACACGTGAAGAGAGCCCGGCAGCACTTCATCACTTGTCTTTGTAACTTGTTTGCGTAAGAGAGCTTTGTAATAAAGTCAGTCTTATGAAAAGTGCATTTTGCAGTTTAAACGCGTACACCCAAATTTAATTCATCACCAAATTTTTCATCATGGTATTTACATTCGATCACCTGCTGAAATAAGGTCGTGTGTCTCCCTCTCGCCTTGGAGAGCGCGTGCTCCTCCCGAAAGCTTTGCAGCGGCTCCTGCCTGCGCTGGAGCCCCGGGAAAGAGAGACCCCCCCCTTTGGTCAGCACTTGCTCAACATCTCAGGCAACTCACTCCTGAAGCTCTGCCACAGGATGACGCATAAGGAATAAAACAGATGAATAATGGAATTAATACTATCAAAAATTTCCATGGTTCCCCCTCCCTTCTTCACCGCCATTTAACATTTCGATGAGCTGAAACTGGAAAAGTTACAAATAGCTGTACCGGCAACAGAACGGTTTGATACTGATTTCATAGGCAGCTGTTTTCTAAAAAGTATATTTATGGTATTATAATCACCTTACAAATCCCTTTGTGGAAGGAAGTCCTAATATTTCTTCTCCATTTAGACTGCAGGCTCTGAGATGCAAGGGCTCTCTGAGGTTTTATTCTGTATGGTGCTTGTAGTGGGAACAAAATACAAATAAATGAATAAAAAAAAAAGAGATGGTAAAAATGACTTGCATACAAATAACCTCAAAAATCATGGTAATAACTTTTTGTCCTGCAGGACAGAAAACCTCAGGTGGCATTTTGAGATTTCAAGTCTCTAATATAGCTTTAAGAATTTTTGTTTGAAAGGCACTCCTGAAGGTGAATTGAAAAAAAGCGTTGTCAGATTTCCAAATTAATTCAAATTTTTCAAAAAGCCCGGTTTCACCTCCCAAGCAGCTCCAGTATAGCCCTTTCTCCTTATCGTTTGACGATACAGCCCTCACCCAATTACACGATAAAATGCATTTTCACTGTGAGATTTTCATCTCATGCCACAGGTCGCTGAAGAGATTGTAGAGAAAAAGGTTGTTTTCTATATTTGGTCTTTCGCTTTTTGCTGCCAAGGTGGAAATATTGGTAGCGAAGAAGGTGAGAGGAAGGTGGAAGCAGCAGTGAATGCTCCCTAGAGAGCGCTGATCATCACACTATACACCAGCAGCGTGATCTTTGCATGAAAACAAGCAAAAAGAACAGACAATTCTCTAACAGATGATGGGAGAGGGAGACAGCAGCGAGCTCCGCTCTGTCCGCTGCACCGTGCGGCCATCAACACAACCACAGGGCAACAGCAAGAGTCACTCCCTGCTATAACGACGGGTCAAAGATACTTGAGGTACAGAAGAACGTGCAAATAACACGCTAGAGGTGATGCTGGGGAGTTTTTACATGTGCTGCTCAGCACAGAAACATGAGCACGCAGGAGACGCCCCATTCACTGCAGACTTCACCAGCACAGGGAGAGCAGAGGTGGGAGAGACCTCCCCCAGTCTGGGCAGCATCCGATGTGACGCAGTGAGGCTCAGAGCACAGTTTTCAAACTCGAGTGAACTGAGAGAGATGATGGTTTTGGGTCAGAAAATGTGTGTTGTAAATAATGAAATATAAAGGCAGAAGAGAACAGACCGAGCTGAAGCTCAGTGACGCAACGGAGATTTGAGCAGTTACAGCTGCACAGTTGGAATGTTAAAATTTTCAGTGCTGTGCTGGCATTTCGCAGCTCCTGGTAAAAATAGGACCACTGGTGTGGTTACCAGGGACAGCAAAAACCTGTGAGAGAGTTCCAGTGTTGAACAGGTACTAAAAATAAAACATCCCGCTGGGAGTATGGATTGAAAAGCCACGGAGAGAGGAGTGAGGTTTGCGTGTGTGAGAACAGTGACAAAATGCTGTGAAAAGGGCTTGGCGAGCAGCTCGAGCTGCACGTCCTGCACTGGCTTCACCAGAAGAGCGACAACAGCCGCTGCAGTGGATCCAGCCATGCAATGGGGTACCGTGGTCTCCGCAGCACGATTTTATGGTCCACAGCTTGCTACAGCACATCTAATGACTGTATTAGACCATTCAACACCAGTTCCTGGCTCGCGGTTAAAAGATTGGAGACCCAATGCCCACTTTTGATGGGACACCTACCAGGAACGCACAACATAAACTTTCCATCCTGATTCTGCCAGAACATCTCAGTCCCAAAACAAAAGCCGTTCACACCGCAGCAGACGGTCAAGGGACAAGGGCCTAGAGGAAACCCCAAACTCTGCAGTTCTACAGATACACACATTTCTGACTGAGAAGGCACAGAGTGCTAAAGCAACTCAATCCCTTCCTTAGCATCTATGTAACAGCAGCCAATGTCATGGGGTTCAAGTCCTTTAATCGAAGAATGTAGAAGTTACTGCAAATCTATTAACTGTCACGTAGAGTTGAAAAATAGCTCAAAAGAGAGAAAATCATCCTGCTGAAATGAAAAATAAGGCCTGAATGGCAAAGTGTACGTTACTCCTGACTTCGGCATCAACAGAAGGAAAATAAGTAAGGACAGAAATATGGTATTTTATGAGACTCTTTACAGAGAAGTACATGAAGGTCTTGAAGTATGCAAAGGGTCCTGCTGAATTAGAGCCATCCCAGGAATTACGGTGAGTCCAGTTCATTTTCAGACATGCTATCAAGAACACGGTTAACCTGCTGCTCACATCTTGATCCCCAAAGTCTCATGAAAGCACGTAACACACTATCGGCCACAGCCTCTTCTATCACTCTAAAAATGTACCTTTTTACATCAATGCCATTTTTTAACTTGAATGCATTCTGAAAGCAACCAGGCAGCTACATCAGGATTGAAACTGTCACCTTCCCTAAGCGGATAAAACAAGGAAAGCAGAGCTACAGACACACACAGACAGCTGCTCCCGTAGATTTTGGTGGGTTTGGAAACAAAGGGAAGACCAACAGAGAGCTCACATGCTACCTCCAGTGCACTGCAAGGACCTAACAGACCACCTGAAGTTTGAACACTGTTGAGAGTAGAGCTCAAAGTACAAAAATACGAGCACAAAATACACCTGTGAACCTATCATAGAATAAATATGCTGAACTAAAAGTTTTCTAGAAATACAGAGCTGAGCCTTGTGAAATTGTGACCACATTTTGTGCGGTTGATGACATCACATTAGTAAATCTCACACAGTACATAAAAAAATTATTTCCAATGTAAGGCATGGCAAACATCACATAAAGAATCAAAGTGATTAACAGCGATGCATTTGCCATTGCGTCCCTGCTCAAATGCCCTCTGGTAGCTGGATCATTTTGGAAAGCAGCTCTGGGCTCGGGACCGGGGGACGGGTGTGAGCTCCCGTCCTCAGCAGCAGGAGCAAGACGCCTTCCCCGTTCTGAGTTAGAGACTGAGGACAGGGATTTTTGTATCTTATCTCAGGCATTTGGTAACACAAAATGTTCTATAAGGGGCTTCTTTGCAAATCAGCGTGAGTCATTCCTGCTCCAACTCACACTTGTCACTTCTGACCTACCACCAGCGTATTCCAGAGCTATTGTCACTGCGGGGCGGCTCAATTAGACCTCTCCCTCCCCACACCCTAATTCTCTCCTTCGCTAATTCTCTAGCCTGGAACAGCAGATGCCTTCCTATCAAAACTTTCAGCGTAGAGTGCTGACATTTGGAGATAAACAGAAAAGCACTAGACAGGCAGCTAGTTCTCATCTCATCCAGCTCAGAATTTCGATTACAATTTGCTTTTAAGATGCCTATCCACAGCACTGGTACGGAGATATGTCAGACATGCAGGCCTGCTAACAAAAAGACAACATCACATTTTGCATGTCAAACAACAGTGTAGATTGGTTCAGAAATTTCACAGCACGTGTAAAATCCTATTAACGGCACCACTGTTTGAAGACCCAATTTGAAGCTGCAGCAAATGCTCATTCTCCAAACTGATTATGGCATTATAGAACACGCTTATCCCTCTGGGCCTGAAGATTTTATTTATTCAAGTTCCCTGACCCCCAGAGGCCAAAATTCAGTAAACTTTGTGGAGGCGCGATAATTAGCCAGGCGAGAGCAGGCAGCCCCATGCGGGGGGTGCGCGGCCGCCTGCCCTCGCCCCATGCTCACCTCCAAAGCACTAAGCCACCTAAATCAGGCTTGAGCATCTGAGTGCAAGCATTTAAACCCATCACCACTTTAGGCACAGAGACAGCCCCCGGGGTCAGGGAAAGTGAATATCTACAGAAAATAACAATATGGTGCATGGCTTACTGCTAAGGTTCGAATCACACCAGGCATGGAGAAAAGCTCTAGGCTGGCTGGCTCACAACAACTGCCTCTTCGGTAGCAGAGGAGTGTGACTCCAGTCTGTGCTCAATCCAAAGCCTCTCCCAGATTTAGATAGCTCGTTAGGCTAATGTGTCTGAGAGTTCAGCACATCTCCTATCTACATCAACTCGAAGCTCTCAGATGCAGGACAAACTTTGAATCAGAGCCTGGGACCACAGGAACCTGTGGGGGATGGATGGTCAGCATCTACCAGCTGCACCTTGTTCACCAGTCTGATGGCTACCAGCACCCAGCTAGGGCATGTGGAAATGGTTTTGAAAGGTGTCTGAATGAACCAAGCCTCAAACTCAGACAGGAGGATCCCTTGCCCAACATCTGACCTGGTTTGCACTGTTGTCTCTCTTGCCTGTAGTGTAAGAAGGAGCATACAAAGGCCACGAAGAGGTGTCATAAGCATTGAACATTAATTCAGTGGGGCAATCATTCCCTTGGAGGGCTTATAATCTACTTTAAATAGAAGCATCTCCATCTGGCCATGTTCTTATGGCCACTTGATCTGGATACATAATACAGCAGCACTAAATGGCAGCTCGGGGATTTACAGGAACCTTCCTCTATGCAAAGGAGGGGAAAAGGATGGGCAGTGGCGATGTATGGATGTGTGTTACTATAAACAGAACAGCTTGCTTCAACAATGACCTGCAACAATCCTTATCAGAGCTATGAACATATTAATTTGACCTCAGAACCTCATTCAGCCTTTGGTCTCTCACGTTGCCAACTCCTAGCACCATCTGTGGAGCCTGTCCCATGCAGAGCCCTCTTAAATGAGACAAAACCAATGCAATAAGCAATCCAGCTTTGAGTAATACTCTCTAATGCAACATAAAGCCATGGGCAAATACATATTTTAGCTGTGAGCGAACACTAAAAACATTATCTTTTTCAGTAAGTTGGTGACAGTTTTTGTGGAGTGAGAATTCAATTACTTAGTGGTAAAGGAATAAACTTCTGTGCAAGATGTCACATGAATCTCATCTTTGCAAGAACTTACTGCAAACAAGGGCCAAATGACCAGAAGAGGCAATTAGCATACACAGCATTGCTGTTGGAGTGATTAGGAGCCAACCAAAAGCTTAAATTAATTGAAAATCTACTTCCTCACAATTGCATTTTTCTTTTAAAGGATGTACTGAAGCCGTTGTAAGATTATTCTGACCCTCAATAAAAGCTGCTCACCAGCCAAACTGTATGCCAGCTGCAGTATTCCCATCCACATGAAACTCCCGACTATGGAAACAACGAACTAGCACGTGTGTCCTGCTTGTAACACGGAAAAGGACTTGAGTTGGAAACTTGCAGGTTTGTAAAAGGATCTCTTCAAGACTCTCTCGCCATGAGCACTCCCGAATGCGGCATTTGGCATCTCCAACAAGTCCATTCATTTCCCTCAAACCCAGCTGGTGGCCAGATGGCCAGGGCAGGCGTGCGAGGATCTTTCATCGGGTCCCCACCACAGAGGGCGGCTGCAGGACAGCGAGACGTGGCGTATATGTGCCTGGGAAGCAGGCAACGAGGTACAGACTCCGGCCAAATCCAACAGTTTGTGTGGCTCGGTGCAGTGCTTCAGAGACCCCGAATCCCAGTGCCCTGGAGCACACAGGCACTGGAAACGCCATCCCCTTGCTGGGACAGACACACAGGTAGTACATCGCAAGGAGGAGCAGGAGGCAGCACCACAGAACAATATCACAGCAAGAAGCAAAGCCTTTTCATTGTCCCACACCACTACAAACACTAAATTCAGCAGCTGTTTCCAAATACATCTTCTTCCAAAGTTCTGGTTAATGGCAGAGGGTTCCCAAAAGGCCGCTGATACATTGCTGCCAGCAAAGCCTTAAGGGATTTTCCTGCCTCAGGCAGAGTTTATCACCTACTTGGAGGCTTTTTGAAGCCCCCAGAACATTCCTGACAGACTTCTTGTGGCTCAAAAACATTTCTGAAAAACGGCCCGTGTGCTCATGGGGTAGATCAGGTCGTGCTATACAACAGGTATTTGCAAAAGATTTCCCTAAGAGCCATAAATCCATACAAGTTCTCCCCTCCGCACCTTGCCCCAAAGCGGCACTGTGAAGACTCTCTGCCCCACTAGCAACCCATCCAAGACCTTTTTCAAGAGTGCATTGAACAAACACCGAGCAATAAAAGCTTATTTGCCAAATGGTGTTACCTCTTTGGCTGCTGGAATCATAAAGCGCTTTGTTGTCATACAAACAAACAGCTTTTAGCCTACTCTCTGCAGAGGTGCCGGGCTTATCCCAGCCTAAGAATGACCCCTTTTATTATAAAACCCTTGTTAAAATACCAGCAGCATCTCCCTGTGCCAGAGAAGGCACCGCGGAAGCAAAAGCCAGCCAGCTAATACCCTGGATTTGATGATAATCCCGACGTCCTCTGCAGTTCAGCAAAATACTTGCACCCAATCTACAGGACGGATTTTCTGACCACGTTATATGTGTAGAATGTATCTTCTGTTGATTCGATTTCATAAACCATGAAGTCAGGCCCATCGGTATTTGTGGGCGTTGTGGGTATTTTCCCCCAGAGTTTAATAGATTTCCACCAAAGCATTCCTGTCATTTCTCAGCTGCCATAAAGCATATCTCTACCCTACACACTGGTGTTTTACAGTGAATACCATATATCAGATCAGTAGAAATTGACATTTTAGTTCAACTTCGCAATTTTCAATGAATCACCACCCTCCTATGAATATCACGATACTATATTCTGGCATGGGTTTTTTACGCTTTAATGTGAGAGTATACAACAGCTATCTGCATGTACTTGAAACTGTGTTCAGCTCAACAGCTCTCCGTATGGACTTGCAGGCTCCGAGTTCACGCTAGTAAAGAAATTCAGGTAAGGGAACATTCCTCAGTAGCAGCCATCACAATATTTACTGTCTCAGTGGCAGAGGCAGGGTACTGCATGAAGAATAAAACACTGCTGCGCACCAAGCTTTACGCAAGGCTCCCGACCAGCCGCTCTGGGGAGAGGGGGCAGGTTCAAGCAGAATGTAACTGCCACAGGAACAGCAGCAAGAAGGCTTTTGCACATCTTTGTCTTAAAGCACAGGCAGTTTGGCTGAAGCCACAGATTTCATCTCCAACACACCCTATGGCATTTCTCCCAGATAAGCCCTTTCCCGGTCCTCAAATACTGTGGGACTTCTCCATAACTTTCTTTTCCAGTTCTTTTGTTAGTGAAACTTTAGCACGACCTCTTCGCACACCCTCTGAGCCCTCTCTACCTCTCTCATTTAAGCACCTTACAAAGCTTTAATTATCAGACTAATTATGTTAAAGCCAAATTCCCCCCATCACCCCTATATTTTGAAATACACTAAGAGGAAAAAAATGCTGTTAATGAAGGTGGAACTCTGATGAATGGAAGAACACCTTTACCTACAAGAAGGCAATTAGGACATTCTCCTTCCACTTTCCCAATGCAACTTGTGAAACAAACACAAGGTTTGCTGTCAATTACAGACTTCATAAATAAACATGGTTGAGAGATTTCCAGGTGCAGTTTCATGCCTCACCACTTCCCAGTGCTCAGCTGAGCATCTCTGATTGACCACCTGAGGTGGTGCCCGCTCCCCCTGTTGCAAACTGTCCTACAGCAGCACCATTACCACTGACGGTGGGAGCTGTGTGCCTGGCACATTTGCCTTTGTTTGTCTACACACGTCTGCGAAGGTGAAAATTTCTGTACTGTCTCCTTGTCTCCAGTAGTTTCTGCACCTATTTGCAGAAGATTTTGCCTTTTGTAGCATATCTTCATCCCTAGCGAGCTCTGACTAATCCAGGCTGGATTTTCAGAACCCCCCCAAGACACAGGATCCACGTTTCCAAGGAGACCTGAGCCTCTTGCACGGCACTGCCACTGAGTGCACTTTGCCTTTTTGCCTGTAACTGCAGCCAACGGGTGGAAAAGAGCGTCATGCCAAGCAAGAGTATCAACAGGACCTACTTTTGATCCAGGACTTTGAGCAACTGGTGAACATCAGGTTTTAGGTGGTTTTGACATACTCACCAGTGCAAGCTTCCCAGGTGAACAACCTCAGAATTATGTGAAAACCAAACGGGCACTTAATGAATGACAGCAGTGCCCAGATGCTGGCCTAAGCTACATAAATGCCTTTCCAGGTATTGCCACCCACTGGGGTATTCAGCTTTAATTTGCATGTTTTCTTTTCTCAAAGGTAGCTTCGACCTTCAGGATCCTCCTTTCCACCAACCCCAACTGAACCTGGGCTTCTCAGAGACTGTCACCTCTTTGATGTGTGGCTCCTCAAACACTCCTTACGGCTGGGATCCCCCAGCACAGAGAGGTGGCTGCCCTTTAAAACACACATCCAAACCCAGCCAGGGGGAGAGCACATGGAAGTCAAGGAAAGGAAATTGGACTTTGGTGCCTAGAAAAGTGACCCTTCCAGAGACAAACACCTGGACACACCGTTCTATTCCAACAGCTCTAAGCACTAAAAGAAAATAAAGCCTCATCCATGTCTTATAGTTTATCCCACTACTTCTAGCCAAATCCATTTCAAAATGATGTTCTCTTCTTGGCACTTGTACCCTTCACATGCTAGTAGCTGATTATCGCAGCCGCTCTTAGTCGCTGTTTATCCAATTGAAACATTTTGTTCTTTTAATCTTTCCTTCTAAGTTCTTCAAGCTCCTTAATCATTTTTGTTGTACGTCCCTGGCTTCGTTGCAATACGCAGCTTGCTGGCATTTTGGTACTCTTGATAATAACACTTGTAAGTTAACAGAGTCATGCCAAGAATGAATCTGCCCAAATTTACAGAAGCGTTTTTAAAAGGCCAAAACCCTGTAATCCCTCTTCAAACAACGCTGGTAAGACTGTACCAAGGGTTTCACATATCAAGATACTAAAACTTGTAGAGAAATTAATGACTTAATTATCTCAACAAAATCAAAAGGTGGAGCGCTCCCCCCCACCTCTTGCCAGCATGACACCCTACAGACTCGAGCCAGATTGGCTTTTCACCCTCAGATCCCTTTGCCTCCGGGTGTCCGATGGAGCTGCTGCTCCCCAGCTGCAGCCTCAGAGAAAGTGCACCTCAGAGAGACCCCACCAGCGAGGAAACCCCTTCCTACCCAGGCACAGACCACGCATTAGCTTATTTTCTACATACGAGATGTAACGCTTAAATGAAGAGACTCTCATTGTATATACCTTCAACTTTTTAACCTTTCTTGTGATCCCTTTATAAAATTATTTTACCTTCACACGATTTCCGAGCTCTGTGCTCCACGCAGGGAGAAGTGCCCCAAAGGGAAGGCATCTGAATGCCGTCTGAAGCACCTGCACATTGCTTACTCAGATAAAACCCCAACCAGAAAAAACAAAACCAGGTAAACTAGGAAGAACAACAAAAAAAAAATCTTAGCTGTCCTAGCTGAAAACACGGTTGTGCCTCACGGTCCCCATTTAGGTTGCAGAAAGGATGTGTTTTTAGAGGCGGCACACTGAATCACACAAGCGGAAAGCAGGGTGCTTGAGGCTGTCCATTTCTTCTGGCTGTCAGGGTTTTTCAAGTTTTGTTTTATAGTTTCCTTTAGCTCTATAAAATATCCTGACATGCTGCTGCAGACCTCTGGCTGCCTTTCTATTCTTTTTTTTTTTTTTTCCCTGACTAAGTGAGATGCCACTTTGAAAGGTGTTGAGGCATCGCTGCTAAATTACACCGCCCGTTTGTGCAGACAAGCGTGCAGTGAACGTACTCCTCCTTGCCCCTTTGCCACTGAATTCAGCCCGGACTCGGGAGATGCCGCCGACAGCCCCAGAGCTGGGCCGGGCCGACCCAGCCTGGAGAGGCACCTGGCACGCATTCGCCCGGGCTGGTTCAGCGGGAGCTCACATTTCCACCTGCCTTTCCGTGATTTGGACTGTTCCGCTTTTACAGAGAAAATAACACTATTTCTTATCGCATTCATTCATTTCGCTGCTGAGAGAGTCACTCTCAGCGAAGTGGAATCTGTTTAATCCGGCGTCCCAGCAGCTCTGTGCAGAAACGCAGAAGGTGACACCCTACAAAAACCCATTTCCTCCTCATTTTGTAGTTTCTCTTTTTGTACTTTACAATGTATTTTAAGCTACTCTAGCTAAAATTATTTCATTTCTAAAATCTGATAATTACTGATCATTGATAGTTTTGATAGCTGACTACTGCTCATTAACTATTTCTGTTATGGAGCAATTGCTATTTTTACATCAGACAAAGCAAGCCTTGATGCAGCAAATCAGCAATTTGATAAGCCAAGTTAAAGACAGACAAAAAAAATAAATTAACAGAATATAATTGGACCCTAGTCAACCTAATATTTTATTTCTGTTAGAATAAACTCTAAAATTTACCTGTTGCAAGTAAAAAAGCTTGGACATGCTTATAGATCTCTGGCATAAAGCATTAAATCCTGATTGTAAGTGAATAACTGATCTGAAACTTTCTATCCCTTCCTACCCTGAAAAAACCAAGAGCCAATAAATCAAATCAAACAGATCTGAGTTGATCAAAACATTTACTAAATTAACGTTAAAAATCTTTCAAAAACTCAAGCCAGTTTGTTTTGGCATTTTCAGACGATAATTTTGATTCACCAAGTTCACAACTTAAATATTTTCAGATTTTGTTGTACCGAAAAAAAAAAAGAATAAAATTCTTTCAAGCTAACCTAAAATTAACTTTTTCAGTGTTGCATAAAAGCTTTAAAAGGAAAGAAGAACTTAAAAAGTATTCATTTTAGGTAAACTCTTATACTGGGAAAAAAACCCAGCAAATTATGAAGAAAGCATTTAAAAAAATGCTTATAGATGTAGTTGCAGAGCGTGCATTTGCATGGGGAATGATACTAGACAGCTGTACAAGGAGGCTGGGAACAGCAGCAGAACAGCACGGCTCCTTTCACGGGTGCAACTGACCCTTAAAACAGAGAAAAGGAATTCAAAGTCGCTTCCCAAGCCAGCCCTGGTCCCAGCCCCATTGCACCGTTACTTATTGCAGCTTTATACTGTCCCTGTATAAGGTTTGATTTAAACACAGGCTATTTAAATGAAGTAATCACGTTGATTAATTAACTTCTGGGGGTGTAGTGCTCTTTTACACTTAAAGTCTCAGCAATCCTGGTAACACACCGTTGGTGTGGGCATCACCCCAGCCCTGGGGAGCTCGCTGGTGGGGACAGGGGACAGCATCTCCTGCCGGGTGGGACCAGGCACAGGAGGTCTCGTCTCAGCTGATACCTTTTACTTTTACAGGTGATTGAGAAAAGGGAAATTTCTGAGCCCACGACCCCACGTTGCCCCCCGGGGGCTGAGTGGTGCGCTGGGGAGAGCAGCCCTCCCTGAGCCAGGAGGAACCGTGCAGGTTTGTCCCAAGGCTGTGAAGGACCATGTCACCTTCTGCTCAGCTGAAACCCCACAACGACTATTTATTTTTTTCCATCTTAATGAAAAAGAAATGTAGAAATAGATGGTGCTACAAAAAGCAAGATGGCTGTGAGATGGCCAGCTCCAGATGACACCAGTAACAGAGGCAAGGGAGAAGGGTGGAAAATGTATTTTCATGTACTACAGATATTGTTCTTCAGAGACAAATGATAGCAGCAAGCACAAGCTTCCTGCCAAGATATAAATATCAAGCTGCTGATACAAGCCTGCTTTTGCTGGTAGCTAGTTCAGCGATTTGGAAACGATGCCAGCGGAGGGTGCAGAATTACAGATGTTGCCTCCGATGTCACCCACAGCAAAGGTGCTGAGGGGCCCATTTATTCTCCAGGAATAGCAACGTCATTACTAAAAAATTCCATGATGACATTGAGCTGTTCAAGTCGTACCAGCTTGTTTCTTTTAGAGGTAATATCAGACTTTGCTTGGAAACATATTAAATTACAGACATTTTCCAAAGCAAAGAGGCTGAAATGCCCAATGTACTCTGCTAATGCTCTTTTCTCTTTATCTTTTCATTTTGGCAAAACGTTTGCTACCTGTCTTCATGCTGACCAGCCAGAGGTACCATTTCTAAAATACTGTGCTGAAAGACCTTTTCACATTGAGGATATCTAACAATTCCCAGAGGGAATGAGTTTGCATGCAGCCCGGTATATTATTAATCAAATAAACCAGACATACCAAACACAAAGTGCAAAGGAAATACCCAGAGGCACTATCCTCTGCCAGTCTGAAGTAAAAGGATAGTTGGCAACTGAGATAGACTTTACTGGAAGAACAGCTTCTGTAGCGCTAATCCAATCCTAGATATTTCAATGCTTTGATTTTCACAGCCATCAAAAAACCTCAGCGGACAAAAGATGTGCGAGAGGATCCATTAGGCAGAGAAATTCAGGCAGCGTTAGAATGACTGAAAAGATGCAAAACAACTCGAGGAGGGGACAGACCATTTAGCTTATCCTTAGCAGAACAGAATGACGTGTGGCTTGTCAGAGCGGGTCCGATGTACTGAATTTAACACTACGTGCGTATCACCGAGAGCCTCCTCAATACATTTGTACCTGCATCATTTTAAATGAGCCACTGGTCCATAAGATGCATCCCAGCATCTGGAAATAAAACAGCGTGTGCAGGTCTGAAGGGGAACGATTCAAATCATACAAATAAATTTGCAATGGAACTCTTCAGTGCAATTGGGAAATAGCGTCGGAGTCACCCGGCTGTCAGGCAGCAGAGCCCGGCCTGCAGCCCTCTGCTCACCCGGAGAGGGGGTCTGAGGTTTTTTTGTTTTCTTAAAAAAAAAAAAAGAGTTATGAACTGTAATACCTTCAGGACCATTAGACACAGCTGTTCCCAATGTGCTCTCCAGACACCCGAGTGCATCCATGCGCTGTACACGTGCAGGCGCCCAGAGACAGACGTGAGAGGCGGGAGCAGCACCGAGCCCCCCCTTTGCTGAGAACCCAGCGGAGCTCGGAGCCCCTGGGCAGGTCTGGGAGGAGAACAGAAAGTCTGTGCTGAACACTCACAGCAGAGACAAAAACTGACTTGTATCAGAAGCCAGGTCAGAAAACCAGCGCAGTCAGGTTCAAGAGAGTCTCTAAGCCCTGAAACCCGCTGAGAGCAGAGCGGCTGCCCGTCACGTTGGCTGCTCAGGGGCCTGCCAGCTACGCTTCACACAGAAACAACATCACCAAAGCTAACAAATACACAATCCAACGGTTTTCACATCCATTATTTTATAATACAATCCAGCTCATTTCAGAGTTGTTGCAGAACATGACCACAACCAAGTGCAGGGCATCGAGGACATGCCCAGGACCACACTTCAGCTGGGCTGGCAAGAACACAAGCACAAGAGGGACAGAGTTTCATTTAACTGGAATGAAAAGGTGTTTCAATGCTTCTAAAAGGCAGAAGAGCTCAAATACAGGAAGACTTGTCCTCCAACCTGTGCCGACCCCGCATGCCACCCTTTCTTTTGCAAGATTTCCAGGGCATGAGGCTGTGAGCTCTCTCCTTCTTCCCCTCCATGGGGTTGGCCCAAGCCTCCGCCTGCACATGGAAATGCAGCAGCCAGGAGTTGTTTAACCCCCCTGCACAGAAGTATCTCTCCTCCCAACTCACCTCCGGCACCGCAACACACGCTGGTCCCTCACTAGGAAGTTCCTGCACATCTTCCGCTCCATCCCGCCGAGGCCGCTCCCAGCGTGGCAGCCAACCGGCATTTGATGAGGTGCTTTCAGATGGGTTCAGAGACGTGTTATAAATTTTAATTTGCTCTGTTTATTTAATGAAACTCATTGAGGCTAATCCTCATTTTCTAGCAAGTGTAAAAAAAAATAAGTTCCATTTAATTAAAATTAATGACCTTCACGCCTGCAGAAGATTTTCAGGCTCAGAGGATGAGATTTAACACTTTGGGCAAGATGCGGGTACAAAAGCAGTGCTCAATTAGATGAGGAAAAAAGATCTCTGAAGACGACCGTCATTTCTGTTGATAATTTAAACTTTTGCTTGAAGGGGAAAATATAGTCAGTAGAAGGGGGGGAAAAAAAAGATGTTTCCTAATACTGGCTATTCTCTGCAATCATAAAAAACGTGTTTGTAGTTTAATTGCTTCCAGTAAATTTAGTGAAATAACATTAATGACTCCTTTTTGATTTTCATTTTTGAGAATTAATATCACAAAGAAAAAGATAAAATTTGGTGTCTCATCCTTAAAAAGGCTTTTTGAATATGTGGGATTTCAAACACGGCAGATTTTAGAAACTAATGGCAAAATTAAATTATATTAAAGGCTCTGACAGAAAACATGAAGACTAAGAAAATGGAGAACTACATTTGACTGCACATCACTATTATTCCCCTAACCCAAAGCCTATATTGCATATTGTTATCTGTATGTATAATTCATTAGAGAAAGGCCAGTGGAGTCCTCTTTACATTGAACTGTTGAAATTACTTTCAAAGTTAATGGATACAGATTTTAAAAAAAAGAAAGAAGCTTATATTCATGGGAACGTGCCCTCGGCCTGCTGGGGCACTGCTCAGAGCTCCTCTCTTAATCCCACCCCACATAAACGTTAAGGTACAAAAATTAACTCTATCATTCTAAGCAAGTCACCTTGCTTCATCATAGGAAAGCATATTTCTGTTTGTCAACAACTTATTGTACACTATTTTGCTGTGTTTTTCTAATCTACAGTTGTGTATTTTTAATTAATTAATGCAGTTCTGCTTTAGGTAGATGTCTGTGTTTTAAACTGACTGTGCATCACAGCGAAATTATGAAATCCTTTATTTAAATTACTGTGACAAAGCAGAACATGACAAATTGGTGCGTGGGAGTTGAATGTTCTTAATTTTCTAATTAGTGCTTTAAAAAAAATAACTGAAAAAAAAACCCAAAAAACAAAAGAAGCTTGCAACAAAAAGCCCAGCAAATGCAAGAACCATTTAATATCATACTGAAACCAACCAAAAGCTCCCTCCCAACACGACTTCATAATTGCTCTTCTTTCTGGGGGCATATTCAGCCCCTACCATTCATCTTGGATATAGGGACTTAGTATTAAATGTAAGCTAAAAGCTAGCAGCTCTCCACACTGATGTGCTTTTCAAACAGAAAAAAAGGAAAACATAACCAAACCCACGTTTGTTTCCACATTTATCATGCTCCCAAATCCCCGTCTCTCTTGGTGTTCTCATTTGACTTTTTAATTACTGTTGAGGAAAATCAATTTTTCTCATGGTCCAGCTGATAAACTTCACAGCTTGTGGAGTTTTGCTAAGTTGCAAATGGTTTACATATTTTCACACTTATTTTTTAAAAAGTAACTTTCAAAAATTTCTCCTGAAGCAACATCTGTGTTAGCATATATTTTAATTTCTTCCCTGAAGTTTACTTGTTAGTGGCTTTTCCTTCTCCACACTTCAGTGATAAAGGCTGATGATTAAATGCATTTCAGCCAGTGCTGTCTTTTTTGATGTAAGAAAAGAACTAAACCTGCGTGAATCCTGTGCCATTCCCCCCTTCAGCCTGTCCACAATCCGCTCTGGTAGCCCCACTGGCATCCCACCGCCAGTTGGGTTTATTCAGGAACGCCACTGGCGATACAAGGGAGACTCCAAACACTCCGATATAACCACATTTTCCTGCAAAGGCAACACTGAGGGGGTTTTACAACTTTTATAATGAGGGACCTGAAGAAAATCCTCTCCACACCCACCCCCAGTGGCCAAACCCCGGCAGTCCCCGGTGCTGCCCGCGCTCTGGGCATGCACTGGCCACAGCCACCTTGTGCGGAGCCCTACTCCCCTGGTCACAGGCTGGGGACAAGGCTGCGGCTTGACGGGGAAACCAGAGTCCCACACACAAACCCAAAAAAGCAGCAGGGGCTGAGCTTTCCTGGGGGCACACAGGGTCTGACCCTGCCACGTGGGCAACCTCACACAGCAGCCAAACCAAAGCTGGCACATACCTCGTCACCTGCACACCCAAGCCAAGAAATATTCTATACAATTTTCAACATCCGTTACCATCTGTTATCATAAGGCTCTATTTCAACACGGCTAATACATTTTCCGCTCATCAATAGGTGCTATAAAAGAATATACGGAGGCATTGTGGGCCACATATAAGGGCTACGGGAACATCAGAAGGGATTTCCACAAATACGTGCAAACACACAACCTCCCAAAACCTGCCCCGCACCGAAGCTTACACAGCGCAAAGCAAGAGATTCAGAACAGGTTTCCAGAGACGTACTTACAATTCCCCTTGAAAATGTGAAGCCGAAATAAAACAGACCCTGGGCACGTCCCACCCCTCAGCCCTTGTGCGAGCCCAGCGCCAGAGGAGCCCGCCGGGATTTATCGGGTGGCAGCGACAAACGCAGACAGAGCACCCAGGGCTCGGCTGCAGCCCCAGCCACCCATCACCGGTGCAGCCATACACCCATACTGATGGATAATGAAATTAAGTAGCAATTAGGACTGGGCAAACCTCTAAAGGTTACAGATCCTTAGAGCTATCCAGGTACACATAAGCTACACAACGCCTTTTGATTTACGATCCTAAGCTCGAAGCACTGAGCTAAGGGCTGAGGTCCCCTTTCAGCAATTACTCAAGTAAATTCTCCCAATGACCCATTCACATTTTTAACAAGGCCTCCACATCACTGCGTCTTGCATTTAAAGGAAAAAAACATACACATTTGTTGTACCATTTCAGAGAACAGCAGCAGGGCTGCGTGTGAGGTCAGGGGCCAGCATGAAATCAGAAAGCAGTTCACCCCGCCGCCCGTGGACATCTCCTACTTGGGATATGATGCAGATAGAACACGGAGACCTCAGATTTCAGCCTCTTCTATTAAAAAAACTAAGTAAATACTATTTATATAGATTAGACACCTAATTAGGGTTTTTGAAGACTACTGTCCTGCCTAATTGCCCAAGCTCCCCTGGACCCAAGCACAGCCGGGCACTGGAGCAGCTCCACCATCACGTCTGCCATCCCCACACCGCAAGATGCTGAGATGCCCCTGCAGCTCCGTATTTCCATTCCTCTCTCTGCAACAGAGATAAAACCTTCTGGCTCTCACCTGCCCTCAGGGGTCAGGCGAGAAGGTCGTGGTGCTCCCTTCTGGCCTCTAAACCTGCAAGTTCATCTGAGCCCATGTGTCGGTGCTGGTTTAAGAGGCAGCTCAGCCGTCACCGACTATCGGCTGGGGAGGGGAGGTGGAGGGGGGAGATGCCGCACAGCGCAGGACGCACAGCAACAACAGCTGCACGATACATACGTGGGGAGCTGAAAATACAGTGCTGCAGGAAGAGGATTTGGCCAAATAGCAGTAAATACAAAAATCCAGATATAATTTTAATCAGACAAGGAATATTCTCTCTAGCATTTTGCTAATTAAGGAAATTTGAAGGTGCAAAGGCAAAGCGAGGGGCACGGGACAGGCCCAGCATCACCACTGTCCTGCAGACCACGCCGTGCTCCTGTCCCCACCTGCATGACAGCCCCTGCAGGGCAGTTGGATGCCACGCTGGTGGGAAACTGAGGCACGAGACGTGACACGACCTGTGCGAGGCCGTTCACAGCCCCAGCTGTAACACAGCAACTCCGCAAAAAGAGCCGCGCGTCCAAGGTCTGTAGGATTCTGCCCGCTTAAGAAGTCTGCAACTAAATTAAAGTTTTTGATCTCATTTGAATCTAAATTTGTTTCCTTGAGGAAAAATAACCAAATTCTAACTTTATTTGGTCTGAAAACATTGACATATTATACTTAATGGGACTTCATTTGTCAGGTTTCAAAAGTCATAATTTTTTTTTCTTAAACTAAGAATTTTATTGGGACATATTTCGGGTTCAAAATATTATCTACATGTTTCTCAAAGTATTTTTTCTTCAACTAGTTACTTGCAACCAGCAAGCTAAAATATTAAGTGCCAGGTTGAATGAATTAGTGAGAACTTTAGTAGCTGGGATTGCACAGATCCCTCAGCCCCAAGTTCAAGAAAAATTCCTGAGGCTCTTCACTGAAATATATCCCAATTACCCATCACAACTAATTACTTTTCAATACATTTAAGATAATGGCCATGAATCACAGTGTCATCTGCTCATTCCAGAGCTTTATGCGCTACCAGGGGCTCTCAGGAACACCTTCAGGGAGCCCCAAGATGCAACGGCTTCCCCAGAAAGCTCTTTAATGGATCTGGGAAACAAGAGTCTTACCAAAACATGCTCCTAAATGGATCTAAAAATAAATTCACTCCGGTATCTAAACAGCTCTTTAAAATAGAAATATAAAAGTTTAAAAGAAACGAACCTCAAGCAACAAAGCTTTACTCCGTCCAACAGCTTTAAAAAAAATCCTGCATCTCCACAGGCCCCACCACCACCAGTTGCAGAAACCTCCCCCCCAGCCCATGTGGGTCCTTTATAACCCTTCTGGGAGCACCGTGCTCCCTCCCCGCCTCGGGTCACTCCTACTGCCAGGTGTTTTCAATGGGCTGGTTCATTAGTCAATTAAGCTAATTAGGGGTGGGGTTAGGTTGAATAATTCAGAAGCATTTATACAAGCATTTCAAAACTGTGGGCCAAATCCTGTTTGCAGTTGCAACCCTACAAAAACATCTGATTTCACTTGGAAAGGGATTGATAAGCAGTATTCAGAATTACCATTCAAAATTTCCCCCAAATGCAGACAAGCAATAGTACAATTGCCTTTTCTACAGAAATCAACATCAAGCTACAAACAACTTGTTTCTTCTGGGGAAGCACTTGCCATGAGCAATTGTTCAGGGCAAACAGCAGTATTTGTTTTTATTTAAGTGAGCTCTGATGGGGACGGGTTGGTGTCGGCGGTAATTGGGTACCCACGCTGAAATAACGAGGCGCTGCGCGGTGTAACCGAGCTGGCGCGCTCCCTCTCCGGCCACACAAAGTCGTTAGCAGAGGATAAGAGGACATCCAGTGCCACTGCTCGGTGTCGCCATCCGTACAAACACAGCGTGGAGCGACGCGGCTCTGGCGGGGTGCACAGTGGGTGTAAGCAGGGCAAGAAACCCACAATTGGCACAATCCCCCCGCAGCCGGTGGCTGTAAAAATCACTGTATATATGCAAAATGCCCACACAGCAGGTGGGGGTGAAAAACTGCCGATGCATGTTGAACGCGCCCTGAGCGAAGGGTGCTCGTGCTGCAGGTGCTCCCGCGCCCCTCCCCTGCATCGTCCCACCGCCCGCCCGCAGCCAGGCCCCGGGGGTCCCAGTGGGAGCCGAGCTCAGGTGGCTCTGGGCACCCCCACGCGCTTCTCTGGCGGCGGTGCCCCAGCATCCTTCCAGGCCTCTGCCACGCTGGGGAGCTCTAAATGGAAATGCCACTTGTTTCCCCTCCTTTTCTGTTTGGATTTACAAACCCCCCTGGTGCGGTTGGTAGCGGTGACAGCTGAGTGGAGGATTTCAGGATCAATATTTTAGTTTTGCAACTCTAATGCGGGAAATAGGCAGGAGCTGGTGACCAAGCTCCTTCTGTAGACATCACTCCTGTGCCTTCATTCCCCTTCCAAAAGGGACGCACACCTCTAGTTCGTAACAAAGCGCAATGTTAAATCTACTGAGATTGTAAAACACATGTATTAAGATTATGAGACATTTAAACACTGTATAAGGGTAAACTGCACATGTGCGTGGGACCAAAAAGGTAGCAAGGGGTCTCCCACCACCTTCTACGCCCACTCCAGGCAAGTGGTTTATTAGCATTCAAGAAAAGCTAATGCTCAAACTTTTTTTTTCTTTTTTTCCTGATTTACCTTCCCTCTGTAATTGCAAATAAAGCTTGCAAGCAGCCTGGCCCTGCCAAGGCTCTGTGCGCAGAGCAGCTGGCCCGGAGAAGGGCTGGGGCTGAGCCCCTCACAGGTCCCTGCCCGCCTGGATGGGGCAGCCACCAGCACAGCCTGGGGGGGAGCATGGCACGGGCTGCTCCCCTCAGCGCTCCGGTAACCCGTGGGGCTGGAGATTCGAAATGCTGAAACTTGGGTGGAGCCAGCTCCCCTGGAAGCTGTCAGAGCCTCCAAAGCAAGCTGCCAGCCGCCAGAGCAGAGGCAGACTCATGAAGATGAAGATGAACTGCGTGATGCCAGCGGGGGGGGAAGCATTGGCTGTGCTCAGCGGTGCCAGGTTCTGCAGTGCTTTGTTTATGGCACAGATGGCATTTTAGGGGAGGCCAGGGAGAAGAGGGAGCAGTGCCAGGGACGCAGGGGCTGTGCGGCTGGACCAGGCTACCCCAGCGGGAGACCAGTGGCCATAGAAGCCCACACGGTGGTCACGAGGGGTCTCCACGTGGCGGGGCTCATTTGCTGCCTGTGATCTCTGAGCTCCAGAAGTGAGATGTGGGGCGCTGATGGAGAGTGTAATGTGAAAGACACCCCCAAACCCACCTCTGGTCAGCACGTGCTGAGCTAGGGACCTTCTGCTTTGGGGAGCACAGTGCGGTTCTTGTTTCTTCAGGAATGACTTGGTACCCTAAACCATCCCAAGGAAACAGGTGCCAAAAATGTAGAAGTTATATTGATTTATGCAGTTAAATGCTGTTGCAGAAGGGATTCCACCCCAGTTATTTTATTTAGTATGTATCTGAAAAGCTATGGATCAGAAACAACCTTGCCACTTATATCCAAGAACTGTTGTTGCAAAAAATTATTCAGGAGAAATGCAAAGTGATTTTCATCACTGTCGTGGCTTCAGCTGGGATGGGGTTGACTTTCTTACTACAGCTGGTGCAGTGCTGTGTTTTGGGCGAGGGACGGGAATACTGGTTCAGGTGCTTCCTCTGGGGTCAGGCTGCTGTTAAGGTTATTACGCACCACCGCAATCAGAGGATTCGGATCTCGGCTCGGTGTAATTCGCACTGTGAGTTTCCACTATAGGTAGCCCTAATGTCCTGCAATGACCCCCGTAAGCAAGCAGTGCTCTTGGGCCTCTGGAGCGACTGTGCCGCTGCCAAGGAAAGCAGAACAGCTTGTCATTTTCCATGCATGTATTTTGATTTCAAAACCTGACATAGCAGATAAGCATTAGTTGAAATAATTGTAGAAACTGCTTCTACTGAAGCATCTTTAATACAAACGAGGTATCATTAGCAGCAAGACACTTATTTTATTACAATTGTTTAAGACTTAGCAGTGATTATTGTTGGCACACATAACCGAGTAAAAATCCTTTGACATTATTTTTGTTAAGACATTTAAAATATTGTACTAATGGAATAATTAAAGGAAAAGAGAGACAACAATAAACAGAAAGCAAAGCTCAGGGAACCAAAGAGAACAAATCCCATCACCGTTGCCATATGCTGCACATCCCTGTGACGGTGGCTCGCTGCCTGGCTGGGGGTCCTGGAGCTGCACCCCACGGCCCTGCTGTTACCAAAGCATATCCCTGAAATGTTATTAGTAACTGGTGTTGAAAGGCGTTATGTGCATTCTCACGAATAATGAAGATTCTACCCTTGAATTTATCAAGCATGAGCTAATGAAAAGAACTCCTCATCAAGGGAGGCGAGCATTGTATCATCCTCGAGGAGGCACATCAAGCATGAGCACCTTGAGGATGATACTAATCTACACGTTTTGAGAATTTTAGCCACCTTGGCAGGAAAGTGAAAATTCTTAGTGTCCTAAGCTGAACTACCTTCATTATGATATTCAAATCCCGCCCATAGGTCAAGAAGATCCTTGCCCAGGTGAAGACCTTTCCCTTGAGCATGTGTGGGAGCTGTAACTTGATGGTGTAATCGTATGTAGATCAAATAGAGGTAGGAGGTACTAATATTATAATGATGTTGTATAATATGTATAAAAATCACGCGGAAAGTCCTGATTGGTGTGCATGACAGGAGGAGAGATCCCCCATGCACCCAGCACCGTAAATAAGCTAATGTCAGCTTTCTAAACTACAAACCCGGTTTGGAGAGTGATAGTTTTGTTATGGATTTTGGTAACTCTGCCATGGGGACGGGGAGCCCTGGCCACACCCCGGGGCTCGGCCGAGGCATGTGGATGGGATGCGGGAACAGGCGCAGGGAGCAGAGACAGCGGCGTGGGAGTGGGTGAGGGCAGGGGGAGAGGAGCAGCGCGACACGTGGGGGCCAGTTCAGCCCACCGGGGCAGCAGGTGGGCTGCAGTGACACCACAGGGGACGAACGTGTCGCAGCCGGGAGGGTTAGAAACAGCTGAGAGGTGAGCAGCTAAGTCTCAGGTGGCCTAGGTGATGCACCGGCTGAGAAAACTCATTGTTTACATGTAACTTCCACAAATCTCATTTTTGAGCGAGAGCAGAAAAGCGGCAGAACGTGGGCTGATGCTGTGTGAACTTCTGTTGCCTCTGCTGTGACTGTACCGTGCTCCATGAGAAAAAGTATCTCTACATATCCAAAGACAGGCTGCTAAGGGTTTAAAGGTGAATCACAAAGCCAGAAAAGAAGTAAAGGGGAAAAAAAGATGAAAAGTACATAGCTTCAATCCCCTCTCTAATCTACGGGGAAAACAATCAGGCAGGTTTCAGTACAAGATCCTCTTCTGAACACGGGAATTGGGACACCTGCAGGCACGGGTTTGTGAGGGAAGCCCACCTCGCTCCCCTCGGCGCTGCTCTGGTTGCAGCGAGTGAGGGCATCGCATCCCCCGGTGCTCCAGGACCCCAGAGGAGCCACTGCCGTCTGCTCTCAGGGGCACAGGGACCTCCCGGGGCCTCTCGCAGCCCGTCCCTCTGACCTGCCGCTGCCCCAGCACGGGCTGCACCAACCCCTGCTGCCGCCTGACGTCCCAGATTTAGTGTCTGCTCCTGATTTCAGCCTTCCAGGGCTCCCAGGGAGCCACGTGACAACATAAAATCCAGCCCATGGAAATGGATTCTGCAATGACAACGTTTTATGTGCCATGTCGATGCTGTTTCTAAGCAAGCTGTCAGCAAGAAACAGTTTAAAATCCAACACATCACCTAAATAATAGTAATAATGAAAAAAGAATTCTGAGTAATAGTGCCAGGAAATAAAATTTACAATCACTTCTTCACTAATACCAGGAGGAATCTGGGGGGATCGGAATATTTGGCATCTCTGAGCTCTGGAGAAGCGGGAAGGCAGGGTTTACCATGGGGCATAGTCATGGGTCTTCAGAAGAGAAAACCTGTCTGCTTGTGTCACCAGCCACCCAAGACCACTTTGCCTTCATCTGGCAAATAAAAAGCCCGAGCTCGGCCGGCAGGCACCGCCCCAGCACCCACAAGAGAATCCCTTGCCCAGCACTGGCTCGGCCCCGTGGGGCACCCCTTCGGCGGGGACCCCGCGCTCCTCGGCAGCGCTGCCCTGAGGCTGCTCAGGCTCCAGCCGCTGCAGTGCGCAGCCTGAGCAGCTCCAGCATGGCGTGGGGGTACCCAGGCATCCGTCAGAAGTACGGCAGCACGAGTCCAGAGGAATCTAAATCCAGCTGAGGAAGACAAAAAGCAGCCAAAACCATCACAGTATTCAACCTCAGGAATAAGTGTCGCCAAACTTTGATCCCTCATATGCTCTCCTCTAGTTCCATTGACAAATTCAGTATTTCTCTTTCTGATTCGAACATCCCATGGGAAATGAGCAACGTTTTGATCTTACTTGGATTTAAAATATATGGTGGCCCGAAGTGAAGCCAGAAAAACAGGCAGCAGCATCCATTTCTCTCTGTGCACAACATCCGAAAGAAAAATCGTTATGAATGGGTTCCTTAAAGGCAAAAGTAAAAAATTCACATAAAATTCAATTAAAATAATTTAGCCTAATCTGCTGTTAAACAATTAAGACTTCACCAAATCGGGGTAGAATTTACATAAAAATTAAACTAACCCATGTGCAATATCGAGCCATTGCAGAATTACCAGTAATTTAATTGAATGTGTTTAAATGGTTTGTTATCAGTACAATTGTTGTGGATTTCTTTAGTGTCAGAGTAAGCACCAGACACGCACACCCCACACAAATCAATTATGCCATAAAACTGAACTTAATGAAGAGACAGTTTCATATTTTTGTTTTATTTGAAGTTGCTTTATTTGCATGTTAATATAAACATGTGCAGCTAATTTCAGAAAGCAACTTGCATGCATAATTCTGCCCGATTCCGGGAGCCCGCGCTGTGCAGCGTGACGAGCCCCGCAGCGCCGGGTTCCTCGCCGGGTTTGCAGCCAACACGAGTCCCAGCGAGGGAGCGCAGGGCGTCCCCCCCGCCTCCCCGTGCACGGGACACCCCGGCAGAAGCATCAATCCCCGCGTGTCCTGCGTGGCGAGGTGCTCACGGGCAGGGAGGCTGCTGCCTGCAAACCTCAACCCCCGCGGGCACCCCCACACCCACGGCAGCCTGTCCGGGGGATGAGCAAGGGAGGGGAGCGCTCCCCTCCATCCTGAAAAAATCCGAGACATTTATGCTGCCTAAAACAAATTTTTATTTTTCAGTGGTGCCACCAATTCAAGGAAAAAGTTGTAAATGTGCACTCAGCACCGTGCAGATAAGAACCCCTCAGACAGGTACCTGCTGGCTGCCGCCTCCGCGCGGCTGTGCAGAATTCCTGCTCCCCACTGCCCAAGTCATCGGCATTCAGCAAGATGGAGTCTGTTAAATACGTGCATTTTCTCTGCCAGGTGAATCCACTTGTTGCCTATCTCTGCCTGCACACGAGCACCTATTTCTCTTTTTAACTCAATTTTAAATACAGCATGTTTATTCTTTCCTGTTATTTTCGCTTTTGGAAGATGCAGCTGCTCCCCAAGGCAAGGCCAATGAAGTGGGCTGTGTCCGCTGTGTCTGTGTGTTCCCAGCCCCCCACCAGCCAGGGCAGCAGTTGGGACACCCCGGAGTGCGTCGGGGCTGTCGGCTCAGCTGGAACATCGGAGTCGCAGGGGGCGGTGGGGAGGTAGTGGCCGCGCGGGCTGGGGGGGCCGACTGCCAGCCTCACCACCCCCTCAAAGCCAGGGCACCTGCTCAAGCACAGCGAAGAATAGTTGAACAGGCGTTTAAAATAGTCCAAAGGTCAAGGAAAACCTGACAGCGCACTTACTAATGGGTGTGATTGATCGAGCAGCATTCTTGAGGCTTTATATCTTGACAGCAGAGTTTATAATATTCTCCTTTAGGACAAGGAATATAGACGAGTACATCTACTGCCTGTTACAGAAACATCAATTTTTTATAAAGCTTGATTCAAATGTGTAGGGTGGCTCTAAATGCCAAAACACTTTTTTTTTTTCAATATAAACTTTTAAAGATGTGTAAACATATAACACACAAATACATAAACAGAAAAATGACAACGGTATTTTAATGAGTCAGAATATGAAATCAAAGCAGGATTTTACGGTATAGCTTCAAAGGCTCAACTGTGTCTTCTATCGAGGTACTGAGCTGCATTCAGTTATCTCGCCCAGATTTCGCTGGCTTTGTGGATGAGAAAAGCCCCAGCTCCGTTTGGGCTCCTCTCCGAGCCATGCCCGTGTCCACGGGCTGGTTTTGCACAATCATGGAGAGCCCTCGCTGGTGCAGGAACGCTGCTGTCCCTGCGGGACCCGGCTGGCTTAACACCGGCTCGGGTCTGTCTGCTTGAATTACAATATAAACAGGCCCTTCAGCACCCACAAGTTTAACACTTACGTTAAATCCTTAGTTACAGTTCCCAGCCATGGGGCCAGTGGAATGATCGAGCTCAGCGTGGCCATCACAAAGGCCAGAGGCTGTTTCCAAACCCAGCATGGGGCATGAATCTTCTTGCGCATCAGGAACTGCAGAGGATGAAGACACTCTGCGGCACAGTTTGGTTTTGGCTGGATTCATCCAGTCACAGTTCAGTATTTTGTGTCCTGGCACTGAAACAGTCATGTTTTATCAACCGGTACAAACGGGCAACAGCAAAATACCCTGCCCTGCAGCGACTCTGGAGACCTAATCTGGACTTTATTACAGGCTGAAGTAGTAAATAAAGCTCCTTTGTCCCAGTGGTCTCCGTATAGAACGCCAAAGCTCACAAAACTAAGACCTTAAGTCCTTACGTACCCCCTTGAGGTAGATGAGGGGCACCAACGCAGGAGGCCAGTGGGGTGACGCGGGGTCCAGCCCTGCACATCGCTGCATGGTGGCCAGGGGCTGGGCGGGCCACTGGGGCCACTGAGGCATCCAGCCCTTCCCCGTGTGCCCCTGCAGCAGCCCGAGCTGCCCAAGCCCCCCTTCCTGCTCCCCGGCAACTGGAGAGCCGAGGGAATACACCCCATCACCATGCCCGAGAGACCAGCCAGCACAGCTCCACGGAAGCCACGTGCTGTCGTTATGGTCAATAATATATTAATAAATATATTAATTCATCATCAGTCATGCAGCCTTGTTTCACGTCGGGAAGCAGCACGGGGACGTGGCCACCTCCAGCGCTGCATTTTCTTACCTGGAGGCTCTGCTTGACAGCGGGGAGCAGGAGATGGCAGCCCCCCCAGAAGCTGGAGCAGAAAAGCGAGCTGCAAACAGATGGTTTCAATTACAGCCCCGGCACCCAATCTGAGCAATGGCTGTGCACCTGACATAGCATTAAGAGCATTGTTAATGCTGTTAATTGTTAAAGAAGAGCCTGCAAAACAAGGGTGAATTGCACGCCATGAGCACCTCTGCAGGAGCGTTAATAACTACCAGGGAAACGGTCTGAGGTTAAAGCTACGGAATTAGGGTCGGGTTTTTGAGACAGCAATTGTGCAGCAAGTGAATTCATACATGGGAGAAGATGTCTGAGGGGTGGATGTGGCTGTAATATGCAAATAACTGAATGCTGTGATTCAATCTCTACCCAGAATTTATTAATCTTTGTGGTTGTGTTTACACCAGACAACTTTAATACTTGTTATTTTACTATTTAATTTATGTTAAATAACTGTGTTTGACAGTCACTGGCCTGAGTGCTCAGTATTTTGTTTCAGCACAATAAATAGGAAATTACTCAAAGGGAGGGTATTCTTTCCATCCTGAATCCACCCACGCAAACTGGGAGCTTGTTCCCTCTCTGATTTCAGGTGCTCTTTGTCCCTTACCCTCTGGCTGGTGAGACTAGTCATCGCATTTCCCTACTGCTTCCATACAGCTGTTGTTGCCAATAACAGCTGAAAAAAAAAAAAAAAAAACCCAAACCAAAAAAAAAAGAGATATGGGGGTTGGACTAGACGACCGTTAGAGGTCCCTTCCAACCCAACAGATTCTATGATATTATATCATATCTGAATTTTAATCAAGGTTTTCCTAAGAGCTTACTACTTGTAACTGGGACCAGCTGGAGTCGTGCGTGGTGTCCGTGACTGTTAATTCTTTCACGCCTGCCTGAAGGTCACACCGTAAGTGGCTGCATTTCCCAAAGAGCTCAAAACCACTTCAGACACTTACGCGCCCAGAAGAGCTGGTTTGAAAACACGGCTCCAATTTTGGCTGCAGCAGACTTCAGTATTTAACCCATAAACGCCTTTTGCCGTTACGCAAGTTCCCCGCGAGGCGCACAGACCGAGGCTTCTCCCCTCCGAGGCCCGTGGGGCACCCGCCACCACGAGGAACCAGCCGCGAGGGGGGAGGTCTGGGAGATGCTGGTTCCTTAAGGAAACTGGTTTCTGCAGTTCATCTGACTTTTTCAGCCAAAAAGAGCTGAAAGAAAAATGCAGAAGGATGGAGTTTGCATTTTCCTTCCTGATTCCCACCATCCTGAATGTCCCAGCTGCATCAAGCTCAGCTAGAAGAGGCCAGGGGACAGAAATGTCACATTCTGTGCTCTTACTTGTTTGTCTGAAAAATTTTAGTCACCAGGTTTTGGACATTTCTGAAAATAAGTTCACTAAAAATAAGGGTGACCTTTTTTTTTTTTTTTTCTATAAAAACCCCAGCTTTCCCCAGGCTTTGCAACAGGGATTTCTGGGGCAAAATCGTGTCAGGCCCAGCCCACTCGACCACGAGGACTCTCCACTCAGCCACGGCCCTCGGAGGAAAACCAGGAGCAGGCTGGGCACAGCCAGAGCACGTCGAAGGTTCAGGAGCTGGACGTCCTGCGGGCGCCCCCTGGCACCATCTGCTCAGGGCCACGGCGGGTGGCTGGGGTTAGATAAACCCCTTGGTGGTCAGGAGTTTGGTAATCAAGGGAGTCAAAGCATAAAAAGATGGAAATGAGGATGCTCAGACCTGGAAGCGATAAGACAAATGTCAATAACACGGAGGGAAGATCTTCGCCGGGACCGCACCCACCCTCTGCTCCACCCTCTCCTCAGTTTCGCTCGGTCTGGTCGATGCCAGATTTACATGGAGGTGAAGAAACACGGAGCTGCAAAACTAGTGACAGCCATTAGGAAAAATAAAGGGTAAACAAAGCAGTTGGGTATTATCCAATAGACCATTAATGCTACAAAGACACAAAATAGGCACCAGGGATTCATGCCTATAATCAGATTTTTAAAAAAGATTAGGGTCAGGGTGAAATGAAAGGCCAGACACATTTGATTCTCTCTGCTAGTTAAGAGAATTGCATGTCACACAATGGAAGAACTCAGTAACAAAAAAAAAGGGAGGGAGTAATTACAGCTATTTTGGAACAATGAGAAATCTGGGAAGAGAAACCTAATTTTTTTCTCCATTTTCAGCAAAAAGTCCAGTTGTTTTCAGTCTAGGTTAACATCAAACATTTATTTTCCATGTCTAAGAAGCTTTCTCATTGGGAACAAAGTGAAAGAAAAAAAACAAACCCGAACAATTTCTATTTGTAAGCCATTTCTATTTGAGAAATAACTATTACAAGCAGACTAGTGCATGAAGTTAATCTCAAACAAGGCTGAAGCTTTCTTATTTTCCCAGGAGCAGCAGCCACTCAGATTCCCCTGCAGACTGACGTTCCCCTTGGCAGAGGGTGCTGGTCCCATCACAGCACCCATTTCCCTGGCCCGGCACTGGGAGGATGGAGCGTGCTGGGAGCAAGGGCTGGAAGATCAAACCCCTGTGGTGTTTCCAGGCCCCATAAATAACCTCAAGAGGCAAATAGCACCAAAGATTGACCCGCACATATATATACAGCATGGTGTGCTCCTGGAAGGCGCTTCGGCATCACCCACGGGGATGGACCAGCCCCAGCAAGCGCTTGGGCACATCCCATCTGCTCGTTCCCACCAGTGGCCAGTCACGCAGATTTGGTCTTTGAAATCTTCCTTAGGCTCGGGAGAAGGCAAGTACAAACACCAAGTAAAACATCAGAGCATTGATCTGCTGGGTGAGGAGGGACAAAGGCTTTGGGTGGAGGCTTCAGGCCTTTTACAAAGACATACAATACTCTGAGGTACCACCAAAAACATGGGGCTTTCCCTCTCTGCTTGGCTCTAACCATCAGGAAAAAACTCTTTTCCTCCCTCTTTCTGGTCGCGTGAGTGTTTATTGCACTGAAAACTGGAGCCACAGCCTCCTCCTTCCCACCGTGGCTTCTGCGAAGGCGGCTCGGCCGCTCTTCCCTCACCCGCTCCGGGGAGCGATGGAGCCGCTGCTCGCGCTCGTCACACTTAGTGCCCTGCACTAGGAGCCAAAGCTCTTCTAAAACGAATCTCTCTCCTCTCCTAAAAATAAATGCGAGTAATATCAGATGCCATCCTGGGTAACCAGAATTAATAACTTGTTTCTTCGGAGTCAAGTGCATCCCACAGACAGGAGGGGAAATGGCTGTAACCTGCCTCTGATTGCAGCGGCAGATAATGGGGCTGTTCCCGCGCCGTCCTCATCCATCTCTGTCTCTTCTTGCCATTAGCTATTTACTCCACACTCATTGAATCATACCTTGGATTTCATTATCAAAACCAATAACTGTGTTTTGTTACAAACCAGAATACGTTGCTCTCTGCCTGGGAAAAAAAAAAAAAAAACAAACAACTGGCATTGTATTTCTCATAATAAGTTTTAATTGGATTTTAGCTCTCTGCCTTTTATACTTCATCTTAAGCTTTATTGGGTTTAATTACAAATCCATAACTATTTGTTATGTGGCTCTGGTTTGATATTTTGCACTGACAATTACATTTTTATTCAAAGAAAAAATGTATTAGGAAAAAATAGCATGAGACAGGCTCATTGTATGAGCTGATTAATTGAATTCCAGTTTTATGTGCATTTATGATGAATGATTGCGTGCCAAAAAATGACTTGAATATTAAATCAGAGTGCACTTATTCATTTTAATTGGTTTGCACAAAGTGCAAGCCGCTGTAATGATAGATCAGCTGTGAAAACACAATAGCAGCGGAGGCAGTCGGTGCCCTGGCTCCGGTGTCTCCTAAAGCTCTGCTCATGATTCTTAAAAATCCCTCCCTGCAGAAGAGCGATGAGATAGATAGTGAAGCTTCAGCACCCTCATTTAAAGCAAGCAAGGTAAAAACAGCACTACCTCTGCTACGGTCCCTTCTTTTGAGAGTTGTAATTTAGTTTTAATTATTCATAACACTTATTAGCAAATAAGGTGCTATATGGTTTTTGCAGAAAAGCAGAGAAGTCTCAGAAATCAGAGACAGTAGCTCACTGCCACTAAATCTTTCTGGAAACATTGAGCAAATATGCATAATAATAAATAGTAATAATAATTTAAAACTGGAGAAGGGCCCCAGGGCCTCGTCGGGTCACTACGGGGATGCTGCCGCTCTGTCCCTCCCTGCTCCTGCCCCAGCGCTGGAGAAATCACCTGTCCCAAGGACGAGATGCGATTCTGGCCAGCACTGGGAGACAAGGCTCCCAGGGGAAGGGTTCTGGTTTTTCAGGGGAGAGAGTTGGGGGTGTTCAGCCTGGAGAAGAGAAGGCTCCGGGGAGACCTTCGAGCCCCTTCCAGTCCCTAAAGGGGCTCCAGGAAAGCTGGGGAGGGATTCTGGATCAGGGAGGGGAGCCATAGGATGGGGAGGGGCGGGGTTTACACTGAAAGAGGGGAGATTTTGGTTAGAGATTAGGGAGAAATGCTTTGCTGTGAGGGTGGTGAGCCCCTGGCCCAGGTTGCCCAGAGAAGCTGTGGCTACCCCATCCCTGGAGGTGTTCAAGGCCAGGTTGGACGGGGCTTGGAGCAACCTGGTCTGGTGGGAGGTGTCTCAGCCCAGGGCAGGGGGTGGCACTGGGTGGACTTTAAGTTCCCTTCCAACGCAAACCATTCTATGATTCTTCACATCAACACAACTTGGTTTCAACATTTTGGTCATAAAAGCAAGAAACTGACTTTTCCAGTACCTATTTGCCATAGCGGAGCACCCGGGTGCACCCGCCAGAGCTGCACCACCAGCTCCAGCTCCATCTGCTGCCATCAAAGGCCTTTGGAGCCACCTTGGCCAGGACTGACCCGCGTGTCACCAGAGGGAGCAGGAACGGGTCGCAGAGGAAAGCTAGATGTGTATTTAAAGTCATAGCAAACAGCAGTCTCACAGCAAATGCACCTGTGTAACCACAAAGGCTTTCCACAGCACTTTGAGTTTTGTTAAAAATAGCTGTCAGGGCTCTGGTTGGGCTCTGCTGCGACGCTGTGCAGTCGCAGCTCAGCACCGCCCCCAGCACAACTTAATGTGACACGGCACTGAAAGACACAACCTGACAAACTAGTGGCCACAGTTAGCTTTGCTGGAGAAAGCAAGTTTTACTCTTTGCTTTCCTCACCCACCACCATTAAATGTAGTTTGCCAAGTACTGAAACTATTTAGTCACCCCAGTTTTATCACGTCACATCAAGTTAATTTGAAAGTCATCGAGGACACACGCTGGCGCCTGAGCACACCAGAGTGACACTCTGAACCAAGACCGAGGGCAGAAAAAGAAATGCGAAGTCCTACTTTTAGAGGCTGGAGCATTGCAGTGCTAGAAAACTTGTTGATTTATTACCACAAACCGATTCAATGCAAAAAAAAAAAAAAAGGGGGGGAAAAATTATTTCCTACTCATCTCTGAAAATGTGCTGGAATAACAGAAAAGGACACCACCACCACCCACCCCCCGCCACGTATTTAGCCTTCCTTCCAGAGGGCAAGTTTGTTATATCGAGCCTTCATTTGAAATCAATATTCCTGGTTACTCCTTTGGCCTGTGCTATTGACCACAGCTATCCTTGGAGTTTTCTTATTTGCAAAATGCAGTTCACAAATAATGAGATTTGAGAAGAAAAAAAAAAAAAAGCATAATTCATTACTCTCAACTTTGCAAAGCAAAAGACAGTGAGCTTAAGCCAGAAACATAAATCCAAACCTTTTTCCCTGGAAAGCTGAGCGCCAAAACCTGGATAGGGACAACCTGGAAGTTTGAAAACCCTTGCAAGTTTTGATTTTGTGGGGGATTTTTTTTAAGCTTACTAAACAACTCTGGAAGGAGAATTTGGTGTCACAAGCACTGACCTAGATCATAACAAATTTACTATGTAAAAAGTAAACTGTACACTCTTATTAAGTGGAGCCATTGTGACTGTTTGATTGCTCTGACACTACGCTTGTACCGCATCACTGCAACGGCTCCGTAGGAATTCCTGCTGATGCCCAGTGACAGGAGCGGGGGGAGCTGGGCTCCCGCTGATAAACAGTCACCGACGCTACGAATTGACAGCAAACGTCCAGGTCCTTTTGCAGCGATGCTGCTTTCTAAACCAAACCCTCAGCTGCATTCCGGCAAGCTTAGAAAATACCATACCTTGTCAAATATCATTAGACAGTCATGCATTTTTTCTTTATTGTTACAGTGCCTTCCCAAGTCATTTGTTTACCTAAACCAAAACCTTCCCGTTTGCGTGCAGCACGAGAAGCCAGCGACTGCAAGCCCTGCATGGCCCCTTCCCGCATGCCCCACCAGGGCTTTTCAGCCAAGGGTTGAGTTTACTGTGGCCAACGGGGCTCTGGTGCGCTCGGTCTGTTGCGAGGGGCTGGGAGAGCGCCCAGAGCATGGAGGCGAGAACGGCGTCCACTGGCTGCTGTGGCGGCTCTCGGCAACTTCAGGATGAAATAACTCCTTTCATCCGCGCAGGCTGGAAGCCTGATGTGCTGCGGGAACACCAGGAAAGATCCTGGCACAAACGTGTCAGCCTCTTAATTGTATTAGAGAAAAAAAGTCTGGGCTGAAGTGGTCTTCATATGGTCATATCTAGAGGAATCTGGATCCGCCAGGAAAACAGTGAAATTAATGGAGATGGTCAGACTCAGTCAAAAGGCTCTGCAATAACAAGGTGAAAAAGCTTTAAAAAAAAAAAAAAAGAGAGAAAAAAGTAAACCAAACACTCAAATGCATTTGGTCCGATGAGAATGGAGAAAGGTCTGTGCAACACACAGATCTAGTTACTGGTTTTATTAAATTCATTATCTAGACATAGAGTCACATTCCAGTACAGGTGAGTCCCCAAAGCACAGCTCACGCATGGGTTCGGAGGGAGGTTCTCTTCCTTTAGGAGGACTAGTTAGAACCATCCTGTCTTTATAAGATAAAATGTTCTTATCACAGCTCTACAACACCGTATAAGAGCCCATTAATAGAAATGGAATAATCAGAATGCTCATTGGGAACCTCTGAATTGAAATACGAGTGCACAACAGCTGAAGAAACAGAGTACTTTCCTTCAATGTGTTCGTAGCCGACAATGAGATACCTAACGTCTGCTCTGCCCGCTCTTACCATCCCTCAGCTTTACCTGCTGCAGGACTGACCAAAACCAGTTCTGATCCCCAGCTTCCCAGACCTCATAACTGGGCCATCCCAAAGACAATAAGCACTCTGCAGCTCTCACTGCTGGGCGGAAAATAAGCTTTTTGCAACCGGCACGGTGGAAGTTGCCCAATTAATTTTTCAGACTTGAACAGCAGCACTGGAAAAGAAACGACATCTTTGAGATCTGCCAGTTTACTGTGCTTGAAGAGTCAGTACAGGTCAAGTAAAAGCAGAGTAACAAGCGACTAAATATTTATGTGCAGGTTGGTTTCCAGGGATTTTCCTGAATGCTTTAAAGTTCTCAGAGTGAGAAATCCGAATAGCTTTTGTGCCTCTGCTCATACATTCCACGACAATATAATTTACGATTGTTAGATGTTGCCATCAGTATAAGATTAAGGAAACAAAACAGCCTAAAAAAACACCTGGGAGAGAAAATGAAGAGAAATCCCTGTTTCTCCTCCTCTCCCTCATAGCAGCCCTCCCCCCAGGATGCGGGAGCTCAGACACAGCCATGGTCCAGCCCCGCTTGGAGACAGGCCCCGGGAACAGGGGGCTCAGCCACCGGCACGGCCGCGCTCCCCACCACGGACCCAGGGCCACACCAGCCCCTGCAGCGACGCTGAGCCCTGCCTTTGCCGCGAGCATCTCCCCGCAGCGCCCGCACTTCGCCCCCCGACATGCCGGCTGCTCCCCCTGAGCACCAGGGAAGCTGAGACTGAAGCATGACATCTCCTGGTTGGGTTCTTACCACTCGCAGAGTCATCCCAACCTGGTTGCAGGAACAGAATGTATATTTATTGAGATATATATATTTATATATTAAAAGCCACAAAGCATGCCTTAGCTACAGAATAAGCAGCCGTTTTCACCAGGCGTTTTCTCAAAGCTTTTTTCCTTTCTTACCCAGACAGGCGTTTAAACTATTGGTCATGAATTCCAGAAGGTCTTCAGCGGATCCTGGCTTCTTCCAGTTATTCATTAGCGAGCAGAAGAGGATAAGCATTCCTCCTTTTCGTTTGTTGTGTTACCTGGGTTCATGTCCATTTCTTTGTAAGCAGACCCTGAGCAGCCAGTTTCCACCCAGCTGGAAGGGAGAGAAGATCCAGCGCCCATCTGCAGGAGAAGTGATGCTTGGGAAGGCGCTTGTCACTGGATGTCACAGCTGCTGGTGGCTTGGGTCACCCCAGAGACCATCCCCAGCTCAGAGACCCAGGGTGGTGAACAGGTGGAAGTGACAGACCTGAGCCCTGTCAGTCACAGCAGTGGTCACACCAAGGGTGACACTTTGTCCAGGGGCTGCTGAGCCAAGGACAGAGCAGCCCAGCAGCCCCAGGGATCCCAGCAGCCCCAGGGATCCCAGCAGCCCCAGGGATCCCAGCAGCCCCAGGGATCCCAGCAGCCCCAAGCCGTGGCTGTGGCAAATCGCAGCTCAGTAAAACATTGATATTCCCAGGGCAGCAAACTAAATCTAGTCTTAGAACAGCACCAAAGAATAGATACGGTTGTTCTAGCTGAGAAGAAAATTAAAATTAATTTCACAGAGAATATGTTACTTAAATTTTTCTTCTGTTTCTTGACATCCATAGCATGCAATAGCACACAACAGATTATTATTTTATTTCCCCTTTAGCGGAACAAAAAGGACAAAAATTACTATATTATTTGCTTGCATAAGTAAGAAAAAATCCACTGGAACCAAGAAAGTACCTATTAAATTTGTGTTGTATCAAATCCTCTGACACTGAACAGCCAAAGCGCTATGGCTTTTCGCTGACGCCTACGTGCCAGTCTAACACAGAGATGGCGATTTCCCAGCTTGAGGGGGCAAATCAGCAGCCGACCGATGTTGAACAATTGCTGTTTCCCCCCCACATTCCTTTCATAAGTTATTGCGGTTGGAGCAGTAAGTGTGGCTACTGATTTTTTTTTTTTTTTTTTTTTTAATCAGAAGTCAAAGTAATTTAAAGCTAGTAACAAAATTGATGAAACAATTTTTTTTCTTTTGAGCTGTCAGACCTCTCCGCTGGTGACGTCACGGCTGGTCTCTGGGTGTTTAAGGGACAGGTGACGTGCTCTGAGAGCTCTGACAGGCAGCTCTGGGGGAGCTGTAAGGAAGGGGGACGAACACTGGTCCCCTGATGCAGGGACCAGACTTCACACCCCCACGGGTGGGTCGAGTCCTTGTGTCTCTCCGGAGAGCGGGGACTACGGACCTTGGAGAATTCCAGACAGCGCAATTGGTGAGATTAATATAAGCAGCAGGTTTGACAACCTGCCTCTGCCGCAACCTGCGAGCCATCACCCCGCTCAGAGCATGGGATTAGTTTAAAGAAAACAGACTGTCCCTGCTCAGTGAAAACCGAGGGAAGCCTGGAACCGACCCGCGCAGAATTAACGTGGGATTTTTTATATCGCTGCAGAGCAGAATAGAGAGCACCTGGTTTTAGACAAGCTGCATTGTCTTGCGCTTGTCAGCAGAGGTTTGTGCCAGTATCAGGACAAACAAAAGGGTACCAATATGAAAGTGGAAGAGGGACAACGGGAAAACAAAGGCTAGACTCAACCAAGGAGAGATGCTGACGAGCAGACAGAAACAGGACGGTTTGAGGTCACATGTTGATTTATATTCAGAAACTGCTTCCAGTTTCAGCCTCAGGATCAACTGTTATTTTCCCACCTGTTATCTTCTTGGATGTCCTTGTGCCAAGAGGAAGCGACCGCGACTCGTGTCTGTCCTTGGATGAGCTGCTCCGAGGGGCACAACGTGCAGAGGCTGCGCCTGGGGCTGCCTGACCCCCCACCCCCCACCCCAAGCACAGCCCCAGGCTCCCGACGGCAAATCCTGCGCTGCCGACAGCCTCCCCAGAGCAGCACAACCAACCACCGAGCAAAACCCCTTCGTTCATTAGTCAAATTGAGGACACTGAGCAAAACACATCCCTGGAAAAAACAACCCGTCAGTCTGAAGTAAATATCATAAAAAACTAGATGTACTGAACAGTATTTTCAAGAGTTTCAAGCAGGCGAAACGCTGAAGTGCTTGAAATGGCTTTATCCTGCTGGCGTTAGTCAGTAACGGCTCAATCAGAGAAACCTCGCAGGGAAGTAGAGTGGAGGAGGCTGGAGTGGGAAAGTCAGGTTTTAGGGAAGAGTCGAAGCTGACAGCAGCTGTAACTGTCTCAAAATTATGACAGAAACCACCATCGTTATACCCTATTTCACTGCTTACCACCCATCCCCATACCCGGGGGGGGTTAATTAGCAGGACACCTCAGCATCCTGAGGACCTGGCACCCGCCGGCACAGGGCGAGGAGCGCGGTGCTGCTGCCCAGCAGCCACCAGTGTCCCAGCCTGGAGAGCCGGTGCTGAAACCCTGCCACAGCGGAGGAAAATTATGCCTTTTAACCTATTTTGCATCGTTTTTTATGCACTTATTCTTAGTTCTGTAACCCTCTTAGTTTCTGTATGGAAGTCGAAAACATGCTAAGATACAAACGTAACATTTTGAAACAAACTGAACTGGGTAGAAAATAATTGCTAATTATAAACCTGCTAGGCATTAATTAGGGAGCCTCATACAAGATGTATGAAGAAATGTAAACATTTTAGGAAAGTGACTATTGATATAGGAAAAAATAACCTAAAAATACCTTAGAAATTCAGGACTATAGAAAGGCACATAAGCTGAAATGCAGTCAATAAAGATAGACTCTCCAACACAATCAGTATTTCCTGACCAGGAAGACAAGTTGTGTGAAGGAACTGAAATTTGTAAGACTAACATATAGCAGAAAGGTAGCGGGAGTGAAAAATGGAAAAGAAAAAGCAAAAGAAAATGAGCTTCAAGTGGAAAAGAACATCTCAGCTGGAGACAGCCTTTCCAGCCCTGCCCAGGGAAGACGTGTTAGAGGAAAAGTTGTTTTCCAGAAGTTTAAGGTGACAGATTAAACTCTGCGGGTTGAAGCAATGCCTTTCACTGACACCCATACGTTCTTCCATATGAAGACAGCAGACACTTAATTTGGGCCAGAAAGCAGCTGATGGAGAAACAGTTTTTAAGCAGGACTGAAAATGACACCTAGATAATGATTCACATAAATCCCACCATTAAAGTCAGCTCACTTTACAGCTGCAGCAGCGGCAAACCGATCGCAAAGAGAGGGTGCGTCGGTGCCAGGGAAGGGAGAGGATGGGGGTGACTGTGGCTGAGGGGACGCTGCCGGGCAGGTCACCCCTCGCAGCGCCCTGATCCCACGACCACATCCAGCCACTCCTCCGGCAGCACGCTGCTGAAATGCAAACCAAGGCACACTTTTAAAAATAGATTTCTAAGAGAACTGCATTACCACCATTGGGGGGGGGGACTTAAATGAGAAATTAATGGGATATAGTAATAATATGATCCTATTGAAAAATGTATCTATGTTTTTGCTAACAATTAGTGGTCTATCCTGAAATACTCAGACTTATCTGTATTTCAAAGATCTCCTGGCTGCAAATCTCATGCCTCAGTTTTTACCATCTTTTAAATGGGTGCGGGAAAGCAAAACCAAAGTGGTTTAATACCACGATGTCCCAGAGTGTTTCACTTCGGCCTTAGCATCTGGGCAAGAGCCCCAAGGAGACTGTGAGATCGTGAGTGGTGAAACACACAGAGCCAGCCAGAGGGAACCAAGACCTTTCTTCAGGGTGCCACCTTGACCTTCCCCATTTTACAGAACAGCTGAAAACCCAGGAATTTATAAAAAATATGACACGGGTAGGGGTAGGGGAAGAGCATCATTTCAACCTGCAATATACAAAGTGTTTGCCAACATATGGGGGCTGATCCTTGGCTCATGTAAATTGCCACAGCTTCATGAAAATCTGAGGAGTTACAACATACCGTACCAGCTAAATACCATTCTGTGTTGGCAAACATTTCACGAGTCCTCATAGCTATTGAGGGCTGAAACAAAACTCTTCTTCCACCCCCAGTAAACAGCTTGGTGGAAGAAAAGTTCTGGGAGCCCATGAGACCAGTTTCTCTCGAGCAGTTCTGCCTCCCCCAGACACATTGCATGAGATAGAGCACGTCAGAAGGCAGAGACAAAATAAACTGTTGGAGCCATGCTGATGGCAGAAACAAAGCTCATTCTGCACTTCAACATATTTTCCTTCTACAGTTCTCCAGCTTTTTTTCTTTTTTTTTTTTTTTTATGAACTCTGCAAATTGCTAGTTATAGCTTCTAAAATAAGTCTCCCTGCCTCTAGCAGTGCTCCAGCTGAGACCCGGCAGTGGCCTGCCCGCAGCCTGTCCCCTCGCACCCGAGAGCTCAAGCGGGAGAAAGGAGGTTGCTATTGAGCTACACACAATAGCGCTCACCCCACAATACAGACCTCATAGGAATAAAACACTGGAATTTGAAAGTTATAGAAACTTGACTTACAAATACTGAAATCGCACTCATCTCTTCAGGTTATCTCCCTTCAAAAAGATGCCTGAAAAAGCTATGAGATGCCATCCCATCTTAGCGTACTGCTCAAGAGGACACTTGTACATGGTGCAGTAAAGGAATAATTGCATTGCTCTGTAGAGACTCTGGGTGGTCTCTCAATAATGTATGGCTCTCCTCCACTAGCCAAATACAAGCTGAAACCTCTTTCGGCAGATACAGAGAGGTACATCCAGGGCTGAGTCACAGCTGTACTTGTCACACCCAGCCACTGCTCCACTTAGCTGTAGCCCAGAGGGGAAACACGTTGCAGTAAGAAGCTTCTCAGAACAGAGTGAGACTGAGCTCTGCAAGACGACGGTGGCCAAACGGCACCAGCAGCATCTCATCAACAATACCCTTCCCCAGTCATTCAAACCCAGATCCACCGACTTCAGCGGCACATCCCCACTGCTTTTGTTCCTGTTGGACTTTCCGAGGGGACATGCTGAGGACCGGACTCTCCAGCTCCAACACGATTATTTGTTCAGTCCCAAAAGGTTACACCTCACCAGCCCCCAAAGACAGAAGGGCTGCACAAGTGGCAATACAGGGAGTAAGTTGAAAACAGAGGAATTTTACAATTCTTCACCTGTACATCTGTCCCATGGATGTAACTGAGGACATCGACTGATGAAAGAGGAGAACTCTGCAGCTCAGCACAGACCGAGTCAGCAGGGCAAGCAGTTAGAGAGGAAAAATAAACAGATTTGTACCAGCATTGGAAACTGGTGGGATCCCATGTCATGATTTATTCTGATGCCCATTTATAGCAGAATGACATATGGAACATTTCCCTACCACAACCCACTGATACAAATACTTTGGGTGGCCTCACGGCCATCGTCAATCCATGGGCTGTGTGTTCCCACCTTGACGAGGGTCTGGGCACAAGGCAGGACCGAGCAAGCAGCCTGTGCTCGCTGACGGCCCTTGTGAAGGCAGCGCAGAGCCATTAACGTGCAGCACAGACACAGATCCCTTCAACAGGTGCCTGGCAGGAGGAGACCGTGCTGGAGGGAGCACTCGGCCCATTTTGCAGCCAGTGCATTAGACACCACTGGCGGCTTTGCAGGGCTATTGACTCACCATCACTGTGTGGCACATAAGTAAGGGGGGGAAAAAAACTCCACAAAGGTTTAAGGCCAGCAGGCAAACCCTTTTCCCTTCCCAGCTCTTCCGTTTCTGGAGGCTTAATAGGTAACAAAAGTACTGAAACTCGCATTCAAAACCCACGCACCCCATTCTGGCCCTAAGAAGGGTCAGAAAGGAAGAGTGTGATCGAGTCCAAGTACTGCAGCGTGCTCCGGTCAGACAACGAGCGGTGATCCTTCACCATTAGCCACTGGAGAAGAAACAGAGAGATCAAAACAGGCTGCTTCCTTCCAAAGGATACAGGTTTTTATATACACACACACTACCACAGATTTATTTACCTTAAAATATATCTATGTATATGTATCTATATTTATATAGAACAGGCACTTATCCAAAGAGAGCGTTTGTCACGCTTCATAAAGGTAACCAGAGGTAATGAGCACCCAGCTTATAACTGGAGATCCTGGAACGAAGAAGAAACAGAACCAGAGAGGGCAAAATGGATTTGCCTGAGAGTCGGCTGGTATCACCAGCATCATTGCACCCATTCCATTGTTATATTCAGATAGCAAAATACTCATAATCCTTGTTTCAAGAAAAAAGGTTTAACAACTACAGAAGTGAAAGTCAACAAGAGAGAGATCTGAGCAAGCGGAGTTGGTTTAAACAGTTCAGCAAGTGAAATGACACAACATAGTTGCAAGGGGAACTATTTGTTTTATTTACCAGTAACCAGCTGCATAAAAGACAAACATGTTATTAACTTTGAGTGGAAAACTTCACAGGAGAAGCATCAGTACCAGACCCGCCGGGGGCAGCCCAGGGTTCCCCTGCAGCACCGTCCGCACGCGGAGCAGAACATGCTCCACGTCTCAGACTTTGAAAGTTAATAGCCAGACTGAGCTATTATTTCAGGGAATTTTCGACTCATCAGTATTCTTGGTGCTTACAGACAAAGGGGTTGTTTTGAAGGCATGCGAAAAGCCCTGTTTAAGCTTTCCAGAATACTGAAATATTCGGTTTTGCGGAAATCAATTGTGCTTTGATAGCTCTATGAATCTTGACCCCTACAAAATTACAATAGAATTCATTTCAAAATGAAACAAATTCAAGTTATTTGAATGCTTCATCTGCAGTCAATATTGCTTTCTCTTCAGGGATTTTCTTTAATGAAGCAAACTTCTAAACTCAAGAAGTTTTAAAGCTCCTGGCTAAATTGAGGCTATCTTATGAAAAACAGGAGGCTCCAAAATAATTGTCTCCTAAGAACCTGACTATTTGTACATCGTTGTTTCTCTACCCACAGCTATGATTTTCTTGTTACAGAAACACAAAAACGCACTAATGTCCTTGTTGCAATGAGCAGATTTGCAAAGAACCAGGGATAACAGCTGCCGGGAAGCGCCGCCTGCCCAGGGCTGCTGGCAAGAGCGAGAGATGAAACACATTGTTGTCAAGCCAGAGGAGTCATAGGAGTGGTTTTAAATTACACATTCTGCAGGTTTTGTTTGCGGTTTTTACATGGATAGCTTTTTCCTCTGCCCACCAGAGCACTGTGTGCAGCTCATGCGTTTGCCTTTCTGGCAATTTTCTCTGCCAGGCTGGAGGCAGCTTTGTGCCAAGGTGATGCTGCTCTTGCCCCCCAGCCAGCCCGGGCAGGCAGAGCTGCAGCCCATCAGTGGCCACACACACAGAGGGATGGACACCATCCTCCAGGCCCCCGCACAGAGCTGCAGGGCTGGTCCATCAGCATCCTCCAGACCCCTGCGCAGAGCTGCAAGGCTGGTCCATCAGCATCCTCCAGACCCCCGTGTCCGCAGGGGGGGTCTGAGCAACAGCAGGTCAGAAGCAGAACCAAGGGCAGCTGGGAAGAGGGAGGACAATGGGCACTACAGAAACAGGTTATTAGGAGTAAGAGGCTGGCAGGCTCTGAGGGAAGAGCTGGAGGGCAGCTTTTACCTTGCATTACTCATATAAACACACAACCTGCAGTAATGAATTGCAGCAGGAGGCAAATTGGAAGAGATAGCCCACAGATCACAAATGTAAAACTACGGTACTTGCTCTTAGCAGGTGCAAAGAGTGACCCTGTAAGAGATAAATGATACTGATGTGGAGAAGCTTAACAGAATGAAATGAAGGAGGAGGTAAATCTCCAAGCTTTGATAATTAGCAAAGGACTGACTGTTTAGGAGAAAAGCAACACCATGCTAGAATTCCTACCTGCTGTCAATGGTGACTAACACCAAAGAGTACTTTCTATGGTCGTTCTTCAGGATTCAGATGATACCCACTCCTTTGGCAGGATTTAACAAAATAACAACCATACCTGTGAGGGATCTTTCTGCATGCTGCCTGTGACAGGGCCCTCCCGTTGCTCAACCCGTGATTTATCTGGGAGCTCAGAGTGCAATCATTAGACCACCACAGGAAGTAGAAGACTTTCTGAGGGCTAATGATCATTGCGAAACCTTCCCAGTGGGTGCACAAAAGGTAATTTATCATAATTTGCTGCTGTAATGTTGATGCATGGAGCAATATTCCTGTTGCTTAGTGGTCCCTCCAACCTTCCTGGGGAGCAGGAGGCAGAGGAAGCTGTGAGATGCAGGAGATGGGCCATGCAAATGCAAGATCACTCTTCAAGCATGCTGTTTGCACACTTGTGTGTGTATCTACCACAGACTCATCCCAGGAGCCTGGGGAAAACGTGCCCGAGTCAGCGGACCAACACCAGGGTCTTCAGTGTGTGATGGAGAAGTTGGCTCTGGCCTGAGCACAGAGTGGCCAGGTACTGCAGGAAAAGGTGGTACCACACTGTCTGTTCATTTTCAACCAAAGCTGGTCAAAACGTTTCTTTAAATCATGTTTCCAGCTGACGTTGGTAGGCAAGAAATCCAGGCAAACATCACCAAATTCACACAGCAGAACTGAGCCAAGCTCTGCCCCCCACCCCCCACATCACAGGTAGTCCTAAAAAAATGCAGAAGTTAGGAACAACACAGTGCAGGGTAGGTTTTCTGAAAAACAACATTATTCTTACTAAACTATTTCTCAGATGTGTTTTGTTTTTTTCCCAGCGTGGCAGATTAATGTCTATTCTCTAGAATTTTTATTGTTATGTGCTTGACTGAAAAACAAAGATACCCATTTCTCCAGAGAAAAGTGCCAGGTTTTGCATACCTGAACTGGGACTAACTCTTGCTAACTTTGTGTGTGAGGAAACAAGGTACCTAATTTTCAGATGCTTTTGAGAACCCCACCGCAATTCCTTTGCATCGCTGATAAGAGACACTTTGAAAGTCAGATACAGCATTTGGTTTTTTTAAACAAAACCAATGCAGATTTAATGTCAGAGTCTATCTACCTCTCCTTACATTCTTGATCTTAAGATAAAAATGCTAACAGGTATTGCAACTGCCAATTTAGTTCCCAAAATACAGCCTTATCTTTTTCTTTATAGGAGTACAGCATTTATCACTTTTTCCTCTTTGTAAGAGTGTCAGCATTTGTGTACTAACACCTCTCTGGTACTTTGTCATGTACTCAGCCAGTGAGATTATCTGGGAGTGTTTTGGAGGCAGCAAACAAACACAAAAAGAAGCATATGGTGCTCTGTTTAGAGAAGCAATGACAGTCTCATCACTGCCGAGATCCCAGAAAATGCATCTCAGATGCAAATTGGTTTCACGAAACCAGGGGGAAAAACAGCAGTCATATTTCTAAGGAAACAAGGTGAAAAAATATTAACTGTGAGCAAACTAGACATTGCTGGCAGAATCGGTTTTCAGGGTTTTTTTCCCCCATCAGATCACCTTTCCCAAATTCTGACAATCAAGAAGGCACACTGGGGAATCGATTCTGAAACTGGAAATCCCATAAGATGAAAATTAATTAGATTTCAGGCAGTTATTTGGACATCTGCCATGAAGGAAATACTGGCTTTGTCTGCCCCCGCCTCAAAACCCAGGGATTATTTTTCCCCCCTTCAATTTGGGTAGGAAAGTCAAGTTGTTTCCATCTGCCTCTTGTATTATCAGTTGTAAGGAGAATTGAACCAAAGTCCAGAGCTGTCATTCTGCCATTGACAGGAACCTCTACCAGCTCATCCACACAACCTCCTGTTCTTCTCTGCCCCGTCCCAGCACAGCACCAGTGCATAGAACCCCCGCTTCAGCCCAAAACCATGACATCAAATAACTGCCATTCCAGTAGGACCCAGCCGTGTGCTAAGCATTTTAAATTTAAATAAATGAACAAATTGATGTTCACTGAACTGCTAGCAGTCATTCATATGAATGGTGTTTGAGTGGCACTTCTCCAGCTATTTAGCCACTTGCTGCGTGTGCCAAAAGAAGTTATTGAGTAACTGACTTTTGTGCTGTGATGCATCTTGATGTTGATGCTTTATCATTTCCTGGCAGTCACAACTGTTTTCTGCTTTTCTTGCCATTGCTACTTTTCTTGAGAACTCCAACAGTCATTTTATTTCATTGCTATTTGTCTCTAGCACAATCTTCTGCAATGATGGAGTTCATGAGCTGGAATTAATGGCAAGTGTGGTTTTTGGCAGAGCCTGCTTAGCATACCCGTGAAACCTACAGTCATCTTTCTGTAGAGCAGAAATTGTACTGTCCTGAGCCTTGCCCCCAGTCAAGTACCATTAGTGCTTAGCACAAGGACCAGCATCTTCATTGGCTTTGCTCTTGCTTCCACTACATAAGGGCTCAGTAGATTTCTATGCGGCCACATGACTGAAACTGTTTTAGTGCCTATCCATTTCTTCTTCATTTTTTTAAATCAAGTTAAAAAGCAGCAGTGAGATCTTTATTAACCGTACGGGTGGATTCATGTAGACTGCAATTGTTCTTTTCTTTTTTTTTTTTTCCTGGGGGTGTGCTAATTGGTTCACAAATGGATGAAAGAAAGAACAAGGCACTGGGGTGATATCTCAATGAAGAAGCCAGAAAAGTCAGTTTTAGGGTGGCTCTTACCTTCGTGAATGAGCAAAGTAACCTGCATCCCCATCAGAGCTGAGCACAGGCTTCGTAACCTGGGACACTTGTTCCTAGGCCAGTCCCCCGTCATAAGGGTGTCCTTAAGGGTTAATCAAGTAGGGATGGTAAAACAGGGAATCAATTATTCCTCCCAGCCCTCCAGGTCATCTTTCCCAATCTAAAAATGCATATGGTCATCTTTGCTAAGCCAAAAAAGTATGTAAGATAAATAGGATAATCTCCTTCAGGACAAGCCTTCTCCGCCACATTTTTTTGTCCTGTCCTTGCTTTCATATAATCTCAGAACACAGGCAGTAATACTTGAATTCATGAGTTAGTTTCTTCTCTGGGCAGCTGAAGGAAAGGATGGCCGTGGACCAGTTGCTCACTTATTGCACATCCAGAAGGTGGTCAGCTACCACGGGAAGGATTGCATCACAACTACCTAAAGAAAATAGGGGAAACAGATGTTGCAGCATCTCTCTGCAACAACAATTAGCTGGTGAACTGGCTATTAAAGTCTAAGCAAAGATGATACAACATACAAGTGCTTATCTGCAAAATCCACGTTCCTAATAGCGATAATGACCTTTCATACAGTATTTCGTGATAGTTACTGACCAGTTGGAGGGATAATCCTTGTTCAGTTCGTATTAATTGCTGTAAAATGCATTCCTTGTTAACCATTATTGCTTCAACACATATGCAAAACTACTCAAAGCTGTTTGCTCTGCACAAACAGAGCTCAATCATAATTAATCTGTGTGCATCCCTTATTTTCACACAAAGGAATGGGAGGGGTAGTGCTCATCAACAGTTCACCAGCACAGAGTGCTTGCCAGTTGGTGTAACCTCACAGGAATTCTCAAGGCTGCTCAAATAAAACAGCAATGCTTACTGCACAAGAAAGCTTTGCTTCCTGGTGTGATATTGCTAATTCAGGAGGAAAACAGATAGAAGAAGACATCAAACGTGAAAACAAAGGCCATACCATTATTCTGCAGCATAAAACATCCCCAGACAGCACAGTGTATATTCCCCATTTCAGTAAATGGATTATCTGAACACATTTCAACATTACACAGCCTGTGCTCCATTAGTCCCATATGGTAAATGACTAACTCTGCTCTGGTACCTGGTAAGGCGTTCACACAGCCTAACCAGTGCTTTTGATCACTTTATAAATGCCTTTCACTTTAAGAGGTTTCATTATGATGCCTTAACTGTCCCACATTCCACATGGTAACTCACTGCTCTGTCACTCAGGTGTGCTGTTTGAGGATAATTAACATCCCTGGACAAAGGCAAAATAGAACACAAATGCATAATACTAGTTCTGGGTTTTTTTGAAAGATGTAACAGAAGAAAACAAGCTCCCAGTTTCCCCTTTATTTTGCATCTTTATGCTACCATAAAAAGCGCTTTTTTTTTTTCCCCTTGTATTGTTTACCGGTTTACTACCAAAGCCCCCTCAGATTTTATTTCAGCATGAATATTAATTCAAGTATCATTTATATTGTGAACAAAATGAGAAAAATATCTCAAGGCTGTTACGAATCCCAGTCTTCCTGGCAGAACCGTCTGGCTCTTTTTAGACTAATCACACACCCATTATTCATATATTAACTAGTGCTTTACAAAACAAACACAAAAGCACAACCCTTGCATAAAAGGATTTCCACTGGACACTTGGCTCAACCTTTGCTTTCAGCTGGATGACACAACAAACTGGTTAACCAAGGATAAGACAGTAGTATTTCCTTTCACTTTTTCTGTATCGATTCTGAGTTATGTTTTGTTGGGTTCAGCGCCCTCCACACGTGGAGTCACAGAACACGCACTGCCACTGCCCACAAGCTAAAGGTGTCCCTGAGCCACTGAGCTCAATGTGGAGGAATTCAAGCCACATGCTCCTCTGCTTTGTTGATCACCAACATCAGCAGCAGCTCACAGGAGCCAGAGAATGGCCAAGGTTGGCAGGGAGCTCTGGAGATCACCCAGTCCAACCCCTTCACTCAAACAAGGTCAGATACAGCACACTGCTCAGGACTGTGTCCAGTTAGTTGTGTTTTGAGTTTCTCTCCAAGGATGGAAACTCCACAACTTCTCTGCGTAACCCATTCAAGTGTTCAACCACCCTCACAGTAAAAATAGGTCTTTCTTATGTTCAGACAGAATAACCACCACCCTAGACCAGCTGGCAGCACTACTCCTCATGCAGCCCCAGCATGCTGTTGACCTTTTGCAGCAAGAGCGCATTGCTGGCTCATGTCCAACTTGGTGTCCACCAGGAAGCCCACGTCTTCCTGCAAAGCTGCCTTCCAGCTGGTCAGCCCCCAGCATTTCACTTTGATGAACCTCAGTCCCTGTTTTCCCATTTCTCAGCCTGCCCCAGAGCAGCACAGCCAGCTCATCTATCAGTGCTCCCCCAGCATGTTATCTCCAAACTCGCTGGGGGGACACTCTGCCTTATCATCCAGGTCAATATTCAAGATGTTAATCAGTATTGGCTCCAAGCATATCTTACAATCTGTTGATTGTGGAACAGAAAGCACAAAGCAGGGTGAGCACATTGTGGGGGAGAGGAGACAGAACAGATTAAAATTTAATGAATTTTTAGTGATTAACTTAAATGGTCAAGACAAACCACAGCTCTTTTGCAGTGCAAGGTTCACCCACGCTGCCCTAGTTTCACTCAAGACAAATTTCACTTTAACTCAGAAGTTTCCAAACTCCAAGCCACCAGCAGTTCACACCTCACCACGTACCCTATTCACATGTAATTTCATGCCACCAGCTGGAGCTATGCGATACCACTGCTCGTTCCTACCCCATAGAGCTCACCATACGGGTCTGGGACTCCATGGCCCAGCCTCCAGAGGCTGACCCCTGAACATTAGTACTGTAGAACTAATGAAAGAAACTCTCTTGAGCAACTAATTCTTTGCTTCCCTGCTTAGGGCAGCATTTCCAATTAGTATCTCAAAGCCTTCTGAACAAAGTGCTGGGTTTACAAAGCCTGTATCCAGAACTGTGTGTGACATTTTGCAATACTGATGGTTTTCCACCCTCTGGAAAGCTGCCCAAGAAAGCCTTTGAAATGCCCAAAGCCTCTTCCAATACAAATGGCAAAAACAGACTTCCAAGAACTTCAGTGGTGCAGTATTTTACCACTGAAAAAAACATATTTTTGCCATAATAAATCAGACCCTGTCCCTTCCTTCTCCAGGTCTGTCCTGATCTAGTTGTCTGAGTTCATGAACTCTTAACACTTTGCCAGTGAAAAGGGAGCTCTAAGAATAGACACCGTTTCCCTTCGTTTCCAAAACCACATAATTATTTTGCAATATCTGTATGTTGAGTTTCAGTAGCACAAGCAGAGATTTACACCCACCGAGGGGAAGATTAGATCAGTCAGGTAGCCCTGGGTCCCCACACCCCCTCCCACCATATTTTTCCAAAATTTGTTTATGGTATATGGATGTTGCCTAGATCATAGAATGCTTTGTGTTGGAAGGGACCTTAAAGCCCATCCAGTGCCACCCCCTGCCCTGGGCAGGGACCCCTCCCACCAGACCAGGTTGCTCCAAGCCCCCTTCAACCTGGCCTTGAACACCTCCAGGGATGGGGCAGCCATAACTTCACAAGATAAGCAAGCGGAAGTTTATGCAGCAGCATGTGAAACAGGGCAAGTGTGATGCCCAGGCACCGCTGCTAGAGACAGCTGCTGTTCAGTGAGACCTAAAACAAGGAGTAAATCCCAAGGAACACTTGCAGGTGTCAGCAGATGTTGTTGGGGCACTGCCCTAAGAAAATTAACATTTCTGTTTAAAATTCCTCTGTAGCTTCAGCTATCTAGAGCTTTTTTTGACTGCATGAAGCTGTAAAACACTATGTTCTACTAGAAAGATTTTTACTTGGCCGTATGAGAGTTAACCAGTGGTAACTGCAAGGACACTGGAATTAGCCACTGTGAACATTGTCATTGCTGTGATCATCTCTGGCCATCTGTAATGAACAAAGAACAGTATTTGAAAGCATGTAGACCAAAATAAGTAATCCCCAACAAATATAAAAACTACAAAGTATTCTTTCCCAAGCTATAAGCAAGGATTGGGAGAGATGCGTGGCTTTGAATGAAGGATGTAGATCAAGCTTCAATGCCAAAAAAAAAAAAAAAATAACATTGAGAATGGAGAAACCTGGCTTATGGCTTTGTAGCTGAAGATAATTTCTGGTGTGTATTAAGTTTATATTCCAAAAACGATTAGAAAAATCTCCGGCCTCTATTGCCCTAGTGTTTAGTGTGCCTATCTGCCTAATGCATTTACTGGGTGCTTTTGCTTTCACAGCGATGAGTTGTTTACATTCCCTTTGTTTCTCTTTCTCTTTTCCCCTAATTGTTGCCTTTTCAATCTGTTATCCAGGGCTCACTTTAGTACTCGAGGGCTTATAAAGAGAACAACTGAGACCTTGTTGCCATTTACTGTGTTTATAGATTGAGAAATTGGGAAAAGAGGAATGGCAATTTCTCCCTTTGTAACACTTACCAAGAAAAAAGGGTTGAGAAAAGGTCAAGAACGAAACTACTTAAGAAGTGAGTACCCAAAATACAATCTGATGTTCCCTAAAATGAAGCTAGGCTGAGCATTCAGGTCAAGGAAAGAGAACAGGAACAGCTTCTAAAGTGCACATTCTGGAGAAAGGCAGAAACCCAATTACAGTGTGCTTGGGTTGTGGTGGGAGAGCAGGATTCCCGAGGGAGCAGCATCACCAGGCTGCTGACTATGCCATCTGTGTTCATGTATCCATTAATTATACATAGCTTCTTTGAGGGGGGGAAAAAAGTACCTGAATTTCAGGAGAACCAACAGTACAAGGAGGATGGCTTACTCACTAACCAGTGGGGTGGTATGTGAGCTGGATACTCCATCGGGGACCCCCCCACCCCTCTATTGGTACAAGGAAGAAGCCAAGTAGCTGCTGCTCTGCTCAAGAGCCTAATGCAGGCGATTGCTGCAGCACCCCAGCACTCCCAAGCAGCAGGACAGGAGACCTTTTAACACTGAGGTGACTGCACACACAAAACATCATGATTTTAACCCCCCAGCTGTGCTGCCTTCTGGCAACTCTTTCTCCACAGCACTGATGAAACTGGCAGTTATTAAACTCTGCATAAGGTAATGTGCAACCTTGGTCACAGAGGACAGGAGTAACCAGACCCCAGCACACACGTGCCATCAGCAAAGCAGGCTTTCCTAACCTAGAGGAACAATTCAAGTGGTAATAAAGCCTGTGGGGATGAAAGACAATGAGACCAGCTGCAGTACTACCTTCTCCCCAGGATTACAGAAGCTCTCCTGAGCTTCCCCAGAGGCACAGTACTGCTGACGTGGTGTAAAGAGCCTGAGCCAAGCAAGGGAAACCAGAGGAGCACCGACAGATCTGCTTGGGCAGTTTGCAGCCAGCAGTGCTGTCACCCACCGCTGGAGCATCACCCTCAGCATCGCCAACAGGCTCTGGTGCACCCACACCACACAGTGGCACATGCAGAGGACTTAAACCCTCACCTTAGCTGAAAAAGTGGGGTCACTCATGCCCTGGAAGCAACATAGAAACACCACAATGGATAACTTTGTCTTGGCTAATTAACTACAGCTCCTCTTTAGATCTTGCTCAGTTATCTCCTACAACATACAGATATCCTCCAAAACAAGACTTATGGATTTATAACTGGACCAGTTATATCTTACAACGTCACACATTGTATTCACTTCTCACAAGTGGTTCTTACAGATTCACCTTGGCTGTCTGCAGGTACCTTTGTTATAGGCTGCTGAAGAGTTTGCCGTCATATCTCCAGTCTTTCTCTTTGACTGCTTTGGATGTGCAAGCATCACCTAGCACATAGACAAACTTTCTTTTATAGTCGCACTCACACCAGCTGAGGCAATGACCACCCTCAGTACAATCCTACCTGCTTATCTTCATTGCAGCCGCTTGCCCAGATCAGCCCACAGAACTGCTGAGGCACCAGGCACAGACCAGGGAGCAAACACAGGCAGCCTGTTGCTTCCAATCATTTAAAGGGTAACTCCTTGCTTAATAGGCTCATTTGGGATGAACGAGATTAAAGAGTGATCACACGCAGCTCTGCCGGCAGATTGAGGTGACGATCAGCAGCTGGGAAGGGGCAGAACACTCACCCCAGCACAGCTGCAGCCAGAGAGGACATGTGTCCATAGCACAAATTGCACAGTATTCTCTTTTTGCTGCTTTTATGGCATATTTCATAACAGATGGATTAGTGACAGCCTTATTTGTGTACAAATTCCAGCATTCATATACAAATACAGCTCCTGGTACAAAAAAAACTACTCCCAAATCACTTGTGTGAAAAACAACTTAAAGAAGGGTGGGGGGGGAAGCCCTGGGAAGTGTTTGCAAACACAACTAGGAAAGGACACCAACACGGCTGCGCTGGCAAGAGCTGGGATGCAAAGTGCTGCTCTGTGCTTTTTGTGCAGTGCTCGGCTGGTGCTGTTTCTTGTCTGTAAGGAACCGAGAAGGGTGCGACACACTGATCAAACCGGGTAGGAAAAGAACTGGAGTATTTAAACCATTACAGGAGGCTACATACGCCCCCCCGGGGGAGGCTGTGTCCTCCACAGTCAATAAATCTGTGTTGGTTAAGTTGTCCATATGCAATTGCTTGTGGGATCAAAAAGAAAGAGGCATAAGTAAACCTCAACCTTCATGAGCTATTATTAGCACTTTAAGCATCGGTACATTGCAGATTGCAAAAGCCAAATCCTTAGGGAGACAATATTTCATTATATATTAATTATTTATTATTTCCATCATTGTTGGTCATCTGAAAAAAAAAAAAAACCACAAAGGCAAAATCAGCAATTTCTCTTCCAGTATCAGTAAGTGAGCCCTCAAGGTTTGGCTCTTGGCTTTAGGTCCCTCTCTCACCAGGACACGAGGATTTTGGAAAGCCCAACTTAGCAAGTGCCGATAATAAATGAGTGAACTTCAGCGGGAAAGAAATCCCTGCAAATTTTGTACAGTAAGACACAGCTGCAAAAGACCACTATTTCATTTTACTGCGTATAGAGTTGTTTATATCATTTTTCAGTAAAGCTTCAAAAACAAGCAGGCTGCATGGCTCATCATTAAGATTTCTCATGAATCATATCTGGGGGGATCCAGACTCCAGAAGCTGCCGTGCAGGTGCTGGAGTATAGTGCTGAATTGCTTTAAAGCTTCACAGAATAAACGCAAAGCAATATCTTTTCCCAAAACTCTGAAGAAACACTGCAGACACACAGCAGAAGTTGAAAAATAAAGGCCCATATTCCCTCAGTGTCTGCCGTCTGCCTTACAGTGAAGCAGAGGGTTTCCTCTGACGCTGGAAAACGATGGAGAAAAGCTGATGGATGCAGGACGGGGGCTGACGCAGCGCTCCAGCACGCGTGGGCCCAGGTCGGTCACAGACAAGGGAACACGTGCATTCAACAAACCAACACAAACTGAATTCCTTTGCTCCCTCCCCTTTTTGAGAACCTGCCCTGCTGAAAACACATCACATTATTGTTACCAGAATTGTGCTGGCTGATTGCTAGTCCAAAGGACAGCTCTTTTATTTTACTTTTATAATTGGCAATACAAGTGAGCCTAACAATATCTTCATTGCTTGGAAACAGAGTGGTTTTGAGCTTGTCTATCATATCCTGCCATCTCAGCTCTCAATGAGGCATTGCTGGCCTCTGGAGAGGTGCTGGCAGCTATCTTCTCTTTCTCCCAGGTGACCCCAAGTGATTAGAGACAACATGACACTCCGACATTCATCAGGTGGCCCATCGATGGCGGGGAAGTTCATCCCAGAAAAAAAGAAAAACAAGAGAGCTTTGTGGTAGAGAAAAAACCTGATCTCTGGAGAATCACTTGTCGGAACGGAGAGTATGGAGGTGGGAGTTGGTGCCGCCAGAGGAGGACCCGGCCACAGCCATGCTGTGTGTGACCGCCCAGCCCAGCCTCTGGCACCGTCATCAGGAGAGGGGCTACAGGAGGGACCCCTCCTCCCTCCAGGGCAGGTCTGAGAAACCTGCGAGAGTAGAGGCCCATGGGCGTTACACATTCTGGGTAAAACAGTGTGAAATAGTGTAACAGAAAATCCTGCTCGCTGCTCTCCATAACTGCAGAAATGGGTAGAATTTTCCTCCTGTATCCACTAACAAAGCTTTGCCCCTTCATCACAGAAAAAGTCACATCTTGATCTCCAACTGTACTGATCATCAAAAAAGGAAAAAGGGGTTGAAAAACGGTTGCTGGCACCTGGCCAGCATAGGCCCACTTTGCAGAGATATAAATCTTTCAAAATAACAGTTCCATTTTGGCACAGCATCGCAGGATTAAAACACCTCTTCTGAAGCCCACAGCAATCATCCTGACTCACCCGTTGTCTTGGGCTTTACAGTGACATTTGGTGCCTCAAACCCTGCCTGAGAAAAGCAGGGGTTTTCACATACTACGAGAAGTGTTGTACAGCAGCTTCATCTGGCAGTGTAGGGGAGAAGAGGCGGATTTTATACACAACCTTGGAAAGAAAGAAAAAAAGGAGGAGGTTGGATTCAGCTAAAATGTTAACATGACAGTTCTCCTTCTGTTCCCTGCTTGGAGAATGCCTGAGCCGTGGATTGCCAGAGGATGATGTCATATTGAAAATTGTTTTGTTACTCTGACCATATTGCGTGCATGGGAGAGAGGAAGGTGAGCGGGTCCCCAGGCTTGGCAGGGCAGGGGATGCTCAGCGCCGGGACAGCACCACAGCATCTCCCAGGGAGCCAGGCACAGCCTGCCCCGCCATCACCAGCAGCATCTTCCTTGGACGAAACGGGGATTTCTGTTCAAGTCACCTCTTGGTACCACCCCATGAGGCTGCACAGAATCACTGGCAAAAGCCACAAACGTGATCTCCAGTAGAACACCCAAACCCAAACGAAGCCAAGGTCTGCCCTCAGAGCTGGGAGCAGAAAGACCTGGGTGGCAGCTCTCCTGTCGGCTGCTAAAGCTGGATGTTATACAAAGGTTTTCTTGCCCCAAGAATGATGATTTTTCTCTCTCCAGCATATGTTGGGTGGGGCTCCAAATCCCTGGTAAAATGCTTCCTGGTTGGAACGCTGCGTGAGCATCACCAAGGAAATAGTAAGGCATTCCAGATAATTATGCTTTAGTAGAGTTTAATCAAAGAAGCCGTGGACTGTGCTAGCACCGGAGGCCTCCTGCAGTTGCATTGATTTCCACTATGAAAGCGAGATCCATGTCCTGTAGCATGTAGAGAAACAAAGAGAGAGGATTGTGAATTCTGGCTGGAAGATGGTTGGGATAAGCTTGATAAATCAATGTACAAATAGGCTATTTTATTTTTCAGAAATAAATAAAGAATAGGTTTCACTCATGTACCACTGAGGCTCTTTTCCCTTCAGAAGAAACATACATTTTTGTTTGAAGTGTTTCTCTGGCTGGTAACTAAAGATACACTCTGTGTGATCAGGGGCATTCAACTGTTTTACCCTCTGAAGTTGAAGTACTTCAGCGATCTGTTAATATTCTTCACAGTTTTAGCTCAGGGGGTAACCAGTTTTAGCTCAGGCCTGCCGATGTGAATTAGTGCATTTCCGCATTTTCACATTTTATACAAAGCTGTAATTCAGAGTAAGATTGTCTAGACCCTACAACAAATCTCTCTTTTTCTGTCAAACCGTATTTACTCCAGGATACAGAAAACTGTCTACATTTACATTGCATTTGGTGGTGTGTTTTTGTGCATTTAACATACCCGTAACATGACAGTCCTGAGACCAGCTCTGTGTGTGGGCAAAAAAGAGTTGATCAAAGTACCGCATCCCAAGCCGAATACATTTTATTAATGCCACGTGTGGCCTCTCTAAGAGGCTGTTATGACACGTGGTGTGCGTGCACGGTTTGCTGTGTAAATCCGTAGCTGCAGCTCACATACGGAGCTACACTTTATGTAAAGCTGTGCTGTGACCAAGCCAAGCTCCAACACACTCCACTCGTCTTTCTGCTGTCTCCAAACATACACTCAAAGGTGCAACGGAACAGAAGTTCCCCTGAATGGAGACCCCCAGTTTTCACTTGATTAAAATACTGTGGATGGTAAGCAGAAACCCTGTTGAAAAGACTGTGAGTAGGATATCACCGGCTCCAGAAAGCAGAAGGACTCTGGGAAGAGGGAGCGGGCAGCCTGCAGGCAGTAGGATGGTTTTCAACTCTTCTGGCTCAGAGGTGACAAAAACCTGTAGTGACCAGTGGAAAAGAACAATAATAACAGGTATCTCTTTTGCTTGGCTTTTCCTATTTTATATATTGGCTACATTTCTAGTTTCACTGTCAGTTCCAGATCCGTGCAAGTAAACGCAATTGCCTGATGGCAATTCAGCCTGTTGTCCCAGCAGCCGTCGTGGGACATCGAAAGCCAGGACCTGCTGAACGACGCTTGTCTAAAACTATTTCTCTATTTGAGCACTGGTACTTTTCCAGTGGGCTGGAAAATCTGTTTCTCTCCCCATCTGTAATAGAGGAGCAACCAGCTCCCCTTGCTTGGGAGATGGGCCAAAACGCCTGAACTTGGGCAATTTGAGTGTATTTTTTATTTCCATTGCACATAAACACCACTAACTTCCAATGGGAATGCTATTCGTCACCTGTCTTTCCTACTGTACGTATCTGAATGTAGCTTACAATATCATGGATATTTTAAAAGTAGGGGAAATACAGATACATGCCATTTCAGTCACTTCTGTGGCTGTACTGGTTTCCCTGCAGCAGGTCACAGGCAGCCGCGGCCACAGGAGCAGAGCTCTGCTGTGCCTGGGCTGCACAGACACAAACAAGTCTCTGCTCTGAGGAGCTTACAATAGCAAAGAAAGGGCAATAGAATTTATTCCTCCCTCAAAAGGCTGATTTATTATCACAGAAACACTTATGAGAACAAACCTGTTTCAACTACATTTTCAAATGGAAATCTTTTCTCAGCACTAGGTGAAAGTATTGATCAAAACCAGGGAGACTTTCAGGGAAACCGAGCAGTCCGGTCCGTGCTGTGCCCGGCTTGCACGAGGGACAAGAGCACAGGCTTCCCACCACGGAGCCGAGCACCCCCCCTGCCAGGCAATAAACCCTTTTTGAGGTTTTCTCTCCTCCTCCCCTCTTCCCAAATACTTGAAAAGTCTTTGGTTTTGCACGGAAGAGTAGGGAAAAAAAATCAAAGCTAAAAGTCTTCTGCAGGTGGTTGAGCAGTTTCCCACCTATCCGAATTATAATCTGAACAGACAAATGCACACTCAAGTTTCCATAACCCTAATTTTCAAGGAAAACATTTTGATGTCGATCCCTTTTTCCCTAGTAAGGTAGCGGGTCCCGAGCGCTGCAGCATCGCAGCCGCACACCCAGCATGAGCAGCTGCTTGCCTCCAGCAGCTGCCGAGCAAATAGGCTGAAAAATCCTCTGTGCGTAAGGCAGGGCAGACCACAACCAATGTTTTATTAAAAGAAACAATTGATATTTAGGTATTTGATTGATAGTAGGTATTTGGCATATTCATTAAGCAACTTGAAAGGTCACCCTTTTAAACATTTGAGAACAAAATGCAAGAAGAAAATCTCGTTACACTCTACCTCGCATACCAATAAGAAGAAATTTAAACGATAGTAGTCTTTCATTTAAAAAGAACAAACAGAAGGATTTGTGCTTCTTTTATCTGTAATCCTTACTTCTCTCTCCAGAGTTTTGGTCCAATTAGTTATTTCTTATTAATCATGGTTTGTGCCACTCACTTCTTCCTACAGCAGCTTTCCACAGCCCTGTGTCTGTGTCAAAGGAAATAAAGCCCAAGCATTACCAGCTCCTACACCTCAGCAAGGACAGCAGGCTGACTACTGGGGAAGATCAAGAGTTACTTTCTATTTTTCCAAAGAGCCTGCACATAGGGAGATCCATTTCTGTAACTGCAGGTGTAAATCTGCCCAGAGGCTGATCTCCATTTGGCCAAAATAGCTGGAGTCAGTGCATCTCCAGCCATTTTTCAACTGTGGATTTTTTTTATGCTATAGCTTACGGGGATGTTTTTCTTATTTTAACATTTGATGGCTTACCACATGCTAAAGAAATGTGAGATGTATATAATCATTTTATATGTAGAGCGGGAGAGATTATGATGAAGATTGTAAAATTATGAATGGCAGATTAAGGGTGAATAGGAAAAAACTAATCATTCACGTAATACAAGAATAAGGAACATCAAATTAAATTATCTAGCAGCAGTTCTAAAACAAAGAAAAGGAAGTACATGTAATTGTATTTTGGAACTCATTGCCACAGAATGCTTTGAAAAAAAACACCAAGCGTGAATGTGCTCAGAAAACATGTAGGCAAACTCCTGCAAAAATTGTATTAATGGTTGGGGAATGCAAAGGTGCAGATATAAAATGGAGAAGTTGAGTAAGAACCAGTTTTTTCCCTTCCTCTCCCTTTGATGTTCCTTAATAACCATTCTCCAAGTCAGGATACTGCGAGACACAGACTGACCTTATACAACCCTTCTGCTGTTCTTCACTCAAAAGCCCCATGGCTTTACAATATCCCAGGACATCCAGTCTGAGGTCGTAGAAAAGAGTTCCTGGAGCTGTTTATAATTTCTTCCAATGTGCAATTTGATCTTTGCTGCCTAGTTAGAAGCAACAGAAATCATATTAAAGCAAAAACCTGGGTCCAAATGACCCAGACTCTAGAGCTGGGGTTTGTGCTGTGCCTGCGTTGTGGCCATGCCAGTGGGTCTGTGCGGCATCGGGGCACTGCATCCACCGCGGGCACTGCGCCCACAGGCAGCACACCCACAGCACCCACCACGGGCACAGCACCCACGGGCAGCACACCCACAGCACCCACCATGGGCACGGCACCCACCGCAGGCACTGCACCCACAGGCAGCACACCCACAGCACCCACCATGGGCATGGCACCCACCGCAGGCACTGCACCCACAGGCAGCACACCCACAGCACCCACCATGGGCACGGCACCCACTGCAGGCACTGCACCCACCGCAGGCACTGCACCCACGGGCAGCACACCCACAGCACCCACTGCGGGCACTGCACCCACGGGCAGCACACCCACAAGCACCCACCGCATGCACAGCACCCACCGCGGGCACTGCACCCACAGCACCCCACGGCCACAGGCAATCCTGTCCTGCCCACAGCAGCCTTTGTGTTGGCTCAGTTCAACATGGGCAGGAATTTGTGTGCGACTTGCTGATACACCCCCCTGCTGTGCATGGATGAAGGGTCACCTCTCACTGCCATAGTAAACCACGCCTTTATCTGAATATCTGCTCGGGCTGTTAAGTTTTGCCTTAACATGTATTAGTGATAAACGACCTCCTTTCAATTTTAACCCCTCAGCATTAATATGATTCAATTTTAACTCATTTCAGTTGGACTGCAAGTTCTTTGGCAAGTAGAAAAGGCTCCAATCGTAAAGATTTTTGTAGCCAAAGCACGTTTTTTGATCCAGAGAATTGATAGACCAACAGTGAATGTCAAAGGCAATAAAACTTGTCCAAACTCATAGTCTTTAACTTAGGCACTTAACCCTCTTGAGAAGAGTGCGTGTTGACACACGGCAGCCTTCACCTCCCCAGCCTTGCCGCAGAGGCACTCGCTTTCCCTCCCCACGGCCTCCGGCGAGGCAGGTCCAGCGAGCGCTTCCGCCTCTGCAGGAGACCTAGCTTGGGAAATCCTTAGCTACTGCTTTAATTTTATTGTCACCTCCTGTAACTTAGCTTAAGAAAGACGCCATTCACAAGTTAGAGACAAGGATACTGCAAGAGAATGCAAAATTGGCGATCAGTAATTAGCCGTAAATCCTCAGGGCACACTATATAGAGTGAGGTGCTGCACCACTGACCCATGGCGGTGCGCTAATATTCTTTTCCAGATATGACAAAGATTTTTAAGGGACTCCCGTACTGAATCATCTGCTGAGTTCTGCTATGCCAAGTGTAGTGCTTTGGATTTGCTAGATCTAAAGCAAGGCTGAATGGGAGTTAATTTCCTGCCATGTTTCCATGCAGCGAGTGGCAATAAAGGTGTCTAACAGGGGTTATGAACCAGCGCCACTTGAGGAGGGACTTTTTTGCGTCAGATCTTTGGCCCTCATTTGCAAATCAGGCTTTTCTGTTTTCATAAATAAATAAATAAACAAACAAATAAAGCAGAATATCACATGATGGGAATGGCATGGGAATCTTCCAAAACAGCGGAAGGAGAGAAAGGGCATGTCTTCTTGAAACTCTGCAGTTTTCTCTTCTCTTTGCAGGGGTTTTTAATCCCATTTTCTGGTCACAAAGGATCTGTAGAAAGATGAGGGTACCTCCAATTTCACCACTTTTATTATTACCAGTTCTCATGCACTGGGAGGGGGAGGAATAAAAACCAAACAAACAAACCAAAAAAGAAAACTAGCTATCCTTCGACCATCTGTCAATGATAAAACAGGACTGAGCTTACTCCAGCACCTCATTGGTCTCTTCACCACCCTCTGCTTATACTGTGTGTATGGCCACGACCCTGCCTCCCACCAGGGTCCCCGTTGCTGCTGCCCGGGCACAGTCCTCCCCGGTGCCTGGGAGAAAAGAGGCAGCAGCACCTGGGCAGGAGAGGATTCCTCCCAGTTTGCTGCCCAGCTGCTGCACGGCCAGTTCACAGTGGGCAGAAAAACACAGGTGAAGGTACCCAGTGCAATTCCCAGCTCTGCCAGCAATTTTGCTATCAGAAGGCGATGACACGTCTTCTGCACTTTGGTAAGGCATGCGGAGATGTGCAGATGAGGAGTGCTACCCCATAAAAATCTCTTAATTACTATTCTTCTCCTGTCCTGAAAATGTCACACCAGCACCACTTTTCAATATAATAGTTTCTTCCATCCAGGGATGGGATCACCTCTGTTCTTCAAGGTGAGCATAATAATGTTGCATCCCCTCGCTACCGAGATTGCACCGCTGGCACTCAGTCAGAGTACGAAGATAGGTAAAGAAATCAGGGTTGAGTGTCTTTTCTCTCCTAGATCACAGTTTGCGTTTAATACATTTGACTTCTCTTGCGATGAAGTGACAGACATATCTCTTGAAAGGGCTGTACTGTCTTACACCTCCATTTATGTCTTTCAGAAATCCTGCTTGATGAAGGTATCCTGTTCTCACTGGGTACCAAAACTCCTGTGCCACCTGAACTCTTATTGATTGCGATGTTTGGAGAATGCTGTATTCTGTCATTTTCCAGTCTATGGTTTATATATGAGATGAGACAACGTTCCCTGCAAAGTGCACTTGGTTATATCGACTTTGTCAGTAGTGCTTAGAACAGAACAACAGATGCAATCTCATTAAGGAGACTCAGAAAGGCACCACTGTACTCCAAAAAAGCCATAATCTGTCCAGCTGTCAGCTTTTCTACTAAATTAGTTAAATACATTGATCAAAAGCCAATTACTTACTCAAAGGTATGGCTGAGGTATGCATTGCATTGGTATTATTATGGTAAGCCTTTTCCAACGATCCAGAAGTCTGACCTGCAAAGAGAAATGACTCGTCAGAAGACCTACGCTTGTCCTCAGGCCATCACTGCTGGGGGACCTTCTGCTGCTCTGAGATCTGCTAATCAAAATAACCTGACACGTGACCTGAGTCCCAAGATGGCCAAAGATATTTTTAAGTGCCTAATTTCTGTTCTCTTGCCCCATTCCCATAAACGAGCAGGGGACTTGTTCACCTAGTACTTCTGTGGGTAAAGGTTTAGACTGGAATTACGGGAGACACAGGCTTTTCCACACCAAGGAGTGGGAAGCTGTTTCTCCGGTGATTTTAGATGATACTCATTTTTACTTGTATGTCTTGCTTGTATGAGCGGTCAGCTAAGGAAACTGTACCGCACACTATATTACGCCTTTAAGAAAGGAAAATATTACCAGGTAAAAGACTTACTGTTTGCTTATACTGAACTCTAGCTTTTTTTCATTCAGTTACTGTTAATATGACTGCATATAAATACATTTTTTTTAAAAAACAGATCATGTACTACAAACACAGCCAACTCACTCCCTATGGAGTTATACAAATGACAATATTTTTGTCCTGTATCTTCACACAAAAAAAAACATTTCCTCCTGGCAGAGGCTGGTTCTCCTTCAGCCCTCAAGTGAAAAGCTGGTCTGTAAGAAAGTCATTTAGCTGAGTGATTCTGCTTTATCTCATTTAGACTTCAATGATGAGTTTTGATAAAATAAAACAGAAATGCAGCAAAGACCACCATCAATAACTTATGCCTGTTTGAAGGGACAACAACATGCAAATATCTGCCATAATCTTTTTTCACCAAGATTAATCTTAACATCCACCATTTCTAAGCTTTACACATTGGAGCTCGTAATATTTACTGTGCTTTTATCTTACAGCGTGGAAGATTGCATCCCAGAAAGTGGGTACTTCACAGTTAATTGAGTTTTTTCTTTTCTCCAATAATTATTTAATATGATGTTTTGTTTCTTTCCAACAAGAAATTGTCTTGAGGATTAAATAAAAGCTGTCTGGATAAAAAGTCTTTATACGAGCTGGTCTGTGATTAGTTTACAAGCCTGTAGCTGCTTCAGACAACAAGCAAAGCTGAGGTACAAATGGGAGAACATGAACCAAGCACAGCTGGAAGTTTCAACTTTGCTGAATTTTCACTACATACTAGTTCAAAAGTTTCCTTCAAGCTTAGCTAACGGTGCCAGGAAACAGCACCAAAATGGCAAGACTGACAAAACAGTTTTGTTTCAAGTTACAAGAGCAGGATGAAAGAAAAAAAAATAAAAAGAAATTTAAAAAAACAGAGACACTTTGATGTATTTTCTCCCACCATCCACAGTTCTCCCTTCTTCATCAGTTTTTTCCCCTCTCTGAAGTGTTAAGTGCAGCTCTTCTTGTGACTAAACTTCTTGACTTTCTTTCACCTTGCTTCTGTTTATTTCTAAGCAGATTAGGGTACAGTTGAATATGAGGCATTCTTCAATGCACACGATGGAGTCATTTGCAGTAAATACATGAAGTACACTTGATCTTTTATGTTCTATAATTATCCAGAGCTGGGCGTTAAATTTTACTTTACTTCTTGCCTGATGGCTACCAAAACATTTCACTGTCTGCTCAACAGTTTGCAAATACCGGGGTCAGGTGCGGGATGCACTGACGGGAGCTGGGACATGGGACAGGCTGGGCAATGCCCGACCCCCGGTGCTGCCATCCTGGGCACTGTCACTCACAGCATCTTAGAGCAAGCTGGTGTTCAGAAGCGCTGGAGACTTGCTGTCTGAATTCATACCTCCACCACAGCACTTCATTTGGCATTCTGGTACAGATAAATCTAACAACGCCAGTGACGCTTCGAAAAGGTAGGCCTTTTATAAACAAAAATATCTGTCTGAAGGTTTGAGGCAAACAAAGAAAAATATTGCAAATGTGAAAGTGAATTTACATTTTTTATATGGAAAAGCATTCATAAATAACATTTGGCATCATTCGCTGTGTTGCTTATGCAATAAAAATGAGTAAGGATGCACAATTTTAAGGAAAAGCCCTCTGAAGATGCAAAAATGCTTTGGAAATATGAATTAATTACAATTTACAACATCCCACGAAGGTCAGAATTATTATCCCACCTTTTAAAATAAGAGTTTAAAGAACTAATCCAAATTCCACAGCCAGTCTAGGCACGGTCAAGAAAAGACTAGCGACCAAGGACATTTCTTCTTAGCATAAAATCATCTTTCCTCTATAGCACAGCTCCACTTCACAGAGTTAAAAAGTAGAACTATAAACAATATATGATGCAGGGTAAATTTCTACAATGGCATCATATGCCTAAGGGTACGATTGCCCATAACTCTTGCCTTTACGATGCCTGCCTGATCAAACAGATCAGGAATGTGTACAAGGGAGCATTACCCTTTCGGCATGTTAGCAACATATTTTATTGCTTATGGAGATAATCGGACCATAACAGCGTCATCGTGTTTCTCTCCCCTCCCAGCAATGAGCACACTTAAATGGGTTCGACGACAGGTCGCCTTCACTGGGACCATTGCTGCTTTTCCAGCTGTGACCCCCGCCGACAGAACCCCATTTCCCGAAAGCTGGCCCCAGCAGTTTAAACAACATCACACAAGCACGTACCGAAGGATGTCAAACCCAACGACTTCATTGCATTTGTGCCTCGAAGAATGGAGCAAATACATCACCAGCTTTACCAGCCCATGGCACTTCAGCAGCTTTGAGCTCCCAAATGGACAGGGAGGGATGTACAGAGCAGGGAATCTTTGGTCAGATGCAGAGTCTCAAGGACCCCACGTACACCAGCACTCGCCTCTGGAGCATTTCTGAAAGTTTCAAAAGAGTTGATATCAGGCCACTAACATGAATTTTTTTCGAAAATTTATGGCCTCATTTTTTAACTGTACGTAAAAAGAAAAGCCCAGTTCCTCAATAATCAGCTCCAAGGGGATGTTTAAGGAAGTGTAATCAGAACAACACAAGCCACATTTTGATGTGAAGAAAATCTAGTGTGTGAGATCACAGTGTGAAAAACAATATGTAATCACCAGTTTAGAAGTGGGCATTTATCAGTATAAATGCTGAGATGATTCTAGTAACAAGTGGGTTTGGGTTTTTTTTCCCTGATTTGCAGTTACAAATACTTGTTTTAAATACCTTTAGTGGAGCCTGGGCATCCAGACAAATTAGTAATGGAAGGCATAAGGACCTTTGCTGGGTATCAACCAAAGTCAGTAAAAATAAAATACCGCTACTGGATTTATTTGCCACATGGTAATGCCTCACAATTCAGTCCACAGTAAGGAGGCAGCAGTAATGTGTTACATTCCTACTTATGGCTTTGTTGTCGGTCTTGTTGGCCATCTGCATAAAGATCTCCACTTTATGGAACCTTATTCATTACTTGGGAAATGAGTTGAGAGAAAGACAATACTGTCTGGCCTTGAATTCCCCCCACCAGGTGCTGAATCCCCTTTACCTACCCCCCTCCTCCTCCCTCTGCTCTTAGACCTTATTCACACTCATCCACATCAACTGTTCGAACTCAATGTTTGAACGATTATTTGTGTTCCAAGTTCTGAATCCAAGATAAACAATGCTAATCAAATAACTGCTGTGAAGAGACAGAAATGTGCTTTGTATTAAAATGCACTGAATCTTCAAGTTTCTTACCAATAAGTATCTGCAACACGCTCATCAGTTCAATACCAAACGTAGCAACCATCCCATAGTTCATCAAATTTAACCTTTCACAATTTATTACTCTCATAATTACCTTTATTAAGTAAGCATACTTAAGCACTGTAGCTGCAACAAAATAACACGAAGAATACAGTATGGCATGTCTGAGCGCAGAGTCCCACAGCGCAGGAGTTTACCCTGGAACGTATGGACCAGATCCCCATCCCATCCACGTTGTGTTGCCTTGGCAACGCAGACACCTTAAAGAAACCGTTAACCACTCCTGCGCAGGAAAGCTGGCTTAAATTTTTCAGGAGAAATGTCATAAATGGCTTTTTCAGTAAACTCAAAGATGTTATATTTGCGGTTGAAATATCAGCAAAAAAAAAAAAAAAATCAAGCAACTGAAAACTGTTTCCCCCTGTTTTGATCTTTCCTGACTATAAAATGTTAGAAAAAGGTTAAGTTCTTTGCCAATTTGGGACAAATTAGGCTGGTATGCTTCATGCAGCCTGCACAGAAAGGCAGCGTCACAGCCCAGCTCATGGCTGAGTGACATGTTTCTGCAAATACCATGCATGAAACCCTCTGCAGTTTTACACATACACCATAACAAGCTCTTCTCCTGGGAAACGTTCCCATGTTTATTTTACTCCTCCAAGTAAAAAATGTAAATGTCTCTTTTTCCCCCTACATCTTCTGTCTTTGCTTCTCTGTATTTTGCAGAGCATCTTGTCACCGTGCTGTGGTACCGCGGCAGCACCAGTCTGTGAGTATAACCCAGCCTGCTCCACACGGGTGCCAGCCTCCAACACCGCCAGGGGACTCGGGGAAGAAAGAGCCGTCAGTGAGGGCTCTGGAGGAACCAAACTCCCCATGTCAGAGTCACACACCAGCTGTTTCGGGGAGTCAGTACCAGGTGCCGCCAGCCCGCGCTCGGGGCACAGGACAGGCCCCCTCCTCCTCCTCCTCAGCAGCAATTCCAGCTGTAAATGCAGAACTGGAATCCCAGAGCGGGGCGATGCGGGGGGAAGCTGGGCTTGTTGGAAACCATGAAAAACACTAACCACCCACTGTTTATCGTCACTACTCCCTCCCTTCGTTCCCTGTGCCTCTTCTGAAGAAGAAAAGTGCCTTTCCCTCAGAAGTCCCAGTCAGCCTACAAGCTTTATCAAGCTGGCAAAATACACCACCACAGCTCGTCCCCCCTGCAGCCACCCCTGGGCTTATCCCCAACCCTTTCTGGGACCAGACCCCTTCCTGGAAGCCCACCCAGCACCGAGGCAGTGGTGCTCATGGGGACATCAGCTCCAGCTGAGCAGTGGCCATTCCCCTCAGCATGGGCTGGTGGCCGGAGCTGGGCAAATGCCCTGGCCCCACTTTGGCCGTCACTCTGCCGCTGCTGGAGCTCAAAAGAAAACTTTCCTCCAGATGCACATCTTGTAACCCACCGGGGACTGTCTGCAGCTGGGCACTGACGTGTCCTGCAATTAAGAAATAATGGGCCTCCTGAAGTGATTTATTTCCATAGATTTAGTGTCAGCTCTGAAAAGACAGTTTAAATTATTGCTCCAAAGCATCGCCCTGACAAAGCACGTCTGAGACCTGTTTAGATAAACTTGTCTGCTTAAGCAGAAGGCTGGATGGAGACTCGCTCCTCCAGATCCTCTGGAAACGAGGAGAACATCACACATGTGTTCCCAAACCAGTGCGACGGGGGAGCTGGAAATGCCACACACAGGCGGTGACAATGCTGCTCTACACGTACCCAAACTCTGCTCCCAGCGATGGCTCCTGGTTTCACCTCTCTGGAGGAAGCACCGTCCTGCAGCTCGTGCAAGAGAACGGAGAGGGACCCAGGGTCGGGCTGGCCTGCCAGGCAGCAGTTAGCTGGGAAAAAAACAAACTCATTAACTGAAAAAAAAAGTCCCAAACTGTCATGTTTAGGGGTCACAAGTGCTTTCAATCACAATCACTGTTCATCTAAGCAGGAGAAGTACACATGACACAAGAGAGACCTGCTTATCGGTGAGGGCAGCAGAGATAAATCAATAAACGTCTGAGTCTCTATTAACTCGAGCCCTTTGGCATCACCCTGCAGCGACCAGCACAGATCGCGGTGAGCCAGAGCATCCCGCCATTACCTGAACTGGCTCCCAGCAGCCAACTGTGCTGGGCCCCAGAACACAACAGGAAAATGAAGGTGACAAATCCAGGCCAGACTTTCCCCACTTGGTCCCCAGTGTCATGCAGCTTCTCATAGCCAGGCTGGCCACTGCTAAACCAAAACAGAAGCCATTTACAGAAACATGTGTTCCTGACCTCACATTAAGTATCATTGGCTCTACATCGAACACCATTTTTGGCTTGTTTTTCCAAGAAAATCTTCAGAAGCTCATGTCTTCATTCCAATACAAGCAAGAAAACTTTCTGAAATCCCAAGGACATATGAGGAATGGGAGAACTACAACCCCCAGGTTTTGAGCCAGTGCTACTTTTCACTTTCTTTGAAGCGTGACAAGAAACAGCTCCTAGTTTCTGGTTCCGAGAAAAAAAATGGATTTTTAACTTTGGCAGCTTTCTGTGTGACTGAGCTGAATAACACATGACACAGCTCCACGTAGTTACCATAGGAAAATGATGAATGAATATGAAATGGAAGGAGCAACAAAAGTCATTTTCCCATGGCCTTGAAACGCTGTGGAAACTAAACAGATCTTAGACACAACCACAAACCTCCATCCAGGCCCGTGCACAGACAAAAAGAAGGGGTTTTTTAATACATCTTTTATGAAGTAACAGGTGTAATCTAGACTCCCAAAACCCCCATATATTTATATAAAATTCAGTTTCCACAGGATGAAATCCCCAAGACTTTTGTGTCGTTCTGCTCTGTCCTCCTATGACATCTGCATTGCTGGCAGTTACGGTAAGCAGAGAACATGCTTTCCATTAATAGAAGCAGCTAACAGCATATATGGAAGAACAACTCAGTATATATTAAGAGTAATTTATTGGTACCTCAAAAAAGCACAGGAAATTTTGGACATACTGCTGGGGGGGGCAGGTTGCACTGGTTTGATAATTTTGAGTTTACAATCAGCTTGATTCAGAGAGGCCCCTGAACCTTGAACACTTACGTGGTCACGTCCACCACTTTAACCTGCAAAGTTGCATTGGAAATAAAGTTACACCTTCCCAGCCATTCAGTCCTGGAGATGTGCTGTGTGCTACCAGTTTCACAGTTGTTTTGCACCTCTGGACTTCCCAGTCTGTACAAAACTAGCAGGAGCAGAAAAGAAAACCTCCATCAGCAGGGGTGTGGCACCACAGGTGATTGGAGGGGAAAACCTTTTAGAAGCTGCTAAAAGATTTGTTTATAAAATCAGGAAGGTATTCTGGTTATAAAACCAGGCAGGCATTCACAGAAGGTGATCTCCTGCCTAATCACACTGCCATCTCTTTGCAGAGGAAGCTGTGCGCTGCAGATTGCACTTCTCCATGGCAATGGGGTTTGCAATGCAGCAATCAAAAGATGAAGAAAAATGCTGCATCACTCTGCCTTTAGCACTCTCTCCATTATTTACTTACATCATGACTAATTTCTCTACTAGAAATGAAGTGATGAACACTTCCGGGCCAGAACTTCCCTGTTGCTTGAAATTGCTTCTCAGCCACCTGAAAAGAGAAATTTCAGAAAAGAATGGCTTCTATTGCCCAATCTATCTTCAGACGAGAAACCCACCACCTAATCATTATTTATCTTACCTAGGCAAATGGTAACATCTATCTGTTTTTTTCCTGATGCTGCAACAAAGAGATGACTGGGCACAGAGACATTCATTATAAGGAAGGTTGCCTACATTTAGGAAAAATGAGAGAAAGAAACAGAGAGGAAACAAAAAGAGAAAAAGCCAGTAGCATGGCAGCACTAACTGAGCTGTCGGCACACGCTCTCCAGGCAGCCTTCATCAGCCTGGTAGATTTGAACACGAGAAAGCTACTCTAGTTGCTTAAAAATGCACTGAATTGGGATTGTGATTATTCAGAAGATAACGTTGCGGGATAACATGGGAATTTAGGTGGGGGGGGCAGTGAGGGGGATTTTTTTTTTTTCTTTTTAATAAGATACCACAAGCAGCTGCTTTCTGAGGAGGAATCAAAACCAACCTTTTTCTCTATAGAAATCTTTAATTTTCAAAGGTAACTGTAGGCTTCCACATGGGCAAGGTGCTGAGCACAGTGCAGAGAGGAGGAAATTTCCCAGTGGGAACGGGGCAAATAAACATTTAGCTTTGAACTCCTCAGCTGGGACGCACCAGTATCATCACCGAGGACCGCCCGCCTGATGGAGGGACCCCACAGGCGCCGCGGGGCAGCGCCGGCTCCTCTCTCCGGCCCTGTTCCCAACGAAGGAGCCACGTTTTGCTGTGGAGTTACGGGCAATTGGCACAAACCTTTGAAAGCTCAGTCTTGGTGTCATCCATATTCTAGAGCCACAGAAAACTTGCTATCAGGACTCGTGAGAAAATTACAGATTTGAAGTATTATGAAGAGCTTTACCAGTACAGCTGTGGTTGATTTTCATGGGTGCAATTGTGCTAAAACTCTCCGCATTGTCTCAGAAACTAGGAAACCAGCATCCAGTGCAGGGGAGCGGCAGTAAAAGCACAGCAGCATTATTAATAGCATCATTCCAGAGCACAAACGTATGGAAATTCCCAGAAGACAGTATGTGAAATTCAGATCAAAAATATGAGGTAATATTTGACTGGTAGTGAAGAAAGACCTTACCCAGTGCCTTTAGAACAGACAGCAGTTCACACAGTTAAATAAAAACCTCAAAGCAGCGCTGCTGGGCTCTCGGCATTCTGGAGACACAGTTAACTCCCGGCAGCTCCTCCTGGTAGCTGCTCGTCTCAGATTCAGCAGAAACTATAACTTCCATTCTCATCTACTTCTCTTTTTCAGAGTTCATAAGCATGCTCTTTTATTAAAAGTTAAAAGCAGTGCATAAATTAGGTGCTTTTTCTTGTGAGGATGAGTCTGCTTTTAAACTGCAGGCAGATGTTAAATTAGAAGGAAGTTAACTTCAGAAATCTTAGAGCAGTATGAAACCGTTGCCAGCAAGAGCGGATGATTTATTCATGCTCTTGCAAGGAGCTTACGCACGGAGGGGAGTTGTTCCTCCCCTTCCTCTCCAGGCTGTGCAATCTGCCTTGACGCTTGACCAGCTGAAAGTCCATTAAGAGGTGCTTCATTATTGATATTGTGAATTGATTTAAGATTAAATTAATTATACATGCTCAGGCAAAAAACTATAGCAGCATCCCATAAGCACCTCTCCTGGCCAGTGTCCCTGCAGTTGCCCGCTCTCCGGGAGCCACTGCAGCCAGCCAGGGGTACGCGTGTTAAATACTGCAAACACTTTCCTTGTAATACTTTGGTGCGTTGTGTTCTTTTAATATAGGGAAGTAATCACATACAAAACTTTGTTCATGGCTTGGCAGTATTTTGGACCATCAGGCACAAAGCCTCCTGTAACAGCTGCTTTTGGCCTTTATGTTCAAGACATTTTTCCAAGTGGTTGGGGTTTGTCTGCATGGACTTATTTTCTGCTCTGAATCCATTATTTGCCCCCAGCTGAGATTAATAATAGTATTTCATCACACCACATGTACTCGCCAGCCTAGGGGAACACTCCCTGATTTGTTGTTTTTTTCTCTTTCCTCCCATAAAATGCTTCATCAGTTCTGACGATGTAAAAAGCATATCAGGAGCCAAAATTGCAGTTAACACATTACCGTGCTTCCCATTCTCTAGGATGAAGTCTGAGTATTGACTCCAGCTATTTTTGTGACAGAAGATTTGCTTGAACTCCCACTCAAGTCAAATGAAAGACCCCAAAGGACTCAGCTGGCCCAGGACCTAGTGAACAATTTGCAGCAAAGTTCACAACAGGAATAATTAGATTTTTAAGGTCAAATTTTAAAGATCAGATTGGGCTTGAACAGGGCACATTTAGCAAGTACCTGTGCGAGTAGCGATCTGTTTTCAGCTAAAACCATGTACTTATAAGGATGCTGTTCATTAGATGCTGTGCTTCTGCAAGAGGAACACATACATTTCATTTATTTGCATACCTTTTCCTTTTCGGCACAAAAATACATTCACCAATTTCAGTTAAAATCTTCCACACAGATCAGACTTAATTTGTTATCGCCTTGTAACACCGGCAATCCTGAAACTGATAAAAAGGGGGAAAGAGAAAGAGTGCAGCAGTAATTGAGCACGAACCCCCTCGGGCCCCACGGCCTCGTTAGTGACACGCCACGCGTGGGCTGTGGGAAAAGCCTGTGGGCAAGCTGAAAAATGAGTTCGTTAAAATCTGTGTACAACAAACAGTCCACATGATGTATGATTTATAAAGCGTAGCAGCACTCTTGGAAAGGCTTTTAATTTCAGAAGGCCGCTCTGGCAGAAGCGTGCTGTGTGAGGAGCGCAAGGGGCCTCCAGGCCGAAAAGCTCTCGGAGGGACAAGGGGCCTGTGGAGCAAATTCCCCTTTTGTAACTGCAAGTATAAGGGGCTAATAAGAATAAGAGTGGCGCAGGCCAGAAAATAGCAGGGGGATAAGCTGTACAAGCAGAGGAAGAACTAGGAAGGCAGTGAAATGGAAAGGCAGCAGGAAGCCCCGAGCAAGGGCAGCAGCAGCCCTGGGTGAGCCCCCCCGAGAGCCACGGGGAACCCCGGCCGCCACATCCTCCTGCCTCCACAGAGTCTGTAGCTAAAATTTTGCACTGTACCAGCTCCATTATTTTGTTAGAATTTTCTGGGAAATAATGGCCGTAACGTCCTACACGTAACCCAGACCCGTTTACCTTTCTAGTAGAATTACTTTAATGATTATTTCTGACAACTGGGTTGCTGAACAACTTTACCTGACATTTCCATACAAATCTGTGGCAGGAGCAATGGTTTTGCTCAGCAGTGAGCGACCCTTGTCTCCACACAATGTCCCGCCCCAGTGTGTTGGTACGGTTTATATTCCCAGTCCTGGTCAGGATCACTATCACACACAACCCACCACATCCTTGCAGGGCTTCCTGGCGGTTGCAAAAGCAGATTCCTTCTGCGTTACCTCCTGTAGATCATTAATCAAGAACTTCAATTTCAGCAGACTCTCCAGTAAAATAAATGGACAAATAAATTCCTTCTATCAATGAAAAGTGATTCATAACCATTTTTTGTTTCTATCCACAGTAATGGAAGAAGATGAAATTCATCTTTCTCCAAGTATTTTTTTTTTTGCTGACATTATGAGGCAACTATATCAATAGCCACTTTCGACACTGAAAGTATAAATACAGAATAACCAAAAGAAATCTGTTTTCAGAGTTCTTATTGGGATTTCAGTGAATTTTTAAAACCCCCATCTTTGAAATGATAAAATCACATTTCATGTTATTCTTCAATTTGGAATGTTTTCAAGGGACCAGTTTCATTTTTCTCTGCTTTCCACAGTCCATCAAGAAAATGCCCTCAGAGCAATGGCAAAGTTTTGTTCTGGATTTCAAAGGGACTGACTTTTAATCTCCACTGTACCACTGATTTATACCTCAGCAATCCAATTAATTTCCTTGTGTGTTTGTTTTCATTCCTTTCAGTTTTCTACCTTGCCTACTTAAAGTCTTCCAGAGCAGGGAATATCACTTATGGGATTTCCCAAAAGAGGGGAACCCCAAAAGATTGGGGCCCTAATCTACACACTAATACAGTGTAAATGGCTTATTTCCAAATATTAATTTTGTACATCAAAACAAACAGAAGCTTTCAATAATGTAAAGACAACTGGGCTGATTAAAGACTAACTCCTGGGGAAGGACAAACACTGCTTCCATCTTAAGGGATGCATTTGGAAATTATAGCTCCCTTTGGCAGCTGGAAAGATACTGGAATCCATTATTCATCAATCAAGTCGTCATCACCTAGAAGATTAGATGGTGGCCCAAGAGACATAGCCAATATAAGTTTCTAAATTTCTCAAGAATAAATAATAAAAATAAAATCAAACTTGAGCAGGATTTGGTCAGGGAAGAGAAGAGGAGGGCATGGGGGGAGGCACAGGAGCATCCAACGCCCTCGTCACCGAGGCAGTAGGAGACACTGCCTGTCTCTGTGAGCACAGCTCTATACAGAAGTCCGGAAAACAGTCTCACAAGTAAAACTGAAAAAGCACAGTCTAAATGAAATTAACATAACGCAAGTATGAAGTGTGTTGAAAACCGCCAGGCAAAGAGCGGTTATCAGCGTCCCCTGTGAAGAGGAGAGGAGAGCTGGAGCCCACGGTGTGCTCCTGCTCAGGCTCAGGGGCTGTGGCAGAGAAGACACATCATTTGCGGATGGCAGCGAGCTGAGAGTGGTTGCAAGTACTGTGAAGGACGGGACCAGAATTCAAAACGCTCTTGGTGATGGAGGAAGTGCTATGAAATCAGTAAGATGAAATGCAGTGAAGGCGGTTACAGAGAGTTGTGCCTATAAAGGAGGAATCAACTGCACAGACAGAAAATGGGGAGCATCTGGCAAAGCAGCAGGACAGCAGGAATGGCTCCTCTGATGCCTGAATATGAAACAGCATTGAACTAACATGGTCTCACCTGCAGACGGGCTGGCCATGGGATGAAAACTCGGAGAGGGCTTTTGGAGACCAGCTGCTTCAATGCGTCTAGGATAAATCCCTGGCTGGCTGTCACCCAGGTGAGGTACCTGTGCAACTGGGAATATTGCATCAGTCCCCACTGCTGACTGTGCCCAAAGACATCTCCCCATGCTCAACACTGTTTTCTATTTACAAGAGAGGGGGAAACTGTGGAACCAGTCATTTGGGATTGCTTGAACCAAACTACTGCCTGTGAACCAGGGGCTCTTGTGCACCCTCACATCTTTCCCCTGGTAGGCCCTTGGGTGAGCCCAAAGTGGCTACTGATGTGTCCTTGTCCTAGAGCAACCCCAGGTGACCTCATTAACAGTGGAGCAGAAGGAAAGCAGGAAAAAAGACCACTAAAAAGGTGTATTTTTAGACAATGTGTAACAAACGCATTTCAGATCATTCACTCTGAGTGTCCCATTATCAAAATAAGTATAGTCATCTCTCAACCCTTAATATGGTTGAAATTATCTTACCTGTCCTCTCCATTACTCTTGGTGACAAGTGAACAGTATAAATGCCCCACAGCTCTAGGATAAATATACTTCCCATACAGATTATGTTAGATGATATACTGCTAACAAACATATCCATGAAAAGAAGCATTAGACGTGCTAATCTATAAAGATTTAGATAACGGAAGAAGCCATCAATCTGTCAAGAGTTATCAGTTTGTTTTCCTCCCTGTGTTACTACAGAGATTTCTTTTTAAACCATCTACCCTTGCTATTCAGGAGATTATGCATGAATTGCAGATGGAACACAATTTTTCCTAAAAAATTGAGGATTTACCAAAAAGGCATCCATCTCTAAAGTGGGGGAGAATGCTTTGACAAGGAAACTATCTCCTCTTTGAAACTTCTATTTCCCTAATTAGTAAAGCTCTTACTCTGTATGTAACAGTAGGAATAAAGGAGGAAATCAGACAAAAATAGCATTCCAGCACTGCTATCAAAACAAATAAAAGTGTGGCTTCCGAAAAGCTGTGCCATATGTATTTATAAATGGTTTGGTCTGGTTTTTGTTGTTGTTTGAGTGCTTCATCGCTTGCTTTCCTCTTTATCTTAGAAGACATTTGTTGTTTCCTGAACCCGCTCAACACTTTGTAATTCAGCTGGTACCAGGCTGGGCTCCTCACAGGCTGGGCTATCCATCGCACCAGGGAAATGAGAAACCCAAATCCGCCTCTCGGCTATTCCCCGGCTCACATCAGCTCCAAGGCCACCAGCCACCAAAGGAGAGTCTCAGCCCAGGCCACCGTCCCCAGCCGCGGGGCTCAGCACTCCCTCACACGCATCATCCCAGAGACACCGCGGGAAGCGCTTTCACTGTCACCTTATGCTCTACACCAGCTGAAATTCAAGACAGCCAAATCAGCAGGAAATGTTAGAGAGTTGTTTTAAAAGCTATGAGAAAAACTCTTTTCTTCATGCTACCTGTACCACTTTCAAGCCTAATAGAAATTTTAAACCCCCAGCATTTCATTAAGCTGAAAACTGGGAAAATCAGTGTGCTCGTGCAAAGATTGTCAGCTGCCGTGATGATGCTGCTGGCTATTTCAGGGCTCAGCCTGAAGGACCCAAAGAGGGACAATACTTGCTGTCCCCTGGGGCACAGCATGGCAGCAGCCAAATGCTGCATCCCTGCCTGGAAAAACATGCTGAAGTCAGTGTTCGATCAGGGTGGAACTGCAGGGGAGTTTAAGGAGGCGGGATCCAATTTCCGAACAGGAGTTTGGCAGGACTGCGGACTTTAATGGCTTCCAAAGCAGCAGAGCCATATCCCCGTCAGCACAAAATACAACGAGTTATTTCAGCCAGTCCACACCCTGTGTATGACCCCAGAGTTCTATCAGCAAATCTCTAGCAGAAAGGTTTTTTTCCTCTTTGATGATATCAGTTCCATAAAGCCAGGTAGCTCTGCAAGACCACTCTGGAGTCATCCACCACTAACTAAAGAATTAACCAAATTCTAGACAAATGGCACCCCTGACTGATGATGTCTTATCTGGAAAGAAGCCAGCATTAGATTCTGCCTGAGTTCACCATTTAGGTAAGAGAAAGACATGGGAAACGTTAACTGAGAATCTCATGTTGCTGCTGGTGGGAAAAGATTCATTCTTTTTAGTGTGTTATGCTTCTTAAAACCTGCCTTTTTCTGCATATGTAAGTGATAATTCACATCATGTTTTCTGCAGTGAATGAGATAGACATGCCTTCCATTTCTACATAAATTAAAAGCATTTATACTCTGAACAACTGAATAGTTATTTGCTAAATTATACCAACTGATGTCAATAGTGATTACTTGCCGATGTGATTAAGGGGTCACTCGCTAATGGCAAATGAAACACCCTTTGCAGAACATTGCTATAAAAGTCCCATAACTCTATAAAATGATAGCCAGCTTTTCCCAGTTGTTCCCCATGTAATGTGGGGACATGTCCTGGCTCCCTGCAGCACCCCCAGACCTTGGATGTGCTCCCCAGGTCCCTCCCCGGCAGCCCATGGACCCAGCCCCGAGCACCTCTGGGACGAGGTGCATCACGTCCCCCCTCAGGAGGGGAAGGAGTCTACGGGACACAGTGCGTGCATGTCCCTTCTCAAGTGGGAGTCAGCAGAGATTTCTAAATGGCCAAATATTTTAAATGGTTATCTGTTTTGTACTGCACTCTACACCGCGCATACACACTGGGCGTGCACAGAGGTGACTGTTGGCATCTCACAACCTCTGCCCACAGACACCATCTCCTCCATCCTTCTCTAAAATGCTGCAGCCACGCACCAGAAACCTCAGTGATGGGTTAGGAGAGAGTGAAAAGTAAGAATATATTCTCCAAAAGATCTGAATGCAGGATGAATTACATACTTTTGACTTTGGCCAGGACATCCATTCTGCAGACCACAGGAAATCAGATTGCACGGCCACATTTGACACATCCTCTGCAGATGGAGCCCATGGCGTTCCAGCACCCGGGCTCCAAGCTGGGGTATTTGTTCAGCATTGACTCATCGCAGAAAGTGCCATCTTTAGTCACAAACAATTCCTCACAGCATCACGAAATTCCTATGAAATCTCTCATCCAAGTACTGGCCAACCTCCAACCAGCTTAGTTTGCAAGATCTGACAAGATCAAAGCCTGAAGTGCAATAGCCCTAGGCAACAGAAAGTACAGAAATGTACATACGTCAATTCAGTGAATACTAATTCTACCCAAAAAAGAGTTAGAAAAATAGGGAAATAACACCTGCATCTCTCTGTGAATACTCTAAGGCAACCCATAAATCACATGACTGTGCCAGAATACATGTGGGCATTAATTTATAGGGTGTGCTATATTGTTCTCCACCTCCCTGAGTGTATAGACAGCCATTTTTGACATTAGTACTCGCTGCCCGTGTTCCCCACGGCAACGGGTACAGGTTTGTCTCCCAGAAATTTCTGAATCCTCTCCTTTGTGATATCCTCGTGAATAGATTTTGGAGACTTCACTGAGGGTAAGTGGATGTCACCAAGAAACTCATAAGACCCAGTCCTCCTGGCAACTTTTATATGTAGAATATTAAGCTTCTGTCTAAAAAACAGCTAGTGTATCCAGATACTGCTGAATAAGTTCCTGTACCTCTGAGAGTAACGTATCGCTCTTGCTTAGACTGGGCAAGGACAGTCCCTCTAATTCTCATGCTTTGAACTGCTGATTTAAACATTGGCACCTTTTCTTTACACAACAGCAATCGTAATGTTAAGCAATAAATACAACAATCCCTTTTGACAGCATACCTTGATATTCTCCAGCAGGAATAACACGGAAGGATAACTGGAGTAACATGGAGGGATAACAGGAGTAACCAAGGAATAGCAGGAAGGCATCAGGACCGAGCTGCTTTCCGCTGCAGAAGAGATGGCTGTATTTTCAAATACCACCAACCCTCACATGAACCAATGCACAAGCGAGGATCGCGAGAGCCGCTCTCATAGAACAGGCAGAGTCAGCTCTTCTTCCACAAACGACACCAAGAGGTGTGTGCCTGGGTGAGCTGTTTCCTTCTCTGTGTGACAGCCCAGATGGCACCGCACAAGCCACGGGGGACGAGCCTGGACCCGCAGCAGCCCCCGGGGCAGCCTGGGAGCCAGGAGACAAATCGTTGCTCCATCATGAATCCCTTGCTTATTAGGAGAGCTGTTACAAACAACACTAATTGCTTCACGCCATTTGAAGTACTATAAGGGATTAGATACTCCACTGATAATGAGTTGACAACTGGGTTCTGAATCTTTCTGTTATCCCACTGCACAGAAAACTTGGCCAAGAACAGCATTTGTTGGGCTCCCACTTGGGAAATACATGGTCCCAGGCTGGTAAACAGACACAAAAAGGGCTATTTATCTGTAGAAGACCAGGATTCAGTGCTTTCACTGGACAGTATTGGCATCAGCACAATTTACCAAACTGATGGCTTAGAGGACCTCAGTTTGTCTATTGGCTTTTAAATCCACTTTATAATAGAACATAATTCCTGCTCCAGCTGCTAACCTGGTTAGCATGCTTCCCCGGCTCCAGCTGCTGCTGAACGTAAATGATGTTTCACTCAGTTCTTTCCCCTTCATTTACCAAGAAAAAAAAAATCCCTTTTAACTTGTAGGAATTTAATAACAGGCAGAGAGTGGACAAATCTCCACACATATAAGTATCCATCTCACAAAACAAAGATCAATTAGATCTGCCAGTTTCCTGTGCAATTCTGTCTTTGGGGAAGCAGCAATAAGGAGATGTGATGGAATGGCTGCCTTGCTGAAGGCAAGCTCTTTTGGTACTAATGCACAGTTGATATACAGCAAGAGACCTTCAAACACGCCATGAAGGCAGGTAGCGCGAAAAATACAGAAAAAAGGTACAAAGTCTTGCTCAGGGAAACCTGAAATGTATAGTCTCTTATGCTAAGGGAGCTTTTCTGAGGAGAAAACTATAAAGGAGCCGTCTTCTGTAAGAAGGGAAAGCAATAGGTATTTACTTACACATTTCAGCATGTTAAAGCTGTTTTGGTGGCACCTGGGATTCTGGAAATTCCTTTCCATACTGGACACTTCAAGATAGTCCCAGTCAACTCCAGAATTCAGTTTACAAAAGTTATTAGGATGTTTGTATCTCATTAAGGACCATTTGACTGTAGATCCATCCTATTAGAGAGTAAGTTGGATGGAGCAGCAAGCAACCTGTTCAAAAGTTTATGGCAAGATAAATCAACAAGGAGCATAGCGAAGTGATAAGCAATTTCCCCATGTTTTTAGAGAGCTGTGAATACTGCCCTGTTAGCAAGCGGATGGGCTCCTTCCTCCAGCAGGTCCCTTTCATCCCTTGGTTCAGCAGGTCCCTTGCAGTGGGGCTGGCCCTGATGCTCTCCAGCTCCCACCTGCTGGAAGCGGTGGGTGTGTTTCACCGCTTTGCTTTCCACTCCTGAACTGTGCCCACCTTCAGATGATGAGCCTCTCGCTGGAGACCTTGCATCTGTGTGCAAAGTAATTCCAACTTTTTGCCAGAGCCGTGCTCTAGCTTCATGATGGCAGTAAATGCATTTGAAGCCTACCACAGCCTTCTCGTCAATACCATTCTCATCGCCGCCAAGTCAAGTTAATAAGCGCAGTTCATCAGCCCTGTCCTTTTGACTGCTTCTTTCCTGAAGGGGAATATAATGCATTTAACATGTCAGATATTTAAAGGGTTCTTTCATGTGCAGCCTCAGTTCATCGCTAATAAAATACATTTTACTCTGCTGTTTTGTTCCCTGTGTGCTACATGCTGTATTGAATTTAAGATACAGCTTCTCATCACATTTTTTTAGCAGGAAAAAGTCATCCGAAGATTCATTAAAGCCTTCCAGACTGCCAGTTGCCCTGTGTCAGATACCATTAAACAAGCACCGTACTGAAGAGCAGCAGCAAGCGCAGGCAGGCAATGCTGGTGAGACCCATCTGATGATGCCCTTTCTCCAGAGCAGAGGCAGTTCTTCAAACCGCCCTCCACGCCATGAACTTTTCTGACCACCTCCTTTCTGGTAAGGCAGAGAGCGAGAGACTTGACCTGCAAGGGGCAGAGGTTACATGGCAGGGACAGTGCCGACCAGCTGGCTTCCAAGAGCAAACTGACCCCATCTATCCTGCTTTTCCAAGAGGAATTACTGCCCGAGATGAGAGCATTGCTTACGGGCTTTCAGTCTTTGCCTCAGACACGTTTTTTAGAAAGACACAAACTTTGGAATGTTTGTCCTGAGCAAAAGGAATGTCATTCATCACCTTTGGAGAACCACCAGTCACTAAAAGTTAATGCCTCCCAAAAGCTTCACGAGTGCAAATTCCTTTCTAATACAAAGTTAAAAACAACCTCTGAAATGCAAATAACCCAACAACCTACACAAGATGATTTATGCCATGCCATCTTTTTCATGCAAATAAATTAAAAGAAAATGTAATTTAGGGTGAACTGCATTGTATAATAAAATAAAAGAGTGACGTTATGTCTGCAAAACTCTGAGTGCAATGTGTTGCTGCCATTGCTGCTGGAGGTTTAACCTTCCCAAACATGGAGAAAAAGATTCTGATTTATTTAGTTTGATTTTGTATACAAATCATTTTATGGCTTCAGGCATGTCAGGAAAAGACTCTTAATTTCTTTCTGTTGGTGTCATTTCAAGGGAAGGTAGAAAGTTTGATTCTCAGTTAACGTTTGAAACAGCAAAGGAGAATTAAGAGCCTCCTGTAAGAGCAAACCGACACCAGCCCAAATCCCTGCACGAGGCCCGGGAGTGCAGGATGTGCTCCTCACACAGCAGAATTCCCACACCGGCACAGTCAGAGGGCACTGGGGATATCAACAGGGTTAGATCCTTTCTGATAAGAAACTGTTGGAAATGCAACCTCAGAACAGGAAAGGTGTTTTGAACAAACAAAAACTGAAAGATGCAACAAAAGGTACACATGGAAGAAGTCAACAGCAACAAAAACTAACGTCATTAAAGGGGCCTACAGGAAAGATGGGAACAACTCTGTTAGGGAGGGGAGCCATGGGACGAGGGGGAACGGTTTTAAACTGGAAGAGGGGAGATTTAGATGAGATCTGAGGAAGAAATTCTTTGCTGTGAGGGTGGTAAGCCCCTGGCCCAGGTTGCCCAGAGAAGCTGTGGCTGCCCCATCCCTGGAGGTGTTCAAGGCCAGGTTGGACGGGGCTTGGAGCAACCTGGTGTGGTGGGAGGTGTCCCTGCCCAGGGCAGGGGTGGGACTGGACGTGCTTTAAGGTCTCTTCCAACCCAAACCATTCTGTGATTCTATGATAATACTAAGGTCAACACTCTGTAACTCTTTGTGTTCCAGTAGTACTAATGAGAGCAGAGAAGACGGCTTTTTCTGTAGGGGCTGCTGGAGACCAAAGTCTGTAACAGCGAGGACGGGGAGCGTAGGGCAGCTGGTGCAGAGCCCCCTCCCCTGGGCAGCAAACCAGGGCAAGTGCGGACAGAGCTCGGGCTCCCCTGACCGACATAACTGCAGCTCCCTTTCTGTTACCTTATGGTTAATGTTAACATTGGGATTTTTCTTCTGCTCTATTAAACTTTATCAAATGGAGGGGAAAAATCTATTCTGATAAACCGAGTGGATATGATCAAGCCAGACGGGGTAATTGTACTCCATTCAGCAAAACTCCCCAGCAGCAGCTCGCCCTTACAGCTACGCTGGCTGCTGTACTGTACAGCTCACTTTAGACTGGAAGCTAAATGGGAAAGGACTTATAGATTTGTTTACTATCGCTATGCAGCGAGTCAGGTGGGGCGTAAAAGTGCCCTCCTATAAATAACGGCAGCGAGGGGATGTCAGTCCCGGCACAAGGGAGAACGCTAAAGCTTTCTCAAAGGGATGACTTGCACAGTGCATAAATCTGAGCCAAGCAATGCTACTCTGAGCCCCATTAATAGCAAAGAGCTCGTCCTAAGCTGTCGGGCTGTCACCAGACACTGCCAGCTCAAGGACACCCTGTGCAGGCACCCGGCCACGCCAGCTCCCATCAGGAGAGACAGGGCTGCCAGAGTCGAGCGTGACAGACAGCTTGTGCGCGGAACCTGGAAGGATTTTGTGGTCTCGCATCCACATAAATTGCCACTAGCAGCTTATGAAACCCAAGGATGGATCTACAAGGCTCTCCGAATTCCATTGTAAATCACAAATTTCATTCAAGTAAAGACATGGGCCTTAGTTTTATTTTTATTAACAGCAGTAAGAAAAAACTGTACTATTAAAAAGCAATAGCTACTTATAAATGTACGGATCTTTTCTAAATCAGACTCATTTCTCCTGGTAACGATAAGACCCTGTCAGGTAATCATAATCCTTACAGAAAAATGCTTTGCCTTCACTGCTGTCCTCTAAGATAGTAAACCTGAAGCAATCTGTCTGGTTCTTAAAATATAATTCCTCTTTACTAGAACTGATCTTCTAAAATGGGCTGTAGGACATGTCTTCTCATCTCTTCTTTTTCTCTGCGTTTTCATTGGCAAAGCCTCAAATCTGCTTAGGGTTGTTTTGGTCATCTCCCACTATGCATGTTTTTTGCAGGAAGGGGAAGTCTTCAAACAGAAAAATACCATAAGCATCAGCCAGGGACTGCAAAACCCCAAACTCCAACTTGAATTCTGCCAAAGAGACACTGTGTGGCCTTGGGAAAAATCACCTCTCCTCCCTGCAGGCTCTCCATCTGCTTCTCACTAATAAAATGGGATTATAATACTGCCCCATCCCAAAGGGCAGGTAAAACTTTGAAGGTAAAAATTGTGTTACAAGCATGATACATTATTATAACCCAGGAAAAACCCTTTCAGGCCTCTTTTCTCTTCTATTCAGTGTGGAGCAGCCACATTTCAAAATGAAAGCTGTGGACCCGCTTTTCCATTTGCACAGATTTCTTTCAGCAGGCGGCAGATTAAAGCTGAGAGAATAATCCATAGCAATTAATTTATTCAATGAATTTAGCTTCATTTTCTGTTCACAAAATGTCTGCAAGCCATTTACTATTTTTTTTTCATGGTTTACTCATTATTCACAATTATTGCAGCGTAACTCTTGGTCTGTAAATTACTCTTGAACAATTAGCTGAGCGTATTTTAGAAGCTATTTGAGTTAGTTTCAATTTAATACACAGGGAATATTGTCTCTTCGTTCTCCGCTCACCATTAAGAATAAGAAGAAAGGGAACAGATGTGGCTGGGATGCAAACAGCCGCATTCACCAACTGCACCCAAAATCACCCCGGTCGCTCTCCTAAGCCTGGCTGGCTCCTGCAAGAGAGAAAAAAACCCACTAGAGAGTTCCCTGTATGCTGCTTCCCAACGCAGGGCTGTTTCCATCTCTCGATGGGTCAAGACTTGCTCTTTAGAAACAGGCCCACAGAAAAATGCGTTTGTTGAGAAATCGAGCATTTTTTTTTTTTTGTCTCTATCAGTTTAAGTGTATGTTTTTGCAAGTATTTCCATCAGCATAGAGAATTACTGCAATGTTAACAACTTTCCTCTAATTTTAACCAAAAAAAAAGAGGAATCCTTCAAGGTACGTTACCAGAGAGAACACGGAGAAGAGGTGTTTTAACAAAAAATGGATGGTTTTACTGGTGGGTAAAGGAGATGCTGGCAAAGTCCATGAAAGTTAACACCAGACTGGCTTCATATAGGTTCAGAGACATTTTAGCACTTTAATGTCCTGTTGGCTTAGCAAATAAATAAATTACAAAGTGCAAAAAGAGCTTCTGGAAAATACATTAAGGCAATTTGCAAATAATTGCAGTGAGCTGGGCTATTATGACTTTGACTTCTGAAGTATAAAATCTCCCAGAGATAATGATGATAATCATATTGAAAATAGTTGCCACCCTTTAATCTTCTAAGACAAAACAGAGATCTTTGGGAATTTGGGACCCTGTCACTCTAATTGAACATCTGACAGGAATGTAATTAGAGTGGAAAGCAAAGGGGTCACCTGATTGCCCATGCAGAATCCATCAGCTTCCGCTTGCCATCACACGGGGCAGCTAGTTCATCTCCTGCACAGGTTTCTCATTTAAATAGCTTCGTTGCCAATAAAAAGGCTGTCAGACAGACTATTTCCAGAACAGATTTGGATCTCAGTAACTCGCACTGGGCATGTAAAGATTCACTATTCATTATAAAAGCAGCTCAGGAAAAATGGCACCAAAACATGGGAAGAAAAGTCATTTGCTGACAATTCTGTTAAGACGCAGGATCGCTACCTGGAGTTTCATTTTTCTAAAGACAGCAGAAATACATCAAAAATTGGCCGTGCAGAGGAACACCACCATTTCCAGCAGAAATCTCTTTCTGCCCCCCTCAGCCCCCTCTTCTCAAAGTGCAGCCTGGTTTTATTGTCGGTGCAGGCAGGCAGCCAGGATGCAGCGACTGCTGCCAGCAAGGAGAGCGATACTCTGGTGCCTGCACCGCATCGTCCAGGACACCCCTGGCCACGTCTGCAGGGACGGCGCCGCTCGGAACGCAGTCTCCGCAGCAGTGATGGCCTGGAGGTACAAGAAGGTCCACGGGAAACTGCAGCAAGGCTCCTCCGCAGGCAGAAAAGAGAGAGGGAAAAATCAGGAACTGCTGCTGTGGTGCTAAGGGAAGCTCTCAGAGCAGGTTTAATTCAAGAGCCTTGGAATTCAATGGAAAACTCCCACTGGCCTCAGAAAAAAAATCGGACTAAATCCACTACAACCTTTCAGAGCTCAGTGGATATCTGTCAATATAACATGTGCCACGGATGTGCAAAGAAATCAAAAGATCATCCATTCAGTTAATTCAGGAGCCACTATCAGATGGCTGAGGAGAAAAGTAAATACCAAGTGACAGTGACAACATATTTCATAGACTTTGATTAGTGTGAAGGATGAAGGCAATTTCATCCATGATGCCTATCTTTGGGAAATAATTTGGGGTTTTTTTAGTTGAAATGCCTGTATCCCATTATGTGTTTTCAACACACAATTCTCACCATATTTCAACCTGGCTATTTAATAAGGATATTTCCTCTGCTTTTCGTATATTCTCTATAGGTTTTATTTCAGGATATATTAAAGAAACTCCTAGAGGCTACTACCTATTTTTCTTGTTTAATGTATGAACCTAATTCCCATAGAGAGCAACAAAATATTCTCTACCTAAGGATACAGGACTCTGAGCAACCTGGTCTAGCGGACGGTGTCCCTGCCCACGGCAGAGGGGTTGGAATGGATGATCTTTGAAGGTCCCTCCCAACCCAAAGCGCTCTGTGATTCTGTACTTCATCTGAATATGGTGGTTTGGCAAAGCTGGCTCTCATTTCAGTTTAAAATCTTTGGAAAATAAGGGACAGAGTCCAGGTCCCACCTCATGCTTTGGGCTGGAGGTGCCGGATGGGAACCTGTTCACACTCGGCACAGGTGTGACGGACCCCACCAGGGACCCAGTGGGAGAGGGACAGTCCAAAGAACACAAACTGCTGTGCCTGGGGGTGAGGAAGGGCTGGAGCAGCCTCAAACTGGGACATCGGGATGCCCACGCCAGCTGAGCTCCATCCCACTGGAACTCACCCCACCAGCCTTCAGAAATTTTTTGTTTTCAGCCACCTTGCAGGCATTCAGTTGATGCTGTTTAACTTTGACTCATTGCTCAAGGCTAACAATAAAAAAGCTTCCCTGCATTTTCAGAGCTCTGGATGAGGTATAAAAACAGATTACCTAGAAAAAGCAGCACTTTGAGAAAGTGAACTAAGGTAACTGAAAAATAAGTTTGGTGCTCAGCCAGTATAATATTTGGATTTTGAAATAAAAATGATTCCTAATATGAGGGTTAAGCTCATATCAAAAAACTATTTTTCTTCTTCAGATCATCTAAGAAGAGTAAAAGAAAACAAAAGAAAACCCAAGCCACACAGCACAGTAGGCATGCAATGCAGTATGGATTATCATTTCCCAAGTCTGTTTTCCATAACAGGTTTAATGATATACTTGAATACAGGTCTCAACTAGCAAAACAACGAGATTTTGTATCTTTAGTCATGACGAGATATTTTTTAGTCAAGTATTCTAAAAGTGTCTCCAATTTGCAACCAGTGGGTAGGACTACACATTCCTTTGTGCAGGCAGTAAAACTCCTGTGATTATAGTATGAAATATATAAATATGAAGACAGTGACAACGATAAGCACTTCATCATGCAGGTACTTCTCTGGATGTTCTCTAGAGCCTTCCAGACTGCCCTGCTATAGTATGGCCTGTAGTTAATTCCGAGCGTTAATTCCTTTTATTTCTATCCTGGTTAACCTGGCAAATCGATCAATCTCATCTAGTCTCCAGCCTGGAAACCCACCATGGTCTGGTAACTAGGATCCAAGGACAGACTAGTTTTTCTGTCCTGTCTATCTTCCACCCAGTGTCTACAACTTTCACATGCAGTGAAAATTCCCGCTTTCCACCCTAGAAATTGATTCCTAACCGTGTCTCAAGACCAATGAGGAGCATGGTACCCCACAACCAGTTGTTGTCTTGATGAGACACCAAGACTACGAGAGGCAGAATATTCAGGTTTGTCTCCATTTGCTGGAGTTCCTGTGCCAGTGGATCTAACACAAACTTTCCCTGCCGGCGGGTGGAGGTGTCGCTGTGTGCTGCGTGCAGAGCTGGCTGCCTTTTTGCGAGAGGTGCAGGGACTCTATGGAAAGACTATGGGAACCAAAAACCTGAAGAGGTCTCCACAGATCTAAGTCATTCGTGTCATTTCCATGCAGTTAGATTTTGGGGTTCCCTTATACCTACCCCTGATCACGTGGTGTTGCCAGCATCTGTAAATTTACTTTTTCTTAGTATCATCCCATTACTCCTAGTGGTCCTGCCCATGACATGCTGAATGGCTGCTCCATTCCTTGACATTTTTAACCTTGAAACACTCATAAAGAGTTATGCTTCCCCTTAAGTCATCATTTAGCCAGGCTATACATATTTAATTCTTTAATCTTTCCTCATAAATCCTATCCTAGCTTTAATCATTTCAGCTGCTCTTTGAATCACCTCCATCTCCCCAGAACTGGTGTGATGAGCAGAGCCCCCAGCAGAGGCTGACAAGAGATGTACATTGAGAGACAACTGCAATTGCTCTGCTTTGCCACTTAATGCCTGTAATCCATAATTATGTTGTACTTTCATTCAACTATCAGTCTTAGAATTAGAATTTAACCTACCATTAAAATCGCTTTGGAAGTCTGTGTTTCCCATGTGATGCTCCTCCATTCTATGGATTTGATTTACATCCTCAATACTTCAGCTCTAGGAAACAGCAGTGAAGCACCTCTCCCCTCCTTGCACCTTCCGGGACAAAGAGCTGACGGGAGAGCTTGTCTCTAGGGGTGTCAAACGCTTCCCTGCAAGAGTCAGGTCAAGATGATGAATTTTAGTTTACTTCTGCTAAATATCTTCAGGTTATTTTCCCCAAAAGTGGGCTGAGAAACTTCATCTGCTTCAGTTCTTTGGCAGTAAAGTCACAGTACCAAATTTGCTGTGCCTTTCCTAACACCTACCAGCTTACCATTGCAAGGGACCAGCGAAGGTTTTTAAAACGTTGGCGTCGAAAGCACTGACAAGCCTTATGCTGTTCTAGAGGAAGGAAAGGCTGCATGTTTTGATAGACAGATAGATAGATGGATACAGCCGTAAATATGTTTAATTATGCAATGTCACATTTCTGAGTTTTTCATTCTGTTCTCCCTTTTTGGAATAACAAAGACAAATTTGAAAACTTGAGATAAATTACATACAGGACCAAATATATTCATTTGGACTATTCAAATGGATGATTTATTCTTCTACAGATGTGGTCTTAACTATGCAGTACAGCTCAAGTGACGCTATTAAAATCCCACCCCAATCACTACTGTGTTGAAAATTAGCCAGCATCGAGCCAATAGCTGCACAGTATTATTACTTAATATATATGATTGATACAGCAGCTCAATGTTATCTGTGATCAAACACAATACCTAACACGAGTATTTAGGAGTTGGCTTTTAAGCTCTACTTTTATGGGGATTTTTTTACTAAACAAGTCAGGCGTTATGCTGGGTCATCAGGAAAGCCGTTGAACTTCGCATCTGGAACTAAAAAATAGAACTGATAAAGGTTGCTCTCAAAGTCAGCTTATCTTGCAAGACCCAAGGCAGAAAACTTGAAAATGCAAAAAGCTGATAAGCTGCAAGAAAAACTAAGTCAAGAAAATAGTTTTTGTCTAAAGAATACATGATCAGATGAAAAAGGTTTTATTCATTTACTAATACTTGTTTTTACAACCAGGAAATTAGGCAGGGGAGTCTCTCTCAATCAAGGCCCTGAAGACCCACAGTCAGTGAGTTAGACTTGCCAGGTGTAGCCTCGTACTTACCAATACTTTTATTTATACTCATCCTGAAGTAAATGTACCAGCAGTAGCAGCCACTTCTGATTTCACGGCATAAGCACTAATCAACAGATTAGTAATACTGTCGAGAAGGGTCCCGAGCTGAGCTGGGCGCACCTTGAAGGCAGCGCTCACAAGGAATGGCTGTGGGGACACAGATGCCTTTCAGAAGAGTGTGGAGAACTTTGCGCAAGGTAACGGTCAGGTCAAAACTCTGCTGAAGCAGATTTCCCAACGATGTACATTGATCTGCGTGCCACTATTAAACTTGTGAATGACTCACTGCTGCCAGTCACAATATATTAATATTCATTAAGATGCTTTTCCTTTTATCTCATGTTTCCCAGAATGGTTTTACCTACAGCCATAAACTACAACAGAACACTTGTAAAGTGAGGAAGGGAGATCCACCACCCATTGTTCAAACCAGAGCAGTAATACCTATCGCAGCAGAATTTGAAGGACCAAAAGGCTCCATCTAAAAAATTCAATACGGTTAAAAATCACCAGTACCTTTAGGGGAACTTTAAAGCATTTCCACTCGGTGGCCTGCTGCAGCCCATGGGCTCTGAGGGCAGCAGACCATTTTTATGGGTTTCTAAACCTTCACGGCATTAATTATTGCACGAATCTGCCGATGTCTGAACACCCCACCGACCACTCCACTGGAGAGCTGGCACAAATACAGTCAGTCCTGTGAAGCCAGGCCCAGACTTCACTCCAGCACTCGGCAGCAGCGGGTTCCTCTCACCACTGGCGAATATTCCTTGGACCCATGGGTTCAACACAGCCCCTGTCCTCTGCCCCAGGGGGAGATGGGGGAGCACGGAGGGGTAAGTAAGGGTCCATGGGCTGGGCCCACCTGCCTGCAACCAGCTGAAGCCAAGTGGTCTGGGATTGAGCTGTCACCAGTCACACCAGGAATTAACAGGTCTTCCCTGGGCTTCCCGCCACGAGCGAGAGAACAAGAGCCTGTACCTTCAAATCTTACTATTTTTACCTCATGTTTAAAAAAGTAACAGAGATGTTATTAAGCAGAATTAAAGACGACTCACCTTATGTATCTCCATGTATCTCATCAATCTTTTATACCAAGCTGGCTGGAAAACGAGTAAGGGTTTTTAATAAGAAGGGGGTAAGATCTTGTGAAGCGATAGCTCTTCTGAATGGCTGCTGCTGTCTCTAGCACAGAACTTTGATTCTGGCAGAGCAGAAGAATACACATGGTGAAGAACGTTGATTTTACAAACATGCAATTTATCAAATGACACAAATCAGCTAAATGACATGAAAATATAACTGGAGACTTCATAATGTCACCGTACATTCCTGATAGGATTTGACAGATAACAGCTGAAGAGAGCTGCCTTAAACTGCACAGAATACTATTACGGGGTAAGATTATTCTATCACTTTAATACCAGCTATTTTCTCATCTCTTAGGGGGTTTCTTTCCTTCTAATTTTACAATTGTAAACTATTGACATGCTTTCTACTATTCCACTTAAAATTGCATCCCATTCTCAAATCAAAGTACATCCTTGCTATACACCCAGGGAGGAGATGGAAGAATTTCTGTTCAATTACATCCAACAAAGGGATGGGAAGGAAGATAAGGTGAAGCAACCTTTCAGTATATGGCTGTCTTTGGTTGGAAGATAGTGACCACGAAGCTTCTTTTCTGCTTCACTCTCCACTCTTTCTGAATCTTGTCTCCTATCTCGCCGCCTGCATGGGATCCCCTGCTCTCAGGTCAAGCTCACAGGAGAGAGTCGGGATTTTAGCACTGTATTGATGTATCTCCCGAGGATTCACACTCCTGCTGAAACCACCAGGCTTTTCAGCAGCTCCTCAGAACCTTCCAGTATTTTCCCATGGCATCTGAGACATTTAGGACTTCATCAGATGAGCACAGAAAAGAGCCCTGGCCCTGCAAAAATATTCTGATTGTGAATATTGCTGCCACCAAAAACCACTTTAAGTGAGCCTCCAGGTAGCAACATTTCAGGAGTGTCCTTGGGGAGGTCCCGTATTTTCCTGATTTTGTCTCTTCTCTTTCTGCATTATCTATTTATTACTATTTTGTTAGTCAGCAGCAGCTTATCCATATTTCTTGGTGTTACATCATCCACAAGCTTCATTTCCATACTTCAGCCAAATGTACTAATTACATCTCATTTACTAATCTGGATCCTCCAACTGCTATTAGGCTGGTATACAAGTAACTGGAGAATCAGGACACTTACCTGCATCTCCTTTCTCTCCTACCCTGTATGTATGTGTCACGCTACAAGACGCAGCCCAGGTTCCGTGCCTGTCTATAACAGACCCGAGCCACACGCTCAGGAGGGGCCGAGCCCAGCTGTGCCCCAGCAGAGTGGTGGTACCCAAGAGCAAAAACTTAATGAGCATCCCTCGATGCAGTAATATCTGAGCTCGGTGTGAAGCAGCACAATACAAACCATTAGGGAAAAATAATCCCCAATATTATCAGTTACAGTAGACTAAACTCATCCACTTGTTCTTCCACTTTTTTGAAGCAGCAGAGTAGGCGTTGTGCGTGTCGTGGGCTGAAAGCTGATCTTCACAGCAGTGGGCAGAGGGGGACACGCACACCAGGGTGCCTCTGCCTTCTGCGGGGACCCACAAAAGTCACCCTGCCCTGTCCCCAAGACACAGGGAGGCTGTTCATGCACCTGTGATGTGCTCCGAGACAAGACTGTACCTCGGTTTCAGGAGATAGTAGAATTATTAAAGTTATTCCAATTTAGATCAGGAAAAAAAAAAAATCCAAATTTTTCTCTCACCGCTTCTCTATGATAAAACTAAACCAAAAGACCTCAATATTTTTAAAAGCTTAATCCATTTTTTATCATTAGGCTCAAACTTGATCCGCAGCAGATGAAGTCAAATGAAAGAAATTTACACTAATTTCTGATTTGCTTAACAGCGCGTTCAGCTCACCCCAAATGCCATCAGCCTAATTTTCCTAATAGTATTTTTTTCTGCAAATTGCTTTAAAATAATGAGGAGCTGAAATAAAACTTTTCCCTTGAAGAGAAAAATCGGTATAAATAGAGATTTAATTGTGCATGCTAATTGTTTTTAGCAGTGCGCTTAATGTCAAAGCAACTATTAGTTGATAAAAACTAAAATTTGGAAAAGGGAGTCAGCAAAAACAAAAAAAACTTACAAAACTCAAGAATCATTACAAAGCTTATTCTCTATGCTCTAAACTAAGCTAAACTAAACTAAGGGAAAAAAAGCCAGGGCTGGATTTTTCTGTGTTTACATTGTGTTTCTCCTTACTTAAGTTGCTTTGGGAGAAAATGAAACTTCATGTAACGTAATTCTAAATGGTAACGGTTGAGATGATTAAATGAAGTTTCCAAAGAGCAGCTGTAGATGGAACAGCTCAAGGCTTCATCAGATGAGCCGTGCTTGTCACGCAACACACTGTACGCCGCCCAAAGAGAGCTCCCTGTGTGAGGGGCTAGCCCTACGCTGCACGGCTTCCAACCGCACAGGGAGAAATTCCAATATATGTTGAATATATTGGAAGGGCAAAGACAACCAAGAAGGACGAGGGACGGATGGTGCTGTGTCTCTGGCTACACATCACTCCTGACGCAGGACCAGTCACAACCTCTCGGGTGGACTTTCCTCCTCCATCTCCGGTGCCTGCGACGGTGACAAACATGGAATAAGGAGCCGCTTCCCACGAGCCTGCGTCCGCGGGGCTGTCACCCACAGACCCCCGGGGCTGCCCACCACCCCCGGCCGTGCAGCGCTGCCAACCCAACCACCTCCTCCCACACCGGGAGGGGTTTTCCGCAGGGAAGGCTTCTCAGGCCGTGGCTTTGGTGGCCCTTTGTTGTGCTCATTACTTGGCTTGAGCTCACTCCCCTAATTAATGCTTCCACACCAGCTACAAGTACTCCAGATGACAAGTGCTGCTTGAGACTTAACAAATAACTCGCCTTCCAGCTCCTCCCTTATCCCACCCACTATGCAAAGCAGAAGAGATGGTTTTGGCATGTTTTGAGGCAAATGGATCCTACTTGTATCTTCCAAGTTTAATTCAGCTTGATGTAAGGCTGAACTGGGTTAACACGGAACTAAAAATAGCTGCTCCTGTTATCAGAATTGTTCACTAATTTTGACACAAGCCAACATCTGTTTTTATTAGGAACTCACAGGAGTAATTTATCTAAATGAAATTGCAACACAAAATTAGTATTATGCAGCTGGGCCTGTTGCTTTCGCTGTTTTGAATCTTCACACAGCTTTCAAAGCCAAACAAAGAAATGCCAAATGCATCCTGAGCTTTCCTGCTATCGCTTGTGTCAAACACTGTCAGAGGAACAGAGCCTGCCTTTTTCCTCCAGGCAGAGGAGGACGGACAAGCAGCACCCTGGTCCTCTTTAACCCTTGGATATCCACCACATCAGCATCCCTTGACTAATGAAACACAGCAGAAAAGACGGGGCATCTTCCCAAAGCCATCACCCAAAAGATGCATTTTGATCTTTGGTTCAAAAAAAAAACCCCAGTAACTATAAAAGAGACGTAAAACCCCAGATGAAGGGTTTGGAGGAGTGTTTTTCCCGCACAAAGGGGTTCTCGGCACCAATGGAGTCGCCTCTCCTGTCCCCATGGGAATGGTTTCTGCGCCAGCAGCACATTACATCGGGCTGGTGTGTGTTGGATGGTGGGTTTCAGATTCCAGCTGTGGCTCCGTATGCAGGATGAGCTGCCCGGGGGCAGACACCAGGCAATTTCCAGCCTGGCTGCCCACAGCAGGGAGCCCAGGGCCGGCGCTGCCCCAGGCATTCCTGCCATGCCCCGGTCCCCACCGAGAGCCCCCAGTGGGGGGGTGGGGGTGGCTATGGGGGCTGCCCCCTCCATCGATTTATAGCGGGGAGATTTGGAGAGATTTCACCCAGATTAAAGGGGTGGGGAGCACTGTAAAATGAACAAAACCATTTCACACCTTTGCACATTTTGTAAATTGTATTCTAGTTCCCAAGCCATCCCTATCATCGATGCTACGCCAAAAAACGTAGTCTACCTTCATGTAGTTCCAGGGTCCGGCTCTCCCCATCTCACTCTGGCTGGCCCCAGTGCAGTCACTCCGCTGCTTTCGGCTTCACACTCAAGTGATTGCTTGATCAGAAACAGATGTGCAGTTGCTGGATAGAACAAAACACAAATAGAGGTTGCAGGGTAGAATGTGTTTATTCAGTCATAAATATCCCCGCAGCAGCACCCTGGGGAAAGCAAGAACAACTGAAAATCACTTTGCTTCTCTGGGAAAAATGGAAGGCAACTGGAGAAGCGTAGCGTTATGGGACCGAGCCTTTTTTCTTTTCTTTGCACAAGTTCTCTTTTTCAAATTGCATCATGCCTGTCATTTGAGTTTCCTGCGTTATCAATCACAGGCTGCAGTCTGTCTTTTGGAGTCGGCATCTCTGGGTCACCCGCCTGCACCAGATCCACCATCCTTGCGGTGAGTCACCTCTCGAGAGGAACCAGCCGCTCACACGGGGTTCATGGTCCTGCGGCTCTGCTGCCCACTCAGGTGCCCCGGGGGATGCCGAGCTCAGCTGAAGCCTGCGGGTGTCAGACTCTCTCCTGCCTTCCAGAGGAGACCAGCTTTCAGCCAAGTGACTACACGCACTGTTTGTCCCATGACAACACAGCCATCGCCCAAGGAGCTTTTATTAAGTGCTCAGGGGAGAAAAAAAAAAAAAAAATCTTACTTAACAAAGTGCACTTTCCTCCTTTCTAGCTCTGATACGACACTCAAAGACAGCACTAACGTAACAGGGGAGATAGGCCTGTGCTGCTCCCAGAGGTCCCCAGAGCTGGTGGCACTGGTTCGTACCGCAGAGGTGGGCACAAAGCTCCGCATACACCTGGGTCTGACGTTTTACTCACACCTGAGCGCAGATGTGACTCACTAAAGGCACTGCTATCTGGGAGTACTTAAACATCAAATATATCTCCTCTTAGTCAAGAATTGAAGCATTGCTTACATTTCGCATACCTGCTGGAGTCCCCAGGGGGAGGAACTTTGTACTCACCGTTAATTGAAGCCCGACCTCAATGTGAACACTGTTTTCAGAGAAGGGCTAGAACTGGGGCAGGTTTCGGAGTTCTGCCTAGAAAAGTTCAGTCCCTCGAGTCCCTCAGTCCTCAAGGACGCCAGCCAGGCTTGTGCCCCACGCTCAGAGCAGCCCACCCGTGCTGCCCAGCCTGGGATGGCAGGTGGCAAAGCCCCATCCTCCTGGTAGAGCCCCATTCTCCCAGCAGAGCCCCATCCTCCCAGCAGAGCCCCCACCCTCCCGGCAGCGCCACGGTCCCCGCAGGGCACAGCACGGCTGCACGCCCCCCCCCCAGTCCCAGCACTCCCAAGATGCACGTTCCCAACCTCGGCAGCTGAGGATCGGCATCTCCAGCATGTTCTTCATCTGCTCGGGGAGTGCTCGGGGGAAAGGCTGCAGCTTTCTTCTAGAGGACGGAAAAAAGAGCAAGCATTTTATCTGCACCAGTTGCTGGCACCGGGGCTTTTCCTTGCCTCTGTCCCAAAGCAATACGGTAGCTCAGCCGTCATTTAATTAATCTGTCTGAAATATTCACCTTGCACCAATTAGGTAAAGCAACCTATAAAACCTCCTCCAAACAAGATAATTTGCTGTTTCAAGTCTGAATCATGTTGGCCTGAGAATACAGCAACTACAACAGGTACACTAGAGACATGTGAAGGGATTTTAATTGCCTGAAACTCCAGTACTGTCAAACTGTAGGACAGGGAGGGAGAAGCCTTTATAGTTATCTCACTGTTATAGATGAGTAGGGCGTTTGAGCTTGAAACGCTTCTACATGATAAGGGGCTTAAAATAGTAATCAACTTTTCTTATTCAAATAGATATCTGTTTTTCACTCCCGTGGCTTCCTGCATGCACCCGGAGTCAGTAACTAGGTCACGGAGATAGGAGAAGCCGTGGGAGGAAAATAACTTGTATTCTGGGGATAATTCAGGCAGCCGGTTTCTCTGCTGCAAGGCAGTTCAGGGCTGGGGACTGTGCTCCTCATCTGTGGGCGCCTGCGTTGCCCACCGCAGGGCTGATGGCACCAAAGTGCTCCCCAAGGGGCAGCCCCACCCAGAAACGCCCCCTCCACACATCATCACTCTAGTTCTGCCCTCAGTGGCTGCAGCCTCCAACGAGGCGGGTCGGGCTGTGCCTGTGGGGAAGCCGTCACTGCCAGGTGGGCTCCAACCAGACCATGGCTCCCTGGGATGCTCCGCTGCGCCCGGCTGCCAGGGCAGGAGCCTGAGGAGCTGCGGGCAGATGCGCTCGATAGCCCAGACTCTGCTACCCAGTGGAGAACAGGGTAACTGAGCACTTATGGCAAGCTGCTTTCCTAATTGCTGAACTATTTGATGCTAAATGGCCTCCAGACCAGCCATGAAAGGTCTGGAGTGAAACTGTGTGTGACCACCCCGGCCTGGCCGGACCCACCTGCTCGTTGCCCACGGCCATGGCCGGTCACGCCAGCGCGGGAACCTGGGGTTTCATCTTCCAGCTGGTGAAGATGCCAGGGACATGCAACAGACACCTCAGAGCGCTTGGCTTTCTGAAAATGAGACATAAAGTACATTACCCAGGAACAATTCTGTATACGTGTATTTCAGTTTCTAGGGATAATCATGATATACTTACAAATGCTTTTACAAATTATATGTTTGCATTCTTATAGCTAACTCTCTCTCTCATAGAGCTGGCCATGCGTAGGCAGTCTGTACACACAAACATCTCTCTCAAGTAGGGACTGCTCTCTGCCAAAGGTGCTACAGTTCCTGGTGCCTCACCCACCTCACCGTAACAGCCCAAACAGAATCATAGAATGTGTTGGGTTGGAAGGGACCTTTAAAGGTGCGATTTGTGCCAGTGGTGCTACGGCGATGAGATGGGGGAGTTTTACAAGCTACATCAACCAGAAACTAATACATGCCTGTCCTGGTTTGAGGTAAAACAGAACCAATTTTCTGATTTGTAATTTTACTTTTTAGCTGGGCCTCTTCTAACTGACTAAACTCTGAAATTAACAGCATATTGTTCAGAAACTGTTCGCTCTCACCTCAGAGTGATAAGACCTGATTATACCAAGGAATGGTATGCACAGAGGCTCCTGCTTATACTTATTGCTATAACAACCAAGGTCAGCTAACTTTGCTGTTTGCCTCGTTAGAGGGTCAGAAGCAGAGAAGCGTAGAGGGGTCCCACCTGCAGGGAGGAGCGGACGGGACAGGTGACCCAAAACTGACCAACAGAGTATTCCATCCCATATGCATCACGCTCAGTATAAAAGCTGAGGGATCAAAGGGGCAAGGTTGCTGTGGCTCGTCTTTTCTTCAATGGCCGACGTCTGAGGACCCTGTCTGTTCATCTGCCTTTGATCCCGGATCTGAGCATTCCTGACTCTAGTTCCGGAATTCAGCTCCTGTCCTGTCTGGGACTGACTCCAGTCTGGGACTTTCCCTGTGTCTGCTGGCGACGTGATCATCATCTTGGGAGCTGGATACGGTTTTGTATATATTGTATACTTTTTTAAAATTTTATTTTATTATTATTTCTTATTTCCTTATTTATTATTATTTTCATTAAAGTAGTTTAGTTCTTTTTTTCTAAACTCATAAATCTCCTTATCTCTTCCTCTCCTCTCTGGGGGGGGGTGGGGTGCGGGGTGGGGGTGGGGAGGGCAATCTGTCGTTCTGATTAGCCAATCCGGCCAAAACCACGACAATGCCCAAGCAGTAATAAACACCTATAAAAGGCATAGTCTCTATTTACCTACACATTGTTAAACAGAGCTTCACTTTCCATATTCATTAACAAACAGGATTTATTCTACCGCTCTATCACTGACCACACGTGAACACGCACCCCTGCACAGGGCAGCTGTGGGGTTACCCACTCCCAGGACGCCCTCGTGGTCCCCGCAGCATCCTCCCACCTCCCCGGCAGCCTCCAACTCCCACCACTGAAACTGGAGGCTGAATTCCTCCGAGCCTGAACACACATCACACCTTTAGAAAGCAACAAAATGAAGATGTTAATTATGAAGAGAGAAGCTGCCAGGATTATTAGAGATGTGTCGAGCAAATTAGAAACTGTTATTCATGTGGAGAATAGTTTAGCATATGCTTGGAATTTTTTCACCTATTCAAATCCAAGACTCCAACATATTGAACTGCTTCTTGTCCCCATGCTACCTACCTGTGGCAGGCATATCACAATGAATCCCCACGCTTCCAATTTATTTCTATCTTCCAAAGGCACCTTTTTGGGATAGCAATGCACTGAAAGGCTGCCAATAATTCCCTCCAGCGTACAGTGACAACTGGGCTGTGGCTCTGAAAGAGAAAGTTCTACAGATGGGTCCTTCAGATCAAGTTAGCATCTCCTCGCTGCTACCTGACTGTGCCATATTGTAGCTTAATTAATAATAGCCTTCTCTGGAATTTATTCATTAAAACAACAAAAAAGAAATGCATAATGCAATGTGGCAGCTCCTCAGCAATTCACGTGAACCTCACATGGTAGCAGTCACATTCCTGCTAAGGCAAGGGAGAATTTAGATTATGCAAATGGTGAGGCTGTTAGTTTAGAACTGAAAACGCAACCAGGAGGTATTTATCTTACCCATTCTTGCCGAGCTGATGAGGTGGCCTGTGTGTGCCTGTGGAAGGGAAAGCATGCGTGGGCTCCTCAACTGTTCTCAGACTCCAAAGCATTTTGAGCTCTTACTGGTTTTCAGGCATTTGCATACTTTCTCAAGCATTTAATTTCCAGTTCTGCTTTCCTGAAACAAGTATGTTGTAGCTGTCAAAAATTTGTATGCGCAGATAATCATACAATCAATGTGTACGGACAACCAAGCAACTGGACAAGTTGTGTACGAGTAAGTGCATGTATAATGACAATACGCTCACATGAGCTATATTAATGCCTTTTTATTTCTAGGTATGATGTTCCAAATAATTTGCAGTAAAACTGCAAAATAATGAGTTTTTATTCTTCACAGTGCCTACAATGTGTTAGGTATGACGATATTCAGATATACTGAATAGTGAATGTAGGTATCTTATTAGGTACAAAAAAATGCGCTCTGTGGTGAGCTGGAGAGAGGCGCGATGAGAGAGGGGTTAGGGACCCGTCCAGGCAGCAGAACTTGATAGGTCCAGAGAACCTGGGACTCTGGGAGCTCCCCGAGACCCGGGAACCTGGCTGGCACCTGCCTGCCAAAACACAAATGAATATTACAGACCGCAACCTTGAAAAAACTGTTCCTGAAGTGAAGCTTTTAAAGGCAGGAGATCAGCTCTGAAGTGCAAAACGCCCGCGAGGCTGGCAGTGTGTCAAACAGTTCTTACGTGACGTTACCTTAACCATCCAGCCGGAATCCACTGCTTGTATGTTGAATACTAACATGATGTGATCATTATACAGAGGCACAAAAATTCACTTCCCTAAAACCCAAGTGAAGTCTGAAGCATGTCAACAACCAGAAATGCCAAAGTCATGAATAAAATGGGGGGGGGGGGGAGGGGGAAGAAGGTTATCTTGAGGTAATTGCAGGCTTTTAATGAAAGGAGTCATGCTAGACTCAAAGCCACATCACATCACACAGATATGTAAATCACACTGACAGATTAGTGCCGAATCTGTAAAAGAACTCGGACTCACTCATTCAGAAGGTTTCAGCGCGCGGCTGTGGGTGAACATTTGGTAGCCCACCTTTGGCCCAAGGCAGGCAGAGAGGGGCGGCAGAGCCGCGGCACTGCCTGCAGGACCCCGCTGCCCCCGCGCCACTGAACCGGCAGGTAAATAAGTGACTGGTACCAACAGCAACCACCTGCGCTGGCAGCCAGCACGAACACTGACTTGGGCAGCAGCAGCAGAACCGCGTTGACCCCCGCACAGAGGCAGCAAGAAGAAATCCTAATCCTTGCCTGGAGTTTATTTAGGGTGTGCAGTACAAAGGAAATCACCGTATTTGCTTTACCAATGCCCGGGTTTCTTCACCCTGGGTCATAAGTAACTGTGCTGAAAGCGCAGATGTGTTCCTGCACAGGAACAGCCACCCTAACCCTGTGCACAAAGAAACCTCTGGAGCAGATGGACAGGTAAAATCATTACAGCTGACAACAAGATTCAGAAGGTGTTGGTTCCACAGAAAAATATTGTCCTTTGAAAAGCACATGTAAAACTTAAGCCTAAAAAACCACATGCACACTTAAAGCCCCACACTGTTTGAACTATGTTTGTTTTGCTTCCCTTTCCTGCTCTTTCGCTTTTCCTGGTACTCCATCCTCCCAGTTTCTAATGAGAAACTGTCCAAATTTGAGTTACAAGTGCTAAATAAACAACCTTAGGGCTACACCAAAATCAGAAGGTTTTAATCAGGTGCCTCTCTTACTTGCCAGTACAAATATAAAAATAAAACATTTATTTTTCCAACTTTAACTGCATATTCTTGCTTTCTACTAGCTATTTGCCTACATTAATTCAGCAGCAAGGTTCTCAGAGAAGAGCTCTGCCCTCAAGCTCTGGTGGTGGCTTTCCATCTATTCCAACAACATACATCAAAATTTTATAAAAGCCATAAAATATGCTGCAGTCTAGTTTTATCTTCTCTCTTTGAACATGCAAATAATTTGACTCCCTCTTATCCAAACACTCAATAACCAGTGATAGGAAGGAGCAGGATAATTTACTGGCTGGTGCAGGCCGAGGAGAGGAGGGATGCTGCTGTGCCCGAGCCACGCTGCGAAGGGGGCTGCTGCTGGAGCCGCCTCACCGCTTCTCAGTCTCTTATCGCCCTGCACCTCTAATCCGTGCCATTTCTGAGAGAAAGAGAAACCTTCTGAAGGCAAGCTGCTGCTTGCCACCGTGCTGCCGTTCCCAGCTCCCTGCCTCGGTGTCCGCCTTCCCCCCCCTTCTCCGCTCGCTCATCAAACACCCTCTCCCCATTCAGCCCCGTCTCACAGCGCTCCCATGCTCAGGCTCTTCCAGCAGCAGCCCAGGCATGGAGAAGGTTATGGGTCAGAAACCGGCACCAGTGTGTGCTGCCAAAGCCGGCAGCCTTGGCTCCTGCCCGCCGCCACCACGGTTGCTCGCTTGGGCGAGCGCTGGTGGCTGCGGCCGTGGAGCAGGATGCCCTTGGCCACCATGTCTGTGCCGCAGGGCTGTTCGCGCATGTCCTCAGGACATCGACAGTGGGGTGGCCAGGGCTGACACCGCTGCCCACCTCCAGGACTGCAGCCCCCCTGACAGCTCTCCCTGCCAGGGGGGTGACGCCACCCTGCGGCCCCTCACAAGCGCCCTGCGGCGACCGCCCGCCAGCTCCCTGTGGCCCGTGCGCAGGGGCAGCCCGCAGCCACCGGAGAGCCTAGGCCTTGCTTCATCTGCACATGCAGAGGTACCCAAGAGTTAATTAATTTTTTTTATTCTGTTGTCCTCCCTGAGAATCAGGCAAGAGGAACAGAGGAAAGGGAGAAGGGGGCAGGCCAGAATACGAGGAGCAGATCCTGGCACTCCGTGGGCTTGCATTTTCCAGAATTACTTTCACTGGCTTTAATTAAGCTCTCCCCAGACTCACCATCTTGGAGAGATTAAAGCAAGAGAGATCGTGCCAAAGAACTTGCGTTCCACATAGCTTTCCCTATAAGCTTTTACAGTTCTGTAATTGAATTCACATACAAATGCATCACAATTACGCTATGTGAAAAGCCACGCTGACCTACTTTCAAGGCAATTTATATGTACTCCATGGATTCTTTAAGTCACTTTAGAACCAGAGCATCTCTTTTGTCTTTGTTAGACAAATGTAACCATTATTGGCGAAACCAGCAATGCCTCTTGTCCTGCAAAAGACCCCTTCTACCGAGAAATTTTGCATGAGGTTTACTGACACGAAATTATCTTGCATTTCCACGTAATCTCGATCGCTTGCTGTTAGGATGCGCATAGCGTTGAGCGGCAGAGCCCAGCAGGGAGGCTGCGAGCGCAGCAGGCGGCAGAGCCACGTGGTGGTCACTGACAGCAGCCCCTCACCGCGGGTGGTGGCCAGCGGGACCCGCAGCCCAGCCCCGCTCCGTGCCCCGGGCACCAGCAGTCCCAGCCCTGAGCTCCTCTGCCTTCCCGCCTCACACCAGCCACAGCCTCCGAAAAACACACGTCTAACCAGCCCCCAGCGCTAAATCACCACAGCTGGGGGAGATTTTTCTGGTAATATTTAGTGTTTTCTTTACATCCTGAATGCTGGAGCTTTAGAATTGCACCTGAGCCTCAGCTTCTTGGAGGTTTTTAAAAGATGGGCAGACATAGTGCTTAGAGATATGGTTTAGTGGTGGTTTTTTCAGAGTTGGGTTGATGGTTGGACTCGATGATCTGAAAGGTCCCTTCCAACTGAGACAATTCTGTGATTCTTTCTTTTCCTAGTGAAGGGTGCAGCCTTGCTGGCTGAAGGAGCAGACAGCCCTCTTCTCCCCCCTGCTAAACGCCTTCTCTTCAAAACCTCCATGAAGCATACATATCTGAATCTCCCAATTTTGCAACTCTGATAAACAATATTTGAATAATTTAAGTGGGCACTGCCGTGTTTCCCCGTGGCCATGGAGAAGGGCCCCCGCAGGCTGGAGGCACGACGCAGCCCCCGGTGCTGGCAGCAGCCCCCTGGTGCAGGGTGGGAGGCACCAACAGAGCTGAGGAGGAAACGTTCGGGCAGATTTCCAGACAAGAATGACAGTACGATGGAACTTAAACTGCTTGCAAAACTGTATTGTTTTGATTCAATTACCCACCAAAAAAAAATTCCACCCAACACATCTGAGAAACAAACTGAAGGAAATGTACGTTCTGGGAGGGGAAAAAAAAACCAACCAAACAAACCAAAACTAAAAACCAAAACCAAAAACCTTCCAGATCAAACATTCATTTTGAATGCGTGTTTTCTTACTTACACTTTTATATTACCTTTATAATGGTACGGTGTTCAGCTTCAAGACCTCATCAGGCTCTGCAAATGCGCTTCTCTAATCCCCCCCTGCCTGCACACGTGCAAGGGGAGAGGAGAAGGGACCAGCTCCTACTTCTCCTACCCGGGTGTCCCAATGCCCAGAGGCAGCCCAAGAGCAGCAGCGAAGCCGAAGGTGCCACAGGACGGGAGGGGATGCAGGAGCCCCAGCCAGCAGTGCCAGATCAGGGCGCCGGCAGTGCCAGATCAGGGCGCCGGCAGAACACAGCAGCCCCTCCTGCAGCCCCCCAGCTCCCTGCCCAATTGTCAATACAAACCAGGAGCCTCCTTTTACGCCTAAACTTGAAAACCTGCCCACAGCAGCTGGAGCCCTTTGACAGCAATTAGATAAGGTGCCTTCGATCGGGAGCTAAATCCACTCACGCACCAGCCCTCCCCTCTCCTTCCCACCCCCTGCTGCGATTTTAACAGGCGAGCTTTGTTACGATATTTAAAAAGTTATGGACTGCTGGCTTTTTCATCTTCTGCCTTAAATAACTGAAAGCGAATCATAATTCTATTACCAAATAAATAACATACTGAGACAGGACATCATTTTGAAAGACCCCAAGAAACAAGCTATCTGTAAACAACTCGCACCGAGCAGAAATGCAATACGCTTAGCTTCTAGATGGCTGGACTTGTAAACTAATTACTACATGCAGATACCAGTTTGGAGGCTTTTGCTAGATGTGTGTATGTGTGTGTGTGCCTGCCTGTGTCCTTCCAGAGCGGCACCGCGGCGCAGCCAGCAGAGAAGGAGCGTCCTGTCGCCCCATCCTCACGGGCTTTCATTTTTTGCTCCACTTCACAAGCAATAACTGCGGGATGATAAGGATTTGCAAAACAAACAGAAAACTGCTCGGTGCTTGTGTTTGGGAGCTCTGAGCATGAAAATCCATTTCAGGGCCTATCTCCCCCCACGCCCACATAAACCCCTCCTGAGCGTGCTGCATAAATCTCCTGCCGGAAACGTAAACAACCCCAGAAGTTGTTATTTTCTTGGCACAATTAGCACTCGGCACATGGGACCTGAGCACCCTGGCCATTCGCAGTCTGCATTTGCTCAAGTTCTCCTCCTCACCGTTGAGAGGATGAAAATGGATGCTGCCTTCCACAGAGGATAAAACCGAGCTGGTTTCACCGACCAGCCTTTCCCGGTGGGACACCACGAAGGGATCCTGCTTCCATCCTCGTCTTTTGCACCCCATACACCATCTCCAGCATGCCGGCTGGGCTGGGGGTCCCATGGGAGCAGGCTGGGGACCCACTCAGCTCTGGGGGGTGCGCAGGGCCAGGGCTGGACCCAGACCCACCATGGGCAGCATGGAGATCACCGCTCAGCCCGGGCACATGATGCCACGATGCTGGCCTGAATTTCAGCCAAAATGAAAAATGCCGTGTCACAAGCAGAAATATTTTGGCAAAGCTATACCATTTTTCCAGGGGTGAGTTTTTCCTCAGGGCAGGGAACTCCCCACAGAAAGTGGAAGTCCATCAGCACCACTTCCATCAGGGAGCAGATCTGTCACTGATCGATGCCGATGGGAAATTCACCAGCAGCAGCAGCGTTTTTTAAAATTTTGTTGAGCATTTTTCCTGGGGAACATACGCTATGTCACAGATACATATGCTTTAAAAATAATTACGAATAATATTTTTCACTATTTTCCCAACACTCTTCATGGATGAGCAAAAGCACCACACTCCTTCATTAGTAAGGCAAAAAATTCTTCTGGGAGTCTAAAAAGTACTCCAGATATTGCATCTTCCGTGACCCTGGGAAGGCACCTTCTTCATGCATTGCCGTCTCGGCTGGGAGGCACCTTCGCGTTACCCGCAGGTTGGGAAGCACCAACCATAACGACACCCGACATCAACCATCAGCTTCCAGAGCTCGCTGAGCCACGGGGGGTGTCTCCCTCCCCAGCCGCACACCGGACAAGTCTCTTTTCGAACAGACACCACCGTGCTGGGGTTTACACCAACAAAAACACAGGGCGCGTTCTCACGGGATGCTTCATAGCAAACACTATTGCATTTCATCCTTCTCAAACACACCGTGTCCCAGGCAGAGCACTCCCAGGCACTCAGTTGCCCCGTGCGCTGCAAGGAGGAAAATGGAATGAGAAAATGGTAAATATTAGCCATCTTTTTTCCCAGGAAAGGTGCTGTTTTCCTGTGGAGCAGGTGCCCGGTGCACATAGACCATGCCAGCCCCCACAACCGCTCCACTGCTGGGCTCCCTCTGCCTTCCTCTTCCTCCTCCTCCTCCCGAATGCCCACCTACGTGTTCCTCCTGCAGCCACAGTCTGAACCAGCCTCCTCGCTGAGCTTTTTTGTCTATTAATTAATCACCTGATACCCTACATGTTCCTCTCTAAGGACAAGATTTTGCTATGACAGACACCAGGTGACTGGAAAGCACATTCTCCGCAGGGGATGTTTGTAGCACTTTCACGTGGAGAAACAGCTTATGCAAAGGCTGCAGGAGGAAAGGAGCAGCTCACATGGTGGCCCCGTCCCTCAGCTGCGTCACGGCACCCTGCTGTCCCCTGGAACACTGCTGCCTTTTCACAACAAAGTTTACGTTTCTTCTTCCATTTCTTTTGAACCGATACTCAGCTACATGGGGACAGGACTCACAAAGCCCCTGCAACTGGCATCCTGGAGAGGGGAGTGACCACGCCGCCACCCCTGCCACCACCCCACAGTGATCACACTGCCACCACGCCGCAGTGACCATGCCACCACCCCTGCCACCATGCCACAGTGATCACACCAACAGTCCTGCCACCACCCCATGGTGACCACGCCATCGCCCCCTGCCACTGTGCCACGGTGACCGCGCCAAGGCACCCCGCAGCTCCGGGGAGGTTGGCAGCGGTGCCCGCCGCACCATGTGCTGGGGTGGGATTTCTGCAGTGTGGACACACACAGGACTAACACCCACCATCCCACGGCCACCAAGGGGACGTCACTGCTTTGTTGCCGCACATCTTGGGTGGGTGTGAGCTGGCACCCCTGGGTGCTGCGCTGTTTCACCCCGCTCCTGCCTGACCCCCAGCCCCAGCGTCCATCGTTTCACCCGGGGAGGGACCGAGGTGCTCAGCAAAGCACCCGCGCCTTCGCCTGCGCATGAGTTTGGATACGACGGATACAGCCCTGGTCAGCAACGCACTCAAGTGTCAGCATGTACACTTCAGCGTTTGGCTGAGCGATTGCTTTTCCATCCCAGAGCAGAAAATGCACTCTGTTTTACGGACAGAGGGACGGGGGCCCAGCTGCCTCAGGGATGGGGTCTCCCACAGCAGCGGTTCCTGTGGCTGGTGCCGTTCCTGCCAGGCCGGGTCACCTCCAGCAGCCCCCCGACACCCAGCAGGGCTGCACCAGGCCAAAAGGGCTGGTGCCCACCAGCCTCCAGGGCCGAAGCAAATTTAACAAATATTTGTAAAATTTCTCTATCATCAACACGACTTGCTAGCTAAGCACACCCTGGGGGAATAATGCTGCTCCTGCCTGGATGGGAAACCATACTCATTTAGACGCTAAGCTCGTTATCTAACACCGCAACAAATTGCTTTATTCCAATACAGGCCTCTAAAAGCACAGTTAGATTTTATATTAATAAAAAGTAAAGGAGACTGAACAAATACAACAGAGGGGAAATCCATTAAGAGAGACTAAATGCCAAAGATTTGTCTTGTTTTGCAAGTTTCAAGAGCTGAAAGCAGTCGGAGGCGGGGGAACGTCAAGAGACCTGCCCTGGTTCTGCTCCCGGCAGGACAGCACACACATGCACCGCACCTCCACGGACACACACCGCGTTCAGGAGAGGAGAATAAAGCTGTTTGCCTTAAAAAACTTCAACACAGGATTTTATTTTCAGAACAATAAAGCCCCAAAGGAGAGAGAAGCAATTTTGTTAACATAAAATTACCCCTTTCACTCAGAGTCTTTACAATTTTTTTAAAAGTATATTGCTTTGTCTCTGCCCTGCCAATCTTCATCTCTCCCTCTATATTTCTAATAGGTCTAAACTAATTAAATTAATTTCCCAGAATAATAACCTCCCAGGGACATAGAGCTAGATAATCCTTAACCCCTCATGAAGTTAGTTTCCTGTAGGGTTGGGGAGCAATTACAACTCATTAGTCATCTGTCGTACAAGGAGATGACAGGGTTTTATATTGATTGTTTTTCCAGGAGCACCACAAGAGACAGCAAGAGCGCGGGGGTCTCTGTGTCAACAAGAACTTTGTGGGGAGATAGCATCCAGTGAGGTGCTTGATGTGCAGGGATATACACAGCTCTTTAATCTTCATTTACACAAGGCGACTCCTGCCTGCCCAGCAGGGGTGGATGGACGTCCTGCCCGCGGCTGGGGAGATGCCCCCACACCGGCACCAAAGGCAGGTCCCCCCTTGCCCAGCAGGTCGGGGGGCCCCACGGCCGAGACCCTGGTGCACCCCCTGTATCCGCTGCTGCTAAAGCTCCTGCGCATCCCGGCTGCAGAAGAGCCGCTAAAACAGTCACTGCGGTACCAGGTGGATGTCCGGGCATGTGACGTCTGGCCAGAAGTTTGCAGGAGCTGAGAAACCACTGAGTTTCCTCGAGAAACTGGAGAATAGCCTGGAGGGGATGGGTGAAGGCCACAGCCAGCCGTCCCCTGGAGCAAAACACTGCCAGAGGGTCCCACTGTTGCCTGGCTCTGTGAGTCATGATTAGGGGAGTCGCCCCGTAACTCTCCGTATTAATGCAGGTAAAACTACTGATGTCATGCAGTACTATCATACTATGTATATTATATATGTGTGTACTAATACCAGCATAACATCCACTATCCAAAATTTTATACTGTTAATACTGACAAGTAAGTTTTGCCAGCTCCCTTGATACTTCTCAAGTCTTACCTTCCATAAGGCAGGGTGGAATAGTTTAAATAAAATCCAAATTACGCAGCAATTAGCCTTTTCCGGACATACGCACAATGCCAAGAACAGCAGAGGCTGAACTGTTTTCACCCGAGTGAAAGATACTGACTGTATTTCCTGAAAAGGAGACTCAAAGTATTGATCCAGACACCTGGAAAACTGAGTACGTACCCATGAAGCTTCAAACTGTAAGAGAGATATAACCTAGGTTCTCCAAGCAATGGTACTACTGCTCTGAATATAGCATTGTTTCAAACTGTGTTCCTTACGCCAGGTGGCAAATGCAAAATCATGTATAAAATCATTCCTTAGGCCATTAATAGCAGTCACCGGTGAGAGACGAGGCTGGCGATACCCGGCTTGCTGCTGCAGCCCCAGCTCGGGCAGGCGCCAGGAGCTCCGGCCTCCGAGGCGGGACGCGCAGGCAGGCTCCCGGCTGGAAATACATCCAGAAAAACACTTCTCAGGGTGGAGCGTGAGACGCTGGGGCCGCAGCACATGCCTGCAGGAACCCAGCGACATCTGGGGCACAAAGTACATTTGAAATAAAGCACTCATTTGGCTCAACTTAGATAATTTAGTTTTCCTCTCTGATGTCCAGCTATCTTCAAAATTTACAACTGGAGACTTGATTGGAGCCTTTCATGTTCTATTTTTGAACTATATGTTGCATATGTTACAGTGCAATATATTTGACATTTCAAATGCCAACAAGTGGCTACAAAATTGGCCCCTTGTGAATAATAGCCCAGCAGCATTTACATGTAATTATTTTGCCCAGGAATTTAATTTGCTAGACATAAAAGTTATGCTGAATGAAAGAGCGCTGGATAATGATCTTTAAGCACAGGCAAGAGACAGCCGTTACTATAGGCACTGGGACACGTGCCACTCTTCCCGAGCCATAAAGCAAATTCCCTGTGGCGAGGAGCATTTCTGCTACAAATTTAGATAATGCTTTATGATGAATGGCAATCCTTACTTCACAAAGGCTGTAAGTATGTAAATCATTAGTCACCACACTGCCAGTTGTACATGGTTATTTGAGTCACCCCCGTATGAGTGCGGACCTGTGTCCCCCGGGGCCCAGGAGGAGGTTGGGGGGGGGAAGGTGCTGTGGCAGCTTGCACAGGAGTGGGGGGGTCCACACTAACACCACAAACAGCTACAACAGTGACAGCAAAAGGAAGATTTTAGCTCATTATTAGGGCAAGTTGATGTCTGATGTAACACTGTTCCACGGAGGCGATCTCTCTGGCTGGGGAGATGAGACGTTGCTGTTGGCAATACGCGTTGGCCAGTGCACTTGCTTTTAAAAAGCTTCCTTCTGCTCTCTGGGGCACGGCAGTGCTCCGTCGTAACTCACCTTTTTAAGAGTAGTGTGTTGTGAGTAGTTCTACGTACATCGTTCACATTCAAGCAACTACCAAGGGGTTTCTGGCAGCTGTATTAGCCACAAGACAACTAGTGTGAAATGTAATTACCGCCAGGAAACAAAAGATCATCTTATCTTAAAAGACAAAAAAACCCAAAATGAAATGAAATGAAACAATACAAAATAAAAGCCAAGGAGAATCTCACGTAGGGTATACAGCGCTAATCCAATATCTGGGAATATTATAGAATATCTGTTACATTCCTGTAGATATATCAAAAACAGAATACCTGTTACACCAAATTTGAAACAGAGAGCTGGGCTCGGCACAAAATCAAAAAATCAACAAAGTAAAATAAAAAGGTTCTTCAGATAGGAAAACTCCAGGAATTTTTTTAAGGATCAGTCAAGGCAAAAGGCTGATTTTCACCTTTCGTGTAACACACTGACCCATCCCACCGTCACGGAGCAAGCCCCGCTGTCCCATCGGGCTCCCCCAGCGACACCAGCGCCGAACCCAGTGCAGCCGGGAGGAGGATTCACTGGTGCGTTGGGTGTCCCTGGCCCCTCTTCAGCTACAGCCTTGACCTCGTTCCCTGACTCCTCGCTTACAGGCTGAAAACATGTGTAAAACCACTATTTTCCTCAGTATACATGTATATTTAAAGACATATTCTGGCACACTGCGGATTCGCACTGCAAGTAAACTGCTAAATTAAGACTTTTAAAAGCTCCTAACAGAAGTATGGGCAATCCCTAAATCTCAGTAAATCAGCCAGCAGTGACACACAACCCTCCAGCCAAATGCCTGTTTCCATCCCAAAGAACGTACGAGAATCTGAAACAGGTAACTTGCAGCAAGAGGTTGTCGGTTTTGCGAGTCGCACTCAAAGCAGCGTTCAGATGTGTGTTATATTTTACATTTGTTTGCATTCTGCAGTTTCGAGAAGACGAAAATCTAAAACATTGCAGGAATATTGGATGTGGGTGTCAGTACACACACACGAAACTACCAGGGCAGAAACAGGCACGTTACTAAGGGGAGATTCAGCAAAAATTGGATACAGCATCTTGTCCCACTTTTGACACTAAAAACACCAAAGTGAAGCTAGATTTGAGTGACAAATTCTAAAATTTTCAGGCTAAATAGGTAATTTATATTCCATACCTGTACTCAAGGTTGTGACATAAAACATCTAGATCCTGTGCTGGACGGTATGGCCCTGACCGGTCCGTGCCCAGTGGCTGCGCGGGACATTAAACTCCAGCCCACCCTCTCCAGACTGAGATCTGCCTCTATTTAATAACAAACCAACACATTTTGAGTACCCGGGCTGCCCAGAATTATTGACTTTGGAGGACAGTGAGCACTGACTCAGTTTAAAGCAGATGGCATTTGAGAAATTTCAGATCGTTTTCATCTTGATTTACTCCACATAAAGTTCTTACATAATTTGACATTTACTGACTTAATCTAGGGAGAAATTTCCCATTCCTTATCCTGTACTCACTCTCTTTCTCTCTTTTTTTTTTTTTTTTTTCCTTTTTTAAGATTTAAAGTTAAATGTTGATCATGTCGCTGTTGAAATAAATGAACTCTTCTAGTCATGAGGGAGGAGTAATCAATGGTGCGTGATGTGAGCTGTCTGACAATCCCATCACAGCTCGGAGCCGGTTCCGGAGAAGCCGAGCACCCCGGGGGAGACGGCGAGCGGTGCTGTCTCCTGCGCTGGCTGAACGCATGTTCGTGATCACGGAGCCAAGGACAAGCCTGGAGCAGCTGGGGACTGGCAGGGAAAGTTATTTTAGCTAAGCAACACGAACCCAGTCATTAGCCATCCCTGAAACGCCTCTCATCTCCTAGGAAACCTGGGGTTTGGACAAACTGCCTACCCTCGCAGGCTTTTTTCTGCGTTGGGATTGATCACGGGTGTTGCTTGCTGAGTTTTGACTTTCACAGGCTGTTTGGCCTTTTATTTGCCTACCCCCCGCGTCAGTGCCTTCCTTAATTGTCCACGTAAGGGAGTTTGAGTCTTGAGGGGCAGCTCAAGCAAGGACTCCACGGAGCCAAACAGCAGCTCCTTGTGCCTGCTCCAGGAAGCAGACCCAACTAAGCAGCTGACTGTGAAATTCGTGTCAGTTCACACAAAATACAAGTCTACCCTGAGTCAGAGCATGAGATCGGAGCAATGCCCATGGAAGCCTCGTTGCTGGCCAACAGCGGTGCCGGCAGAGCCCGGCCCCCAGCCCCTGCCCGGCCACCGCCCCAGCGGGACTTGGGGAAGGCTAATACAGCCCTCAGCAAGGTGATGGTCAGTAGGTAAAAAACCCCACCATAATCATCCTGGAATCTCCTTAATTTATTCCCTACCAATCCTGTACCTCTCCAGCTGCCTGCTTTAAATGGCAAAACTTGGCATCATTAGAGTCAGGATTTTACCCTTAATTGCTTAAAGTAGGAGGTTGATATCATTAGGGTCTCTACAGGGTCAGCAGAGAGGGAGCAGATGCCTAATTTAGGGAATCTAAATCACCCTAAGTTACAGAACGTCAAGAGGAGAGCCCAGACAATTAGCACCCCAACTGGGCCACATCCCCTGGCTTCCAGTAGCCACCTTCTTTAACCTCAGCAGCTTCCCACCACGGACTGCCCCCGGTGCAGCATCTCTGCTCTGATCATCCAGTCTCTGCCCAGGCAAGATTTCCTCCTTTTGAAAGGAAAAGTCAGCAAAGAGGAGAAAATCTGGATAAAATCTTCTTGGATTTTGAACCAGGACACATTTCTATGCAGAGCAAATTTTATCTCATAATTGTTCTAGTTAAACTAAGCTTAGCAAAGTACTTTCTCTAAAAATCGACAAAAGGTGTGGAAAGACAGAAGCAAAGACAAATCATGGGATTATGCACAATGTGTAGAAATAGGACACTGGCAAGTATTCGGATAGTAGGATCGTATTGAGCCTTGTGGGATCTTGAGCCTCCTGACTTGATCAAAAAGACTAAATCCTGATGAACCCAGTTATAAGATATCAGAAATGAAAGCGTAATGCTGTGCTTAATTTTGACATTTTTATCTTGGAAATCTTCCCACCTACGTTGCGCTGCCAGAGCCAAAAGCCTCAGAAAAGTTGTGAATCTCCATTAGATCTTTGTCAACAAATGTAGATGGAGAAGCCTCTCAAATCATTAGAGGAAAGGAAAGAAAAATTCTCTACAATTATTTTAGGTACCTCTCCGCAGTGGGATAACTAATTCCTCTCTTTCTCTCTGCAGATAGATGACAGGTTATTTGTTATCTCCTTGATGATTTTTAACTATAAAGAAACCTCTCTAAATAGTTTTTTCCCCACACTGTAGATTGTGAATTCCGCATTACTTTCCTTATTTGCAATTGATAAAATAAGCAGCCAGGCCTGGTTTTGGCTGCGGGAAGGAGAACCCCCCCCTTCCTTGGCTGCTCCTGCGTTCGGATGGGAAGTTCTGCTTCTATGAATACAGGCACATACCCTTTAAAACAGGCTGTCAGCCAACGTTCGTCCTCAGAGAGCCGCACCGCTGACAAGATTCTGGAGATCTCAGATATAAAAGAAAAACAAACGAAAAAAATAATTTCAAAAGAGAGTGAACATTTGCAGAAGGTTTTTCTCATCAAACTCACATTTTTCATTGAGTAACATATTTTACGATTTTTACCCCTCCCCATTATTCAAAATAATCAAGAAATACACAAGCTAATCTGCATGCCCATGGGAAATCAAAGCTACGGGCATCAATCACGGTACCGAAGATATTAAACCTCGGGTTGTTTGCTAGAACCACGTCCCGAGTGTTGGCAGATTTGTGGCAGTGCCGGGGACGCGGTCACAGTCAAGGCCTGCGAACAAATCATCCCAACCCCTTCGCTTGTTTTTCCATGCACTGTTGTTTGTTTAACAGCGAGCAGGTCCGTGCTCCGACTCTTCCCTTCCTCCCCATGGCAGAGCCGCTGCCGTCAGCCACCCGCAGCCCAGAAGCCTGGAGCCTGGGAGCTCGCACAACACCGAGGAGCACCGGGGAGCAGCAGCGCACAGTAAAGCACGTTTATTTCAGCCTTTTGGGGTGGGTTGTGAATGTTCTCTGGATTAATTCTAACAATTTTCCAGGGTCCAGCCCCTCCTGACCTGTGGAAGGGCACAATACCACTTTCTCTGACACGCTTATGCCCAGAGCTGGCTCACTGGAAGAACACATGCCTGTCCTGTTTTATCCCATAGGAGGAACGTAGGCAGGCTTTTCAAAGCAGCCAGGAGCAGTCTATTTATCAAACCAATAACAGGCGTCCTACTGAAATCAATAGAACATGAATTAAAGTCAACGTCGGCCATACCTGCAAATCCAGACCATATAATTGTTCTGCAGGTGATAGGGAATATGGAAATCAAATCCTTTATCATTGCCAAAGCATTTTCAAATCAAAACATTGTAAAACTATTTAAATGTCGTTATGCTCGTTTACACCAGGACATTGCTGATTATCCTACAACATTAAAGCTTCAAACTAAATCTATTAATTAAGGATATTAATTCCATTCTACATCCTAGACTAGCAAATTAACATCCCTTATGGCATCCAGAAATTATCTGTTAAAAATATAAAAGAGATTATAGACCAAATTGATGTTACTTCCCTACCGCCTCCGCTGGTGAACTTTCCCTCAGACGCGTCATGGCACAGCATCCCCTCACACAGAGCTGACGCCGGCTGGGAAGAGCTCTGGGAGCAATCCCGCTGCCCCGGCCATCTCCTGCTGACCACCTCCGCTCCGGAGCTGGGGGGGCTCCTTGTGCCTCCCCTGTCTGCATGCACATGTGTTCCCTGAAACTTAACAAGGTAAAACATAAATGGCTGCAGAAAAAGGAACCACTGTTCTTCTGTTTCGTCTGGTCCAGAGGATTACTTTTTGTGGCCCTGATCTGCAAGAAAGAGGTCTGCGTTTTCAACATCCCCCTCAACACCAGGCATCCCCATGTTGGGTGCAGTAAAGTGTCCCCTGTTACTTCCAGCCCTGCTCCCTACCCACTTTGTCAGTAAAACATACAAAGCACTCTTCTTAGGAACACTTTTTCAGCACTTTACTTAAATACTGTAGGGAACATGTACATGTATTACACCAAGATACGGCAGAAAACAGCCTTGTTTCAGTATTCATAGAATTATGGAATGGTTTGGGTTGGAAGGGACCTTAAAGCACGTCCAGTCCCACCCCTGCCCTGGGCAGGGACACCTCCCACCACACCAGGTTGCTCCAAGCCCCGTCCAACCTGGCCTTGAACACCTCCAGGGATGGGGCAGCCACAGCTTCTCTGGGCAACCTGGGCCAGGGGCTCACCACCCTCACAGCAAAGAATTTCTGCCTGAGATCTCATCTAAATCTCCCCCTCTTTCAGTTTGAAGCCATTACCCCTCGTCCTATTGCTACATGCCCTTGCAAACAGCCCCTCCCCAAGCTTTCCTGTAGCCCCCTTCAGATACTGGAAGGCCACTGTAAGGTCTCCCCGGAGCCTCCTCTCCTCCAGACGTTCCATGGGTGGTAAGCAGAGGGAAGCCAAAGACTGCACACAGCTCCGGGAGCCCGGCCTAGGGATGGAGCCTGGGTCCAGCTGCAGCCCCAGCCCCACCGCCCCATCCCCCTGCTCCGCACTGCCGACCCGCAGCCACAGCCCTCACTGGGAGCAGTGAATGGGGATTTTCATCGCTATCCTACCATCTTTTTATTTCTAATGTATTAACCTGGGAATTCTGCACAGTATATTACAAGAGATTACTGAGGCAATTGGATCTTATGCAAATTACTCAGTGAACCATTTATTCAACTAATTTTAACCCCTTTTCCTTTTTTAATTACCCACTAATAGAATTTCACTGCTATGGGTGCATGTGGCTAATTCTTTTTAGTGAACATTTCACGAGATTTCCTCTCAGGTCCTTCACAGCCAATTCACCTTAACTGTAAATTATTTGTGGCATGTGGCCACTCAAAGCATCACCTCGGAGTATTTCTGTTGCAGGACTGGAGCTTTTACCAGTAAAAGGAGTAAAATAGCGATGTTACAAAAGCATGACAGCTGTACTTCAAAGCGTTTGAAAGAAAACATAATTCGCATGGAAAAAAACCACCAGAAAAGATCGTATGCCAGTAAAACAAAACCCCGGAGCCGCCCGTCACCCGCGTGGCCTCTCGCAGGGCTGCACACGCAGCTCGGCACCGCAGGTGACATCTGTCTATTCAGGGAAAGGGCTAAGACTCCGCCGCGCCATTCGGCTGTTACACCAAATGCTTCTGCTTCCATTTGCCGTAGTTAAGGATGCTAAAAACAGCGCTTTTGTACCAGACAGGCTGGAGCTGCACCCCATCCCATGGCAGCGGGAGCAGCCAGGTTCCATGAGTGTAACATCGGCCAACAGGTCCCGGGCTCCTGACAGCCACCAGTCCCTCCAAACACTTCTGTGGGGTTTTCTAACAACCTTCTGCAAGCAGGGCTCCGCTGCTGCTCAGAGTTCACCGCTAGAATATATTTTACAGGCAGATGAAAACTAATTAGAAGAAAAAATACATTGATATTGAGGCAACAGAAGGCTCTCATTATCCCAAGAAATACGAAGTTGGTGACTTAAACACGTTCTGTCCTCCCACCGCTTGTGCTTCGCCATCCACTTTTAAGGTGCTCCCGGCTCTGAGCTGCGGAGGGGGCACAGGGCAAGGCAGCAAGTGTGGTGCTTGCTCCAGGTGACTGGAAAATAAATAATTTCTTGTTCAGGGCTCGATACAGGGGGAGCAGCAGCTGCTTGCCGAAGCTGAGCCGGCAGCTCCCGTCCCCCTCCTCAGCCCCCCCGGCACCAACCCCCCGCATCGCTCTCGTCCCCTTCTGGGGGGGACCTCACGACGTCCTCACCTTCTGCGCAGGGAAGGGACACAGGGCACAGCTGTAAGAGTCTGCGAGTGCGTTTTAAAGTGCTTATGTTTAAAGATTTTATTTGTTTTGTTTTAAGTAACAGCGTGGTTATCACCAAAATGAGTTTAGGCCAAAAAGAAAAGAAGAAAAAAAAAGGTGGTGTCTATGTTTAAAGATCTTATCTTTCCTTGAGACGCTCTTGCAGCCATGCTTTGGGGCAGAGAATTCAAATATTAGTCTCCATGAAACTAGTTATGGGCTATTAATTATTGGTTAATGGGCTAAATTAGTCTCCATGAAAAATTAGCCCCATTTGACTTTATCATAAGCCTTTGGCCACATAAGCATGCTTAGAGGAGATAAAGATCTATTAATTAATACTTGTTATCATTGCCTCAGGCGGCGTTAATTTTGCCAGAGCTCAGGCAGTTAGTTTTCCAGTGTAATTATTCCCCATGGAATACCGTACATCCGTGCCCAGGGGCTCCCAGAGACACCCCAGTCCCGGGGCAGATTTTCTGCTGTTACCTAATGGTCATCAATGGTCAGTTTGGGCTTTTTTAGGGCAGGATCCTTCATTTTCCCCACAGCCCCATCGTATCCCCCTCCCGCATGGTTTGACTCGTCGGGTCCCACCCCGTCCTCACTCCTTCCAGCGGTGACAAGTGACAGCAACGCCAGCAGAAGGGTTTGCATCTGCCCCTTCCCCCAGCCCACCCCACCGTGAAACTGCTGGTCCCTCGTCACCCCCGCGGGGACCTGCTCACCTCGTGAATCCTCAGGCTTGGCAATGAAAAGCATCTTTAGAAGTTCATGGGTATTTTCAGGGAAAAAACCATGAAAATTAATACTAAGCATTGAGATAAACAGCTATGCTACATTTAAAAGGATGCTCTATTTATTCTAGGGATTTTTTAATTATAAAATCAATGAAGTGTTAATGATTTTAAGCATTACTTCAGCTCACTGGGAGTTCCAAAACAACTTTTTTTTAGTCTACGGCATAAATTCATAAGTTGCTCAGTTTGACCAATTTGTCAAGACAATTTCCATTAGTAAATATGAATATTTAATGAAAGGGAAAACTGGCATGAGCAACTTCACTTAAGCGACTAATGACTTACTGGAAAACAAGTAAGATACATTAATATGCCACTTCTTCAAGTATTTGCAGAGCATAACAACACAAATACTTCAGTAAAACCCTTATTTTACTCTGTCTTTATTTATCTATGTATCTAGATTGCCATTGCATACAGATGTCAGCAAATCAGCTCGAAAATAAACACTTTTCTTGTTTAAACTAAGCACTGCTTCATGGCTTTCACAGGAAGATCTAAAGGTATTTTCACCGCTTGCATTGCTAAATTAACTAGATTTTTGTTTGTTGTTTCAAGTTAAATGCAAAGGCCTTATGAATATAACACATTAACGCAATTCTTGTTAAAACACATGGAAGGAGAGCAAAGTGCTGCAAGGCTCCGAAAATCCAACTTAAGGCCCTGGGGTTGTTCCAGAAGAGGTGAAACCCCATCAGGCTCCTGAGAGCCAGTGCCCTGCTCTCCAACCGTCCTTTGATGCAACATTCCCCAAGGAAACAACATCAAACTCAGTCTTACCACATACACCTCAGGGCATTTCAGGGGAAAATACCAGCAGAAACAGAAACGCAGGCGCGGAAGTAAGGCTGTCTAATGATAAAGCCCTTTATAGGAGGAGACGAGCAGTGAATGGTGTCTGCACCTGAACTTCACTGCGGCCGCATCAAAGACGCTTTGACTTTCCCATTTACATTTTCTCCTGTTGCCTCAGCCTCCATGCTGCCGTGAATCCCGCTTTCCTCCAGCCCACAGCCTTCTCTGCCCACACTTCCAAGCGCTGGAGATTTGTTCTCATACAAAGTGTAAGAGCTGGTATCAAACCCCCGGCTCCGCACAGCCCGCTGCCACCCCGTCTCTCTGCAGAAAGGGCTGTGTGTTTGGGTTTAGGGGTTTTTTGGTCTCAGATTTCAGCGCAGGCACTGCATGCCCCGGGAGAGCCGAGCCCATGCATATGCATGGCATCTGTAAAAAGTCATCGTTCTGATGAACACAATCTGCGAAGGAAGTCAGCTTTCCTCCAGCACAGCTCCCTTCCCAACTGACCTCCCTTTGCCACAAATCTCTTTTGACAGGCACTCCCAATTACTAAAGTGAAAAGCTGTTTACTTTAGTCACTATCCCCGTAAAATATACTGACTCTCTTAATTACAAGTTTAGTTTTTTTCAAAAAGCTCTACCCATGCATGTAGGCAATAACTCAAGCTCAGAGGCAAGGGACCACGTAATAGAGCAAGAGCGGCACAGCTGGGTGGAAAACAAACCTCCCCGGAGCCCGCAGGAGCCAGGGAATTCTGGTGGGGACCAGCACCAGCCCCCCAGGGCCTCCTGCTGCTCAGGGAGCTGTTGGCAACCCGGTCGCTGGAGCTGCGGACCCCCATTTAGAGATCCCCAGCCAGCACGGCCACACACAGCTCGTGTTCTCCTACGGGTACAAGCCACTGGGCTGGCCAACCGCACCGGGGACCCAGGCACCGAATTCCTGCCATCTTTGTCTGTGACTCGCGGTATGGAGCATCTCCTTTCTACGGGTGCCAGAGGCGTGGAGACACTGCTGAAGCTCCCTGATGGCCAGAGACACCCAGGGTCAGCACATCTTTGTGCTGGTGTGCACCAAGTCGGGGCAATACTTATTGTAGGAGACCATGCCCAGTGGTGGGCACTGAATATTAAATCTGGGCATGAAGGCCCACAAAACCAAGGGATTCCCAGTCCCATGCGTGCTTTCACTGGACTCTTCCCCAGTAATAAAGACACCAGGACCAGCAGCACCCAGTGGAGCAGGAACCCCATGGCCCCCATGACACACCAGAAAAATTATCAAAACGCTACATCGTCTCATTTCTCCCTTCAAAATACAGAAACAGAAAAACAATCCCACTCTCTTATTGCTCTTTACTTCAATAAAATTATAAGCAAAAGCGGTCAGAAAGCAAATACCTGCGTAGTGCCTCCGTCCCGCTGCTGAAGAGGTCCCCCCCCTGCAGCACCTCCACGCTTGTCTGCTGCAAAGCGAAAAATGGACCCAGCGACTTTCACAGCCCCATCTGCCAAATCCCTGTCCCCTTGGTTCCGTGAGAGGGGGCGAACCTGGGAAAAGCCGAGCCACCTTCCCCGCCAACGTTTGGGAACTCCTGAGGACGACCGCTTTACCAGAAAACTGAAGGTGATCTCAATGTTATCGACAAGAAAGGCACCAATCGATCCATTTTATATCAGAAGGAAGAGATAACCGCTATTAGCTAGGGCTCACTGAAGATGAAGCATTTCTGTTTGTTTAAAGAAATGCCTTACTGAACTGAAAATCTTAATAGATAATCTCTGTTGAGCAGTTTTTTGTACAGTAATTCAAGTACATCAGAAGCATGCTAGCCAACCCGATTTTATGTGAATTTGATATGAATTTACTCATGGCAGAGTTTGTTTGAAGGCTGCGACAAGACACCTTTATGCTCCTTCACCCCAAAGCATCCTTCTTCCATATTTCAAGGTAGATTAGAAAAAAAAAGAAAAAAAAAAGTCAAAAAAGTGAGCAAAACAAAACCAAACCAAATTAGAAAAACTAAGCAGCTATTAAAAAGTATTCCTTTGAAAAGCAAAAAGTAAAAGAAAAGATGCCTTATTTTCCATATACTGCCTACGGTCTACCCAAGCCATTTATGAACCCTGGTGATAATACTTAATTATGGCAGTCACCAGGAAGCAGAAAGTATATAAAGCATTTTAAATGTCTGTATAGGAACTGAAACACTGTCTTTGGAGCAAAATGTTAGCTGGGCTGTCTCTGATGCCAGGAGCCAGGGACAAGCTTAAGAGCAAAGGACGAGACGCTCTATGAAGCATCAGAGCTATAAACTTTGCTGGCCTTTCTGCAGCACTTCTGCAAGCTGGCCAAGCCGGCCTGAGCGCTCGCCAGCCTTCAAAGGGGACTTTGAGGCAAAAGCTTTCCCACCGAGTGGTTCTCCGGGGTTCTCAGGCAGGTTTTCAGTGAATACGCTTTTTTAAAAGAATCTTGCTAAAAACCTTTCCACTTCCAAACACTCAGGGTTGAATCTCTTTTCCCGCAGTGCCTCAGCCCTACGAATTTGCTGTGCACCAGGGGGAAGAAGACCAGCCCTCGGTTTTCCCAACAGGGAGAGGCATCTCCCATCATCAGCATCTGCCTCATCCCAACAGAGACCCTGCCGAAACCAGTGGAAAATGGAGACGTAGAAAAGGTTCCCCACTTATGCGCAGAAGGTGGAAGTGAAGCACTATTTTTCCCGTGTTATTTATCTAAGACCCATGCCCATATTACCTGGGGATCCACTGACCTTCCATAATACTTTTTTCCTTATTGCTCCAGACTCAGCATGGAAAGGGTTTATATCTACAAACAGTGCACTAACGGGATCAACTCAAACCTTTCACCCTCCTGAAGGCACAGCTTGGAGCAGGGAGAAAGCGCATACAGACATCCACGTATTCACAGAGGGAAAAAAAGCAAAACTTTTCCTTCAGCTGCCAGTGCAACTCCAGACCCTTGACAGCATTTCTCCTCTCACTGTTTTAATTTGAGTATAATTAAGGAGGGAGCAAGGAAAGAAACAGAAGCCGTTTCCCTGGAGCACCGAATCGCCTCATCTGGCTGGTGATCACAGGTCACCAAAATCATCAACCTTTTGAGAGAAACGTGGGTCAGTTTAGGATTGCCCGGGGGTGAGTGAGCCTGCCTGGGTGTATGGCAGCCGGCACCTTTCCCGGGGAAGGAGGGCTTGCTGTCCACCCAGGTTCTCCAGAGAACAGTTTCAGTCCTCAACGTAAACCTCCACCTCTGGTTCACAAAACCAAAATAAAATAAACAAAACCCAAGCCCTCTTGCAAGTCAATACTGTTCACTTCAGTGTGGCCAGGAAATCACTCACAAAGGGCAAACTCCCTGAATTTCACCATGGTTTGTTGTGCGGGTTTTTTTTTTCATCTGAGAAACCAATATGAAATAATCCACTGGGCAAGTCACCAAAAAATGACACTCCTTGTCGGGTAGTGTTGGATGGTTTTCAGCAGCTGGAAGATGCCTTCATTCACATCTACAGCCTCTCCATCAACAGTTCTGCAGTGACGCTCCTCATGCAGAGGAGGACCCGTCACCAGGAGGAGAAGGAATTCACTGACTCCAGGTCTTGAGTAGCTACTATTTGCCATTGGATGATGCTAACATGTTTAGTGGGAATTGTTTGGTTGTCTTACAAAACAGCAGGAAATTTGCAACATCAAATTGTTCTTTTCATGAGGTTGTAGGAGACTCAGGACAACTCTGCAGGTATTTCTTGCATTTCCTTTCATGGCACACATCGCATCCCCCAGGCACAAAACACACCCCACAGACACTGTCTTCATTGCTGGGTTTTGTGTTGGGGCGGTGGCGCAGGGACGATGGAGGGAGGGGGACACCGCCAGACCCCGGAGTAAGGTGTTAAATGCTGCCCTTTGGGTGGCAGATCATAGAATCATGAATAGCTTGGGTTGGAAGGGACCTTCAAAGACCATCCAGTCCAAGCCCCTGCCACGAGCAGGGACATCTTCAACTAGACCAGGCTGCTCAAAGCCCCGTCCAACCTGGCCTGGAATGTTCCCAGGGATGGGGCAGCCGTCACCTCTCTGGGCAACGTGGTCCAGGGTCTCACCACATTCCCACTGTACCAGTGCTGTGCTTGTAGACCCCCTAATATCCAAAAACAACACGTTGGCACAAACCCAGACTCCTTAGTTTTTAGCCTTTGATCACCAGAAGTTTAAAAAACATTGCGTGGAAATATTACTTAACTGAACTTCAAATAAATTCAACTCTTTTTTTATCGACCCTTGTTACTGGGAACTAGGGATCTATTTTTGTTCTTCAGCCTAGAGAGAATCAGTTCATCCCACGATGAAAGAGAGGGGAGGGTAAAAGTAATTTCCATTTCTTTGCCCTGGGCAGGAACTTGAGTGTGCGGTGACAGAACTGCTGAGGGGGGAGAGGCGGCCTGTCCTCCTCGGCACCGTCCACCTGCAACGCTGGAGGGACCGAGCCCGCGGCCAGGAGACACCTCCATCTCCCCACTGCACCCTAGAGAAGCCCCACGAAGCCACCCCAAGCCCTGGCCCTGCAGACCAACATCCCACTTCTAACCGCAGCTGTTTGCTCACACAGCGTTTCACCAAAGGACTGCAAAGCATCAGTCAACCCAAATGAACTTTTAACTTTGCTTCTCTAAGAATTCAGACACAAGGCTATTTTACAACTGCTAGAAATAAAGAGAAATTTCATGGGTCTCCCAAGACCCTTCCCAGCGCATCTGAGGAACTGGTGCAGAACCACCAGCCTCATCAACTGCACTGTCCGCTTCCAGAGTTAACCCACATGGGATCACACGTGTGTGATCTTGGGTCAAACTGAAAGGACACAACTCCTCTGAGCCATAAGACAAGGTCTTCATTAATAAACCCAGTTGCAGAGTGTTTTTTAATATCAGTTCTCACCTCCTTCACATCAAGATGGTTATGAGACACATGGAAGAAAGAAAAAAAGCAGGAAAAAAAATGCATCCTCAGAGCTGCACTCAGCAGACCCGGACTGCATCCCAGTCTCTTCCCTGTCATATATCACACAGCGGTCAGAAACTCAGGTCCTTGATTGCTTCACAAGCTCTTCTGGTAAAAAAAGGTAGCATGATGTGGAGAGCACACTTTGGTCATGGATGGTGTGTAGAGCCAGCACAAAGGGGAATGAAAGCAGGGCCTTGGTTCGCAGCCAGCTGAGGGGTAGCTGGATGGAGCAGACACAATAACAAAACGTCTCATGTAAGACATGGGAACTGTATTTATAGTTTCAGAGGACAGAGAGCAGGGGAATGAGCGTGTGTGACCACGTAACCCACTGCTGAAATTAGCCCCTTCTGCAGATGAGTGGTGGAGCCTACTGCAGCTGCTACTTCACTTTTTTTTTTTTTTTTTTAATAAAAAAAATGCATGTTATCTTGGGAATCGTGCAAGGAAAGACATTTTAGGCTGGAGAACTGATAAATAGCCCTGGTTTTCTGTAAGGCATCGACAGCCTCACTGAGTGTTTTTGTGAGTCGGCACGCATGGGTGGACACCAGCGATTCAATGTGCCTGCAGCACGCAGTTAGCCGTCACCCCGTGCCATGCCTCTCACAGTACTCATTTCGGCAGCTGCTATAGTAAAAAAATGTCTTCCCTGGACCTGCTTACCATGAATGCCCTGGGGACAACTGGATTAGTGGAAATGCAGGCTGCCGTTGTCATACCCTAAGCGGTTCTGGATCGAGTTGCCTGCCTGCGTTTCCCCAACAAGCTCTTCACGTCTGAGCCGATCGATCTTCAGTCAGTTTGCCGGGGGATGAGTCCAGGCTCCCCACCTCGGGGACGCAGAAAGAGCCCGTGAGTTAATTCACTGAACTGCTCAGTGATCCTCCCGCAGTATCTCCAGGAAATGCAATCTATGACAACGAAGACTAAGTGGACCCTGTTCTGCTTACTGAAATTGTTTTTGAAGAGGTGCCCTATCTACAGATTTGGCTTTATGAGCGGTTGCTGGGCGCCAGGCACAGCAGTTACCATGAAACCAACCAAGGGGGAAACAGAACAGCAGGAAATAAGGATGCAGACGGAGGAGGACTGAGGCGTCTTGGGAGGAGAAGGAAGGAAAAAAAAAAAACAAACAACAAAAAATAGTAGACTGGACTAGCAATTTTAGAATTCTGTACCTAACTCTGCCCACAGTTTTTTTAGAGTTATTTATCTAACTCTACCATCATGTTTTCCTCCAAGTCCACTCCCCCCAAAATCAACAGAAAGAGCTACGTCCTTACAACTTCTCATAGAGTTCCCTGCAGTTCTCTGAGTCAGTCAGAATGCTGTTTGGAGCAGTTATTTTGGGCATAACTTTACTATCGGGGAACGACTGAATTAAAAATTAACTTTTCTGGTCAGAGAGTTTACTGCTGTTTCTTTTATATTTCATTCTGAATTTCATTTTTTCCAGTACATTCTTTTTCTGGAGCAATCATTCACAGAGGTGATATAACCAGAGCACTTAGACAACAGCTTTCCGGCACGGGGACTTTATTTGGAAGGTATAAAACCCTAAGAACTAACGAAATATTCCAGACTCACTAAGGCAAAGCATGTGCCAGATAAGAAGGGTCACCCCTGAATGGATTATAAACACACACCCCGCGTCAAGTTTCTGCGAATCCCCTGCCCCCGCCCACTTTTTAACACAAAATAAGATGTAAAATTAAAATAGCTTTGAGCACACTTGAAAGTTTAATCTCGTGCTGGAAGAGCTGAAGCTTGCTGCTCTCCTTACAGCCTGGCCAGCGGGTTGGAAAGCCGGCTCCCCCTGGCCGGTGGGATGGGGCGCGGGGAGACGGGAATGAGCCTCGCGGGAGGCAAAGCAGGGCTGCTGTAGTAATAGTAATAATAATAATACCACCACCACCACCAGAAAACAGATGCTGGAAATTCTAAAGCCATTTCATCCCAGCCCCAGCCGGAGCCAAACCCAGGGCAGGGTGGGAAGGGCGCGTGTTTGCCCTGAAAGGCAGGCACCAAAAAACACCGGGATTCATTGCACATATATACCCGCACAAACACTTCCATTTAACGTGCACAAGTAAAGCTTCCATTTCCATTAATTTGCACAATAAACATCCTCACTAATTATACACTGTGCTTACACTAACCACCTGCCTGAAGCCATCAGATTTTATGCAGGGTTCCTCTCAGGTCTCATAAACCAAACAGGGCTGGATCAGGTGCTTGGATGAAAACCCTCCTTATGATACACCCTGGCGCTAAAATAACGACATCAGTTGCAATTTTTCCTTTTAAATGAGCAGAACAGCAGCTAACTCTCAGCTGAGTCTGCCTCTCTGATACTGGCCACTCATTGTCTTCACAGATGCCATGCTAAGGCTATTGGGTTTTCCTCTTTTTTTTCCCCATTGGGATGCTTATTTTTGCTGTTTACCAAAATTCCAGTTCCCCGCTGGTTTCATCCTTCCTGCCTACCCCCCTGTCCGAGGATGCTTTCCCCCAAGATGCACGTTTTTTCTGTGCTTTTTACCGATGCCAGAGAGAGAATTAATAAAAAACTATGAGCCAAAGTACCTTAATAATGACTCAAAGGTTATTGCATATGGCCACCAGTGAGATTGCTACCGGAGAGGGATTCGTACACAAAGCAGAGTCCCCAGCAGCAGCGTTCCCTCCTTCGCCCTCTCTTCCTGCAGAGCCCCGGCCGCACACCTGGGATGCTGCTGGCGGCGGGTCCCACAGCACACACAGACCCAGCTGCTGCCCGGGCCCCTGCCACTGGGCTCTCATGAGAGAGGTGGTGCTTCACAGCTTCAAAAGGTGTGTGGGAACACAGGCAACGTCCCAACAAACCCCACCAGCAGGCCATGAACCTTGTCCTCTGCCCACCACCCCTCCTGGCTGTGCTCACAGACACTGCGAGCAGCGCTCGAGAAAAGTCACCACCACACAGGACACAAAAAGAGAAAGAAGGCAACCACCAAACTTGACAGAACAGACAAAAGTTTGTCCTGCTGCTTTATTTTGGTATGCTCAGAGACAATCTGTAGTATCTTGCCCCTTCCACACAAAGAGCTGCACCACAACCCCAGCACAATGTTCACACAGGGTACACCAAGTATCACGGAATGGTTTGGGTTGGAAGGGACCTTTAAAGGCCATCCAGTGCCACCCCCTGCCCTGGGCAGGGACACCTCCCACCACACCAGGTTGCTCCAAGCCCCGTCCAACCTGGCCTTGAACACCTCCAGGGATGGGGCAGCCACAGCTTCTCTGGGCAACCTGGGCCAGGGGCTCACCACCCTCACAGCAAAGAATTTCTTCCTGAGATCTAGTCTGAATCTTTTAGCTTAAAGCCATTCCCAGTTTGTCCCCATTTTTCTTGTAAGTAGCTAACCTGAAGACAGGTTCTTAAAACCCAAAGGCCCTCCTTCTCCTCCTGTCACTCTGCCCAGTTGCCCTGAAGCAATCTCTTATTCCAAGATGATTAACGTTCTGCCATGGTAGCAGCCCCGTACAATTCCGAATGCTCTGTGCAAATGTTCCTTTATTAATGAAATTAAACATCAGAAACACATGCTGTCAGGATAAATTGATACAGTAAGCTCTTCTTTAGCCTGAGTCTGATAAATCACGTGCAACACTTAGAGCAAGGCTTGTAAGCGTTTATTAAAGAGCTCAGATACTCTTCTATTCCCAGGTTCTGATCCAATGAGGTTGAAACTAGTATCCCATTAAAAGCAACTGGAAGTGCTGAACCATGTCATGATGGATTCATTTCATACTTAAATATGCATAAAACCAACTAGACTGGAATGACCTCTAGCCATATATATATTATTTTTTTAAAAATCAAAATCAAAGTTACTGTGGAAACATATGGGATAAAATTATTTTTGTCACTGTCTGTCACATATAGTAATGGCTATGGCAACCTCACACACCTAAAAACTTAACACGAAATAGTTTTGAAAAGGATGTGGATAGCGATAATTAAAGATTTGGTTTTACTGGCCTGGAGGAGTTTGGTTTATTTTGTAATAACCAGCCTTCTGCGTTCTCTGCTGTACCCTTCTGTTAAGAAGAGTCCAGATAAAGTCTTTTATTTATAAATTCTGGTTTTGAAACTTTTTCTCCTGATTAAAATAACTTCTCTCTAAGCAGCTTTCATTTTTTGGAAGGGGGACAGGGGAAGGATAACAATTCTTGTTTATTTTTTTACTTCTCATGAAATAAAAGCAGAGAAGGAAAACGCATTTGTTTCTAAAATGGACTTCAACAAATGGACTGTAACGTTTTCCCAGGATGCTGCAGGATCAGAGCCTAGTGGTAGAATCTGGTGTTTCAGTGCTGACAACCTGCAACGATTAGCCTGCCATGCAAAAGGTAGCCCCCAGCAGAAGCCAAAGCGGCTACCATCGCCTTCAGAGCAAGTCATTTGTCACCAGCCCACAGAAGAGGGAGCAGACACTCAGATCTGGGCAGCAAACTCACCTTCTTAGTTCATTACAAAGCTCCTCTGCCTGATCCAAAACATTCAGCTACAGACCCATCTTACAGAAACGCTTCGTTGCATATCATTAGTGTTCTTTCCTGGGCTCCGGAGATTTAATATGTTTTAAATATTTTAGAAAGTGGCGTTACAAGGATTTTATAAATGCGGCACTTATGCATGCAGTCCAACTATACAGAAAGCAACAAATGCGAGTGCAGGTACTTCAGACATCTGCACTGGCACTTCAGACACAGAAAGAAAAAAGCACGCAGAGACTTTCAGTCCTTTGCTGAAATCCTCCCCTTGAGGGCTCCCACACCCCCACTGATGTGTTCGGGACAGCTTCCCTTTGGGAAGTGGTGGTTCTTTAAGGGCACAACTCCCCAGGAATGCCCATTAGAGAGGAGAAGGTTCAGAGATGAAGATCTGGATGTCATTGTCACTCCCTGGCAGGGGCTCCCCCCCAGCGCGGGAGAAGCTCAGGACCTGGCCGCAGAGCACCTACCACTGATCCTTCACAACCCAGCTCAGCCACCCCAAAGCACCAGCCCCAGGTCATCGGGAGGGACATGCTGCCAGGGGAGCAGGAGCACAGCCTGGGGAGGGCAGATAACCACAGAGGCAGATGTGTCCGGGTCACTATTAAATATTAACTATCATCAAATGCCTCCAAACCCCAAAATTCAGCTTGCAGGAGAGATCACACAGCCTCACTCTAAACAGGGTCCAAGGCATAAATGCAATTTGCCACCTCTTTGAGACAGGGCTTCCTACAGCGACCCATTTCATTTTGGTTTGCCTTCCCCGAGAATTCAACAGACAAGCATGAAAGGGGCTAAATGCCCCTCGTTTAAGGCAATGCCAGGCCTTCCTTACAAGATTTGCTGTAGGACTCTTCGAAGGCAGGCTCCTGCCTGGCCAGGAGAGGCTGGGAGCATGTAGCTGTGCCCCCCGCCATGGACACGCTTCAACGGTGGGTGTAAACCTCTTTGAGACTCCACCTAAAGCCACCTGAGGGAACGCCCTGACCAGGTCTCCACCGTCCTCTGCCGCACCACAGGCGGTACAGGGCACCAAGGCAGCGCCTGCAGTGCCATCCCCGGGGCAAGCTCTGCGTGCTTGGCACCCACACACCTCTGCTCGCCACCAGCCCACTCGCCAGGTCCTTCTTCCCGGGTGTACCTCAGGAGATCATCCCTGCCCCCAGGCTTATTAGGGTCTCAGTGTCATGCGATTCTTCTAAAAAGCCTAACTCCACCAGCTGAGCTCATTACAGTCTCCTTGGCAATCTACTTGCACAATTTTCAATGAAATCCCTGAGAAGTTCTGCAAAGAATGCTTTTTTCCTTCTTAAGGCACACAAATAGAGCACACAGCCCCCCCTCTTGGATGGATCTATTCTGGATCCAGTCCGGACTAACGCCCCCAGATAACTGCAAGGCTGCACTTCACTCCAAATCCCCCTCCAGAAAGCCCTTGCAGGCACACTGGATGCTCACAAATCACTGTCACCCCGCGGCCACTGGCCCGGAGCTGAGGGCACCCCCACGCTGGGACAGCCCCTCAGCTGCACAGACCACGGCAGCCAGGGCGTCACGGACATCGGCATCAGCAGAGGAGCTGCAAAGGAGTTCACCACAAAAGGGTTTGCCTCTCATCTCCGGAATGACACGAGCGTCACTCTTGAGCAGCTTGATGAACTGCCGCAGCGGTGACAATCTGCACGCCACGGGCAAGGGTAAGAGAGAGACTGCTAAAATGGTGCCAAGAGAAATAACGGTGATGGGTTTCAGCTGACGGTCCATATCCATCTAGAACATATGGTATGGAGGTGTACCAACGAGACCGCGCTCTTCTCCGAGGATGGAGAGACTTCGACTGTCGTCTAAAGCCTTTTGCTTACGCACGCGCAGAAGGAAACAAACAGCTCTGGTGAGGACGGGGCAGGCAGTGCCACCCCGGGAGGCACCCGTGTCTCCCTCCACCCTGGAGCCACCTCCCTGCAGCCGTCACAGAGCCCTGCCCCGCAGGGTCACAGCCCGGCACCAGCAGTGGGATGGGAGATGCCATGGGACGGGGAAACGCTCCCTCCCCCCGTGTGGAAATTGTCCAAAATGGAAGAATCTGGGACTCAGCAGCTGCTAACACTTCCTACACCTCAACTCTTGAAATAGAGCCCAAAAAAGTAAAAGACAGTGTTTAAAAATGGTTTAACAGCTGTAAAGTAGAGAATGGATTTGACAGGACAAAGATCCTCAAAGTTACACAAACGTCATTTTCTCCAGCGTAAAATCTAACAGGAAAATATCGTATCATTATAAAAGCTCCCAAGGAACAGATACGATGCACCTGAGGTAGAACTGAAATCCACTTTCTTCCCCAGACAGCTGGCAAGTTTATTCACAGAAGGTGACATTCACACTCTGCAAAGGACCAGAAAAATAGAGGATAAGTGGCATGGAGCAACGCTAATGATTTCTGCAGACCCCCAGTTTTCACCCAAACAAAAGAAACTGCAAACAAGACATGGGGATAGGCTGGTACAATGGCTCCACGTGGTTATCCACGAACTGCGGCAACTGATAGTTATTTCTGCAGGGATCAAACGTGTTCATGACACTGAAAGCCTGGATATTGGCACACCATGATTCCTTCTTCCTCCCTTGCACCTGCAATATTTGGACTTTTACCAAAGTCTGCTTTTGTAGGAGTTTGGAAGAAGGTTAATTTCACTTTTTTTCTCCACTGAAAGTTACGTTCCCCTCCTCCCCTTCTCAAAACCAAAAGATTAATTAAAGCAGCATTGGTTTTCTATTCCCTGTGTTAGCTCCTATTTGATCTGAAAGCTTAATAAACTATTTCTGTCATACAATGAAATACCGTGAGTTAAATTCAGATGAGAGTTTGCAAGCAGTGTCTTTCTTAATTATAATCAAAATGCTTACATAGGAAAACACTGGAGTCGGCATATAATTTCAGTATTAGTGAAGAGTCCGTGGAAATAAGAGAGGCTACCTGCATTGCCAGGGTGGCAACCCACTCGCCCACCAGCCTTTCTGTGCTAGTGGGGAAATGCCATCACCCCGTGGAGCCCATAAAACGGTGATGTTCTGCATTTCACTGTGTGCCTCCCAGGTCGAGGCACCTCCTTTCATTGGAGATTCCCCGTTTTTCACCTTTTCCATCAAGGGCCCACCATGGCAGGTCTGAGAGGACGCGGCACCAGGCACCGTGCTCCCTGGCTGCAGGATCCTCCACTTCCTCCTCCCGCTGCCCCCGACACTGCCGAAAGCCCTTGCGGTTAATCATTATGGATTCCTTCCAAAATAAAAAAGAATTCACGGTTTGTACCTCATTATAACGCTCAGGTTCATCCGTATCCAGGTTTCAATCTGAAAGCAACTAATGTAGAAAGAAATCCCTATCAGAAACGCAATACATACCTAAATGTGTGCTGTAGCTAAAGAAACATTAAAAAAATAGAAAATTCCAATTCAAGATATATTTATAAGTAATTTTTAGGGGGAAAAAATAATAATTCTTTAATCTATATTTCATCCCTAAATGTTTTTTGAAAGTGAGCACAAAAGAAACAGGGATATAGCGAAGCTGAAGCTTGATTTTCAATTTGAAAGTACTTCAGGGAACAATTTTCCCACTATCTACCGCAGCTTTGGGCGTGTTATTTTGTTATCAGTTCAGCAATGTCTTTTTTTTGTTTTTAGGCATGTGACTGTTCAGCAAATTACAGTATTTTAAGTTGTCAACCGAAGCTCTGGGTACGCTGGTTCCGGCTGTGCCGACTCCCCCATCCCTTCCCCAGACGCGAGCCCCGTTCTGCGGCTGCACTGCGAGGCACGCAGGAGCTCCCAGCTCACCGCGCGGGGATACATCACCTGCAGTGACCGTGCCCACAGAACCCCTAAAAACAGACCCTGCTGATGCAGCAGGTGACAACAGCCGTCCCCAATGCTCCAGCTCTGCCGGGGCGGCGCAAGGGGATGGGGGGGTTGGACCCCCCCAGCGGAGGGTGATGCCCACGGGTAGGGCAGCTCCTGTCCAGGGAGGTTTGTTCTCCAGGCAGGGCTGGCACACGGTGATGCCTCCCCACCCCAGCAGTCTCATTTCCCGTTGTCAATCTCCCGTTTCCCTTATTTATGAGTCCCTTCACTTTTCCACATCAAACACGGGCCTTTCTTGCTTGCCACCCTGCACTGTCTTCTCATCAGCATGAAAGTTTTTGAAGCTTCGTAGAGGGTATGTAAGATGAATACTATGATCTCACCTTTTTATACTTGCTGAATATTTAAAGGTTTTTAGCTCCCTTAAAATAAATCTTTTCCAATTGGAAGGACAGAGGGCTACTGTTTCCATAACAACTGCTGCTCAGAAAATTTTCTTGTGGTAAATACGGCAGAATTAACTGTGTCGCTTTAATGTTTAATCATATTCTGTTAGACATGTATGAAAAAAGGTAAACTTTAGTTCACCTTGCCTCTCTACCATCTGTCTCATTGACCAAAATATAGCTCCTTTCAAACCGCCGAAAGACAGTAAAAGAGAAACACCTGTGAACTCATTCATTATGCTGTTAAGCAAGCTGATAGGCACGACTGGAAAAGAAATAAGATTGAAAATTGCTGATGCATCTGCCATCGCTGCAATTTCCACAAGGTTAGAAAAAGTCACATTGGATAAAATCTTGGGAGTGCTAAGGCAATGCTCCGGGTAATAAATGCAAAAAGGCATTCTCCGTTTTGCATTAGGTGCGGAGAAACTCAAAGCGAGTGCTGCTGGCAGAAAACCTCAAATGAAGGTGTGATTTCCCCAGTTTGGATAGGAGAGGAGAGCAGGCAGCCAAGGGGCAGCGTACAGCCCGTCCAGCGGGTGTGAAAAACATTTGTGCCCTTCTCCTGCCAGATAAACGGCACAGCTCGTCACAGGAATGACTGAGGGGTGAGGGTATCTCACCCGACACACGGAGCCCCGAGCGGTGTGACCAACCGGGGGAGTTTGGGAAGACGCGGCTGACCCTCAGAGCGGCCGGAGCCCAGGTGCATTCCCAGCACCGACCCCGCGAGGCCCCGAAGAAATGATGCCGTGGAGAGCCACCACCGCGGCTGCTCACCACCGCCACCACGGAGACGGTGTCCCTCCTTCCCCATTTCATACAGCAGCAAAAAAAGGTTTTGTCAATAATCTTTTTTAATCAGTCCAGTTCATTTCTAGGGTGTTCCCATGTCTGTGTGCATTCGCTCCCATGCCTACTCCGTCAAGCAGTTCATTGGCAGAAATGCCTACGTGTAAGAAAAACATTTGCTAGAGACTCCCTATAGAAACCAGCGCGGAACGCCGGCCTGAGCGTTCCCACCCGCCGGAACCCAGCGCCAGATCTCAGTTCCTCCGTCCAGAGATGGGAGCGCACCGGACCTGCTGATCAGATCAAAACTGCTCACACCTCAAATTAAGTTCCCACGTACGAATGAACTATGAAATTGGAATTCGCAGGTTAAAAGTTTTCACACAAAACTCAGTAAACATTTTTCACCAACTACAGTTGGAAAAAAAAAAAAAACCTTTAAATTGATCTTAAGCTGCTTTTTGCCCTGCTTTAACCTATCTAACATATTAGACCTTATGCATTTCTGCCTGTTTTTAATAAGAAGAGCTCAGCACAAACTGCAGTACATGGAGCAGGTAGAATATATTTACCATATGTAAATACATTTGTATGGGCTTTTAATAAAATTCACTGCAATGCTATTCTGACTATTTTTCTACTACAAAAAAGCCTTTGGTTTTAGGCTCAGAAAAGATAAAAAAGCATCTCTCTCCTTACCAAGTAGGGAGAGTACTGCGTAATGACCTGAGACGAAAGAGTATTACAATTCATCTATTTTTTAACCTCTCAGAATAATAAATTTGAAGGTCTGACTTGCAACCTCAACTAAAAATCTTCTTTGAAGCTCTTGATAAAGAAAACATTTCATAAAGGCCATTTCTTCCTCAAGATGCCTCAGCACCACTTACGGAACCTCAGACACAATTCAGGTTGTGCCAGAACATCACTGACCGTTATCCTGGGCCGCTCAGCTTGAGTGGAGCCCAGGGATTTTAATCTCCGCACATACGCCCGTGCTCCTGCCTTATCACAGAGAAAAGGGAGCCAAGAAAAAAGAAATCAAGAGGCAGGTACCCACTGAAAGAAATGCAATAAAGCAATTAGACTCTCTGAAGTTAAAAGCTGTAGAAATATTATTATGGCAAATGCTGATAAACCATAAAACAAGATCAAAGGATGTGCCCATCATATTGAAAGCAGCCAAAAGGAAGAATAAAAACCGTTGTAAGAGCAGGTTCCTTCATGCTGCTTTTGGAGTACATCACCGACAACTACCCAACTTGTTCTAGGACATGCTGTTAAACCCTGGTTTAAAAGGACCCGGCCTTCCAGAGCCATTGCTTTATGAAACAGCTCATGTAGCTGAGGGCACTTATTTTCCTAGAAGTTTTCATCAAGAGAAATCTTGCCAGGAGGTTTTTCTCTGATATCAATAGGTCCCCGTGCTGCTCAGAGGCAGCTCCAAAGCGCATAGCAGGGACTTCGGCAGCCGGGACACGGCCCCTGAGAAGCGGGGGACCTTGGGCATCTTCCAGCTGTACCCCCTCAAAGGTACCTCCGCAGCTAATTAAGCTATCAACTTTTCAGCATTTGAATGAGCTCATACATCTCTGTACAGCATCACCATATGTTGTTTAGACAGACCATTACTGCTCCTTCATTCCGGGCCAAAAAGCTGAAATTAAAAGATATCCCTCTGGAAACACTTAAGCAATTTGGTTCCCGTGAAAATGCGGACAGGTTGTCTCAAGGCCATCAAGCTTCAGGAACTTTCCCTCCCTTCTGAAAAGCAACTCTGCCGCTGGCTGCCCCCTGCCGGGCTCGGCGCTGTGCCCATCCCCGCTTCCCAGGCAGAAAAACAGGCAACATTTGGCCCCATGCAGGTTGGACCATAGCAGCAGACATCGGTCCCACTTCTATATGGCACTGAATCTGTAGGACATCAGACAACTCCCAAAGCATCTGTTGACTGAGGTTTTCTTTCCTCCCCCCAACTCCATCACAGGTGCATCAAAAATCACTATTCATCAAAAGTCTTAGTCCTGCCTTGACCTTCCCATACCCTCGTGTGCTCACCTCATACCTGCACCCCAAACTGATGGATCTTTCATCCTCCACACACCTGCCTTTACCAAAGATCAAAGTCTCACTCATCGAGTTTGCATTTTATGCTCCCCTATTGCCCTTTCCCAATTCAGCCCACAGCGGCATTGCAAACCCTCCTAAAGCCTTCGAGACTGTCCACGTTCAACCCACATCTGAGACTCACAGGAGCTTCTGCTGGTGGCAGCCCAGTGGTGATGGCGAGGAGCAGCTCACTCAGCCCTGCCTGGGGAAGGGACGGCTCCGTCCCCTCGCCCGACAGCTGCCAGAGGTCCCTGCAAAGGAGAGCTATGATTTACCGAATCACCCCTTTCTCATGGTGCACGTTGACAGAGCAAACGGCCACCGACGGTGTGAAGGGGCAGAAATGGCACCGGCCACCGGCTGCCCGACACTCTCCCGCCCCGTCCCACTCAGGAGGTGGGGAAAATTTCTTCTGGAAACAGGTGAAAAAAACCAAAACCCTGTTCTTTCCTCTCCAGCAGCACCTTTTTGCTGCAGCTTCTCCCTTCCAAGCATTAAGCGCGCTTTTCATGTCAAAGGCAAGCGGCCGATCGGCTGCATTTGACAGCAAAGGGCTTTTTATTTTAACAGGCAGCGCGGGAGGGCTCAGAGGGTACTGCAATCAGGGAAATCCCAACAAACAGGCTCCCTCGGTGGAAGCCACCTGTGTATAGTGATACCTCGTGGTGTCTGCAAAGTAAAAAGCAGCGGAAAGAGTTGTTCAAGCTAAGAGAAATGTAAATTGCTGAATGTGGAATTATTGTGCAGTAAAGCAAACCTCAGCAGAGTAGACGAGCAGGGAAGAAAAAGCCATATCAAAAGTTACAAGACAGGCAAGAGCGAGCCGTGCTGCTTCGTGCTCCTGGAGGCTGCCACATTTCCCAGCCAGCGGTAGCTTTGCCCTCGGTTTAGGTATCAAGGCGTGCAATGTTTTTCTGTCACTTGAGCACCTTAAAACACCTCCCAGTAATTATAAGCAAATAACGTCTCATGCAAGGAAAGGATCTGTCTTTTCTAGAGGATTCCAGCACTCCCTTTGCCCACACAGGGTCCAAGCAGCCATTCAAAGTATCAGGAGGAAAAAGAAACAGCTCCAGGGATGGGACCAGCACCTCTGTCCCGCCCCGGCCTTGTCCCTCTGCCATCGCAGGGATCGCAGCCGGTGAGCACCACGGTCACTCCTGCGTTCCTTCGCACCCTCCAGGGACACGACCCCCATGGGCGCAACACCAGCCTGTGCCCGATGACCTGGGTAAGAGAAGCCCCCGGTTGTGAAGTTGACAACGAGAGGGTGGAGGTGACACGGGGCAAGAGAAGCGGGAGCAACCCAAAGAGCAGTTACTGCTCCAGATTCACTTTGCCAAGACAAATTAGACAAAACACATCAATATGCACCATCAAAAGAAACCAATCATTTCACAGGTGTTACCAGTCCTATTTACATGGCTCGCTAACGGAGAAAAATGTGAATTAAGAGGGTGACGCAGAGGGCAGGGGAACGTGTCCTACCCTGGTCCCATGTCATTGCATCACATTGAACTGTTCATTCAAATTCCCCACTCAAAAAAAAAAAAAAAAAGTGTTTGTAAGGCCCTTTAAACAGTAACTTCCAAAAACCTGGGCTCCACAGCCACTTCCCGAACAACCGCAGCGTGATGCAAAAAGCAACCGAGATTTTACTTGTGTGTGACGTTACAGATGAATGATGAGATTCACGTCAGTTCGGGGTTGTTTCTTTTGGAAGCAAAAAGCTGAGGAAATAACAGCAGAAACAATCTCGTGGCTTTTAGCTACCCCAAAACCACCCATACAATCCAGCCAAGGCTCTGAGGAAGCCAGTACCAAATGGGCCACTAAAAAGCTTAGACAGGGCCCCAAGGTCACAGGAAAGGAACCGGAGCCTGGTTTCTGGCTGGGAAGGAGGAAACATTTAAGGAATAACTACCAGAATCATTAAGGAGCTACAAGAAAAAACACTTTTTAAAAGGCATCAGTGTAATAACTCCCTGGCACAACTCGAGTGGCAGTGGGGCTCCTCACAAGGCGACATTTGGGGACAAAAAGGAAAGGGTTAGTGCTAAGGAAGGCAGCCCAAATTCTGCAAAATAGACAAAACAATCTCTTGGGAAGTGCTGCCATCCCTTGAGGAACTGAATTCCTCCCACTTTTCATAACACAGATGCAAATTAAAAATAACTAAGTATGGGTAAAGAGTTTGATTTATCAAGGGTCTAGTAAGTGGGGAACAGCAGTGAATCAGAGAGGCTGTAAGTCAGCTGTCACAATCTTGGCTCCAGCCATCGATGAGAAATTCAATTCCAGTTTGCTAATGCCGTTATTAAGCAGTTTGGCAACACGACGTTACAGGGATCGAAAACGCGTTGTGTAATTGATGATTTTACACCACCAATACATCAAAGCAGCGGGGACAGGGAAAGCTTCGCAGCAGGGTTCTCCCTGCGCTCTGCCCAGCGGCGAGCGCCGGTGGGAGGCATCTGCCAGACACCACCTGAGCAAGAGGAAGCATTACAACTTTTACGCTAACACAAAGGCAGTGATAAGAAGCAGAAAGCACATCCACCAACCCAATGGCTTCATTAAACTGAAAGGTTGGGTATCTATTCCTACCGATACAGTCTTAAATTTTACTGGTGTTTCGTTGCATCCATCCCATTACAGGCCACATTTTCTGTCAATTCAATCACACACGTAGCTGAAAGGAGAAGGCTTGGATTTTCTAATTCTGTTTTGAGAGAGGACCCAGCTGTGGTGCTTTGCATCTCCATTTTGGGCTTTCTGTCACACAGGAATTGTTTCCCAGGAATGCCATCACTTTCAGCAATATCCATGGACAAAGTCACATCAAGATGACAACCTGGGGTAGCGAACGCCTTTTGAGCGCTCCAGTGATTGGGACCTGTTTGTTTGAGCAACACAGGCTCCGTTATTCCAGCAAAACCAGCAGGGTGGATGATATCATTTCAGTGTGGAACAGTCAACAATGAAAGAAAGGTTGTCGGGTCTCTGTGAAAAACACCTTCTACCCTCAGCATCCCTAAACTCTGCCATAAGTAAAAGCTATCCTGTGTCGGGGGCGGGTGGGGGGGCTATCTAGCATAAAAACTGCAAACTTTGCAGATTTTTCCTTTCTCTTCAAAATTCTTCCTGCTTTTGTGGCGTGATGAGGACAGACCACACATGCAGAAGGATTTTTCACACATGGGCAGAGGGTCAGTTATTCCTTGGGGATGGTCCCATACCTGGGATACACTCCTCAACCAGGGCCATCAAGCCAAGTACCAGCCCCGTCCGCAGCCAGCGATGGAACGGGACCGGCTTTCAAAGCAAGAAGGAAAATTTCATTAGGGACCAAGGCACGGTTTGAGCTGCTCACACAGGACTTTCCCCCACTTGACCCAGGGGCTCCTGCCCGGCACAGGGGGAACGAAAGCCGGCGCCCGGGAAAGCCCCATTCCCGTGGAGTGTCACGGGGGACCAAGTGGAGCAGCTCCTTGGGCTTTCTGTGACAGTAAATTTCCAATTTAAAAGATTAAGAAGAATTGGGCTGCGAGGAGATGTCCCTAAAGGGCTTTTTTCTGTGACTCACTCGCCTCATTTCCTGACAAGATCACTAAAGACTGGGAGATGTCAGATCTAAAGGATTCAAACCAACACTGAAAATGGCTGAAAACTGGGGGTAGCAGAGGTATGAGCATGGGCAGGAATTCTGCAATTTCAGCATTTCAGCATATTGATGTTTAACTAAAATTATTCAGAGATAATTTTAGAAGCCAAAACTTTCTCCCAGCACTGCGGTTCCTCATTCTCATTCTCTCCCAAAGACAGAGAGAGAAAGAGAAAATGCACATTATAGAGGAAAGTTCTGCAGCACAAACCACACGCTGGTGCTTTAGAGAGTCCATTAAAGACGAGCCTTGCTGAACGGTGCCAGCAGCTCATGCATAGCATTAATAACTACAGGAAAAACCAGGCTGTCAGTTGTATGTTCTACACCCAAACTGTTGGCCCATATTAAGAGTTCTGGAATCTGATAAAATGTCCATACATAGAAAATTAAGACAGATTTAATGTCACTTTGTAAAGTCACTTGCAATGTTTTCTGTTAAACAAGCATGCGCTTCCAAAATACTTAATTGGACTGTTTTCAAGCGTCAGTATAAGTTCCGTCATAAAATTCATTGTAAATGATTTGACTTAATTTTCTGTATGCTGCAGTCCTTAAAAGAGATGCAATATCTTTGGTTTAGAAAGTCATTAAATGCTATCGTGCATGATTACAGGCTAACAAACGCAGTGACCGGTTGCCTGTCAACATCTTGCAGTTATTTGTAACACATAAACAGGAATATGCTTAAATTAAACTCAAAGTTATTATTACATTATTATGGCATAGAAGGCCTAGAAGTAACACAGATGATATCATGCTGCATTAAGCAGTTAAGGTCATACTAATGGCAACAGTTTCCTTCCTAGGAGCCGTGGAATACTTGACACGAAACAGAATGATCCAGTGAGAGAAGAAATTGTGCCTTACGGATGCGGGAAACTGCATGCTCCAGCTATTCTTTCTTCTTTATTTGTTCACCTTTATGGGAGGATTTTGTAGACTACTGTTCACTTGACTGACAAGTATATATGCACAGTTAACCTTCTTATTAGTTAAACATCTCCTTGGGGAAGTCTAAAATCCTTCAATAATGACCAGTATGTATACTTTCTAACGCAGTTGATGGGTTCTGCCTTAAGATAGGCTCAGGGCTAAAATGAGCTCAAGTATTATATTACTTAAAAATCTGCTTCTGCTTTACAAGCACAGGCTTAAAAAAGGTTTTAGCGAGCTCAGACTTAACCCTCTCGCTGCCAACAACGGGCATATCCACTGTGATGTCCTCAATGGCAAACGGGTGAATATTGCACAGTAAAACTACCAACATAGGGTATTTATGTAGGCATCTAAATTTGTAATCTGAGCCAATTTGGCTTGCTAAGTCACTAATGCACCATTAAGTGAAAGCTGTTTGATAACGTAAGTTTTAAATATATCCAGGATACAATTTCCACATCCTGTTTTTCAAACAAATGAAGAAAACACGAGGCAGCGAGGTTTGAAAACTTCACACGTCTTGAATTGCGATGGGAAATATGGCCATTCTTTCAGAGAGCTGCAAGATGCCTCTCATGAAAAATTCAAAATGCAGTTTATTTAGAAAACAGCCTCTATCACATATCTTTTCTTGTCTGGTTTTCATTGCTTTTCATTATAATTATTCCTTTGACTGAAAACAGAGGACCAGACCTGAGCCTCAGGATTCAGCATCAAGAAATAGGTGTACTATGTATTATTTAACACATATTCATATGTCCTTGCTTGTCCTTACAAGCAAGGAAGGACAAAATACATTGATGAAAGGTATAGAAACTGATCCTGGTTTAGAGCTAAACTGGAAGATTGTTATGTGGGAGGTGAAGGTAGGTTTTAATTTTGTTTTCTGGGAAATACGTTCACACTATTTCAGACAATGTGAAGAAGCAAGAATCTCTCTGATCGTGACTGTGGAAAGCAAAGCGGTACCAGAAACAACAGTACAGGTTCAGATAAGGAACCAGCACAAGATGAAGGTTTCAGGAAAAAAAAAAAAAAAAAAAAAAGTATCAGTGATTTATCAAATGTAGACAAGGTCAAGACTTTACAGCACTTGCCCTCAATATAAAAGAGGGAGCTGTTTTCGTTGGCTGACACATCAGTGATTCCCTCACTTGATCTTAAACTCTACATACACAAATTAAAGAGTTCTTTTTAATCTAAGGATTGTTTACCTGCATCACATACAGAAGAATAAAAGATAGATATACCTAAAAGGGAACAGGAAGATGACAGATAGTTCAGAAGATTTCCTACTCTGCCGTATAGCATTGGGAATAGAAGACAGATGCATCAGTGACAGGTCTGTATGCCATGGGAACAAAGGGTTTCTTCCAGCCTGACTGCCTAAGGAACGCCGGCGTTTGTGCATGTTGCAGAATATACAACAGAGGGGAAGAAAAATGGAGGTTACACAATTAGGGTCAAGCATGCAAGAAGGTATTTCAATTTTGCTGTCTCTTATGTAGATCAATTCAAGGTCCAGTAGGAAGATAACACTACCAGATACAGTGCCTAATATAATCAAAAGAACTCGCTCTCCATCCTTTTAAGAGGCCATAAGAATTGGTTTTCTTCACAATTAATTGCACTAGGCTGTGCTCATATTTACGACCCATTTGGGAGGAAAAATGTAGAGAGGAAGGAAGGTGTCTTTGACCTTCATCTTCTCAGAGGGATGGAGACGGCGCATCTGTCTGTTTCCTGTTCCGTCCTAATTTCCATGGCATTGCACTGCTCATTTGGGAAACATGAAAAATATGGTTGAGTCAATTCCTCTTGAGTTATTCTGGAGGAGCCAGGCTCTTGGTAAGACAGAAGATGATTGAAATTCTATGGCTCCCCCTTTTAAGTTATTGAAAACAGAAAACTGTCAGCCGCATAGTACTGAAAACAGTAGAGTATCCTGGCAGAATATATTAGACCCCATTAGTTTGCTGCTATTATTTATTGCGCTTTTTTAACCCTTCATATTCGCGCAGGAGATGGTTCCACGGTCGGAGCATACGTGAGCGCGCACGCACAAAGCCAGTCCTGCAGAGCCGTCCCACCCCTCCACCAGCCACACCGCATCTCACGTCACCTCGGTGTTCCTCAGAACCAAAACTACAGAGGGCAAACTATAAAAGTTTGGGGCATCCAGGCCCTACAGATGTTATCATTATTGCCAAGCTGCCTTGGCAACCCCTCACAGAAGCAGTCAGACATGATTTCAGATATTTCGTATCCTACACGGCTCCTATCTAGAAGGAAAAGCCAGCTGGAGGACGGGTCCAGTGCTCCATGTTTGGAAAAAGGCTTTAAAACACAAAAATTCTGGAGGGTAGTAACAAGACAGTGGTCCAGGCTGAGATCAGAGAACTGGGACGGGCCCACCACGCAGGGTGGTCACTGGATGACATTACTACACCTGATGTCACCTCGCCCCAGGACACTCAGGTTCCTGGTTTCACACTCCAGCTCCACTCGCCACCACGGTGCAGGACGATGCATTTGGTGCCTCAGCCCGTAGAGCTGTTCAAGCCTAACACGGCAGGGACTGGATCTTTTGGACATAAACCATACCAGAGGAAGTCTCCCCCAGCTCCAGCGAAACCGAGCTCAGACACGTGTGTGCACAGGAGCATGTAACCATCCCCGTAGGGAGGGCACCCGTGCCCGGGGGGGTCCTGCACCACCACTGGTGCAGTGCCTCATCCTCATAAGTAGTTGTTCGCTTTGGGGAATCTAAACAACACCCTGATCATTTCCAGAGCTCTGAGTCATCTGGAGTTGGCTTATTTGTTATCCATGAGGGCTATAAAATCCTGACAGGTGTCGCCATCCATCACTAGTCGCTGCCCCTCTTATTATCCTCAAAGTTCCATTCCCTGCCCACTCCAAGCCATACGTCATGAATAACTAAGAGTCAATACTTCAAAACTTTAGGATTTGGTTTTCCTGTGAACTTTTTCTGTTCTTACAGCCAGGAACTCAAACCTCAACATGTAGTTTTGCTGTAGCTGAAAACACCCCATTGTTTATTAATTTCATTTTAATATACCTTCAGTACAAACCTTGCCTTGCCCCTGAGGACTACCAGAGAGCCTGAGCTGCTAAAGCTGAAAGTACGTAAGTGAAATTTATTTAAATTTACAGCTGCAGCATGGATTTGTGTTCCTCCAACTAATTTAAATTAGGAAATTAGTAGTCATGATGTACTGAAAAAACTGATTTTTTTATAACACAAAGTCCAAAAGAGACTATGTTAAGGCATCAACCTAGGATCTGGGAAAGCTGTGCCCAAGATTTAGCTCTTCCAGTGTCTTTCATAAGCCTGTGCAAGACACTTCACCTCTCCACACCTCAGTTTTCCATCCATAAGATGGAGATAACAGATCCACCCTCCTTGGGCATGCTGCGGCAGCCACCAGGAAGGCCAAAGTGAGGAGCTACAGAAACAGCAAATTAAATACAAAAAGTTAAAGCTTTCATTTGCTTTGTTATTTAGATTAAAAGTGGTTTACTAGTTTTCATCTGAGAGATGAAAAGAAGTCTATCAGCAGCAGTTTGACTACTATATTAAGTTTCATCTCATGTTCCGTTTCTGTGCCTCTTCCTACTCTCCCTCCAAGACCAGCAGTACACCCAAAATATTAATCCATACTATATGAAGTATTTACAGCTATCCAGTCAACTATAACAGACAAAATTATCTGTCGGAAAGTTGCGGTGGCAGCAATATGTTTTGTCAAGTTTCCAAGCTATTTGAATTTCACACATATTTAAAATATGTGGTATTTGTTCTCCTTAGGTGAACATGAATATGGAGACCTGATCCTGCCTCAGATCACGACTCTCACAACGAGCCATCGCAGGACTGGGTCCCCGCTGCTCCCGAAGGCAAAGAGCAGCTCTGGTGATGGGGACCTCACTTCGTAAGGGAAGATGTTTTGCAAGCTCTCCACAGACAGAAAGCAAGATTTCACTACTGGAAATAATTCAAGTTCCATCTGTCTTCCTTCAGGGCTGACGGGTGGGAGACAGACTCATCGTCGTCTTCCCTCAAGCCAGGCGGTCAATCAAATTCCAGCAAGCTGGCCAAGTAGCCATACAGCTGGAAAAATAAAGTGATGTTGTCAGATACATGAGCTCTCATGTACCTTTTAAATACCCGCTGCCAATTATGACTAATATGAAACCCTCTTTGCCAGCGCCAGGGAAAGCCTCGACGTGCCGCAGTCTCAGAGGTCTCCGGACAAGGTCTCCCCTGGTGTTCACCACCAAGTGCAGGAGGAGACCAGGAGAGCCAAAGGTCCTGCTAAAGCTGTATTTACGGGCACATTTTGCAAGAATTGGTTATTTTTAGGGGTACACCCACACTTAACTTGCAGTCTGTGTTGAGCCCAGTTTACCAGCCCAGCTTGCCCAAGGCAACTTCCCACCCTGCCCCAATTTCTGAGCCACTACCAAAACTGCCCGTTTTGTGCTTCCCATAAGTTTGGTGCAGCATCCTGCGCTGCCATGGTTGGAAACCACCTAGAAACTGCTCCAAGTCACTGGGTCTGCTCTGGCTTTGACTTTACTTTTGGGAAGACCCCGCGCAGGAGGCAGAGACACAGGACCGCTATGTCAGGAATGAGGAACATGGGGAATGGCACTGAAGCTCTGGTGTCACAACAGCTTTCAAACATCGCAGGAATTAGCTGGAAATCAGGGACTGATCTGATCCACCCCAAAGTTCAACAAAGTAGGAGATGGAATTCATGGAAGATGACTTGGCGCTGATAAATTCAAGACCACCCCAGTTTTATAATTAAATGTTCTCAAGGCAAATAACCCACAACACAAGTTTCATTTATTTCACTGCATCTGAAGGACGATTGTCCTATCTGTGATGACAGTGATCAGATAAAGCAATTAAAGATACACTTACATAAGAAAGCATACTGTCCAAAAGAGGCAAGTCAATTAATTGTATCTTGGAATTAAAACGAGCTTTTAACATATTTTTCTGAAGGAAAAAAACCCAGCTCTGAAGTAATCCTCCCAAAACACCTACGGCAGACAACTACTGTGACCCATTTCAGCAACCGGCTTTTTGAGATATTCACGTTACATCGTGCTCACATTCTCTGCAGCTCTCCTATTCCCCACGCAGGCACTTACTGTTTGTTCGAGTAAAGCCTGAGTCTGACCTTGAAAACTGCAGGCAAAAGCGACACGTTATGTAACTAGTGACAGCTAAAATTAAACAAATATTACGGGAGTGGGAGTAAGACACGCATCATAGAAAGAAAGGAAAGGTCTTCCATCAAACCCGAATCTGAAGCAGCAGCACTCCCCAGGTAAGGTCTACTGTTGACTGTACGTATTTGCAATTACAAATACCAGTGATATTAACAGTCATGGAATTAAAACAAACTATTTACTCAATTATTGGGCTACCCAAGCCTCATTCAGACAAACACAAGTTAACGTTAAAACACCAGGAACCAAACTTAGGCAGACAGGGTAATTAAAATTGCTAGATTGTGATGAGTACATTTGTTTGAATCTGATTTTGCAAGGGCTGAACTATGCCATGATTTATCATCCGTAAGCATAGAAAGATGACAACGTGAAAATAAACGTATTAGCGATGCTTTTTTGGGGAGGTGGAGGTGTTGCATTTTGTAAGTCAGCAGATTTCTCGGCGCCTGCGAGTGCCTGTTTACTACCACGCTGCTTCCACAGCACTCGCCTCGCTGCTCTGACTCATAAATAATTATGAAGCCTTGGGAATACCAACCCGTGCAGCAGCCAGCTGGGTTTATTGATGAGCAATCCAGGCACGGGCGGCTGCGTGCGCTGAAACGAGCTTATCGCCGCGCGGAGGCAGCGGGGTCCCCCGGAAAGCAGCAGGGAGACGTGTCACCCCACCCGGGCGTGGGTCCTCACCAGCTCCCCCACCACATGTTTAACCACGGCCACCAGGAAGCCACAAGGTACTTTGCAGCCGGGTGGCGTTTCGGGGTGACATCTCTCAGTAGCTCTGTTTGCAGACACACGGGCACCCGGCGGTGACGGGGGAGGAGGGAACTCTCTCCAGGGAAGGGGGAGATGCGCTGCGGGGCTGGCATCATCAGCATCATTCCCATCACATGCCGGGAGTCACAGCGGGGATGGAGAGGAGGGGAAAGTCCCAGCCAAGCCAGCAGCGGCTAAGGAGCAGCGGTCCCGGTGCAAGGGTTGTGCTGCAGGGCAGGCTTTCCAGGTTAGCAGACAAAGCAGAGTTTGGTAATAAAGAAAATGACTATTTATCTTTTGGAAACACTTGCCTGTAGTTTGGGTGTGGCTTTTTGTTTGTCTGTGGGTTTTTAAACACTTCAGGTCTCTGCTGTATGAGGAGAACCAGCCCGGGGCTGCACAGTCTCATCCACTCGAGTCCAAACGCCTCAGACTAGGGCTGGGACCCAGCTCGGGTACCTGCACACAACGACATTAAGTCCTGAAAATGAAACCCCCGCGGGGGTTTAAGTGACCCACAAATCACATCCTAGGACTCATCTCCCAAAAAAGCATTTACAAGGCAGTAGGAAAAAGCCACCCAGAGCGACCAGCTCTTTGCTCCCAGGCGTGAAGCAGTCCGAGGTCTCCACGCCGTGACCAGGCACGGTGACTGGGTGGTGCGTCCAAGAGGGACTGGGGACCACGGGCTGGGCAACTGGGTCACGGGGAAGCTCTCCAACCCACACTGCTCCAGCATCGACGCCACCTCCCCAGGGCCAGGGCTCAGCGATGGAGAAACCCCTCCTGCCTCAGTCCATCTCTAAAACCCTCAGCTTTGATAGGAATCATCTGAAGAATTACAATCCTACAAATAAAAGCTGCACACAATCTTTAATTAGCCATTTGTCTTTTAAGCTTGTAACTCCCCTGACCAATGCCTACAAACCAGCCCGTTCACCCACAAGAGGAATGCACAGGCACTTACACACTTAAAAATAAGGTGCCAAAAAATGAACATTACAGCCAAAGTGGCTAGTTTTCTGTTTCAAGGTCTCAAATTTGTCTGGGCTTTACCTTCCCTCTAATAACCAACATTTGATATTCACAGAGCTTTTGCTAGGTCTCTGAAGTGTGATTATATATGACAAAGTGCACTGAGATTCTTGTTTAACTTGGTTAATTCGCCATTTCAGACCTTACAGGGGAGGCCGCGTGGAGACAGACAGCGAGTAGCCAGCGATAAGGAACTAATTACACCAAAAAGAAAAACCGTACCCTGGGGAAGCTCTACCGACCATTAAGGGAAATAGTCATGCAGCTGAATGGGCTTCCTTTTTTCTCTTTCAGACCTGGAAGAGCGATGCATACATCACACTAATATGTTTTCCACCTTCACGCACCCGTCTCTGCTGAAATATGGATGGTCCCAAGGAAGGGCTTCCACTGTAATAGCTATATCAAGATTTCCTTCTTTCAGAAGGTTGTGTATAAAGCGAGATCATCATACACTGAAGTGCAAAACGAAGAGCCTGTTGCTGCAACAGAAAGGCCAAGTTCATTTGTTTGCTCCCTCGCTGCCAAGCGTGCAGAAGCGCGCGAGGGCACTGCGGTACTCTGCAAAGTCTTGGCAGCATACAAAGTGCATAAAGTATTACAATTCTTTCCATTACTCCAATGGAAATGTACCACAAGCAGCACGGGTGCAGGAGATGTTTGGGTTTTGTGCAGTTTTTTGACAAGCTGATACCATCATTGCAGTCCCTTGGGTGAGCACATCCCCTTCCGACATCAGTGGCTGACAAGGGCTGCTGGTTTTGCATTATTGTTGTTCCTAGAATCCTCCAAAACCATCATGCCATAAGGAGCTATAGTACTTAGGACTGACGTTGTCTTCACTTCTAAATCACTGGTTTGGGGTTCTCCAGCACTATCCATTAATAAATTTAGGAGGTTTCAGTCTTCTGAACACACAGCTTGATTCCCTTCAAAACTTCAGTTTTCAGTGGTTTCCAGTTTACAATTCCATTAGTATCCATGGGAAGAAGCCTTCCAGCTTGTCCGTACACAGCCTGAGAGTCCACTTCCAACATGTGCTTAGCATATTGGGCACTGAATGGATGCTCAGCATCTCCAGGAGCAGAGGATGGAGCAGTCACAGACAAGGGCTGGGTCCTCTGGTCCTGTACAGCGTGGTACATCAAGCAGTGGACTATCTGGATTTCACCATGTGCATCTCATAGTTGCACCATACCTGTGTGACCAGGTCTACATTGCAACTTTCCCCCCCCGCCAAAAAAAAAAAAAAAAAACAACACACAACACAAAAGCTGTGAGGAATTGTGTATGAATAGCAGCCTTATTCCAGAGTCTTGCAAACCCTGAGGTCCACACCCCAGGTATTTTTTCTCTGGAAGTCCCTACAGTGCCCATCGGCGTACAGCCGCAGCACAACGTTCTGCCGAGGAAAGTCACAGTATCCTTGGAGAAACTTTGGGCAGCGCTTTCTTACAACCTTTGCACCGTTGTCTCTAGAATGGCTCTTTTCCCTCCTAGGGACATCGTACAGCTTCCTGCTGCACACATCCCAGCCCTAACGCCGTCACCCCGTCCCGCTCTGACCTGCTTTGTGGACAAAGCTCGCTGGGAATCAGTCTTCCTGCCCTACCACCTGAGGGCTTCAACCTGCAGTCACGATAACCCGGCCGATTCTCATTAATACCATGCTATTTACTCCCAGAGTTTCCAGGCTGCTTTTTGCATCTGTTCTTTTACTGAGAGCAGAAAGCAGCCTACAGTGCATTGCCAGAGAAAAACTAGCACTAAAGGGCAATCGTACTGAAAAGCAGAAAACACAATCAGTATTTCAGTTTAAGAGCATAACTTTTATTCAACTGCTTTGTTTGAAGGCAGAGTGTTATCCTGGTATTTCAAAATGACTCAAAAAATGTCCAGACATATTCACAAACCCAGACAAATTCATCCAGAATGAAGAAACAGAAACTGCAGCTCTTCAAGTCAAGAGGGGTATTTTTTGGAACACTCTGAAGAATGGCATAGGTTTGTGGTAGATGAAATAACAGACTCCAGCAGAAGTTGGTTTATACCTCTGGTTTGTGGATGATGGCATAAATATTCCTGAGCATTCAATGAACTGTACAATGTAGCATGAACAGCAGCAGAACTAATTGTGTCAGTAATTAAAGGTGTGTTTTATTGCACCTACATCAGAGAAACTTCGCTGCTGCTGATCATGCTGCGATAGGACACCGCTGCCCGCAGGAGGTGCGGCAACCACACTGCAACAACAAGCATCACAGATTTTCATATTCATCATCATTACTGCACATTAAAGCTGTCAGGCCTAATACTATTAAAAGTAGTAAAGCTCTAGAAGATACTCTTGAAATTTCCGTGCCGCCACATTCATTTGAAAATCACCTAAATTGGATATTGCATTTCAGAACATAAAATAGACCTGAAATCCTTCAAGTACCTTACTAGGTATTTGGCTTCTCTCCCCAACAAGACAGGCCACCCACGGGGAAGCATTCTTTTACACCTACTCAGACGTGCCATTTATTTCAAGCCAGGCAACTGGAAGATAAGTAAAGCCTTACACCAGGAGCTACCTTAATGATATTAGTGTTCAAGTTTCCAAGGAAGAGAAATGCTTCCAAGAAAAATGCGAATAGGAGCTCGTGACCCACCAGCTACTCAAAAATTAAAGAGATTTTATAAAGGCAACTACCTGAAAAATAATTTTTAGAAAGAATCAGTTCTCTTCAACCCTCCGCATTCTTTCACTCAAGAACAAAAACCCCAGAACCGTCCCTGGGTGATGACACTTGCAGAAGAACGCCAGGCAGGGCAAAACCACAAGTTTTAGCCGTACTTGATGCGGGCAGCTCTGATGTCAGCTGTGACTGACTGATGGCTCGGCTGCTGCGAGCCCCCAGCAGGTTGTGAGACCAGGGAAGGCAGTTCGGAAACATCTCAGGGCACCCAACCAAACCGAGCCACCCTTTCTGCAGCGGAACAGCTGAGCGAAGTGGCCACCAGTAGCTCAAGAGTGTCAGCACTCCATCGCGTTAAAAGAGGTCAGTCCACAAGAGAATGATCAACTGGTAGCCACGAAGTAAAACCAGCTTTATACGTAAGAAAAGAAAAAAGCACACATGCAGCAGAAGCAATTTAAAGAAACTCAGATATGTAACAGTTTTTAGGGCCTTTCCTAAACGCTAAGATAATCTTTCAGTGCTTGTTTAAATAACGCGAGTGGTTTTGTACCATAACTGCACTGCTTCATGTTTAGCAATATCTGATTCATACTCAAAGCGCAATATTTACTCAGTGGATGCAGTCCCCATGGCTTCCAGGTTCTGCGCCCAGGAGATCTGAGGGAACCCATCTCTGTACCAGGTTGTGGAGACATGAAGAACTGTGCACCTAAACCAGCAAACAATGACAAAAGGAACCCAGATTGACTTCCAAGGAGGAAATGAAACCGATTTCTGCTGGGAAAGTGTTAATGTGCAGGCTGCTTTAATTGAAATTAAGAGATACCCTCCTGATTTTCTCCATCTAAACAACTGGCATTTTGCCCCAAAAGCACATATTCTGGAAAGCTGCTGACATATTCTTAGAGTCACATCAATTTATGCAGCGCGGATGGCGTTCAAAGACACGGCTTTTCGGTAAGCAACATACCAAAGCCACCGACAGAGCAAAGCTCCCATGGAAATGGTTTGGAGAGCGCGGCTGGTGCTGCGCATCGCAAGGGGAAGGGGACACGCCGCAGGCGGCAGTGGGGTGTCCCAGGTACACAGGGCTGTGTTGGGCACCAGGCAGGGAAATGCGAGCTCCGCTTTCTTGATTCGAGTGGAAAGAAAAAGAATATCCACACAGGTACGGCAGGTTTACACATGACATTTCAACATTCCACCTCTCTTACACCAGGTCCCACCATTTGGTAAAGTGGAGCAAGAAGAAAGCCGAGCGCGGGAGCATGGGAGTGGAGCCGGTGGAGGAGCAGGTGCCGCTCACCAGCCGCCAGCTCCAGGGACCCTGCTGCCTCGTCACCAGCACATCATTTGCTCACAAAGACTGAGCTAAGCTAAACCCTCTATCATGTGCTCTTGCTTTTAAAAGACACACACAAGCCTGAAACACGCTGCTGAGAGAGCAGACTGCGGGCCCTGAGGCGGGATAAAAGTCTCACCCTGCACAGAGTTTTCTTTCTAAATCTACACTGGAAGGAAGCTCCATCAAAAAACTATCACAGAACGTGGGAGGCCAAACGTAGCATCTCGACCACCTGCAGCTCCCCAGCTATCATGACAACTTGCAGACAGAGATCCCTCCTCTCTCGCCATACAGATCCCAGGCTGGGCTCCTTCCCCCGCGCCGCCCCAGAACGTGATGGGGTGGCAGACACGGGCTGGCACTGCTGCCTGCGCCCAATGCCCTGCCTGCGCCCTGCCTGCCACCAGCTGCGGGAGAGCCGAGCTCGAGGAACGCCGACGCTCAGCGGGATGCGGTTTGTATTAAGCTGTCCAACAGGAAAGCGCCTGGCTTGCTTGAGCCATCTTCCCTCCTCGCTCAGAGGAACCACAGCGCACCAGGAGCTCATGAACTCAGCTAAAGCCTGTGCACGCCCCAATCTGTGCGTAAGTCAAAAAATCACACTACTATCATTTGCATGCTGTGGGATAAAGCAACCAGCCCATGCCCCGCTTCTGAAGCGTCAGGTATGGACCACTGGGAAAAATAATAATTAAAAAAAAAAAAAGTAAAACACCAGAATCACCATGTTCCTGCGTGGATGCTAGTAGTTAAAAAAAAAAAAAAAAGATTAATCATGCTGTTAACGCTGGGGTTGGTGGTTTGGGTTTTTTCGGCTGCTGTTTCTGAATAAAGTCCCAGGGGGATGTGAGGGACGCAGCCAGGGCTGAGCAGCCCGAGCACAGCAGCAGCAGAGCTCCAGCCAGGGCGCCGTGAAGCCCGGCATCCCCTGGCTCATGGGGAATGGCAGCAGGACAGGTGGGATGCAGCTACATCGAACCTGGAGCGCCAGTGGAAATAAATAGGGAAGTCATCGATTGCTGTTTCTTATACCACAGGAATACGGAGGCATGAAGTGAAGTGACAAGTAGGAAGTTAAACTAACAGATGGAGATACTTTTAACACATCGATAAACTGCGCAAAAGCAATAAAATAAATTTCTAGAAACAATGACCACCAAAGATCAATGAACCCAACAGCCCAGAGAGAAGTCCCAGCTTGGGGGGCTCCCGAAATCACAGATTTCCCAGGCTGGGAGTGATGCTGAGCATCGGGCTGCCCTCGCCCTGCCCAGCTGCCCCCAGGCCCCCCGTGGCGCGGCAGGACGGTGGCTCCGGCCAGAGAGAGCGTCTCCCCCACGGGCACAGAAACCTCCGCATAAAGCCAGGGGAGGGGCTTTGTGTCAGCAGTGGGGCACTCACAGATACACCACAAATACTGGGATCAGAGCAGGAAACCGAGATTTTAAAAAAATCAAACTATTCTTGTATTCCTAATTATTGCGTTATAAGAAAGAGCAGTCAATGAATTCCCCATTTGCTGACCCCAGTGGCAGATGTGGATGGAGGTTTATTCATTTCCAGAGGGAAGGAGACAGAGCCTGGAGACGGGAGCGGAGTGGGAAGAAGCTGCCCAGGGACATGGGAGCCCCTCGGAAACAGGGGCAGGAGGAGCAAAGGGACAGACCATATTGCAGAAGCAGACCACCAAAAAAGAAGGAAAACCTGATTTCAACTCTATAGATATATTCTAATTAGCACTTTGGGTTCACTTAATGGGTATAAAAGAAGTCACCGACTGGTTTTGCTCCATCCCCATGGGAAGCAAACATTCCCCCTTTGCTCAGGCAGGATGGATGCAGACATGCTGGGATCCGCAGCATCCCCGTGCCCGCGCAGGAGACGCTGTTCCCGGCACGCGTCCCAGCCTGGCCACGGGAAAGCATTGCCGGAGAGCTTACACCAAACCTGTTTTCCACTGGAAAATGTCACTGTATTAAAACTGCTTTTAAATAAGCAATTGACAACTTTTCATTAAACACTGTCAAAAGTGTCAAAACAAGGCATTTGAGTATTAGTTTTCAACTTCCATGTTTGTTATTATTTTTAATACATGACACAGATTCAGCACAGAAAGAAAACATTGTGATTGATCTTAGATTTTCAACACTTCACTTAAATTCAGCGTTTCAATTTAATGCCAAAATACCAGATTTCTGCCCCTGCTTGAGACCCCTTTTGGAAGTACACATGAGCTAGAAGGAACCAGAAACAGGACCTTTAATAACACCTTCCCCCTTCCCCGCTCGGCACCGCCTGCCCTCGCAGCACATCCCTGCCTTGTTTTTAAAACAAACCTGGACCTGCAAGGGGTCCATTAGACTTTCAGCAGCCATAAAACCAAGAATCAAAAAAAAAAAAAAAAAAAAAAAAAACCACCACACCACACAAAAAACAAACCACCCAACCCCCAGACTGTACTGCCACTGGCTATCCCGATCCTGCTCCCTGAGCTATGCAAGTCTATGGACCGCTTTGGTCACAGAGAGCCCGTGCAGATTTCAGTCAAGTTTATTCTGTAATAAAGATTAATGGCTTCTTTAGTTATAGCTCTGCATTAAAAAAAAAAAAAAAAAAAAAGAGAATGAGTCTCACTTTGAGATGACCTCAAGACTTGTGCTCTTTCCAGCCTGCCCTAAATTAAAGGGTCTTTTTCAAGAGACTACTTGGACCAATTAAAATATCATTTGAAATATAAACCTTTCTTCCACATCACAAAAGCAAGGCAAAAAGAAATCATATTCTGTTCTTTCCCGGTAATTGCATGAGGGCTCGATATTAACCTGGTCAATGAAATTCAATCAGCTGATCATGGCAGGTAACACCGGCCAGACCAGGACATTCTTTCTCAGGGACATTTTCCTGCAAGTGAAACAAAGGAGCTTTTATCCCATATCCATTCCTTGCTCACGCACTTCCAGCCTTCTCCGAAATTGCATGCTTAATGGGATTTTGAACGATCCCCCGCTACTGCTGGAAATAACCCCCTGCTCCCAGCCGTGCTTTTACAAAGCCTGTTCTTGGAGGGTGCGCTGTGATCACTGGTCGTTAACAAGTGATTTTGTGGAAGGAAAATGGAAAACTGAAGACAGAAGAACTGCTATTTAAGTCATGATCTTCTGGGCCCTCAGTTACAGTGATATTAAAAAGCAGAATAATCTTCCAATAACGAAAAAAAAAAAGTAATAATTTCAAAGTTACGGGAATTCTTCCTAAAAGAACAAAATAAAGAATTTATTAGAGTCTACAGTGGCAACAAGTGCAGAATCACCATAAGATGAACTAGCCAAAAAAAACCCTACTGAGAATGCCAGAATTTCCTCCTGCCTCTGGAGACACAAGTTCCTGAATGAGCGAAGCTGTCCCAGGCATGGCTCAGGGCTCCGGGCCAGCACTGTCCCCTGCAGAGCTGCCATCCCCCGGGACAGGCTGCACTTGGTGACAGCAAAGGGGAGAAACGTCCCAGGGCGAGAGTGCGTCCCCGGCGCCAGCACAGGAGACCCACGCTGCCGAAATCCCCGCGCTGCCCGTCCATCTGTCCTCAGCCACGTTGCTCTGCTCCCTGTCTCCACTACCTCCGCTCGTCTCCCATTACCCTGTGTTTGTCTCTGCCCCTGTCCAAGAGAAAACGGGAAGGACCTTCTCAAGGCAGCTCCGTACCAACAGGCACCAACGTAGCAGGCAATCCCCACGGCAGGGACCAAAAATAACTATCCCAGTCATAGGGCTGAGGAACCAAACGCAAAGCAGCTGGTTTTCAACAGGGTCTCAATTTGGCTTTCATCCCTCACACACACAAAGAGCAGAAAAGCCACAAATCCTGCGCCCAGGCACGGCGACACACTGGGAGGCTCCACGCGAGGATGGAAGGGCTGGGGGGAGAACCCAAAACAGACCTCAACATGAAGCTCATTGACCTGGGACATGCAGCAACAGGGTTAGAAGTAAAACGTGATTCAGAAGCTACAATTACTCCCCTTACAGTCAACAACAACAAGAAAAAGCAACAGAGGTGCGTTGCATTAACTCCAGGCTGTGGGGTCTTGTGCCGATACCAGACTCAGAGAGTCCGGGATTCTTCCTCTTGCAGAATAAGCCTTGAAAACACGCACTAGACATAACCCTTGGGCTCACCCCGTCCAGAGGCTCCCGTGACGTCAGTACCTGCGCACAAAGGGGGCTTTAAGGAGGCAAGGTTCACTGCTTTCCAGCCTGCAACGCGAGAGGAGCATCTTTGACGCAGGAGCCCCGTGTCCCGGCAAGGAGGGGGCTGCCAGCCAGGAGCCCACGGCATCACCTGGACGGGAGACACGGACCAAGCTGGTCCTCACCAGGCAGCACAGGGCACAGCCCCTGCCGCCTTGGGGGCTCTATTGAATTTTATTCTGGTCAGAAAACATAGCAGCGAATAGCTTACCAAGAACTTTGCATATTTTATTTTTTTAACTCAAAAAAGGAATCTACTTGCTAAGGAAAGAGACGCATTTTCCTTCTTCTCACTAGCGGTACAAAACACCAACAATTTATAATAAGTTTATGTGAGCACCACGCAAAAATTGAATGAATTTACTCACTGCAGGAGCGGTTTGTTGTTGTTTCCAGGTGAGGGGGGCAAAAATAAGCTATTTTATCCTGGTTTGCTTTTAAGGTGCAATTCATCACCAACTTAACAGCTTAGAGACTTGCTCTCAGAAGGATAATGATGGCTGCTGGTTTCATATTTACCGGTTTGCCAGCTGGGCGTTAGATACCGTGCTGGGAGGCAGCAGAAGGTAAAGCTGGATTTGGCCTTTTTCAAATCCTCCCTTTGTTCACCTTTTGTTTATCTGCAGTTCCAGCAAAACTGAAATCCCAAACAAGGGGGCAAAAGTGGTATTTTGGTGACATCTGAAAAAGGCATTTCCAACCACCCAGCCAACCCCACACCCTCCCCCACTAACGCAGGCGACGGACCCCTCCCAGCCCGGAGCCGCTGTCGCCACCGGCCGCCTGCACGGCCCCCGCTCCCGATTTCTCCAGTGAAAAAAAATCATGCACAAGGGCCCTCCATCAGCACCAAATCAAGACTCAGCCCTGTCTCCGAGCAGCTCGTGTCAGCAGGCTTGGCCTCATTTCATTAAGCCAGAAGTGCTCCTTCTTGCTATCAATGTGATCAGAAGGGGAAGTTCTCAAACCTCTTTTCTCTGAAAAAAAGCACTAAACAGCAACTGCTGCACTCAGAGCACTGTCACGGTGTTAACTAATTATTTCTTACAGCAAGCTGAGAGGGGGATAAATAATTATCTGTTGTACGACTGGAAGAAACTAAGACCTTGATGCTGAGGGACTCGCTCAGCACCAAACCGCAGAGCAATTGGTATGACCAAGCCCAGCACTGGCTCACATTTACTCACAACCCTCATTTCTGCTCCTTTTTTGAGACTACACCACCCCCCCATTGCCAAGGCCTCTGCTCAGGACAGCTATCCCGCTTCCCAAGGTCAATCCAGCGTTTGCCCATCCTTGCTCAGGAAGGAGGAGTGTGGCTTTAGGCAACCTTTTTTTTTTTTTTTCCTCTCTCCTTCTTTTCCTGATGTCTCCAGTGACTTGCTTTGCTCCTGCACTGGGTCAGAGGGGTGCCCCAGCTCCCCTGGCTCTGTCTCTATCCACCAGCGGAGCCGCCCCGGCCACTAGCAGTTAAAATGCTGTACCAAGAGGTCTGGATCTTCTCCCATTAAAAATCGCCAGCAAAACTCCCACGTCCCAGTGTCAGCAGCATCAGGCTATGTCAAGACTGAACGTAAAGCTCTCCAGCGCTCGCCACAGTACGCAGCTTTTCTGCAAAGCCCTGTGTGACCCAGAAGGTGCTGCTTTGCTTTTAGCAGCTGGGAGGGTAGGACCCAGAGGGGCCCCCGGGAGCCTGGTTTGACGGGAGGTGTCGGCACCTCGGGACCAGCCATGAGCCACCCGCTCCGGGTTAGCGACATCCCTCCGCCTTAAAATTAAATTTCATCAAAACTAACATGGATCACCACCGTATTGATAATTGATATTAAAAATATCAACCACACCACTTCATATCCCCACCTGTACCTGTCAGTACAGAACACCGGTTTAGCATCCTGCTGCATTACTCCTGTGCTGCAGATTTACACCCTTCCCGTCAAATCCACCCCTCTGGTTTGAGCTGGGCACCGCTCTCCTCTGCTTGGCGAGACCTTGCCCTCATTTCTGCAGCTTTCATTAGCTGGCACCTACATTGGGTTTTTTCCATTTGTGGTGTTTTGAACTCCAAGAAGAGAATCTCACCGCAGTAATGCAATAAAAATGATGAACCCTCTTTTGTTCTTTCAGGACATCGGAGCACCGCTAGTGCACTGACACCAGCGCAAGCGGTGCCGTCGTATCTTCCTCCAGGGTCAGAACAGGCACACGGGACACATGAAATGCTACTGCTTTAATTAACGTGATATTTTGTTTATGCTTTTTAAATTAGGGAGTTAATGAACCTTGAGTTAATGAAACACCGATGAGAAACTGGAGATGCAACCGTCTTGGGTTACGGTAGATACCTGTCTGGCAAAGCCTTTCTCTGACGCATATCTCTTTACTGATGTATAACGTATGTAACAGTGATCTAGCGGGTAGGATTTAGGGTTTTGCTTTCACTTCTCGCAGTCTTAGCGTAGGTGGGGATACAGCCCTGGATTTCACTGTATTTTCCAAAATGCCAACCAGCAACGTGCAGCTGAAGCTTTGGTTGATGGCACAAGAGCGAGCGGTGCCCATCAGGTCCACGTCCCTTCACTTGGTGATGCTGGTGGTGGCAGGGGAGCAGGGCCCACTTTAGGAGGTGAAGAAAGAGCAATTCCTCATTACAGCCCACAAGGCAAAAGCCTCATTCAGAAGGCTGATGTCCACTAAAAGTGCCAGTAGCACAGACCCCCGAGCATGAAGCAGGCAGGTCCCACGTCCCACAGGGCTGCGCTGGTGCTGGTGGGGCTGCCCTGCGGAGCCGCTGCTGCAGCCACGGTCTGAACGGAGCGGGGGCGGCTCCAGCTTCAGCAGTGGCACACACCCACAGCCCTATTGCTGCCCGAATCTGGTACAGCCATCGGCACGCTCTCTACAGCAAACAAATGTAAGCCAATACACAAAACCAGAAATCAATCACCAAATTCTTTTCCTTCAGCCGCTCAGACCTGGAAGGGTTGGGATGGAGCCTGCAGGCACGGGGCTGCGTGTACTCTGTAATTGCAGGGAGACGCACAGCACCAAGCCATCAACTCCTGTAACCGCTCCACAAGGGATGGATCCAAGTCTGGCTCAAACCCCAGGGCTGAGCGGTGGAACAGCAGCCGCCGCACCAGCAAGAAGCGTTTCTTTCTGGGGGCACAGGGGTTCTCAGTCAACCCAGCTCCAGGTGCCCACTTCCCTGCCCAACACGTGGCCATCCCAGGCAGGAGCTGCTGGCCACCACAAGGACTCCCAGCAGCAGCAAAGCGACAGAGAGCATCGCCCAGCCCAGAGCATCATGGAGTTGCCTAGGCTGGAAGGGACCTTTCACACCATCGAGTCCAACCATCAACCTAACCCTAACAAAAACCATCACTAAACCACATCTCTATCATCATCCTGGTCCGTGACATCGCCCGCACCTGATACCATCCCCAGGGGAGCACCGAGCCCTGTGCCCCCCCAGCCAGCGCATTGTCTGCATCCATCCCCTGGGAACGGCCAAGCAATAGACGCTGCATCCACTGACACTATCGAGGTGGGTAGAGCCACCGAACCTCATGTAAATACATTATTGATTTTTTTTTTTTTTCTTCCTCCAGATGGTACAATTCAGAAAAATTGTTTTTAAATTATGCCTTCCAGAAACACAGAGAAGTGCAGCTAATAACAGGCATATTTCAGGTGAACGCTGACCTCCTTTTCTTCCCCATCAAGCTAAAGCATCCACAGCACTGCAAGCACTTTGTATAAATTACCTGCAGCCCCTGAACTCGAACAGAAGGCACTCTAATTGGAGCTACAGCACCACAACCTCTTCCCTACCGCTCATTTATGTTTCCAGCAGGATTCAAAGATGGCTACAGAAAAAAACACTCAGATTAATTGCGATGTTCGGTATAATCCTTTTCCTTCCTTTTAAAGCCGAATAACGAAGTGCACCTAGGAAAAATTAATTTGACTGATGAGCCCAACTTATTTCTACTTTAAAACGGTGAGAGAGACTTCAGCAAACAACGGGGAAAACCAGCCAGGAGCCGAGCGCCGGCTCCACCTTCCCCCAGCACCGGGCTCTGCCGCAGCGTCCCCTCACACTGAGCGGCACCAGCACCAAGGGACCAAACGGCCCTTTTGATGAGTCATTAGTTACGAGTTCCAACTTTTGTTACCAGAAGTTCGTTTAAAACAGACAGGTGAAAAGCCTGGTAAGGCTCGGCAGAGCCAAGGCTGCTGCGCTCAGGGGGCGCAGGGGGTGGACGGTCTCTGCCAGAACTGGGAATTGAAAAAAACAAATAAAAAAATTGTGTCAGCATTTCCATGTTGTGAAACAGTGAAGCAGCACTTCCGGCCCTTCCCACCAAAACTGATGGAAAGAGACCAACTCCTCCAGCAGAAGCTGGAAGACAATTTTCCACAGAAAACCTCAGCATCCCAGTGAGCGTGAGGAGGTTACAGCAGACGGTGACAGCTGGGCACAGAGAGGGGGAGAGAAACACCTCCTGCATAGAGACATATAAAGGAAACCTCATCTTCATCAGAGTAGTTCCCGTGTGTCAAGAGTCTCCACCTGAGAGCACAGAGAAGTCCATCTCCGTTCAGGCTCACACGCTCATGACCACCACAAATAATCAAGGCCGTTGCAGGTAAAACAGGTTTGAGCTTTTCCCCAATAAATTCTGCTCAAGAGGATCTGGGGCACCCGCACTGCCTTTTCCCAAAGCTCTCTGTCAGAGCTATGCCTAATAGAGCAACAGACCCTGTAGCTCCAGTGATGCTCCACTACGTGAATGTGTGCATGGAGCTGATCTTACAGAGGAAAACAGATTAATTCCACGTGTGCTCCTGGGTAATTTTTTTTAGCCAGTTTCAAACCCAGGATTCTTTACCTATTAAAAGTGTGTTCCCATAAATCCACCTCCTCTCAGAAAAGCTGACCAATATTCTCCTCTCCAGCTCTCGGTCAGCACAGGCTGGACCAGGTCAGGAAGGAGGGATGAATTTTGAAGTCACAGCTCCACGAGCGGAGCGTCCCCCGCAGCGTCGGGCAGCGGCACAGGCCTGGGCTCCCCAGGGAGCCGCGCTCCGGCCACGACCCGCCGCCCGCGCCGCACCGGTGAGGACGGGCAGCAGCTAACGGGCCAGCTGCAGAAAAATTAAGACTTAACTCTTTGGCAGTTTTCCCAGTACTTTAAAAAAAAAAAAAAATGCTGTAAAGTAGGTCACTGTACAATATGGAATTTCCCAGGTATTTGCACCTTTTAGTAGAAAGATAAACACTGGAAGGGACAAGTTTATGCCGCAGGTGAAAAATGGGCTCAGGGTTGCATTAAAACACGAAATGTGGGTTCTGGCTGACAGCGTGCTCGGGGAGCCTGTCCCCATCCCGGAGCAACCTGTCACCCCCCACATACCCCCCACCTCCTGCTGCTTGAGGCTTCACTCCATCACGCTCCCAGCCACAACCAGCCCTTCCCAGCTAACAAGAGATGGCACCTGCTGGTCATCTGGATGAGGAACTGCCCCCACATTGTCCCGCAGGGCCAGTGGGGGCACACCAAGGGGCAAGTCCCCACTGGCCACCCTGGGCTACTGCTCTGCCTACAGCAATGGCCACAGCCTGCAGGTGGATGAACGGTGGGCACTGCCCACAGCACCAAAAGACTTTAAAACCACCCAAAGACAGCTTGATCCTTCCCACAGCGAGCAGGGCACCAATGACACCCCCGGGTTGGAGAACAGCAAGCCTTCATCTGGCTGGGGTGTGGGCAGCACTTCCATCTTGGGGCACTTCTGCTCGGAAGGAGGGTGGCAGTGCAGGGAACAGAGACAAGACAGGATGAGGGGGAATGTTTTTACACTGAAAGAGGGGAGATTTAGATGAGATCTCAGGCAGAAATTCTTTGCTGTGAGGGTGGTGAGCCCCTGGCCCAGGTTGCCCAGAGAAGCTGTGGCTGCCCCATCCCTGGAGGTGTTCAAGGCCAGGTTGGACGGGGCTTAGAGCAACCTGGTGTGGTGGGAGGTGTCCCTGTCCAGGGCAGGGGGTGGCACTGGATGGCCTTTAAGGTCCCTTCCAATCCAAACCATTCCATAATTCTATGAATCCCAAAACAAGGCTGTTTTCTGCTGTATCTTGGTGTAATACGTGTACATTGTTCCCTACAGTATTTAAGTAAAGTGCTGAAAAAGTGTTCCTAAGAAGAGTGCTTTGTGTGTTTTACTGACAAAGTAAAAAACCGAGGAGGTTCCCTGCCCTTCGCCTGAGCACAGGGGCCGGAGGTGCCAACGCCAGCCCTGCCACTGGGGAACAGCCCCACACCAGGGGCCGCCAGCCCCAGTGGGGACACAGGATGGTCTTTGTGCAGCAGGGGACAGGGCTGGTGGCCAAGCGCTGCCCTGGGGACCCAGCATAGGACAGGCACTGCAACGGTTACAGCCCCAAATAATCCCCAAAACATCCTTGAATCGCTTCCCAGAGAGCTCCTATTGTCTATATTTACTTTATAAAATAAAGGAAGCAGAGTCATAAGAGAAACTGTTGGCAGGATGCTTTTGTAACATAACAAAGACAGAAATACTTCATTAGGTCAAAGGCTAAAGAAAAATTTAATTAAAATCCACAAGTTTTTTTTTAAAAGTAGCAATTGTTAGTAATTTGCTGCTGTGCTTTGGAATACAATTGCAGTACTCCCTCCCAGTGGTGTGAACCCAGCTGATGTAGCAGGAAGAATTTACCTGTATTTAAACACACTTTTCTGCCTGAGAGAGGAGTTTTAGCCGTGCTGGGTTATTGTTAATTACGACCCTGGTTTACTTTGTATTTCCTCACAGCAAAGTGCAACTTGTGGGTCTCTGCATCACCTGCAGAGAAAAGCAGCTGTAGCCTCACCCTCAACAAGTAGAGGGGAATTTATGAGTTTTTCAGATTAAAATATATTATGTTTACTTGTTCACGAGATTCTTTCCCCCTCCTAGTATTTTGTTTTATTTATAGTGCACTGACTCAGAACCTTCACAGCCTTTATGCAACAGCTTTTATCTGACCAGTTTTTAAATATTTAAAATATCCTTTCAAAAGCGTTAAGAAGACAAAAACCAAATAAAGGGAAGGAAAGTAAAGTTCGCTTATAAACCTCATACAGAAAGTTACTTTAAATCAACTTTATTTTAAACGGGAATTAGGCTATTCAGGTTTTCCCTCATCTCCAGAGTAACACCTTCCTTTATAACACGTATTAGTGAGCACATGCTGGGTACCTACGCCTATTTTTGCTGAGGTCAGCCACGACATTATTCCCAACAGCCATAAATTACACCCCACCCCACCCCCCAATAAAGGGCTCTTAAAGCTGGAGCCCAGCTAACAGCCGGCTGCGGGAGCGCGTTGTCCTCGCAGGCTGGGGGACACCCCGACCCGCGGGGACCCTCTCAGGGGACCCTCACCCGGGCGGCAGCGGTGACAGACCGACTGCCCCCGTCCCGCTGCCCTCCGGCGGGGGGGGCGGGGGGGCTCAGCCCCCTCCCCCGGCACAGCCTCCACCCCAGGGCCCTGCGGAGACGGCAAAGACCCCTCACAGGCGCAGCCCGACGCGGAGCTTGGCCACCCCCTTCGCTCGGAAACCCCGGAGAGCGGAGTCCTACCTGCGACGGCGATGGGGGATCCACGGGGCGGGCGATAGGGGGATCCCCGGCAGCACCCTGCGGCCGGGGCAGGACCCGGGGCAGGGAGGGACAGGGGCAGCTGCTCCTCATTAACCAGCAGCGACCCCATGGGCCAATTTAGAGGATTAACGCAAATGGGTAGGCGGGCACAGGGCGATGACCCCAGGTGCCGCCATCCCAGCCATCAGCATCAGCCTGAGCCCACCATCGCCGCACCGCTGCTGCCCCGGGGCTGCGTACGGGGGGCGGGCGGGGAGAGGTGGCACAAACCCCCTCTCCCCTCCACGGGCTCTGGACAAGCGTGTTAACACCTCAACCAACCACCTGCCACAAACAGCTGCCCCTCCTTGAACCAGTCACAGGAGCTACAGCCACGCAAACCCGTCTAATTCTTTTGTAAATGGGATTCATTACCGTTTGATCGATTTTCTGGGCATAAATATTTGCAGAAGCTCTTTATCTTCTTTCTCAGAGCTGCATCTTTCCCCCCAGATGCTCACCCAGCCAGCTTTTTTTTCATGTTAACCATGAAGAAAATGCTGTAGGCAAAAAAAAAAAAAAAATAAACCCCAGCAAAGTGTAGGAAGGTGAGCAGCGTTATTAGCAGGGCACAGGCACCTGGCGATGCCTCCTCACGGGCGCTCTGTGCTCTGCCCCGCCAGGAAGGAACGGTTTGGCGTGAGGTGCCGTGTTACAGCTCCGTTTGGCCCACAGAGATCAGCAAGTCGGGTCATTAAACCGTTCGTTTGTGCCAGGGCTGGGGCTTACAGCAAATATCAGACTCCAAAGCTGCGACACACAGCCGTGTTGCTGGGATCCGCGTTGGGAACAGGCGGGATGACTGGAAGAGTGATATTTCCAGGGCAAAGCCTGAGGAATATGTAGACTTTCCCCCCCCCCAGCTTGTCTGATGCTCTGCGTGCCCAAGGATGACACGGTGATGGTACTGGAGAGCAGCCCCAGCAGCGGCTCCCGGGGCTGGGGGGGGCTGGGGGTGCTGAGACCGGAGTTCACCCAGCCCCAGCCTCGGAGCCCCTTTCTGCTGGCAAAGGGCAAGAAAAGCAGAGTCAGCATCTGGTCAGATGATGAAAACAGCTCTCCATGTCCACGTAAATGCTTCCCCCTCCCCGTGACACACAAGGATAGCAGGGAGTTGGCAGCTTGGTATAGATTAATATAAGTATAATGTTACTTTTAACCACAAAAGAGCTTAACATTGCATGTCCACAGGGGATGCTCCCGGCAACAGCTAAAAGAGCCCCGGGGCAGGACCGAGCTCCGGGACACCAGTACCCACAGCATCCTGCTGCTCAGGATCATCACAGAGAGCATAAGGAGCCCAAATAAAAAAAAAACCCCAAAGTTACATAAAGATATAAATCAGGAAGAGTGTTTGTTCAGCTTCTAAAAGGAAATAACAACATGAAAAAAGTCTTTTCTATACGAGTACATTTTGTTCAGTGCCATGTTTTTGTAAGACTGCGCCACAATAGAACTGAGTCATCTCGTGGCATTATACCACCATTTGATCTAATTTTCCTAATATTTCCCCCCATCTGTTCCATCCCTGCGGGACAAATTCCCACGCTGAGAGGGAAGGACAGAAAGAAATGCAATAGGTACGGATTATTGTAACTTAAACTTCAAGTTCATCTTGTTATTGCAGCGGCCAGCACCAGGACGGAACAGAAGGAGGATGCGGTTGTTCAACAGCTGAGCTCAGGGAGGCACCAGCTGCGGTTCTGTGTCACTGGAAGCCCCGGTGGTGAGGGACCCCCGGGTGGTGCTGGCAGGGGACACCCCGGAGGTCCTGCCTGGGACCCAGCTCCACCACAGCTGCAGCCGCTCTGGCTCTGTCCTGTCCCTGGAGAAAATCGGGCAGTGGGGTTGAGAAAAAGCCGGGAGGTGACACTGGTGTTGTCCCAGTGTTGCCTTAGGGGGTTAGCGCCGGGGGGGGACGTGAGCTGGGACGCTGCGGTCCCTGGGGGGATGTGTCCCCACACGGGCTGGGGTCAGACAGGGCTGGAGGCTGGGGACAACTCGGGGACAGGCTGGAAATACTCAGAAGGGATAAGAAGAGACTGCCTGTATTTGAGGCCATCAATCTGTTTATCTTTCAGAACAGGCTAAAAAAGCGCCTTGGCCACAACCTGTCGGTGGGGTCCCGGCGGCGGTGCCCCCGTGTGCAGGTCTGGCAGGGGCAGACGCCGGCGGGGAAAGGCTGCAAGGGGACGCGGGGCCAGGCAGCAACTGTGTGAGTGGGTCCTTCCCTCACCTCCAGGAGCTTTAAATCAAACCTTTTCTCTGAAATGTGCTCCCAGCCCAGGCTGACCTCGCAGCAGAGCTCGCCCAGGGGCTGGGGCTCCTGGGGGTCCGACCCACTGCCCCGCACACTCTGCTCCCTCCACCGGGGTGTCTGCAGAGCCTAGAGCTGGGGACAAGTGAAACGCATTTTTCCAGGACTTTGAAAATGAGATCTTTGGTTGTTTTTTTAAAAAAACACAGGTCCTGGACCTGGCAACCATCCCCTCTTTGCACCCACTGCTCAGGCTACTGTACCTCACACACACCGGTCTGGTTTCTCTCCTGCCTACGACGCCATGGCTCACGGATCCCCGTCCCTGCGCAGCCCCCGCCATGGGAACGCCGCAGCCGCGCGGGAGCGGGCGGAGGGATGGACGGTGGGACACTGTGCTGCGGGAACAGCCCAGGGGACGCACTCTGCTCGCGCCGTGCAGCCGGATTTACTCCCATGCCCCTGGGAACCCCTCTGGTTTTCATCTTGCCCTGGAGCCCAACCGTCACCAGCCTTCCAGCTGCCCCAGCACCTGGGAACCCCCTGGTGATGCCAGGACAGGTGGGCGAAGCGTCCCCACTGCCAGAGCAGGGAAATAGATTTGTCCTTTCTGTTCTCTTTAATTTTTGAAGCAAACAATTTATCCCCGTGCTGTGCCAGTCACCCTGGGCTGTCGGTTCAATCCCCAGGAGCCCGAGGGAGGGCCGTGAGGGCGGCAGCGGGGTTTTCGGCAGCCCCCGGCATCAGTCAACTCCACGTGTCACACGCTCGCCTGAACGGCCAAGGATCACCCTCTGCCTCAGGAGGTTAAAAGCTTTTCCATTAGCAACTTCGCTGGATGCATTTTGTAAAGACAAAGCACTACGAGAAAACAAAGTCTTGTCATTTACCTCTGCAAATAATTCAGGGCCAATAAACAAGAAGGAATCAATCAAGGCAGAGCAACTGGACTGCAAGGTCTTTCCGAGCGGTATCAACAGGAAAAGCATATAAAACCCTGGCACTTTAACGGCCTCTCGGCATCGCTGGCAAAAGCCCGAGACTGCCAAAGGCAGCCCAGGCTGCTCCTCCGCTGGGGACTCGCTGCCATTCCAAACGAGTGAGAATTGATGCAAAAGTGAAAAACTGGGTGTGAGGGAATTCCAGAGGAACTGGAGAACAGGCACTGAAACAGCAGTTTGTGCTGGGAGACCGAGTCCGTGCGGCGCAGGCACATCGCCGCCTCAGGAGCGGGAAACCGGCCGCCCCACGCAAACCTGAGGGACCGGGGCACAAACTGGGAACAAGGGCCGGCAAAGAAGCTGGAGCTGGGAGCCTAAAAGCAGGGGGGCAGCTTCGCTGTGTCGGGTGGGCGGCAAGGGGCTTCCGTGGCCACGCGTGCCCTCCGCAGAGCCTGGAACCTCTGCAGCTTTATGGATCCTCTCCAGCACCTGCTTCCCGATGGAGGAACTACCACCCCAGGGAGGAGGAGGAGGACAAGGAGGAGGAGGAGGAAGCAGAGGGGATGCTCCACAGGCTCCTGCATCCTGGGTCCCAGCAGCCCAGCGTCACCCGGTAGGCTCCCCCGTGCTGCCCTCCCACACTGAAGGCCAACGCGTGTTCCTGGAAACCCCGCTGTCGCCCTCGGGTCCATAACCCGTGCTGGCACCTGCCTCCACGCAGCAGCAGCGGCAGCAGCAGCGCGGGGACAGGCCCCCGCGGGGAAGGCGACGGCAGCGGGACACAGGGCCCGTCTTCGGGGAGCGCCGGCCGCGCCGCGCCTGGAACCATGTCTGTGCCTTTGAAGAACAAAACATTTGATTCCTGCAGAAAGCAGAGCCCGGTCCTGACATTTGGAACAATTTCTGTTTCACACGCCTGGAGTCTGGCAGTTAAAAAAAAAAAAGAAAAAAATAAAAAATCAGTGGAAATGTACTCTCTTCCCCCAAAGACAGCGTTAGTGACCTCAGATTACAGTGCTGTCCCTTCAAATGTCAGAAACATTTACGCCACTTTCTGTTTACAAGGCAGCAGCGAATGTGACAGTTTTTTCAATGCTCTGAACCGCATCCTGCCCCCCCATGGCAACGTCCCTTTTCACAAGCCTTTCCTAATTGATCGTGGGAGCAAATGAAATTATTTTCTCTTTGAAAGGATCCAATCGTGGGTATTCTTTATTGCCTTTGAAAATATAATGGGACTTTTCTTCTAGAAGAAAAAGTGTCCACCACATTCAGCACTTTTAAAACTTGATTTCTAAAGAGTACAAAAGATTGGTGCCAGTCCGCCAAGCCCGTTTATCTGAGCACTTTGTTTCCTCAGCTAATGCAAACGAAAGCATAATGGCATCAGATGGATTTAGAGTGTTTTGAGTTTCATTGGCCTCTTGTCTGTGCCTGGCTCTCGCCTGCTGGTGTCGGCTGGTTTAGGCTCTCGGCCAAGCCAGGTTTCCAGCCAGTAGCCAAGGTGAACGGTTTAATCACTGGGGGAAAAAAACACAAAACACAGCTTCGGTGGGATTGAGCAAAAATATTTTGACTGCATAAACACCCACGGGGCAAGACACTGAGAAACAGCAAATGAGCATAAAAGGTTTTTTAAAAAAACCCGTGAGCATGACGGCAGGTGACCTCCCGCCCGCAGGGTGTCCTGGACCCAGCGGGAGATGCACCGGGCACCCGCGGCCCCGCGCTCGGGGCATGGGAGAGTCTGACCCAAACCCGGTGGCTCTGGGGTATGTGTGCCCGCCCCGGCGTCCCGCTGCCCCCCACGCGCACCAGCTGCTTCCTGCAGAGCGTGGACATGGGCCTGGCAGGCGATCGCGCCGCAGTGCATCACATGGCACCACATCACAGCCCTTCCTCTGCCCCCACCCGCCCGTCCCCGCTTTAATGCCCCGCCACCGCCCAGCCCTCCGCACAGTGGAAGGCGCTGGGCAGCGGCAGCGCAGGAGGACGGTCCATCCCCAGCTGCCAGCCAGCTCGCCCACGCCGTCCCTCGTGCCGCGCATCACCCTCCGCACCGTGCCCGGCCTGAGCCACGCAGGGGCCGCAGCGGGACCTGAGGGGCTCCTCCAGCTCTGCCCCAGAGAAAGGGGGCTGCGGGGGAGACGCAGTCCCTGCCCCTCTGCGCCCCGGTCCCAACAGCCAGGGGGGCTGCAAGTGCCACACCGGGTCCCGTCCCCGCGGGGTGAGCGCTGCCCGCTGCAAAGGTGACTAGAAATGCAGTTTTCCCCGAGGCCCCGTTACCGCTCCAAAGCAAGCAACTGATGAATATTAAAGCAGAGAAGTGCTGTAAATCTTGCCGCTCTAACTGAAATGTTTGTCCCATTAGTGAGACGAACATGAAACGGCATCCACAAAACGAGGAATAAGCACAGCAAAAAAGATCACACACCTGAAAGCTGGGAACAAAGAGTTTTAAAACGATGGGTTTAGGTTACGGCAAAGCTATCATGAATTTAATTAATTTGTGTACACAGAGCTGTCAGCTCATCGGGCTGGAACTGAGTGTCAGTGCCGGGGAGGGCAGAGGGCCGGGCGTGCTGGACGTCAGAGGGCAGTGCAGCAGCAGCGCCCAGCAGGGCTGGCCATCGCCGTGTCCCGCAGCGTCGCCGTCGCACCGACCCCTCATCCCCGCAGCCCTTCCTCCCCCCTGGTCCGGGTTTACTCCCCGGCTCCTCCGCCTGACGCACGATCCAGCCTCGCTCCTCACAGGGTGAGTTTGTGTAAAGCTTCACTTTCCCACCTTCGCCCCCTCTCTGCCCCCCCCGCCACAGCCCCCACCTCGGCCCACCCCCACCCCAGGTTTCTCAACAGAGCCACAGAAAGTTCAGCGCTGGGGTAGGATGAAACCCAGCGAGATGACAAACAGATCAACTGACTGGTTTGATACGCATTCTATAAACCGGGAAATGAACTGGGCTGACATCTGGCTCACACCACTATCAGAGGCAAGGGCTAGACAGGAGACAAAGATGACTCGTTAATGGAAATGTCCAGAGATGAGCTTTAATGGGACACTACAATACAACAAATAAGAGAATGAAATACCAGTTTTCTTAATTTTTAAATTTAACTTTGCTACAATTAAACAAGTTACGTATTAACTAGTTTCATAAAACAATCTGAAAAACAGCATTTCCTTTTCAGTCAGCTTGCCAGTACTCAGAAACGGGCTGGCAGGGCTGGGAACGCTGACTGCTACAGGCCGACGCTGTCACAGCTCCCGCTGGCCAGCACCCAGAATACAGGCAGTCAAATCGTGATTTCAACCACGATTTGCAGTCAGTAAAAGTGTTAAACGTCTGAAAAATTACATGAAACTTATAAACAGGGAGCTTTTTCATTTTTTTGAGCAATGAGGGACTCTATGCCTAGAGATCAGTGCAACAAGACACACTCTCTAACAGACGGTCTGAGAGCAGACATCAGATCTGGTCAGTTTTTCTGTATCTGGAAACATTTACCTCCATCTTCCTATGACAATACACATCAGGAAGAAACATAGACACACAGAGAAAAAAAAAAGAAAAAAGCAAGTTATTTCTGAAAAAAAATTAGATGGGTGAATCCCACTGTGATTGACCTGTATGCTCGATACCGTGATACCATACACGGGCAACTCCAGCTTTCAAGAGACTGGGTTTTACTGGACTGTCAGTATTCAAAGACTGCTTCTACTTGGGGGGTGGGGGAGGACGCAAAGGCTTCCCATCCTAATTCCAAAATCCAGAGTGATGCAAGAATAAAAATGTTAGTCCTAAAATTGTACAGAGCAGTTCAAATAGAAGTAATTTGATGATTTCCTCAGGCACACAAACCAGCAACTCGGTAAAAATAAATATGCTAATGAATGTATTTAGTCTTGGCCATTACATGTCATAAATATTTACTGTTCAGCATTCAGAGTCCAAATTCACAGGAATCAGTTAACAACCAAAAGAAGAAAGACGAAGGAAAGTATTTTGTTCCGCTGGGCCAATACAAAAGATGGTCATTTTCCGGGAACCGTGCCATGGCTCTCCTCACAAGGGACGGGCCAGTGTTTCCCCCAGCACAAACCCATAGCCCCATCCACGGACGCAGAGCTCCGTGGATTTACAGGGCTGGGCTCGTTAGCAGTAGGTTCATTTAGCTTCAGAACAGGATGGCTGAGACCATTACATATTGAAATAAGCAGGACCGCAGCACTCGGGCATAGCATAAGGAAGAGTCCACCGAGAGTTTACATCACATTTCAGAAAACAAAACACAACCCACCCTGAAAAATGCAAAGCCGATCGTTTTGCTTTAGGGCAATCAAACAACTGGTTCAAATCTCCACAAAGCACAAACGCTGACTTTAATGGGGCTATTTGTGAAGTGTGGTATTACCCTAACTCAGTAAAGGGTATCAAAGACGGCTTGTGTTTATCTGAATTTTAAATGAAAAGCTTAAAATAAAACTATCCTGATGCGATGTGTGGAACAAAAGAAGGAAAAGAGTATGAGCCAATCTTTGTCAGGAACTTTACTTGCACTTGACAAATTCCCCTCCAGGTTTCTCCCTCTTCCATTTAGAAGCACTACAAGAGAAATACTTTCTGGAAGAATTCAAATATATGCAAAACTTGTACTGAGGTATGTCTTTACAGCTGAAAAGAATCATGCTGGCAGGGGCACAACAAGCAAATATTTCCAGCACAGCAATCGGCACTGAAGTAATGAGTGACTCGGGTGGGGAACAGTGACCCGACTCAGCCGCTACAGCCGAGCTCCGTTTCTGCCGGAGGAAGCCTCTCCCCCCAGCATTAAGGTGGGGGATGCACAGCACGGGGTGTGCTCGCACATCCCTTGGGAAGACACAAAGCAAGGGCTTGACCAGGCAAAGGGGCTTTGTAGCAACAAGGGCTGTTTCTGTTCAGTTTCTCTGTGTTCCCTTACCCAGTTCTCTGTCTCTAGAGATTACAGCACCAATTCACCGGAAGATACTGTTTCCAAGCTTACACTCATTCCTCCCTGATTTTCATAATCAACATCCCCTTAAGTAGTACGATTCCTTAATCTTTTGTAAAAGATTTGCAGTCTGTGGTCCTCTCTTCTTCCAGCTGTGCATATTAAATGCTAATTCCTCAATAAAATGGTACCAGTAAAGTTCGGACAGCAGCCATGGAATTCCGATGGCAATAAAGATCTTTGGTTCCAAGGAAAGTCTACGAAAACACATTTTCTCCTGCAAAAGCAGAGAAAGCAGGTTTTAGAAGAACATTTATTAGAGGTAATCGATAGCCATTTGCTCTTGTTCTGAAGCTAATTTAAGAGTTGACCAAATCTTCCCTCCACAGATAACCCCTGAAGATACTACTTTTGAGTAAAAATCCTTAGATAGAAGCAACGTCTTATTTTACTAAGACTATCGCACTTGCGATAGATTAACAGAGAGGAAAGGGTGAAATACAGGACACAGAAGTCATCTTAATCAACAAACTATTCAGGAACTCCAGAATAGTATTAAGCCTAACACTGCAGTAGAACATTATTTTTCTTGAAAATTCCTCAAAAGTTGCATGCTATTTATAATGGACAAGAAACCCCATTTATTTGTAGAACTACAAGAAGCACAGTGTGCAATAGGTACCACAATTCTTCCTTATCTGTAGACAGATGTTGCACTTACAACTGCTCACTAAGAGCACGATCACCCACACTGCTCCTGAAGAAGCGTCTCCATTATTTTAATGCCCTGGAAAAAAAGCAGAAATAAATAAAAGTCAGTTTTACACCCAACTTAAGGATTTCATAAATTAGAAAGGGCACCCCACAACAGACCAGTTAGGCCTTAAAAAAAAAAAAAAAAAAAAAAAATCAAACTGCATTTTACAATCCAGCACTAGCTCCGTGTGGTTCGAGGAGCCCCACGGCACTCGGGGGACCCAGAGGGGCAAAGGACGCGTGCAGCGTGCACGCTCTTCCAGCCCGGGCTGCAGGAGGCCGGGCACCCGACCAGGTCACACATTTTATTCCAGTTCTGCCGCTGCTGTGCTGGGACCAAGCCACTTCTCATCCCTCCACCTTGGGACATCCCTCTTTAAAATGGGGATCCCATCACTCCTGTTCTTCGCAGGCAGTTGGGTGTGCGAGGATGAGAGCTCCCTGTAAAAGCCAGCACCATTATTTCTATAAGGAAGGAAAGCAATACTGAAATGGAGTAAAAAATGCCATCAGATGACCATGAATGTGAATATTTCTTCTCCAAGACTGATGTGTGAAGGAAGGAGGAAGCACTGAACAATGAAGTGCTATTAAAGCAAGGGTTGAATGGGGGGTTCTGTGGGTCCGGGGGTGCCCTGCGGGCGTTCCCCAGCAGCCGCTGAACCCCGCGCAGCAGGACAGCCCTCGGAAAGTCGGGGAAGCTTCAGCCAAGCGCTCCTCCCACCTCAGGGCTGCAGACTGCTCCGCTGCCAGGTTCCTCTCTGTTTTGAAATGAGTTTAAGTTCAAGATCCAGTACAAAGTGAGAGAGAAGTAGTTTGTATTTGGTGAAAGGCAAAAATCATCCACTTTAGATAAGAAAACCTAAAACATCCCTTCCTCCTCCACTTTTGTCTCCGTGTACTGAAATGGTGACAATCTGCCAAGCCTACCTCTAACGTTTGGTCAGACCATCTGGTCTGAAGCCAGCCTGGAGCTTCGATACACCCTGCGCAGGGCCAAGGCTGACCCTAGCAGGGTCTCTGTTTGTCAAGATAAAAGAAAAAGGATTTCTCAGTTTGAGTCCCCGTGAGAGGAGGAAAAAAAGACAATTAACTTTAACAAACAGGTCAGAGAACTCCTTTTCACACCTCTACAAAAAAATTGGACCAGGTATTTTATATCTATGAAAACCAGTTCATCTTCCCTGCCTTTCTTTGTAGCCGGCAATAAGCTGACTACCTTAGTCCATCAGTCTAAATTAGACATGCCACTGTTTACAGAATAAAGCACTAATTGACATACGTGAAGACTCAGAGGTTCACCCAGGGAATTTTAAAATGTTACTTATTGAATCAATTATGTTCACAGTGTGACAACTGCTTTTTCTTTTATTTCTCCTCATAGCACCGCAGACTTTTAGGCAAAATGGTGTTGAGGAAGAAAAGGGGAATGAGAAGGGACTCCACTAAACAAATAAAATACGAAAGGGCAGGTACAAGTCATTACCCAGTATCTTTTCAGCAAGGAACGACTAAATCAAAGCCTAATCAATATATTCCTTTCAACTAAAGTTCAAACACTTAAATCTCAGCCCCAGGAGATCAGGCTTGAAGGAGCTAAATTTATTCTGCTCAGAGTGCAATGATGCACTCGAAATGCAGAGCAAACCTTGCCTTCCCATTAAACGCTGCACCCCTCAGCTCCAGCCTAAAAGCTTCTCCGCTGGACAAGCCGCGGGACAGGGTGATTTCCCGAAGGCAGAGGTGCTCTGCTGCTGTGAGAAGCCATCCCGACAAAGTGCCTACACGCTCCTACCCTCACCGGTGCAACACCCCACAGCACGCAAACGGACAGGAGCCCAGCAGAGTCCCCATTTGGGAACGGCCAGGGGTGACTCCTCCAGCGAGTGGTGGTTTGTCACCGCAGCAGTGCCCTGGCAGCAGGGACACTGACCCAGCAGCAGGGTGGCAGGAGGTTCCAGACCACGTGTGTATCTGCAACACCTGCCGGGAGCCAGCCCAGACTCCCCGCTGATAGGGACAGAGCGAATATATCACGTCTGTAACACACTCCACGTCTGTACCCAACACTCTTAAGTTTTAAATAAGAGGTTAAGTGACGTACAGGAGAAGTATGTTTGAATGTGATGAAGGCAATGCATGTCACAGTGCACACATTGCCATCGCCACTACAAAAGCAGGGTAACATTTTAACAGATTAGCAGAAAAATTTATGCTGTCTCTGAAAAGAGCACCTAATGCCTTTCATTCTTTTTGTAACCATGACAAAACGTTTTTCAGTTAAATATTTGTTATTTGAGCTCTGCTCCATCATGTAACAAACACTACATCGTGGCCTTTAAGGAATCTAAAAAAGAAACCAAGACGTGAAAATGACAGAAATGTTGCAATGTTTAAGACGTAACAGATAAAACATCTACCAACATAACAACATCTTCTTGCTACAATTGCTCCTTTATTACTTGGCCTTAAAATTGCTTATAACTTTATCATCTGTACTGCTTCACACTGGCAGGGATCATCATAACTTAAACATGTACAAACTAATTAGGCCACTTTATAAACAAATGTTAAGAACTCCCACAGACAGGGCTGACTTTAGGGGCCACCACTACCCTCCTGGGCTGGAAACTCCTCCCAGACTTCGCTCGCAGACTCGGGAGCATCAGGGAAGCCAGGCTCCCACCAATAGACCCAGAACCAGCTGTTCTGGTAGCTGGGATTTACTGGCATACCTGCTCAGACTTTTGAATTATCCAGGAGGCAAGTTTTATTGGCAATAATGTGGGTACACATCATTCATTAATACCTTTTCTGAACAGGTAAGAAAAAAAAATAATCATAAATGCTGTAATTTCCACCCAAATGCACTATGACTTCTACAAACAAAAGCAGGGCAGAACTTTGTCTCCTGTATGTTTGTTTGTTCAGAGTTGGAACAGAATAAGAGAAACATGACAAGTATAAGGAGCCATAATATGTCACTGTCACTCTGTTAGGCATTAAAAAAACCACCTACCCACAGAACAGGCTCCTATCTCAGTTACAAAAATAAAGATTAAAAAGATCAGTGCCTTTGGTGTCCATCAATAGTTTAATGAACAGTAACTCTTCCCTCTTTTTCTACAAAATAAAGATATTTAATATTGATTGTGTGAATACATGAGCTTTACTGTAGTCATTCACAAAATTTAATATTCATAAAATACTTTCTCTTGCTCTTCACGCAGCTCATCCCCTACTCCATTTCCCCTGCCCCTCATGTCGCTGCCTCCCGCTGGTTCCTTACTCCCTTCCCTCATCCGAGCTCTCCAAACAGAAGGATGAGGTGCGCTGCTGGCAGGACCGAGCAGAGAAAGCAGGAATCATGGTTTGGCTTTGAAAATAACACCCTTACGTATTCCAGCCAATTCTACCGGGTGCAAGAAAAGCAATGCCCTTTTGGTCAAGCCATTAGGAAGGATGCAGGGCAGGTATTGGAAGGTAAGTAGTAAACGGAAGCCTGGAGAACATTTATCAAGCATTGGCATTCATGCAACATATATTTTAAATATTTGAATATCATTTTTCTATTGCCATTTATTACATTTGGGTAAAAAGGGCCGCAAACTACCTAGCCACAAAAGGAAGCCTATCTGAGAGCTTAGAAGACACAAAGTGCCCAGACAGCGCTGCCACCTCAGGGACAGGCAGGTTTTGGAGGTGGGGGAAAACCAGGCCAGACCGTACATGGTCTGGTGCGCTTGTATTTTTCTTTTTCACAGATGTGCAGACATAGCCAAAACTGCCAAAGGATTTCTAATGCAGCATTGTGGAGACACTGGGAGCTAGTTTGTTTTATCCGCCAGCTCTGCGCTGTTGTAAGCCAGCAAGACGCGTCTCGTTGCTTACGGCCACTGCTTACACCAGCAGAGCTGTCAACTTCTGTCTTCTTTTTTTTTTTCTTTTAAAGCCACAACAAAAAGATCTTACAGTTATCAAGAATAAGCAAATGACGTGCCATTTGGAATACATTTCCATCTCCAGCTCTTGGGGCAAAGATTCCAAAATCAGCTTCTGAAGCACGAAGGGGAAGTCAGGGCTGTCGGCGCCTGCGCCAGTGGAGAAGAGTGTCCCAAGGGAGCGCGGGTGCTGCCCGGGCTCCAACACCCACCCACTTCAGTGGGAGAAGAGACAGGACACTGCTAAAGCCACTTAAAAACAACAACAAAACAAAATAAAAAACCCAAAACAAAATAAAAAACCCAAAACAAAATAAAAAACCCAAAACAAAATAAAAAACCCAAAACAAAATAAAACTTCAACAGTATTAACCACTGGGTCCTCACAAGTAATTAAAGAATAGCATAAGGCATGATCTGAACCGTGGACATTTAAGTTCATCTGTAAAACAAATTTCTCCATTAGATAACTAAAAAGTGATAAATACTGGTAGATACAGGTTCGTTATAGTCTTGCAGTACGTCAGTTTCATGAGCCGTGAAAATACCAGGTTTTCATACACTTTCATTCATCTGAAACAAGATACAAACTGGAGGAGGGAGGGGGAAAGAAAAAAAAAAAAAGGGCAAAAAACCCCTCTTACTTTCTCATTAAAAAGGTTTTATTAAATATTCCTTCCTTCTCCTTCTTGCTCCTTTTTCAGCAGGTGTAAATTTTAAACACTCTGCACAGCACAACCCAAACCCCCAAATCTCTTCAGGGCACAAAGTTCAGGGAAGGAGACTTCCCCGCAACTTCACTTCCCCACCAACACTTCGAGAGCTGCTGCTGTTAAACCCAGTTTATCAATATGCCATGACTCCCAGAAACGCGAGGCCTTTGAACACACGCTCCCCTGGGATGCTCTGCTGTGTAGCTGGAGAGCTTTTATCCTCTTTCATAATTCTCACCGAAAGACAGAACTATTGAAGTACATAGACGCGCTACAGGGAGATTGACTGTGGCTATTGTAAATACATCAAGCTGCCAAAAAAATCTAACGTTATTGGAGAAAAATGTGTGACGATATAAATTCATGTTGACTACTTTTGACTATTTCAGTCTAAAGGTGCTACAGAACTGCAAATTATTATTACAGTATTAGCTGGTACAATGAGGCATTAGGAAGAAGAACTGTTTGAATGCCTGGGGGAAATCAGGAGTAAGAATGGATTACAGAAACTGATACAGTCATACATGCCATGTTTCAAAACGTATTTGAAATAAAACCATTACCATAATAAAACTAAATCCATTTTTGTTCTGCTTATTCTCTGTAGACAAAAGAAAAGGTCAAATATTTTTTTCAACAATTAAAAGATGTAAAGAATCCAGACTTAAAACATCAATTTAATTTTGAGCCCAGATGAGCTGGTGATTTGAAAAAAAAATAGAATATAATTCAGGGAAGAAGTTCAAGCAATAAATGACTTACCTTCTTCACACCTTGTTTTAAAAACGATTGAGCAAAAGCTTCCAACACATAGTTGAGCAAACCTGCCCCCGTAACTGATATTCTGCCTTTTTGGGTGAAGTCCGTCCTAAGAAACAGGAACATAACACCCTTTTATTTCTCTGTCCACTTAGTAACCATTAAGTGTAAACTCTACATTAGAAAGTTAGTGTTTGATACTTGAATAAGGAACTCATCTCTTGCATTCACATATTCTGTATGACAATCTCAAAGGCAAACGTAACGAGACCGGGGAAGCTCAGCGTGAGAGGCTGGCACTGAGCATCTCCGCGGCCAGCGGTGCCGAAGGTGCAGCCGGGCTCTGCTCCAGGGGCGACACAAAGAGCAGCAACACAGAGAGAGCTCTGGAGAGGACACACCAGCTGCCTGCAGAATCACGAAAGCCAACTGCAGGAATGTTCGTATGGTTTTATAGAGTCCCCAGGACATCACCCCAGCCCAGCTGGTCAGAGGCAGTGGGCACAGCAAGGGGAGGACCCCCCTCCTCTCCCCGCAGCACCCATATGCCAGCCCAGCACCACCGCTGCCCTTGGCGGCCATGGCCACTGGTCGTTTCTGTCTATGCCATTCAGTAAGAAGACAAACGCCTGGAGCTCAAGAGAAGGAGCTGGAGGACATGAGAAGCTCCCCCCAACCACAGGATGGGTGTTGGCAGTAAAGATCCACCACTGAACTCGGCTGCTCTGGCTGGGATTTATTGATCCATTTTGCAGTTTCACCACTGCAGGAGACGAAAAAGGGAGGCTCAAGGAAAATATTGATCTCTGATTGATTTCCGTAGCACGCAGCTGGCAATGCCGCATCATTACAACACAGTCACAGGGAGAAGTCTATTAATGAGATCCAACTACTAAATTATTGACTAGTTAAGTACAGCAAATTTGGTCTAATTGTTTTCATGATGGGAGCTTAATTAAAGTGTCTGTAGTATAAAAAGTCTAGCAATATTCTTGTTCAGAAAGTGTCAGGGAGAGTTTCCAAAGCCTGCATGGTTTTCAAAACTAAATTAAAAGTTACATCCAGTGCAAAACTCTTCAAAAGAGGGAGCTTTTGTATGGGAGATCTTTTTAATTCCCATCTCCAGCTGACGAGCACTGCTCATGCATCACACGCATCTCTCCAGATCAGGGGGACATCTCACCCACCGCACTGCGAGAGACAACAGCTCCCTCGGGCTGTAGGAGAGGAGAGGAAGTGATGGGTAATAAAGGGACTCTGATGGCAACTGAGGGATACAAAATGAAAAAGCAAATAAATGCTCCTGGTGGGAAGGGGGAAAGCAGTCCTGTCAAAACACAGAGGGAAAGCAAATGACACCGGAGGCAGAACTCAAGCTACAGGGGGATTCTCCACTGAGGAAAGACAGGTATAACCTGCCCGGACACATGGAATTTGCTGGTACACAGCCTCCACATAAACCCAGGCACTTACAGGGGAGTTTTGCCACTGACTTTGCCCTTTGGTTTGGCACTGCACACAGACAGCTCTGCCCAGAGCCCTCCTCGCCAACACGGAGGCAGTCCGGCTCAGCTGGGTGGGAAACAAGCTCAAACCTAACGTATGTCACGCATGCTTTTACGGTAAGCACAAGCAAATCACTCTAGACGCTGTTCCTAACCCGAGCACCGGCACAAGCTAGCAGAGGGGAGCAGCCGACAGGATTCACACTGGGTTGATACACAGGTAGTGAAAGCTGCGAGCCCCAGAGCCCTCCAGAGCTGCATCCCACGGGCAGCGCTGGCAAACTCCGGGACAGCACCAGCAAACCCACACCAGGACGGTGGCAGCAAACACCAGGACGGTGCCACCCAGCCGCCCCAGACCCTCTGCAGGCAAAGGCCGCTTGGGCCCGGACCCCCCCAGGCTGCAGCTCTGCCTGCGGCTGGGCCTTGCCCACGGGGACTTACTGCTTTCTTTGGACTTCAGATGTCAAGATGAGATATGCTTGTGCATAACAGCAATTAAATCATGGAAACCAAGTAAAAAGTGTCATGAAGGAGTTCAGCCAAGAGGATAGCAGAGGTGCTTTCTGGCCTCTGAATATACAGATATGCCTCATCATGCCTCTTTCAATGGCTTATAATTTATTTAAAGTAATGCTTGTTTGCTACTAGATCTTTTCAGACATTTATATGCTCTGCTTGGAAGCACCCACAATAATTCACTTTGCAAGAATATGCAGCAGTTGGCATCACTGCGTTCACATTTATTTAGGACAAAATATCTACCTGATGTTAAGAGCAAGAACTACGCTGTGGTTAAATGGATCAGTTGGAACTAAGGAAGCAGCACTTCAATTGCCCCAGTTCCATTAGGGACACCAGGAAGGTCACAGTCTCCCTTCCCTGACTTGCGGTTCTCTAGCTGAAAAAAATAACAGATGTAACAGCCAATCTCAAACTGGGTAAACTAACCCATACCCTATGGGTGAGGTTCTGCACAACGTCAAAGCCACAGGTCCCTGCAGGGACTGGATCCGTGGTTTGGTTTCTACAGCTTACTGGTCTACTGTCAGAGTAGCTGGGCTTAGGTCAGCCTGGGTACTGTAACTTCATCTAACAGTGTCAGCAATATCCTGCATTACCAACTGTGCGGAGAGGCAAAGGCAGGGGACCTGCTCGGGCAGCTGACTGAGATGCCAGCCAGCACAGCGGTGCTCTGCTTGCACTTATCAGCATCCTTAACAATGCCATGTTAAAGCTGATTAAACAAACAGCCCGCTACAACGTGCACGCAGTGCCTGACTCAGGCGCAGGGCTTTCTCATTCTCTTCACACTCCTAGTGCCCTGAAGAGTTTTAGGAGGTTGCTATTGAAATCTGCCCAGCAGTGCTTAGCAGGGGAGAAAGACAAATTTCTGTCTGTACTTAGGTTGCCATCACTCTCATAATGTTGTTCTCTCTTTAGGGGCATAATGTACAATCTTCCCACTAATCAAGATCACTTGAGCCTCCTCATTGTGTGTTTTCTTCTTTCTCTCCAGTGCAATAGTACGCTGCTAATGTTATGCCCTTTGCATAATTCCTTCATCTATTCAAATGTAAATGTCACCGTATCTATACTACTTGCAGCTGAAATTTCACGCCTGTTTTGCCAGCCAGCGGTTGTTAGATCCAATTACCTCCATAAGATTCCTGAAGAGGTGACAGCAGAGCGCACAGGCACAGCCAGGTACCCCTGAACCTTCCTGGCCAGGGCAGCATGGCTGAGGTCTGCGGGATCCTGCTGCTGCTCACCTGCATCATCGTCCAGGGCACCTCCAGAGGCACCGTCACCCTGGCAGGCAGGTGACAGCCAGGGCAAGTGAAGGCTGCAACCCCTGTCTGGCAGCCCACCTACGCCTCCAATTTAAACTCTGCTCCTCTGCCTTCCCGATGCCACAGTACACTCTAAGGTCAGAGCGAGCGGCAGTGACACCCAGCTCAGACAACTCCCCTGCACAAGCCTGCGGCAGCAGAAGCAGCACGCTGAGGACAGTGTCCTTCCTAAACTGGAACTGAAAAGCCGTGACAACAGGGCATGAGTGACCAGTTGCGGTAGAGTTTCTACACCAGCAGGACCAACACCTACAGCTGCAATGCAACTCTGGTACGGAGGAAGCCTCAGTAAGGACAGAGGGTTCCAGTAAACTTTTGAAACAAAACAGTTTAAAAATCCAGAGGAACGTGTCTTTAAACACCAAAGTCCCAGCGTGGAGCTTTCAAAAATGCCTGAGGCACAAGGAATTTAACTTCATCTGAAGCTGATGGGTTTTTTCTTAAACATCCTTAGAGCTTTCTGAAGTCACATGGACCTTGCTGGACAACCCTGCCATGCTTCCCAGGGAACATCACAAGGCAAAAGTAACAACTGATTACAAGAGACACCAGAACAAAGTAAGAATTAATGGGCTTGACATCAGCTGGAAATAAATCTTTTTTTAAAGACAGTCACATGTATCACATACCTGCTCACTTCAATGCTATGGGAATCAGAAGTTCCCCTCTGATGATGCCACAGATGTGCATAAAGACATTTCTAGGCTCCACTTTGCATCAACACAAGTGTGTGTTCTCCCAAGAAGTCCCACGGCAGCTTACATCTCTGGGGCACAGTGGGCCAAACGCCAGAGACAGAAAATTGTTTGGGAACAAGTATGCTTCATGCCAATGTCTGGCAAGCAGAAGGGAGCTGATAATTTTTAAACTGCTGCCCAAGCATCTGTTGGTAGATGCGAGAGCAAAACGAACACTCTGGCTACGCCTGCTGTGCAGAACAGCGGGGCAACCTTCTATGACTGCAGAGCAGCACACAGAAAATTCATTTCCAGTAATTATTTGTGCTCTGGCCAGAGAGTCCAACCTCGCATCTGAACAAGCCAGAGGAAAGCTACAGACCATCCACAGTAGCTGCCTCAAATGCATTCCAGACATACCAAAGAAATTATTATTCAGACCCCTCTCATTCCAAACACTCAAAACGCAACAGAAAAGCCATTTTCAGGGCTCTGGGCCTGCAGAGGCAGCCCTGAGCGGGCACAGGGACACTGCGGCACCCAGAGGCCAGCACTCACCAGTTTGGATTCTCCAAGCTCTCTCTGAAGACGGACTCCTCGCTCAGAGACGCATACTGTGTCCATGTAAGACAGTGACTTCTCATAGCCATGTTTCTTTTCTCCATATTAAGCCAAGATTCCTCTTCCAAGTAGATGTCAGGCACTTTTAAGACACTGACCTGGAAAATAGAATTATTGCTTTTTTAAAAAAAAAGAACAAACAAAAGGGCAGCATCACTGCTCAGTATTTTGAAAGTATTGCTAGCCTCAGAGGACAAGGCTGAGGATTCAAGGGAGGGCACACCAGCTGTGGCTAGCCCTGACGAGAACACAACTCCCTCAGCAGCTCCTAAAGGCCATGCAAACACTCCAAGATTGAGGGAAGCTGCTTGGTGCCAAGCCACTGCAGACAACTTACCTGCATCACTTCATGCTCTCTCTCTTGCTGCTGATGGCTGATTTGTGACAATGAAGGATAACAGAAACCACCAAACAGTTACATGCAAGGCAGCCAAACCCACCAGCTAACCCACGAGGGTAGGAGAAAGGTTGACACCCCCGCAGGCTGCAGCTGCCCCGCGCAGCGGCTGACACCCTGCTCCTGCTCCTCTCTCCCGGGAGGCCACCTCCTCCCAGAGTCCACTTGTCACCCTGAGTGACCCTGATCTAGCAAGCGTGGGCCAGAGAAGGGATGAAAATCTCACCAGCGGTTTATTTACATTCTGCCTCTATAGGGCAATGGTGTGTTCTCCTTGGCAGGGGAGGCTTGGAAGAGACAAACACATGTTTAGAGGCAAAAACATACAGAGTCATCAGCCCCGGGAAAAGAGCACATGCCTACTTTTCAGCATGCAGGCTGTGAAATAGGACAGTTATTTAACCAGGCAGGAATGTAAATGTACTTTTCTGTATACAGACTATCTGCTGCAAGATACTCTGCAAAAAAAACAAATAATAAATTAAGGCTAATTCTTCTCACATAACAAACTATGAACAAAGGACTGTCACTAAACGAGACACAAGAGAGAGACTAAAGGATTGAACAACCCAGGCCCTTACATTTTCGACAGCTTTTAAAGCATCACGTTTTACCTTCTTTATAGGGACCCTACGATGCCATATTTAACTTGTAACATGCTATAGGCCCATTAAGTCTTATTTTAATTCCCTCTGTATTCACTTACAGAATGGATTTGTGAGAGATTACAACCCAGTGTGCTCAGGACCAATGATCAGCCATCCAAAATACATGAGCTCAGCTTAGAGATAATTACCTAGTGTTTATTACTAGCTGCTGCCTTCTTGCTGAGTTCCGCAAGACTGGCCTTTTATAAAAATACCACCTACCACACAAAAATCATGAGCGCTGACAGCAATAAGATTATGATATTGGGGTAGGGGGAATGGCTGTACTTTCACTGTGGCCCAGGTAACATTTTAGAACAGCTTTACTTTTTCCAGGTACAAAAGTTCAAAGCCCATCACTGCGTTTAGAACAACCACCACCACCAGTGACATCTCAGTGTGCTCAAGGCTACCATTTTGTCCATTCAAGTTAAATATAAAGTCCATTCCTAAAGAATTTTTTCTCTTAACTTCTCTTTAAAAGTAACTTTTTTAATTTAAAAAGAAAAAATCGTTACAAAATGTGATCCTTTTAAACAAGATAAACCACAGTGGAGCATTAAGGTTTTACAACTTGACAAAATTTCTCAAAACGTAGTTACCTTTCTTAGAATTTCAGGAATTACATTCTGGCACGTTGCAATTCTTCTCCGGTAAATAATCCCCGTAGACAAATCTGATGATAAAAAAATCAGAAGGGAAGAGTTACAGCAGCAAATGTTACCATTTTTCTAATAAAGTAGTTGGAAGACTTCAGAGCACGGCAAATATGCAAGCAGAAATGCTGGCAAATTAACAGAGCACTGAAGGTGGGGGTGGGGGGGGGTTGTTTGGGTTTTTTTTTTAAAGTATAACCCAGTACTTCTGCCGCTTTGCCAGACAGAGGGCTGTCAATCAGTCTGCTCTGGGTATTCTGCGCTCTGCCCGAGGAGGAGGGCATCTGCATCCATCACTGCAACCCAGACCCCCTCACCCAGCATGCAGTACAAACATTCCACTGGCATTGATACTGGTGCTCCTGGGTAGGGAAGTGCTGCAGGCAGTGCGGGTACCAGTGCGGGCCTGCGGGGAGCACACAGGACTCGGTCCCACAGCCCACACGGGGTCTGGTACTGGCTGGATGATGACTGGGGTGAGGGAAAAGCTCGGGCAACGAGCTACCAGACCAGCACAGACTTAAGTTTTAGTTTATTTCTGTCCCCACCCCAATTTACGTTCCCAGGCTCATTCTCTGGGCAAACACACTGTGTACGAGATTTACAGAACAGTCCTGTCTCATCACACATTTATTTTTGTATTGAGTTGGACCCAGTGACAAGGACAAAACTATCTATTAGGAAACAAATTACAGTTATTTAGCATCTCAAAAAAACGGCTGGCTTTTAGAATCACTTTGCCTTTTAATATTTAATGACCCAGATCAAGAACAGAATGCTACCGAAGGAGAAGCCAACTGGCAGGCAGCCCAGGTTAAAGACTTCTCCAGGATAAAAGAGTACCTTCTCGAACAGTTGCATTTGGTGGGATCTGTGAAATGAAAACTTCATGGGGTTTGGTTTTCAGGACTCTAACAAACACAGCACATTAATAATATGAAGCATCTCCACACAACATAGAGCAGAAAAGCATTCTCCGGAAAGACTGGTTTACTGCATTTGAAGAAACCAGCAACGGCAGCACTAATGCTCGGCCTCCTGGAATCTCAGGGCAGCCGCACTAATGACTGGCTTAGAAAGACAGCATAAGCCTGGAATTAAGAGCCACCGTTAAACCTGAGCTGCAAGACAGAGGACATCTAAAGGTACGATAAAGAATTTAGGGACTAAAGCTTTAGGGATTACAGCATTTGGGACTAACAACTTAAAGTCTGTAAATTCTTATTTCACCCCAAATGAGTATTTGATCACAGTCCCCACATTAGGAAGAAAGGTGGTTATTTCCACACAAAGTCCTATGGTGACTGTTTCCCATGTGGTGTCATAACTGTTTCACACATCCTCCGCACAGGCACGGTACTCTGAGTGCCTAATTGCAAGCACTTCCTGCAAGCTCAGCAACTGGAAAACAAAAATCCACGTGGTATCAGCAGACCTGATCAGAGAACTGCGCTCTGATCCAAGCAGATTTATTTTCCTGTCAATATGATTGGGAAATGGTAACGGTATTTCAGGATTTGCGGTATTTCAGGAATTCTGACTGATACAATGAGAGAGACTGAGGATCTGTGATGGCTTTCTGACTGTCAGCATCCTACATGTGCACCGCACAAGTCTCTGATTCCTGGAACTACCTCCGCAGCTGGGGAGTGAAACAGCAAGCGATCCCTCGGCAGGCAGGGATCATGAAAGGCACGTAGTGTGATGCTTGTGGAGCGCCCGAGGCTCAGTCCCCACAGCTCAGAGTGCTTCCTTCAGGGGTCTTACATCTGATCTGTAGAGCACTGCAGACGGAAACCATCACAGACACACCACGGAACCATACAACAAAAGAACATACTACAGAGAAACCAGGCCTAACACGTCTAACAGCCTTGGAATCCGCTGAAAATTCAAACACTTAATGCAATTAAAACACACACATTGGGGTGGGGGAAGTAATATTTTCTTGGTCTTTCTCACACAATGTCCAGCACGCAGGAATGCCAGGCATGTCTGCAGTGCCCCCGCTCCTATTGAAATACACCTATTACATACATAATTTTAAAGATTATGAAAAACTTTATTTAGCTCTGTAAGAAAAGTCAGGCAGCTTACCTGTTTTCTCTTCCACTGTTTCTACAGCCGTGACGTGTTTCTCCATGGGACTGGGATACTGGGATAAAAATGCATAGAGCAAAGATTACCACTTCTCACATGGGTAAAAGAAAATTGCTACCTGTCATGTGTCAAGTCAGCAGCAGTTCCATGGCTTCTCTCAACAGGTACGAGCTGCCCAGTATTAGCAACCTGCAGTCTCCAGGTTAGCAGAAAGGAAAGAATTTAGTAAAATTAACTTAGTAAGTAAGATTAGAAAACAAAGAGAAAACCCACAATACTGCTATAAGAAAAAATGCTTGAAGGGGAGCCACTGGCTCTTGCTGCAGCACACAGACATCTTCCACACACCTCCACACCACAGAAAGGAAGCCACAAGCTCTTGACCGGTATCATGTTTTTGAAACAAGGGCTGAGCAGAGCTTTCGGCAGCACGGCAGCTCCACGGGCCAAAGCCCCCCGCGCTGCACGCCGCAGAGAACAACGGCGTCCCGAGTTCTGCAGCAGGTCACTGCTGCTGAGCACCTCCACACAACCCATTTCCTCAGGCAAAAAGCTGGAAGGGTGCAGTGCAGCAGCACCCGAGTGCAGACTGGGACGGAACATTTCACTGTCCTGCAAAAGTTGCTAGAAGAGTGTGACAGCGGGAGGTCACTCCAGACTGCAGTGTGGGTCCCCCCTGGCATGAGGACACACTCCTCCGCTCAGGGGCTGGCCAACAGCAGGAGTAAGGGACTGTCACTGCCTGTCCCTGCTCAGGGTAACCTCATTTCCCACAGGCTGGACAGACGAGTCCCTTCAAGGATGGAAGAAAGAGATTCTCACACCAAGACCCCCACTGAAAAGTAATTATGCCAAAATTGTATAGGTTGCCTGGAGGGCAACATCCTATATAAGAAATGTATGTGCAAGAACAGGACTTCTAAGGACAACTAGTCTATTGTGGAACTTACAAAACTCCCCTGGCTAGAAACGAGGCACAGAAGGCTACAAGGACCTTGTTCTCCATTGCATATAATGAGCCTGAGATTGTAAAGCGCAAGATAATTTACTGAACTCAAATAATACTCAAAAGTTACTGTAACCTCCATGCTAATACAAACACCAGAGTGAAGCAATACTGACCACCAGATTGACATTAAACAAAATGCGAAGCTTTAGGAAAGGTGGGGAAATTGCATTTTAAGGCTAATTGCATTTAGGTAATGCAATTATGATGTGCAGTAATAGGTGCTCCACAATTCTGATACAAAAGAAATCTTGGGTTCTAAGCTAAAAAGGTCAACAGCTCCAGAACAGGCTGTTCTGTAATCCAGCTCTACTATTTTTTCTTACCACAGAATACAAGTTGATTTTAGAAGTGCAAGGTTTTCAAGTCCTATTCTATACAGAAATTGGAGGCTTCTCCACAACGTGCTGCTTTGAAATGGCAGTACTGGCATAATTACATTATCGATATAACTTACACTCTGTAAGGCCCAATCGTGTGAAACAAAGAGCCATTTACATAAATCTTTCACTAAATAGCAGGCTCTATTACCCCAGTATTTAAACAGAAATAGACTCAATTTCCTACACTGCACAGAAAAAGAAATAACATTACGAGTCTACAAGCAGAAGTAATGGCTAGGAGTGTCTAACAGCCACAAAAATAAGAGTTTCCAGCCAGCCACAGCCTCCCTGCAAGGTTTCCATTCCCCGGGGAGGCCAAAGCTAACAGCAGAGAGAACAAAGAGCTCTCAGCCTGGCTGGGATTTCAGCCTTGCAGCAACTCAACCCCAACCCTCCTCCCCAGCACCAGGGGCACAGGAGTCCCAGCCCTGCCTGAAGGGCTCCCACTAGCCCAAGGGCTTCAGCCCTGCTCTGCGGTCTCCTTGCCTGGGAGCGCCAACACAAATTACCCTGTGTCACCTCTCCTGCTTAGCAAGGACACAGGGCAGGCGCTGCCATCCCTTCCAGAAGTCACACATGACACCAGATCCAGCATCCTTATCCCCAACTCTTTGTGTTGGGCCACCAGACAGAGCAAGGACTCCCAAAATTTGGAATTGCCTGAAGAGAGGTGGCTACTACTGCACTGCTCACCCGCAGCCATGCCCAAATATCGAGGCACTCACTGAGACCACAATGGCTGGCCCTGCCGCCAAGGGCACCTCTGCATCTGGAGAGAGGGTCAGGGTGCCGAGACAGGGCTGGGACCTGCTCTGGCCATACATCCGTGGGAGCTCTCACGGCACGGCCACCATGCCCTCAGCCTGCAAACCAGCACCAGAGAGGGTGCGGGGGTGGCCGGGAGAGGATGGGCAGAAGCCGGCCAGGGAAGGGCAGCTCTCCTGCCTGCTGGCAGGGCAGCAGGACCAGCAGGTTCTGCCCAGGGCTGCTGGGGCAGAGGCGACATCCCCAAAGCACCCAAGGCTGCTCCCGCCCCGCCAGCGGCTCCTGGCGAGCAGGGAATGCCATCTTGTGGTCCGGCCTGCAAATGTGCAGCACCGGCCGCGGGGCGGGCAGCGCGGTGGGCACAGCCGGGATGGGCAGAGTGGGGTGGGCACAGCCGGGGTGCTCTGCCTGTCCCCTGGCTGAGGCAGCGCAGAGCTGGACCCCCTGGACCCCCTCCTCAGCCACAGCCCCTAACCTGATGTGTGCCAAGCTGGGAAAGGTTCCCCCCAGAGGGGACCAACACAACTCCCTGGTGACTCTCAAGGCCCCCAGGCCTGTCCACATACTTGACACGGGAGCAAATCTCGTCCCTCTCCCTGCGGAGGGACAGTCCTCACACCCCCTGTCCTTAAACCCTCCCCAGGCTGCAGCTGACACGCTTCCTACACCTCTGCACCTGGGGATGCACAACTCCAAATGCTGTAACCCAAAATGCTGTACTTTTATGAAAGTTATCCAGATGAAGCGTGCATACTTTTCTTAAAAAAATTAAATATTTACTGTGAGTTCCTGTAATAAATTTCTTTCCAGATTGATTTTCTTATTTTAAAGACATTTCTCCCCCATCACACTAAGAGGACCCCAAACAAACTGGCAACAGCAGAAGCCACGAAGCTGACCTTGCCTTCATGACCTATCCATAGCTTTAAAATTAGGTTTTTCTACCCTGCCTGCCGGTCCTGAGTGTTTCCTGCAGATATCAGAGCCATTCTACAGATGTGGAGACGCAGGCGCGAAGCAGTTCAGAACTGGGGAGACCCCCACGCCCCCAGCATGGGGTACCCAGGCTGTTACAGGGTCACCTCGCACCTCACGCCTGCCGGAATGGACCACTCCATTCTCCCCTTGCAAAAACCTGATAATTAAGATTAGATAAAGAATTCCTGTGCTCTCATTCGGTCTTCCTGCAAATGTATCGATTGTTTTCTACAAATAACAACAAGCAGAATTGATTGCATTAGTCATTATTCTGAATCCAGGGAATTAAGACCCCACATTCCTTTCCTAACTGGAATGTGTAAGATCATTTATCAAAAGCAGCAGTTTCTTACCACAGCGATGTTTCTTAGAAGTTATTTGAAGGAAATAGCAGGCCTCTAAAAGCGGCACTGTGTTTAGCAGCAGAGAGAAATCACTCCAGGTTACACATAATGATTTGTATAAAAATGAAATATTTCAAAGCAATGAAAGGCTGGTTTTACATGCAAGATCAAATGGAACCCACATAAATCAAAATGACAGCTTCAAAGACTTGCAAAAAATAATAATATTTAAATTCATAAATATTCTGATTCTTTCTTTTTTAACAGCAAGGAAATGAAGCAGTGACACCACAAAATCAGCTAAACCTTTCCAGATTCCTCCACTTTGTTATTGGTTTGGAAAGGTGGTGGTTGTGGATAAACGTAAATTAAAAAAAAAAAAAAAAGTCTAGCAAAGCCACTGCACAGATTACTTGCTGTGATAAAGATCGATAAATACAAAAGCCTTTCACATACAGATACACTTATTTCAAGTACAAATCAATTTGTCATACTTGAGCTAAATGTTTGATTTACAGTTCTCAGGCTCACTTGGAAACGACACCTGCGCTAACCTCGAGGCCACCCCAGCACAAACCACTCTCCCTTCTAGCAGGGTCAGGGAGGGGGGTCCAAAAAAAAGGCCACACTGACGCCTTCCACAGCCCGAGTGACTTCTGCGCTCCATCCTCTGAGACCATAAACCGCAGCCAATGGGGGAAATGCCCCGGTCGAGGCAATACGTGGGATTTCTGTCAGGCAGGAGATGTCTCGGCACAAACATGCCCCTGAAGAACCCCGACTGCTTTGGCTTTGGTCTCCTCTGAGAGCTTGTCTGCTTGCACCTTCCCACCTTATTTTGCAACATAACAACATTCAAAGGTTCAACTGCAGAGTCACAGCAGAAAGAACACCAGCAGGAGCCCTGAAGTCAGCTTTAACTATGGCATTTATGAGTAACTATGGCAATTATTTTTTCAATCATATCAAATTCCTGGTTAAAAGCATGTGATGCACTTTGCTGCCACTCACAAATGAGGATTGTTTTAACCTTTCTGCTCCATGCTTCTGGCTGTCATAATTAGCCTCACTATTCACCTCCAACTGCCCTTCTCAAGTCACATGGAAGTACACTGCAGAACACAATTTCCATTTGCGTTTCTACTCTGGTTTAAATCTTTCACAATGAAAAGCAGTAGCAACTCTCCTTCTCCTCTCACCTCTAACAGCCAAACACTCCAGAAAATCAGCAAAAGGTGGCCCTGCCTTCTCTTTTCTAGATTTGTTCAGTTTTCAAATGAGTATTTCAGAGCACATCCATTGGTTAGCCATAGTGTGGCAGTCTACACTACACGGTTAGCAAATCTGACTGCCCAAGCTCGCCAAAGATATAGCTCAGGATTTCTGCAGCAGGGCAAGAGAAAAAGATATCTGCTTCTTTGCCTTCTTTTTTTTTTTTTTAAAAATAAAACCTTAAGTGCATCTTTGCACAGTCCTATTCTAGGGCAAAAAAAGGAATAGCTGTAGCTGTTTAACAGGAACAGAAGAGAAAGACTCCAGACTAAGCATCTTTGCCTGTATTTCCTGTTCAAAGTTCTGGCACTTCAGCTTATGAGGATATTTTGGGTTTTTCCTTTGTAAAAGAATTTCACACACAGGACAGTTTGGTTTCAGTACGTGGCATGACACCACCACAGGAATCCATTTCCATGTTGTACTGAGACATCAAACACCAGAAAAAATATAGGCAGTCAACTAAAAACATGCCAAAGCGTCTTTTAGAGATTCACATATCTCATCAGCCATTTCCTCACGAGATAGATGCTGGAGATGAGAAGCTGACCCCACCGAGACTGCGTGGAAAAGCCTGGCGACTTCAGCAAGCCCAATGTCATCTTTACAGGCTTTCAGCAAACAGAAAAACTTGTTATTTCTGGGTAGATGCGCAACATACCGTCTCCCACTCCTACTCTAACCCATAAAACCGAATCAGTTTTTAAGGATCTGACAATTTTTAATAAAAGGTTACTTAGCAAGAGGCATTCTCTGCATCCCAGTGCCCCAGACAGCAGCAGTGGGAGCAAGGCTGCACTCCACAGGTTGGCATGCCGCCGCTGATGCATTAGTGCTGTTGGTGAGTGCGTGGGTCTCTGCTCCGGCACCACACCGGCCCACACTGCCCTGGGCATCTGCACCACAGCGGAACCGGGCAGGTTCAGCCCCCAGACACAGCCGCCGCCAGCCCACCTCTGCTCTGCATTGGGTGCCGGAGCCGGCCGTGCGTCTCGCAAGTAGGGACACTCGGGGCTCCTCTCAACACTGCCTCTGCCAAAGCCAGACCTCTGCTAACAGGAGACAGAGAACTGGCAGCTGGCTGAGACAAAAAAAAACCTTCCTTGTGTTTTAAGTCGGCTGCATCAAGGATGAATTTAGCCCAAAGTCAACATTTGTTTAAACATCTTGTCCTGCTGAGAACATTGACAAACCCATGGGGTTTTGCGCCAAGGAAATGCCCTGCACTATACAGCTGCTCACTTCTATCGTTAATGTTTAAACACACGTGTCAAAACAAATATAATGGAGCCCACTCTGTTCTTCACCTTGCTGTTCACAAAAACCAGTCACAGCTAGAGGGCAAAATCCTGGCATCAGCTTGTAATAAAGATTAGAAATCATCCCTATTTCTGTGCTACTGTTCAAAGGAAAACACCAACATAAAGGATAGTTTTGAAGCACAGCTTGGAGCTTGTGTCTGAGAGACAACAGTGCTCAGAAGGAAAATTTAGCCGGATGCTGTTTTGCTAGGAGCAGATATAACATGGAAACGCTGTTTACCTGCCATTAACACAGCCTTCTGCCGCTGCAAAACAGTTTCATTTTAAAGTCTACTTAAAAGTCTTATGATTGTTGCACTACTAGGCCAAAAGCCGTACTGCACCAAGCGGTGAGGCTGGGGTTAGCGTTCTGCAGGGACAGAAAAACAGAATTAATTTCTACTGATCTGGTCTTTTTCACACAGACTCCAGACACCCCGGGGAGCCCCCGGAAGGGCCAGAGCCGCCATCCCGGCTGTGCCGTCCCCGGTGCCAGGGGGCAGCCGTGCCGTGCCCCGCCGAAGCCATCAGGCGGGATTCGCTGCCTGTTTACCGCAGCGAAGTCCCTTTCGCACGGTTCGACCCCACCAGCAGCAGCTGGGCTGTTTCTGGCCAAGGGGCACGGCCGCCCGCTCTCCGCCACGGCCCGAGCACCGCCCGCCCCGTCCGGGGCACCGTCCCCACTGGAGGCCACCGCACCCCGGGGCCGCGCCAGGGCGAGCGCTCCGCTCCGGAGACGCCTACACAACCGCTACCTCGGGCACGGGAACCCAAGTTTTCATCTAGGCACGAAAAAAGCTCCGATAAAGAGGAAACACGAGCTGCCAGCGGCAGGCAGGCCGGCAGCGGGCCGCCATGAGGGCACGGGCAGCGGAGACTGAGCAGCCAGGCGGCGTCCGCTGCTGACCCCCCTCCGGCGCGTCGCCCACGCCGGCTCTCCCTCCCGCAAACAAAGGTTCTCGGTTTTCCACAAGCGGCCACAGAGAGAGGGAACGCGGGACCAAGCTCTGCAGCGCGGCTTCGGGGCGGACACACCCCGCCGGGCCCCGCCGCCGCCTCAGGCACTCCGGGCCGGGCCGGCAGCGCGGCGGGAGGCGGGCCGGGGCGGCGTGGGCCCGCGGTTACCTTGCGGAAGTAGCTGGCCACCACCTGCTCGAAGGGGTACCGGTACACGCGGTGCACCTCCACCGTCACCCCCATGGCGGGCCGCGGCCCCGGGGCAGGCCCCGCTTCCGCCCCGCCCCGCCCCGCCACCATCTTGTGTGCCGGGGGGCGGGGGGGGAGCCGCCGGGCCGCGGGGGTCCTGTTGAGCAGCACCGGCGGGGATAGGACGAAAGGCTTGGCTCCAGACCCGGCTCTCCGCCCGTGGTGCCTGACGGCAGGACCGGGCGCGGCTACAGCACCGAGCGAGTTTGTGCCTCTCTGAGCCGGTAACGGACCGGACCGGGCACGGGCAGCGCTGACGCCGGGCCGGGGAGGGCCAAGCCCGGGGCCGCACCTCAGGCTGGGCCTGGGCCGTGTGCCGCAGGCCGAGCCCGGGCGGGGACCGACAGGAGCCTCGGGCTGAGGGAGAAACAACAACGTGTTAAAAGCAGCCCATTGCCTCAAAGGCAGCCTCACCACAATGACAGCTCAAATGTCTTTTTCATGTAAAATAAGAGGATTTATTGGGTAAATTATAGAATGGTTTGGGTTGGAAGGGACCTTAAAGCCCACCCAGTGCCACCCCCTGCCCTGGGCAGGGACACCTCCCACCACACCAGGTTGCTCCAAGCCCCGTCCAACCTGGCCTTGAACACCTCCAGGGATGGGGCAGCCACAGCTTCTCTGGGCAACCTGGGCCAGGGGCTCACTGCTCTCACAGCAAAAACTTTCTTACCAATATCTCATTTAAATCTCCCCTCTTTCAGTGTAAGACTGTTACCCCTCATCCCATGGCTCCCCTCCCTGATCCAGAGTCCCTCCCCAGCTTTCCTGGAGCCCCTTTAGGGACCGGAAGGGGCTCGAAGGTCTCCCCGGAGCCTTCTCTTCTCCAGGCTGAACCGCCCCAACTCTCTCAGCCTGTCCTCACAGCAGAGGGGCTCCAGCCCTCCCAGCATCTCCCCAGACTCCAACTCCATATGGGAAGAGCTCGGCTCCTCGCTGCAAGCATCGCCCTGGGGACATGTTGGGATGAATGGGAATAGTTGACAGCCAGGAGGAGAAACAGTGGTTGAGAAACACCCTAATTATCAAAGAACAATAAATATTGATTTTATAAATGCATATTTGCATCTAGTTTTATTGTAAACATTAAACTATCATGCAACAGTTTTCCCTGGTTGCGTTTTTTCCTTATCTTAAGCCAGCAAACTTAATCAAGTCCAACAAACTGTGAGATCCAACAGGTCAAATTTGCAGGAAGAGATCCACTTGACAGTTTCTGATTTGTGAGGTCTCACCTGCCGTCAATGAATACCCCAAGGACTGCATTTTTTCACACTGCGGATCCTGATATGATAAATGAAGCCAATCAAGTATCTGCTATAAATTTATGCACTTTTTTTGAAAAATAAACCCTCAGTGCGCATTGAACAATTTCAGTAGGTGACACATGGAAGTCTAAGAGCTAAAAGAGCATTATTTCTAGCCATTTAAGTATTGCAGAGAAATCTTATAACCTACCATAGGAAAATAGAAACTTGGCCATAAATTACCCTGCCTGGGCTTGCAACCTCAGCATGGAGCACATGCGAGCAGTCTCTTAACTCATCGGAGTCTCAGAGGTAATATGCAAGTTAAGGCTGCATTAACATTACTCATAAATATAAAGTGTAATAAGTTAATGCTTTGGGGAAAAAATACTATTTCCCCTGTTTGCCTCAGCCTCTTGAAGCCCCTGTGTTCTGTGCCACCAGTGGCAGCCTGCAAAGTATCCCACACCATTGCCTCACCTCAACTAATTAGAGTTTACCTCCTGCAGATTACAATATGGGATTAATATTAAGCAACAGAAGTCCTGCTCACCAACAGCCTGATCCCGAAAAGTGCTGAGCATCGTACAGGGGAATTTTAGTTCAGCACTTCCTCGTAAGTAGGCTAAAAACTTAATAACTTCTATTTATAATAATAAGTTATTGTACATTATTTTATAGCTCCAGGTTTGGGAAGGGTTTTCAATTTCTACCCATAAATCAGGCCCCAGAGGAATCACTGTGTCCACTAAAGCAGATGTAAGAATCAGCAAAGTCTTCAGGAAATGCTTGTGATGCTGCAGGGCAAGTACAGAGTTAACTGCAAAAGACAGTATGATTTTAAAACGTTCAGCAAGTGAAAACCTAGGGGAGGCACTGCTCTGCTGTTGCCGTACAAACAGACTCTACACCTTGACACGTTGCCGACGTGCCCAAACTGCACCTCCTTCTGCTGCTTTTAATGGTGTGGCTGGAGCGCCTGGTGGGTCAGGATGCAGCTGTGCCGGGCACCAAATACCGAGCTGAGGGACAGGGGCAGGGAATTCAGGCCGAGTTCCAGACGCCAGAGACATTTACACGGGCGCTTAAGTCCCAAATGCTGGTCATTTCCTCCAGCGCCGGGGTTTGCTCCCCCTGCACCCACAGGGATCTGGGCTGGTTCCAAAGCAAAAAGTGGATGTCGCCGACAGGAGGGACAGGCGGTAGCAGAGCTGCGGTATTCACATTTACAGTGTCATATATACAATGTGCCTTGCTCATCTTTTAAAAACTTGTCATGATGGCGAGGCTGCTTGAAGGTGAAATAATCCCAAGTTTTCAACCCAATATTGCTGTGGTGGTTGTCGTGTGGCTCAGGCAGCACAGATCCGGCAGGGCTGGAGGCCGCTTTCGTTGCAAGCTGGACATCGGAGAGCCCGGTAGGACTCTCGGAATCTGTTTGCCAGCATCGAAAACTTGCTTCCGTGGCAGAGTGAGCAAGGAGCAGAGCCTGACCCTTTACACTGGGAACAACTGTGTTCAGCATCTCCCTCCTGAAAGAGACAGATCAGGGAAAAACCTGTTACTGGGTATCAGACACCCAAGTCAGTGACACAGCTGAAAGAAGGAAATTCTGTCTTCTTTGAAGCAATTGTTGCTCCTGACATGCCACTCTGCCAATAATACTCAGTTCTCTACAGCCAGATCTTCAAGAAAAAGGCTCACGTATGTTTGGGGACAATTTGTGGATACTTCTAGAAAATGAGAAGTTAATGTGACTGGGCTTATAACACAATACTTTCAAATACATCTTTTTCCTCCTGCAAGGAGGAGATGCATAGCTCCATCCATCCCATCTTTCTGTCATTTCTTAACACATCCACTTCTCCGCCCTGTATCCTCACTTTTGAGACACGCTTCATTTCTTCAAGCATCTCCCCTCGCCCTCTCCTGCCAAATCCCTCATCACCGACAGGCACAGCTCCTTTCAAGCTGTCCCTCATGCCTGCAAGTCTCTCCCAGGGTGCCAGACAGCCTCTTCCAAATCCCAGCCTAAAATTCAGCGCTTCCACGGAGCCCAGAAATGATTAAATATCTGCATCAGGAAGAATGTGGCACGGTGTAGGTTCCTTCTTTTGATGTCAGGTTCAGAGTCCTGCATCGTTCCTGTGCAGTGGCTCCACTTCACATGGCACCACAGAACGAGGTTTTCACTAAGATACGGGGACTTGGTGACAGGTATGCTTCACATTGGTGCCTGCTTATGAATTTGATAGTGCAAATCAATTAACTTCTCAGAAGAATAACCTTCCTGTGGTTTGGTCATCTTTAAATGAATGTTCACGATACCGTGTATAGAAAGTCCAAAATTATTCTAAAAAAATAATAATTTTAGGACCTTCAAGTTTTACTTTTTGTTCCTAAACATCAAGAACAGAAGTACTTTGCTGAGTTCTTACAAGGTTAACAAATTTCTCTGGAGCAGTGCCTTACAGGAGCTGCTGTCCTCCGAAGCATGCTCCTCCAGTGAGGGCGACTGGAGGGAGGCGATCAGTTACCTTGTGGAGGTCTTTTCCGACAGACATTCCCTCAAAGGCCAGAAGTAATTTTTTTGGGGCCTCAGATAAGTGTCTGCCACTAGATGGGATGAATCTTGGCTTTTATGTGAAAGCCCTCTTTCTGAAAATTGAGTTTATTTCAAAACTGACAAAGGCCAAAATTCCTGCTTAGTTTCTCAGGGCTGTTTGCAGTTTTCATGGAGTCTTTGTGCAAGCAAGCCGTGAGCAAGGCTGGTGGCTGCAGAAGGACCGAGGTAACCTGCCCTCCCCACAGGTCGGTCTCAGATCTGCAGAACTGTAACGCTTTGTGTTTGCCCTCCACAACAACATTATGTTTTGTGGGATGAGATTATGGTCAGACTAATTGGGATTCTGACCAACAAAGACTAACCTGTGAGAAAATAAGTGGAAGGCACAATCTTATTTCAGCTGATATTAAAATTTTAGCCTCTGGCAGTCTCAACCACAGAGCAGCTGTGTTTAGCCTTGTCAGGCTGGAGAAACTCTGGCCTGCTCTTATCCCACTGGGAGACGGTGACGAAGGGTGGACCTACGCCAAACTACAGAAACGTCAGCCATCTCCAGGGGAAGAATCAAGTGGGAGACACAAGCATCTGGAAACAGAAGAGCAGTCCCCAGAGCGCAGACTGCAGCGCAGCGCTGATCGGTTGTCTCCCGAGTTGGAAGAAGAACAAAGTGATGCTTTTAATCCAAATTTAGTCAAGTGCCAGATACAGACAGTGATGGGGCTTGGGTGGGAATGCTCAGTGGTCTGACCAGGGCTGTAAGACCCAAAAGCCCTAGGGGGAAAAAAGACACTTTCCATTTTCTCTTACCCGCACATACTGATTGCAGGCAACCTTTTTTTCCACATCTTTTTTATGTCCACCACCAAATCTTTCCGTCCTTTCCCGGTATATGAAGGCCCAGTCATTTATTCCCTCAGTCTGGATGACTCTTCTCATGAGCTCTTTCTGGTCCATTGGTGCACGGATGATTTTCAGATTGTTGGTGTAGATGATGATCTTGCCAAAATCTAAAATTGGAGAAGCCTGTAGAAGGATCTCATCAGTGTCTTGCCTGTATAAATACACTCTACAAATATTGGTGATCCCTGGGCTCCCAGAAGGATGTCTCCTCTGGTCACCTGCTGGGCTGGCTCTGCAGCACGAGGCAGCCCCCACCACCCCCGGAGCTCTGCGCACAGCAGTGGGGAGAGATGGCCCCAACGGGCCATGGGATCACACCAAGATTTTGGGTCAAGGTTTCGAAGCCTTGCTTTAAGGTCGTGTTCTGGATGGGATGTAAATTCTCATTCCAACCCACATGCAAGAAAAAAAATGTGGCACGATTCTAAGAGCAGCGGTGTTGGCATGTGTGGAAAAGCAACCTCTGCCCTGGGGACTGACCTGCATTTCTTTGAAGGCTGAGTAGTTGGAGAGGGGTGGAGAGAGGTTTTCATGTTTTTGGCCAGAAGTAGAAATTCCCCCCGTGACCTATTCTGCGGCCTTTGATGGGGATTTTCAGTTTAAAAGAAGGCTTTTCTTTGTAATTTATTAACACTGGCAAAAGGGTCAGATGATAAAAAACCCTCATTTTCTAATGCTAAATTGGTTCCTAGCAGTGAGGAGCCAGTCTAAATAACCGTCTCTGGCACGCTTGAATTTGTAGTCTTTCCTAATGATTCTAAAGTTAAACTTGGTATGGTCAAACATTTCTCTAGAAGCTACATTTTGCTTCCCTGCTCCCTTTTTCCCCTTGCACTAGGTATCAGGTGGCAGTTACCATAGCCTATTGTTTTACACGCTCTTCATATTTCGCTCTGTTTAAGTATCTGTGGCAGAAGCGATGCACAAGGAGATGTTCTCCTAAGGAAGCATGCTGCCAGAGTGGCATCAGCTGAGGCGGGGTGGTCTCCGGCTCCTCTGGGGGGAGAAGCGGCGGGCAGGCGAGCACAAACCCTTACCTTTTCCAGAAGGCAAACCCTTCCTTTTCTTTTCCAGAAGGCCAACCCTTACCTTTCCAGAAGGCCTCCAGAGCCTCGGGTTTGTTACACAGACATGGTGTCTCCAAACACCAAATGCATGTTGATAGCAAACAAAACCGGCACTGGCTAGCGTGGTTACTCAGGGTATTTATGGTAAGCGAAAGCAGGGAACAGCGATGAGCATTACCCAGGAATGCAGAACAAATTAATGGTATGGATAAGATCACATTAGTGCTCTGTCTTCAGGCAGGAGAGATTCAGCGTGGTTTGATATTTTCAGTTGAACTAGGTGTCCGGTGTATCAACTAAATATAGGTCAAATATCAGCCATCTGGGTTTCTTACACGCAACTTTGATTAGCACCAAGAATTAGTACTTTTAATGTATTAATTTACATTTACAGTTTGTGTATCAGTGTAACACGGCTGTGTTATCAATAGTGCCGATACGCCAGCGTTATTACATGAATTGTTTAGTTGGCACATCTAGATTTGATAAAACCAAATAGCAGTTAAAGATACATAAATCTAATTCGACAGGGTAAGAAAATGTACATAATCCCTGTGTGTTAATCAATTTAACATATATTACACATGTACTGGCTTTTTATTAGGACTAAAAGAGACACTTCTATATCAATGGCAATAATTATATGTTAACAAAATGCCCAGTGAAACTAAGCTGGGATTTTAAAAGCAGCGGAAGGGTAATTCTGACTTGCCAGAGAATGTGGATGCCTCGCTCGGAGGCTCACTGCTGCACTGCCGGTGGCACTGACCCTTTTGCCAGCTGAAGTCATGCAATTTTAATGCCTTAAATATAACTAATTAAGATAATACCCACCTTACATTTGACTGCTTTAGATGCATTAAGATTACTATGTATAGATGTTGATATATATGGAAATGTTATATCTTATTCTACAAAAAGGACAGATGCAAATCATGCCAGTGAGAAGCTGGAGCACAGTGAGCAGATGCCGGTCACACAACACGCGGCTCCGGCCATTTGCAGAGTGAGCGGAATACAGAATTTGTGAGATAAGGGCTGAAGATTTACAAACGCCTTTTAAAATCCCAGACTGACAAAACTGAGCTTTATCTGAACGAGGTTCCAGTTTGAGACTCCTGTTACCATAGTTCTCCAAGAACGGTTTAGGCTGGAGCGGGTTCCCCGGCAGGGTGACAGCCCCGGGCTGGCTGTGACTTACCCTGCAGCGGCTGTCGCTTGGCTGGCATTCGCCAAGGAGAGGAGAGTTACTGGTGAGACTGTATTTCTTGTCCTCTTTGAATATGCTGATCCGCTGGGCACTCAGCTTGGCTGGCAAGAAAAACCTGTTTTCTGGCTTTTCCCCAGCCCCACAGAAATGGTCCCCTGGCTCGAAGCTGTGGCGCAGAAAACGCCGGGAGTGCTCTTTGGCCGGGGGCTCCAGTTCCTGCCCATCTTCATAGACTTGTTTTAACACTCGACCGCTGTAAGATGACGATATTTTGAACCTCACTTTGCGGGGCCTTCCCTCATGCCGCTGATTGAGTTTCTTCTCGTGCTCATCCATTATTAGGATTTCAGGCTGCAGGTCCTGGAGATAACTCCAAGAGCTTTGGGTCCAAAAGAAAACTCTCCCCAGCTTCCCCCAGCCACACAATGTATAATTCAAGGTTTCTAGTAGTTCCTCTCATCTTACAGCAAAACTGACACCGCTGTATTAAATATTGATAGATATTCACAAAGAGAAAACATCGATGGAAGAGAAATACAAGGCCAGTTGGTGAATGGTGGACAGGCTGGCTTACCACCGGAGGAAAGGAGTTAACTTGGGGAGGATAGGATTAAATAGGAAACTCTGCCCATATTCTGAAACCATGGAAATGTTTCTGCTATGTGCTGTGATAAGAACTACCCCAAATACACCATCCCAGCAGCTTTTCACAATTTTCTGACAAGGTGAGAAGTTAAAAAGACAAGTTCACAGAAAAAGCAATCCAGCTTCACAAATAGCAAACGTGAATAATTCCTCTTCCATTCTTGCTCTGAAACCCTGAGAGTACAAAGCTCCATTTCATTTTAATCCAAATGTGTTCCTCTACAGGTTGGTGGAGATCTAATTAAGATTTTCTCTCTCTCTAGCTTTCAATCCCTATTTGTAATTCTTGTCGCCTTTCGGGGCCTTTTGACCGTTCTGGGTTTGCTTTTCATTTTTAAAAGACAGTCACCTCCCGAGACCCACCAGAGGCCCGATCCTCTGCTCATCTGCAGTCCCTTGCATGTGCTGAAGGAGCACAGAAAACAGTTATTCCCGTTCAGTATTTGCTTTTCCAGTGGGCAAAGCAGGGGTTTGCAGAGGTGCAGAGCAGAAGGGGATGGGACCCCAGACCCTGGTTACCCTGGAAAAGAAGGGAATCATAGAATGGCTAGAGTTGGAAGGGACCTTAAAGCCCATCCAGTGCCACCCCCTGCCCTGGGCAGGGACACCTCCCACCAGACCAGGTTGCTCCAAGCCCCGTCCAACCTGGCCTTGAACACCTCCAGGGATGGGGCAGCCACAGCTTCTCTGGGCAACCTGGGCCAGGGGCTCACTGCCCTCACAGCAAAGAATTTCTTACCAATATCTCATCTAAATCTCCCCTCTTTCAGTTTAAAACCATTCCCCCTCGTCCCATGGTTCCCCTGCCTGATCCGGAGTCCCTCCCCAGCTTTCCTGGAGCCCCTTGAGGGACTGGAAGGGGCTCCAAGGTCTCCCCGGAGCCTTCTCTTCTCCAGGCTGAACCGCCCCAGCTCTCTCAGCCTGTCCTCACAGCAGAGGGGCTCCAGCCCTCCCAGCATCTCCGGGGCCTCCTCTGGCCCTGCTCCAACAGCTCCGTGTCCTTCTGCAGGGGGTTCTCCCCAGAGCGGAGCGGAGGGGCAGCATCCCCCCCCTTGCCCTGCTGCCCACGCTGCTGGGGATGCAGCCCAGGCTGTGGGGGGTTTCTGGGCTGCCAGCGCACGTTGCTGGCTCATGTGGAGCTTCTCATCCACCAACACCCCCAAGTCCTTCTCCTCAGGGCTGCTCTCTAGCCATTCTCCGCCCAGCCTGGATTTGTGCTTGGGGTTGCCCTGACCCACGTGCAGCACATTGGACTTGGCCTTTTTGAACCCCATGACATTTGCACTGGACCACCTCTCAAGCCTGTCCAGGTCCCTCTGGGTGGCATCCCATCCCTCCAGCATGTTGACCGCTCCACACAGCTTGGTGTCGTCCAAGAGACACCGGCGTCAGGCAGGGCTCTGCTCTGCACAGCAGCAGTTCCACAAGGCGCAGGGCACAGCCAGCCTCGCTCAGCAACAACTGAGGGACTTGGGTTCGTGGACACTCACGCAGCCCGCCAGCCCGACGGCATCGAGCAAGGACCCAGGGTACCTCCACAGCACCCAGGGTACGTCCCCAGGACAGCCTGGCATTAGAGATCCCCTCCAGTTACTCCAGAACTGACACCTCACTCCCAGTGCTCTGTCCCCATTGAGCAGGGGTTTGCTCAAGGCTTGGCTTGGCTTTCCTGGTGAGGGGAAAATAAGGAGTGTGTTTAGTACAAAACTCATCACCGGGTAACTGCTGTCTGGATCTTAAACATCTCTTGGTACCTCCTTGTACCAAGTACACACAACAGGAGTTAAAAACTCTCTTCTTTCAAGTTTCAAGATTTCAGTAAATTTCCACTATTAAATGCAGTTTCAGTGAGTGGGACTTAAACTAAGCTTTTTGCCTATATCCTGCCAAGGCTATTTCTTTCAATTCAAAACCAGTGCTTTTAGAGCTTAATATTCTCAATAGATTGATTTATTATGTTTATTAGAAGTTTGTTCATTAAATACTAGGCCAACAGTTTAGAAGGCTGTATACAAATAATGCATAACACAGACTTTCCAACCAACCGAACAGTCTTCCTGTGCTGCAAGCGGTTTCTGTCATGACAGACGCTGTTCTTGCAGGTTCCTTGGGCTGCTGGAAGCCTCGTCGTGGGTACACGTAAAAGATGTCTGTTCTGCCAAGAGAACATGCATGAACGCGCCTGGGAAGCATTCAGCCGCAGATACGCCCTTTTCATTTCCAAAACACTATTATAATGGTCATGTCAGTCTCCCATCCTATCTCAAACAGGAGGATCTCACATTATACGAAAACTTTGATTTGCATGAATCAAACTCAGCTCTTACTGCATTTACTTGAGAAGCTTGATCCACCCCTTTCTCTTGTAAGTCCTGTGTGAATCAGGCCTCAGTATTACTGCTTTTTTCAAAGCTACACCAGCAGTCTTAATTTGACACAAATCATACTTTGTGAGATACCTTAATTGGAGTTCATTTTCTTTTGATTAAGGGAACAATCGCCCAGGAAGCACAGTTCAAAGCAGCAATGAGAAGAGAGCGCAACACCACCGCCACCACCTGCGCACGCAAGACCAACAAAGCGACTCCCGTCCTTACAGTTACTTACAGGTGCTGTCACAGCACAAGTCTACCCCAGCCCTGTAATTTTCACCTTAGAACAACCCCATCCTCTGCAGCACTATCAGCTGGATTTGCTGTTTGTGCCAACAGCCCGTGGCTGCAGCCAGGGTGAAGCTCAGCCTTCTGCAGAGGCAGAGTCCTACAGCCACCGTTCCCCGGGGAGACCCGGGTCAGCTCACAGAGGCTGCTGTGCGGGTGTGCTGCGAGAGGATCCCTCGCTTAGATATGTACACGCTTCTTCTGATGACCCTGCACAGGTAAATCTTGCAAAGAAGAGATTTCTGAACAGCCCTTCTGCATTTCTTGGCTGTTCTGAACAACTTGGTCCAACCTTTCCCCATGAAATACCCTGAACAGGGACTTTCCAGGAGGTGTTTTGTGCCCCAGAGCCGGCAGCAGCTGCACCCCGCGGTGAGCCGGGTGAGGGACGGAGGGGCGACACCGCCTGCTACAGCCCTGCAGCATCCCCCCACTCCCCCGTCAGCCTGGGCTTCTTTCCCACAGCCAGCACATGGCTCGCTACAAATACAACCATCAGCATTTTGCATACAGCAGTGAAATCACTGAATTTCATGATCTAGATCCATCATTGCACTATGTTTTGCTTCAGACTCTTTTCCACCGTATTTTAATGACATCTGCCTTTCAAGCACAGGCCTCTCCTCACCCCCTCCCCACGACCAGAAGCCTGCAGTGATGGTTGGACGTGCGCTAGAGGCTCTGCAGAACAAAGAGAGACAGTCCTTGCCCTGAGGAGCGTAACGCGCTGGGTTAGAGCCATTGCAACAAAGCAGGGTATGTACAAAGTAGGGCAGAAAGAGAAGCCGTAGTGAACTGGACTGTAACGCTTTGAAGGCATGTTTCCGCCTGCAAGCTTTGCTGAAAAATATTTCATTGTGTTTTGCTCCCTTAGAGCAAGCTCCGGAGCCCTCCTCCCCGCGAACATGCAGGGCAGGCAGCGGCCCGGGGTGGGGAAGAGCGTTTGGGTCTCAGCTGCAGCAGTGCCCAAACGCCTCAGTCCTGCCCCACTGCCGCGTTGTGCTGAGCACTCACCCCGTCGCACAGTAAGGTCTGTGGGGCACTGCTGCAGGAGAGATGAAAAAGGGGCCTGAGCCAGCATTAGTGGCCACAGAGAAGGGCAGGAGGCCACGGGTAAGAGGGCAGGTCAGCGATGAAGGAAGCACAGGAGCAAGGTAGAAGCTCGAAAGCGAGGACACAAGCATTAAACTTGCTTAATGTGGGAGTAGCAGCAGAAAGGCTGGGATCAGCAAGTCAAGAAGATCATTTTAGCTGATAATTTAAAGGAGTTGGAGCAGGCCCTTTGTGTGCTGGAAAGGCCAGTGAGAGAGAAGAGATGCTGCATGGAGTGACAAGCGGAGCTGCTTGCTGCTCACCTAAGGAAAAGGTTCCGTTTTGGATATGTGCTAGAAAAAACTCACCGGCATTCAGACACATCTTGGGTGCATGAAGAGAGAGAAGAGGAGGAGTCACTCACTAGTTGCAAGACTTAATGGTGAGGAAGATGGTGGCATTACCATGGTAAACGTGGTGGTGCGTATGAGGAGCTACCAGGTGTGCCGCATTAACCATAACCGACTGCAAAAGGAGGAAACTTTCCTCTTTCTGCTGTTCTCCGGGGTTTCCCTGCAGCAGGGGACCGCCAGTCCCTCGCTAGGGGAGCATGGTCGGAGCGCCCCTGGCACGGGCAGGGCTTGCATGGGCTGGGTCCTCTGGGGTGAGTTACTGAATCCCCAAAGGACGGGGCTCTGCACCACGTTGCTGCCATGCCACAGTACTGCATCAGCCCTTCATGAGCTCACTGGGCAGCCGGGAGCATCCTGACGTTTCAGCCCTGCTGCTTTATCCCGTAGGCTGTTACAGACACCAGTTTGTTGCATGATTAGAAATATTCTAGTTTCCAGCCTAAGTCTATTTGCAACTAGTTGGCACCCATTTGCGCTTGTGCCAATACTGTCCTTTAGTTTAATACCTCTTCTCTGGTGATAGTTTTTACGTCCCGCTGTATTTGCAGAGAGCAATCGTATCCCTCCTCAGCCTTTGGTCCACTGGGCTTAGCCAGCCCGGCAGCAAATGGCTCCGGCTTTGGGACACGGCACTGTGAAAGTAAAAAACAATGTCAGAGGCATCATAGTCAGAGTCCCAGCACAGAAACAGGGGTTTGTCCAAGCTAGAGCTGGGTTTTGGCTCTTCAGCAATTATTCACCTGTTTGCTCCTCAGGCCCATTTTCAGGCTGCCTTCCATCTTATCTGTTTATCTCTGAGCTACAGAATCGCCATCAGGGCTTTCCGACGCATTCCTGTACCCTGGGAAGAGGTCAGCCCTCCTCCACCAGTGGCTGGAGGAATTTGTGCCGCCCCTGCCTGGGGGGACCCGCTCCCCTCCCATGGCGCAGGGTCTGCTGCTCCTCACCGGGAGCCGCTGCCGGCAGTGGGAGGGCTGGTCACAGCACGGGGCCACCAAACCAGGGGTGTTCCCCAACGCGCTGGGTGACAATCAGAAAGCGCAGAGCCTGGGATTCCCAGAAGGGTGTTTGCAGGCAGCTCGACCACCGCTCCACCTGCCCCAAAGCCTGTGCCTGGATTTCATCCTTCATTACAAAGTGAGGGCGTTCCATATTGTTGGACAGACTGAGTGTAGCCTCCTGATAACAGCATCTGCTCTGTAGGACTCAATTACTTTAACTTGCCAGCCATGAGGATCTGTCACCCAGCAGAATGGCTACAACAGCTCCCGGTCATGCAGCCACGCTTGCCAGAAGCCCAGCTTGCCTCTCTTTGTCCTGGGGGGGAAAGAAAAAAAGAGAAAAAAACCAAACAAAACCAACACAACAAAAACCCCTCATATTTCTGATCTCATAAAATAAAAAGTGCCTTCCCTTCTAAACAAGCTTGCTGCCAGCATAGGCTGATGTTCATACACCAGCCGCTCTCCCTCGCTGGAGGGTCCAGCCTGCGGAGGACCAGCTGTGACAGGATAGGTGACCAGGTGACAGCACTTGGACCAGGGAGGGATGACATGATCTGCACATGGGACAAGACATTTCCCCCGCTGATATGAGACTGCCTGGGAATTATGATGGTTACAGGAGTCTTGTACCACATATAGTGCCCCAGTATTTGCTTGATGAAAAGAGTGACCGAGATCAGGTTACTTCACCCACCAGCCTGAGGAAGACATTGGCGAGGCTGATGCCCGAGTGCAGCACTTTTTTCTTTATCTGCAGAGAAAGCCTCCCAGTACAGTGTGTGGGATTAGACTGGGACATGGAACGAGCACATCCTGCATTGCCCGGCACACAGTCTCCAGGCTCTCCGGCTGGGGGCCCTCACTGTGGCCGGCTCCCCTCGTTTCACCTGGGGCTGTCAAACACCCTTCAGTATTTTTAGCTGAAGAAGTGGTGAAACACAAGCCTGCCCCAGCCAGGCTTCTAATCCCCTAAATGGGAGCGGACCACTGATGTAAAGAGTCGTATTTCACCACTCCTCTTTCTGTTAAGTACTAACATGACACATGTATTTGTATTGAAAAAAGTTATAGTAATAACAAAGTACAGCAATTCTGAGGAATGGTGGCAAAAAGCACAAGGCCACATCAGTCCTTTTATATGTAGCAGATGCACCCCCACCGTGGAGGGTGCATCTCTCTTAAGCATCTCTCATCTGCGTCCAAACTTCTTGTTACTAAGAGGGCTGAAATCCATTGTCAATACACCCTGTACAGGCTCAGGGACTGGGACACAGCAGAAATTAAGCCATTGATAGCGTGGTAAAAGCCAGTAGACCTATGCATATAGCAGCTAGAGAAAGCCCAATTTCATGTGGATTTAGCTCATGGTTGGATTCTCTGATGTCTGCTAAGATGCAAACATCCTCTCTTGTTTGGAGCATGTTTAACATCTCCTGTGGAGGGTTGCAAGTCTCTAATTACATTGAAAATAAGGTGCAAAGTCACATTGCATTGTCTCCCTTCATGGAGGGGCAAACAGAGTTTCCTTCTTTTGTGCTCAGCCTCCTGTTCTCACAAAAGTCAAGGAGTATTTAAAGTTCTGGATGCTTTTACTCTCAGATGAGCTGGATTCACAACTTACGAGGGTGCACAGACAGAACTACACATACACACTGAGTTCCTAAAACTCCTTAACCCAGGCTAAGAAGGTCTCCTGCTGCTGTCTCGCCTCTCGCGCAAGGCAGGGCCCGCCGCGCATTCCTGGAGGCTGAGGTCAGTGGGGGTGGAGGACACCCAGCACCTCCAGGAGCAGCAAACAGGCTCCCCAGTGAAACCAGCTTACTGCGCACCCACCTTAGCCCCAGAGACTCTTACATGGGCAGGCAAGCGTCCTAAGTAAGCATAAAAATCTTGAAGTCACAAAGAAACAAAAACCAGGAAAAAGCGCTTCAAAGAGGGAAATTCCCAGGGTTGAGTTTTACCTACGGAGACAAACCTCCCTCAGCTCCTCCCGAGAGCAGTAGCGCAGCCTGAAAGCGGCATTCAGAAGAGCCCGTGTGCACGGGGGAGAGCAGAGAAGAGCACCGGCAGGGCAGGGAGGTGGCAATGCCCAGCGAGCGCCTCCAGGAACATGCTGGAGCTAGGGAAGGGCAACAGCCAGCTCTTGGATAAACACCACTTGGCATAAGAGCATCCACATCAGGGACACTGCTCTGTACCGTGGCTGAGATATAGCTCCCAGGTGCCTGCAGACATGGAAACTGGTCTGCCACCATGGAGTAACTCTACCACGATGACTCTGACCCTGCCGTGCCTTTCCACTATGTTCTTCTTCGCTCAGCTCACGAGCAGCCTGGGTCCTGAACTCCAGACCCCCTTCCAGGAGGAGCCCTGCTCTGCAAGCAGGAGCCGGTGGAGGGGCAAACTTGAACTGCCAGCCCCCAAATCACAGTGTCATCAAACAAAGTAGCAGCAAATAGCTGAACCAATTGTTCCTTGATTCCATAAAGCAGAGGTACATTTGCAGCAGTCTGGTAAACGCTTACCCCCTCCACACTCCCCCCACCACACCACAACTGTCCCCTCCACACTCCCCCCACCACACCACAACTGTCCCCTCCACGCCTGGAGCTGCAGCTTTCTGAGAGCAGTATTTATAACCTCGTTGTCTTTGCCCTGCTCTGGGCTGTGGCACTCGCTCCTGGCTAGAAGCACCTGGGAACACTAAAGGGTGATGTATCCTTGCAAGCATGGTTGTTATTTGCATCTGTGTTTAATTAGGTAGCTGAAGCCTGACATTTTCTATGGTCAGAGTTGTGTGAAGAACAGCTGGGAAGTGCTCAAAGCAGCTTTCAAAGGCCTGTTAGGTGGTGCTCGGGTCTATCGCTACTTGGAAACCCTTATTTCTTCTTGTCTTAAAAAATGGAAATTGCATCCGTGCAGATTCAGCCCTTATCAGGCAAACGCCAGTGGAGCAGGATTTAGTGCTTGGTGTTCTGTGGTTTTTCACTGCGCTGCAGGGAAAAAAGGCAGAAAGGAGAGATGTACCAGACAGCAGAGAGAGGCAGAGCCGTGGCAGGACCGTGGAGCAGAGGCTGGCGGTAGCCACCTCTTCAGCCCCGCGCGGCTTTGGTGCCAGGGCACCCGGGGCACAGTCTGCTGCAGGGGCCACCATCTGCCTGGAGGCTGTGAAAGGCGGCTTAAGGTCCAAACTGGGGGTGCCAAGTGCCCTTCCCTGCCCAGGAGGAACCGCCAACGCCAGGCCATGCAGCAGCCTGACGAATGGCTCTTGTCTTCTCCTGCTGAAGTCCCATCACCCATGCAGACAGCATTCAGGGCATCTGTCCTTGGGGGAGGTGGCAGTGTCACCCCATCGCCTGCCAGGTGCACCCACTCGGGACCTGGTGACCAAGCTCAGACCTCACAGCTGCTAACTCAGAGCTGCCAAAGCCTCTCCTGGGTCTGGTCCAAGCTCTCACAAGCCTGTTGTCAACCTTAATCACATCCATTCCCTTCTTGGGCTGCGGCTGCTGCCCTGTGCAGAGACCAGGTGGCAGGAGGAGTAAGAGGAGGAGGAGGAGGTCCGGATGACCTCCCCGGGCACAGGGAGGACAATTCCTGTCTGCTCACTGCTGCTCGGCCCAGCTCCACCACCGGCTACTTCTAATGACACATCAACAAACACATAACAATCTGTCTTAAGGAAAATCACTGAATAAATTACATTTAAAAATACTTCTCTATTTCTGGATAGGCACCACTCTGCTCCAGCTCCTTCAGAATTGTCTGAAGCCCTCGTGTTAATTAATAAACACAGAAGATTAATAAACATCTCTCTAAACCACGCTTCTTACATAAGTATAGATGGCTTCTTAGTATTTGGCTTTTATTGGCCAGCTGATACATACCTCCTGAAAGGGAAAAAGGTGAAGGCAATACACAGTATCCAGCTGCCAGTGGGTTCGTCCCTGCTGTGTGCCCTCCCGGGGGCAGGAAACAGGCCGGGAGGAGCAGGGGGGTCCAGGGGTGGATTTGAGAGATGGAAGATTTTAGGGAGGCTTTTGCTCTGCAGGCTGCAGGCCCCCGTGCTGTGCACATCCCTGCAGAGTCACACTGGCCTAATTATGTCTTCAAGCAAACGCAATGTATTTACTAAATGTGCAGCTTCTCTAAATTTGATTAGACCACGTGTACAAAACCCACCGCTGCAGCCATGCGCAGACGCTCGCGGTGGCTGATGCTGTGCTGGCCGATGCCGCGCTGGCCGCAGGGGAGCTGAGCAGCAGAGCGACCCCGAGCCAGGGCGGGGGTCACACAAACACACCGCTCCCTGTCCCAGCCCTCGGGGTCCGGAGGCACAGGCAGGACCTGCTATTCACCCCTCTTCGGCAGCAACACCAGGCATTGTGCTTGTGGGTGGGTAGGAGGACAAGCTGTAGCTTCAGATCTATAATTCGTAGCAGCTTGTAAGAGGCACCCCCTCTCCCTGCCCTCCAGGAGCTAAAAACAGCCTGAAAGGTCCCTCTTCCCCAGCGGCAGAGGCGTGTGGCATCCACTGCGAGATGCAGAGCAGCAGAGGCGTTTCACAGCCCCCCGAGCCCCTGCCCTCTCCAGGCACATGCTCCCCGTCCCCAGCAGTGCTATGGAGTGCCTTTAACCGCAGCCCGGTGCCCCTGCGGCACTTGTGGGGGGCACGGGGTCCCCGATGCCTGTGCGGTGGGCTGCCTGGGCACTGGGCTGCATGGTGGGATGAAGGACAGAGCGAGGAAGACAGTCCAGAGCACGCCAGGTGAGGGGAGAAGCTCCTCTCACTTGCTGACGCTATGCATCGCAGTTATTTTGAGCAGAGAGCCCAGAGGGACGCAGAAAGGAGAGCTGCCCCACCAGCACTGTGCCACAGGGGACTTCTCAGGAGTCCATCACCAGACCCACGCGGGATGTGGGTCCTGCTGGAGACCCACCACGCACAGATGGCAGGAGGGCAGCCAGCCTGGAGGGCACAGTGTCCTGGAGGGCAATGGTCCCTCCGGAGTGACTCCCGAGAAAGAGTAGAGACATGGATGCTCTAGCATCTCCATAGTTTCAGCCAGAAGACTGAAGGTCACAGAGCTCCATGAGGAGGTTATTTGATGCAGGCTCGCTTCCCCACTCTGCCACTGACTGCTTTTATGACCTTGAAGAGTCACCCCACCTCTGGTTTTCTCCCTCTTTAAACAGCAGTAACTATATCCAACTTCATGGAGTCCTTTGTGATCTAAAGTTATTAAATGCAAAGCTTGTTTATATGTTAGTATCTCATAACCTCCAGAATTGGAAATAACCAACAATGTTAAAATAGGTGAAACTCAATGCTGGTAAAAGGCAATACTTTTTTCACCAGTGTCTTTATGTGCTAGAAACTCACAGCCAGGAGCTGGTGTTAAAGCAGGAGGAGGAGCCGCGCACACACAGGTAAACACCGAAATCTGTCCCATTTTCTCCCAGAGAAACCAAGCGGAGGAAGGTTTGGAGCGAGGTGGTGGAGAGACAGGGGCTCTCACCAGGCACCTCCCGCTTCTCACCATGGCACGCCGTGCCGAGCCTCGGAGTCAGCAGCAAGAAATGCTGCTGTAAGTCCCCCCGTGCTCTCGGGAGTGACATCGTTTGTTCGCGATCAGACGCCGTGGCTGACAGCAGCGAGCCTTCTCTTGGAGGAGTGCCCGGCCGAGTTCCTGCAGGGCTGGGCACACTCCACCTGTCCCCGGGGGTACGACGGGGACAAAGCGTATTTGCTGTTTGGTTTGGGATCCATTTGAGCTCTTTTCTGAGTCAACTTTGGAGGTGGGGGAAGCCGAGGGTCGCAGCTCCCTGGGGAGACATGTGTGCGCAGCCACTCGGCCCCGAAGAGAGGACGGGCACATCAGAACAGAACTATTTCTGCTCTCAACAGTGTTTCCTGATTTCCAGCTTCATGATAAACCACTTTGATTAAAAGACTCTCGCAATACATATTTCACAGTTTCATCCCTTTGGCACAAGGCATCCCTCCATGGGTAAGGCGAAGAGGGCTCCTGCACCCAGCAGGACCAGGGTGGCAGCAGGCGATGCCGGCCATGCCCAGTGCTGGCAGCTGCCTGCAGAGTCCTCCAGACCAGGCTCCCCGCTGCATCCAGCCTGGACTTAATTACAACATCAGCATCAAACAGAGACTTTTTAAATGAAAGGGAAGGACTAGTAGCTCTCTAGCTCTGCCTTTATTTTTTAACCCCAATTACGAGACGCATTGCAAGGGAGAGGCGGTGGCAGATAATAAAGTTCAATGGGATGGTCTGAGTGTTAAGTGGAGAACCAGGAAAGCCTCACATCCTGATCCCAAATTGGACATTGATATGCTGTGTGGCCTCGTCTCCTGGTTTTCTCCATGTAAAGTGGGGGTGATGCTTAGCCCGAGGGGCGTTCCACAGATGAATTACCATTTGGAAAGTGCTTTGAAGATTTAAAGTGTTATATAAATGCTAAGTGTTAGCATCACTGGCTTTTATATTGCAGCAGAACCCAGAGACTGCAATCAAGATCAGAGCCTCGCTGTACCAGGCAATTTAGAAACTCCTGGTTGGAAAAAGCCCCCGTCCCTGCCTCGGCGACCCGCAGCCTGCGTGCCCCGGGCAGGCAGGGGTGGGCTGGAGCCGCTCCCAGCGTCACGGGAAAAGGTTGCCCAGAGCTTTCGCACATTGGCATTCCCAAGGGATGCACGGCACGGCTTCCACAGCCACTCATCACTGAAGAGGGGTGAGACCCAGCCCCTCAGGGAGCCCAAAGAGTAACTGCTGCCTTGGACCTCTCCAGAGCCCTGAACACCCCTGGACCCCCGAAGTGTGCCCAGCACCGCTGAGTCCCCCGGCCGGGGCCCTCCCAAGGTGCCCCATGGGGTGGCCGGGCGCTGGGGCAGCGGCCGCTGAGTTTCAATCCCGTCTGTTGTTTGGATAGTACAACGAAAGCAGACTGGCCCTTATAAGTTTAAGAAAAATTGAAGTACTCACAAAACAGATTTGATCGGAGATTAGCATTAACTGGCGTGCACAAAACCAGCCGGTCAGCTTCGTTTCCACCTCCTGCCCACTGCAAGGAATTTCATAATCCTGTTTCCTTTCTAACCAGATGAAAATACATCATGAGTGTTAATCACAGAGCACAAATACGGAAGAATATGTTAAAAAGAAAAACAACCTTCAAAACCTTTGTTTTCAATGTAGTTTATGTCATGCATTGCATTTAAAAATACCAGTAGATGAGATGATGTTATTTGCAACATCATTCATTAAAAAGTGTGCACTCAAGTCAGCCAGGCACAAATCAACATACGACAGACTACAAAGAAATACCAAAGTAAAAGGAAACTAGAGATGAAACAGAGTGAGGTCACTGGTTTCTTGCATTATCCTGAAGATGTTTGTCAACACTTTAATTTAGCCAAATGGCCACCATTTAAAAAAAAAAAAAAAAAAAAAAAAAAAAACAAACCAAAAAACAAAAAAAAACCAAAACCCAAAAAAACCCCAAAAAACCCCAACAACTTTGTTTTGACAAACTCAGGGGATGGGGAGCGGGGACTTGAAAAAAAACCACATTAACCATTTCCACTCCGTATTTCTGAACTAGTCCTGCTGAGAAATAGATGGGACATATGTGCAGTCTGATGGCATTATCCGTGAGAGGATCAAATAGAAACCATTCCTGCAGATTTGCAGATTCTCCTACAAAATCTGTAGTGCTTTTAGGTTGTAAACACAGGACTGAGATATGTCGGGGTGGTAAGGAAAACTATCTTGGATCTTCGCTACATCTGCTGCTCTCTTCTTAGGCAATCCATCAGTATGTGCGAGCAGGACAGGAATCGAGATAGGAATTCAGCTGATAAAGTGAATGCAAATTACAGATACCATGAAATGCCCCCTGGCCCTCCCCTGCCACGGCCAGTGCCTCGCTGGGGTGAGAGGGTGCTCGGTCAAACCCCTGCTGCTGTTGTTGGGCTTAGCTCTCACTGCAGCACATGGGTGCGCTTCCCGCAGGGAGCGGTGCTGGGAGCCGGACGCGCTCAGCACCTGGTTGTGGCATCTCACGCCAGCACAGAACCCATCACCCCACCAGCGCGGGAGTGGGAACAGCCGGGAGCTGCTGGAGCTGTGGGAATGGCGCTGGAAGTTGCACAGGGAGTCAACCCCGGCCCTGCTAACAAACACTCCCTTTTCAATTTTTCCCTCTTGTCCCACGGAGCAGTCGCTTTCGAGGTGAGCATCCGGAGGAATGAGCGGCTGGAGCGGTCACTCCCCATTTCGAGCACTGGTTGCAGAAAGCGGAGGCCAGGTCGGGTCTGGCACACATTGCCCATCCCAGCAGCCGCCGCAGCAGGTCCCCGCGTGAAGGCTGCCATTGGTGCCCCCCAGCACGCGGCGGGCGCAGGGCCTCCCGTCTGCGCTGCGGGGCCACGCACCCGCCGCAAGTCTGGACTTGAATCCCGAGGTGGTGTGCGCTTCAGTTGCAGGCAGCGTGCGGCGCCGGGGGAGCTGAACAGGTTGAGTGACTTCAGGCTGTGGGAGGAATAATCGTCTTGGGTTGCTTCAGAGAGCTGAGGCAGCCAAACCGGGCGAGGATGGCACTGCGGAGCGCCTCGCGTCTCTGCCAGGTACCTCCGGAGAGTGTTTGTGTTTGGAGGGCTTTTTATAGAACTGCTGTCAAAACAGGCAAAGAGCGAGCTTAATTGGGACCAATCTGAAAAAGGAGGTGGTGTGTAGGTGTGTGAGGGATGTGTACCGTGAGCGGCTGCTTTCAGCCGGAGCCGAGCGTAAACAGGTCCAGTCTGATGTTTATCAGGGACTCTCATCTCCTGAGCTGGTAAATTTTTTCCTGTCATGTCAGTTATGATCTGCAGAGCGGGGAGCACTGAAGACAACTTTGCGTGCAGCGTGAGCGAGGCTGCGCACGCCCGTGCTGCTGCAGCCAGCGCTGCCCGGCTGGGTGCGGGATCGGGCTGCCTGGCCAGCAGGACCTGGGGCTCCTGCCTCTGGCGTCAGCCCCAACGCCGTCCCCTCGCGCGTACTGAGTCACAGTGACTCACTTCAAACTTGGATGTGAGCGCAAAGTATACATTTGCAAATTGGCTGGTGAGGCACTGCTTTGCAATGTAGGTGGGATGTATTACATACTCCAGCAGTCAAGTTCTGCTCTTTTTCCCTCCTCCCTCTCTCTCCGTGCAGGATAGCTGTCTGAGCCTGGGATTTTGGTGCGGTTCTCGCAGTCGCAGGAAGGCGGCTCAGCCCACTCCGGTGGATGTGGCATGTGGATGGCTCTGGCTCCGCTCATGACGGAGCTCTCCACTGAAGATGGATGATTTAGCTCTCCTTGACCTGTTGGAGTGTCCTGTGTGTTTTGAAAAGCTCGACGCCACAGCAAAGGTGCTACCGTGCCAGCACACTTTCTGCAAGCCCTGTCTGCAGAGGATCCTGAAATCCCAGAAGGAGCTCAGGTGCCCCGAGTGCAGGACCCTCGTCCTCTGCAGCATCGAGCAGCTGCCCTCCAACCTGCTCCTCATTCGCCTCCTGGATGGAGTCCGGTGTGGACAAAACGTTACCAGGTTTGGCTCCATCCAGAGGTCAGGGGTCCTGTCCTCCCCTGCCTCCCTCAGGAGAGTCCCCAGGGCGCTGCAACTTCATCAGCACCAGCTGGCGACAAATCCCAGGATCCACATGGAAGGGGTAAGGAGCATCCATGTCCTTTACTCTCTCTGTGAGCATAGAAAGCTTTCTTCTCATGTGCCAAGAGCTATGAAACTTTCCTGTTAGCAGTATTGCAGAAATGTTTGAAGTATGAGAGATCGTTTTGTTTGCAAATCCAGCTGCTATTTCCTTGTGATATTTGACTATTTTGAGTTCATCATAACAGTAATTGCATTGGCTCTCAGGCTGAGACAAAACCAGCCTGCCCTTCTCCTTGGAAAAACTCCACAGCAGCTGTTTTCCTCAGGAGTTTTCAGGTGCTTCCTGACTTTTGGGGCACATTTCAGGCCCTTCAACTTTTGGGCAATATACTGATTTTTGACTGATAGCAATTAGATCAGTAATTGCAAAGCTGTAACTGTTAGAGGTGGAGAAAGGTATTTCCCATCACTGCACCTCAGTTTCCCCAAGCATTGAAAAAGGAAGGAGAGCGCCTAATGATGCTTATGTCCCGGGCAGAATACTTCGAGGTCCACTAGTGAAAAATATTAAACTCGACTTAATAACTTTATCTAGGTATGATTGACTAGGTTCATTTAAAATTCTAAGTTATTTCTGTCATCTCCTTTAAAAGTACAAAAGCTTTTCATAAGTAATGTGGACATGATATTAGACCTGTTAAAGGAGCTTGGCTCAGATTGAATTTAGGGTAGAGACTGACTTGTGGCTTCACCTTTCCTGCATCATACTCCTGGATTTCCATTTCTCCCACCTGAACTGTTCTTCTATACGATGTCTCTACAAACCTCTTCATAATATTCAAAAGTCCGGCTCAAATGGCTGGTAAATCTCAGAGCATTTTTCAGAATTGCAGAGCTATAAACTTCCAGGCAGACACGGGACGGGGTTTCTCACCTGGGTGCTGGGGGTACCTATGTGTGGGTATTGCTGTGGAGCTGGAGAGGACCCCTGTGTCCTGCAGGGACAGGCTGCTGTGTGTATCCCGGGGAATCTCTATGGCCTCACTAAGTCATCTTGGGTGGATCACACATCAAAACCAGACATCTCTCGGGAGCTCCTCTCTCAGGTTTTCCCACTGCGAAGTGTGGCAGGGTGGCCCTGAGACCCCTCTCCTGGGAGCCCTGCCTGGCCCACAGCTCATCAGGCTGGCTGGTGTGCCTGTCCCTGCATGGCGGCAGCGCCTGGGCCAGGCGGGCAGTGGAAGAGGCCATCCACCTCTCCTGCATGCATAAAATGCATAAAGAAATGATGCTTTAGCTTAGACGAAATATAGCTCAGTCCCCAAAGGGGCTGCACGGTGCTGTTTAGCAGTGCTGGGGGCGCAGGGGAGGGCAGGTGACACCGCACAGCCCAGGAGTGCTCTCCCATTTTCCTCAGGAGTTTTCAGGTGCTTCCTGACTTTTGAGGCACCCCATGGGTGAGCGGCGTCCGGGTGGGAGAGCGGAGCAGAGCCGGGGCAAGCGCCATCCTCAGGCCCCTCCGCAGCGACCGGTGTGGCTCGGCAGCCTGCGCCACGGTGGCCCTGCACCATCAGCAATGCTCCTGTGAGCAGCAGAGCCGTGGCTGGCAAGACCCCTCGCTGGGAACCAGCTCTCCAGGGGGGATGCGGGGGGTTCCTGTTGCCATTTGTGCAACGTATGAACCATCAGCAAGAGACAGTTTTCAGCCACTGCCATTATGACTGGCATTTCAGCTGAAAATTAGAAGGTTTGTAGTTTCCTCAACTGGACTCCCCCAGCCCCAGATAAAAAACCACAAATACCTTCGACTGTTTTTCTTCTCTCTCACCCGTTTCACATTTCTTTTATGAATTCTCAGGACAGGTAGGAACTTGTTGCTGATATTATGTAAAGGCAACATCCTTCAGTCTGCAGCTCCCAAACGCATTTTAAGACCAAACTGTTGGGAATCGGCAGAAGTAGTGAGCGAGAGGGCTGCGGCTGTGGACCGGCTCCTGCAGCGCTGGGACAGCCCTCTGACTTCCTATGCCTCTTGATGAAGGGATATAAAAACATGTTACACTGAAATGCTCTTAGACTTAATTAGTTAATTAATTATAAAACACTTTGGAATCCTCGACTGCAAGGTGAAGAATGCAATGTATTAGTCACGTTTTGGTTTTGGTGGTTTTAAATACATGTGGACGGGACCAGAAGTTACTCTGGGTGCTGCAGCGGGATGTTAATGCCTGCAGACCCTCTCCTGAGCTGGCTTCACCCGGCAGTAGCGGGGACACACCGGCAGTGACTGTGCCGTGCAAAGAGACCAGGCAGTGACAAGGGTGACTTGTCATCTCCCTACATTGTGGAGCACTTGAGTTTCAGGGGATTCCTCTGAAGTAACGGGGGTGAGCAGAGGCCTCCAGATGATTTGAACTGCAGGGCAGATGCTTTTTGTCAAGAATCACAGTGAGAAGACCGATTGTGAGATCCCGCTCCACCACAGTTAATCCCCCCACAGTTGCTTTCCTGGGTGCTCTTAAATGCAGTATTCATTTGCAACTGCAGTGGAAGGTCGCGTGCTCTCCAAAGACAGACTGCCCCAATCTGCATAGTCTGCTAATTACCGCTAGTACCATACACTACTTCATGCTACAAAGCAAATAAAATTAACGTGCACCGTGCTGCACTGCAGCCAGATACACCATCAAAAGCAGGATGCAGTACGTGTTTTGTGTTTACCAAAGAAGCCATTCTATAAATAAACTTCCTTTACTCCATGAAGCTGAGAAAATTACAAGTTTGATCAAAGTTTCTCTTCTCTGCAGAGATGTTTCCTTGCCAGCTTTTTGCTCTTCATCCTCATGAGCTTCCATGAAGACAAAAAAGCAAAATAAATCCCCTTGTCACCAAGCAAGCCAAGAACTCGCATCATTCCAAGAGGGAAGTGCAAGCAGGCCCCAGCAGAGCTGCTGAATTAGCAGTAACACAATACTCAGTTTTCAGTCAGGAATCTCACAGAGCCATTCCTTCAAAAACAGGGAATGTTCTAGTTACAGCCCATCCCAAACTATTTCTTATTTGCTAGCATTTAAATCCCCTTTGGATCCATGTCCTGCTGCTAGCACGGGTGGGCACAGGCTGGGTTTGTGTGTATCTGTCCCAGGCTGTGCCTCTGCAGGGAGCAGGGCTGCAGAGAGGCCACGGGCACTGCCCCGTACCTGCTCCCAGGGCGTCTGGCCAGGTTTTAAGATCTTTAACATCTATGCAGAGAGGACAAGTCTTTGGATTTTCAGGATCTCCACATAATAGACTGTCTGGAATTTAAGAATAAAAGGACTTGCTAGGAGGTGAATGCGTAAATAATCTACGTTGAAGCCTTTGAACTCTTAGGAACCGCCCCTGGCATGTGCCAGATGTGGTTACGTCTTGTGCTGAAGCATCCGTCTTATCTGGCTTCAGCCCCAGTGTATGCTAAACACAGCTTTGCTGCTGGTGAGAGAACAGAAAGATCGTGTGTGCTGAGGTACACACAAAGCTCCCGTACTTCTCTGATGAGTAGCAGACCTAAACTGTACCCTACACACGGCAAAAATCCACCCAGGCCACTAAACAGCTACTTGGATGATGAACTTTGTCATGCAACAAATACAGGGCAGTGAGCCAGAGGAGAAAAATTCCGAGTATGACAGCTTGCCTTTGGAAAACACAGACCACACAAATTTAACTGTGACTTCGGCTATTTTCTCTCTGCATGAAGTGAGTGCTGTAACACCCCCCTCCAGCATTTCATGGGAGATAGACAGATAACACCTCTATTGGGATAAAAATACACTGCACTCCAACGTCGCCACCTTCACACGGCCGTCTATATATAGTGCCTGTGTCTTGGTATTTTCTTCTCCTCCAGAAACATCTCCAACTCCTTTCTGAATTTGACAGACAGGACTTGGATCGCTGGATCTTTTTGAAACCTTACTCAAAGCAACCTTCATGTTTGCACCCAGCGGAGGCAAACACGTTTCCTGACCCACTCACTGTGCAAACCACCCTCCATGCCCCCCAAAAAACCCCCAACAGTTCCCATGCGGTCACAGTAATGACCTCATAATGCGTGGCATGTCCAAGCTTTGGGCTGGACGAGCGTTGAACAGGCGTTGCAAACCTGGGGACTCTGGCACATGGACTCTGCCTTAGGAGATGCCGCTGCTGTGGGTGGCAGCTGCTTGTGCCACGGGGTCCCTCAGCTGGCAATGGAGCCGCTTTGTTTGGCTAAAAATTCCGTGTGGCCTCATGACCTCCGGGGAGAAAGGGTTTGCCTCAGTTGCCTCCACAGCTGCATCCCATCAGGGTTTGTCTCATTCTAAAAAACGCTGAGTGTGACCCAAGGAACTGGTTCCGCAGTTCTGGCTTGCACCTTGTACAGGATACCATCATATGCTTTTTTTCTCCTTTGCATGGAGTTTTAGCACTTTTATCTGCAAAGAGAGAGTGAAGTCACCTTGATACGGATTGCCCGACAATACACACCCCAAAAGCGCGTGCACAACAAGAACAGAGTCAAGAGCACAGAAGCAGGAGGCTTTGCAGAAGCTGCAGCCGTGAGGAAGAGCTGATGTTACACACAGCAAGAGACCGAGCCATTCCTTAGTTTCTGTTGGAGAGGGGCATAAGACAGAACCACAGCCTCAGAGTCAGGGGATGAGGTTCTGCTTCCCTACGGAAAGCTTAAAGAGAAAATACTGTTTTGATGGGATGGAGGATGAAACACCCAGTTGCTCCGTAGGTGGGAGGAGGCACTGTTGTACTAAAGCCAGGCCAGGATGGTGTGACGGGCGGCTTTGCAGAGGGCTGGGGTGGGTGCGTGATCCTCCTACAATGGTTCAAGTCTGTTTCAGTTACTGGCAGACTCCCCTCTGCGCTTTCAGTGGTCAGCAAGGCTCCTCGCTGGGGCAACCAGCAACCGGCATGGCAATTCCTAGTGGTACCATGGGGCGGGGGAAAGCCAAAGGACCTCCACAGCCAACATCAGGAGCCAGTTTCCCTGGTTTTACAAAATAAGGTACCAAGCTGCAAACACATAAAAGTGTTTTAATTTGTTACCAAGGCAATGAGTCAGGCTCAGATGGCAAGTCAGGAATAGAACAGCAGGGTTTCTCAGCGTGAGTGTTCACCTGCTAAGTATCGTGGTCAGCAAGGAGGCTGAAAGTCTGAGAGCCCTCCTCTTCTTACAGAGTTTCCCTGCTGGTGGCTGGCCACCATCCCCGGGTTCATGAAGCTGGTCATTGGCCTGAGTTTGTAATTTTACCCTCCAGAGGGAAGGGAGAGGAGGAGGCACGTTCAGGTGCAGCTCTCCTGGTGCGCCAGGGCTGGAGGTGAAAAATGTCCTGCGAGATGGGAGGCTGGGTCTTGGCAGAGAGAAGACCCATTCACTGCTGCTGCCTAAACCTTGTCTTACCTTCCTTTACTTCGCCTCTGCCCTTCTCACAAGGAAAACTGTGGTGCTTGCTCTTAAATGCTGGGCTTTGTTCTGCTGTTATTAATTTTCAGGCATTCAAACTCCATTTAACATGAGGACTCCACTGTGCAAGGCACTGTGCAAATGAATAAAGAACCATGACCTTTTTTTTTTTTTAAGAAAAACTTTTGCTTATGAGTTTGTAAGCATGTATTTGAGTTTACTGTGATGTGGGAAACCTCTATTTCGTCTTGATGCCTGGACAGGGGACACAACTGAGGAGGCAGTTTTTAACAGACAAAGATGTGTCCTTTGGCAATCCACACCCTTTAAAGGGGTTTGCTTTGGGCCCTGAACAACTGATGGGCCCAGAATTTCTCACTGGCTTTGCAGGGAGGAAAGAGCAATCCTCGCCTCTTGGGAAACTGCGTTGGCCTGCATCTTCTGTAACTGGGCTACAGTTGGTTGGTCTGCCCTAGGAAATGGAAATACAGAAAGGGGAGAGCAGCTCCTTTTGCCAGCCCCAAGGCAAGATGAGGATGCCCAAGGCCAGTCAGACAGTGGCCTCCCAGGTCTTGGCCAACATCTGAGGCAAGGCCCAGCTGGCAGCCATCACTTCAGGATAGTCATTAATTTACCATCAAAATGGCTGCTAAGCGGAGGTGGTAGGCTAATGGAGAGATGTACTGTCACTAATTAAGCACTTCCCTGAAAAAATGTGAAAACTAAATCCTGGGTTGTTGAGCAATCAGAAGGCGCAGAGCCCTGACAGCTTTGAACAGTGGCGGGGACGCAGCACAGACACCCGCCTTCTGCAGGCCTGCTGCTCATGGGGACAGCCAGCACCATCCCTCATCCCTCCTCGGCCACCAGTGCCGTTCCTTGTCCCCTCATGGCCACCACCGCCATCCCGGCTTGCGGAGCAGCCTTCGCCCTGTGCCCGGGCAGCGCTGGGTGAGGGTGGCGTCGGCGCTGCTCCCATTCCCAGCGCAGGGAGAGGGCCCGGGAGCAGCAGGAGCAGGGCGCGGGACGCAGGTTTCCTCCCTGCCCGGTAAACAGCCACTTCTGAGAACTGCGGTGCTGAGGCAGAGCATCATGACCGGGCACGCCGAGGGCTGACACAGTTTGTTTTCCGTGCGGCTTAAAACCATGACACACAACTTAACCACTGCCCGAGATTGCTGACTGCAGCAGAGACAAAAACATCTGATAGTAACCATGAGTAGAAGAGGCATGAAAAGGTTTCATGCCGACGCTGCAGCTCCAACACGCTGGTCCCCAGCATCACCGTGCTGTGCCGCACGCCAGCCACTGCCACCCCTCTCTCCTCACACAGAAATGCTGTGCAGGCCCGGCCCTGCGCTGCATACGCCATGACACGCTGCCGGCACCGAGGAGCAAGCAGCTACAAAGCCAAACCATGCTCAGCACGAGATGGACATGGACCTGTTGGAGCGGGGCCAGAGGAGGAGGCCCCAGAGATGCTGGGAGGGCTGGAGCCCCTCTGCTGTGAGGACAGGCTGAGAGAGTTGGGGGGGTTCAGCCTGGAGAAGAGAAGGCTCCAGGGAGACCTTGGAGCCCCTTCCAGTCCCTAAAGGGGCTCCACAAAAGCTGGGGAGGGACTTTTTACAAGGGCATGTAGCGATAGGACGAGGGGTAATGGCTTCAAACTGGAATAGGGTAGATCTAGATTGGATATGAGGAAGAAATTGTTTGCTGTGAGGGTGGTGAGCCCCTGGCCCAGGTTGCCCAGAGAAGCTGTGGCTGCCCCATCCCTGGAGGTGTTCAAGGCCAGGCTGGACGGGGCTTGGAGCAGCCTGGTGTGGTGGGAGGTGTCCCTGCCCAGGGCAGGGGGTGGCACTGGATGGGCTTTAAGGTCCCTTCCAACCCAAACCATTCCATGCTTCTATGAACTCCCGTCTTGCATGCGCCTCAGCACTCCTCCTGCCCACCTAAATCTCTTTTGTGGCTTCACACAGGCAAAGTGAAGCCTGATCCGGCACTGTCCTCCTCTGGAGCCGTGGGGACATTACCAACAGGCAGCTGGGCACTCCGCCATGGCTCAGCCATTGCTGGTGCAGCATCTGCTCAGCCTCTCCCTGAAAAAAGCTGCTCTGTGTTTTCTTTAATCATTTTCCCCATCTCCCATTTCACTTCTGCAGTACAAAGCCAGAATTGCAATAGGCAAATAGGCAAAGTTCAGAAGTGACGTAGGGCTTGGTGCTGCAGCCTGTCGAAGGGATGTTCCTTAGCAGATAGTGTCAGTGCTCCCATCCACCCCTGCCGTCGCCCCAGCAGCAGCGCAGACGTAGCAGCGCAGAAACCAGCCCCGGCAGTCTCAGCGACAGGCTCCAATACCTGCTTCTGCAAACTCCGCTGGTTGCTTTTCAGCTCTTCAGTCTGTAACTCGCACCCACTTACACCTGTAACTTACAGTGGTGTTTTCTATACCCAGCTAAATCCCTACAATTCCTATCCCTGGCTCTCCCCGTGAAGGCCTGCTGGCTCCCAGTGCCACGCAGCCGCCAGCCCCAGCGCAGACAGGCGGTGGCCTTGTGTCCCGGCCAACCAGGAGGGAATGGGCAGATCTGGTGAGCCCCAGTACCCACCTGAGCAGGATGGGACTGACTTTGCTCTCCCTGGTGCACACAGTCTGCTTGTGCTTGGAAGATGGGAGCAATCCTCCTCAGGGGAGAAATAATGCAGAAACCACCCAACTGTCTGAATCCTCAGAATATAATTATACGAAGAGATTGAAATGACAAGTTCACTTTTGATGGTTTTGTTCTCTGTGACAAGGCTGAAGTTATCTCCTCTGCTGAAAAGCAGAAAAACAGAATTGTAATGGCAATTAATTTACATTCAAATAGCTCTTTTCATCCAACTGGATCCTAAAGAGCCCTGAAACTGCGCTAGCTGAGCACACAAAAGAGACCGTGTGGGGCTCATTCATCCCATCAAAATGCGGGCAGTCAGTGGCAGGATGCTGAAGGCGGCTTGCAGAAAGTTAGTAATCAGAATGGATGGCAGTTGTTATTGATTATCTCTCTTTATGAAAAGCCAGCGTGTCCTTTGGCGTCAGTCTGTAGATAATAACCAGCTCTCCATCACGGTGTGTAAATCACTGCTCGTCAGGAGTGTGGCGGGGTTGTGCTCCCAGATCTGTCCTGGAGTCGCTGTCTGCCCCCAGGCGGGTCACTCCCCCTCCCCCTGGTGCTATCCCCACTGGTAAGGCAGGGATTTGCACCATCACCCCACCTTCACCTGCATGGTCTTCCTAGATCGCCCGGCTCTCCAGGGCAGGAATCACTGCTGCGCTTGCCCAGCGCCCAGCACAGCAGCTGCCTCCAGTAACATCTACCGTCCCTGAGAGTGGGGACCACTGGCCATCTCGCCCTCCCCGTCTGAGCAGCGGGGTCGGGACACAAGCTTTCCATCTCCTACATACATCAAATATTCTTGCTATTTCCATGTATGCTGCGGAACAGCCTGTCCCTGCACTGTGGGGGTCGCTGCACTGAAGCAGCAGCATCCTTGTGCAGAGACGGACGGTCACCCTGGGCCAGTCAAGAGCAAAGATGCTCTAACACTTCTTCAGCGACCCCGGTACACCTCTAGCACTCATTTGTGGATCTTGGGCAATGAAATGTGCCCTCATCTATTGCATACCACCTCTTCACACCATGCAGTTCTTTAAAGAAAAGGAGACAGCGTTGTTAGGAAGAGCTTCCTTCATCCTTTGGTGTTGACCCTTCTTTGCTCCGCAGTGGCAGCTTTCTGGGTGGAAGGTTTTTTCAAGTACCTTAGTACAGTTTAATATTTAGGCTGCACTTGGACTCCTGCTACCCAGGTGTAGAGCCGGCACGAGGGAGTTCCAAGGTTTGCAGGATCCAATTCGACGTGTTTCCCTGAAAAGCAAGTCCTGGCGAATCCTGGCCCTGACACCCCTGCACTGCCCCGTGCAGCACACTCGGGTGCCAGTCCCCTCCCACCAACACCAGTCCTGCTCCAAATGGCTCCAAAATGGAAAATAATCAAAAAACACTTGCAAACTGAACCCACAGTACCTAGTGGGAGAAAAATCAAACTGGAAGACATCCAGTATTGGATTTCTCTTCTTCCTGGCACTATCCTAGAAATAAATTGTTCCTCTCAAGGAGGCTGTTATGTGTTACAGAAATCATGTATCTACAGGAATATCACTGCCTCTGTACAGCATGGATATTTAGCTCTTCTGCACAAATAATGCAGTGCTGGGAGTGGGAGGGGAAGGCAGAGCTCACGCGGAGCACTGGTCTGCATCTCCCCTCTGCACCATCTCCGTCCCCTCAGACTTTCCAGGTGACACAGCTGGGGCTGGCCTGGATTCTCACGGTTCATTTGCAGTGTCCTGGGTCCATTTCTGCTCTGCTGGCTCCTTCCAGGGTGGGACAACCTGGCAGCGCCACCACCACTCCAGCTGTGGGGGCCAGGGCTCCCCTGACATCCCACACCTGAGCTGGTTCTCCTGCGCAAGGTTCTGGGGAGCGACTGCGTCCCTCCACGTGGGGCAACACCCGCGAAACCCAGATGAGGATCAGGCCCTCGGTATTTACCACAGAAAGATTCAGGCGGTGGGGAGGAGACCGCATGCTTGGAGTGGCTGGCTGCCTTCGAGGGACAAGGCGCAGTGGAGAGCGACTCCAGGGCATTCCCGGTGCTGATTTATGAAAATCAGAGCTGGGAAACCACCCGGGTGCAAGCCCAGACCTGTCTGAGGCCATTCCTGATCCATCTGCCAGCAGCCTTCTCAGCCCCACGGGTCTGGCTCCACTGCTGGAGCCAGCAGGGCGCCCGCTGAGCTTTGGGGTGCCGCGTCCAACACTGGTGCCGGGCAGCGGTGCCGGAACGGGGATGTCTGCAGCAGACAGCGCTCCTGGGGCTCACTCCTGCCCAAACAGCTCCTGCTGTCCTCCTTTGGCACGCAGTAAATCAGAAGGAAGCACCCCTGGACATCAACAGCAATAATTAGGATTAATTTGTCACTCATCCCATGTGTTCATCTAATGCAGTTGTGGATGTTGGTGAAGTCACAGCATCTGGGAAACAAGAGGATCCCATCTGATGCCGTGAGCTGGATCTCGCTGCAGTTGTTTGCGGTGAGCCTTGCTTGGAAACAGGTGAAGGAGTAAATGGAGCCCAGGTAGATGCAGGGGCGTTTATGGCCCCGTCCTCACGCTTACCCTGGGGTATCACAGGCAGTGGCTCCGTCTGCTCCTGCAGAGACAGTGTCAGCGTGGGGCCATGCCGCTCTTCGGGGAGCCTGGGATTGGGTTCACAGCCTCCATCAGAAATCTCTCCTCTTCGCTGCTCTCCCTGGCTTAGCTTTCTTCCTTTCTTGTCAATTTTTAATGTCTCTCCCTGGTGACCAGCACCCCAGCCAGCCTCACACACTTCTTTTTCTTTTTTTTTTTTAAATACCAGTGCTATGAGTGTGTGGTCTTACATTAATCCACTGCCAATAACGAGGAAGTTATAACTAGCTCATTTAAGATAATTATAGTGTGCATTTCTCCCAGCTATAAAGAGATGCTTTGAATTGCTTCCTCACATGTACATATTTTTAATTTGCTTCTTTGTTTTGTACGGAGGGAGACTCAGATGTATTGGATGGCTGCCCTAGCACAGCTGATGCCAAATGTCAAAAATAGTATTAAAAAAAATAAATCTTTTCTCCCTTATCGACCTCAAATCCAGTAAGAATGGGGAAAAGGCATTGAGGTGCATCTGCCACGACCATCCCTGCTGGCGGAGTGGCCAAGGAGAGAAAAGTATTTCACACCTAGAGCCTGCACAGCGTATGGCACTGACACGAGAGGGAGTTTCTGGCTCCGCAGCCCCGGGTTCACCTGCTGCATTTTCTCCCCAGGGCTCCCCCAACAGCTCTGCAGACAGCCAGGGGGGCACCTTGGGTCTCTCGCCACTCTGAGAGCCTGAAATACCTCCTGGGGGGCATGGTGATAGCAGGGTCATGCCTCACTCAGGCATGATGGACATGAAAACAGAGGGCGGGGGGGGAATCAGAAAAAATGAGGCAGAGTTGGAAAAAGTTACAACCACCCAGAAAACAGAGAAGGAAGGGCTTCTCTGGGAGAGGCCAGGCTCTCTGCAGCAGTCAACGGCTCCGCAGGCAGAAAAAAAGCGTTTCCTCAGCACCAAAACCCACACGGGTTTGGGTGCATGAGCACTGACTGCCCTTGGCCCAAGGGTCTTGGCAAAACATCCCGTTGGTCCCTGTCTGCTTGACAGCCTGAAAAGTAGCAGTGGGCAATTTGATGTCCTATGGCATCCCCTTCTTCTACTCAGCTTCCCACTGATTTTAGAGGCTTTCACACAGGAGAATGTGAAAGACTCCCCTCTCTCTATTTATTTAATTTAGCAACACTACTGTAGCTGCAGTATTGCATGGCATCACGGGAAAAAAGCCTTTTCCCTTCTTGTCTAGACCGTGCTTTTGCCAAGAAAGGTTGGACCAGATGATCCTTGAGGTCCCTTCCAACCTGGGATGCTGTGATTCTGTGGTTCAAGAGTGATGTTTCTTCTTTGTACTTGCTGCCTCTCTGCTACTGGGCAGCAAATGTTTTACACAACTTTTCAACAACCTTTAGTTGAGTTTTTCACAGAGCTTCTCATAGTGTTTTCCCAAATGAATTTAAAGACAGACGCTGAACCCTGCAGTGAGGGAGCGTGCCAATATTGGCAATATTTGGCTGAATATTTTGCTGCCACTGCCACCGCACTAAATTAAAATGCTGCCTTGGATTAACAAAAAGCAACTGGACATGCTAACGGGAGAAAAATCCATCAAAACAAACCCAGTCCCTCCACACCCCACACCCGGGACCGCGTCCTCACCCGGGAAAGCCTTTCCCTCTGCCCTCAGCCCGGAGTGAGCTACCTCCAGGCACACCTTGTCTTTATCGCCGGATTTAATTAGCACCCCAGTTTCTGCCATTGCAATTGACCTACTTTAAATAAAGCGAAACAGATGCCTTGCAGAGGATCTTATGCATCCAAGACCGGACAGAAACCAGCCAAAGCCTGAGAAAGAAATCAGATTTGAGATACGCCCACAGCTGCCTGTGTTCTCGCACCAGGAGGAGCGATAAGCACCGAGCTCAGCTGCCCGTAGAGGTTTCCTGCTGCTTCCCCAGCCTCAGCGGGGTGGTTTGCTGCAGGGTGGCTTAGACGCTTTTCTTTGTCTTTCGTGTGTCTCAGGAACACGTTAAGAAATGGTGACCCTGATGTACGTCTTTCTGAAAATTTCAGCTTGAAGATTTATTTTGTGAAAGGCCTGCAAAGCAGGAAAGGGCCCTGTACAGTAAAAACCACACCAGTTGCTCCGTGTGGGTAGATAAAGGCTTGGTTTATATCCTAAATAAAGTTGGGAAATCAATGCGATATTTTTGGCTCAGTATCTGAACAGACAAACAAAATTTAAAAAATAAGCAACAAAGACAGACTTTGGAAAAAACTGACTTGGGCCTTAAAAAATTACTTGAGTTGAATGATTTTTTGTGATGAAGTGAAGATCTTGAAAAAGTTAATTTCAAGTTAATTTCAGTTAGTTCCAAAACAAAACACTTTGTATTGCTATGGGCTTTTTAATACTTCTCCTCTTTGTTAATAGAGTATTAGAATATTAGAAAAAATATTTTGGCAGTTACAAAGACCGTATGATTTTGAAATATCAGTCATCAAGTGCTGAAACAGTCCAGTGTGATTACAGTTTCTCCTTGTTATACAACCACAACCAGAAACGCACATCCAGTCCAACGTCCCTTCGTCACACCACCTGTCCTTTTGAAGCACTTAATTCTGAGGTGGTTTTAATTGAGGCTTGTGGCAAACAAGGATGGCTCTCCTTGCCCTCGTCCCTTGCCGGGGCAGGCGGGAGGCGTGGGGTCCTGTGCCCCGTGCTGACCCCAGGCTGGAGGCTCCCGCCTTCCCCCGGCCCCCCCCTCGAGTACATAGAATCACAGACTGGTTTGGGTTGGAAGGGACCTTAAAGCCCATCCGGTGCCACCCCCTGCCCTGGGCAGGGACACCTCCCACCAGCCCAGGTTGCTCCAAGCCCCGTCCAACCTGGCCTTGGAGCCAGGGGAGCCACAGAGCCCTTCCCCGGGTGCAGGCAGCTTCAGCGGGGAAGAAGCGGTACAGCTCAAAGCACCACCAACACTATAATAACTCTTTGACAAAACATCTGTGAAGAAATACACCAAGGTTACCTTGTGAGTGTTCAAAATGACTAGCAAGCCCCAAAAGACCAAACTTCTGAATATTTTTTGGATCCTAAAGCATGTAACCATTAGCTGTTATTCACTTACATCCACGGAAGTTTCACAACAAATTTTGACAAGTGACTACAAGTGCCCTGCTCTATAAAGTGAGGGGGAGATTATGTCAATGGTCACCGCAAGTGCCAGGAAATAGCAATGGGAAAGGAAACCAGCCTTAGGGGGAAACTTGCAAACAGAATGGGCTGTGAGATTTGACAGGGCATGGAAGCGGGAGGAAAGGGTTAAAGAGGAGGTGAAGAAATGAAGGTTCTGACCATGGTTGGAGGAAGAAACAGCCCATCCATCCAAGCACAGAGGGGTGAGTTTCAGCCAGCCCTACCCTACCTAGCTTTCAGTTACCTGTCCTCCTGTCTCATCCGATTTCTTGCGAAGAAAGAATATTCCAGACTCTCACCACCCCACTGCTTGTTCACTTTTCCCAGTTAGTAATAGGCATGCATTTCACTTCAGAGTTTCTCTTATTTTTAATATATTTCCATAACTTGTTCTTGATGCCTTTTATGTTTTGCTTTATTTTCCTGTGCAGCCATTCTCTCATCATTCCCGTACGTTTGTGCTCCTCCTTTACAAAGCTCTCTTTTTGCAGTTTGCATGAGTCTTGTTTGTTTTCTGGTCGCTCCTGAGGCAATCAAAGGTCTCTCTTTCTGCGCTCCTTGTCCTGGTTTGACACCAGAGAGTCTGTCTCAGAGTATTTCTGAAGAACTGGCCCTCCCGTAATCCTCTATTCCCACATTCTGGTTTTCTGCATGGGAACGTGCGTTGGTCCAGGCGTGTGTTCGCAGGGAGAGTTTCTGTGTCCTGGCACCGCCGCACTCCCTGTTCCCCGTATGAGCTCGAGGACTGCTGGAGAGCAGAACTGGCCTGACTCTCACTTTCAGCATTTTCCTTTTTTCCAGCAATATACTTTCAGTGTCACTAAGCCAAGTGCATGTGTTTACTGTTAGCACAAATTGACAGACAAAATGAGTTAATTAGAACTAAACATCAAACTAATTGTTTCCTGTTTCAAAAGCTTTGAAGTAAATGCAGTACATAAAATTTTTCTCTTCTTGGTTCCTTTTTTCTACCAAGCATCAGTAATTGGGAGTGCTGGAAGGTGTTCTCTTCCCAAAACCTAAATCGTATCCATGGAAAATTTGATCTTTTCCACACTTCAGAAAACTAACATCGAGTTAGTTATCTCTTCCACCTTCCTGACCTCCACAAAGTGGCTGGTGGGGGGTGAACTCTGCAGAAATCCTGCCTGAGCCCTGCGTTCCCCACAGGTGGACGTGGGGAAAAGGGTTTCTTCTCCTTCCACAGGAAAAGGCAGGAAAAGTCTGAATGGGTCACTGGTACAACAGTACCGTCTCCCGCGAGGTCAGCTGGGGTTTGGTGCCTATGGCTTGGAAAAACTGCAATGCAAGGTCCTACTCACAAGGCCGCAGCACTTGGCAGCTGAAAGACAAAAATCCACATTTTGTCCATGGAGATGCAGAGCCAGCAGCCCTGAATCCCATTGCCCCACCAGCATGCTCCCCTTCGCACCCGAGCTCTCATGGGATGGGACCCGGCTCCCCATGGGGGTCCACGCATCTCGGCCGGTGAGAGCTGAAGACATGCTGGGTTTGAAGCACTCGGCCATGGATGGAGCTCATATACATTTGTGATGTTGCAGATGGCAATAAACAAACAAACACGGGTTGCTTGTTGGTTCTAGGATGTGCTTGAGTGGGACGCAGTACGCTATTCCAAAAAACGTGCTGAAGGTATCTCCGTCTTGTCTGTAACACAAGTATGTAAAGATCGAGTCTTTCAGTATTGCTGATTTCCAAAGTACAGGACCCCCAAATGCATATCTAGAACAGCTACAGAGAGGACTGAAAACGTTGGCGTATCTGCACTCCTCCCAGGAAAAACACTCCTCAGGCTGCCCTCGAGTTGTACTGCATGGGTTCACAGCACTGAGGCCAGGCACAGCCCTGGGTTTATTCAGCCGTCTCAATGATCTGTTGCATTGTGTATTAAATTGAGTTTCTACTATAGATAAGGGTCAGTAAAGCAGTTATTTTAAGTGAACTTTGTAGTTTCATTTTGATGAGAGTCAAGATGGCAAAGTTCCCTCATCTCTTCTGGTTCTGGTATATCTCTTCTTTCTCATATTATACTGCAACAACAATAACATTAAGAAGCCTCTCTTCCTGTAACCCAGATTAAAGACTGAAATAAAGTCACGGTCACACGCTGTTAAAGTGGGGACATAACCACAGGAGAGCAGTAACCTGCACTCACCTGGCTCCTGTTGTGTTCTCGACATGCATAGTCGGCCACTGCAGGTGACAGCCACCGGGTCATCTGGACGGTGGCTGCAACCCCGGTCATTCTGAAATACAAATACCTGTAAAACAGATATTGTATCAGACATTATATTACCGTATAGCAGGCAATAAGATCCCACGGGAAGGTTAGTTTAAGGCATTAATTGTTTCTTAATATTCTTAAACAAGTTCAGCCTGATTTTCATCTTGATACAAATTTAGCATGAGTATTTTGGAGCTTGTCTTCATTAGAAAAAGACATCAAGAAAGGATGTGGGTAGTTAATCCCAATAAATGCCTGCTTAAGCCTTAGACCTCTAAATTTTTCCCAGTAATTACGAATGCTTTTGGGGAATTCTGTCTATGTTGTGCATCGCTGTCATGGACAAACTGCAAGGGCTGTTTCTCATCCCACAGGTCCCACGAGCCAAGGCCCTGTACACCTATCGAGGGCACAACCCCGGGGAGCTGAGGTTCAACAAGGGGGACATCATCGTGCTGCTCCGACAGCTGGATGAGAACTGGTATCTGGGGGAGGTCAACGGGATCAGTGGTGTCTTCCCAGCCAGCTCCGTGCAAGTCATCAAGCATCTGCCCCTGCCCCCGCCCCTGGGCAGAGCACTCTACAGCCTTGACCTGAGGAGCAGGGACAAGACCGAGAACAAGGACTGCCTGACCTTCCATAAGGTACCAGCCCAGGTGGCCAGGGGCTGGCCCATTTCCTTCTTTCAACTGCGTGGTGTTCTGCTACTCCCCAGCTCCATAGGAGCTCCCTTTTGGAAAGCTGTAAGGTTCCCAAGCCCCCCTCAGACACTGCCACCAGCAGTTAAAGCCCCCCACCCCTCTGACCGCCCCACGGGCACCCAGGGGTACGTGCAGGACGAGGGGCATCCAGAGAGGGATGGAAGTGCCCACCATCAGCAGCAATTGCAGTCCCTGGGCTCAGCTCCTCGCCCATGCTGCTGTCATGGATGAGGAGCGGCTGATGGTGGTAGACTGCTCTCGGGCACTCCAGGGAGATCTCTAAATGACACCTACTGACATAGTAAAGAGAATTGCTTTCAGGTCTGGGGTACACCATTTGTGCAGCCTACCAGAGGCATACATTTGCAGAGCAATACCTGAACTTTCACTGTGTTTCCCTTTATTCCCCAAAGGCTACAGAGCTTGTGTTTACTCTGTTAGAGGACACGCTCTTCTGAGTAAGTGCACACCTCCCAGCAAAGTCAACTGTCCCTGTAGTGGCAAAACGAGGTGAGGCATGGCAGAGCAGAACGGAAAGCACTGCCCAGAGGCACCAGTGTCCTCACTGAGAAGTCACCTCTTTCTCCATCCAGCTGGCAGCATAGATGCGATGGTCTCCTCGCTCTCACAGGTTGGAAGAGGAGGCAGGAGAAGGAGGCTGTGGTCCAGGCCGAGTGTCCCCGGGGAGTTGGAGCTGGATGGCGGGTGGCTGGCGGGGGACAAGAGAAATCGAATGGCCAAGAGCCAGCTGTGGTTTCTAAGGGGAAGAATTAAAAGAGCAAAATCAGTTCAGAGCAACGTCACACATCACCAGCAGCTCTATAAAATGTGGGCTTTCAGCTTGCTAGTGCAGATGCAGAGAGGCTGGGCAGCCAGCAACCCTCCCTTTGTCAGGAGGATTCACTCATTAGCAGGAGGTGCCTTCCTCGGCTTTCTGCCATCTGCGTTTGTTTTTTCTCTTTCACTCTATTTGCCTTTGTTTCAGGGCTTACTCATTCTGTTTATTTGCGTTAGGAGGCTGCGCTCATCCCCACTCCCGCCACAAAGTTCACACGTGGGGAGTTAGCGCAGATCTAACACAAACACGCTTCTGCAAAGAGGCGAGAGCATCCTCCTGCCCCCAGCCTCGGGACAGCAGTTATATGAAATGACAAAGATGGGAGCAGTCCCCTCAGTAACTCCCCTCTGCAGTAACCTCACAGCAGTGCCGTGCCCTCCTCCAGCCGGGTAAAGCGCAGGGTGACCAGCCAGCCGAGGCGGGCAACTGGAGAGAGCCATCTCTTTGCAAACCACCGCCAAGAGATGATGGATTCCTCCAGGAGCCTGAGCAGGCAGGGGAATCTCAGCGCAGGGATGCTGGAGCCTCGGGTAGATGACACAGGAGTTGCTTTTGTCCAGCACAGTCTGGCTTTAGACCAAAGCTCTGCTGCAGGCAGCTTCATCTCTTTTTTTAAAAAATACCAACAAAATCAACACATGCAAACACCCACAGCTGCCCGCTCTCGCACGTGCTGCTGCTGGCTTCACAGGCAGCTTCTGTCCTCCACCGCCTCTCCCGCCCAGGGGATACCCCCACCTTTCGTCTTCACCCCACCACGGGCCCTGGCCCTCCCTCAGGAGAAGGTGACGGTAATTTGGCAACAAGCCCACCTGGAAATTTGGGCAGAGATTCACATGCAATACCACACAGCAATCTGTTCTTAAGATACAGATGTGCTGGAACGTGTCCAGAGAAGGGCCACAAGGATGATCAGAGGGCTGGAGCACCTCTCCTATGAGGACAGACTGAGAGAGTTGGGGTTGTTCAGTCTGGAGAAAAGAAGGCTCTGAGGAGACCTTATAGTGGCCTTCCAGTATCTTAAGGGGGCCTACAAGAAAGCTGATGAGGGACTTTTTAGGATGTCGGGTAATGGTAGGACTAGAGGGAATGGATTAAAACTAGAGATGGGACGATTCAGACTGGACGTTAGGAAGAAGTTCTTTACCATGAGGGTGGTGAGACACTGGAACAGGTTGCCCAGCGAGGTGGTGGAAGCCCCATCCCTGGAAGTTTTTAAGGCCAGGCTGGACGGGGCTCTGAGCAACCTGATCTAGTGGGAGGTGTCCCTGCCCATGGCAGGGGGGTTGGAACTAGATGATCTTTAAGGTCCCTTCCAACCCTAACAATTCTATGATTCTTTGAGGCAGTAGGCAGCAGTTACTGTTCAGACACAGAAATGAAAGCTGAGAGTCACTTACTGAAAAACTAATACAAGATTTCCAACAGTTCAGATGGAAACTTTATGCATATGCTCTGCACAGGTGCCAATGTTTTGGCCAGTGGGAACCAGCCTTCTCTGACACCTTCAGCCTTGGAGCCATTCAAATTTTAGCCCCAAACTTTATGCATTAGTTCAGAACACAGAAAAACATAAATTTCTGTAAAATTCTCCTTACTTCCCCCCACACACGTGGCAGATATCCTTAAAATGATGAAATCAAAACATCTTAAAAGTTAACAAGATTTAGTTCTGCTGGGTTGCTCAGAAATGTTAAGTCTTTCCAAAGAGATGTAGCTATCAGTCAATACAAACCAGCTTTTTTCCTCTTGAGTATTTCAAATACCTGCGCTCCAGCAACGTCGGGTTATTTCAGCTCCTGAAATAGCGATCTGAGCTTCCCGGCAGTGTGACACCGATTACCTTGACACTTGCACAGGGGCTTTTCACTTGGTTCATAGCTAAAATGCCATTTTCATTATTAGTTGTGTGTGTGGCAATTACAGAGGCATTTCCATGCAATGGAAACCATCCAGCAAGTCAAAGGCTTTTCGTGTCCTCACCATCAGACTCATGTCCATGGTCCCGATTCAGCCACGCTCACAGCTTTAAATTAAAAACAAGTTTGAGCGTTGTGCTGAGTAAGGCCAGACAGGCTGGCGTTGCGGAGCAGAGACACAGCAGAAGCTGTCCCAGGGGCCTGGCCGGGGCGCAGCACCGTGGCGGTTATCGAGGCCGCTCTCTGCCATGGCAGGGCGAGCCCACGCGCACCCCGACCACCCACCTGCCCCTAGAGAGGGCTGGGGACACTGTGCTCCTGCCCTTCACGGTGACAGCATCGTCATCCTTGGCAGCGCTGATGAGAGCTGGGAGCACATTAGGTGACAAAGCAGGGACCTTCCCCACCGTGTGTGTGGAGGGGGGTGACAGCCCGTCCTCAGCTGTGCCCACCCAACGCCACGCCAGGCAGCGGCGTGTGCCGGCACCCAGGGCAGAGCTCTCCTCCCGGCACAGCACAGCTCACCGCTGCCTCTGGGCTCTGCAGACAGCGAGCCGTTCCCTCTCCCTCGCCGGAACAAAGACCCCGCAAAAGGGAAAAAAAATAGGGGCAAAAAATGCCAAATTCAGGCAAAATATCAAAATTGCATTTTGAAGGGGTTCTGTTGTAAGCAGCTCTCGTGTGGCTGTTTGCTGGGGGTTCTGCCCCATGACCCCCCCAGCTTCTGTCCTGGGGCTGCAGGGGGGTGGCCAGTCTCGGTGGCCCCCCACCGTCCCCAGCGTGTCGCAGCGGCGTTCCCGGCGCTCCGGCTCCGCAGCCCTTCCAGCCACCCCCTCCCCGGCCCTATTTTGTCAGCTCTGGTCTAGACATTAATTGTATTCGTGGAGTTTAGCTTGAGATGTAGGGTGTAAATGGCACCGACAAGAATTCCTAGAAATAAAATTAATACTTGTAATCATCATAATTACAGCAAGCACCTCTTTGTGGCTATTTTATAAAAGGACACTAGTAAAACATCTTATTTGAAGCTCTAATATATTTCACAAAATGTCTTTTCATTTAATTAAATCATTTTAGCTTCAGTAATTACTTATTTAAGTCTGGCGTTAACAGAAATAAGTTAGGGCCACATAAAGCCACCAAGGAATTAGAAATTAATTATGGAGAAGGCAAAGATAGGTCTGTTCGGGAGATGCAAGGCTTTTCTTGGCTTTGATGCTTAGGTTTGTGCCCCATTCTATTGCATCCCCCCGGTGTTTAGAGAGGGAAGAAAAATGTTTCCTGTTTAGGCTGAAGTTTAATTATGTATAGAAATGACAATATTGCCATCTTATATGTGTACATATGCACATGCTATTGTTTTTAAACCTTGCTTTAAGGAGTGGGGAGGAGGGAAATGTGAAAATAATCTCTGCTTTAAAATGATAATGCTTGAGAGACACCTGTACCTCTCCTGCGTCAGAGTCATCCCTCCTCAGCCCAGGAGCCAGGCACATTGCCTCACATGAGTGGGTGAGAATCTCAAAGTTTTGCAATTCATTAATGTCAGCAGTAAATCATGATTAATTCCTCTGGCAGTCATCATGGTAAAAAACATTGTCACCACATGCCCTTTGCTATTAATACTGTGTGATCAGCAGTTTCTAAGAAATACTGTTTGAACATCTCCCGTATGCAAACTCAGGGCCTGACTCTTCCCTCATTAAACCCAATGGGTAACGAGCCAGGCTTTTTCAATGGAAGCAGGATCAAGCCATGGATGTTTTGGCCTACAGAGAGGTAATTGCGTGGATCTAATTCTGCTGGGAAAGTCACCATCAGTGAGGGCTTCTCCGAGCTCATGCCTGAAAGCCGGTTGCAGAGCTTTGACGTCCTGCTGCGAGACGCACCCAAGCATGCCAGCACAAAGCGGAAAAGGGACATGTGCCCTAACGTCCCTTCTAATTTAGCATTAAATTTATTATAATGCTGCTAGAGAGTCAGCCAGCTCTCCTCGGCACAGTACACCTCTGCAAGCCAAAGGCTTTGACAAGAAACAAAGCTTTCGGTAAAGTACTGGGGAGAGCACTCAGCCTCAGTAACCTGTTGTCTAAGCAATAAGTTTTTCAAACCAATTTTAATTTTGCTGTCAGCTTTGCATCAGTAATTTTGCACCCCAGATTTGTCACTGAAAATGTATCAGGAGAACAACTGAGCCATAAGCTTTTAAAGATCACCTGTAATGTCACCTGAAATCTGCCCACAGCTCTGTTGACAGAGACGAAAAGAGAGGAAAAAGGGAAAACTGGGCTGTGCCAGGAGTAACTTCTGAACCACGCCATCACATCTCCCTTTGTCTCTTCCAGCCAAACACCACTGCAAGGCAACTCCTGCAGACCAGCAAAAGCCACTGGTCCCCTCAGTTTAAGTGTGCGTCCCTACGAACGGCATCTCCCAAAGCAAAGGGCGCAGACTCGCCAGCGTTCCCCAAGGTGCCCGACTCCAGGAGGAAGAGCCTGCGGCAGTTCTCCATCACCACCGCCCTGAACACCCTCAACAGGATGGTCCATGCGCCCACTGAGCGGCAGGCACTGGAGATCAGCTCCCCCGTCCTCATCAGCTCCAGCAACCCCACCGTGGCCACCCAGAGCAGCGAGAAAGCAGAGTTTCCTTACGGCACCCCTCTCCAGGTAGGGAAGCGGCGGCATGGATGCTGTAGGAGCAGTATGAGTCCAAAATGCAAATCCTGGGTAGAAACACTCAATGCGCAGGCAGCAATTTGAGAAGCTAAAGCCCAAACGTGCAATGACAAAGCAGCCATGCTAATAGCATCAGTAAGGTGTCACACGTGTCAGGCTGCTGGGATTCTTTTTCCCCTCCCTTTTGAATTGGAACGATCTGTCTTCAGAGTTCAGGGACCCAAGCGAATTCATAAGAAGAGAAATTAAGTTATCAGAGTAACTAAACATGGATAAAACACATTCCCATCCTGATTTCTGCCCTACTGCAGTGAGCTCCAGGTGTACAGTGGGAGAAAACAGAGACCTTAACTTGCAAAACAAAATATTTTTCATTTTAGAAAGTAGTAAGGAACATGAATTCCCGAGGGAGCTCACTCACAGCCATGTATGTGTGTGCGTGTGTGCCTGAATTCACACTGCAAGCAAACATCTGATCTGCTATATAACGACGTAGATCAAAAATAGGCAATTCTCAACATTTGCAAAATTAAAGCTAAAACCAGCCGTCGGCCACGCTCACCTGCATTACTTTGACGATGAGCCTTTCTGAGCTCTCACAGAACTAAGTTGCACCAGTGCGGTAGGATCTGCAGAATCAGGCCCTGGATTTTCAGCAAATAAAAGCCCAGTGAGCTCAGGGAGGAAGCTGCATTGTGCTGAGCAGGTCTGTCCTGCCTGCAATTGCTTTAACGGCCTGTTCATCTAACCCCATGCTTAAAAGGAAAGTAGAAACCTGCTCTTTTTATTTATTGGTATTTCAATTTTTCTGGTAAGTCTCAAGCATACAAGGAGTTCCCAGCATCCCCATTGCTTATCCTCAATAATAAACATCGGGCTTAATCAAGTTTTTTGATTAAGCCCAAAATCTCAGCACAGGAGCTCAGCTGTTTGGGCATCTCTAAACATCACCTTTGCTCTGCCCACCGGGGCACACGCATGAAAGCTGGAGCTCCGTTACCGTACCCTAATCCACAAAGTTTTGTCCAAAGGCAAACTGCCTACAGGACAGGCTTCCTCACAAAATGCCAGTTCAGCAGCTGTAACACCCACGGAAATAATGAAGCCTCCTGCTTCTGCTAAGCAGGTGGCAGCCCTTCTTGCAAAGCCATGGGGGTCCTTGCCCTGCCGCAACTCAGTGCTCTGGCCCCCTCTACCCACGGCCAGAGGAGGGTTCTGCAGGGGAGGGCAATTACACAGTACTCACCCGTCCGCAGTCGAAACCCGGGACGCTGCTGAGAGAAGCTGAATTTGGGGCTGAGATAATAAACATAGACTGACCTTTTGGTCTATATCCGCTCATCACTTTAGGAGGCAAAAGAGTCTCATTCCTTCTACACACTCTGACTAAAGATCTCAGTACAGAATCTTCACAGATCATCTGAAATGGGAGAAAAAAAGGTTTTGTTTAGATTTGTATGACATCTTTCATATTCAAGACTGCTCTAACGTTTTATAAAGCAATAAGCCAGCCCCTGGTAGTGCAGCGTCTGTGCAATAAAACCCAGCAGGTATTTTGTACTTAGCAATAGCCTGGAAAGAGCCCTGGATGTTAGATCCTGTTTTATGTGAGAGGAAATGAAGCCTTACAATGGAACTATAATTCAATTGAAATGGTATCATGTCTCACGAACCCGATATAATTTTACCAAAAGTGTCTCAGTGTGAACTATTGTCAACAGCAGAAGCAACAGAGTGGATGTGTTAACGTGTTGCCTTGGAAGTGTTGGAATTTCCTTTCTTCTAAACAGCAGCGTTGCTCCCGGAGCTTTGCAGGAGGATCTGTGTTGTTCACAGGGCCACACCGATGGCAGCTTTTCCTTTTCCCACCTCTGGGTTTGGGCTGCGCTGACCGACCTGCAAAGTTGAGATTCTTTTGCAAGCCCCAATACGCACTGCCAGGCTGGACCACGTTGGCCATATCCCGCTGAGGTCGCTCAGCCTTTTTCCTACTATTAATCGTAAGGGAAAGCTGCGGGGGTGAATTTGTTGATAAGGCAGCCCTCACGGTCAGAATAAAGTTGCAGGATTGAGGAGTAACGGGAGAGACAAGAGCTGATGCTGCTCAGCAGCTTCTGGTGGAAGTTCAGCTTCGATGGTAAGTGCTGAGACTTTGGAAAAACAGCAGCGCATCTCTGAAAGCGTGGTTGTTCCATGGCAATTAGTTTTATATACACATTACTTGGAAGGAAAAGATCTATGTTTCTTGGGTTCAAACTACTCCAGGTAAAACAGGAGTTCAGAAGTAATGAACAGTTGCGTGCCTACTGCCAGCCCCGAAAACTCAGCCCTGGAGTACAAGTATCAGGCTGGGGTCTTCCATTATTAGCAATATAGTAAAGAAAAGAGTGGGTTTAATCACATCCTTAATTGCTTCCGTGTGCTTTCATGCTCCCTAGTAAGCCTGCAGAGGTTGAGTAGCCCGGATCTTTTTGGGTGGTCCCCAGTACAGTGCAGCAGATGGAACCGAGTCTACAGCTCAGCTCAGCCGTGCCGACGCCGGGCTGAAACCCAGCCCAGGGTCCCCCTGGGTGCCGAGAGCCTGCGCTCGCACCCAGCCGTGCTGCGTAAGGAGCAGTGAGGGCAGCACTTGAACCACCCGGGAGCCAGCCCCAGACAGCCCGGCCTCTTGGGAGGAGTTCCGAGACCTGGTGGACAAGACCGAAGTAGGCAAGGATTTAACCCGGTTAAGTGGGAATTGTCCCAAGACAAAGCCCAGGGTTGGATAACCTTAACTGGCAGGCAGGGGTGAGGCACCTGGGGGAGGCTGGGCAAGGGGAGGGAGGCGGAGGGTGCCCCCTGCCCAGGCCAGCACCGATGCCCTCCTCCAAGCAGAGGGCTGGTGCTGGGAGGGAGCAGGCGGCTGCCTGAAATGGGGAGCAGAGGCTGCGTAGGGTTAGTGGTGAATCACCAGCAGGAGGAATGTGCACCGCAGCATCCGCCCTCCCTGGGAGCCAGGGAAAGTCCGCCTCCCCATCCCGGGCTCCATGTGGAGCCCAGAGAAGTCCAAGAGCAGCCACGGCCCCCAGGATCCACACCCAAACACCGGAGCTGTTCCTGAACTGCCCCACCAGCAGCACCCCAGCCCCTCGCTCGCCTCCGCACGCTGGGCAGGCGCTCGCTTGCCCTCCACAGAGCACTCGAAGCTGCCTTTCTCCTTTCAGACAATGACCCAGTTTCATTCCTGCCTGAGATAAGGATGCAAGGCCCCATGAGACCAGCTGGAAGGAAAGGAGCTGTGCTGCAGCCGGCTTTGACACTAGCAAGGGTCAGGATCACCGGAGGGGGGATCCTGGCATCAGCTGTCACTCGGGGATGGGGCAGCAGGGCAACCTTAGTGATCAAACTGGAAACCAAGTGACCCTGCTACTACCCCAGCCCTTAAATTCCTCCCCTCTGTGAGGACAGGCATCCAGATGGATACTGAATATACATTTGGATCTAGTAATTTAAAAACAAAAAAAAAAACCCCATGTTTTGAATGGATGTGTTCATTGCTTTCCTTAGGGTGTGAGTCAAAAAAAGTGGGAATTTTCCAGTAGCTTGTAGTTCCATGGCACTTGGCCTAAGCTATGAGACTACACATGTTTGAGGGAGATGAAGAGGAGCACCAGCATCCCCTTGAAGCACCCTGTGTGTGACAGGTCCCCAGCGGAGTCACATCTCCAGCAATGCTGGCGCTCGGTGGGGGAGAGGGCGCCGGAGGGGTGGCACCTTGGGCACACGCAGAACAAAGTACAGATTAAGAAGCAATGGTGAAGGGATCGTGCTGGGTGTTTGCAGGGCTTTCCAAAGCCTGCCGTGCCTGCCTGGCACTTCCACCACCAAGGATCAGGTCGGGCTCATTTCGGCCCATAAAAGGGAATAACCGGCAGCGGCCGGCACTGCCGCCCGCCCTCCTCCTGCTCTTCCTCCCCCTTGGCGGTGCCAAGCCGGGAGCCAGAACCAGTTTGCAGGGCTTGTGGCACACCATGTCTGTGCATGTGCCAGTTGTGCAAGCAGCTGCAGCGATGCTGAGCCGTGCCCTCCCTCCCCGCCCCCAGCAGAAAGCACCAGCAGCGGAGGGAACCTCTTCCCAGTCACAGCTGGGCTTATCGCCCTGTTCTGGCGGTACGTGGGTCAGGAAACACCGGGCTAAGAGCCACTGCTGCCCTTTGCCACTCGTCCAAGTGAGCTGAGAAGCCTGACATCAGCCATCAACTGCATCTGGCTTTTCTATGTGATAAGTGATCTGAAACTTGCAGGCCCCAACTTCCAGTAGCACCAACCACCCCGTGATGAAACGGGGAAAATCTCCCTCCCCACGAGGCGTCTCATGATCACGCTTGACTGGGAAACGCCTGCGTCAGCAGGTGCTGCAGAAATCACGTTGGCGACAAGCTAGAGAGGAGATGGAGTAAGAGAGGGATTTAAGGAGAGGCAGGAGATGAAACTCTTTGTACTTATAAGGGCTTCCAAGGTACTCACAGGAGATCAACAAAAGTGAATGCTGAAATCAATTATATGTGGGTGGAAAATGTTTCATTCAGTCCTTTTTCCTCTCTGTTGAAAATACAAAACCAGCTTTGACGCAGGCTCTGAAAGGATCCATGCAGAGGGGAACAAAGAGAGATGAAAAACATCAAGCTTTCCCTCCAGAAGCGGACATCTCAACACAGGCCCATCAGGAAAACCAAGCAAAAGGTTGTCATTTTGCTCCAATGCAGGAAAAAGAAATTCCAAATCCCCAAATTCCAAAGATTTTGATTACCAAAATTACTAAAACAGAATTAAAATTTCAAGTCAACTTTATATGAGAGTCTGGTCTGACCCTACCTGGACTAGAAAACAAGGAACGCAAAGATGGTTTGAAGCTTACCTGCCACTCCAGGCCAGAGGCAGAAGCTACAGTCGCTGGGTTTTTTAATTAACTTGGTTTACTGGAGAGCAACAGAGCTGGTGAGTCACTTCTTTTTCTTCCCTAGGTCCTTGCAAAGCCACTGCCCCAGCACTGCGTTACAGACATAACCACTAGAAATTAGATTTGAAACGAATAAGAGATTAAAGCCCTGACAACTCGCATCATTAAAGATCCTGTGGTCTTTGCCGGGGAGCGTGACTGCCAGCCACATCCCAGCCCGGTAACTTTCCGCTGGCTGAGGTTCCCCAGGGATGACGCCGCCGTGCTGCCTCGCTGGGAGCTTTGTTTCCACCTCCCGACAGCAGCCGCACGACACGGCTCACACCTCTCAGCGTGCGCAGCGCCGGGTGTCAGCTGGGGATGAGCCGCTTGCTCACAGCTCCTCACCCCGGGACATGCTTTTGTGCTTTGGCTGATCTCGCCCTGCTGAAGAGAGCATCCCAAGGATGCTGTCCTCTCCTCCGAAGCCGTGGGCCCACCCTGGGGGGTGCTCCATCACCCCCTGGCCCTGGGGTTTGCTGTGCTGCCAGCACAGGGACGAGCGAAAAGCAAAGCTCACAGGGAGAAATCAAACGGATGAGGAGGCATGTTCTGGGGTCGGGGGGTAACAGCCAGAAGACCCCTGCCTCAGAAACTCCCTAAGTGGGTGGATGTCACTCAGCCTGCGAGACATGGAGGGACAGGAGAATGGGAACAACCCAGCATGCTGCCCACATCCTCACCGGGACAACGATGAGGTTCAAGGAGTCATCTCCCTGCCTTGGGCGGGTGGCAGCAGGGACAGGTGCTCACCTCCTGCAGCAGCAGGTCTGACACGGCGTGTTGGAGGCACACGATTACCCTGACAGCAGAAACGGGGCTGAGGCTCCTCCCTGGAACATGAAAGACCCCTAGGAGAAGGCAGAGGAGGCATTATGGTGGCTGGTGCCTCTCTGTAGATGCAAAACAATGGTGGGGAAAGAGTCACCCCAAACCAAACACCAACCCCAGTGAGGTGCCTCTGCCCCGCTCCCGGTGCGGCAGCCAGCGACCCCCTGCCCAGCACCGTCTGCATGCACAGGGCTGCAGAGCTCCTCGGGACACCACAGACATGGTAAATGGCTTTAATAATAGTTATTAAAAGATCACTGGGGCCAGGACAGTATTATTTAGGGTTTAGACAATGCCAATACTCCCAGCTGGAGCTAAGTAAATAACAAGGGAAAGAGCAATGATTACACCAGGCCTCACCTGGCAGACGCGACGGTCTCCTCCTGGTTAGCAAACTCTGGGCTTGAAATGCTGTTTTCCCAAACTGCTTCTCATTCCTGAAGCAGGCACCGGAGACGGTGAATGAATCAAAGGTACTCACCTCCTTCAGAGCCAAGCAAAAAGGGGTGAGAAAACACTGAACGTGAGGAGAGGTGCGAAGGAGTGTTTCCCCACTCCGGTGGATCTCAGATATGTGAGATTAACAACAATTACAGGTTTAGGGCTCTTGGAAGTTATGGCTGTTCGGTTACGTTTATCCTGTTCCATCGTTGTTCAGAGACCTGCTCACACAGCAGCTCAGCTGTCCCAACAAGTTCCTTATTTACAGGACGGGATAAGCACCATCAGCCCAACCGAGCCGTGCCCTGGAAAGCGTCTTGGTTTTGAAGTGATTCTTCCTCTTACTGCCTGGCCCTTTTTCTGGCAAATGCTCCAAACCTCTTTCTCCCGAAATGTCTTTGGTTTGGTTTTTTTGGTTTTTTTTAAAGGGTGGGTGAAGCCTGTCAAATGTTTGAAGCTGCTCTCCCAGGGGCTCAAATAAGCCTGCACTCAGATTAATATATTGTTTTCTTTGCTTTCTTTCTCCCTGTAGGTCAGTGCATCTTACTACCCTGTGCCAGGATCACTGGGGCACTCGGCAGCCATTGTCACTCTTCCCCACCTGCAGCACCACGTCTCAGCTTACATGTACGTAAGGAAACTGAAATACATTGGGGGTTCTGTAATTCCCCGTACCTTCAGTTTAGGCTTATCCAGCCCCGGGTTCTCGCACGGCGGGAGGTGAAGGCGGAGCAGAGCACGGCTCCCGCGTGTCCAGACCCACACAGGGATGGACGTGGCTGCTCTAAGCAGGCGGTCGCAGAGACTTGGTAGCTCGGTTGAGTTATGCTGTTCCCAGCAGGTGAACCGTTCTTGTGCCTTACTACCTTACTTCAGTATTTATAGATACGTAGTTCTGCCTATTTGTCAACAGTACTTTTTTTTTTTTTTTTAAATATAAAGCAACTAATTACTCCTTAAGTGCTTCAAGTTATTTATTTTAAAACAGTGAAAGTTACTGGTGTTTTGAATGATCCAATCTTTTAAAACTTTCCAGAGTTAAAATTTGCAGACAACATATTGTGATAATTTGTTTTCCTCTAGATAAGATTCACCAGCCTGGCACTGTAGTAAGCTACCTAATAACAACAGACTAGCAACAAGCTGCCTACATTGTAATTAGCACCTCCCCAGTACGGAGCCAGGCCTGGGGAACACTAGCACACACCAGCAGTATCTGTACCATGCTCTGGTGGTACAGGTACTGCTGTATCATGCTGTACATCATACATCAGATCTGCACCATGCTACTTTCCTGCAGTAGCATAGGTCACCCAAGACCATCGCACACAATCCTAAGCACAAGAAAACTCCTAAGATCTTAAAATAATTTGCAGAATGAGGATTGTATAAAGTGTTCGATAAGCTGCCTGTTTTGCACAGCTCCTTTTTCAACCCTACAACATCAAACCAGTATCTGCACGTCCTGCCCTTCAGGATGAATCCTGTATAAAGCGATAAACCACTGCAGAAGCAGAGCACCCTTATGCTGAGCCTCGCCTGGTCTGCGCAAGTAACAGAAGGACAAGTCACTTGATAAAGACAACAGGCGTTTCAAGTCAAACTTTCAAGTGATCACTCTGAACAACAGTGAGACAGAAACATTTTTTAAAGTTATGAGATAGTCCTTGACTATTTAGACAACTAGTCTGTTGTTTCTGTTTCTTAAATAATATCTGGTAATTGCCGTATTGGTCTGTAACTCATTAATACTTGGGAGAAGATCACACTCCCCTTAAAAAAACAACAACAACGCAATTAAATTAAACGTGTTACACAGGAGAAAAATTAAAGTTTTTTAAAGACCAAATTGGGGAAAGCTTCGAAGAATACGTTATTTTCTTTTGCTCCTGTTTTGCTGCGTGGCCACACGTGGTTAACACGCGCGTTGCTGTAGAAGCAGTGCTCCTCTCGCCTCAAACCCCTCCAGATGATGCTCAAGGCGAGCAGATGCAAGGCCTCTGGCTCACCACCTGCTTCAAAGGCAGAATGTATTCTTGATGCTATCGCTCGGACAGAGCGCCATACCTGCACTCTTTCATGCTGCTTTGCCTTAAGGACAGGTAGGCATCAGCCCTTAATCGGTTATTACAATGGAGCCCTCACTGCGAGGTGGAAAACAGCAGCTTTCTCCTGCCTATCGCTTGTTGCCCTTGGCTGGCTTGGCTAGCACTGCTGGGACAGAAACCATTGATGGGATCTGCTTTGTTCTCCATTCCTGTTGGCTCTTCTTTTATTCATATCCTCTTTGGCCTGAAGTTACAGGCAGTTTGTTCCCTGCACAGTTCTCTCCACAATAACGGCAGCACCCAAATACTTGATGCGAGTGGTGGTTGACGAGGCTTCAGGCAAACAGCCGCCGCTCACCCAAAGCCAGCAGCGTCAGCTCTCCAGCACAGTTACACCCGGGAGTTTCGGGATGGCTCCAGCCGTCCTGCTCCTGCCATCCTCACCCCTGTCTCCCCAGGTGCGTGGCTCTCCATTCCTACGTGGCTCACGGACCGGACGAGCTGGAGCTGCAGAAGGGAGAAGGAGTCCGCGTCTTTGGCAAAGACCACGACGGCTGGCTGCGGGGCATGTCCCTGGTCACGGGGAGAGTGGGGATCTTCCCCAGCAACTACGTTGCTCCCCTCTTCAGGTCTGGTTCTTCTTACATGAAACAAAAGCATGTGGAGAGGGGAGTGGGTAACATATACGATTTGGGATCATCTCGTTCCCGCAGAGGAATCACTGCAAGGGATTCCTGCAGCATTTCCAAGGGCCAGGGATTCCTCGCCTGGGCGGGATGACACCTGGCAGCTCTCACTCCCTTTATTTCTCTGTGTACCAACTCGGCTGCGCACTCCACCTGGGAACCGCATCTCCCTCCAACAGCCAGGTGCCGCAGCAGGGAGAGGTCAGGGAGCGGAGGGGGCCGGCAGCATTCCCCTTGGAGGGGACACATGGTCCGGATGAGCAAACAGCACAACATCAGCCTTCACCCACTCAGTTTAAACCTGGGATGTCGACAGAGACATCAGCAGCTTCTCCCATGACTATTTAATTCAGTCCAGCAGCTTTGACAAAGACCAAAGGTGAGACAGCCGGCACATTCTGATGAGTTAAGTCTGGGAGACAGGATGAATGGCAGCATGTCTGTGCTCGGACTCGCCTTTATTCCTTTTGGATGACTCTGGTCTTTCTTTTTTTTCCTGCCAGAAGGGAAACCACAAGCTGAAGGCTCTTCTAAAGTCAAAATACTCTCTTTAGAGCAGGCATTTAATCACTGGACACCATTGATCTAGCTAAACAAACATGCATTAGAAAGAGCAATAATTAAAATATACAATTTAGGAGAGGAAAAAAAATTGCCTGTGCCCTTAGTTCCCCTGGGATATGCTCAGGCTGGGCAGAGAAACGAAGAACAGCTGAGAAATGTAGTGCTTTGCTTCTGCAAATAGAAAGCGGGGATAAGTCAGGACGCCTCTCCCAGTACTGTGATTTCATTATTTGGAGCAGTTTTCATGCCTGGAAACTCACTGTGATGGTCCAGCCCCGACTGCAGGAGCAGGGACGGGACAGAGGGGCGCAGGGAGCTCTGCCGGAGGGGCAGCAGTGTCCCGCGGGGACGGCAGCACAGCCGCCCGTGTCTCTGGCAGGGCCAAGGGCGGCACCGAGGGACGAGGCCTCTCAGCCCCTGCCTCCCTCAGAGCCTGCTGGCGACATGGCAAAAATCCACCTTACACTCCCTGATCCTCCCACCGCCCCCTTCTCTCTCCCTCGCTTCCCTTTCCCTGCTTGTATCTTATCCTGCCGGATCGGTGGGGTCAGGCCAGGGCTCCCAGTGCTGTTTAACCCCAGCATTGCCCTCCCTGCACCCTCCTTGCATCCAGGAGCGCTGGCGATCAATCCTTCTCCCTCCAGCTCATTTCTTCATCATCAGCCTCCGATAACACCATGAACCCCCCTCACCAAGAAACAGCAAACAAATAACAGAGAGCACAGCCCAGTCACCCTACACAGCCTCACAAAGCGCTTCAACCATAAGCACTGGGTTTGGAGCTGCTTTTCTATCCTCCTCAGGAAATTTCTTCATAATAAATTGATACCCGAGTTATTTGATGAATCACTGCTTAGTTATTAAACCATAACTCATTCCTCCACCCCCCCCAAAAAGATAAAAAAGAATCAAAGGGATGGTTCTTCCTTCGTTTAAGGAGTTAACAAAAGGACTTCATCAAGGAATTTGGAGGGGTATTTGGCCAGTGTGCTGGTGGGGAAGGCTGACAGGTTTTTGGGCAATTCAATGGCCACAGGTGAAAGGTTGAAGGTGACATCCCTAGGGAAGGCAGAGGGGGAGGACATTCCGCAGTAGCTGCTGAGCCCCTGAGAGCTGCCCAAAGGCAGAGGGGAAGTGAGAGCCAGCCAGAGCCAGCAGGAGCCCAAGCCCTGGCTCTTCCCACTCCATACGGCCCTGCCAGCCCCGAGAGCCCCGGCGGAAGGTCCCTCTGGCAGCTGCCATGCAGGAAATTACAGAGGAAGGGCTGGTGTCTGGAGGTCCCTTCTGCAATGCCATAGCATTACCTGTAACAAATCCTAACCCTATTTGGGAATGATTTCATACAAATCAGGTACAGAAAGATGAAAGCCCTCATTATAATGGAATCAGAAACCTGAATGAACTGTATCATCCCTAGCGCTTCCCACCCAAGCCCTGATCTGGGACCAGTGCAGGCGCATCGCAACCATTGAGCTCCCTTTTGGGCAAACCCCTGCTTTCCTTACAAAACATCAAGTCTAGTCCCAGCTTATTTTCTTTTCCATTTCAAACAGGAAATCCAATCTCTCTGACTCGAAGATGCCTTCTCTGTACGCCTCATGGACGCTATCGACCTCCTCACTCTCCTCCCAGGGGAGCATCTCAGAAAACGGCCCCAGACAAAGCAGACCGCTGAAGCCGGCGCTGCTGCCCATGCCCATCCCCTCGCCCGGCAGGAGCGCGGCCGCCTCGGGACAGGCATCGCTGCGGCGCGGACGGGGCAGCACGAGGAAGAGTAAGTGCTTCAGGGGGTCTCTGGGAGGGAGAAGCCAGACATGTCTCCCCCCCAGACCATGCTGGCTGCCTGCAATTAGCACCGGAGCCATAAGGCAGCTCTCCCGAGTGGTCCCTGCCAGGGCTGAGCACATGAGCAGAGACCGGCCGTTCCCCGGGGCACTCGGCATCTCCCCACCACGCGAGCTGGGGGGCAGGCGTCCCCGGCTGCCACGCCAGGTTTGCAGACACAGGGTGACCACGCTGTCACCCAGCTGCATCCCTCTCATGAAACCGGCTCTTGGGAAGGGCCTTTCCAAGGGGTCTCATTACAGCCGGGCTGCAGTGCTGGGGACAGGCAGCGTCGTCCTGCCACTGGGCAAGGGGCTGCACGCGAAGGAATATGCAATTTCCTAGGCTGAGCGCAGCAAAGCCTCCACCACCTCTGGGGATTAACCCCCCAGGCTGGCAGGGACAGGGGTGAAGTGCCTGGGGGGTTAATCCTCTGCAAAGGTGGGAAGGGGGGCGATGGCAGCTGGCTCACCCCAATGTGCCACTCAAATGGGGCTCAACTTGCATTGGGTAACCAAAAACATTTAAACAATGGCGTAAGGGAGGCCATTAGACATAAAAGTATCCTTATGCAGCAAAGAAAGAAAATGAAATACAAACTCCCGCAAAGTAAACATGAACTGTACCAAGACAATATTATCAGTCTCTAAAAGGGACTTCTCCAGTGATCTTGGAAAATCAGCAAATCCCACCTTTGAAATCCACAACCACCAGCAACAGGGCGCTAAAACAGATATGGGGAGAAATAATCCCTAATTACACACACACAACCTTGGTCCCTAAATTGGCTTTTGTTGGTCTGGAGAAAAGTTTTGGAATTGTCACAGATGGCTCTTTGAAAGCTCCAACTGCATGCTCAGAAGCAATTTTTGAAAAGGTTACTTTATAGTATTATTAGGAATTATTACAAAAGGAACTCAGAACAAGAGAGTAAAACTCATCTGTGCCATTGGGGGAGTTCTGGCAAACTCATACCCTGAACACTTCATGTATTTCTGGTAACTCAAAAAGCATACAGTAAAATCAGGACAAGTATGCAGGAGGATGATCAAGAGAATAGAACAACTTCTAGTTCAGGAGAAAAGAAAAATTCAGCTTGGAAATATCTGAGATGCATAAAATCATGAATAGCCTGAAGGTGAGAAAGGATACTTCATGAAAAAAAAGCAGCAGGAGTTACCCAGTGAAATTGTGAAGTCAAAAGCCTTGACGTAGCACCGCGCTAGAGGGAAAATTCCTCCATATCAGCTCTGTTTTTCCTCTCCTCCTCCACAAAGATCCAATTCGTGCTTCTCACTTACATGTGCCCAGGGCTGTAGGAAACACCCTCCTGAGGGTGGAGAGGAGGGAGAGGGAGCCTCAGGGAACCCCCCTGAGGCAGGGAGCTGGGGTCCCACGCCACTGGCTTCCTCAGCTGTGCTTGGTTTGGTTAATTTTAGGTTATTTGACTCAGCACAGGAAAACTCTTTGCGAAGGCTTACGCAGAGCTCAGTTGGTTATATTCTTTCCACCGAGGCTGGCAAGGTTCAACTTCAGCCCATATGTGCTGCTTTGGAACACATTTCCAAGTGTGTTTGGGCAACCAAGTGGCACGTTCTGCAGCGCTCGCCAGTGGAGCTGCTGCTGGAGGCAGGCAGTGCCCCTAGCAGAGGGCAGGCGTGGTTGCGAGGGCCGCGGTCAGTGTTTTTAGACTCAAAATGGGATTTATCTTAAGAGTTTGTTTACTGTAAAGGACTCATTCCCCTGTGGTGGCTCTGTTTAAAAAAAAAAAAAAAAAAAAATTCAATCTCGTGAACAGCAAGAAACTGTAGAAGAAAAAGTTCTACAGCTATGGGATGGAACAGCCAAGTAGGACCTGCAGCCAGCGCAGGAGCACAGGATGGCGGGAGGGCTTGGGAGCGGGGCTCCTGCTGGCGGCTCCTGCATTTGGCAATGGAACTGTGCGGGAGGAGGGCAGGGAGCGTCCGGGCCCCACAAGGGCCTCTCTGGATTCCTGCTGACTTACCTCCTTCTGACTGTTCTTGCTCCCCAGACGGATCCCTGCAGAGGCCGGGGCAGGCAGGGACCCCCGTGCAGGTTGCCGGCTCCCTCAGGCGTCCTCCCACGGCTGCAGGACGACCTCAGCAGTTTCAGCTTTATCAGCACACCAGCCCCCAGCCACACAGCATCCCTCCTGGTGCCAGCATGGCCGAGGCAGCAACGAGACCAAACCTCTCCCACGACGCTTCACCGGCACTCGTGGTCCGAGGAGGGGAAAGCAGAACTCCCTCTGTGTGCAGCTCGGTGATCCTGGATGCCAAAGAACTTCCAGCAAAGAGCGAGGCAGTTCCAAAGCCACCAGCATCAGCCCCGCCATCCATCCTGGTGAAGCCAGACACCTCCCGCAACAACGCCGAGAAGGTACAGCCCAGGGTACCTGGGCTCCAGAGGGTCCCCATCCTCCTGGGGCTGGCACTTAGCCTCAGCCCAATATTGCCTGGGGCCAAAGCCTGTGAGAGCTTTACTCCATTCTCGTCAGGTTTTCTTCTGATAGAAGTTACTGGGATTGGTACCTGCATTAAGAAATCAGATATTTCTGTTGCAGACTCTGCTGTTCAGATTAAGCCCTTCAGAAAGACAAGATGCTGCAGGGACTCTTTAAGTGTAAACCAATGTTCAGTCACAATCAAATATTGAGACTTTTCCAAGTTCTTAAATCAGGCAAGAATCCCAGCGAGGTCTCTAAGAGTTTGGGAGCAAATGAGCAAATGCCACAGGCCTGGGTGTTAAGACTGTACATCAGGCTGGTCTCTACACAGCTCCCCCCGTCTCCCTCCCGGCGCTTTGGCTGAGCCATTTGGAATGGAAATTTCTTTCCCCTCTGGCAGCCAGAAGGAAATTTCATAAAGATAAAATGGTTCTGCAAATTGCCCTAGTGATGACTTTCCCTTCCCGTGGCACCCAAAGAGTAAATCGCTCCACATGCCCCTGACAGGCCAGGTGACCTCAGAGCTCCCGGGAGGAACATCATCAGGTGGAGAGAAATGGCGGGCTCTCCAGGAGGGGCACGGCAGGACGGGCCACCCTCGCTCCTCTGTCGGGCTGCCACCCGCTCTTTCCCTCACTCTCCCCGCTCCCTTGGTGATGGCTCTGGGCCAACTCGCTGGGGTCTATGAGAGCCAATGGCAGTGCTGTACCGCGCCATGCCGTTCCCTGGTGCTCTCCTCACCCACTACCAGCTGCCCATCACACTGGGCTTCCCCACAGGCACCCTCTGCCCCTGGGAGTGAGCCAGCTGCCCCCTCAGCTCATCCCCCAGTGCTCCAGGGCAGTTCCAGCAGGGAGGGAGGGCTGGCTGCTTTTCCCACAGTGACCCTGGTCCCCTTCTTGTTGCAGCAAGTGAAGACGGTGAGGTTCCAGAACCACAGCCCGCCACCGCCCAAGCGGCACAGCCTGCAGCCCTCCCCAAGCCTGCTGCGCAGCAGGACGGAGCCGGCAGCCACGGCGGACGCTCTCCTGCCAGAAGCCATCCTGCCGGGCCCCGAGCTGGCCCTGCTCTACTCGCCCAGGACCAGCTCCAGCCCCCTGCACCAGCGACAGGCGCTGCACCCCAAGGCGCTGTCGCTGGACCTCTCCGGGCAGCTCACCTTCCCTGTCAAGAAGAACTACAGCAGCATTTCCGCAAACTGACAGGGTAACTCCTCCACTCGCTTCCCTTCACGCGAGCTCCTCTCCTCCCTCCTGCGAGGGGCGAGCACCCCACACCCCCGCCAGCCTGCTGCCTCCACCGCTCCCCTTCCACGGCGAGGGACAGGTATTCCCCACATCTCCATGCCACCGGTGCCCTCGGGACCTGCAAGTCTGAGGCTTGCAGAGAACTGGGGGAGCTCCCAAGGGAGCGGGACGGGACAGGGCAGCACCGATCCCTGCACGGAGCCCTGTCCCAGCCCTGCTGTGCCAAGCGCAGCTGGAGGAGCCCCACTGCCCCCAGGGCGGCTGCCAGAGACAGGAACGGTGTTTGTGGCATCCACAAAACCGATGTTCTCTGGTGCCGTGTAAGGCTGGCTCTGTGGTACTGGAGAAGGAGCGGGAGGGGGAAGAGAGTGTGCAGGTATCAGAAATAGTTAAGCTTGTTTTGATCTCCTCACTGCTGCAGGAAAGCCCACAGAGATCAAAACACTGGTTCATTACTTTCCTGCTTCTGCAGGATAAAGAAACCATAAATCAAAATCTGTCAGTTCCTCACTGACGGTTCCTGTTGCCTTTTGAGGGGGGTTCACTCAGATTTTTTTGTTAGGTTGGTTGGCTGCTTGCTTTTCTGTTTGGTTTTAGTCCAGGACTTTTAACACAGAATATAGTTTAAAAGGTGATTTGGAGAGGAAAGGGCCAATGGAAAGGGACCTGCCATTACCACAGTCACTTAGACTCTGCAGACAGCGGGACTGAATCTTGGTTCTCCTCATTGCTTGGTTTCCTCTAATTACCTGTCAGGTAGCTCCTAGCAGTCCAGGAGCTCACTCCAGCTCCTTCCCACTGCCCACCCTTTCAGATACTGCTTTTGTAAATATCCTAAATGGAATTCATGGGTTTAAGTCTACATTAAGATGCATGAAACATTATGTAACAGAAAGCAGAATTCAGCATTCACCGTGCCACAGACTACCCCTGCGCCGCAGCAGCACCAGCTGGTTTTCAGCAGACCCCATTTCCTCCTGTGACCCCAGGGAAAAGCTGGCAGGGTCAGAGCTGTGCTCAGCTCGCCAGCTGGGACCGATCTCCAGCAGACCTGAGCACAACAGCTTTTGGTTTTCATACTTTGTTTTTATTGCCAGTTTATAGACCAGCAATTCCCACCCCAGCCACAAACATCGACCGCCAGATCTCCTAACAGCGGTAGCTGTGCTTCTTCCAGAACTGCTGTAAAATCACATCCTTGGTTAATCACATACAAAAGCCATGAAATTACCTCCACTGGCCAATGGAAACTCTCCGAGGCACTGGCACAGCCTCAGAGGATGTTTTCTTCTGGAACTAAGAAAATGGAATGCATAAAATCATTTACTAGTCCACAGCCCCTGTTCTTTTACTCTTTCAGACTTTCTCTGTTTGTGGAGCAGGAAGCTGGCATCTGCCTGCAGGACTTTCAGTAGCACAGGAACCACCAATGGCACAGATAAGTTCTTCACCTTGTGCACTGTCACTATTTAAGCTCCTGCAGAAAAATCATGGCAAACTGAAAATGTGCAGTTTGCCCAGGTATAAAAGGGGTGCATGCTGCAAATAAAAGGGTGAACACGACTCTCAGCAGTGCCACCTCAGAGGCAGCTGAACATCTCAGAGAAGACATGCCGGTGCTTGCTGAAGGCTCCTCTTATCCCTTTAAAACTAAACCAGAAAACTTCATAAGATGTCTCTACAACCAAGACGACCTCCACTTCTCCCAAGCACATTCAGAAATAAATAGAATTGCATTAGGTATGTCCAGGACCAGCTTGGGTGGTTTATCGTGCTGGTTTGGAGGGGAAGGAGGCACTGCCTGCTCACACCTGGCTCCAGATGATCCTTCTGTGTGTTAATGAAAGGACAAACGGCTTGGCATGACCTAATCTGCAATCCGCTGATGAAGCATCTAATGCATTTCAACAGCTGACCTCCTGTGAGACACACAGAAGATGGTGGCATGGGTGGCTGGAGCTACGCGAGAATTAATTATGGAGATGGAAATACTGGCAAAGAAGGAGCAGTAGGGAGCGTGAAGCCCAGTTGAATACTTGGCAGGGTCAGGGTGCATAGGGAAGGAAGAGGAACTTCTGTGTTTTACCACCCCCAGACACCCCTGTCCTCATCTCCTGCCAATGTAACAGAGCCAAGGTCTAACGGGACCACTGTGGTCACACCGTTTGCTGAGCAGGGTGACGGACGTGGCTGGAGCAGGCTGGGCTGTGCTGGGGAGGGGACAGGCCGATCCCTGCACTCACCGCGGCTGATGCCGATCCCAAGCTCTTACACTCCCCAGTGAGAGGCAGCCACGACCCCCGGCTCCAGCACAGCTTGGTGTCCCTGGAGAGTCGGAACGAGATGATGGGCCAGGGACTCTGTGGCAACTCCGATCAAAGATCTTCCCTTGTTATCAGCAATTAACCCTGCCCTGCAGACCGCGTCGCCTGTTTCATCAGGGGCTCAGAAGGAGCGTTGCTCCAGACCAGGGAGCACATCAATAACTGCCGACGCTCAGGAGGGAGCTCAGTGCAATCTGCATGCAAAGAGGCATTTGAAGATGAGGAGCAAAAAGAAAACAACAAACCATAACTCACCGGGGGCTTCAGGCAGATGTACACTGAAGTAAGTCACCTTGTAAATTTAATCTACAAGTGGGGCAGGTTTTCCCACGAGAGGCAGGCGTGCGAGGCCAGGCAGCAAGGAAGAAATTAAAGTTCAGCTTGGGGCTGCAAAATGTAAAGCTCAGAGAGCAACAGAGAGGAGTGACGGCAGCTCCATTTCTCACCCCTCGGTCCTGCCACCAAAGCCCAGACAGGAGCAAAGACGGCACCTCCTCTGGCCCGACCTATCAGGTGCGCTAATCTTCAGGGGACACCAGGAGCATCAGGAGATGCCAGAGGTGCTCAGCACACCTTAAGACTTAATAAGCCATAAAGTTTTTCTGCACATCTGGGCTCACAACAACCAAATACCTCTCGTATGATCAGTTCAGAATATTGCCTTTCATGGAACAAATCCACCCTTTTATCCTCACATCAAGATAAACAGCAATAAGGTTTTACAGCACCCATGCACGCAGGGAAGCCTGCAAAACTGTTCAGCCCCATTAAATGATACTGAAGACTTAAGACAAACATACCAAAAAGCAAAAAAGCACCACAAATCTCTCCTGGACTTGGCCCTTAACCCACTGCGTTACAACAAGTGACAGCGTCAGGCTGGTGGGGACAGGGAAGGCTCTGAGACTCCTGCACACACAGAGTCACGGGCTGCGGCGGGGAAAGGAAGTGCCAACAGCGACATTGGTGCTTTGGTAAAAGAGCATGCAGCTATTTTGGGATCGATCTCTCAGAGTTTCTTGCATAGGATATTTCAGTGTTTTGATGCTATGGTGATAAGTGCCCTAAATATATTCAAAATATGTAGGGAGAGAGAACTGAAAACAGGAGATATTTTAAAGCAACAGCTCTAATAAGCATCTTGTTCCCGTAGCCATACCTGCCCACTGGGTTCCACGCTGCAGCCCACCAAGCAAAATCCTTCAGTGCTCCTCATCTCCGCTCCTCCCCTGGCTACACCTAGGAGGAAGCATCTGGACTGCACTATTTCACCAAGGAGCATCCCAAGGAAGAGGGACTAGAACTCACTAGAACTCAGACCTTTCTCTTCCAAAAGCCCAGGTTAAAGCAGAAGCTCCTGTAGGAGCCAACATGGAGCTTTGTCATGAGCCCCGAGCGAGGCAGTGCCCAACAAGTGGCCCTTGTCTACATGGAGAAGCCGATCATGCTGGGGGAGACATCGACCAGGTCTGCTGGGGAGTGATTCTAAGTGCCCCAGACTAAAAACCTCTGTTCTGGAACAGTGACTCCAATGCCTTGACTCTGCAAGCAGAACCACCCACCGGGTTCTTGGAGCATGAGCAAACAGCATTTTTTGTTTGAGCTCTGAGCTGCTGACCTGAAGGACACTGCACCTTCCGTGAAGATCTGCTCCAAACCCTGTCCATCTCTGGCTGCTGTCATCCCATTTTTACTTTTTTTTTTTTTTTTTTTTTTAATTGGTAGCAATGAAAACAGAGGCATCACATGTTGGTAGGAGGGTGGTAGCTCTACATGGAGGTGGGCGAGCTCTTCAAGGGTTTCTGTTCTTTTTATAAATATATTTAACTTCCCTCCTCTCTTCCCATCCTCCAGACTGTCTTCAGCCCCATTTCCTCGGGGAACAGAGGTTAGACATCGGTATTGGGACCCTGTTTTGTCATTCCTGAGTTGGCCAGGAGGGTACACGGGGGAAGGCCACCCCTTTTGCCCCAGGGATGTCTCCTTTCTGCACTCTCAGTGGTACAGAGAGCCTGGCCTGAGCCCTGTCCCAAGCCTGCAGTCTCCTGTTTTACCACAAACCAGCACAGGAAGCACAGAGGGCAAAGAAAACATTAGGAAAGGCAAAATACAATTGCAGGTGTACTGCAGAGTAATGCGTTTCTATAATGACAATATATTATTCTCTGCCTACCCGGTTAAGGGGCAGGCGGGCTCCCCACACCCGGAGCGTCGCGTCGGTCAGCGGAGCGCAGGAGAGGAGCTCTGGAACAGTGCATAAAGCAGCACACGGGGACAGAGGGACCATTGATGAACCTCTCACAAGTTCTTGACTTGGCCTTATTTTCTATCTGCTCATTTCTTACGATTAGTCAATGAATTGGAGCCCAAATCAGATCATTCATCAGCTCAGCTCTAATTGCCTGCCCAGCCTGGCAGGAACCTTGGAGTGCTTCAGTAAGTAACCTGCCCCCCAAGCCCAAACTGCAGTCATGCTTCCTGATAGATTACAACAGAGGCAGGAGAGGTAAGAAAACACAACATTAACTAAGTCTCTCCACGTCCTTCACGCGGAGGGTGCCACCCTGCCCCAGCCAGAAGCAGCTCGTCTCAGAGCCCCCCACCCCAGAGCCAGGCCCAAGGGGGACCCTCCCACCGCTTCCCACAAGGAAGCTCAAAGTGAGGATGTCCAGCCTCGGGAGGGAATTCTGCAAGGCTGGTTCAGATGGCAACCGGCCTCGCTGGCAGAGTGCTCTCCTTGGAGCCGGAGAGCCGTAGCCAGGCTGGAGTCTGTCGAAGGCCCCCAGGGTCCATCCCTACTCTCCAATAGAGGGATCTAACGAGCCCTTGGGCAGAAAACACAAGTCATACACCAGAGGATGCTGTGGCCACACAAAGCATTTATCATCGCGTGCTGTTGGGTGCCACCAGCAACTGCATCACCGCAGCAGGGCCGGCCAGGCAGGATACGGGCAGCTCCAGACACCCAGAGCGGAGCGGTGCCCGCTCAGCCCCCGAGAAACCTGGCCTGGCTCTGACTGCTTTCAGCTTCCAGTCGCTGAGCCTTTGACAGTCGTTCTCAAGAGTTTCTCCCACAGCCACGAGGGCACCTCTTTTTACATGAAAGTCAAGGAGATTTTTTTTTTTTTTTTTTTTAAAACATGACCACATGATTCCAAGAACCTAGGGCTTTAGACAAAGAAAATAACCCGATCCTGATAAGCTAGTGAAAGACCACAGTGTGCAGGACAGCAGATATTTGCTTCTTCCACTCTCCCAACAACCCTGCTCTCCCCTTGGTAAAGGCCCATTTTCCAAAACTAGCATTAGAAAAACACCTTTAAGGTTGTACTGCATCCAGGCTTCTAATCCACATCATAGTCTTAGTCACCAGGTGTTTTAATGAACACTTATTTCCAAGCATTTTATTTCCTGACTTCATCCTCTTCAATTTTTCCTAAGCCACCAAAGCAAAACAAGAACTGTTAAAACACCACAGATCTCCTCTAGATTCGGAAAACCCAAGAAATCAGCTTGAGAAAAAAAAAATCTCTGCGGGAAGAGGCAGCCCTCAGCACCGAGCCCCGTCTTCCCCGGCTCCAGGAAAGGGCAACACTAACGCTGGCCCCAAAGCAACGCGGGAAACGCCGGAGCAGCCCAGGAATGTGTCAATTCATGTGTACATTTATCATTATTTTAGGAGGCTTATTCATTGCCCAATAGTTATTGCAGTTCATTTGTGCAACTACATCTTTTAGTGTAATAATAGCTACAGACTTTAAGTTTTTCAATTTTTTTGCCTTGTCTCAGTATCTCCCCCATTGGAAAAGTAACATTTCAAAAACATTCATAAAATCAGTGTTTTGAACCCAAAACCGTCCAGGTGAAGCGATGGGGACTCACCAGGGAGGTCGGTGCTGGTCACTTTGTCCCTGTTTCCAATGGGAAGTTGTGACCGGATCAGGAACCGCTCTGAGGGCTGGCACACAGGATACCGAGCCACAGTTAGGCAGGTGTAGACGATACGGGTAATAGAAGTGGAAAAAAGATCTATTTATACCAAAGTTGCAACCGAAAGAAAATTTAAAGGCAGTAGGGATCAACAAAAGGTAGTTTACCTTGATCCCCTGCACAACAGACCAGGGAATTTTGTTGTCTTCTTTCTGCACTGAGCCCAGGAAACATTATCATAAAACGTTACAGCCACGTTACTATAAATGAGAAAGCAGAAATGACTATTTTTACATGTATATGCTTAGAAACAGTAAGATATATAATCTTCTCTTATTTGGTGATGGGTAGGAGAAATAAATAAAATACGTACATTTAGTTTATTGTTCAGAGACACTTGTACAAATTCAGTGATGCTTAATATTTTTTCCACGATGTGAAGTTCATTTTTTTTAAAAAGTTTTTTCAATTTAACATACTATTAGGGAGAAGAGAGGTCAATAAACAAAAAGATATTAATTTGCCATTTTGTATTAATCTTCAAGATATTTATTTTGTATTTCTGTAACTGAAAAACAATGGTTTAAAAATATTTTAAGTTTTCAGAAGTTTATTCATCTAAGTTTATAGCACTAATGTTTAGATCTGTAGCCTGTAGATTAATTAAATTAATTGGAGCCGAATGGATTATGGCACCTTACAGACTGTCAGTGAGGGGCAGGACGGAGCTGCATCCCACGGGTGCTCCCGAGGGAGCTGGTGGGGGGTCACCCGGGGGGACACAGGGCTTGGGAAAGCTGTCAGCGCCCAACGCGGACCGTTTATCCGCCCTGCGCGGCACCCATCCCGTGGAAGCTACTGTGTTACCATTAAAACTTTTTGCATGAAAAAAACAGGAATGTTTATTTTCACTGTCTTATTTCGGGTTGCAGTTTCGCAGTTGGGATGGAATGGGAGAAGAGGGGGGTTCCTGGGGCTGGGATAGGGGCTTCGCTCTCCCCTGCGCCAGCTGGGCTCTGCCTCCAGCTCCGATTCAGCCGGTCTGAGCTGCAGCTCCTGCTTTCTGGTTTTGATGCTCTTTGCCCCCAGCAGGAACCTACAAGCAAATATAACAATAATATTTAAGCATTGCTTGCCTTTTTTTTTTTTTTTTTTTTTTCCTTTTTCTTTCTCTCCTTTCTAAAGTGCTTTGAAATCTCTGGCCAAGAGGCGAGCACAGCGCTTTACTGCATTTTACCTGGTTGGAGCGGGTCCCGGGGGCAGGGAGGGGACCCTGGTGCCATTTCCCATCTCGGCCCTCGCCGAGGCGCGGTGGCACTACCCCTGCGCTATGAACTGCTCAGCTGCAGGACCAGCGCGTCACTGCTGCTCTCCCAAGAACGGCAAATAAACCTGCACTGAATTTTCACATCACAAGTCCCAGCTGAAGACGGCAGTTTAGGTTCACACTCTCAAAGCCACTGCTGGATCAGGAAACGGCTGCGACACCACGACCTGGCGGGAGCTGCAGGTTACTGGGCATTATACCCAGGTTTAACATACTGAAGGGGACGAGAAACAGCAGAGAGAGAGAGACTGCTGTAAAATACTCGTGCATTTTATTTTTAAAAACAAGGCATTTCGCATGGTGGGTGGTGAGGGAGGACGACCAGGTGGATAGAGAGAATCACGACTCAGACTCCCTCGCTGGGAGGGTTTTTAACTAGGACACCCTCAGCTCAGCGTCTGCGTTCCCGCAGGGCTGGTGGCAGCCCTTGGGCCACTTGACCGGCAGCAGGTGGCTAGCAGCCCCGACTGCTGCCCGGTGGCCACCAAGGGTCCCCTGGAAGGAGTGAGCAGGATTTACACAAACACCACGACCGAGGACCAGTTTCTCCACCTCGTCCTGCACGTCCTACCCAGGTCACAGCAGGAGTGAACTTACGGTCAGATCCAGCCTCAGCCCAGCAGATCACCCTGCGCTTGGGTGGCTCATTTCAGACCATCACCTGGAATCCTCTGCGCGGTTCACCTTCAGCACAGGGAAGACAGGTTTTGAGGGGTGCTGGACACCCACCAGCCTCACTAAAAGCAGGACGTGAGGCTGCCTGGAGGGCACGAGCCCTCGGCTGAGACTCTCCCGCGGCTTGAAAGGGCTCCTTGCTCCCTGCCGCCCGGTCACACGGCGATGTACGCTGTACAGCCTCCGCTCCGGCTGCGCAATCCCACAGCAGCTGCAGACACACACAACCCTGCCCTTAGAAACTACTTTAAAAACATGAGGAGCTGCTCAGAGTTGCCATTCCATTATAAAACAAATGCTTTTTTTGCCTCCGCGCAGGAGACAGGGCAATTCCTTAGATTTAATGCATTAGTTCTGCTTTAAAAATGCATCAAGGTACCCAAACAGATTTTCACATCAAAAAGGAATTTGGCTGCAGGATCCTGCGTGTGCCGGTGCAACCAGCGTGTGGGGCCCAGGTGCCATCTCCTCTGCCAGCCGAACCGCGGCTAGCAACTGGCAGAGTGAACCCCCTTTGCTGCGTCCCCAACAGCGGCGGGGACAGACTTCAAAGCCTGTGGGACTCTGCTCCAGCAGAAATAAAGGAGAATCGAGTAGGAACTGCAGCACCCTGGGAGCACCCAAGGGATCAGCGCTGATGCCCATGCGGGTATTTTGCTCGCTCTCTCCCTGCTATTGCCTGAAGTAAATCCAACACTTTGCTATCGCAGCCCGGTGTGATTCATCTGCGCAGCCTTTGGTTGCAGTTCAGGCATAAATACATCCAGTGTAACGCACCACCTCCAGCGGAGCCAAAGCCCTCGGAGCTTTGCCATGGAATCATGCTGCTTAAATCTGCTTTATACCAACAGTAACAGTACTTTAAGCAATGTATTATTACAATATAATGCTTCCTGTTCCATTAAACTGGCCGTTAAGTCCCTGCTTAGGAAACCCCTGCAGTCTGTAAGTGAGCTCTTTAAAAATGGCAAAAGTTGGGAAATAAGAGGCCTTCAGCCCTCCCATCTCTGTGACGAGGATTTGCCTGGATTTGTACCCATGAGAACCGCGCCAGGAGAATCAAAACCCCTGAGGCTGCGCAGGGCAGAGGGCTGGAGCTCCAAGCTGGCCCCCCAGTTTCATGTTATCAGCACCAGCACCACATTTTCATGACCCGATCTCTCCAGACACAAACCACGAAAGCATCAACTGGGAAAACCAGATGAAAAGCCTGGGTTTGCCTTCTCTGTGCGAGGTCCTGGCACAGGGAAAGGTGCAAGGCAGGAGCTGCTGCCCCGAGCAGGGTCCAGCCCCAGCCGCTTCAGCCCCTCAGTGGCTTCGGCTCCATCAGACACCTGCAAACTCCGTCTCCCACAGAATCAGCCCAGGAGCTTCATAAACCTCCCTCCACCAAATGAGCAGCCCAAGTCTTAGAGCAGTGTCGGAACAAAACCCAGAGAAGTATTTTCAGAAAGCACTGCTGACGCGCTCCGTGCCTTTGAATCTAACTCACGTCCTTAATGCAAATTAGCGGTGATGATTTTCTCCTCCTTACACGTTATGAAAGACATAAAAGAAGCCTGGAGGAAAGTAATGTGACCCCTGCCTAAATAAAGAGAAAAAAGGACGCGAAAACCCAATCTGCTACTAAAGAAATAGAACATCAAAAGAAATAAAAATTCTTACTATTAGACATATATCTCTGCTTCATGGATCAGCAATTACTCTAACAGCCACTGCTTAAAGATCAGAGGAGCAACAACCGAATCCCCTTTATGCCACAGATAAAACGCAGATTTACCCCGTGCAGCTTTTAGCTGTGCCCCCCTGCAGAGCCCTGCCCGCAGTGGGGGGCAGCGGGGCTCCCCGAGCCCCAAACCACCTGGGGCCCCAAACCACCCCGGGGCCACGAGCCCCCCGGCTGCGGCAGACACTGCCAGCGCGGCCGCTGGTGCCGGGGCACCCCAGCAGGGACAGGCAAAGGTGACAGGTTCGAGTGGCTGTTACCTGGGTGTTTCTTTGCTGAGGCACTTGGGGGGTAAGAAGCAGCCCCACAAACTCGTACGAGTTGCCTTGTTGTGGCCGACATCGACGAGACCGGTGGTCCGGCCCCGGCAGGTGGCGGTGACAGTAGCAGCAGCACTGGCTGGCTCGTCACAGGCTCCCCTGGTGCTTTGCTATGCACTGGAAAAAGGAACAAGAACACACTAAATTAAAAGATCCTGTCTATTTTTAATTACACACACTCTGTGTGTTTGGAGTGACCTAGCAGAGGAGGAAGGAAGACTCATGGAATCAGTGCTACCATTTTGCTTTAATTTATGCCAGTTCTCTTTCCAGGATTTGCCTGTTCCCGCGTCTCCCTGCCGCTGGGCTCCAGCGCCTCTCCACCTCCCTCCGCCTCTGTGGCGAGGCACCAGTGCTGCCAGGGCAAACTGGTACCCATCAGGACTTCAGCACCTCGCAGCCATGTCGCCACGCATCATCCCCTGGATGCTCACAGCCATGCTGCCATCAGCTCTCCAGCCCTTCTGGGAACGCACCACACCAGTCATGATGTCACTGAAAGGGGCTTCAAGGTCCCATTTTGCTAGGGTGGAAGGTTTTGGTCAGGTGCTGGTGGCATCGCTCCCCCCTTGGGCTCCCGTGCCCCAGCAGAACCCGTCGGACAGGAGCAGAGGCCATGGGGAAGGGGAGGCTGAGGACGCCTCCAGTCTTGTCACATTAACCCAATGGAGCCAAGAGCCGGCTCTGCCGCAGCACCAAGCTCTGCCACCACCACGCAGATGGGCCAAGAACCAATGGACAGGAATGGGGATCCTGGGAAGGACGGCACAAAGGCTAACGGCGACCATTGCAAACCAGCCTCTCGCCTGGCAGCTCTCCCACGGGCATCTCCCGCTCTTGCACGGTCATCGCTGCTGCTCCCATTCTGGCCAAAAACAACACAGCAGAGGTCACGCAATCCTTCCGACACAGCAAGGCACTGTTGAAAAGTAACTCCTTCTGCTTTAAATAAAATATAGATTCTGGATACTCCGCTGGTGCCCCAGAGTCAATAATTCTCTCTTCTGCCTGCGAGGCCTGGAGGGATTAATAAACTGCTTTGAACTGAATTCCCGAGTAAGAGGAGCCCTACCCAAGCCTCGCTGCAGAGATATTTCACAGTGCAATGTGCAACGGCGAGCATTCGTTTCTCATCAGCTATATGGTTTCTATACAGATTTTTTTATATATATATTCCAGATTATGTATAACGTTACATAGGGGACGTAGGGGCTCCCAACTTTACTCCTTACTTGAGACCAGAAAGAAGAGAAGTCCCGTCCTCAGGCGTTACACGGGGAAGAACCAACAGCGACAGGACCCGAGCCGTCCACGCCGTCAGCAGGCACAGGATCGGCCGCCCGGCAGCAGCCGCAGTGTGTGGCACCCGTGACATCACCACGCTCCGCACCCTGACGTCACACCGGTCCCCAGCACCGGGATGACCCCTCACCCCCCTTCTCCTGACGGGAGGAAGACTGAAGGGCACAGAAAGCCAAGGAAATACCCTGTGGTGCCACAGCAGGAAACTGGGAGAGCTGGGAAATAATGGCAATAACCCATTCTTTATGGCTATAGATTTCTATACTCCAAAAACTGGCTCAATTAAAAAGGAGAAAAAAGGCTCCGTTTCCAGACTTCTCTAGCCAAGAGCATAACACGAAGACAACTAAGTAAGGCCAGAATTCTGTTAATGAAGTGGGAAATCTAATACCAAGAAAGCCTCTTTATCCTTTTATTGGGAAAAAAAAGCACAAGAACCAGCGTAGCAGTGACATCTCCTGGAAGCCAACACATCACTGTAGACAAAAATTCCAGCTTTTTAGCTCTACCTTGCTCATTAACAATCAGTTCAGCTCATTCACTTGAACACTGAGACCGTAAGAAATACCACCACTATTTCACTTGCCCCTCATGGCAGGAAAAAACCCCAACCCAAACAGCACACACACCCCCCCACTGTATGAGCCAGCTCTCCCAAACATCTGCGGGAAAGTCTTTGCTCTCTGGCCAGCTGCTGAAGGGAAAAATCCCATAGATTATGAAAGAGTGAGGAAGCAATGTTTATTGTTCTGAAACTCTGAACTCATTTTAATCTGCTCAGATTATCTGGCTGCTTTGTCAATATATTAGGTTTTTATTGCCGTAATCCCTGCTTCCTGGAACTAATACAGGTGCTTTTGCAGAAGGAAATTAAGGAAACCTTTCCGGTCAGCTCACTTCAACCCCTGCTCGGCTGCTCTCTGCGGAGTACTGGTGATCCAGGTGCAGGTACTGCATCCACTGAGCATCCACTGACAAGTTACAAGGGGCAGCACAAGGATTCTGGTGCCACAACATGTTCCCTCTGCTCTCACGTGCGCAGGTCAGCCTTCTCCTCTGGAGACGAGCAAACCCAGCACCTGCCTCAGCCTGTTTGGAAGCCCCTAACCCTTTGCCTTGTCTCCGGGTCCCCTGGCCATGCTGCAGCCAGGCAGCTGCTCCAAGGCAGCTCCGCAGCTGCCACCGGTGCAGAGCGCCGCGGGATGAGCTCGCCTGCACCAGCGAGCAGAGCCCTCTGCCACCACAGTCCCTTGCTCCTCACTATCCCAGCACCTTAAAAGGCCCATCAGGGTTGGGCTGGCAAAGTTTTTCTCCCAAGAGCCTGCAGCAGCATTTAGCCTCGACCTTTCCATCTGCCCATCCCCAGCGCCCAGGAACTGCCTTAGACCACGGAATCACCTTTTATCTCTTGAGAAGCAAACCGTTCTAGAGAACTGCAGCAGTATGTGCTTAGCGGGACTGGGGAGCAGCAACGGCAGAGGAAACCTCTTGTTGCGCCTGTATAACCACAAACAAACCCTGCCTTTTCAAAGGGTTGACAAAGGGAGGGGCAGAAAACGGCGCCCCCAGCCAGGGGTGTTTGCTGCTCTCGGTACTGCCGTCCCGGGCTCTCGTGCTGCTCTTCCCTCCCACACCGTAACTCATCATTAGAGGGAGTTCAAATGTTAAGCCAGATGGAGCATGAAGAATTGTGAAACTGCCAAAGAGCAACAGTGCAGAACAAAGAATGCTGTTCGTCACCAGCCACCTTCACCAACTTGCAGACAGAAGTCCTGAAGCTGTACATGTTGATTCACGAATCAAAAAAGGGAAAAAGCAGCCTGTGATAGTCTCGAGATTAACAAAAAACATCAATTTAAAATTTATGAAAGAACACTTAACCTTTCAACTTAAAGTAGATTCATGAATAGTTTCATGAAAGAATAAGAAAGGAAAAGTCAGTCTTTAACAGTGTTTGCCACAGGCACTCCTGTTTTAAGAGCAGAGAATCATGGAAACTTCATATTTAACTCTTGCTTAAGAGTTCTTCATAACTGCTAGCCCATGTAGAAGTGCCCTAAAGGTGTTGTCACCTGTGTCATTGAAAACTAAAATACAGAAGTGTGCAAGCAACTTTCTCCCCTCTATTACAGGAGATGTACAACCAACCTGTCTCCCCAGATCCCAGCCTATTTTGGAGGGAGCAGAACTCCAAGTGTGGTACTCTAGTTTGCTTCTGAAAACACCGGCCACAGCTGAAAAGGAAGATCTGCCACGTTAGCATTCAGGATTAACAGTTTCTTTTGAAGAAAAGCCAAAGGGCCAGAGGAAAATAATTTTATTATATCCGCATTTAAAAGAGTAGGGGTGAACTTGCATGCAAAATTAGGTTGATTTGGGTGGGCTTTCTTTTTCTAGAACAAATTCTCATCTTTGTTCAGTACAGATGCTTTCAAAGTCACTCTATGAACTCTCTCACTGCCAGGAATCAAGCCAGGTATGCGCCAGTTTAATGAACTAGATAAACAATTGTGTCACCAATGTCCTTTGTCAGGCCATTCTCAGTAATGCGAACGTGCTTCTCGCCCAGGTCGATGTGGAAGATGGCTTGCTCCAGAATAGGCGTTTTCTCCGCTTCTTCTTTGCCAAGGACGGGAACGCGGCGTGGCCCAAGCACAGGATCATCAAACCTCATCAGCTTCACTTTAGAGAGATCTGCAGTAGAGAGACTGGCTGGTCAGGCTACGGGACCTACACACAAGCTACAGCATCAACTGAACTGATCAAAACAAGACTTAATACTTGCTACTTTAAAATATCTACTCCAAGGAAATACATTCTCTCGGGAATCCCATTCATGTTAAGATTTACACCCACTATAAAGATGTCATTCAGTGGTTACACAGCAAGTTACCAGCAGAAATGGGGATAAATCACACAGAAATACCAACTCCTGATACCACACTAAGCACTAAATTTGCCTTATCTGGTTTTGGGACACCTGTAAGTAACTGAACAGTTACGGTATCATTTTCTGAGGAAATGAATTTTAGAGACCAGGAGAAAGGGGAAGGCAAGAGTTGTTTTAAATAGAATTCCCTGTTAAAATGCACACCAGTATAGACTGCTAAGCAGCCCAAGAAAAGTCTTTAGGAAGCCTGGGATCTTTGAGCCAAGCCTTTCTCCGAGTACAACCTTCCAGCCCTTGTGCACCAATCCCAGGATTGTTGCCAAACAAAAGCAACCTCCATAGAGTTGGATTTTTTTCCTACTATGGAATTCAGGTTCCTAAACCACAGCACACCAGCCACTGCAGAGCACTCAACGTGCTCTAAGGAAGTACGCCGTAGCAAAAGCAGGTCCCCAGGCTCTGCCTGGAGACCTTTATCGGAGCCATGGCTGCACCACTGAGGCACCAGCTTCCGCCGGTGACACCGTCAGACGCAGGGGCAAGGTTTGGCTCCCCAGCTGCTCTCGCACGGGTCCCCGCTGCTGGAGCCGGCTGACACCAGGGCATGGAACAGGCAGGACTACCAGAGCTGAAATGCCAAGTCAGGTTCAGGGGTGATGAAATGCTTTTGTCTTAATGCTTTCAGGATGGAATCTCCTATTGCCATGGACTGGGAGCTCTCAAAGAAACTCTTCCAGTACTTATTGTCTCTCTTACCACTGCAGGGTTCAACATTTAACAGAGGAAATAAAGCATTAGTGCACAAAGAGTACAAGAGTAGGGAAGGAATAAATAGCTCAGAGGATTCAACAGGAATATTAAACTAGTTCTCACAGAGGTTGCAAGTTTGAGTTTGGCATAAAAAATGCCCCAGTTTTAAGTGTTTTTCCACTTTTCCACAAGTCTTTACCATAGTATTTCCACTATGAACCATGACAGAAATTATTAGGAGCCAACGTAGAAACTGTTAAATTAATTCACCTTAGGCTAAATAGAAAAATAAATTCCATAAATTTTTTTTCAGCCCTGGGCTCCAAAATAGAAGTGGCAGAAGCTGCCTATAACCAGTTTGGGACTAACTCTTTTTTCTTGGAAATTCAAAGCACAAGGGGAAATAAAATCCATATTAATCTCTGGCTGAAACTAGATTTCGGTGTATCAGTGGCAGAACAAATGACTATAAACGTAAGTATCTAAGTATCCATGACAGCAGCACAAACTTCATCAGCTTTGTTTCCACTTCTATCCTGGAAACATTAATCTAATCAGCATGTGACAGCTGTAGGTCTGTGCTAGTATTTTACCTTTGATTCCTCTGTCCATCTTCATTAAGCGTCTGATCACTGTCTCTCTGTTGTCTCCTTGCCGGATTTCAATTTTTGTTGAGAAGTGGCCATTTGACGGTTGAGGGTTCACCAAAAACACAGACACACTGGGCTGTAAGAAAGTTAACACAAACGTTAAAGGAGAATCTGTATTTGTGATCCAAGTCTCAGAGGAAACATGGAACTAAAACAAACAAACATCATCTATCAACAAATATTCTGGATGGATAAACGTCATTTGGAAACACTGACTGCCAGTGGCAGAATGCAAACACTCCTCTTGCACAACTCTCCAACACATAAGCCACAGTATACACAAGTTTTTAGGACATATTTAGGGAAATCAATCAAATTTCAACTTTTGAAAAGTATTAGAGCTAGAAATGTTCATACATGATACCACTGTTGCCGAGTTTCACTAATCTTACACATTACTCACTAATTCTTCCAAGAGTCCGTGACAAAGCTGTAAGAATACTTTTGAAAGGTTTTAGTTTTATGCAACTGAATGCCATTTATTAGCCCGGCATAAACTAATGGAAAAACATAGAAAGTATTAAAAAACACTTTAGGATTCAGCAAACAAGTAATACAAAGTGTCACATGGAAATTTATAATACCTTAAAACAAGTATCATAAGCAACACAACAATTGCTAAGTAACAGTGGTGAAGTGAGATCCAGCCGTACTTGCGCAAGACCTTCTCAATTTTCTATTTGCAGCCTGTGTTTTAACTAGAATACAGCCTACTGTATCTAAAGAGTGGTAGTTGAGGCATACGCTGAAAGAAACAAATACAGAATATGCTTGTGCTCAGGTCATGTGTTTTTAACAGTCTTCAGGTCAAATAATTAAACTGTGCTGGCTGGAAGAGCCTTAAAGCTAAGGTGCAATCACAGTCACATTTAGGGCTCTGTACAGAGGAAGAAAAAAAAAAATATATAATTGCTTCAGGAGATGTTTCTTGTTTTGAAGGGCTGTTGGATCAAAGGCAAAAAAAATCCAATGTTCATGTCTGATTCAAGTTTTTAAATTACATATTTGCTTTTATTTGTTGGTTTGTTTTTTTTTAATTAAGTTTTCAGACCTCCAGTATCAGAATTTCTAACTTTACCTCAGTTCTGAATGTGGAAAATGGTTTTCCAGGACAGCAGTCGTCTTTTATTTTATCTTCTGCTTCAGACGCGAACTTCACTTCAATGTGATCCAGCTGTTAAAAAAAAAAAAAGGGGGGGTGTGGGGAGACAAAAAAACCCAGGAGTTTAACTGCTTTGGAGGGAACAACAGGAGTTCCCAGTCTTATCAAACAATTGTTCACATAGTAAAGTGGAAAGTAAACGTGCCTTGGCATAAGGCAACATTAGCACACCCAATATCACAAAATATTGTTTGGGAAGGACCTCTGAGGGTCACCTTCTCCCTGCCCAAAGTGGGACTACTGCCCACGTTGGACTAAGTCCGCCTCTGAGGATGGAGATGCCGTGGCCTCCCCGGGCAGCCTGCTCCAACACTACCCGCTGCCCTCGCAAACACCTCTCCTCATGTCCCACCTCAGCCTCACAAGCCGCACCTCCAGCAGTAACTCCCAGTTACTGCCCCTTCTTTGACCCTCAGCCCACTGCCAAGAAAGAGGTTGACTTTATTGTCTTTGCGACCCTAAGCAGCAGCAGATTTCTCCGAGACCTTCCCTTGGCCATCCTCACCAAGCCCACCTCCTTCACCCTCAGCTGGAGGCCATTCACTCGAGGCTCCCCCAGCCATCTGGACGCTCCTCTGCTCAACAGCCCCAACTCCTCAAAACCTCATTAAACCAGGGCTGTGGAGAGGAGGAGGATGAGAGGGGAGCACAGCACTGACACACTCTGAATCAGGCTCAGCAGAGCTGAGGGGAGATGGATGACCTCCCTTGAGTTGCCAAATCACGTCCTATATGGGTGACTCCTAATGCAGGTCAGCACGCAGCATGGCTCATCTGCGGTGACAGCACACTCACGTTACGTTTATATTAATCTTGACAAGGACACAGTAACCCCAAAGTCCTTTGAGGCAGAGCCGATGGCCAGCCAGCTCCAGCTTGTAGAGAAATGTGGGGCAATTCTGTCCTGCTGCAGAACTTGACCATTCCTGTTAAGCTGCAGGAAATTTCATAGCCCAGATCTCGAGTTTCTCTGGATTCTCCCACATGAAAGATCCACTGTTTGTTTAACAGATCGAATAAAGTTAAAAAATAAATAAAGTCCAATAAAACCATATTTTTGTCATACTGTAGAGGTTACAAAATGAAGTTTTGCAATATATATGTATTTTCAGTTTATAGGGGTTTGGGGTTGTGGTTTGGCTTGGTTGGGGGGGTGGGGTGGGAGTTGTGGGGTCGGGGGTTTTTTTTGTGTTTGGGCGTTTTTTTGTTACATAAACCTGCCAGAGCTGTCCCCTCATTAACATATTGTCTATTGAACCAAACTCTGGTTAGCATAAGAAGCAGCATAACTGCTACTAGACTGGCATCCATTTCACTATATACCATAATTTTTAAAAGCCCTGCCCAGAACCTGCCCCTTGAAGAGGGCAGGGTAATCCGCTACAGCGAACATGCCATCATCAGAGTCCAAGGATACAAGGCTAAGGACTCTGATCACTCTTACTATTAATGCCTTGAAACATCTCCTCATTTCTTTAGCTGAAAAAAATGTAAGATACTGGTTGGCTCAGCGAAAAACGTCTCTTCAAAAGTGTCACTGGACTTCACTATCACAGAAACAACCAGTACTGCAGCAAAACCCACCCCTGTTTTGGGGGAACATGTCTGTATACCACACACACCTACCGGTGCCTCATGTCTGTATTTAACAGATTTATACACCTATATTTGACAAATTTAAACAGCAAGATCAAAATACAGAAAGCTGATTAAAAAAAACCTATTACGTGAGCAACATACACCCAGCAGTTCATGTGAGCAGGCTTAGAGCCTTAGGAAAGGCTGGACCTCCAGCTATCCCAATAAGCACCAAGCAATGAATATGCCAAGTATATACCGACCTCCAGGGAATTTGTCAAATAGACAATATTCTCCATGAGCACTGCACGTTCATCAAATTCCAGTTCCAGATCGAGAACACGTGATCCATTCTTCTCCAGATTTTCCTGGCAAAGGAAAAAAAGAAAAAAAAAAAAAAAAAAGGGTTAAACCCCTCTAAACACTGCAAGTAAAATGACGCTTCAAAATGGCAAACTATCTACATTAGTCATGAAAAGAATAAGCTTTTAAATATGACAGCTCTCTGCTGGCACAACATGCTAACGTAGCAGCAATAATTTTCTTGTAACAGGGTTTCTTCTACAGGGAATTAGTGACACTGATGGGAGGAGTAAGAGCAATTAGAACACATTTTTAATATAGAATTGAAAAGGTGTTTGACATTCACAGTTATTTATAATCCCTACTAAATGCGCAGGTTGAGAATTCACAAAATAAGTCAGCACTTCAGTGGTATTTCACAGCAGGAAATTCAGTCTTATGACCTAGTTTAAAATAAAGGATGAGCAGACAACAACTGGACATGTTCACAGCAGTTGTAAAACAAGTTCTCTGCAGGGAAATAACAACTACTTTATATGTTAACATAAAAGTAACTTAATTAGTCCAGAAAGCCAACAGCAACAGTCACAAGAGACAAAGTATTACAGGCAATATAAAAAGCATGTGAATTATTTATTTATTTATTTACTAAAACAGAACTTCCTCTCCGGAATTTAATCTGTTCCTTTCTTGCTTTCATATGCTGAGCCAGCTGTCTGCTTTGAAGCTCTGCTTTGTCAGACTCAGCACGGTTGTGGTTTCCTGCTTTCCTTGTCAGTTTAATGGGAAGGATTCCCTGCATTAACTCTGAATTGCTTCCCTTTGGAAATCACGGAGTTTCTTCTACATTTAAGCTCTCCTTTGATGAATAGGAAGCACAAGCAGAAATGCTCCTTGTACAGTGGAATTGCCGAGTAATTGGTTTTGGAGAAAAACATCCTGATCTAGGGAGTCTGAGCTCCAATGTTTTCTATCTCTTTATGTGAAATTGCTAACTGGTCTTCAAAAGCGAAAGGACGGATGACTGGGTACGCCTCAGCACGCCAACCCACCCCCTGCGTGCACCAGGAGCACTAACTGTTGCCAGACCGAGGACATCAAACACCAGGGCTGTTTCAGCCCTAACACACTCGCAGGACTGAAAGCTCGTCTGACCTTTTCCAACTCTCTCGGCTGATCTAACACATCACTATGGCTCTTTACACACCTCACTTACGCAGGAAGCACCATAGCTGCTTTCTGCTCCCTGTTCCTCTGAAGGCTTCTGAGCTACCATGAAAAGGAACAATTAGAATAACCCTAGAGAGGCAGCAAAAGAGCACCTCCATTTATAAAATACAGGAAAGCCTACAAATTGAAGACATTATTACATGCATTTTAAAAATCAAGCTAAAGCTTAAGGAGAAATGGTAGTATTTTTACACTCATTAAGATTTTTTTCCATTACTAATCCCTCTCAACTTCTACAGATCATGAGTAGAAGTCAAAATACTTTTGAACTCTACTCCACTCCCCCCCTTTTTTTTTATTTAATATTTTGCTTATTCCTTGCTTCTTGAACCTTCCTAGTTGATGTATTGAATTTTTATCTGCAACCACAAGCCCAAAAAAGTTTCTTAAAAAAAAACGCAAGCCAAGATTTTCATAGGCTTGCATGATTCTGGGAAAATAACAATGAAATATCAGAATATTAGTGACAAAAACATAAGAACGATACAGAAAATTCTTAATTTCATTTAGGGCTCAGAAGAGTCCTTTTTTTCCTCCCTTAAATGTAGCATAATCAACTATCTCTAGCCTTGTTCTTAACTTTCTAAGCATTTTTACGTCTCCAAAGCAACACCTTATTCTCATGAAAAACTGGAAAAGTCAAATGCAATGCATAGAGAAATCCACTTGTATTTGAAGCACAGATCGCACAACCTGCGAAATACACAAATGACCAAGCCTCAATGAGACCATGAGTTCGCTGGGCGAATGTCACATAGAGACATTTTTATTATATCTTTCCTCCAGAGGTGTCGAAGTTTATAAATAAAAACATGAAGATCAAGGAGCAGGATACAGACTGAAGTCAAAAGTTAGTAGGAGATCCAGGAATGAAATAAAGGAAACAATACCTGTGGCACAAAGTTACAGATCGTCATTGCCTTCATCTGACACGTTTCACTCACAAAAGCTTTTTCTGTACAAGAACTGTCCCTCTGACACTTACCTTAATCATGGCAACAAAAGGCATAACCTTCTTCATATACTTCTTCAGCTCCGGCAGGGAGTTAAGCTCACTGGCAATTACTTTATTGTCTGGCAGGTGACCTCCACTGACCTAAACATTGGTGAACATCCATTAAAAAGTATAGGTATCAGTAAAAAACCTTGCCCTTTAATATCATATACCCTTCATGCTTTTCCATAAATACCAGTAAGGTTTGTCATCATCATTGATTCCACATATAGTGATTTTCCCATCCCCGTGAAACATTCTAAAAGTCGTATTTTAGATCTTTGACAAAAAAACCCAGATAACTACTGCCGTTCAGCCAACTCAGTATTATTCTGCTTTTTCTTTATTCTTTCCGGTGACTATATACTAATATACTTAAATTTTCTACCAGAATGCATTTAAAAATCTACTTTTCAGCCTTATCACAAGCACATTTTTAAGCACTAGTTTCCTGAACTTCTGGTGTTTTACACCCAAAATTTAGATATTTGCAACAATCCTATTTACTGCATCACACCAAACAGCAGCTTTTAACACCAATGCAGAAAAAAGCCAACAGAATGCCCAGTTTAACACCTCAAAACCAAATTTCACATGAGGAAGGTTGGTTTATCTCAATGCCACAAGTCATGACTCTCTAATCCATCAGCTACAACATTGGTTTGTTCAAGCCAAGAAGGATGGTTCCTCAGAAGGCCAAAAGCCACTCTCCTCAGTTGCCCCATGTCGGAAGCACAGATTCTTCTGCTTTCAGAAAAGCTTATTTCTTCTACTTATGACTGACATATTCCATTCAACATATTTCTTGTACTTTAAGAGTATTTTAAAAGCTATCCACTTAAAAATGAAAAAAATAACAGGACATGGGTCGCTTTTTACTCAGATTGTCAAAACACAATGAAATCATACTGTCAAATCAATGACATTCCTTGGGACATTTTCATTAAGCACCAAAATTTACTGGACAGTTATAAAAGGATAAAGAAAAGTAAAACTATCTTGCTTTATATTTAAATAATTTGGTAACAAATTACCCCTTATAAGCTTTTTACAAACAGAAAAGAAGAGCCCACAAGAAAGCAGTTAAGCAGCCCAAAGAAACAGGACAGGATGACCACCTGGTAGTGCTTGCGCAGAAGAGATAAGGTGGTGTGCTGCCACGGCGGGTAGTTCTTTGCCACGTAGATGGTACAGTGAGAAGGCTTCTGGGTAGGTTCTTTACTACTTTTCTAAGGAAGCAAAGAACATGAGTTAGGAAGGAGTCCTAAGGCAACAGGGAATTATCAAGTATGCACACTTAGAAAGATGACCCAGTACACTCCACCTTTCCTTTCACGGGTGCCATGTAGTTCTTGAGGCGGAGGCGGAGGTCATGAGCTGCTTCCATCAGGTACTGAGAGGAGCGAATTAACACTTCATCCACAGCACCCGCTATCGGCCAAGAGGCACTCATGATGGAACCGGGCTTGGAAGAAAGGGAGAAGTGACATGCACTGAGAGGAAAACACATCACTATCTGGTGGTTTTTCAAGCCATTATAGCTTGACTGGCAACCGGAGTTAAGACAGTCTGAACCCCAATGAGCACCCACCTATAGCCAGGTTGTAAAGAAGTAAGTATACAGCCAACAAGCATTTATTTGCAATGTGTTAAGGACTATACAGCCAACAAGCATTTATTTGCAATGTGTTAAGGACTATACATACAATTACACCTGCCATATAGCTACATAACTTCATCTACAAGCACAAGTCAATTAAAAAAAAAAACAACTAAGTTTCATGCATAAGTGTAGGAATATTGCATTATTTGGGTTAATTTTAGATCACCTCTTTGTGAGTCCACAACCAAAGTGACTTGTATTAAAGTTTCACGTATCATCATAGTAAGAGGCTCAATCCATATGTTCACTGGCCTAAGGACAATCAGCTATTACAGCTCTTCATATTGTAAGACATAAGTTTCTTCTACTTGCATATGAAAGACATCCATAAGCCTGATATGAGCCTTACTAAAAATCGGTAAAAGCTTAGATCCAAATCAAATGACAAGACTGAGACTTTAGTACCTTTCCCAGCAGCGACCAGATGTGCTCACATAAGTGGGGACAGATAGGAGCCAACAGCAGAGTCTGGACTTCAATAAACTGAAACACCAACTCTCTGTGCATTCCTTCTATCGCCAGCTCACGGTATTTGTCTTTTGCTGCCTGAAAGACAGCCAATGCAACCACCGTTAACACACTCCAACTGCCAGGGAGAAACAAATAGAAGAAAACACACACAATTCCTTGCTCTAATATGGCTTTAGAACGTAAGCAGCTTAGAAGTCAATAATGGATTATTACAAGAACTGTACTTTTCTGAAGCACCTGAGTGTGAATCTGGCTGTTGGCCATTTGATTTTTGCAGTAATATGGTACTTTTTAAAAAGTGTTTATTGGCACAGATGTAAAAGACAAAAATATCCACAACTGTGGATCAGATACTACCATCGCAAATAGCCTGCATAAAGATACTAATAAGTACTAAGAAAAAGACAATGAATATGATCTATCATTACACATATAATTCAGCCTACTTAATCATATTCCTGAATATCATAAAGGAGCCACATGAAGGAGTCTCTGTAATTCATTAAGTGAAGTGGCATGGTTCAGCAGACACTCTGGAGACACGGTTTATGGAATATAACAAAAAGCACTCTGCTTCCAAACAATTTTGTTGATGTATTATCTGAATTTCTTATGAAGAGTTCCTTATTACAAAGGGGCTAAAGAAAGGAAACACTCTTTTTAACAGTGTCTTTTTTAAGCAGCTTTTTGCTCATATTAGATATCAGGACTATTTGCAGAATCACAGTTGTCTTCCTCTGGACCTTTGTAAAAATGACCCAAGCAGACCTTCGTAATTTCAGATTTATTCCATTAAAGTACTCTTCTTTCTTGGCACAATTCTGAATCCAATTCAGCTGTACAATCAAGGATCAGAGACATCAGGATCAAAAGAAATCCACAAAGTAACAAATACCTGAGGAGATACTTCCTACCTGAAATTCAAAGAAGCCAGTTTTCAGAGCTTCCTTAAACATCATCTTCTCATAATTTTGGTCTGTCTTCATTATGCCTGCATTCATCTCACTAGGGAGGGAAGTGGGAACATCAATATTGGAGTCTGCCCCGCACAATGACAGCACTGTGTAAAACACCACCATCAATGTCATCAGTGAAGCACAATCAGATAACCTGTTCTGCACAGTGTTTTGTTTTATGGAATTAATTAATTTGCAGAAAAAAAAAATAACTACAGAGATGCTCCTTGCAAGAAAAAAAATGGACTATCTGTATATTAGCCTTTGTACAGTACCTGGCAAAGACTCTGTCGTTGAAGGTGTTGGCAGGACCACTTCTTAGACTGTCTCTGTTTGCAATCATCTCCTTTACCCACTCCACCCACGTGTAGAGACGAAGAATACCAGCATCTGCCATGGCTTCCACAAAGTTGGCATCTTCAACAGTGTCTCCAGCATCAGCCAAGGCTAAACGCATGCCTGCAAGAAACGGGACCAGCTAACATGGCCAGCATGCAATGTGCTGGTAGACAGAGATGCAGGAGGCATGGGACTCAAAGTGAATTACAACTAGCTTTTCATTAGGAGTTAATAAAATGCAAAGTGAATTTACAAACTGCCTGGCCAGCTAGAGAGAGATGTCCCAAAGGATGCCCTTTACCCAGTAGAGGTGCACTGCCCTCCTTGGGAAGCAAAACAAACTAACACCAAGAACCAGGAGACCAGTACAATCACTGTCCAAAACACAAGAGCGTGCAAGAAGGAACCAGGGCATGCACGTACACACACTGTGGGCAGCCACAGCGCGTGCCTTATGTTCTGATCTCTTAAGCGAACATGGAAGAATGAAACACGGACCCTCTAGGAGCTCTCAATATCAGGAGCAGTTCCTGGCTGAAACAGATGTTGTGCTAACATGTATCCCAATTTTCTAAACAGAGTTCAGCTTTTCAAACAAGAGCAGGTGGTAAACACTAGATTTAGTGCAATTCATTACTCCACTAAACCCACTGCTCCTTTCAGAGCAAAACACTAATTTTAGTCATTTTGCCATAATTGAAAACCTGATGCAGGCCATAACATACTTACCGTCTGCAGAAAACTTGTCAACAGCTTGAGTTAGGGTAAGAAAGTTGCCTGTGGATTTAGACATCTGAAAGAAATAGAGAAGTTTTTGTTTTCTCTCACATCCATTTTGTTGTTGGATAAGCAAGACAGATGCAACAAGGGTTTGGGGCAAACCATTGCAAAAGTATTTTCTTATGAATCGTAGCAAAAGCAATTTGGTAAATCTGAACTGAATCATAGTAAAAGCAAACTAAACTTTGCAAGCACTCATCTAGCTCCTGAATGTTGAGCTTGTCTTAAGACTTGCATGAGTTGTTATGACTAAGGTCCCCACAGCTGCAGGGAAATGGTCGCTGCCTTCTGCATAGTGTGGGTTCCACGCTAGACTTCGTCAGGCTTCGAAAAATAGGACAACTGGTACCGAAATTTAATTCCAGAAGTTACCTGAATTAAACTTAAGTACTACAAAATTGGATTTTTCAGCTCATCCTGCATTGATTTTTCAAGGAGGACTCCGGTGGAGGGTTTTTTTGCTTCATATTGAACAGTCTCCAAGGCCTAATTCCCAAGTTCAGGCACGTTTAAATTCATTTACATTCAATTTCAGAACCTGCATACATTAGCAAGTTATTGGCACTAACCTTTTGCCCCTCACTGCACCTACCCCGATACTTAACAAAGCTAAAATTTAGTCAAAAAAATCATTCTACATTCTAGATTACCCTAAAACTTAACAGAAATGCGCTGAAATCTTTACTAAACTGGTGAAGCTATACAAGAGCTAACTTAAGAAAAGCGTAAGACAGAATTGCAGGAAAGGCAGGTCTTTACCTCTGATGAATGAAAAACTGGTGGGCACCAATGAAGAAACTAGAATTTTCACTATTTCCTCCTCTTAAATTCCAAGAAGTGTTTTTCCAGTCTGGCTAGCAAGTGCCTATTTTGACAACCACAAAAGCCATCTCATACACAAAACCTCACTGTACCTTTTCAGAATTAAGGAGGAGATGTCCATTCGCTCTCACAGCTACTGGCCATTTTTCTCTGTTTCAAGACAAGATACAAAGCATTTGACAAAGGAATTATGTTTTTCTCTTTTAAAAGAAAGAACAAACATTTTATGTTCCAGTTTGGGATGAACACCTTAAGTGGAATCTTCAAGAAAACACCTAGAGGGTGTCTTAAAAAAAATTAAGGAGCGTCTGAAGATGGAAAGAACTACAATATAAGGGTTAGGAATTATCACGGCTGAAATGCAAAGCAGGGAGCATTGCACCTACAATTATATTTCATTTACCTCACCTTCTATTCAGCTCCATTTAAATTAAAGACCAGTGACTGGCACTGCCCAACAACACTTGATAGAGCAAAGTCCCATCTATCTCTTCCAATGCAGGAAGCAGATACGAAATTCCCCACCACCATCTTTACTATACATGTATAAATCTGTATATAGGAAAAGCCATTTTCTCAACTCTGACATAAAGGTTCAAGGGAATGCAAACACAGTATCTTAATACACAGAACCATATCTGTCTAAAAGCACCACTGACCAGCAAACATTCTCAGCCTGTGCTGCATAGTCCATAGGAATATGGACACACTGTTTTAATGATCCTTGAGAAGTAAACGAAAACTTCATGATAATAAAGTTACTTAAAATCTCATGCAGGAATACGATTCAATACTGGAAAATACATAGGAGGAGATACTTACCAAAGACACTTGACTTTTATAGAACAAGCCAATGAAGCTAAAGTTAAAATTTGTTCTCTACCTTTACACATTTGCTTTTTTATGTGGCTACCTAACTGAGCATTTCCTGCCTCCATAGATAGCTAACAGAAAGGAAAATTAGCATCAATTGCCCCAATACCAACTTCAGCTGCCTTTGGATTTAGCTCTAGGTGGTGCTACTTAGTAGTCTCTCCACTCCCAAAGGAGGAAAAAACCCTAAAGATACACCAGTGCGGATTCAGGGTTCAACATGTTTTTACACATATCCTCTAAAGAGGCAACAAGCCAAGGGACTGTTTAGTTAGGACATATAAATCCTTAGGTGTGCTCTGGAGCTGATGGAAACTGCCATGCCAATTATGCTACTTGCTAAAATTCCAGTATTGAGAACAGAGGATTTCAGCAAGTCAACTAAAGTCATACCATGCACTTAGATTTCAGTTTTGCTTTAAACAATGTTTTAGAATTTGTATGTAAGAATCTTGTATCTTAAAATCTTTAAAGGATTCTAGAAAAAACAGGGGAAATAAGGGTAAAAAGCCTTCAATTTCAATAAATTCTACTATAGACAACTGTAACAAAGCTGCAACATGAAAGAATACATTTTCAACTTAATTCTGAATGTTGTACAGTCCAAAAAAGTCATTACCAAATGTACGAGAACTACAAACTCTCCAGCTTTTCCTCCTTTGCATTATCTCCAAACTTACCTTTGATCCGACCACATAGCCACATGATTATAGAGGTAGTATGACAGATGATTTGGAACAAGATCTTTGCCAGAAACTCTGAGATCCACAGGATACCAAAATTCGAACTCCTCCTTTAGCTTGTCCAACTTTTCTTTTGGAATTTCTGTTTTAGGAAATGGAGCTGACTTGAAGAAGATGTAATCCCAAACTTCCTTGCTCATTTGGTGTGCCCTGCACAGAATTAGTCCCATATTGAGATGGCAGTAAAAGCTCCTCTTACACTCCACAGCATCTTGAATAAGACAGCTTAAAACTGTTGATTCACTCTCACAACATACTCCATTTGATAAGCAGAGCAAACATGGACAAAGAGTGCACTGGTCTTTGTCTATGATCAGATGAATGAGTCCAATATCAGAAACAAAATCTCCTTTTACTTTACCCCACAGAGTAAGTCTTGGTAAAAAGTGTTTGCTAACACTCTAAGAAAGATGTTATCTACCCGCATAAGAGTACACTCTAATTCCATATACTTAAATAGATCAAATCCATAATTCAGTTCTCAGGATGCTCACTTCAAAGTTTGTTACCAGACATGACTGGTATGTAGGCAGCCTCTCTATAATTAGAGGGGTTTGAACCAAAATTAAAACCTTAACAAGACTTTCAGAACTGTTTCAGTTTGTAAGAACCTTCACTTTGGAAATGGTTTTGAGATTAGTTATAGCATTGACTAAGGTGAGTTCCAGTTGCAATGTGTAAACCACTCGGGAAAATAGTTCAAACATGCAGAATTAGAGCATAAGATTCAAGGCAAGACTGGTAGTGGGCTTTTTCAATTCCAGGTGAGTTGTACCCTCTCACCTCTCTGATCTCTGTCACTGGCAAGTTCACCACCACTCCAACCAGGAGGCCACAGAGCAATCTTAGAAGATATTCTGGTACAAATGCCCTCTCCCTCCTACTTTGAAGGTTTCCACATACGAGTTGTGGACAAAAGATGGTTCTAAGCTTCCAAGAGGGTTACCAACTTTTAATACAGTGACCAAAACTAAGCACTAATCCTGGCCACTTTGTACACGGAAGCACACAATATTTTATAGTTGCAAAGCAGTCTCAATAAGCAGAGACACTTCAGCAGCCACTGAAACCAATCACTCAAAAACACCTGGCAAGGACCACCTTAAGGCAAGTCAAACGTATTAAAAAAGGTAATTTACTCTGCATACAGTTCCACTTTCAGGGATATTCCTCCTCTCCCTCTGGTCTCCATACTCCTTTCTCTTTCCTTATTTCCCTTCTGCAGATTTGCTGTAACTTAGCTAACAGCAGGTTAAGTTTTAACAATGATGCTTTTATACACAAAAGCAAAGAATCAGCCAGCTTGGCAAGTCTTTATCAAGAACAATTCAGGAGACAAGCACACCTAATTAAACATGAAAACTTAATGATTCGCTCTCCCTCACCTGATGCCTAGAGGAGATTCTCCTTGGCCCCGCAGGTTACCTCCCTGTAAGAGATGAGCCACTGTGTAATAGGCCATGTAGATGGTTGAGTCGGAGAGAGACTCTATCAGCCACTGCTCGTCCCAGGGTAACCGCGTACCTGGGAGAGATGGGAGCAAGGACTCAGGTACAGTCAGCATCATCCCTACGCACGAGCACCACACTCAAGCATACAAAAGCAGCTTATGACTTGCAGTGGAACATACACACACACATATATGCAAGTACTCATGTTTATGCTTTTAAAATTCCTTTTTTTAAAGACTCAACTTACACACTTGAAGATTTTATTAAAGAGAAAGCACTTGTTCTTTGTGTAGTCAGCTTCTTAACACAACTGTCGAATTCCAGCTCATGATGGCTTGCTGTGTATTATAACGCATTTATAACAGCTGTCCTATGTCACAGGCTACACGAGATGAAGGCTAGTCAGAATGTAAGAAGAACACCCAAGAAATGGTATTAGCTCCATCTTCTGAGGTCCCTTCCAAATCAACGGCCCAGACAAAAAGCTACCTACAGAGATGCTGCATAGAATCACAGCAGTAATGCAAAAATAAAAATACCCCTGGCCACATACGTTTTCAAGAAATTGTGCCTTCTCCAGGATGCTGGATCAAGACATAGTGTTGGATAAATCTGTTCTACACTTAAATAAATAAATATTTTTTGGATTCTAGATAGCACTTAAGCCTTCAAATGAAATGATGAGTACTATCTTCATGAAGCACTGAGTGAGAAAAGGCGTGTTTTGCCTACCTAAGCCATACGTCCTGGAGCATGCATGCTCTTGTAGCCAACCTAAAGTAGCTTCAAAATTTCTCCTAGTCTCTTCACAAAACCTGGAAGAAATAAGCTATTACTAATTACTCCTCTCAGCCCTCTTAGACCACCACCAGCAGCAGCAAGCCATCCTTCCCCTTTACAGCCACGTTAATAACTTACGTCTCTAGATGTTTCAAGCACTCTGATGCCTGTTTCTTCCAGGTCACTTCCCCATAGTCTAAATACCTACAGTCAGGAAAAGTTTATTGTAACAAAGCAATCCACAAGTAGGATATAATTTGTCAGTAACTTTATAACCACAGCTTTACTTCACTTACCACTGGTCACAAAGGGCCACGACACATTCATCAGCAGACCTCGACATAACTTGTTTCTCAGGTTCCATATAAATCATGGCTTCATCCTAAGAGTTGAAAGGGCAATAAAAGCTAAGATTTAAGTACTTAGCAAAGTCTCGAAAATCCTCACATCTTACTAAAATACATCTTCTCCCTTCTAATCTGTTTTACAGCATTTATTGCATGGCTTTCACCACTGCGCAGCTCTGTCTCAATATTCACTTAAGTAAAATGAGGAAAATACTTGACTATGTACTTCTCTGAGCTATCAGTTCATATAGTTTTGTAAAGAATGTCTCCATGCATGACAAAAGGGAGGACAGAAGCACAAAATACTACTCATTGACTATGCCCCTACTGATTAAAACAGCTACCAAAAAAAACGAGGGGGGGGATGACATGACAGTGGGGGTAAAGAAGAATGTAACAGTGAACTTTAATGCTACTTTCACAAACCACATATTCTGATGTGGGATCAAACAGGACGAAGCGTTATATTACAATCTGAACATAACAATGCTGCAACCACAAGGGAATATTGACTAAATAACAGAAGCCTCTCTCATTTTGAAAATCTTATTGAAGTGATGACACAATCATTGTTCATTTACTACTCTTCCTTCTCTACAGGAGGAACCCCAGCAGTGAGGTGTCTGCATGTTATTGGCAGGCTTGGAAGAGACTGACAAATGGGATCTTACACTTCCAGCATCTTCCCAACTTTATCAAAGATGAAATCAAACCACCGAAGTATTTCCTAGACAAGGTGACAGAATGAAACAGGGCATAAGAGGTCTCAATTAAGCCTTTCATCTCCCTTAGTCCAAGAACACAAGGTCCTTCTTTTATCAGTAGTTCATACTCTGTAGCTATCCAAAGCACCACTCACTAAGAGGACTGCAGAACCGAAAGAGAGAGCTTTCTTCAGCAACTCGGCTACTGTGAAAAAGATAAAACAGATAATGTAAAAGCAGCTGTGTGCATACTACCACATACGTTATCCACCATCATCTTCTGAATAAGTTTCTTTACATCTTGAACTTTTTGTCCTTTGAATCCATCCACCAACATTACCTGCAACAGATGGGTCATAGAGTCGATTTTTTTTTTTTTTTAATTAACAAGAAATAGGTGCAACAGCTCTTTAGATTAAAATAAAGAAGTAGTAGCTACTGTAGTCTTTGATATGCAAAAAATAGGAATACAGGGACTGGTTGTTTGCTTTTTTTCATTAAACAGATGGTCATCTTTACCCAAAATGCATTTGTATACATGTCAGCATGCACATAGGCAATCCAACACAGCTAGTCAGAAATAAAAATTGTTGTTGGCTTACAAAAAAACAGCTGAGGAATACATCACAGTAAGCCATTACACAAGTAAAAACAGGAGATTTTAAAAAACAACCCACATCACACACCAACACATCGCTCTGTTCATATCAGTTTCCAAATCAATACTTGTGACAAAACTCCCATGAACATGATCACTTGCTAGAAACCCAGATTATAAGTCTCAGTTTGCAGTCATACTCCATTCTGCTTCAGTTCTACCCAACTCCTCCAACTGCAGAACTTGACTGCAGGAGAAGTCTAAGCTAGAAATGGTCTGGGGGAAAAGGAAAAAAAAAAACCTCTCCTTCTTTCTTGCAGTTTTTTTTTTTTAAATTCTTGATCTTTATACACGTTTTTTCTCCTAATCAAACTCAGGAAGAAAACACTTATAAAAATCTTTTATTACTTACTCCCTCATAAAATCCTTTCAGGTAGACTCTCTCCTTGGCCTCAGCAAGTTTCTCTCTGTCATTCTGGCTCTGGATTTTGAGCTCGTCACAGACTGATGGAGCACAAAGGTTGCCATAGCCTGGGATTTCAATGATGGGCACCTGGGAATTAACAAAACAGTCTCTGATATTCAGTTCAAATTATCTCAGTGTAATAAAATCTACACAAAGATTTGTTTCCTGTATTTCACAAGCTTCACTAGAAGCGACACACTGAATGAGACAGACAAGTACATTTTGCTTGGTTTGCAGTCCCAGGGGTGACATGGGAGTCTGAACCAGAGGTCATGAAGGGGGGAAAAAAGGCAGTTATTACTTGTTACCTGAAAGTGTCTGTGCTGCATGGTATCTTGGTCAAAAGCAACATTAAAGAAAGAACCCTAATGGCAGCAGAAGCAGGTGTTAGGGCTAATGTAGAACTTGTACTGTACTGTCATACTCCACGTGTAAGTCGATGGCATCTATTACTAACCAAGTTACGCAGGACTTGCGAAGTCTTGGTGCAATTCCACTCATCAAATCAAAAATTCCTGGCAGTCCCCAGTGTGACTCCTGATCTGCCCTCCCACAAGGAGTAACACCAGTCGCCAGCAGCAACAGTACTGAAGCTAGTGAGCAGAAGCAAGGGGAATGCAGAACTCTTGGATGGCTTTACCTGTAACGTTTTCTAATGAAAACGGATTCAGCCATGAGCCTGCGTCAATAGTAAGGGACTTGAGCTCTTTGCATAGAACAATAATGATCTGGCCATTAAGGCTGTAAGTTTTAACCAACCGCCAGGTTATCAGTATAGTGATGCAATCCATTCTTCAAAATAGTAATTCCCACAAAAATTAATACTTTCCTTTATCTCTGAAGTATAGCATCGAATAACAATTCTTCGTTGCAACCCCTAACACACCAAATAGTACAACTCTAGCAAAACATGAAAACTTTACTCTCAACTTTTCAGCTCTTTCAGCTGCGGACAACTTTAAATAGAAATTCTGGAAAAGGCAGGCACAGTTCTTGGCACATTTCTCATCAGTGAATACAAACTCATGTGTACTGCAGATGGACATGTTTGGGTGTACTTACCGGTTCAAAGGGCAGGACCATTTCATCTTTGATGCCATACTTCACCCTCAAAGCCTTTGAAAGTTAAACAATGCAATATGGTTAGAAGAAAAATCTTCTAGATTTAAACATTTTTATGTACCCATAGGGTCTTTCTTGTACATAATTATTTGTTATAAAGCAGACAAAGCCACTTCCCTGCCTTCTCACCAGTTCTCACACCTGTGTTTAATCTCCATCCCATTTCCAGGGGATAATTGTCCACATTTTAAAGAGAGAAAAGCCCCCTAGTGCTCTACCCTGAAAACAAGTGGGACAAAAACTCAAGAGTTAGGGATAGCTGTTTAGACACTGATGTTCTCTTGAACCTGTAACAGCAACAGCTACTTTAAGTCTCATCTGAAATTCATACAGAGGTCTTAATCTCATCTCTGGAAGTCATTTCCACAACAGGAATTTATTTTGATTTCACTGGTACTCTTGTATACCTTAACATGCAGCAGAAGTTGACTGATTCTTGACCAAAACTCTTGAAGTTTGAGAATAAAAAACCCGTCGCAGCCCAGATGGTCTTACCTTCATTTATTTTCAACTATGATTTAAAGTTAGAGATGGCAAAACTCCAACTAAAGGGAGTTTCATTTTACCCATCGGATATCCACTTTTGACCCTCCACACTGTGGAAAGGAAACAGAAAAACAAACTATTCGGTTACCAGACTGACCTGCTTTTTTTTCAAATCTCTCAGGGCTGCAATGTCATCCGGGGAATCAGAGGGAACACTTGTTACCACACCAGTTCCTTGACAAAGAAAGAGATACAACAGATAAAAAGATTAGTCAACACGTATTGAATGCACAGTACACATCAAACAGGCTTTGGCAAGACACTGCTGCAAGGTTACCTTTATCTTCCTTGATCGTGAGCATGGGAAGAGCATATATAACTTTGTAGGCGGTGAGAGGTGCTGAAAGCGCAGCGCCAAGAATCTCCTATCCAGGACAAAGGAATATCATTACAATAAGTAGCACTTTTTCAGCCTAGCTGAATAAGCTCTCCTGGCTGATATTCTTCAAATTTCCTGGCATTCTTACATATTACAAACAAATAAATTCAAAGAAAAATTATATCTATAGTTAGAGAAGGAGAAAGTACATATGAAAAAGCATGTGTGTACCATTTGAGACAGTGCATGGACTATTTACTGGTAGAAAAGTCAAATCCCAGATAATATAGACAAAGTAATTCAGAGAAAGCAAAACTACCAAAGTGCTGAGCTGGAAAAAGATAGCAAGCAGGAGAACAGTTTGCCTCCAAATACCTGAAACACATCAGCATCAAGACAGGAATGAATTAGGAAACCAGTGTCAAGAGCCGATTAAAAAAGGCAGGAAAAGCACATTGTCAAGAGCATTTATGCACTGAAAGGGTATAGTCTATTTGTTGTGGTTGTCTTCTACCTCTCTAATTTGCTTGAATTCAAATCATGTCTACTAACAAAGAAACAAAAGCTGTATTTTCTACTTCGTCCTTCAAAGCAGGATCAAGAAAGATGGTGTCAAGTTTTAGTGAACAGAGATCAAGTAATGTAAACAGATTGTATTAGGATGAACAAATGCCACTAACTACAATTATTCAAAGCACAGAAGTTAAGGATAGTAAATAGCAAACCCACTAACATTCAAGTACCAAGCTAGGAAAGCTCAATTCACAAAGATGTACTGGAAATTTCAGCATCAACAAAAAGCCTTTTTCACATAACCCTTTCTAGCTATTACTTTTTCCCGTCCCTTTCCATTGCTTGTAGAGGAGTCATCACTCTCGCAGACAAACGTTACTTAAAACCATTCATTCATCATGCAACACTAAGGCACTAGTAATGCACCTGTCCACACATAAGTGCATCAGGTTAATCTCCCAGAAGCAGCTGTAGCCCAGCTGCCAAGAAAGCTGTCTTCTGCTTGCTTTTTTAGTCACTAAACACTCCAAAATTTTTGTAATAGTTCCTGTATTTTCTTTATAAGTAGAATTCTACCATCACCTTTGTAAGCATAAGCTTCGTAGGAAGAGAGAAGCCTGACCAGCAAGCTGCAAGATGCTTACTTCTCCCATCAGCTCCTTGACAACAGGTACGACTCCGTTATCTTTTGTAAAGCCCTGGTAGGACATGTTCCTGGCAGCTCTTTGGGTACAGATAAAAATATCCCCATTCACAGTTTCAAAGCCGATGTACTTCATATCTGGGCGAACCCAGCAGTTAGTCTGTCCAAACATGGTCTCTGGTCTGAGTGTGGCAGCCACCAAGAAGATATTCTTTCCTCTTAGGCCACTGGGGAGGAAAAAGTGTTTTGTAAGTCACCAAAATAAAAACATTCAGGGCAATACAGAACATGCTTTTAAGCTAATATGAACTTTTAAGTAACATTTCCTAAGCGATGAAAGTGGGTCATTAAGTTCTTCGTGGCTTTTTATTTTCTTTCTTTTTTATTTTAAACTCCAATTTGAGTTTCACACAGACTAGTGAATATAGGAGCTCAAAACAGAGACCAAGTCTTTGAAGTGACAGAAATAACAAGGTGAAATTATATTCTGCATTAGGCAAAACAGACTGTCTAATTTAATGGTCACTTCTGGCCATAAGATAGAACCTATTTGCCATTATGAATTCAACACGTACCTTAATTTTGTGGGATAAGGATCTAACACCTTCATTTTTATCAGTGTGTATTCTTGAGGCCCAACACCCTGCAATTCACATAATGCAGCAATCAATATATGACACTGACTCAAGCACTAAAGAAAATAAATCCTATTCTGCAGTAACCTAACCTAAATGCTATTTAAGGTACCGATGTTTTCCTCAAAGTAAATCATATTTCCATCGATACAAATGCCTGTTTACTAAAACACAGACTGGAGAGAAAGGTTGTACTTTATTCCTATGTCCAGAAACGTACTCATCACAGCTACTATCACAGCAATATGTACGTTAAAAACAGCTTATTTGTTTTGTTTCAATAGATTGATAATGGTATGATGTAGCGATGCTGCTGGCACAAATTGACAAATAATCACAGAAAACAGCTACAACAGGAAATACTATCCATAGCTCAAGGCAAATATTCTCAATAGAGGAGTTCATTCAATTTTCACATGCACTGACAACTGAGAACCCACCCCATTTTGTACCTACAAAATCCACTTTGCTCCAAGATACAAATTTTTTTTCCATTCAGTTTTTAAGATCATAAGCAATACATCAAAAAGTCAATTTAAAACATTACCTCTCCTGTCTGCCTGTCATGATCCATGCAAGGCTGTCCATCTTTTGGAGAATAAATTGTGTATCTAGAAAAGGGTATATTCTCATTTAGTAGCAAGTAAAATAATGTGTAGAAAAAGAGAAAAAAAAAACTTGATGAAAAAGAGACCTCTTATTGGTATTTTCAAATTTTGCATCAATCTTATTTCTACCGATGTTAACGTTCAGTTTTTGCAAGAACTTTCAGTATTGGCCCTGTTTTGCTTTGAGTTGGTATCCATGGAAAAATTGAAACAGGAACACAATCTCCCACACCTTGCTAGCACAATAAAGACACCACTTTACAGTGTCTGGTAGAGTATTTGAAATGAAAGGATTTTAGTTTAATGCGAATTATAAGCATGTTCTAGAGACATGTCATAGGGTTTCATCTTTGGTAAAACTGAGCTTATCCATATTCACAATAAACTCAAAGTTGAGTGGCAGGCTTACCGTTTCCCAAACTTAATCTTATTTCTTTCCTTTAATGTAAGAAATTGCCATCGTACAAAGGAATCATAATAAGGATTAACATCTGTAGTAATGAAAGAACGCCTCCAATCCACCTGGAAACACATAACAGTCTCCGGTAATTAAATACAGTAAGAAATCCAAGGAACTTCACAGTAGCAAAACCATTATTTAAAAATAAAAAGAAGTTTTGCTCCAAAAAGATAATGCAAGTACCTATCACACAAAGGGTGCATGCTTAAACATGGAACTACACGGTGTGTATATGCATGGTCCTTCAGAGCTGAGATGCCAAAGACTCAAGGCCCTGCCTGCTGACTGAGAATTGTAGCTATTTGGTAGTATTTTTAATCAATTGATCCATCTAAATTTCAGCACTACCGTGTTTCATAATCTCTACCTGTGTTTATTTTTAAAAATCTGTTGTCAGCAGCACAAATATCTTTATTTACTATCATTACTCTTCCCAAAACTACTGTCAATACTGATCATAGAACAGTTATCTAATACGGAAATAAGAAGTGAAAGTCCCAATTCCTTTATTCGTTTCTTGTTTCCAGTTGTGATCAATGCATAGAATACAAGCTCTATACAAAAAAGCACATAATACCCAAAAGGTTAAATGAATAATTCCAAAAATACGAGAAACAGTTCTAGAATAATGTTGGTATTATACAGAACATCTTCTCCAAGAAGCAGCAGCATACTCATAAACACAATGACAATACAAGTATGGCTGCTTGCATAACTGAAATTTTAGACTTCTCCAGTTACCTTCAGTCCCATGCTTTTCAGATCCTGGACAGCAAGAGGAGGGAAATAATCCAGCCAATGCTCAGCTTCAGAAAAACTGACTACTTCTTCATCAGACAGACCCAAAGACTTCATGATTCCCCACTGGTACTTGGATGAGCCAGTCTTGGCAGCAGCCTTACTCTGAAAGGACAATCAAGATTAGGAAAAAGTGATGTTCTTCTATTCACAACAGCTTTATATGCTCAAGAGCACTTTTGTCTATTAATGTTACACTTTCCATTTCCAGGTATACAACCTAACACAAATACTCTAGCATCCCTTCTCTAGCAGTGAAGATTAATTATTGGAGTTTCTGATCTGCTCTATTTCCCAGCTTGTATTCAACTGTACAGACATTGACTCCCCTCCTTTTAACTGTCACACGCTTACAGCTACCTCATACATCCACAGAAAGGGTGCGCCAGGACAAACTGGCAGACACAACCAGTTCACTGAGGTCCTGGTCAAACAAATGGGTGTTTTTATCATGAAAAGGTGGAGCAGTCGTGCACTATATCCTTGTATCAAAAACCTTTTCTGCTCTTACTTTGCTCATATCACTTCTTCCAGCATCTTATGTCTGTACCCAACAGCAACTTACTACCTGCAAGAGTAGGCAAGGTCACATCTTCTGTTGATGTAGAGCAGATAGAATCCCAAATCTAATGCTTCCAGTGTGACAATCTCTTTAGCACACACCAACAATACATCTAAGAACATCTCTAGATTTTTCCTAGGCTTGATTCTTTTCCTTGCTCTGTCATACTCCCAAAATCTCATTTAAATACCTGATAAGCCAAAATAGTTTGGAGGATTTTACTTAGCCTATCTAGCCAGAATAGGCTAGGTACCATTTTCAAGAGAATAATCAGGATAGTAGGCATACATATATCCCCTTCCCCTCAGAAAGCAGGGTTTGTGAATGCTTTGTGACGGGGGGGGAGGAATCAGCATATTACTCTGGATGATCTCATTTTTCTCAGGAAACTATTAAGCAGTGCACCAGCTCACCATTAAGATTTCACGTATTAAAATGGTATCACTGGAACCATGCAGTTGACGCATTTTTTTCCAAGTCTACCTTAAATGTATCCAGCTGTCTTGGAAAAAACAATCTAAATATTTGTATCACAGGTTTCTCTGAGGAATACGAAGAAGGAAAAACTCATAACGCATACTTTGAAGCTTTGAGAACACAGCTACCAGTCCAGAAAAATTTTTCTTTAAAGTTTACCTTTTTGCCTTTTGCTTTGTCTTTGATGATAATTTCTTCTTCTTTTTTAGCAGAATTTTCTTCCTCTTCTTCCTCCTCATCAGGGAATTCAGGTGGGCAGCCATATAATTCCATTTCTCTTTTTAGCTTATCCGCACAAGCCTAAATAGAGTTATTGGTAGTCTATCAGCACTTTCTGTGGCAACTGCTTCAATCATAGCTAAGGAGTGCTTTTTACTGATAACATTTTGCATTCTACTACAAAGCTTTAAACTTTTCCTGGGCATTCCATTAACTTCTAGGAGATCTTGCAACTTCAAGAATGCCTGCCACGGAAGGAAGAGCTTTACAGTGAGGATTTTCTTCCAAATGAGAAAATACAATCAGTAAACTTAATTTTAAAGCATTTTATTTTCTAGACAGTCATAATGTATAGTTCAAGTACAACACATCTTTATGATAAATTCAGGTTCCAAATCACACTATCTTGATGAATTTTTGATTAAATTAACATCATGTTATGGATGGACAGTAAGCAATGCCTTAAGTAGTCTTAAGTATAAAAAACATTGGAAAGAGTCCTCAGCAACTCAAACCATCCTACCTTTATAGGCATCCCAGTGCAGTGCAGACCAAACGGAAACAAGCAGCTCTTTCCCTTTAGCCTCTGGTACCCAATGGCGAACTATATAAAGTGGAAAAACGAAACAGATGGAACAAGAATGGCACAAGGCTAAATTAGCACCCTTCTCAAAAAATAAGTGCAATTTCTTCTTTAACATGAAACTACTGAAAGACAGATGAATGCAGTCAACAGCATCTAGGAAGCTAATCAAAGGAAAAGAAGGCAAAACTCGATTTTGTTATTGGGTCTGCCACTGCCTGGCTGTGCAAGCACAAGCTCTCCTAATTTTCAAGGGGCTGTTTTTGACTAGAGAAGAATGGGTGCAAAGAGATGGATTTTGTGGAATCCTATCCACTAGTATCTAAAGCCTGTTAACGTACAGGTAACAGAGCACAGTGTTCACAAGGAAAAGACAATATGATTTCTTGTGAAGTTTGCGCCATTTAGCAGCTAGACAAATGGTAAGCAGCAACATCTCCTAAAAATCTTGGCAACTCTGGAAGAACGACCAAGGGAAAACACCTGTAGTCTAGTCTCCTAGAATTAAAAAAAACTATCAGTGGCATCTCTCTTCAATCAGCAATCTTACCTCTGAAAATATGAGAAAAAACGAAAGTTTGAATTAAATCATTATTGGCTCTATAAAGTAATTAACCAGGCATTCTGTCAGCTCAAAACTTAACTACAAAATTAGCACTTGTTCTAGAGAAGTATTTAAAGGTATTAGCAAAGAAAAATTTTTACCTCACATTTAGACAATGAAAATGTGTGTCCCAGGTGAAGGCGACCATTCATGTAGGGATAAGGAAAAGTAACAAAATACTTTCCTTTGCTGAGAAGAAATTAAAAGAATTAAAAGATGTAATTAGCTTTTAAAATGACCACCAGAAGATGCACAAGTAAAACAGTTAACTGATATGTTCAGCTATTACTAGCACACAGTGACATTAAAGTACTATTTTCCTTGCCAGTAACACAAGTCTTTGATTTTAAAGAACTGATATACTAATACGTTTCACATCTTTTAAAAGAAGTGCAAAAGAAAAAACCCACATAGGACTGACATCACAGAGAAACTTCGAAATAGATACAACATCTGCCCAAAGGTGACAAGTTCTAATCCTACTTCTGTAAACTAATTACCGAAAAGACTTGAAGTTATTTAATTAATCTCCCACTGTCAGACTTCAGGTCTTCTAGTGGCACACTGTAAATAACTACTCATTTCACAGAGATACATTGTTGCACAGTATTTTGAATGTATATTATATTGTTGTAACCTCACCTCTCAGAGCAACTACCATAATTTCCAGATCTTTAGGACATGGTAAATTTCCACCTCCACCTTTGTACTCTACTCTTCTCCTTTCAGACACTACCACTGATGTGCAAACATGCATAAATAAAGGCCAAGTCATTTGTTTGCTTGCAAAAGATCACAATTTAAGAAGCTGCCACCTGTTACACCACTTTAGTTATTATCTGGGTTTAGCTTGACTTCCCCACACAACAAATAACTAACCTCATCTTGCCCAGGCCACAGCTTTTTCACCCAGACCTACCCAAAGGACTAACGCTGCTCCCCATGGAAGCCTCCCTCGACACCGTACAGAGCAGGGAGCGAGAGGAGCTGTGCTCCCAAGCACGCCAAGCACCTCCTGAGGTTCTGTCTGAAACAACTGTCTCAGGGCTACTCTGGGGCAGAAATTAAACCATGAGCCAAAGGGTGTTTCTCCACCCCGCCAGACGCTCCCTTCGCCTCTGAAACGCAGGGGCTCTGCTCCATCCCCTCATTGCCAGGCGCTGCCAGGGTGGTCCTGAGCCGGGGCCAGCAGGGCTCCTCACCCTGGTGGCAAACAGGGCTCCTCACCGCAGTGGCCCCCCGGCCACGGCAGCAGCACCCACCCACCCCGGGAGCCCTGGGGCACAGGGACAGGGAGGACGGAGTGAAGGCTGAAGCGCAGCAGCTGCTCGGGTACCAGAGCAGATCTCATCTGCACATCAACAGCATCCAAAGCAGCACCACACATGCCAGCCGATTTCGAGGAACCCACTTCAGAAAGCTGAGGACAACTGTGAAACCAACCAGGTGGGAGAAAACCTAAACAAAGAAATAAGCACCTTCTAAGATCAACAGGCAGCAGCTCGGGAATTTTTTACCACAAGACCAGAAAGCCATTATCAAAGCAAAATATCATGTTGACCAAAACCAGCACAGTTTAAAAGCAGAATGCTCTATAAAAAAAAAATAAATCCTTAACGAACAAATGAGAAAAACAAGGTAAAATTCACAGCAGTTCAAATGAATTAGAAGAAGCAAATACCAAAAAGGAAAGGAAAAAGACCTAAATAAACCTCAGTACAGATTCACACACAGAGATATGTCAACAAGAGGATTTCTTCTTTTATTTTAACACAATAAAAGAACACAGGTCATCCTACCAATAGCATTACTACATTGAAACAGCAGAAAACAAGAGATGGTTCAGAGACAGTCCCTCAGGAAACACAATGAAATTACATTAGCAGAGGAAGCTTCAAGCAAAGAAGGAGAAATACAACAAATGCAGTGACTGGAACTGAAGTTAAAAAACTTGATAAAAAACTTTAGATAATAATGAAAAAATAAATTGGGAACATTGTCAGCCATTAAAAGAACTCGAGAAGACCTGTGGTAGAATTCCATTCTTTTTAGATAAGGGTTAGATTTTTTTTCCTAGGAAATCTCCTCTAGTTCACACAGGAATTACATCAAAGAATTTATTAAATCTGAGTTTTGGAAAAGGTCAACTGCATTAAGTCATCTCTCCTGGCCCATTGTCTTTGAATAATATTGATACAGCTATTCCTGCTATCACTTCCTAGGACTGAGTTTTGCATGAGCAGCAACAGATTCCATCTACATCACGGTAGGGCTTCACCAGCTCAATGCAAGAAAAAACATTGTAAGTAAAGCCTTTTCCTGGCATGGAACGAAATCACACTGTGACTACGTAAGGACTGACTGCAGAAATGTTCACGTCAGCATCGTCTCTCTCTCCTCTAGGGTAGCTTCTACTAGTATCAGCTATTTTGTAAAAATAGACGGACGGTTAACAAAAAATCCTGAAATAAATACACGGCATTTTAACTCGAAGAGTAAGAACATTAGTTTAGCAAAGCAGCAAAGGTTACCTGTTACCATAACGAACGCTGATATTTCATACTGTAATGCTCCAAATTGTAAAACCAACCTACTACTACCATTTTTAGTCAGAAACTAATTATTAATTACAGCCTTAAATTTCAACCTGTAAGATAGTGAATACTTAAAAGTAGCAACTGCATTTAAGTAAAAAAAAGGAAAAAAAAAAATAGTTCTACAGTGTAAGCAACACACACCCCCACACAACAGTTTTTATTACACCTCCTAATTTAGCATTCAAATCTTCTGACTGATTTGGGTCCTTCACTATTTACTCAGCCCTGGGACTAACCCTGCAGCAGCTCCAGCTCACAATGGAAAACGTGCACACTGAAGCTCCACAACTGACAAGGCAGTGGGACAAACGGCTGCAACAGAGTTCATGTACTGGGAGAAGTCACAGCACCTCATCAGGGGAACAGAAATGATCACACGCCTGGCCTTCATCCACTTCCACACAAAGCAAAACCGGCTGACCTACACCAGGACCCAAGATAGTTGTTTAACAATTTTCTTTTCTCAGTGAAGCGGAGCAAGTACACGCCTTCCTTCAAAGAAAGGAGTGGTCCTTTATAACTGGGATAGCAAAAGCCCTCCCACTAGTAAGGGCTCAGGCATCACATTGAGAAGCCTCCTCTATGTCAAAAAGTAAAAGTCAACAGAGAATCCGTTTTTAAAATCTCAGAGGGTACGGACACTACAGAGGAACGAGGAGAAGGCTTTTTACATCCTACTAGAACTTAGCCAACACATGTACACCACTGCTTTATGTTATCAGCTACAGAAATGCCAACTTAATGCATAACTAAGTACCTCCAGATGATCCAACAGCAACATTCATTCAAGAGAAGCCACTTTTTTAACCCATGGGTTTTGAAGGAAAACTTTCCCTTGAAAATACATTTCAAACAGTTGAAGATAAAGTCTAAAAAACAAATAATATTGTAATGATACCTCTTTTGGTTCTGCCCATCCGAAGCATTAACCTCAAAGACTCGCTCATCATCCCACTTTTGCTGGATCTCTTTTTCAATTTTCTTCAGGAAATCAACTTTTGCTGTCCCTTTACGCTCCTGTTAAACAGAAAGATGAAGAAAAGTCTGGCTGAATGAGTTAATAAATATAAAATTGTAATATATTACAGACTACTCCTAAACTCCTTTCGTTACTGGCAAACATTTCTCTGGACCCCGTAACACTGAAGCATAATCTCACAACAGAGCATCACTAACATGATCAACAATCAGACCATGTAAATCTGTATCTTTGAGACTCAGCCTTCTGAAACAAGACCAAAAATCTGTAAGGAAAGTGTTAACAACCTTTTTCCAAGGTTGTTGGAACCTTGGATTCCAACTCTACAGCAGCCTCTACAGCAGCCAACAAAACACACAAAATGCCTAATTCAAAGCTGTCTGAACTGGGGAGATAGGAGTGGGTATAAATCATAATTGAAAAAACCCATGGAATTCTGATTTTGCTACAGACTCTTCATAAACCTCATGTAATGTTTCTCCATCTTGCTATACATGAAGGGGGAACAGCACTTCCTATGCTGGGAGAAGAGTCTGGCATACAAATCTACTGTAATTGCACTTCAGAAGGAGAGTTCTTAAGGTAAAGTATTTTGAATGATTTTAAATTCCATCAGTATTTAAACACCACCATTATGTGTTAAGTATTCCTTCTCCTTATTCTTTTACCATACAACATATTGCAAGTGTCAAAGGATACATGCACTACAGATACCGCAGTCATAAAGCTCGACATACACAAAGTTTGAGGGTTTGGGTTTTTTCCCCAAGATCAAGGCACTACTAAGGCAGCTGGGGCAGAAGTTCCATCTGGGTTTACTCATAAGCAAACAGAAATCTGATTAACAATAAAAGTACTACAGCAAACCTCAAAATATCTTTAAAAGATACTACAACAACTTAATGAAAGCTTCTAACTCACGCCAAGAAGTTTAATTAAGTCTCTTACTCCTCCACGTTCCTGAATCATCCACCTTAGCGCGACTCTACCATTTTATTAGTTATTACCTCACCTATAAGTAACGCGAGGCGAGCTGCAGAAAGCCCTTCGGCTTTCAGAGGGTTTATCAGCTGCGTACGCTGCCCAGAAATGCCGCCCACCGACTCCGGCGGGCGGGCCGGCTGAGGGACACCTCAGGACGCCGCGGGGGAGCCCGCCCCCGGGACCGCTCTCCTACTGCTCCACACGCCGCAGAGCCGCGCGGTGGGGCGGGACTACGGTGCCGGCGCTGAGGGGAGCGCGCCGCGTCCAGGGCCCCGGCTCCCAGCCGGGCCACCGCCGGCCCCGCGCGGAGCGGCCGCGGACACCTCGCGCCGACCCAGCCAGGAGCCGCGGCCCCAGAGCGAGGAGGGCCGGGCCGGGCCGAGCCGAGCCGAGCTAGGCCGAACCCGCCGCGCCCCGCCCGCACTCACCGCCATGCTGCCGGGCCGCCGCGCCTGACGGAACGCCACGCGCTACCGCGCCGCCACGCCCCCCACGCGGGGCCGGGCCTCCGCTTCCGCCGGCGGTCGGGACGTACCAAGGCGGGGGGCTGGGGGGGCCGGGCCGGGCCGTACCAGGGCGGTGGGGCCGGGCCGTACCAAGGCGGCGGGCGGGGGGGAGGCGGCGGCCCGGGAGGGCGCTGCAAGGGCAATAGCGGAGCCCAGCGGGGGCGCGGCGCTGCGGCCGGGTTTGCCAACACAAAAGCCGTGGGGGCTACCCCCGCGGAGACTTCGGAAAAGGGGAAAATAAAACGAATCCGCCCGTCCCGCACAGCTCCCGCCGGGCCGTTGGGGGGCGCCACCTCGGCGGGCTGGCCGGGCGCGGGGCGCGCGGCCCCTTTAAGAGCACCCCCAAAGATGTCGCACCCGGGTTCATGTGCTCGCTCGACCTAGCCTGCTGGTTCTCCGCTGACCTTCGCCACGGGCTCTTCGCGGCTGCTATTGGCTCGTGGAGTGCGAGCCCTGCCATCTGATTGGTGAGTGCCGCCCTGGTCCCGCCCCGGCTATGCCCAGCAGGGTGCGTTGCGGCCTAGCGGCTAGTTCCTGTAGTAGGCCTCAGCGGGGAAGGGGCCGGGGCGAGCGGCTGTAGCGGGGCGATGGCGGCGGTGTAGAGCGGAGCCGGGCGGTGCAGCGGGGCCACCATGATCATAGAGAACGTGGACGCTCTCAAGTCGTGGCTGGCCAAGTTGCTGGAGCCGATGTGAGTGCGGGCAGGGCCGGCCGGTGGTGCGGCAGCGGGGCAGGGGCCGGGCCGGGCCGTGAGGGGGTGAGCACCCGCGGGCGGGCCCGGCCCCGCCGAACTGGGCTGCTGGCGGGGCCGCGGCGGCGCCGGGCCTGTCCCCCCTCGGCCTGAGCCCGGCACCCCGTGTCCTCGGGCCCCGACGGGTGACAGGGCCCGGCCCGCAGCTAGCGCTGCGAGCGGCCGCTGGGGTTACGGGAGGTTCCTGTCGAAAGGGCTCGGGCCGAGGTTGGGGTTTACCGCGGCCTGGTCTTTTGTCCCAAAACCTGCGTACCGGCCTTGGGCCGTGTCCGCCCCGGCGGAGCCCGCCTGCCCGGCCGCGGAGCGCTCCCCCGCGGTGTCTGAGGGCGATGTGTAACGGCGGGTGTAGGCAGCCCTGAGCGCAGGGCTGTGAGCCGGCTAATGAGGGTCGCCGAACAACCGAGCACACGGGCGGCAGTGCCCGCGGGAGGCTGCCGGGCTCGGTGAGCTCTCGGCGGAGGGGTTGGAGGCAGTGGGGAGGGGTGGTGGTTCTGGGTTCATGAGTAGCGGGGAGAGGGTTGGTTCGAGGGGTTTTGCCCTGGTGAGGAAAACTGCCGTGTCGTGCTGAGGGGTGTTTGTGCTGTAGGTGTGACGAGGTGTTGGCGGAGTTTTGGCTGTAGCAAGGGGCTTCGAAAGGAGACAGGCTTGCCAGTAACACACCGGCCTTACAGTTCCCACAGAGTAAAACTAACACCCGTTTGAAGTTGCAGGACTTATATTTACAATATGTAGTTAACGAATATTTCTACAGATATTTTTCTATTTTGGTATTGTAAATAGGCCTTAGAACTAGTAAGTTGTAGTCATTAAGTAGCAGGCATTTGGAAATTCTTCATTATTTTCCTTTTTTAAGATGATGGTTGTCTCTGATATGTGGTCAAATCCTTCTGACATCTGTCTAGATGGGAGCGTAACTCCTGCTCCTATACCTTCACTGCCAATTCCAGTCGACCTTCTGCCTTGCTGCCCAGCGCTCCTTCAGTATCTGAGCTGTGCTATAGGGACAGGAGTTGGAGACGAGGTTTCATGCAGACAGTCATAGAGTTTGGTGGTGGGTCCTGACAATTGAGGATTCAAGAGTGAAAATACAAAGTGGTTAACCTGGAGAAGCAGACACGCCTTATGCATGCTCCCGTAATGCTAATGTAATGCCTAAGATAAACTAATATATGGAGAAAGGAACAGGAATGGTTACAAAGTGATGGATCATCTCCTTTATTTTAAATTGAAGGTTTATAGTCAGTTGCATGTGGGCACTAGCACCAAATATATTACATACAGTTTATTTCTTTTTGCGAGTGTATGTAAGAATTGTAAAATCTGTAAATTTGTGGTTTCTTTGTTGTTAATTGCTACATTTAACAGACTTTCATTGGATGTTGGAAACAGCGAGCAAATTAATTTGGCGTAGAGCTGCTTGACTGGCTGCTCATTGAGGATTTTTATTTTCTCTAACCAGTTGTCACCTGCTTGGCTTTTTGCGTTTTGTTTGTTTGTGGTTGGGATTATTTTTTTTTACTTGCAATTATTTTGAGGTCTATACACTTCATACTATTTCCATCTATTTCCATATTTGACATTTTAGAAAATACACAATCCCCTCTCTAGAAGTTAATCTTAAAAAAAAAAAAATATCTTCAAATCATCAAACTGTTATAAGTTCCTACCTGCCATCTGATAACTTGCATCTGCATCTTTTTAGAGAGGCAAAATGAGGAGCTGTTGCTTAATCATTTAAGACTGTTAATCTAATTCATACTTAGAGTGTTTTTCTAGTAGCTGAATGATGGAATCTAAAGCAATATTCAATTTAAAGATTAGTGGCAGAGTATTGCTACACAAAGTCAGCTATCTTTGGCCTTCATGAAGCTAGATAAGGACTTAGATAGTGTGGATAGAGAATCTGTATTAATTGCACCCCTTTAAACGTTTTACCAGTGTTAAAGGATTGTTGTAAAATTTGTAGGCATTGCAATAATCCTTGGGGAAGGAAACCCCCAGTATGTTAGGCATGGTAACTTAAGCTGTACGTAACATATCTGTGTGCGTATTTAAAATGTGCTTTTGCGATATATTTCTGAACTACTTTTCATGGTAATAATATTTTAATACTTTAAAAACACTTTGATACTTCACAATAATTGTACCATGACTTTTCTTGGTACTTGTTCTGCTATTCCTGTAGAATCATACTTGGTGGTGGTTGCTGTGCTTAGAGAAAGTTAGGAAACGATGGCATCTGCTCAGTTGCCCTAGAATTGAATCTTTCCATAAAAAAGAAGAAAGGTGCTTCTTCCGCAGCAAAGCTCAGGAAGGAGCAAAAGCGTGGGACCACTGTCAGGTGGGGGGGTGGGCACAAGGCAACTGCAATATTGTGCTGTAACTGAAAAACTGCTTTGCTGGCTCAGTTCTTGCGGTGCAGCTGTGTTGGTGTCAGAAAAGCATCCTGGTGTGTTGCCAGGTTTCCTTCAATGGCTCTTCTGGGACAGTGACTATCCAACGCGGGGGTTTGGGCACACTTGAGCAGAATCAAGAATGGCTATTTCTCTCAATAGATGCGACGCAGACCCCTCAGCCTTAGCCAACTATGTTGTGGCATTAGTCAAGAAGGACAAACCAGAGAAAGAGCTGAAAGCTTTCTGTGCTGATCAGCTGGATGTCTTTCTGCAGAAAGGTACTGTGCTCTCCACCATTTCATCCATTCGGTGGTTTTCATTTCATTGCGGGGAGGAGGAAGGATGATGCATCATTGTTGCCTTCAAAATACTTGTTATCCGTGAATTGAATATTTCTTATAGAGTGTGAAGGAATAAAGATCTTGTGATTAAAATTAAAAAAAAAAAAAATCTTAGGATGAAGTTGCGTAGCTTCATCTTATTCGTGATGGGTGGGAGGAAATCCTCTGAAATAAGTTAGCAATTTCATTTGAACGTATCAGTCGTGCTGCCAGAAGTTTCTCTGATAGATATTTGATAACTTTTGAAAACCTGGTCCATATTAATCTTTCGGGCTTCTGTGAGCATCTCATAGCAATTTGGTTCAAATTCAAAGTTTTAAACACTTGAAATTCTGATACTCATGGAGGAAGTTATTGTGCGTTTTCTTGTGATCTGACGTTAAACTGATGATTAGTCTTCTCTCCCATAAAAATTGCCGCAAAGAGGCTGCTAACTTCAGATAGTGCAATAACTGTGGATTATTCCTTGATCATAAGTTTCGATCATGCTTGCCCCTTAGGACATTTCAAAGTTGTAAATGGGATTGAAGGGAAAGTCTGTGTTTCTGCCTTTGATACACCTGATGAATTTCTGTATCTAAATAAACAATCTCAAGTTCCACAAATGTAATTCCAGCTCCTTGAATGGAACTCATGTTCATTAATCTAAGATGCTGCTGTGAGCAGTCCACCTGGATGACTTTTCCCAGGGATTTCTCTGGTAAATCTAACAATGCCCTTAAATCAATATGTAACCATGTTTTCTTGTGTTCTGTGTCCACAGAAACTTCAGGTTTTGTAGATAAACTTTTTGAAAGTCTGTACACAAAGAGTTATCTTCCTTCTCTTGAACCCACTAAAGTAGAAGCAAAGCCTGCGGGTCAGGAAAAAGAAGTCGTCAAGGAGGAGGTAACATTGTTTTCTGTGTCTGCCTGCCTCTAATTTTCAAATTAGCCATCCCGTACATTTGTGAGAGAAAAATTAACTTTATTGTGACTAATGACTTTTGCAATCTCTGTGCATTTGGAGAAAAATGGAAGATGACCATTCAGAGAAAACATTTTAAATTCCCGTTGTAGAGTCTACCTTTGATCTAGATTAATAGTATTCAGAAATCCTATTCAGACGTCCCTGGCAATATGAGCTGATAATGATTTGGAAGGGCTTAAGAGAGGGGGAAGAAGGAAGAACGTTCCAAAATATTTCCCTTTCCAGTTTTGTGTATTCTGTGAGGAACAGAAATTATTTTAAATGTTTTCTGTAATATTAAAATCGGTGAAATATCGTGGCCTGTATATTAAGGGATAATTACTTTTAGAAGCGAGGTAGCATTCATTTGCCAACAGTTCTTTCTTTTATCCTGTTTTTAAGTTTTATTGACAAAACTGACAACAATTGAGTTTTTGAGGAAAAAAAAAAAGCAGTATTTCCATAGCTGTCTAAATTTCTTTGTATATTGTATAATCCTGTGCTATCACGTGTCTAAGATGGATGTTTTTTTCTTCTGAGCTGGTGATTTTCCAAGGGAAGAGACCTCTCCTCTGTGTTTGTAGCATCCTAATGTACCAGCTTTGGGAGAGAGTTGGGGAAAAAATTGCTATAGAAGTAAATGTTCTTTATTTCTGTATACTCTGATCGCAGTTTGCAAAGATACTTTAGACTGAATATGTGTTTTAATTAGTATAGGAAAGATGCAAGTAACGTCAGAGAGTATATATGAAATTCTTGTCCTTTCCATTACTCCAAGGATGCTTATGTCATGCAGCATTAAAACCTGCTGTCTTTATAAATGGACCATAGGGAGCGCTTTTTTCTGACAAGTGCTCTAAATGGGTATTCAGATTTGTGCTTTTGTCTGAAAGGCTAAAATAACATGAAAGAAAGACCTTGCTGGAGTTAGTTGTTCTGTCCTCAGAGTTAAAACTGGCTGATGGGCGTGAAGGTGACAACTGCAGATCGAAATCTGTCAGTCGACCAAAACAAAACTGTATTACATCGTATTTCAGAATGCAGGTCCTTGTTTGACAGAACCCAATACATCAGTTGATGTAAATTAAAGTTGCTATTTAGTTTTTTCTCCCCTTCCTGATATCCTTTTTTTTATATCGGAGGATGAGACACAGAATTATGATGGTTTATGGCAGTAGCTTTGGTGATGGAAGTTCGTAATTTGCGACTGTATGAGACTTCCACTTTAACCATTTTGCTATCATTTCTCAAAGTACTCGTCATAATTTATAAAAAGTGTTTTAGGACTACCTTCAGTTGACTTAACCAGTGCCGTGATGGGGGGAAAGGGGAGGTTCTGGGGGCTTGGGGCGGGGGGCGCAGGAATGAGGTAAAAGGAGATATCTAGGACAGCATTATGGGACAACTTTACAGGATCAGGACACTAAGTAGCTATTTCCTCATCAGTAGGGTCTTGATGATTTGTTATACGGCTCAGTGTATTACGTGATTCCTGCAAGTGGAGAACAAAACCAGTGTAGAATCACGGGAAGTCCAGGTTGGAAGGGACTCCAATATCACATGGTACAACTCGTGTTGAAAGCAGAGGGCCTTAGGTTGAGCTATCCAGAGCCCTCTCAAGCCAAGTCTTGAATATTTCTACTGATTCTCCCTAAATAATCCTAAACAAGGATGCAGGAAGCGTCCCTTTTTGTTTTGTTCTAATTGGAAAAGATTTTTTAAAGATTATTGCATGTAATCTTTGGCCACCAAGATTTACAGTAGCTTCTAAGCAGTGTAAAATGGCAGCCAAGGCAGCAATGGTAGGAAAGGGGTTCAGAGTGATTTACAGGTAGAGCTATAGCTAGCAGACTTCTAAACCTGCCCTTGTTGAGGCCAGCAAGAAATGTGACTAGTTCAACCATGTGAACAGTTTTTTGCTTTAACTCATTTGTTTCAAAGTGTAAGCCAGTAAGGTACCTGCTTGGAGAAGTAACTCTCCTTAGTTGTGTTCCAGTTAAGAGATTCAGAAAATACCTCATTAGTAGAATTGATTACTCTAATGAACGAGATAGAGAACTTGTCTTTTATGAATCCTGTTTAAAAACAAAATATCGAAGTAGTTTTGTTCTGGCGCATTTCCTCTGCAGAAAAACGTGAAAGATTTGAAACAACCTCTGGTACTCAATTACATGTAGTACCTAAGCGTTCTGTGCAAGTAATACTTAAATATTATTTTTATACAGGATGCTAGCTGTAACTTGAACTAAATTTTGGTCTTATTTTCTTCACTAAAAAAAATTGGTAGTTGCCTCATAAACAGAATTTTCAAGAGTCAGTTGAAGAAGAACGGGATAGCAGGAAAAAGAAGTATTCCAGTCCGCAGAGAAGCCGTGCAGATTCCAGTGAACAAAGGTTAGTTTTGAGCCAAAATATTAATATATTCTTCTGTATTTGCTGGCAGTCTCTAACTGTGGATTTTTATCTCGTAAGTAGTGATTTTTCACAAAAACAGTGATTTCCTCCTTATTTTTCTCTATCTGCAGTGCGTTATCTGTATGCTGGTCACGTGCATGAGAGCCCTTCACTAGAAGTTGGTCCCTTACAAAAAAATGACAGTATCTTTCAAATGTTAATACCTAGGAATGTCATCAATTCCATTCTTTCCCTGGTTATATAAATGAAAAGCATTGTTGGGGGGTTCTCCACAGGTTGATGGAGTTGATCACGCAGTGTCAACATCACTTTTAAAACATGTCTGTTTTGGTCTTATAACTTCTTCACTTTTCCAATTCTTCTTAGTCCTCCGCTTGCTGGTTTCTACCAATTAGTGCTTCAGCTTTGAGATTCTGTACTTTTCTATGTAATTTGGGAAATTCTGACTCGAACGTTTTGCTGTCCAAATGAGATGGGAAGGATGAGAAGTGTCTTGTTGCAAGCTTGTTTTTTTTAATTTGGTTTCTCTTTTCGTAAATGTGATCTACATATTTTTTTTTTCTAGAACCAGAGAGAAAAAGAGAGATGATGGAAAATGGAGGGACTATGACAGATACTACGACAGGAGTGACTTGTACAGAGAGAAATCTAGCTGGCGACGTGGCAGGAGTAAAAGTCGTAGTAAAAGCAGAGGGTTAAGTCGAAGTCGTAGCCGCAGCAGGGGTAGAAGCAAAGACCGTGATGCAACTAGAAGTGTTGGTGAGTACCCGAGATGCTGCTGCAGAACATCTCACGTCAGTGGCGTGTGGTGGCTCCTTACATGCTGTACAGTCTCCCAGGCTGTAGATGTCCCTTGAGTAGTTCGAGCAAATTTTGAGAACTTTGTGTTCCTGAAATTATTAATTAAGATGCTGTTCTTCAGAGCAGAATCATTAACAGGATTGTTTTCTTCCTTGCTAACCTCTTAATTTATCCACAGGTGTATACCGGTGGATATCAGTAGCTGATATTTTTGTGCTGTGTGTGTTGACAAAAGCTGTTGATTTTTATTTTTTTTTCCAAAGATCTGTCTTTTTGCAAACTAGTGTTACCCTCTTTTTCACTTTGTTACTGTATATTTTTTTAGAGGAGGTTTCTTTGTAATTGAAGTTGGTTACCATGTGGTTCACTGTTCTTTTAGGGCTAATTCAATTTGGTTGGGAAAATAAGAGGCACAGATTACAATGGATTTCAATGCATGTTGAGACCGTGTTAGTTAAGGGCAGGGTGTAGGTTTGTTGTTTCAGGCTTTCTCCCCTTCCCTCCCACGCTTTCTACTTTAAAAAAAGCTGTAATCCAGAATGGGATAAGGAATAGAGGAGTGAGCAAAGAGAACGTTTAGATTTCTGAAGTTAAAACCCTATTTGTATTATATTTATTTCTTATTCCATTGGTGAGACTAAGTTCCTCCAAGAACAGTTTAACCTGCAAAAGACTGAGTATTTAAGGAAATGTTTATACTGTTGTGTATCTTTATTTCAAGGCTCTGATATATAGAACAAAGTGTGAAGACTTTACCTAACTCTTTTTTCTTTTTAAACAGAGCACCGAGAGAGATCAAAATTCAAGAGTGAAAGAAATGATGTTGAAGGCTCATATAATCCAGTTCCTGTGTCTCCTGGTAAATCTACTGAACAGTATTCCTCTGCCCAGTCTATTCCCAGTGCTGTTACTGTAATTGCACCTGCGCACCATCTTGAAAGCACAACGGAGAGCTGGTCAAATTACTATAACAATCACAGCAATCCCAGTTCATTTGGCAGAAACCCTCCTCCTAAAAGAAGATGTCGGGATTACGATGGTAAGCTATCTGTTTCTTAGTATTCAGTTTTATACTTTGTTTCAATTATTCTGTCACTTTTTTTTAGGTATTCACGAAATGTAGGCAGCAAGTCACAATGCAGTAGCATGTGTATTATACCTTGTATGTAAAAGATGCATATGTGACCTATATTTTACTGGGGACTAACTGGTCTTACTGGAAGCAGTTTACTTATAATCTGACAGTTGCTGGATAAGAACATATGGAGTTTGTTCACAGTTCTGTTTACGCTCGGCAAATATTTCATCCACTGGCAGTTGTGATAAAGATTGCAGTGTAAGTGTTTAATGTAAAACAGGTGGTACTTCTGACTTCTTATTTCCACAGCTTTTATGATGGATGCATGTATGCTTTTGTGTGCTTTTATGGAAGATTATTCTAATTCGAATTATTTTGAAACCTCACCTGATAACATAATGTTGGATCAGTGATTGCATGTTTTCTTTAGTAAGAAATTCCAGCAAAAACTGAGATGCTACATATTGCTGACAACTAATTATTATTTTTTTTCTAAAAAGTTTAATTGTCCTGTTTTGCAGAGCGAGGATTTTGCGTACTTGGTGATCTTTGCCAGTTTGATCATGGAAATGATCCTTTAGTGGTAGACGAAGTTTCCTTGCCAAGTATGATTCCTTTTCCTCCACCACCGCCAGGGATTCCTCCTCCTCCCGGTATGCTTCTGCCCCCTTTGCCAGGTCCAGCTCGGAACTTGAGGTTGCCAGTTCCACAAGCTCATCCACAGGCACCACCTCCTGTTGTGCTTCCCGTACCAAGTAAGTAAAAACATTGTTCTGTGTTTCTTTATGTCACCAAGTTAAAATGACGGCTCTTTCTGGAAGATCTATGTGTATTCGAAGTAATGAGTTCAAGTTCCTTTGCTAGCCATGTGCTATTCAAAACGTTGCCAAAATAATTCTGAAAAATCAGCTTGTAAAATAGAATGTTGCAAGCACTCCAAATTGAGTTAGATTAATTGGGCAGGGAAGCGGAGGCGTCTTCCAGATTCTCTCATAACCCTGGTGGTGTTTGGATTGATCACTGACAATTGGATTACTAGCTTTTTTTTTTTTTCCTCCTAATGCAGTAATGGTGAGATTTAATCTCCTAAAAGTTCTAATAAATTTGTGTGTTTGTGCTATATTATGTATTGCTTTTTAGTGGCAGATAATTGATACATCTAAGATCTATTTTAGCTGAACAGTGATCTCTGAGACTGTTTAGCCTCTTTTGTTATCTTACTGCATCTTATCATGTAAATTCGGTGAAGTAGTAGAATATGAGCTATATGGTTACTCTGTTTCAGTACTCGCTATTGCAGTAACACAGTACATGCTGTGGTAGTTGTATCAAATAGCAGCAGTATACAGGATTAACTCTTAAACTTTGCATGAGTCTTTCAGTGAGTGGAATTAGCTTGCTATGGAGTGAACTAACAGCACTCTGTAGTTGTGCCTTGATAGGTTGTACAGTGAAACTCATGGTTCTTTTTTGGCCATCTAGTAAGTAGGAATGTATGTATCGTATCCATATACGCTTTGTTTGCAAACAAAGCAAAAATAGCTAGACAAATTCCTTGTCTGTGAATGCCTTTTGCCCTCTAGTTCTTGTTTTAGAGCTGTAATCTAAATGTTGTTTATATGATCTCGTGCTCTGAGCAAGCCTTGATTCTCCGTGGCAGAGCTGAGGGAGGAGCTGCTGTAGCTAGTGCAAGCTCTAACAATAATAAACCGCTGGGGAAGAAAAGAAAAGACATGTTTTGTTTTGTGTTGTGCTTAAAGCTTTGTCCTTTCTGGCAAAGAGAAGAGGTATTGGAATCAGAGTAACTTACCTGAGTGGGGCTTCTCCATCTACTTTTCCTGTAGTGGGATTGTAAATATTAGAAACTTGGCCTTGCGCAAAGCAAGGCATAAACAAATGAAATTGAATTGTTTGCACATTTTATCTGTGGAGTTACAAGTTTTAGTGATCTATTCTATGGTGTCATTGTAGGACCACCTTTAACACAGTCAAGTTTGATAAATAATCGTGACCAGCCTGGGACAAGTGCAGTGCCCAGTCTTGCACCCATAGGAGCAAGACTACCTCCTCCTTTACCCCAGAACCTACTGTACACAGTATCTGAACGTAAGCAAATTCCTTTTTTTAAAATCTGCTTGAGATACAAATTCTAAAATTCCTCTGTTGATGTGTGATTAGAAATTATTACCTGTCTTCCTCCAGTACGTACAAATCTAAAAAGAAGTCTGATGGCTTTCCCTGTGGTCAGTGCATCGCCTGCTGTCGCTGGGTGAAATCGCAGTAGTGTTCTGTCACCGTCTGAGGAAAGATTAGTCGTGGGGAGCTTTGTCTGGGTTTCGTGTACTCAAAGCAGTAAGATTGTTGCATAGGAGAGGGATCCTTTCATCTTCAAGCTGTTTAGCAGAACATCAGTAGGCAAAGATGGATCTGCAAACCTGTAATTAGTGTTTAACTTGGTCTTTATTCCTATCCGGTTTTGGCTAGTACAGATGAGAGAGATTTTTTTATTTATTTATTTTCAATCTGTGTATCGCAATAGTCTCTACAGTCTTCATATGCATTAGTACTTTCTTTCTCTCTTTTTTTTTTTCCCAGAATCAACTTAGTTCTAGCTTTCAAACTTAAAAAACAGAGCTCAAATTTTTAAAAAGTGGATTTTTGTGAGGGGAAATAGCAAAATACCTGGAGAGCCCTAGATTGCTCTATTTAAATCCAACAAAGCTTGTATTTCTTTGATAATGAAACGAGTAATGGCATTTGCATGTTTTACATAAGCAAAATAAGGTGATTAAATCTCAGTGTCTTATAATATTCCTGTCCAGTGTTTTTTACATAAATATTCTGAATTTTATTCAAAGGAGGGCTCTAGTTCATGATCAATGTCATTTCCTTTGACTTCCATGCTTTTCAGAACTTCAGTCACTCAAATATCTTGTTAGATAATCTGTTCGCTTATCTCCAAATGCGGTCAAGCATTTAGATGTTAGCATCCGATTCTTTCAGCTTCAGAACTTCTTCTAATGGGCAATTCTGTCTGTCATAGCTTGCAGGGCATCACTTGACTTCAGTTGCACTGCATAAATTTGTTCCTCAGAACATCTGTGGAGGTTCCCATGTCCTGGTCTCGGACTGTTACGGTAACAACTGCTGGTTGCCCTTTTGCGATCAGTTGTGTGCCAAACCCTGGAGAAGGGTCTGGTGGTTCAGCTCGTGCAAGGTTAATGGAGGTTCTTGGCAGAGTCAGAAACTAAACTAAACCATCAGTTTTGAAACTCTGGGGCATCTGTTTTAGATTGTAGTCTCTTCATTGTTGCTGTGAAATGAGGAGCTGACACTTAGAGTGCTTCACATCTGTCGAGTCCCCTTGTATAGGCATTCGTTTCTGTTCCAGGGTGTACTGTGGTTCTGTGGAGGCTTTTCGTAGACTTTATTCATTCTAGTTCTTGTATAGCTTTTCCTTTTTATGGTTGGAAAAAGGCATCATCCTTGATTTGGGCGTTGGACTGGAGGAACAATATAAGGCAATTCTGTCATCTTGTGTTCTCATGGTCACCCCTTTTAATGAAAATAATCATTAGTACCTTGCCGGAGCTAGGCAGCTGATCTCACTCTTACATAAATCAAAGAGAATTTAATAGGTAAGTATTGGTAAAATTACCTGATTTTTCAGCTTTCTTTGATCGGAATCATTTAAGTACATTCTTACAGAAAAATCCTTTTCTGAAGTAAACTAAGACAGTTGGGCAGCAAAGACTGAAAACCTCTTTGCGTCTTAGGCCCTACAGAACAAATGCTCAAACTAAATCTTTTGTTGCTCCCCTTGAAACGCTGTCAGACATTGTGAAGGTTGTCATACAGACACCTCATTCCTTTTTCAGGCAGCTCATCAGCAATACTCAATTATTGTGACTTATGTGCTTTGGACAAACAGTAACAATCAAATTTAAAAAAAAATAATAAAAATACGCCCAAATAGACTTAGGCATAAAGTTCAGTTGAGGGTTTTAAATGGTTACACGCATTTGCTGTATGACCACTTTTCTCTCTTCTCTTCATCCAAAACAACTTCTGATTCTTGGACATCCATGCATTTCCTTAAAGGAAAATTAAACCTGAGTCTTAAACTCATTTGAAAAATTCTTTCATTTCTCTCCTTTTTTTATAGATACATATGAGCCAGATGGCTATAACCCCGAAGCTCCTAGTATTACCAGTGCTGGTAGATCTCAGTATCGACAGTTCTTTACAAGAGCACAAACGCAGCGTCCAAATCTAATTGGCCTAACATCTGGGGAGATGGATACAAATCCAAGAGGTAGGAAGGGTTTCTAGTCATTGCTGTTGCTATTATGGTCCAAGATCGTCAACACTTATTTTCCCCTTTTTCAGGCTGAAAGCAGTAGTTTTTCTCACTGATCTAGTATTTCAGAGCAATTTTGGGACATCTCTACCTTTTTCAAACTACTAATATGACCATATTAAAGTCAAAGCAGCCTTGTTGATTAAAAATAACCACTTGCTTTGGAATGTTACTAGTGTTTTTTGGTTAATGGTTGGGGTTTTATTCCTCTTAAGCCTGTGAAGGCACTTTTCAGGTGCTGGGTGCTTCTAGAAGGACAGTGGTGCAGAACGATGGCTTTGAGCAGTGTAGTCTAAAGACTGCTTTTGATTTGCCAAGGGCGTGATTAGGCCCTGGGGCACAGAGGTGACAATCTCCAGTACTTGCCTCCACTGTTGTGGTGGTAGTGAAGAGGGGAACTATAGCGGCATGGTTCTGTACTTGATGCTCTGAGTGTCAGCTGGTTGTTCTTTCTAAAATGAACGTTGCAGGTAGCGTTCTAATTCTCCTAGGCCATGGAAATCCCAGTCTGCATTTAAGTAACTCTGGATCTGTAACTGGATGAATGTGGATGTACCACTCTTAGTGGTAACATGTACAAAATCTCTTTTAGGGGAGAGAACAAGTCATGGCTCTCTTTAAGAAATTTTTGTTCTGTTAGCATAACTTTCTTTTTCCCTCCTGCTTTCCCCACCTTGATCTTTAAAGGAAAAGTTGTTAAATTTCAGCATTTACTGTTACACTTCACTGTTTCTTATTCAGTAGTAAGAAAGATTTTTTTTTTTCAATATTTCCTTCCAGTGACTCATTCTATAAAGAATATGGTTAAATATTATTGCAGAAATTGCTGTTGCTGTTTTCATCTTAATGAACATTGTAAAGGCAGGGTTGGGGCTTTATTGCTGGCCCTCAGATTCTCTCTAAGAACACATTCTGTTGTAAGGCGTCGGTGAGTGTTCAGCAGCGGTGCTTCAGACCACTTGTTTTACTGTCTTCGTCAAGAGTATGAAAGGCTTACTCTAAAACCATCCTCCAAAGTAAGACTGAAACTGTATGCCTGAAAATGCCCGGTCTTTGTTCTCACCAGTGTAATCAGCAGAGCGCTGGTGTATATAAAAGCCATAGAAAATTCGCTTAACTCTGACTTCTTTTTAGGAGTTGAATTTTTGGCATACATAGGAGACGAAGAGCAATAGCATAATCTTAAAAAGGTTGTAAATGAAACTTGGCAAATTGTGATCTAGTTCTTCAGCTTTGTGTTTGTAGAAGTTGCTTCAAACCTTGAATCTAATATCTCTGAGAGTATAATTTCATGCCATAGTTGTGCTTAATTAACAGTTTGTTACTGAAAACTGGATGGAGGGATGACAAGGGGATGGAAGTGGGGAGGAATGGGTTCTTTGTTGCTTTTTCACTGTCAAGGGTTAATACAGGGAAAGCTGGTTATTTAGTCAGCCCATGCCACATTGCGGAACTCTAACCTGAGTCTGGGAACCTACCCTTCTTTCCTTTCCTCCTCAATATTTTATTAATTTTTTTCCCTGCAGAATCTGAATTTTCAGTACCTGAAAGATGAAGTTTTAGCTTTGTTTCTTCAAGCTAATACTGATCTTTAAGGTCAAAATCTCATCCTTGCTGGCTGGACTAAATTTTTGTTTTCCTCAAATTGTTTAGTTAGGCTAGCAAGTGACCTTTGAAATAACTTCATAAACAAAACTGACCAACTTGATAAAGTCTTCCTAATTTTTATGGTTTTAAACTCAATCCTATTTTGCTGTTTAAGTGAAAGCTTTTCCGACGTTTCCGTTGATGTATGGTAAATAACGCAGACCTTTTTCTGTTCTTCCAGCTGCCAATATTATCATCCAGACTGAACCTCCCATTCCCATTGCAAATAGCAGCAATGTAACTAGAGTTGTCCTTGAACCGGACAGCAGGAAAAGATCTCAAAGTAGCATGGAATGTCCACCATTAAAGAAACCGTGGCTGGGAAAGTAAGAATTAACAACTGCAGTTGATGAATTGGAATGCACTTTATTGTTATCAGTGCTGTGAATGTAGCTATTCACTGGTCCCTCTAATGGAGACTAAATATTTGGTGGTGGGAGGAGCTCCTTTTTGTTAATGTCTAGAGTGTGTACTTTTCATGAGGAACACAAAAGTTAAATGTGCATTAACATTTGCTGCTGTATACACATGACTATCTAAATTACTGTCTTGCTGTCATTTTCTCTAGGCAAGCAAATAACAACCAGAGTAAGCCAGGATTTTTGAAAAAGAATCAGTATACTAATACCAAATTAGAAGTTCGAAAAATTCCGTCAGAATTGAACAATATTACACAACTCAACGAACATTTCAGCAAATTTGGAACGATTGTAAACATTCAGGTAAAAAACAAAGTTCAGTTTTATGCCTGTACATGGGTATTTTATTTTCCCTGACACCTTCTTGAATGTTGCAGCTGAACTACATTCCTTGAGAAATCTTAGCGGAGGTTAACTGGGAGAGTAGGTAATCAAATTCAAAGAAACCTTTTCTTCACCCACTCAACTGTATTATTATCTTAATTTTGTAAGAGTATGTTGGCTTCTGCCTTCGTGAGGTCTTACTAAATTTGAAAGGCTTGAAGGTTTAACTGCCCAAACCAACTCAGGTTTTTGAGCAACTTGTGTACAATTTTTGAAAGAGATCTTCTAACAATTTCTGTCTTATATGATAGTCCTACAGTATTTCATAGTCAGGATTGTGATAAAGGTGCTACAGGAGAGTCTTTATATGCATCGGTTTATTACCACTTTGCATCCTGGAACTGGCTCCAGTTCAGTGGTGTTCCTTGCACTGTAAGAAGGGGAAAAGCACTATATAAGCAAGACAGAGGTAGTTACATGATTAAAATAGCATTTAATTTCCATTTGTTTTTATAGACAAAACAGGTGCCTCTCAAGTCCTCGGTTAGATGTCTAAATAAAAGACAGATACCTGGGAAGCCTCGGTATTTTTTGAGTGGATCATTTTATTCTGCACCTTGATAATGAAATAATGCGTTTAAAACATGCTATCTCATTAATTTTTAGAGAAAAAGAGTCTTATTCAAGAGTGTTAAAAATGCTTCTTTGAGAATGTGGCTAACCTTTCCATTGTACATCCGAAGACAGCAGTCTTCTTTCAGGAGGTTAGAATAAAGAGCTTTGGAGTCAGCACTAACGTCTCTTCAGTAATACCCCAAGGGCAGTTCACAATGCTCTGAATATATGATGCCATCTGGTGGAAGAGTCTTTTTTTTACTTTTATTTTATTTTACTTTACTGTATATAGGCTTTGCTGTAAGTATGTGTAATACTTGCCAAAAGGTACTTGCATTTAGTAACATAGAATGTTTTACCTTTATTTTGAGATGCTAATATCATCGGATATCCCACTCACTAATGCAGGTTATTTGTAGATTGGTTTACTACTGATTGAGATGGTTTGTTCCTTGAGAAGTAATGCTCTCTGATGAACTTTTATTTAGGTTGCTTTCCAGAATGACCCTGAAGCTGCTCTAATTCAGTACTTAACTAACGACGAGGCTAGGAAGGCAATTTCCAGCACAGAGGCAGTTCTGAACAATCGGTTTATAAGGGTGCTGTGGCACAGGGAGAGCGAGCAGCAGTCGCCGCTGCTGCAGCAGCAACAGCAACAGACCCCCCCGCAGGCTCTGCATCACCAACTCCACCTCCAGCAGCAAGCCCTGACTGCAGCTCCAGCCGTAACGATGCACAGCAACCTGTCAAAGGTATGGTGTTGTCATAAATTAGGAATTGAGCCATGAAGGTTATCAGCATTCCTAAATGACTGCTACTTTAAAAAAGCAGAGTATATAATCATTCATTGTTTTAATATCTGTTGATGCACAGGTGATGAATAAACCACCGGCATCTGGTGCCTATGTCCTTAATAAAGTCCCAGTGAAACGTCGCCTCGGAGCAGCGGGTGTAAACCAGCCTGACATAAGCCAGTCTGGAGCTGTGGTAGAGGATTCCCAGGTATGTTGATGAAGGCTGACCATCTTCATGCTTTCAGTTAAAGCTTTGCCCTGTTAGCTCAGCAGGAGCTGGCAGGTAGAACTTGCACATTGTGCCTGCTTGGTTCTGTTCCTTATCACTAATGTTTCATGCAACAGTGGTCAGTCACTTCTTCCTAGTTTCATTTGCTGTTTATGTAAAATAAGGACAATGACTTCAGAAACAAAGTATCAGTATTTTACATAGCATAAAATGTTTTTGGCAGTGCTTCATAGTAAACAAATTTGACAGCCTATATGTGATGTCAGCTTTTTGTTGGCAAATCTAATTGCTTTCCCCGTGATTTTTGAGCTTATGCTATGCTTTCACAGTAGTGCTAGAAGCTTATAGAATACCTCTGCATAGAGTTCAAGCTGATACGGTTTAATTCGCACTGATATCATAGTGCAGCGTGTGGTGTTGGCCACAGAGAAGTCCTTTCCAGAAAGGCAGTGTGCAGGTGACTCTTGCTGCCTTACTTGATCAGAAAGTGTGATGTTAGACTATGACTGCAAAGGTGAATATAATGCAGATGCAGAGAATCAGCTTCAGTAATCTTTCTAGTGGATATAAGGATACAGAGGGAGTTTTGGATGAAGAAGGAAAGAAAGCATCTTTTGCAGAAATTCTTTTAACAAGCATTTGAGCTGATTGCTTCCAATCACGTTGACTGTTAGACCAATGCCTTTGTGTGTGGTTTAATTGCCTTGATCTTTTTGTTTCATTGCACAAATCTGGAAGTTTGTGTTCACATTTCACGGAATACATTCCTCTAAAATACATTGATGGTATATCGCCTTTGTTTTCAGCTATTAGATATTTTTGTGTGTGTGTTTTTGCTATTTCAGACATTTGCTACATCTACAAGCCACTCAAAAATGGTTTACAGTTCTTCAAACTTAAAGACATCTATGAAGCCTGGTGCAGGATCTAAACCTCACGATGTGCAAGAAGCCCTTAAAAAAAAACAGGTACTTTACTATTCATCGGCTGACTGACAGTTTAGCAATCAAAGTACTTTATAAAGAAAGATTGATAGGCAACTTGAACCTCAAATATTGCTGTATAGCTTTCTACGTTGGTGTGGGGTTTGTCATCATTATCTGACTATCTCACAAATGCACATTGAGGTTAATTGTGGGGAAGGGAGTATTCCTTTTGGGATGTCTTACGTGACACACTTGATCGTGTCGTTTTTCTGGGTTTTCTTGAGGCATTTCTCTGATTCTAATCTCTGCAGGTATGAGACACTTAAATGACGTTGTAGGATATCTTTCTTAAGAGGTGTCCAAAGGGAGCAAAAATTTAGTATAAATTTAGTATAGTACTTCACAGCAGGAAGTTAGCAACATTTTTATTTTTATTTTTTTCCCGGATCAGATACACTTCATACTTGTGCATTTTGCAGACTGTTAGTAGATGAGTATGATGTACATGAGTACGTATAATGCTAAACCGCTTTTTACTGATTGAAAGAATTTTCTCCTCGTATAGGAGGCAATGAAACTCCAACAAGACATGAGGAAAAAGAAGCAGGAGATGTTAGAAAAACAAATAGAATGCCAGAAGGTAAGTGTGGAATATCTTCTACTTACTTACATGCTGTAGATAACTGTCTGTTCAGTGTTGGTTTTTTCCTGCAACTTTATATTCCTGCTCTTCTATCAATACATAGATGTTGATATCTAAGCTGGAGAAAAATAAGGCCATGAAACCAGAAGAAAGAGCAGAAATAATGAAGACCTTAAAAGAACTAGCAGGAAAAATATCTCAGTTGAAGGATGAATTGAAAACTTCATCTACAACCTCTACACCATCAAAAGTAAAGTCCAAGACAGAGGTATTTATTCTGCAAGACACTTGCCTGCCTGTCTCTTGTAACTATTTCTAATGTGATGTCCTAAAAATGCAGCAACATTAGATCAAAACGCTTCCAAGCAGTAGTTTGAATTTGAGAGTGATAACCATGGACAAGCAAGCTGTGGTTCTAAGGAACTCGGGTGACCTACTTTTGCATGGAGCTCATTCAGGCTTGTTCCAATTCTGAAGCAGAGAATTCTGGATCTTCCAAAAAATGGGCTGTGGGAGGGGCATGGAGGCAACTAAAACAATCTGAATTTAGAGGGAAGTATGGATGTTGTATACTGATCTGTCTATATCATTTACATAAATGTGTTGCTGAAGAAGTGGAACAAAACATTAACTGCACGCATTACAGTTCTGCTTTTCCCTTCCACTTTCTCTGTCTGCACCTTTTTCTCTAAGGCACAAAAGGAACTTTTAGACGCAGAACTGGACTTTCATAAGAGACTCTCTTCTGGAGAAGACACAACTGAATTGCGAAAAAAGCTAAATCAGTTACAAGTAGAGGTGAGTTTGTCTGGATTGGTGCTTTTAATGTATTTATGATATGTAAAAGTTTTAAATCCTTTCAAACTGAGGGTGGCTTTGTACATTATTTGCCTCTGAACAGGCTGCCCGTTTAGGCATTCTGCCTGTTGGTCGAGGAAAGACAGTGCCAGCCCAAGGAAGAGGACGAGGACGGGGTCGTGGGGGAAGAGGAAGGGGCATGTTGAATCATATGGTGGTGGATCATCGTCCCAAAGCACTGACAGTTGGAGGCTTTGTTGAAGAGGAAAAAGATGAATTGTTACAGCACTTCTCTGTAAGTATGATGTCACATTAAGAAAAGAAAATCTGAAGAGGAGAATTGTGGCCTAACTGTAAATCTGAGATTTGGTAGTTAATCCCCTGAATCAGGGCTTACTTGCAAAGAGGGTCATGCTAAGAGCTCTGTAAATAACTGGGGTTTTCCAAATTCTTCAACATGCAAGTCTTTTTGTTTCCATTAGTGCAAACAAATCAGTGACTTCATCCTGAATTCATGGAACAGGCTATGGATAAGCAAACGGTTTCAAGAGTTAACAAGGGTGTAAATGTAGTGTCTTTTATAGCTGCCCAATGCATTCCTTTAATGGGAAAAACTAAATAGCTTGTTCATATTAATTGTGCATTAAAACAGTTTAGAACAGATGTTAGAAGGCAGAAAAATGCCTATCAGCCTCTCTCTGTTTATAAATTATTTTTCAGATTAGCAATTCTTAACCATTTATCTTGTTTCTTTCTAGCTCAAGAAGCAAAGCGCTATTTTGCTAAACAGGACATCAATTTCAGAGAAGTTAAATTTGTTTACGAACTCATGGTAGAGCAAGTAGCTTGCTAGTTTGCAAGCTAAGCTAACGGACGTGTTAGCATCACAACTAAGTGAACATGATAAAGGGAAAACTGATCTTACATTTCCCTCCATTACTTTAACCAGAATGAAATGTTTTCACGTGCAAAGCTGGTAAACTTCTCAGAGAGATCATGTAATGCTTCACAAATAGACCCAGCGTGAAACCTAAGCTCGATCAAGTCCGTTGGGTATTTCTGGATGCTCCTTGCATAGCAAGTGACTGATATGGAAAACTAATTTTGTAGAATCCTGCCCTTTAGAGCTGGATACAGGAAAGCGGTAGAGCTCTCGAAGGAACTGGTAACCTGAAAGTGTGTTTTTCTGGTTTGAGTAGGACCAGAGAACTTTGCAGTTCTTCATACGGTGGGGTAAGCTTTGTTCTTTGGGGAACTGCTACCCTCTGCTTTGGCCTGGTGGCTTGTCAGAAGGTTAGAGGCCACTGTGCTGCTTTGATTAGGTAAATTCAGTGACAAATGTTGTGTAGTTTGATCAAAAAACCCAACCTGCTTTGTGATCTGACAGTGCCATGACCCCTGGGAAAAGTCTGAAGAGGGGACCAGAGTCTTTTCTTTTTTTTTTTTTTTTAATAAAAAATAAAAAAAAAATCTTTGCTTTAATTCTCTTTCTGAGAGATTTCATGCTTTTGAAATTTGGCTTTGAAAGTTTGAGCCGTCCTTAGGTGCTAAAACCAGTAAAAGTTTTTACAAACAACTAGTGCTGTTACTCAAGGTATTATCTTACTGGCTTTTAAACTGCTTTTCTTCTGCTCTAGTGGTGAGCCCCTGGCCCGGGCTGCCCAGAGAAGCTGTGGCTGCCCCATCCCTGGAGGTGTTCAAGGCCAGGTTGGATGGGGCTTGGAGCAACCTGGTCTAGTGGGAGGTGTCCCTGCCCAGGGCAGGGGGGTTGGAACTGGATGAGCTTTAAGGTCCTTTCTAACCTGATCCATTCTATGACATTAAATCTGAAGTTCACTACAGTTTTCTTCCGTGCTGCTTATACTCCATGCATAAGTCCTTTTTTGTTTGTTTGTTTGTGTGGAGTGTTTTTGTTTTACTATTTAACAATCATTGCTGCAGTCATTCCAATTTTCACCATTATGCAGTCTATAAATTCTAAAAATGGAAACTTCTTGTTAATCTAGCCGTACTAGATTATATTTTTTCCTCCTCCCAGTAGTGTACTTACAGAACATATTCAGGAGCTCTATAGCAAAGATTGATTCCTATTCCCGAAATCTCTTTTGCAAATTAATGAGCTCTAAAGGACTTTCTTAACAGGTTTAAAGAAGTAGAACAATGAAGGGCAGAAGAGAGTAAGGGAAACAGCGAATTCAAAGAATTCACTTCTTAACTAAAATTAGTACACACATTTCCTTTCCTCCTGCAAAATTAAGATCCCCTTATTAGAATAACAATAAATAGGAGCTTTTGCCCAAAAATACAGGTACAAATGCTGCAGTATTGCTGGATGATGCAGCTGAGGTTTCTCTGGCTCTCACCTTTCTGTCCAAAAAATAAGATTTCAGTGGCGCTTCAGTACATTGCAATTGTAGCACATGATGGTCATGGGTTTGGAGGAGAATATTACTACTGTTCCTAATTGACTTGTCTCTCCTAGAAATTTGGAGATATTGAAGACCTTCAAGAAGAGGATTCTCCATTAAGTGTTGTTCTAACTTTTAAATCTCGCTCAGAAGCTGAGAATGTAAGTAGAATAATGCATGTATTTTTTCATTTTAAACTTCTTATGTCTGTCTTTGTATTTTAAAGTATGGCAGGCTTTGGTCCCTCTAGTTGGAGCTAGATAGTGTGGGCGTTTGTGGCTACTGCATACAGTGTTACTGAAGGGGGAGATGCCTCCCATTTCCCTTAGCAGTAACCTAGGCCTTTTGCCGATAAAGGTGCAATGGCCCGGTCAATTCAGAGCTCCGTTAAACTTTTCAGATTGCTGGTAGATGGGCATTATTTAGCAGATTCAGGTTTCAGTGACGTTGCCCTCAGAAGGCTGAAGTGGATGATTGTGGCTTATGAGATCTTCAAATGTGCGTCTGCACGATGTTCGCTGGGTCTAGCTCGTTGCCTGCAGTCTTAAATGTTCTTCACTTGATCCTCTTTTTGAAAATATGTTCATTTAAAATACAATCTAGGCTGCTAACCAGGGATCCCGGTTCAAAGACCGAAGGCTACAGATCTCATGGTACAAACCTAAGGTACCCTCTGTGTCCACAGAAATCGAGGAAGAGGAGTCCAAGGAAGAGGTATGAAAATATATTAAAAACCTAATCGCTCTTGTAGGAATCCAATAGCTAAGAGGTCTTTCAGGATACAGTTTTCTGTTTACTGAAGAGATCTTATAAAAGGTGGTTTTGCAAACCAGAAACTTAACTGTTTTTGAATAGTCGGGTATATTTTCCATGCTTTTAGGAAAGGGGAAAAAATACACTTTCTGGATGGGATGTTGATTTGTCACTATGAAAATAATTTTTTATCTGCAGGCTGCTGATCTTTTTACTTCACAGTATTAATGCTCCACTGTAGGATAAGCTACAGATATTCTTTCCTGTAATTATGAACACATTTAAGCTTTTAAAGGTTTTTCCGTCTAGGCATTTCAAACTATTGTTTCAGAGAGAGTGGGTGGGTGTTTATTCCTGCTTCCTTTGAAGTTTGGCTTTCTTTTCCTTTCTTGACGTGTTGAGGCTGCTGCTCTTTCCATAGAACTTGTTGAATTGTGTGTCTTTTGGTGAGACATAAGGTAAACAACAACCTGATATAAAGTACAACCGATGCTGTGTTGCGTGACACGTTTCCTAGGGTACAGCATGGAACAGCATGTTTAAAAGTATGTTTCTTCTTCATCTAGGAGACTGAAACCTCAGACTTATTTTTGCACGAAGATGATGATGATGACGACGAAGATGAGGATGAATCCCGTTCTTGGAGAAGATGAAACTTGATGTTGGAAATGTATAATTTTAGGAATATAGTTCAAGCTACATCTTTTAAACATTTATTTAAGGAAGTTGATGAGCCAAAAAAAAGTTTTACTTTCTTTTCAAACCACAAGATTTAGAGTGAGCAAAGATTGTTATCAAAACATTTCGGATCTAGCGCTGTGATACTAAGCTAGCCAAAGGCCCAGTACCATTTTACATAATTATCAAGCTCACCAGGGTGGTGAATTTTTCTATTTAAGAAGGATAAAAAAGAGAGGGGGGAAGAAATACTAGTATTTTCTTGTCCTCTTTTTGTGTCACCTGTATTACCTTGTTTTGGGTTTTTTATAATGTGATTGTTTTGTTAGTTTATAAATGAAAAAATATTACAGGTTTTATTTAGCAATATTATGGGGTTGGGGGAAAGACGCAAACTTTCATTAAATGTTATGAAAGAAAAAATTGCCTCATTTGCTAATTGAAAAAGGCTGGCATTTTATTTCATGTGGAGTCACTTATTGTAGGAATTATTTGTGGCTAGATTCATAAAAGATTTATTTCAATATGTTTGAAAGCCCACGCGGTTTCTATGTTCTTTTTGTGCGAGGAGATCGAAGAAGCAATTTAACAGGGTATTGTTACAATATTGTCCAGTTCACTCTGTTTCTTCAAATTCTGCTTCGCAGAAAACTATGAGCAATGACACATATTTGAGTGAATTTTCACTCACTGTTGATTTTCTTCTGTAGTTTCAGTGTAAGGTTCAAGTTTGAGTCAGACTGTTTACTGCATTTCAGTATTTGTGAGTATGAGTGTAATGACTTTCTTACTTCCCCAAAAAGAAAGCCAACCTGGCCACCGCCTGCCAGCCAGCGGAAACTCTTCCTCCTCTCCCTGCTACCAGCTGCGTATTTATGTTCAAACCAGATCGGTGAAGCATTCAGAGCAAAATGCTTTTTAGCCAACAGACTGCAGTGTCCTGCTCATAGGCTTGGTTAACCATGCTTTAAGTGGCGAGTCCTCAGAGGAGTGTTCAGAGCTGGGTTTGGAAGGTTATGAATTTATCTTCAAGTATAGTTTTGTTCAGACCCATTTAAGATGAACATGTTACATTCTCAGTTGCCCTATTGTTGTACCATTTTAAAAACAGCCCCCCCAGAAACAGGTGTATTCCGAGAGAAAGGAGGATAACGAGAGCAGATCCTCGAGCCTAGTGTCGTGACTGTTGGTGGCTCCTGCAGTTCACCAGCGTGGTGTCCAGTGAGCATTTGCCTTGATTCTGTCCGTACACTGCTCACTACATTTGATGTACGTTTCTGTACAAAATAAACAGAATGTCGGTGCAAAAATGCTCTCCTCTTTTGAATAATTAGTTTACCAGTATATTTGCCAGCAAGTTCCCAACTGAAGAAAATACACATCAGAACCTGTAACTGAGGGTGGCTCTGACCTTGGCTGGTGACCCGTAGCTGAGCTTGCCTCTCGGCTAGCCATTCCCCTGCCCTTGTTAGCCCTCTGCCCTGGTGGTGCAGCAAAAGTCAAAACAGTATCGTTCTCTGTTTCCTTCTCAGTTGGAGGGAGTATGTTTTTCAGTATTCTGTCTCTTCCCATTGAAACCTCGCCTCTTTATACATAATTAGGACTTTCCTGCTAATACTGAGGCTAAATTACAGACATGAAGAAATGAGGGGAAACCAACCCTACATACTTAGAAGAATGTCTTGCTTTTCTCCCATCATCTCTAATGGGTTGTTTTAATGTGGCTCAGTCAGTGTATATTTTGAAAAATCCATTGCAACGAACATATTAAGTCCTGACAGTTTAAAAAAAAAAATGATAGAGGGAACAAAAGGATTTATATATTTTTTTGTACAGAGTTTTTTCTTAAACTGTATAATTTTGTAAATATTTTGCTTTTTTGTGTACTAAAACTACCAGCGTATAGATTTCAATAAGAATTGTTGTATTTTTGTATTTGGAAAATGAAAATTACAGTGAATGAATGAAGCTGTAAGAAAAATTGCAGTAGCCTTTGAGACACGTAGAATGGGATTCCTTTTCATATGGTTTTAGCTCTGAAGTGACACCGGAGTAGCACACTGTTCAGGGACACTTGCCCTTGCCCGGACATGCTGGGGCTGTTCCAGTGGGGCGTGAGAGGAGGGAAGCGAGTGTGGTAAATTTAATGATTTTTTGGGGGTTTTTTTGAGAGCTTCATATGATTTGGTTTTTTTAATCCCCCATCACAGCACCTGTTGGCAGGCGTACATAAATCCCGCAGTGCCATCCCGAAGGTGATCGCTAAGCGCTGTGCCCGAGCACAGCCTGTGCGCGGGAGCCTCGCTGCTGCCAGACGGGGGGCTGAAGCCATGGGCCAGGAGCGGTATCTGACTCCCAGCGGTTGAGGAGGAAAGAGGTTTGAAAGTGACCTTTGTTTGGCCAAAGCTTTCGGTATCCCTGGATTTTTGGGCATCCTAGGCAATATTAAAGTGGTTGGGGGGGGGGGGGGGTTTTGGTTTTGTTGGTTTGTTTGAATACGTAGTGTGGCAGTACAGCTTACTTTGTGGCAACACTTTGTTGTGAAATTCACGGGTATTTTCAGAGAGTACCTTAGGCAGTTTCTAATCGACAAGGTAACTTGTGCACAGCAGCCGGGGTGTAATTAGATGGTACCAGTCTGAGACTGGGGTATAAACATGGAAGGGATGTGTGGTAAGAAAAGAAAGTCACTGTTAGGAAGAATAATCTCCCTTTCGTTGTTGAATTAACCTAAGCAAAAAGAACAAAACAAGAGTTAAAAAGATAAATCTGAAAACAGTTGCCTGCTTATTATGAAAACAACACTTTTATTTTTAACGAAATCATGTGAAAAGGAATAAAGTTCCTCTTGGTGTATAGTAAACTTGTACTATAGTTTTTACAAATTGTGGACTTGTGTAATAGTATAATAGGAGATATTGTTGAATTTCTAACTGTTTATACATTTAAATTCATATATGTAATGTTTGTTTTATTGATTACAATCTGAATTTCTAAGATGCATGTTGACTTTTTTGCAATAAAGATATACTACGGAATGGTTCAAGATTTAGAAAAGACAAAGAAAATTGTAACTTAAATAAATTGGACAGCAGGACCATTCAAAAAAAAATTACAACTGTCACAAAAAGAGTGTTATCACTTTTTTGGGGTGGAAGTATTTGCGTGAAGGGGGTATTTATTTGAACGGAATGTGTGTGCAAGTTTGTTTTACTTAATAACCTGGAGAAAAATCTCCAAGTGCGGAATAGTACTGATTAAGATGGCTAAATTGCTGGGAAGAGGGTACAGAGGCGGGGGGAGGGATTCCAGCAAAGGCTGTTTTACATTTTGGGGAAGGTTCAAAGCTTAACAGGAAATGAAAAATGTTTTACAGACAGTTTACAGATTTGGAGTATTGCTGGGTTATTGAAAAATAGTGCGTATGAAACATGAGAATATATACATGCAAATTTTATCCCCTTTGCAATTTGATCTAAAACCTAATTTACGCTATTATAAACTTTATTCTTGGTCTTTGCTTCTTTCACTGGTTCCCATTACTCCCTTCTCTTTCCTCTCTTGCTTCCAGGAATGTAAATGTTTGTGATCCAGGTTTTTTAAAAGCCTATTCCCTTTCCTTTCCTCACCTGCACAGTTGGTGAGCTGTGCTGCACACACGCACACCCCCCACACAGTCGGTGTGCTGTGCTACACACACACACACACACACACACCCCCTGCACCGTTGGTGTGCTGGGGTGCACACACACACACACCCCCTGCACCGTCGGTGTGCTGGGGTGCACACACACACACCCCCTGCACCGTCGGTGTGCTGGGGTGCACACACACACACCCCCTGCACAGTCGGTGTGCTGGGGTGCACACACACACGCACCCTGCACTGTCGGTGTGCTGGGGTGCACACACACACGCACCCCCTGCACCGTCGGTGTGCTGGGGTGCACACACACACACACGCACCCTGCACCGTTGGTGTGCTGTGCTGCACACACACACACACCCCCTGCACCGTCGGTGTGCTGTGCTGCACACACACACACACACCCTGCACCGTCGGTGTGCTGGGGTGCACACACACACACACACCCTGCACCGTCGGTGTGCTGGGGTGCACACACACACGCACCCTGCACCGTCGGTGTGCTGTGCTGCACACACACACACACCCCCTGCACCGTCGGTGTGCTGGGGTGCGCACACACACACACCCCCTGCACCGTCGGTGTGCTGGGGTGCACACACCCCCTGCACCGTCGGTGTGCTGGGGTGCGCACACACACACCCCTGCACCGTCGGTGTGCTGTGCTGCGCACACACACACACCCCTGCACAGTCGGTGTGCTGGGGTGCACACACACACGCCCTGCACAGTCGGTGTGCTGGGGTACACAAACACACGCCCTGCACAGTCGGTGTGCTGGGGTACACACACCCCCTGCACCGTCGGTGTGCTGGGGTGCGTACACACACACCCCCTGCACCGTCGGTGTGCTGGGGTGTGCACACACACACCCCCTGCACAGTCGGTGTGCTGGGGTACACACACACCCTGCACAGTTGGTGTGCTGGGGTACACAAACACACTGCACAGTTGGTGTGCTGGGGTGCCCACACACACACACCCCCTGCACGGTCGGTGTGCTGGGGTGCGCACACACACACTCTGCACGGTCGGTGTGCTGGGGTGCGCACACACACACACTCTGCACGGTCGGTGTGCTGGGGTGCGCACACACACACACTCTGCACAGTCGGTGTGCTGGGGTACACAAACACACTGCACAGTTGGTGTGCTGGGGTGCCCACACACACACACCCCCTGCATGGTCGGTGTGCTGGGGTGCACACACACACTGCACAGTCGGTGTGCTGGGGTACACTAAACCAGGCTCTTCATAGGGGTGGGGATTTCTCCATTTTCCTCCCTTCCCGGCACTGGTGTTGTGGGGAACGGGGCAGGCGAGGGGGGAGCTCCCTGGTCTGTGCAGTGCCCTCCACCCCCTCCCTCTGTGGCCCTGCGGTGCTAATGTTTGACAGCAGGAGCCGGCCTTTCTGTGCCGTAGCAGAGGCTCTTCGTGATAAACCTGTGGCTTTTGGACATTTCCTCAGTCAGTAATGGAACTTTAGAATCTTTCCAGCGTCCAATTCCCTGTGTGTAAATGCTCGGCAGCCACCAGCTAGTCCTCCCTGCCTTCTGCAAACGCAGTGAAGTCCTCCGAAGAGATGGAGCCCTGGCGTTGAGTAGGAAACGGCTCGCATTCAGTTCAAAACACTTGTTTCTTCCTACATGATCAAAATTAATTTTAACAGCAGAAGGGGAAAAAAAGAAGGCAGGGCACTAGCATTTTTCTCTCTGTGTGTGGCTTTGGATTTTTTTTTTTTTTTCCCCCAGCTCTTTCAAGTATCATGTAAATGTTCCCCTCCGGAGGCAGTACTTTTAGCGGGGTATGGCTGCTCTTCCCACAGCAGCGGATCAGAATCTCGCTGGAAGCCTTTTGAAGGAAGCAAGATGTGGTGAGTAACTATTGTAACTGAGCGAATGCGTGGAGGTAAGTTGTTGCTGTAATTATTAGGCCAAGAATCTCTTTAGTAGCTTCAGTCATAGCAGTATGAAGTGCAGGAACTCTACGTGGTGAGGTTTCCCAAAGATGAGATACGATTTAACTTGTCTCTGGAACCGCGGGACACAGCGGTGCGGGCTGTGTAAGGTTTAGCTGGGTCCTCGCTGACGGGATCACCGACACCGGCGCCTGCCTGAAAGCGGAAAAGTCTGGCTGACGTCTCCCCTGCGTGTTTGCGTGCACCTCCACTGCTTTTATCCATGAGGGACCTACAGTCGTGGTGATCAAAATGTAAATGGTTTAACTAGAGCTTTTTTCTCTCTCCCCAGTATCGTTCCAGTCGCTGCTGGTGTGGGTTCGGGGACAGGTTGGTCTGTGCAAGATGTGGGGGTTGGAGCCAACGTGAGAACCACTGGAAGGCCGGCAGGAAGCAGAGGTACGGGGTTGTGTGTAATTACCCAGTGCTGGCCAAGCACCGAGGTACAGCTGCTCCACGGGGTGCTGTGCTGTGAGGATGGCACGGCTAACGGGAACAGTGGCCGGTCTGGAAGGACAAAACAAGCCCTTAAAGGGTGCTTGAACTGCCACAGGAAGGGCCTTCTGCTCCCTTTTAGGAGCTAAATACAAGAACTGGTGAAGTGTAGGCTGGAGAAACTAATTCAGTGTTTTAAAGGCTGGCTGCCTTTAGAGGGCAGAAGGATGCAGGGATCCTTCCTGAGCCGGGATCTCCGCATCCCTGCTCCTTGGGGCATCGGCCTTGCGCCAGCATCTCCCGGGTTTTCTTGCCATTTGGAGACAGGTTTAATTAAAAGGTAAAAGCATCAGAGCCAAACAGTTATCTAAACTCTTTTATTTATTTATTTATTTATTTATTTATTTATTTATTTATTTATTCAGGCGTCTGAATGTTTTCTGACCTGTGTTAGCTCAGTGATGATCTCCACATCGCTCGGTTCAAAGGCAGAGTGTGGGCTGAGGTGACCAGAATATTGCCCTTTGTCCCTCAAAGCGCTGTCGCAGGAGGACGTTGCGGATGTGCGCCACGCACCGCTCGGCTCCTCACGCCTGCTTTATTTGAGGTGAGGATGGTTTTTCTCCGTAACAGGATATGCAGTCCAGGATTTATTTTTAATAAATCTGTGGGCATCTTAAGTTGACATTGGGTGACTGGAGCTCGGGGCTGTGCACTTCTGTCGCTGACGAGTGGAAGGGCGCTGCTGTGTTTCCCAGCTCACTGCTCCCGGCCGGGCATTTTACGGAGGGCTCGGAGCAGCCACCCCACGGACAGGGCACCCCCTGGGCTGCCCCCTTGGCCAGTGTCTGCCCACAGGAAAACACCAAGCTGCCTCTGGGGGGAATCAGCGGAAGCTTAATTGATGGGGAGAAGCAGCGGTAACTGCGTGGGTTGAACATACAAACCCCACGTGTGGGATTATTTTCTCTGCAGTAATAATTTTCCATCACGAGGGGTCGTAACGGGGCACTGCAGAGATTAGTGTGGCCTCGCCAGGGTGGGCGAGAGCGGGAGCGGGGCTCTCCTGGGGCGTGCGGGGCTCGGGAACAACGTGGGGCTCGGTGCCGGCGTGGGGATTGGTGCCAGCACCCTCAGCAGGGAGGGCGGCATTGCCAGCGAGCAAAGACCTGCAGAAAAGTTTATTGGAAACCATGTAGAACAGGATTTATGTTCATCTCCAGATAAATATATTTTAAAGCAATATTTTCCGTGACCCTAGCAGTGTTCATCCTGGAAATCTAATGCATTTTACTGTGACTCGTCTGCTTGGTTTATTTTTAATTTGATCTTAAGTGTGCTTTCGCAATGGTAAATTCTGTTATGATACAAACTTTTATATACTGCTCCTGTACTTTTTCAATATTTTCTGCTTGCTGGCTTGTTTTAACCCTAGTATAAATTGAAAGTTTATAAACTTATTCATCTCAGTTCTCGCAGCTTTTGAATGACCTGAAAATTGTATAAATAGTAAAAAGCTGATGCCATGTGTTTTAAACTTGCGATGCATGAATATTGCATGCATGAGGCGGGATCGCTCTGGCACTCTGCAAGGAACGATCATTTCCACTCTGGCCACGTCTCAAAAGTGGCAGCCACTTAACGGTGCTTGGTCCCTTGCGTGGGGACGGGGAGGTCTGTGTTCACCTCGGTTCAGTAATGTCTTTGCCGTAAGAGATATTCCAGGTGTGTGACACGCAGCGAGTTCCACGTTGGTGCTTGGCCTGGGGGTGACGGTGACGCCGACGCCAGGCTGTGCCACGCTGCGCTGTGTCACTCAGCGCTACGTGTGTGTGTGTGTGTGTGTGTGTGTGACATGGGCAGTGCCAAAGCAGAGCTTTACTGGTCCTGCTCCGTGTGCCACCTAACCCAGCCGTGGGGTTTTGCTATGAAATGCAGTGGCTGAAGGACAGAAATTGTTCCGGTGACCCACAAAGGTGCAGCAAGGGCAGGTTTTTCCACCCACGGCCCCCAAACCGCCATCACTTCCTGGGCGTTTGGCCCTGGTACAGGCAGGCTGTGGCACCGGCATGGCTCTGGTGTCCGTCTGTCCCGCCAGGCCCCAGGGACCTGCCCGTCATCCTTGTGGGCACCACGGCACCCTCCCGTCCCGGAGCCCCTGTGCCATCACGGTGGGCAGCGCTGGCGCTCGGCCAGGGACTGGGGGCACGGGGGTCCTGGGGACGGTGTGTGGGTGTGAGGACAGGCCGGGGCCCGCAGCCGGAGCTGGGGCACAGCGGGATTTCCTCGTCCCTGTCCTCTTCCAGCCCAGCAGGGTGGGGGACAGGATGGCTCCCGCCCCGGGGTGCCCCGCTCCACCTGCCTCTGCCCCCCTCTGCCCACAGAAGAAAAACGGGAGGTTTTTGCTACTTTATGGCATCTGACAAATACACTTTTTGTCAGAAATACCTTTTAGGTTTGAACTTCAAAAAACATTTTATCCGGTCAATAGGACCCAGCCCAAACGAAGGCTGTAACAGAGTTGGTGTCACCTCTCTCGGTGCCTCCAGCTGCGGGGGAGGCAAGTGACAAAGGACGGCGGGGAAAACCCTGGCAGAGGGAGATGGCAATGACCATGACCCCCGGCAGCAATGGCGGTGACCCCGTGCCACCCCAGGTGATCCGGGCCACATGCATTGGCTGAGGCCATGGTTCCTCTGGGAGAGGTGGATGCGTCGGCGCCGGAGCAGCTCTCGTGGCCGGACAGCTTGCCGTGACTGCGAGTGCTCGGAGGGACAGATGCGTGTCCCAGACCCGGGGGAAAAGCCCTGCCAGCGGCGGGAGGGGACCAGCCCAGCCCCAGTGTCACCCCCAGCTTGGGATTTTGGCTGCTGGGGTGTTGTTCATCCTATTTTTTAGGAGTCGGACCCCTTTTGCACTTCGTCTTGGTGTGCCTTGATGGTGTCAGCGTGGCACCGCTGAGAGCCTGCACTGAGTGATGTTTCTGAGTTAATTATAGCCTGGTCTGCGCATCTCACACCAATAACCTTAAAGCACTTCTGCTCTGTGATTTATTTAAATGCTAATAAATTATACATTTCTGGCACTTTAGTAGTTCATGTGAAAATTATTTGGAGTCAACTCAACATAACGTACCTCTGTGTGCTCTCTGGTGGCTAAAGATATGTCAGACAACGATTTCATCCACTCCCCCTTTTCGCTTTTTAACGTGCCTTTGGGTTATGTGTGGGTCAATGAAGAGTGAGGAAGACTTCCTGAACAAGCCCACTTCCAACTGTTGATGTCTCTGTTACGAAAGAAGGAATTAAGTCTAAATCAGGGTAAAAGTATACGTGACTGTAAACGTATCTAGGCCTACAAGAAAGTATTTTCAGGCTGTACTGAAGTACACTGAAGTGGAAGCTTTAATATCAGCATGTGGAAATTGATGTGACAGGGAGAAAAGTAATGAGACTTGTTAATTTACAAAATAAATTAACGTCTGAGGTTTGCCTGTGGTGGAAGGGATGGATTCTTACAGATTTACACTGCCCCAACACTGTTTGATTGTTCATTTGGGGAAAAGCCTAATAAAGGGCTACAAAACTTGATGCCATGAGCTTTAGAGCACGGTGATTCCCCAAACCAGGGGAAGAAAGACTCTGCCCTCCCTCTGCCGGGCGATGCTCCTGCCGCAACCCCTCACAAAGGGCCGCACGTTTCCCAGCTCCTCTCACAGCCACAGAGCTGTGGGTGGGACAGAGCCCCCGCTGCCCTGGGGAAAGAGCTGGTGGCAGGCGTCAGAAGCATCAGCCACAGAGCATCGCTCCGAGCAGTGCCAAACGGTGTCATCTTCAACCCTCTTCCTGAGCAAGCCTAATTTCATCACAAATTCCTGTGTAGCTGTTGATGCGGCACTTTTCGTGACGCTGCCAGGAGCAGGGACCTGCAGCCCCCCCGGGGGGTGGCTGGGGCAGCAGGCGGACGATGCTGCCGCGGTGCCTGCTCTCAGATGGGGCGCAAGCTCCGGTCCCTGCCTGCACCGCAACACGGCTGTGTATTGCCAAAGGCTCGCTCATCGCGCTGCTGCGGCTCTGGGACTCACTCTAAACAGTCCCCCCCGTTGTCTGACTCTCGCTGGCTTTGGGAGTGGCCAACACCTTCCCGTCAATATCTCCACTCCCGGGGCCACCCATCTCTGGCAAAGCCATCCCTCAACGTCTCAGTCTTGTGCAGGCAGCAGGAACCTCTCACAGCAGGCGGCACAGCTGGGTTGGGTTGACGGTTGGACTCGATGATCTGACAGGTCCCTTCCAATCCAGGCAATTCTATGATTCTATTAAATATTTCTTGCCTACAGAGATTTCTAGCTGGGGTGTTTGTGTCTAAACGTAAAGCAGGTTAGGAACTTGAGATTTTCTTCTCCTGATCGCAGCAGAGCGTCTTGCTGTGCCTGATAGGTGCAAAGCTGTGCAAGACGCAGGGAGGTGTCACACCAACGCCACGCCGAGCTGCTGTAACACGGTGTAACACACGCAGCCAGCAGCATCTGCTGCGGCAAAGGGCCGGCACTGCTCGGCTCCGCGGCTGCTTCGGTGGAACACGCTGGGACGCAGCAGCCGGTGTGACTGCTTCTGTTAAACCCCAAGAAATGTGACTGTGGAAGGGATGAGTTTAACATCCGGTGACAGGGCTTCTCCCCACCCCCTTTACATTTTAATTTCAAATTTTAATGAAGATTTCAGAGAGCATTAACGCAACAGGGCTGTGAAGGCAGCACAAAGCTGAATGATTTTACAGAGCACGGCAGCACCCACCGGCTCCACGGGGGGCTCCCGGCAGCGCTCGGCCCAGGGGGCTGCAGACCCCCCCAAGAACCAGACCCAAGCCCTCCGAGCGGGGTCCCAGGGTGCCTCATCGAACTGGAGCAAACTCAAAATGAATCCCAAGGCAGATGCGATGGAAAATTCTTTGTTAGAGCACCTGGAGTGGGAAAATTCTGGGTTTGGTTGTTAAACTGTTAATCAGCTTGTTTGGGCACCCAAGGAGGGAAGGGCTTTGTCTGTTATGAGACAGCTCCAGGATTTAAGCAGCTTGAGCTTCTTCTTGGAGTAGTTTTAAGATGCAGAGGCTCTAATGGAATTTTGAAATTTGGAAATGGAAAGGAGAGATTTTGTACTATGGGCAAGTCTTAAAATCCCTTTGATTTGGAAAATTGTTTTGGATTTTTTTTTTTTTCCATTTTGAAAGGGGAAAAACACATATATTTGCTCTTACTGGTTTATAGACGATGACCAAAACGTGGTCAATATGGGACAAACCGCTGTGTTGGGAGCAACGTGTGAGGGTGCTGAACTGCCTCCTCTGGCACCATTTGCCTGAGTTTTCTTAGTGCTGAGTTTTGCCGGGCAGCGCGGGGCCGTGCCTGTTTCTGCTCCACACACGCTGCGGCTCCTGGGGCTGGATGTGGAGGCGACCACCCCGTGCTGGAGTACATAGAGGATGGTTAAGGGTCTCTGCTTAAATGCACGCTGAACGGAACTCGCTCTGCTCCCGTTCAAGAAATCAGCAATTTCACAGCAACTGAAAAAATAGCTTTGGGGCACTGAATTTTGGCAAAGCAAAGCTAAGTCCTTTTTTGGCCATGTATGCCTCTTTGAAGGAAATATATTTTCAATTTTGTTTAACATTTTTATCTCTTCTTTGAAAGCAACTTGTTCTCTAATTATGCTCCAATTTTTTTTAAATACTGTTTTTCTAAACAAAGCCATTAATTTTTAAGTGTGTTCTGTTAAGCAAATGTCTAAACAGCAACATTTTTGCAGGTTCAATTCATTACATTCACCCAGATAAAAGCCCAGCGTGAAAAGTCAGCCCTAAACCTGCCCACAGTTCCCATGTGCCGGATGTCCCAGGACCCAGCACTGAGCCCACCAACCCCCAGCCAGGAGCGAAGGACCAGAAGGGCCAAATGCAGGTTTTGTTCAAATATTCAGTCTCTGTTTCAGGCTTGAGCAGCTGAATCCTGGTTCTTCCTTTTTCCTGTGGCTGGATTTTTGGTTTCCTCGCCTCGTTCCCTTAATTTTCCCTGTGAAGGGCTGATCCCGAGCCAGCCCGGGGGTCCCTGTAGCTTCTCACCAGCGCTTGCTCCTGATGGCGGCTGATGCTGAGCTGGAGAGTCTCTGGGTTCCTCTTTGTGACAAGGGATGGCATTAAAACGCAGCAGCAGCCCTGGATTCCCGACGGAGAAACGTGCGAACCGAGGGCAAGACTGTGGGGGCAGCAGGTAAAACACATCAATGTTGTTCTTTCTCCAACCTCCCCAAGATTGCCCTGACAAAGATACAGCTGTTTGACTTGTTGATTAGCAAAAACATTAGCAGGCCTACTGTTTCAGGACATGAATAATTAATGTTTGTTCCTCATTAATTTCTTGTGGAACAGAGTCCTGTTAGACTGCATTTAGATGTATTTCTAGAATTAGGAGCAAATATAACAAGAAAGGGATGCCTGACAGATAAGTGCTCTGTTCCCCACCCCCCCCCAAAAATATTGTCATGTTGCTCCTATTATCTCCATCAGGAGCAGATCGGGTTTATTTTTAACAAGCACCGATGTGTCCTTTGTTACAATTTTAATTTCAGGGAATGATACAAGAAACAAGTTCTATAATTCATGCACATTACAAACGAGTACAAGGCAGACCTCCCGGTTAGCGTGAACTGTCTGGGATCTTGCATTCCTGGGACCTCAAATCAAAACCTTGTTTACTAAAAAATTCAAAACTAAGATTGCATCAGCTTTCCCAACGCTACTGCAGGAAGACAGGCCGTTTGTTCCGCCTCCATTAAACGAGCATTTCAACGCTGCAGCGGAGCTTTGGCACTTATTTTCTAATATGGCCAGGACACTTTTCTAATACTAAAGGCTTTTTTAGTGTTGATCAAGGATTAATACTGGCAAACACCCGCTCAGCCTTCTGGAGCGGCCGTGCCCAGTAACGTGCCCGAGACTTCGCTCCCCGAGAGCTGCTCTGCATGCAGCCAGCAAGGCTTCGTTCTGGTTTTTAATTGCAGAAGATGAGAGCGAGCACGTATAATTCAATCTGAAGCAACACGCAGACCCCAGGTCCTTCCCCTTGCCCCTCCTGGGAAGGCAGTCCAGTGGTCCAGCAGCGGGGCTGGCCGCCTGCCCATCAGGAGTCTGCGCTGGTGGGCCGGCACGTGGGACCCCCAGCCAAGTGGCCCCGCAGGTGCCCCCCACCCCCGGAGGGATCCCGTCCTGTCCTTGCTGAGACGAAAAGCTGCGAGGGAAGGAGTGCCTGCAGGGAAACCACTGCTGCTTCCAGCACCATGAGCAACAGGACCCGCGTGTGGCCATTCTGCTTCCCACCACCCTTCCCACACCCTCCCTGGCTACTCAACCCAGAGTTCCCAGTGCTTGGCCACGCCAGCGGGCACAAGACAGGAACAGCACAAGGCAAATCATGGAAGAGAATGATACAGGAGAGAAGCACGTGTTGCAAAATCTGCTCGTTGAGTCAGTTGAGTTGCGTGTGCTGTTGTGAACAGGCTGGCACCGAGATCCACAACCAGAGCAGAAAATACGCAGTCACCAGCAGGGACTCGCAGGGAGGTCCGGCACATCCAGGGGACATTGGGCAGAGCCAGGGCACGGAGCCACCCCCCCCCGATGGTCAGGAGAGACCATGCTTGGAGCAGCATGTACAGAGGCACCTGGGTGATGGTGGCGGAGCTGCATGGCTCAGGAACACCCACTACCAGCATGGGGCAGTGATGTCAGTGAGACAGGTACCTACTGGAACCTTGTGTTGCTCTTGCCTTAATGAAATGCCGTGCCTTTATTGCTCTCTTCAGTCCCTGTAAGGAGGAGTAATCAGCAGACACAGAATGGCCGAGAGATGGTGTCTGCCCCCGTATAACTATGTAAAGTGCAGTTTTCTGACCTTAATTTGTTGTCGTCATTTTCTTCCAGGCTGCGGCAATTTTTGGGGTAAGCAGCCTGCCAGTGAAAGCCATGTGTCCTGCTGGGTTTATGTCACTTCACCGAAGGGCCTTGTCCCCTGGGTGGGTGCCAGGAGTCTGCTGCGGCGAGCTCCGAACCCGCTCTGCTGGGGGCAGAGACCCTACTGCGCCCTGCCCTGCACACACCGCACGCTCCAGCCCCGGGGGGAGTGCGGGCACCCACCCTCCCTCGCCACCCCGCTCCTCATGGTCAGCACAGCTCCCCAGAGCCGCAGCCCCACCTCTGCATCCGCTTCTCTGAAAGCGAAACCCCAGCACTGGCGGGGACCTGTGTTTGCCTGGGCTGTGCCGGGTTGCTCAGACTGACTGCAGGGCTGCGTCCAACACTCGCTGTGGATTTTTGGCCGTGGATACTGTCGGCAGCAGATCACTGATTGGAGCTGCAGGGCTTTACCCGGGATGTGCTGCTGCATCCTGGCTGACTCAAGCTTTGGTTTTGCAGCTCGTCTTCGTGACTTTGAGAGGCGCACCTTGGGCTGAGCCCTGCCCAGGCCAGTGGGGACACCCCTCCTGCGCCTTGCTGCTCTTCCCTTCTCCCAGCTCGTCCCTGCCCGCTGGGCTGTGGTGGCCCTCAGGAAGCTGCTGAGGCCCCAGCACCTGGCCCTTTGCAGGGGGGGTGGCTCAGGAGGGGTGGGAAATGTGCTTTTGCCTGAAACTGCCTGCAGGATCTCCCTGCTGCAGGACACTGCTGAGGATGTCACCGAGCGGTACCTTTGTGGCGGTGCCACTCACAGCTTTTCTCTCAGAAATAGTTTCCATCCCACCCCAACCTGTGTTACAAACTTCCCCGAATGACGATGGTCCTCCCCTGGCCCCTCGCTTTAACTCCACAAGTTCTTCTTCAAAATGCCCTCACAGCACCTTTCCTTCTCCTCTGGCCAGGCCCCCACAGCCCGTCTCTGCCCGCGGGGGCTGCAGCGCGGCTGGGCGCAGTCCTGCCCCTCTGCCCAGCCCCGTCCAGCCCTGCGGGGAGCGGGCTGCTCCGAACCCGAGAGCTCTGCGTGACACTCTATAGCCCCGAGACTCCCTCGCTGCCACAGCCCTCTCCTTTGAACGCGCGACACGCGCGGCCTCGCCACCCAGCCGGGCAGCTCCTGTAACTTAGCAACTTTCTTTTTGCTTTGTTAAGTTGGGCTCTTCAATCTCCTTAATGAATAAGAGAATCAAGCCAGGTAATTGATGCTTGGCCGTTTAGCTGATGAATAATTGACTGTCTGGGTAATCCTAGCTATTTCCTCGATCAGATTGTGCAGTGGAACAGCCGTATCATACTGGGCGCAGCGTGGCTTCTGCTTTTAGGGCACTAAACAAACCCAGGCTCTGCAGGGACCCCCCCAAAGTCACCGCTCGTCCCTCTCCCTCCCCACGGGTCAGGTGTTTGTGGTAACAGGCTGCACCTCAGCAACACAACTTATTTTATTGGGTGAATATCTTGAATCAGGTCTGCAAACCATGACTTTTTTCCAGATAGAGAGTGAAGCCAAACACCAGGGCGTGAGGAAGCAGCCCCCCAGCGCATGGGGTGGGCTGGGGAGGGCAGCAGAGGCCCCAGGGCAGGAGTCAGAGTGGGTGCACATGGCTGCGCTCCCCGCCAGGGAAAGGACACTATCTTTGTGGTAGTCACACAAACGTTACCTTACTCGCAGATATTGAATGGCAAAGTATTGCAGAAATCTACCCCAGAAGAGCCGGATTTGCAGGAAATTATGTGGTTGTTTTCAATAGCATTTGAAGAAAATTTAATGTGGTGATTTATGTTGGCTTTGTGACTGTGATGGGTAGTGCTGCTGACAGCATGAATATTAGCATGAATTGTGTGTTAAATAACACATGTTTATATTTCAAACTTCCCATCAGTCCTGTGTGAGCATTTACTATATAATTTTTAAACTACATTGAACGAATGCAATGAAACCAAGAGCCTATCAACAACACTCTGACTGTGATGGGCTTTGAATTAAATTCTAAATAAGAACATAATATTTTTATACATTAGGAAAATGGATAACAATCTTTGAATTATGACAAATAACAAAATAGCACATGCTTTTAATCTGACTTTTGCCTTCAGATTTTCAATGAGTCACTAGTGATGTTTCATCAGGGTATTGGTTTGGTGGGTTTTTTCTTCCAGAAATACTATTAATTATTCACTAGTATGTGAATGATCTCTGAAATCTATTGCAGTGACACCTTTGAGTCCTCAGATAGTTTCTGATGGCAAACCATCTGGGGTCTTTTAACTTGTTATTGTTGATCCTTTGGACTCCTCTCCTCCGTTTGTAAGGTGTAACGTCAGTAGACAGGGCCAGGAACATCAATATTTTACAGCTTTAATTAAAGGCAGCTCAGCAGCTAGATTACCCAGCCCGGTTTCTTTCAAAGTGGCTGCCTTCAGGGGGGAAGGAAAAGACTGTGCTTAAAGCAGGCGGTGAGGAAAGGTGTTCCTGGGAAGGGCTGGGATGGGAGAGGGGTCTGGGCTAGGACAGGAGCCCCAACCCAAGCTCTGTGTCCAAACGGCCGATCCCTGGCTGCAGCATCCTCCAATCGGGGCCTGTGGCTTCCCACGGGAGCAGGGGAAGGAGTGTTTGCGGGCTCCGGCGTCTCCTCCTCATTCCAGAGGGAAGGAAGCCGCAGCAGAGAGACGGGGAAAAGCGCCAGTCCAACACGAATGCTCTGGGAGCCGGGGCTGGGGAGACGTGTCCTGGGGAACAGGCACTACTCGGGCTTTACACCCAGCTTTCCATTTGCATCCTCTTATTTATTTACGTTAACCAGCTGGTGCTAAATAAAGGGAAGGTTAAAAACAAAACAAAACAAAGGCCTGAAATTTATCCCTCTATTAATTACCTCCAACACAGCAGAACTGCCTATAAATATGGTGCCACTTTAGATAAAACTTTCATGCAGCTATTTAGGCCCTCTGAAATATAAATGATTTCCTTTAAATTTTTTATCATAAATCAGGGCATGGAGCTTTGCGACAACGCGACGGTTCCCCCCGATGGGAGGAAGCTGCTTTTCCCACTCTCTCCTCCCGCAGGCCGCTCCCCGCGCCCACTTCCCCGCCTGCACCCCTCGGACGGGGGGCAACGGGGCGGCCGTGACACTGCGCGACCCCGTGCATCCCCCTGCGTACCCCACGCATTCATCCTGTGCATCCTGCGCTCCCCGCGCATCCGCCCTGCGCACCCTGCGCCCCCCGCGCACCGCCCTGAGTGCCCCCGCGGCGGGCGCTGTCCAGGGTGCTGGAGCCCGCAGCCCCCCCACCCGGCCCCGCTCCGCTCCGCCCCGCCCCGCCCGGAGCCCCCCCGCCCGGCAGCCCCTCGCCGGTCGGTGCTGGTCGGCACCGGCTGGGGGAACGCTCCCGAACGGCCGTTACCTGCTGAGCGGGGCGCGGGCAGCGGCCCCCGCGCCGGGCAGAGCCCCCAGCTCCCTGCACAGGCTGCTGCTCCCGCAATCCAGCGCCTCCCTCTGCAGCCTCGGCCCCTCAGCTCCGGCTGCGCCCCTGCACCTTTCGGGCAGAGAACGGCTCAATAAATACGCGCAGCAGAGTGTGAATGGTTCTTTTTGGAGTGAATTGTAAAACAGGCGACTTCTTGTCATTTAGGCTTCATTTTCACCTGCTGCGAGATACAAGGGCAAAATGTTTAAAACGGTTTTAAACTCAAAGCGGGGAGATTTACGTCAAATATGAGGAAGAAGTTCTTTGCTGTGAGGGTGATGAGCCCCTGGCCCAGGTTGCCCAGAGAAGCTGTGGCTGCCCCATCCCTGGAGGTGTTCAAGGCCAGGTTGGACAGGGCTTGGAGCAACCTGGTCTAGTGGGAGGTGTCCCTGCCCAGGGCAGGGGGTGGCACTGGGTGGACTTTAAGGTCCCTTCCAACCCAAACCATTCTATGGTTCCATGATTCTATATCACAAGCATCTTTGGGGTGTGCATGTTCTATAAATGAAAGGCATTTTACCACAGAAGCAGTACCTCCTATTTCCTCTGAGCCCCACGTTTGGCAATACATTTGTCAGGAAACCAAGTCAGCAGCTCCTTTGCCTCTTGGTTGGTATTTGTTGAGACTCACAAAACTCTTGGAAACTTTAAATCTAGGAATAGATTTTATTTTTGTTTAAGAGCTTCAAATTTCACACTTGCAAAATACTTACATCCCTGGACCATCGAAGTCTAGTAGTGTCTGAAGATCTGTGAAGATACAGAGAGCAAAAATAAAACAACCACTCAGTAGCAGAATTATGCCAATTTCAGGACTATTTTTCTCGGGGGGGGTGGGGGGGGTGGGGGGAGGGGTGTCTGTTTTCTCGTACTGAGTCAACGATCAGATGTTTCCAGCCCATAATATGTATGTGAGCATGGCACAGCTCACTTAACATCTCTCAGTTTACTTTACTCCCCTACACTGGAGAATGTATTTTACAGGATTTATGGAGGTTGGCAGCCGGGGGGTGTGTGCCAAGGGAAGGGCAATACTGAGTCACCCTGAGCCACCCCCATGCCTGGAGCTGAGCCCTGGGCAGGATCTTGGAGCCTCTCTGGAACTTGAAGCTGCACTGAAGACATTTAAGAAGGCCCATACTCTACCCAGACAGATAGATTTCTCACAATTCCCTATGAAAACAAATTCCTTGGTGGAAATATTTCCTTGCACTTTGAGTCACAGCAGCAGCCCTGCCCACAGGCCCCTGTCACCCCATCACACTGATGGACACTGCCAGCGGTTGAATTTTCCTCTCCCCAGCCTGTGCCCCCGTGCAGGTCCCGCAGGCCCTGGCCTGACCCCACTGCTCTGGTTTCAGTGGGGATTTGCCTCGGTAAAGATGTGCAGGATTGATCCCCGAGTGACAATTGATGTGAACATCTGAGGGGACTGGGTGACAGAGGAGGGGTGCTGGACAGTTTACATCCAAGCTCACGACAGTGGGGTGTAGATGCGGTGGCACCCCAGCAGCAGCAGGAGCAGTGCCTGCGTTCCCAGCCAGTGGTGGTACAGGGTTGCTGTATGAAGGCAGCGCTGTGGGGTTTCTGCTACTCATGCGGGAACCACAAAACACGTTTTTCCCTTTGATGCACTGTGGCTTGCCCAGTTTATCCCTCCGGTGTGTGAAGGAGTGGCACCAGCCCGGGCATAGGGCAGAGGAGCCTTTCGGCACAGGCTGCAGGGGACACTTTTGGTGACCAGCGAGTGGCTGGTGCCAGCAGCAACTGGGTGCAGAGGACACCAGACGCGCCGGCAGCTGGTCCCTGGACAAGGATGGTCCCTCTGGTCCAAACATCAGCCCGTGGGCTTTGCCACGGAGAAATGCCCCCTCCTCCCCTCCCCGTCCCTGGGGATCTGCTGCCCTGTCTCCTCCCGGCCCAGGGACGGGCAGGACCCAGGCCAGGGGCGCAGCCGGGGCTTCCCCGGGACCCGGCGAGGGGATGCCGGGCCCGGATGGGGGCTACGAGTCGCTCCCGGCCCCGACGGCGCGTCCCGCCGCCCCGACCGCGGTGCTGGCGGGCTGCTGGGGTCCGGGGGAGGTCCGGGGGGTCCCGCTGCCCCCGTGCTGCCCGCGCTGCCCGCGCTGCCCGCGGCCCATCACGCCTGCGCGGGGCCCGCTCCTGGCAGGCAGCGTGTAAGATGAGTGAAGAAGCGGGTGGGGGGGGGGGGGCGGGCGGGCGCGCAGGGGCAGCTCTGCCATCGAAAATCGCTCACTCGGGCAGTGGCGAGGCAGAGAGACAACCCCGAGCCCATGTCAGGGGCTGCCTACCTGCGCGGTGCGCAGAGATGATGGCCATGAACGCCAAGCAGCCCTTCGCCATGCACGCCGCCCTCCAGGAGCCCAAGTTCTCCAGCCTGCACTCCAGCGCGGAGGCGATGCGCAGAGTTTGCCTCCCGGCCCCGCAGGTATGTAGATGAAGCATAATTACCGCTTTAAGGCACATTTTCTGACAGACACCGGCTTAATGTTTTTTTCATGTCGCCAGAACAATCGCGCGTCTCGGCACCTCTCTCCCCCCTCTCCCGCTCCCGTCTCTGCTCCGCACGTCTGCGCGGGCAGGGCTGCTGCCTTCATATTAATTTTTATGACCTGAGCTCTGAGGAGGAATCGCGGTGCCGGGGCAGGTTTTTCATCCGGCGATGACAGTATTCCCCACTGACTCCACCATGCGCGTTCTTGCTCGCAGCTGCAGGGCAATATATTCGGGAGCTTCGATGAGAGCCTGCTGGCCCGCGCCGAGGCTCTGGCGGCCGTCGACATCGTCCCCCACGCCAAGGGCCACCACCACCACCCCCCCTTCAAGCCGGACGCCGCCTTCCACGCCATGAGCGGCGTCCCCTGCGCCGCCGCCGCCCTCCCGCACCCCGCCGCCCTCGCCGCCCACCCGCACCCGCTCCCGCACCCGGCGCTGGACGGCGGCGACCTGCTGGACCACCTCTCGCCCGCGCTGGCCGTCGGCGGGCTGCCCGAGCCCCCCGCCTTGCCCGCCCCGCTGCCGCCGCTGCCGGTGCCCGTGGGCCCGCCGGGGGGGGCGCCGCCGCCGCCCGCCGCGCCCGAGGCGGAGTCGGACCCGCGGGAGCTGGAGGCCTTCGCCGAGCGCTTCAAGCAGCGGCGGGTGCGGCTGGGGGTGACCCAGGCCGACGTGGGGGCGGCGCTGGCGGCGCTGAAGCTGCCGGGGGTGGGCTCGCTCAGCCAGAGCACGATCTGCCGCTTCGAGTCGCTGACGCTGTCGCACAACAACATGACGGCGCTGCGGCCGGTGCTGCAGGCCTGGCTGGAGGGCGCCGAGGCCGCCCACCGCGACCGCTCCGCCGGCCCCGACCTGCTGCCGGGCGCCGAGCGCAAGCGCAAGCGGACCTCCATCGCCGCCCCCGAGAAGCGCTCGCTGGAGGCCTACTTCGCGCTGCAGCCCCGGCCCTCCTCCGAGAAGATCGCCGCCATCGCCGAGAAACTGGACCTCAAGAAGAACGTGGTGCGCGTCTGGTTCTGCAACCAGCGCCAGAAGCAGAAGCGCATGAAGTACTCGGCGGTGCACTGACGGCGCGGCCCCGACGGGACCCCCTCGCCGTGCCACGGGACGGGGCGGCCCCCGGCCCCACCGACCGCACCGGCACCGGAGCCGAGCGCGGCGGCGGAGCGGGGCCGCGGGGTCTCCGCCGTTCCGCGGACTCCGTCCCGCCGGGGGAAGAGCCGCCCCGGTGCCCGGCCGCGTTCGGCCCCCGCTTCCCTCCGCCGGTCCGTCGGGCCCCCCTGCCCCGTCCGGGCGAGCGTCGCTCCCACCCCTCTCTGGAATAAAGCTTTATTTTTCAACCCGAAGGGACGTGTTTTTCCTCGGCAGCGCCGGCAGCACCGAAGGAGATATTTGCGAGCGCAGAACAAACGAAAAGCCCTCGGCGGGGCGTCCCCCCCGCGGAACGGGACGTGGCTTCGCCTCGCCGGGCCCCCGCGATGCCATCGGCGCCCCGGCCCCGGTCAGCGCCCGCGGACCGCTCGCAGGGGGACCGGCAGCCGCCCCCCCGCCGGCCCCGCGGCGCCTCCCGCCCGTCGGGTGGGAACAAAAAATCCCCCTAACAAAACCGACCGCGGGTTCGTTTCTCATGCTGTTTAAAAGGGGGAGAAGGCTTTTATTTACGATTCCCAGAAGCGCCTTAACGATTAAAAATTAATGATCGAAGCGCGACGAGCCTCCTCTGAATATTTCACTTCAGCATTTCAATGAGTGACAAACATCAAACCTTAGAACCGGGTCTCACCCCCCTCCCGCGTTAAGGACGGACCGTACAAATTCAGCCTTTGAATCGCAGGGCGCCGGGAAGCCACAGCGCTCCCTCGCTCCGTGTTTTTCCAGTCAGCCCCAATGATTTTTCCCCAATCAAATATCCTTTAATAATAAATGCCGTTATGCCATTACATTATATTGTGGGTTCTGAAAATTTAAAATAAGGGTGATGCAATATTAATCGCCTACCGCAGTATATAAGGGGGGGCAAAAGGCGACTCAGGCGGCGTCCTTTCCGCGCTGCCCGCTCGGACTCCGCCGCACGGCTCTCGGTGCCGCCGGCCGCGAGGGCTTCGGGCGAGTGATTTTACACAAACCAGCCAGGTAAGAGGCGTTTTTAGCATTTCTCTCCTCCCGGTGCACGGCTGGGAGCGTCCCCCGCCGCCGCCCCGGGGGTCGCGGCCCCGTCTCGGGCTGGGGACCGGCCCCGGCGGCCGTCGGGGCTCCGGGCGGGCGGGCGGCTGCGGCTGGACGGGGCGATGCCGGGGGGAGCGGGGCTGGGTCCGGCGGAGGGGCCGTGCCGCTCGCTCGGCAGCGCGGAGCGCCGCGACCCGCCGCCCCCTCGGCCCGTCCCGGGGCCCCGCTGTCGGGCGAGGGGCAGCACCGGGGCCGCGCCGGCGGCTGAGGCCGCTGCCGGGGCCGGGGGGCGAGAGGGGGCTTCTGCGGGAGCGGCGGGGCCGGGACCGGGAGGGTGGGGGGGGCCGGAGCCCGCACACCGGCGTGCGAGACTCTGCGGGAGCGGGGCCGGCATCACGGGGGTCCCGAGCGGAGCTGCCCCCCTGGTTAAACCCCGCACACGGCTTTTGCCGCGCCACACGCACAGACGTTGTGGAAGGGGAGGGGTCCCGAGGGCCGGGGCGCTCATGGGACCGGGGTCCAGCCTGACACCCAGGCGGTGCCATGGCCGGTAGGGACCGCAGACCCACACCATTTCACAAGCCTGTTGTCTCCCACCACGCAACAGAAATAACTTAAACGTCCTAAGGCTGTCCTCAACTGAGAGTATTATCCTCCCCGGTTTGTATTAAACCTAGCTTGAGCCTGATTTAGCCCGTGTTTCCTCTCACCAGTGTTTATTAAGACAACCCTACAACTGTGGGGGCCACATCTTCTTGCCTGTTCCCTTCTGAAAGGGAAATCGGATCATGCTTGTGCTTATGACGGCAAAGACATCACTGGAGTTTTACTTTCTGTGGCTGTTCTGGTTTTGCCTAGATCTGCTGTGGTTTTGTGACAATTTGGCATTTGTCCTTTTTGGCTAGGTCCAGAAAGTGTCTTAAAGATGTAAAACAAGTCCTAAACAAACTTTCTGAAACCTGTTTGCCCCCAGAAACGAGCTGCTGTGTGCTGCTGCACTCGCTCAGATATGCTGCCCTGTGAGATCCAAAGCACCTGGTCCTTCTTGCTCATCCTCCTTTATTCCCGATTCCTCTCTGCACGGAGGCAGTGCTGCTCTTTGCCCAGATTTCACTCTTAGCGAATTCCGGGTTTCTTTTCACTCTGCATGTGCAGGTTTGTGCCTTTCTCTGCCCAGATACTGTATACAGGACCTGATCACTTCATTTGGAATTTTGCTGTGAAGGTCAGGTACGTGCTGTTTAAATTCTTGTTGGTGTCTTAGTCTTCCCCTGAGTTTGGCTCCCAGAGCTCTGGTGCCAGGTAAATACACTGTGATACAGGAAACTCATCTGATCTTCCTGGAGCTGGGGATTAAGTTCTTTCCACTTCAGTCAGAATAGTTCAGAACTGGTATTTATTGCTGAGGAGGCACAAAGAGGAGCCTACATCTTCTTCGTCTATCAAGGAGTGCCCTAAAGCCAGAAGGGAATGCACAGGGGTGGTGGAGGGCAGGCAGATGGAGTCAGTGCGCAGCAGGATCCTGACTGGCAGCAGAGGGTGCGCAGTGCTCTCCTTGTCTCACTGTCCTCGCTCCGCTGCTGTGAGCACCATCACATCACCTCTGGCTTCTCTGCCCCCCCAGCTCCCCGTGAAACCAAAGCAGGGGCTGTTCTGGCTGCAGTGGGGAACTGCAGAGAGAGTTTTACTGGCTGCTCTGAAACAGTAAGATCTGTATCATGATTCCCGGACTCTGTGCCCTGGGAGACAGACTAAGGCATTACGCACACGAGGCGCGAGGCATTGCTCACTTTTTGGTACCCATTAAAAGGCTTCGTGGGAAACTGGATCCTGCCAAGCTGCAGAACAAATCTGGTGAGAAGCGTCACCGGGAAAAGCCCGGCAGCAGGGTGCAGCCCCTCGCCTGCAGCCTGCCTGGCCTCCACCTGCTGGCCTCCACCCACTGGCCTCCATCCCTCCCCGCACGCCTGGGCCTGGGCCAGGGGCTGCCTTTCAGCTCAGGCCTGGGGGCCAGCTCCCCAGTCACCCTCACACTCTCAGGACCCTGCTTTTGTGAGGAGCTGCCACTGAAAGGCAGTCCCCATTCCCTTGTGTCCCGCTGGTCTCTCCAGGTGCGTGAGGATCAGGAGCCTTCGTTTTCATGGAGGGCTGGGGCTCCTCATCCTGGTCAGTGGGTCTGTGGGACCTACCCTGGGACAAATAAAAAATGCAGGCCAAACTTGCTAAGAAACAGAATTCCCTTTTAGTGACAGCCAGGGCAAAGGGGAACGTGAAGCCTGACCAAATGGGGAGATGGGGGGGGAAATGCCCAGTGAAGCCTCTGTGTGTGAGACAAAGGTTCAGCAGGCAAACCCCTGTCTATGGTTTCTGAACCACTAACAATTGATTTATTTTTTTTTTTCCCCATTCTGTGCTTGTTCCTTAATATCCTGCTCTCTGTCTCCCGGGGGCTGCGCACAAGAGATGAAAGCCCAGAAAACCAAACAAGCCATTGGCGGTGCTCACTCAATTGATTTTTACACAAAATTTGCCTTCGTGCACAGAGGATGGAAAAATGATCCCATTAATAATGAATAACAAAAACAAATGCAGGGAGGAGATCAATAGAAGCACATCTGATATCACAGGAGCTGCAGGGGGGGAAGCCCCCAGATGCACAAAAGCACACGTGGGAGGGGAGGGCGGGCGAGAGCTTGGGATGGGGCTCGTGGGGACACCCAGCACTGGTGGGTTGGGGGCTGTGGGGCGCGGGGGCTTGGGGGTGATTGGGTTGGCGGGGGGGGTTGGGGTGTGCAGGGGGGTGATTGGGATGGGGGGGGGTTGGGGTGTACGAGGGGGTGATTGGGGTGCAGGGGGGGGGTCGGGGTGCGTGGGGGCTAGGCAGCAGTCTGCTGCCACAGTGCAGGGGTGAGCAGTCGGTGGCCTGGCAGGAGCGTGTGTCCCGGCTGCTCCTGCAAACAGGGGCATGGAGCAGCTCACACACACTCGGGGGGGCACTGGGGGCTGGCCAGAGGCAGCTGCTGGCAAGTGGCACACAAGATAGAGCTGGGGCCGTGTCTGTTTCCCAGATAAAACTGGGAATTTTCAGCTGCAAAAATCCTAACTTGCAATCTCTCCTTTTCTCCACATTTCCTCCCCTCCAAGGGTTCACTTCTCCTGGTTTGCAAGGAGGAGGTTCTCCCTCCATGGAAGACATGTCCAGTTTGGGATAAAAAATGTTTCTTAGGAAAGCAGTCTCTGCAGAACTGCTGTGTGCCGAGAGCCCAGCCTTTGCTCCGTCCCCCGTGCATGGGGCTGTGGTCCTGTCCTGGATTGAGGTCCCCATGGCTGGAGTGAGGAGCGTCACCTGCACTCGAGAGATGCGGGACTGTGGGGTGAGGTTTTAAAGTCATTGAGCAAATTTGTCTTTAATGACAATAGTTGTGCTTTGCAGTTTGCCTGGAAATGTTAGATACAAATTTATTCCATCATCAAGACATGGTTTAGACTTTGTTTCTTTAAGCAAATTTAGAACTCTGTATGGAGATACATGTCACAACATTTTCAATAGAATTTTATACGGAAGAGCAAAACAATACGCAGAGGAAGATGAGACAGAAGATGAGACACTTTGATTGTTTTTAAATCCAAAGAGAATTAAAAATGTACAATAATGCTACATAAATCTAGATCAGCTATTGTAAAATAGTACTGACATAAGCTAAATGTCTTCAGGCTGCCTGGTGGAAATGAAGCTCCTAAATGCAGAGTGTCAAGTAGAGGCGGACTCAAAACTGCTGAACTCCGACGTCCCAGTCAGGCAGCAAAGTTTGTGGGTGCTCAGGGTGGGCTCAGGGCCTGACACTTGTTTTCACCATGCATGGATCAGGAAAGCCAGTGCTGGGGTCAGAGCAGGGACTCGTGGCCAGAGTGTGCTGTCAAAATGGAACAGGCTGCGTGGAAAATCCTACGAGGACAAGCTGAGAGAGTTGGGGGTGTTCAGCCTGGAGAAGAGAAGGCTCCGGGGAGACCTTTGAGCCCCTTCCAGTCTCTAAAGGGGCTCCAGAAAAGCTGGGGAGGGACTCTGGATCAGGGAGGGGAGCCATGGGACGAGGGGGAACGGTTTTAAACTGAAAGAGGGGAGATTTTTATCAGAGATTAGGAAGAAATTCTTTGCTGTGAGGGCAGTGAGCCCCTGGCCCAGGTTGCCCAGAGAAGCTGTGGCTGCCCCATCCCTGGAGGTGTTCAAGGCCAGGTTGGACGGGGCTTGGAGCAACCTGGTCTGGTGGGAGGTGTCCCTGCCCAGGGCAGGGGGTGGCACTGGATGGCCTTTAAAGGTCCCTTCCAACCCAAACCCTCCTGTGATTCTGGGATTCTACACAAACGACCTTTTGTCTCACCTGCAGATTTGCTGCCTTTTCTGTCACAGTCTTGCTGAGGATTAATGAAATGTTTCTGGGACATAAATGTAATAGTAATAAATTCAGAAATAAGTAACAGTTATCCAGTGCCCTGTTGTGTCACACCAAGATGAGTGAGGATCTCTGCAGCCTTTATGTGTAGAAGGAAATACCAAGTCGCCAGAGGCCGAGGGCTGATGGGTCTGGATCTGCGCTGGGCATCGCTGGGGCTGTGGCTGGGACACCTGGGCTCTGACCCCCCACATCGGGGTGACTTCTTCCTCGGTGCCTTTACTCCATTTGAGGGTTAAAGCTTTATGTGTTTTCATTCTCTCCAGGTGCACAAGAGGAACCGGTACCCGACTGCCTGCACAGCCGTGTCACCCAGCCCTTGCTGGTGTCTGCGTGGGGAGCCCCCGTGGGCAATGGGGGGAACCTGCCAGCACCTGGGACCAGACACCTCTGTGCCACCTCCCACCCTGCCTGGTTCACAGCAGCAGAGCCCAATCCCAACGCAGGATATTATTTATAAATGTTTGAAGAGTGTGATATCTCTCCATTTACTCACTGTCATAACAGGAAAGCTGTGAGGGAAACCAACCCATCATCCACCCAAAGAGCAAAGCATTTAGGTAGTGTGAGGGCACTAAATAATTCAGCGCCTGTTTAAAAGTGTAGGGTTTTGTAATTTCAGTGGAACCATCTTGGTTTGACTCCCCACATCCCCGCACTTGGAGGAGATGCTCCCAACCAGGCAGGTGAGCTGACCTGCTCTCTCCAGGAGAGCACAAAGCAGGGAGCAGGTGGGGAGGTTAATCACACTGGCAGCATTTACTTGCTTTTTAAACTTGCATGAGTTTGGAGATCAAAATGGAGAGGAGATGTAGGGCAAACAGATTTGCAGGAAAACCTTTGATTTTTGTACTCCTGAGGCTGGTGTGTCTAACGCATGCCTTCTGCGAGTTTACCGGGGCCCTTGTTTACACCGTGCGAGCCCTGTGCTGGATCCCCAGAGCACTGGGGGTGCTGCTGGGGGGGAGGACAACGGGACCAGGGACAAATCCTCCCCCTGGGTGTCCCTCGCGCAGGGGCCGAGAGGCAGCGCTCTGGGCTGCCCAGGAAGAAGCACCCTCCAGGGCTGTCGCCCCCCTGCCCCGGCAGCCCCAAAGTGGGTAGATGTGACAGCGGCGGTGGGTATGACAGCAGGGGACACCTCGGAGGGAGCCCCGCCACCATCGCCCTCGGGGCTGCCTTTGCCTCTGCAGCCGAGAGTCGGCATCCTCCTCACAGACCTCTGCCGAACTGAGTGTGCATGAAAAATAAGGTGCTCCCCAGAAGGAAAGGGAACCCCCAGCACGGCACACGGAGCCGGCGTCCAGTCTGTGGCGCTGGTCCCTCCTGCGGAGTGCAGGAAGCTGCAGCATGATGCTCTGCACCCACGGGGGCTCGGGAGGAGCTGGGTCTGGAGGTGACTCTCCTCGGGCTCCCCATTACAGACCTGTCATGGTTTCGGCTGGGATGGGGTTGACTTTCTTACTAGCAGCTGATGCAGTGCTGTGTTTTGAGTTAGGGACGGGAATACTGGTGACAGCACTGGTAGGTTTGGTTGTTGCTGAGGTCTCAAGGCCATTCTGCGCCTCACAGGCTGGGGGGCATGAGGAGTTGGGAGGGGACACAGTGGGGACAGCTGACCCCAACTGACCACAGGGATATTCCATGCCATGTGACAGTGTGCTTAGCATATAAAGCTGGGGAAGAAGGACGAAAGGGGGGATGTTCGGAGTGATGGCATTTGTCTTCCCAAGTCACCGTTACGCTGATGGAGCCCGGCTTTCCTGGGGATGGCTGAACACCCGCCTGCGATGGGGGCAGGGAATGAATTCCTTGTTCTGCTCTGCTTGTGTGCAGCTTTTGCTTTGCCTATTAAACTGTCTTTATCTCAACCCACGAGTTTTTCTCACTTTTCCGATTCTCTCCCCCATCCCAACTGGGGGAGTGAGAGGGCGGCTACATGGTCCCAGTTGCCAGCTGGGGTTAAACCAGGACAAGACCCCTTGGCCTCACAGCAAGGGGTCCCACCACCTTCGCGTTTGTGTCTTGAAGTCACTTCCAAACAGCAGCTGGAGTGGTTTTTCGGTCTGAGGAGAGGCAGGAGAGGGCTGGCATGGGGAGCGCACGGTCTGTCCTTCCAGCAACCACCCCCTGCCCAGGACTCCCCCGCAGCGAATGACCGGAGGCACAGAGGGACACAGCGGAGGCTCTGGCACCTTTGTCTGTGTTACTGGTCTGGGAAGAAGAGACAAGGAAGGATCATAGCTGATCGTGATCTTCAGACACGCCGCAAGCGGGGCCACGCGCGGGAGCTGCAGTATTTATGGCACACAGAGAACATCCCTTTCATCTCTCGTGTTTGAAATCCTCCTCCAGAGCTACCTGTGGGACAGTGCTGCGCAGAGTGCGCCCAAATACACTGTATTATTCACACAACAAAAATCACATAAAAGGATGCTAGGCCTAGAAGACAAACCCACTAAAAAATCAGGAAATTATTTGGGGAGGATTAAATTTTCCAGACCTCTGCAGGACGCATAGCTAAAGAAAGCTTCAGCCGAGCACCCCATGGTCACCCATCACTTGCCAGAGCATAAAATATTTTTGCAAGTCACCGGCCAACCTGCCCTTGGTGGGCAGTGTACCGACCCCTGCCCGCATGCCCGGGGCTCTGCCGGGGCAGCCCAGACTGGCACCAACGCACCCGGGTCGGAGCCCAAGCCCCGTGTCTGCCCTAGTCAGCGCTGGCTCCTGCGGGACGCGTCAGCGCCTGCCAGGAGATGCCCACACCGCAGCCTGGCCCGAGGGTGCCCAGCCACTTGCCCACGCGGCCCCGTGCTGCGGGGTGCCGGCTGTGCTGCCCCACAGCCGCGCTGAGCTGCCCCCTGGCTCCCAGCCTGCTGCGCCACCACGCCGAGCCCAGCGCTGACGTCTTCCTACGGCAGCTCTGCTGCAGCAGCACAACATGTCAGGGATCTGAGTCTGAGATGATAGTTAAAGTTTGATATCTCGGTTGTTTCAGAATACGCCTGTTTTTCCCCAAATGCCAAAACCGATTAGTCTACAACTGTTACCACATTATGGCCTGAGTGCAGTTTTCTGCCTGTAAAAAAAAAAGCAAAACTCAGAGATCCTCCTTTGAGTGGTGTAGTGAGAACATATAAAAGCATCTGAAAAAACATCTGAACCTCTGTTTATTGCTCGGTTGGTTTTACGCTCTGCCAGTCCCCAGCCGGCTGATGGCCATGGCTTCGGGGACTCGCCAAGGGACGGGCGGCGCACAGGAGCTTTTCTTGCAGCACGAACCCAGTCTGCTCCCGCGGCTGAAAGGTACCTCGCTGCCTGCAGGCACCACCTTCTGCCACCAGCACCGCAGCTGCTCTGGCCTGGTCCCCTGTCCCCACTGCCACAGTGCCACAGACCACCCGCTCCTCCTCGGCTGCCATCCTCTCCCCAGCATTGCGTTCCCGTGGGGCAGAGAGGAACGAGCACATGGGTCTCCTTGGGGCAGCAACGGGACAGGAGGTTTAGGGATGGTGATTTTGGGTAGGCAACAAGGATGGACTCTCTTGGAGCCCTTTGCTGAGAGAGGAACCTGAGAGGCAGATGCAAATGGGATGGAGATGGCAGGGGAGCTGGGACCATCTCTAAGGGGGGCACCAGGGGGGTGTTTTGACCAAGCACTAATGCTGCCAACAGGATTGAAATGCCTCACAACTCATAATAACTCTAGTGTAAAGACAGAAGGAAATATTTAGGAAAAACATTGATATTTCTTTAAATGCTGGATTTTCAGTAGCTTTAGGGGCGAGGGAGGAATGAAGAAACCTGGAATGTTTTGGGTAGAGAAAGTGTTTTCCCTGTCAGAGACACTGGGGTAGGAGGAGTCATTCGCTTCCTCCATTAATGAGGAAGCCCGAAATATTGTAAATTTGGGTCAATCCGGGCCAAAGCCGTTTGGAGGAGCCGAGTGGCAGCGATGCGCACAGCCCCTGTCCCCCTGCAAATGGGGCACGTGAGCCAGTCGTGCAGCATTAGCTGCTCCACGTTGCAGACGGGCTGGATGCCACGTGCAGGCACGTTAACATGGAAAACACATTAGCCCCCACCGAGGAAACCTGAGCAAATTGGCCATGAGACGCAGTGTCCTGGGACTGAACATCGATGCCAGTCCCTGGGATGCCACAGCGGAGCAGAGCACAGCCCGAGGAGTGGGTTTGCTTCAATCCACCGCAGTCCCAGGCTGCCAATGAACACCGGATCGGGGGCTGAACACCGGATCCCCTCCAGCTGAACGGAGCCCGTCACCCTGCTGCAGCGCCCGTGTCCCTGCACTTCAGCTCCCAGGCAGGGGCTGCAGTGGGTGGCTGCGGGTGCCACGGCCCCGGGGCCACTGTGGCTCACATCCCACTGCCACCACCGGCCACCTTCCCCCGGGAGCAGCCCCACGGACACTGTCCCAGTGGCTCTGTGACCCTCCTGTGCCACTGCGTGAGTGGGCGAGCACGTCGGCAGACAGCTTCTATCCTAAAACCGCCTCATTAAATATTAACCCCCGAGACAGAACATTTCTGGTCTCTCAGGGAAAGAGGCACATTTTCGATGCTCTCCTCTTCCTGACGCCCCATCACGCGTACTTGCACAAGGCTGACACGTGGCCCCACCAACCTGCACGTCCCACCGGGCAGGGACACAGGGCAGTCCCCCTCGCTGGCCCTGCGGCGGGTCCCAACGGCCACCCTGGCCCCGTTCTCCTGGGGTGACGCTGGTGTGGGGCTTCGTGAGGGCAATTATGGGGTCAGGCAGCCCACAGTCAGTGCTCTCTGCCAAATCCTGTCTGCACCCTGTGCGCTGCGCCCTGCACCCTGTGCCCTGCACCATTCGCCCTGCGCCACTCACCATTCACCCTGCGCCACTCACCATTCACCCTGCGCTCGGGGAGGGAGCTGAGACAAAGAATCATAGAATGGAGGAGATCATCCAGGAGGAGAAGCCCAGGACAGCACGGGCTGGAGAAGGGCCGCGGGGATGAGCAGGAGTGGTGGTCAGGAGCTGGAGGAGAAGAGCCTCGCTCGAGCGGAGACATACGCAGGGCATCTCCGCATCGCTGTGAAGCCCCCCCCCCGTGACAGCCGGGAGCCCGGCGCCCCAGCACAGGGACCAAGCTGCTCGGCTGTGGGGGCCACATTCAGCTCTGCCATGGGGGTGCGCTGGGGACTGAGCCCCTCTTGCCACACCCCCGGGCATCGCCTGATGCAGCCCGTCCCCGGGACAGTATGGGTCTGGCGCGGCTGTGGCAGTGGGAGCAGCGGTGGAGGAAACGGGGGAGCAGCAGCACCTAGGCACATCAATAATGCATAAAATGCCAGCAGCAACAAAGGGAGAGAGGGACCAGAAGCAGGAGAACGGAATATCACAGAGCTTTTTAATGGTCTTTTTCTATTAGTGTCAGCTCTGCAGCTGGTTCCAGGCAGGGGAAGTTTCCCTGGACGCCCCCAGAATTTCGGGAGAGGGGCCGAGCATGCCTTCCTCGGCCAGGGCCAGCTCCCTGGCCCTGTGGCAGTGGCCGATGGTGGTCACAGGTCTCTGATGCTTTCAGGACTGGCAGGGTGGGGTGGCACGGCCTGGGGATGGTCCTGCCTGGCCAGGGAGCCGCAAGTGGTGGTTGTGCTGCTCACGGCAAGCAGAGAGGCTGAGCTCGGCTTTGTTGGCCACACTCCATCTGTAACCCCCGAAACCAGCCCACATCTGAGCGAAACCCTCTGCTCTGGGTGACCCCGGGCACCTCCACGGACCTCACGTCCATCTCTGCAGCCCTTGCCACAGGTGAGCACCACAGCCCCCTTCCCCCATGTTGGGGGGAATCTACAGACTCCCCATGCACAGCCCCAAGGTTTCAGCCCCAAAATCCACCTCCCAAGCCCCATCGCAGGGTTACCGAAGGGTTTAAATAACGTTTTCCCCTTTCAGGGCTGCAGAAAGAGAGGGGTGGGTGGTGAACGGTGCAGTGCGGTGCAGTGTGATGCGGTGCAGTGCGGCATGGCGGGTACCACGGCTGCAGCGCGCACACCGAGGGGCCGGACTCCCCATCGCTGGCTCCCTGGGCTTCCTTCAGACCGCTCCTTCCTCTGCATTTCCAAGGTACAGTTTCCAAGAACAATAATTATTTAAACCTCACAGAAAACCACAACCATAAACTCTTTTCACTGCCCTTAGTTTAATATCCTAGCAGTCAGAAAATATAAGAAGATTGCTCTACAAATAGGTTCGCTGTGAAATGCAATTAGCCAGAGTGAAGCCAGTTACTGTTTTAATCATCGCTATTCTGCGTAAAAAAAATACACCAGGAGAAACAATGGATATTTTACCAAACCAATGGGGACTGTATCCCAATCAGAAGCACAGTCCAAGTTTATCTCGCCCTCCGCAGTGTTGGCTGGCGTGGCCAAGCCCCAGGGAGCCCCCATTAGCCCTGCAGGGCTGCAGGACGGGCCCGGGGGCGGCCGGGATGTGGCTGCTGCCCTCTCCCTCCCCGTGAGCGTGCCCACACCCCCCAGCCCTGCACGGGTGATGCCAGACACGAAAACCAGGTCTTGTTTGCTGACAGTGCTGCAGCTATCCTGCCCATGGTTCGTGAGAGCTGCTCTTTTTGGGGATAAGCATCTTCAAGGGACACCCAGACCCAGCATGCGGCATTCCCCTTGCCAAAGCTTTTGCCGACTGACAGCTGGCAGCCGGCTGGGCTGGAGTCTGACTGGTCCCTGTAGGGACTTTCCCTCCTTGGGGACCTGCCCGGGCCCCAGTCACCTCTGTGAATGGTGAGGGGAGCTGGGGAAGCGAAGGCCACCTTCACCCTGGAGCCTCCCCTGCTCTGCTGCCTGGTGCCAGCTTGGGGCTGCCGCCCTCCGACACAGGACCCGGGGGTCTCCCCGGCAGATGCTGGCACTGCAGCAGCCCAGAGGCCCTGCAGACAGCCCAGGGCAAAATTTTTAATTCGGCATCACACTTCAACCTGAAATCTGAAAAGAATGATAAAGGAATGACAAGATGTCAGTGTCCCCCAGCTTGCACAACCCAACGGCCACTGGCAGCTCCACGGAGTGGGGCAGCACTCGGTGGCGTTTGGGACGCCCGCCCTCCCCGGAGCCCACCGCCGCTCCAGGGCTGTGACACTCGCTGCCAGAGGAGACCAAAGTGCTGAAAATCGGCTCATGTCACAGAGCTGCAACAAGAAAGAAAAAGGCCACTCGCTGCAGACCTGGGGAACTTGGCAGATTTGAGAAGGAGTAGCCAAAATGTGAGATTTCAAGCATCCTTCCCCTACGCCTGGCAGAGAGTTGGACCACGTAGGAAACAGCCCTTTAAAAATTACAGATCTAAACATTTGAAAACGTTTACAGTTTAAAAATCTCAATGGAGAACACTCTTTCTCCAGCAGCAGTGGCAGCTCTGTACTGTTACGTGGCAGAATTGAGCCTGCAGCTTCCGAGCCAGCGTGGGGCGACGAGCCCAGGGAGGGATGGTGAGAGGAGAGGGGAACCCAGGCTGCTGCGGGTTGGTCTGAAACTGTCTGGGTATCCAGCTTGCCTAAAAGCCATTCCATTTGCTCCATCACATCAGCAAATGCAGCTGGTTTAGGTCTGGGTCGCCCCGAGGAGCCCGTCCAGCAGTGCCCCCCCAGCCAGGGAGGAGCAGGCGAAGGCACCGGTACGGCCGAGGCCCCGCTCTGCAGCCGCCCTGGCATTGACTGAGCATCCAGGGGCTGCGGCTCATCGGTCCCTCTTGTCTCTGCACTCCTGGGGCCTACGCTGCTGGCTAATTAGTGACAGTGTCGCTGCAAACAGCAAACGGCATTATTAGAATTCAGATTTTTAGTGAAATCTAAGGGAAGTACGTATTAAGTGCAATAAATTGTACTGTTTCCAAAAGCCACATCCTGCTGAACAGGTACCTGCCACCAAATTTGTCACAGTGACTCACGTTTTGCAGCTCACAATCAATTGCTCCTGAAAAAGCCACAGCCGGAGAATCACTGGCTGAAACGTTTTGAGAAAATAAAGCCGAGCAGTGCTGGGGGGCCACAGGGCAGCCGCGGGGGGCTCCCAGCTCTCCCCGAACACGCGAAAGGGCCTCGCAGATGCTCCTATCTGCCAGCCCGCAATTAATAAATTATTGAGACAATCCCGAAACAGGCAGATGAAAAGGGGGATGAAAGATGCGGGTAGGAGACAGACAGCCCCACTGTTCGGGGAGGGTCTCAGCCATCACGTCCAAAGCCCGTTCCATTCTCCTGCCGTCAGAAAGCGCCAATCACTGCTGGCGCTGGCGGGGGGGGCCATGGGGTGGGGGCTCTGTTCCATGTCACCTCACAGAGCCAAGCCTGGCTCCTTGCGCTTGTGGGGGTGACCCATACGCAGCTCCGTCCCGTGGCTCCTCGGGGGGGCCAGGGTGACTGGCAGGACCCCAGACCCCCAGCCAGGTTCGGGGCCAGGAGGGGCTGGGACAGAGTGGGGCATGCAGCCGCCAGGGAGCCCCCGCCACCCGCCCAGCTGTCAAAAACCCTCACAGCAGCAGCGACTTTAAGCAAAACACATGAATAAAGAAACCGAGCAGCAAAATCAAAGTACGTAAGAGTCTCTTTAGCGCAGCACCATCAAAAGGTCCCTTAGTAATTCCGATTATTTTTAAGAAATGACAGCTCTTTTTTTTTTTTTTGACAGAAAGAGAGGAACGGGAGAAGCGGGATCACAATATCACAAAATCAAAGCAGTTGGAGATGGAAAGACGTGATGGCTCAGGCTCCCGGCGTCCTCCCCGCAGCGGGAGGGGTGGCCATGTCCCCCGGCACACGGAATGCAGCCTGGCAGGGGGGGAAGATCTGCTTGCCTCTTGTTCTGGGGTTTGTTTTATTCTTTTGAAACGTGTATTTCAGCTGCAGGAGGCTTTTCAACAGAATACTTGATGTTTCATTATGTCTCAAAGGTAACGCCAGCGCCACAGCTGAGCTCCCCGTTTCTGCAGCAGGTTATTGCAGCTTTGCCCATGGATCTCTCAGTCCTCACTGAGGGGTCGGGGCTGGGAGGGTTTCACAGGAATAACCGTGCCCCGACAGGTGTTGGGTGTTTCCATTACACAGGCCATAAAACAACACGGGACTGGCCACCTAGGCTGGGAGAGCCTTCCCTCCGCTGACTGCACCGTGTCTCACAGACGGTACTGGGATGTAATGAGTCCTCAGCTCCTTACTTGCCTGCTGGGTCCCCGGGCAGTCCCCAGGGTCATGTCCCGGGGCTGCTGCCTCCCCTGGCCCCCCCGGGGCTCCCCACCTCCCCACTGGGGGTCCCCACCTCCCTCCCGGGGCTCCCCATCTCCCCGGGGCCCCCTCCCCAGTTGTCCCGCGGGGGACACGGCCACCACCAGCCCTCTCGCTTGCCCGGGCGTTGTTACTGCCAACGCAGCCGCGTGCCGTTGGGGTAAATCAAACTCCAGCAGGAAAATGAGCCCCTCCCCCGGTCAAAACTGGGCTTTACTGGTCTCAATCATCCTCATGGAGCTTCACGCTGCCGCCCTGCCGGCCCTGGGCCGTGCGCCGCCGGCGGCGCCAGTGAGGGACTAGGGGCCAGGGGGCGGCGGCAGCGCCCCGTTACCGGCGGGAGCCCAGGGACCCTCCCCCGCCGGGGAAGCCCCGCGGGCCCGGGCAGCGTCCGTGTTGCAGGGAGAGGGCAGGCGGCCGCCTCCGGGATCCCCACGGCCCCCGGCGCCCCCAGACCCCCGAGCCCCACAGTGTACTCCGGGACCCCCGATCTACCCGGGCCCTCCTAGACGCCCGGACCCTCCCGGGGCCCCCATGCCGCCCAGAATCCCCGATCCTCTCGGGACTCTGGGACCCGCCGGGACCCCCGGTCTCCCCCGGACCCTACTCGGGCCTCCGTGTCCCTCCGATCCCGCCGGAACCCATCGGGACCCCCGGCCCCGGCCCGCCCGGCCGACAGCGCCCCCCAGCGGCCGCTGGGCGCCGGGGCAGGACGCGCGCCGCTCCCCCATTGGCCGGCGCCTCCCCGCTCCGTGCCCGCTCATTGGCTGCTGCCCGGGAACATTGTTTCCTGGGCCGTTGCCCCGCCCTTTTGCCCCGCCATTGGCTGCTGCTATAACTCCGCCTCCTCTGACGTAGCGGGGCGGGATGCTTCTGATTTGGCTTTTCTGGTTGGGAGCGCGCGGCCGCCCTGCGGTACGTGATTGGTGCGCGGCGTTCGGCCCGCTGATTGGACGTGTCTCCCGTCCCTGTTTTCCCTACGGCCTGTTCCGTTTTACGTGAGGTCAGTTCCGGTCCTCTCCCCGGGTCACGCCTCACGTGACCCGCGCCGCAAGCGGCGCGGGACGCCCGCGCGCAGCCAATCCCGGCGCGCCTGGCTTCCCCCATTCAAAGTCGGCGGGCGCGACGGCCAATCGCAGGGCGCGCCCGCCCCCGCGAGCGTTGACGGACGTGGGGGGCGGCCAATGGGGCGCGGCGGGGCCTGTCTGGGGCGGCAGCGGCAGCGGCGGGGCTTGGCGGCGCTGCGAGGCGGCGATGGCGGAGCGGGGCGGCGGCGGCGCGGGGGCCGGCGGCGGTGAGGGCGAGGCGGCGGCGGAGCGGTACGGCGGCGAGCTCAGGTACCGTGCGGCGGCGGGGGCGGGCTCTCGCGGGGGCCGGCTCTCGTGGGGGCCGTGGCGCGGCCCGGCCTTCTCTTCCCGCCGCGGCCTTCCCGCCGCGGGCCCGGCCTGCGCCGGAGCTGGGGCCTGGGCCTGGGCCGGGGCGGGGGCGCGGTTGCCGGGGCGGGCGGCCCGGCAGGAGCGGCTCTCGCCGCCTCCATTTTCTGTCCCCGCGTGCAGGCCGCCGCTGGGACGAGCCCCGCCGGACGGGCCGGGCTGGGCTGGGCTGCGCTGCCGCTCCGCTCCCGGTCGCGGAGCTGGGCTGCCAGCGGGCCCGGCGGGTCCCCCTCGGCAGCTGCGCCGTCCTCGGGCGCCCTGGGCGCCGCTGGCAGCCCGGGTGATCGCAGCAGGGGCTGCCCCGCGTCCGGGCGCCGAGCCGCGGGTGTGTTGCCGTTCACCTTCTTATAACCTTTGTTTTTTTCAATTTTGAGTTATCATGCCAACATTGGTATTGCACTGGCACTAAATGGTGGGCAAAATTGTTTCCCTGAGAGCAGCAGAAGAGCATTTGTTGGTTACAAAGGTGAACGTTTTTTTTCTATATATACATTTACAAAGCTCCCCGTGTAGAGGGTTGGGTGGCACAGTGGGCTTAGTGCGATGGTCAGAGCTCAGACCCTACCATAGGTCACAAACGCGAAGGATGTAGGTAGTCTTGAGAGGCACTCGTGCTACAGAATAATTAAAACCCTTGGCATGATTGACAGCCGTTGCTTGAGAAGTCTAGGATGCGCGTGCAGACACAAATCAGAGCTGCAGGTTGTGTTGAAGGAGCTCTGGCAGATCTAGATGTGGGTCTGCAACACCTGCCTACCCTGATCCCAGCTGTAGGTTATCCAGTTCTGCCCAAACCACCACAATTTCTATGAGTAAAAATTAACGATTGAGGACAAATGAGTTGCGAAGGGGAAGAAGCTATTGAAGTAGTTGCACGCTTAACTTTGTTTATTCAACCTTGGCATTTTTTCCACACCCTTTCACTTTTTATTAGGGGTTTTTCTCTGTTTATTGTAAGACTTGATTTTCCTACAGCTAAGCAGCAAACGAAGATGAACTTTGTTTCCCTCTGGCCTTATCCACAGAATGGCCCAGCAGCAAGCACTGAGATTCCGTGGCCCAGCTCCCCCACCAAACGCAGTCATGAGAGGCCCGCCACCTCTCATGCGACCACCTCCACCTTTTGGCATGATGCGAGGTCCTCCTCCGCCACCTCGCCCCCCTTTTGGACGTCCTCCGTTTGATCCAAACATGCCTCCGATGCCACCTCCAGGAGGGATTCCCCCACCAATGGGACCTCCACATTTACAGGTAATGAACGAGAGATTCTCTTCATTTGTTGAGTTGGGATTTAGGGATTTTTCTTGTTTGTTTTCCCATGTGGAAATAGTAAGAGGAGACATTAAAATGGATGAAAAAACTAGCAGGGCATGACGAAAACATAAGGCTCACACATGGTGTTATGAAACTAATGCATACCTGTGGTATGTAAATGCAACTTCTGTTTAGCTCCTTGAGGCAATTCTAAATTAATCAATTATGCATTTAGGATATGCTCACCAACAGTGTCTTTACTGCAACCTGATGGTATTAGTGCCCTGTGGCCTTGCAGAATGCAAGATTCAGCTGTGCTTGGATTTCTGAACACCTGAAAGCAGGTGTGTGAAGTACACATCAGCCTTCAAGGGTTGTCTTAATTCTGCCTGCGTCCTCTTAGTGAGGTAATGATGGATGTGCACAAAGACTGACAGCAAAGGTACAGCTGAATTCCGTGTGGGTTCCAGCATGAGCCACACCTGCCATCGCTATGGTAGTTTGTTATTACTGATCATCAAGGGCTTGGGCAGGTAGCAATTCTGAGAAGCAGGTATATAATCATTGAGGAGGTGTGTTTTGTTTCAGCACTGTGTTCAGGACGGAGCATTGTTTGTAATACACCAGAAATTGTCAACACCCTCACAAAGGAAAACTTAACATTTGGAAAAATGACTAAGAGCAGTCTCAGTTTTTGACTGGAGCAGCTGCAGGTGGCCCTTCTGCTCTTGGCAGAGGGAGAACGGTCTTTATCTTATGTTTATTGTTGTTGTGTTTTTTTTTTTTTTTTTAAAACTTACAGGATTCCTAGCATCTCTGGGGATAGTGTGAGCCTGTTGGGCTCAAGTAAGGTAGACTTCTGTCTGTATTTCATGGTGATGTATGTTTAAGTCCTTTTGCCTACTTTTCAGAGACTTTGACAGTTTCAAAGGTACAGCACATTTGGGAATAAGAAATGTATTGTTTTAAAAGTGTTGTAGGAGTACAGTGCTATTAGGGCAGTGTAATTACTATGTGGGACTGCAGGCGGGCTTGTCAGGAGGTGAATAGTACTCTGTAGCTTATAAATAATGGTTTAAATCCACTAATTGTAATAGAATAGTGAGAACTTCAGTGCTGTGAAATTTATTTTAAAATGTAGGGATGTGGGCATGATGGAAAGACAACATGCTGATATGGGTTATTTCATGGGATTTTAGGCTCTGCTTTGCATATGGTTTTTGGCAGCAGGGCTGCAGGAACTTTGTTCCGCATTACTCAACGCAGGCTGGTTCACTGTGTCGCTCTGCAGACAGCTTTGGGGGAATTGGAGGGAGTGGGATGAGAGGAAGCAAAGAAGCAGTGAGCACAGGAACAAGGACTTAAGCTGAACTTCATCTGAAATAAACTAACATAAAATTGTGGTTTAATTTTGTGTGCTATCATCATTCCGAGCACAAGATTTCAGGAAGAAAGCAGTGCGTTTCTTTCGTAGCAGTTTTCCCTGCATCTTCTCGAATGTAAAGCATGTTGTTAGAACTTGGGCTGCTCAGGGAGGTGTGAAGTAGTAGCTGTTCATTTTATTGAAACATTCTCAGCTGAACAGAAGTCCTGTGGAATTGACTGAAACAGAATGTTTGAGGGATGTAAACAGCCCCTCTCACCTTGTGCAATGTCATCTTTTCCTTCTGTGCAGTACTTGGTGCCTTGTTCTATGGTATGCTTTCATGCTCAAAGCCTAAGTTTATTTAAGACTTATTTCCACCTACAGTGCCTTTGTTCTGGTGCTTTATGATCCCATTTTTCTTCTTGGTGTTAATATTCATGTGCCCATGCGCTAGCTTGAAAGCTCTGAAGCAGTGAAGAGTGTCAGAGTGTGCAGGGGAACTGGGACTGAGAGGAGAGAGCAGGATCTTGCTGCCTTCTTACAGTTTCAAGAATTGGCCAGAGTTAATTTGAAGCCCCAAGCCTAGCTGCTGCTGTCTCTTTCATTTGTGATTAGTATTCTAAATGTGTTTCAGCTCTTATATCATAGCTCTTTTATCATGCCATGCAATAAGCATGTCTTCTACAACTCATTACCATACATGGAGTCCATGCACCAAGTGTGTCTAAATTGTTCATGCCGTGTCAGCACTGTGCTCTGCTTTGCACCGAATGTTTGGTTTTTAGCTCCTCACCCTGCTTCTGGTGCAAGGGGGACACAATGTTGAAAGGTTCTGTGGTAGAAACAGAGGAGAAGGGGGTGCTTAGAGCAGAGCTGAAGGGTGTCCTGGACCCTGGCATCCCTTCCTCACTCCCAGGACTGCCCTGGAACAGTCTAACCCCCGCCCCTTTGGGGTTCTTTTTGTTGTTTTTTTTGTTTTGGTTTGGTTTTTTTTGAAAGCAGCAACAGCAAGCAAGAAGTCATCTCTACTGGATTCTTCTTACAGATTGTAGAGAGGTAAAGAGAAAGATCATTTTGTGGCCAGGTGGAGGAGCTGTGGAGAAGAAATAAGGAAGGAAAGAAAGGCTGTAGTTACTTTAATGGCTTTTTTCTTTCTTTTTTTTTTTTTTTTTTTTTCTTTCTGTGACACTGGACTTCCTGCACACATCCTGGCTTCAGCAGAGCCCTAGTCTTCCTGCATCTCTGCCTTTCACTCTCGGGCCTGGCAGTTACAAGCTCAGAGCTGGAAGGTTTTCACCAGTGAGCTCTCTTGGTATTGCCTTTGTGAAGAGGAAATCTTTTGCATAACAAGTTCAATAGAACTGGGTGATGGAGATAATTGTGTCAGTTGTAGGTGTATGCAGAATAAGTTAAAGAACTTGGTGGGTTTTTCAACCGTCTTTTTTATAGGAAAGTATTCACTATACATGTTATGCACAGGACGCTTCAGAACCATCCAAATAAACAAGTTTAGAAAGCAGGCGTTCAGGCTTTCAGGTAACAGTGGTGTGCAGGACAGGCCTGCATCTCTTATGTTGATGCAATGACGAAAATGTAACTTTTCTTAAATTTTTTTTAATTAGCACTAGTTAGAATTTTAGTTAATGGGAAGTTGAGAAGCATAATGGATTTGGATTGTAATGAAATCTACTGCTCTGCTGTGCTAATAAATTGGATGCTTGCTTGTAATTTTTTTTTAATATACATTTCTTTGCTGTGAGGGTTGTTGTGTGACAGTTCAGTGGTATATTTGATTCACAGCTGGGGATCTCTGAGTGGCAGTTATTCAGGAACAGTTCTTGCATTGGGATGTTTTCGCCTTTTCAGGAGAGGAGTTTTCTCTAACCTGACTTCTTCTCATGCCACTTCTTTTCTGATGCTTTGTGTTTATGTTACCATCTCAGCAGCGAAGTGCGTACTGCAGCTGTTCCACCATAGATGGTGGCTTGTCAGGAAGCGCGTTCTCTGAGCTGGTAGTGTTAGGTTGTTAATGAAGCTCTCAAGACTGGTAGAGTTAACCCTGCTATAGGCGTACTATCTATTGATGCTGTAATAAAGGAAAACTCTGCTTGAAAATCATAATATTATTATTATCATCATTGTTATTGTTATTATATGCCTTTAGAGACCACCATTTATGCCTCCTCCCATGGGTAGCATGCCACCACCTCCTGGTATGATGTTCCCTCCAGGAATGCCACCTGTCACTGCCCCTGGAACACCAGCAATGCCCCCAGCTGAGGAGATATGGGTAGAAAACAAAACTCCAGATGGCAAGGTAAGATTGTTACCAGAAACAATGAAGTAATGGGTATTTATTGCTGTTGTGAGTGTGTTGTCGCACACAGTCTTGCACTGTGGTAAAATCCTACTCTCTTGTCTCTCCTTTTATTAATTATTTTTAAACCAGGAGGAAACGGACCGTTTATAAATGCTCCTCCTCCAGATAAGCAGTTGTTTGACAGTGATATTCTTAAATTGTAGGTCTATTTCTATAATGCGCGTACTCGTGAGTCAGCGTGGACTAAGCCAGATGGGGTGAAAGTTATTCAGCAGTCGGAGCTGACGCCAATGCTGGCTGCGCAGGCACAGGCGCAGGCCCAGGCACAAGCAGTAGGTGCCTCCACACCCACCACCAGTAGCCCTGCGTCTGCAGCATCTCCATCCACGTCCTCCAGTACTCAGTCCTCCACAACCTCCACCACAACCACAGCCACTTCAGTCTCACAGACCATCTCCAGTGAGTAACTGAGGTTTCCTCCAGCTTTGCGATGGCGGGGGTCAGATGGTGGGGATGCTGCTTTGGGGAATTACTGCAGCAAAAACTTGGTATCCAGGAGGAAGTTGTTTCAACATAAAGTGGAGTATGAGTCTAAAGTACAGTATTTAATCCAGAAGAACCTTGCATGCAGACCTTCCCCCCCAGTCTGAAAAAGCTATTTCAGGAGAGTGACACTAGATCAATATGCAACCCTTTTTCTTTAGGTCTTTATGTATTTTTCTTCTGCTGTTATCACATCATCTCAAAGCTACTATGCATCCATTTCCTTTTGACTGTAGATAAAGCTAAATTGTTTTTTAAAAAGTATCTCACTAGAAAAGTTAATCTGAGGTAGAAGTTATAGCTGTAGCAATTTCCTTTGTTTCCAAAATGGCATCTGTTTCTCTAAGAGCCTGGATCTGTGAGTGCTGCTCCTGGGTTGCCCACAATTGTTGACTGCAGACTAGAGCTGCTTCTGGTGTATTACTTTTATTAGTGTTATTCTTCTGACTAAGCCTTGTAAATTCCCATTATCTAGAGTTGCACAAAAGAGGAAGAAGAAAGTCCTTAGAGCCATTATTGTTCGAATAATAGTCTGAGGGTTACAGCTGTTCTGTAGGCTGGGCTGAGCCTTTGCTTCTAAGGGTTTGCCCACTGAGGGAACCTCAAGAGGGAAGGGGACTGAACTTATGCAGCGTGCACATAATGCATGGTTAGACGTGGTATCTGCGTATAATATAAATAGTATGATTTATAGTACGCTTTGGCATATCCATGCTAACAAAGTGCCTCTACTGCATCTATACAGAGATGTATCTTCTGTGCTATTTGCACTTGAGCGTGTCACCAGCAAACAGTGAGTGAGATCACCTAGCATGAAGGAAGCAAGGCACGCTTGCTAAGGAGCAGCTCGGTTAGTGTCAGTGTCCTCATGCAGGGCTACCCAAAGCACAGCACTTACGCCGATCAGGAATCCTGTTGTTTGACAGTCTTGGTCATTGTAGCTCCGCTGGCAGAAATGTTGCACTGAGTCAGGCCAAAGAGTCTGCAGATGAGCAGTTGCTGAACTGTTCTAACTCCAGCTGTAGTGTGTAGTTACATCCCCTGGAATTATGGCATCTTTTCCCTGTAACAGGTGAGACAAGTCAAGCTTAACTCACCATTTAACCCAAACCTGAGAGATCTGTCTGTGAAAGGGAGTCAAATTTAAGTAACCCTCAAGTTATGCTTTCAGTTAACACTGGAGGGAGGACGGATCATTGGAGTAGCGCATAATTTGTATTGCTCAAAGCATGTTAGGGTTTTTATTTAATTTGAGAGGTAACTTAGTACTGTGTCCAGCTGCTTTGTTGAAATCTGGTCTACTCTAACCGTTTTGCTGAGTAACAAGAATCGTACAGGAGGTGAATGTTAGCTTCAGGCCTAACGCCAGGCTTTTGAGAACTGATCTTGGAATAGCACTTTATGCACCTTCTCTGAAGCAAGATTTCCTAATATCCAGCACTGAGAGTCTGTCCCACTTCTACCTGTTCTACCTGCTAAACTTTGTCTTTGCTTTCAAGAACTGTTACTGTTGGTGTCTGTCCCTAGGTGACAAAATTTTATCATTTGAAATACTTCTATAACTCTTAGGCTTGGCCTGTAAAAAAAACTGGGACTTCTGGCTGAGCTTCATTCTTGTCTGGTACTGATTTGACTTAGGCCTTTAAAGAAATCACATACTGACTGTCTGCTCTGTTTCCCTAAATTTTAGGCAGTGCTAAGAGCTTTCACCCTTTCTGAAACACTTAACAACAGACCCAAAAATCTTTAATAAATATGTTAATACTGGTATGTTATTGGGAATGCTTCTGGTAGTCATTAAATACTGAAAATGCACAGTATGCCCATATATAATATGGTCATAAATTGGTGTGGTTTCTTTTCTTTTTTTTAATTAGCTTATTTTTGCAACAGTTTCTCTTCCCCTCCACCTAATTGTACAGTGTAAATTTGCAAGGCTGGCCGATGAGTTTAATCGGTCACGTCTGCAGTGCTTGCCCGTGCTTTGGTACGCAGCACTGTTTATTCTCAGCTAAGCGCTGATTTCAATCATGCTGCAAGGATAATGGAATTGAATGCTAGTAGTGTATTTTCCCACTGGGAGGCACTGAAGACCAAGAAAGTTCTTGCAGCTTCTGAACAAAAATATTTTCCTTTTCCTTGCTTATTTATACATTTTTTTAATTGGCACTTTTGCATTCTTGGATCACAGCTTAATAAGCATAATTTTAGCCAGACTGTTGTCATGCGCATGCTGCTGCCATTATTGTTAAAAAGCAGAACCTGTGTTCATTTAAACATAAGAACAACCTTTCTCCATTTGAAACTCTCTGTAACATTCCCTTTCTATTTTTCTGAATAGGGATACAGAGGCTGTATTTGTCCTTTGGTACACCCTTGCTACTGCTATAAAGACTTGTTAGGTGTAAAGAATGGGACAAAGTCAAATTTGAAATTGACTTTCTTTGTGAATATTTAATTTACAGAGAAGGCAACATTTTTTTTTGTCCAAGAGTGTCTTCCTGCCGGTTATATCTAAGCATATCTGCTTATGTGATGTCTGTTGGGAAACAGAGAGCCAGTATGTTTGCAGCAAATATATTGTAGTGTCTAAGATACAAGGTGTTCTTTGTGTTTTTTTATCAGCACCTACCACACAAGACCAGACCCCGAGTTCGGGTGTTTCAGTTGCCACACCATCAGTCAGTGTTTCAACCTCTGCTCCTTCTGCTACACCTGTGCAGACTGTACCCCAGCCAGTCCCACAGACATTGCCTCCTGCAGTTCCTCATGCAGTACCTCAACCAACTGCAGCAATTCCTGCTTTTCCACCAGTAATGGTACCTCCATTTCGTGTCCCCCTTCCTGGCATGCCTATTCCACTTCCAGGTAAATTGGCGAACTGTAATTGTCTTGTCCGCTACATGTCCATGTTGTCAATTTGTTTGCACTCATGTGTCCACTGTGTACGGAACTTGCCTGAATCCTCTCCACTCAGAGTATTTTTGAAAGAATTCAGGGTTAGCAGACAGACTTTTTAATTTACAAAGAACACAAAATTTTTTTGACTTCTAGTTGTTTGATACACATATGAGAAAACAGCTGCATTTAAGCGTGTAAACATTTTTCATCTGGATGATAGGAAAATTGCACTAAGCACTTCTTAATCTCATGGCACATGTCTGTCTTGTCATCCTATTTAAAAAAAAAAGTGAGCTTCTGGGCAGAATATTGTAGCACTATATTCTACTAATTGCAATATTGCTATAACTTTTTCTACTTGCTTGATTTAGACTGTAAGTCTTGTGCATAAATATTTATTAGGACATGGATTATAGCTGAAAGAAAGTAAAAGAAATATATTTATAAGCAGGAAAATTTACCATTCAGATGCATTGCCCCTGAATGATGATAGGTGTTTGCAGCTCTCAATTATGATGCTGAACGCTTATGCAAAATGTTGAGGTTTAAACTGAGGACAGCAATGAAAGGCATTCAAGATGCAAGGGTGTTATTCAGAGGCTTTAGGTGTAAAGACCATTGAGAAGAAATCTTAGATGGCAGCCCGCTGGTTCCTAGGTAAATTGTATTTTCTTAAGTTTTTATAAAATATTTAGATACTTAAGGAACTAATTTTAGACTGGGAAATCTTGCTGTTTGCTGCAGAGATCCTCCTGAGAGGTTGCTGAAGCCACTCATTGCTTAAATACCCCATTTTAGTTTGTGTGTGGATACAATTGAGTTCCTCTCCTAGTACCAAAGTGGTTAACGTTTTTTCAGCACTAAATATGTACCAAGATCTGAAGACTGCAATTGTATTGGATACAAGTTAGTTTCTGATTAAGAATTACAAAGAAGCAGCTCTGAGCAACATCCTCACAATTTTTGACTCTTTGTACAAGCTGAGTGAGGTGACTTCTTTCCTGCTGTCCTTTTAATGCTTGATCCAGTCTGTATGAAGGGAGGCCTTTATCTTCCATCAAATTGGTTGGATGGAATGTAATCCTTTATAGTGCTTCTTTGATAAAGGATATAAGCATCAAAGTAGTTAAAATGGGTATTAGTTCTGCTGGCTAGAAGAGAGGACCAACTTTTAGTTGCCTCTGCTTTTAGGGTAATCTAAAATAACCGTGGATGAAACTACTGTAATCTGTAACTTGCTTGAGAAGGAAATTGCAGTGTAGCACTCGCTGTTTTAAGACAGGAAAAACAATACTATTCTGAACATGATATTCAAGGCTGAACAAAACATGGATAAAGGATATAGGGAGAATTCTGCTGTTCTGTATTTGTGAGGTTTGGAAGAAGAATAAAAAGAGTTAAGCCCTAAAGGTGGTCAGCTGAATGTCCTTAACTGCAATTTCTGACATTGCCAGCGAGGGATCAGTGTAGAGTGGAGGATCCTTGTGTACCTTGAAGGATATAATCATCTGCTCAAGTGTGAGCTGTCAGGTGAGATGTGGATGGTCAAAGTGGCAAAGAGGGCAGGTGGAAATGGCTACGCTGGGGGTGTGCTTGGGTTGGGTTTTTATAAGTTCTCAGTCAAGGTTTTGTGAGTAGTGCAATGCAGAAGTAAAGACAGAGCAAGAACATTGATTTTTCCCCTTCTTAAACTCATTTTTGAAAATTTTTTTTAGAACTTGCCTGGTAGCAAGTTTTAGATGTGTCCTCTTCTCCTGTTCTCCCAGTGAGATGAGCCTTCTGGGTGTAAGCCCTAGTAGGCAGGAAGGATACCAAGCAGGAACGTGTGTGTGCTTCCACTAACAAGTCCAATATGTCATTTTGCCAGATCACAGAATAAAATCAGTCTTCTTTCAGCTAATTCTGGCTTGAGTTGGTTGTAATGGTCTGTAAACACTGTAAAAGAACAGGAAACCTTTGAAATACTTTACAGTAACCAGAAACTAAAGAGAAGTCAAAATGAGTTCCTGGCAGTAGAAGGTAAAGTCAGAAAGGCTCACAGAGTTCCCTCTGTGGGTGTTCGGAGCTTTTAGCAGCAGATACAGCACCAGCCCAATTGCTTTCAGGTTACAGAGACAGAGCTGAACAATGCCATTGTCAAGTGATTTCAAAGTTAATCTCTGTATTATACTATAGTAAGATGGAACAATGGAAGAGTTGATTAGTGATTTCTCATAATCTCAGAACTTAAAAAGTAAGTCTGCTTTCTCTTAATTCATATGTTAAAAGTCAGTTGTATGTTTGAGAATGAACATGGCAGAGGACACAGCTTGGGTATTTGCTACATCTTATCTACGCTGCAGTATCTCTAATGTCAGTGATCCCGCAGATGGCATTATTTATACTGACCCAGTTTTAAGACATGCTGTAACTTCCTTAACAAAACGAATTTTCAGATTCATTTTCAATTACATAACATGAACGCCACCACCCCCCCCACCCCACCCCCCAAAATTTAGGCAAACACTTCATTCAGTGCTGTTTGAGTCAATGTTTTTGTGTCTCAATTCATACTTTTTTTTATAAAACTAGTTTTGGATTCTTTCATTGAAATTATTATTAAAGAACATTACAATTCTGTCTTCTCACAAATATTTTTTTAAATAAATTGGCAGTATTTTTGTATGCTTTCCATACGAGATCTCTAATGAAGAGAAATAGAGATTACTTTGGTTATAAACACAGGGGTTTAATTTCACTTTCTGCTGGAGGATTTCCACCTCAGATGATGGAAACGGAACCATTTAAGGGGAAGTTCCTGAAGCATTTCAGTTTCTGAGTGTCCAGACTAGACCAATGTAGAGAAAACTTCTAGTTTCCTTCCATAACCTAAAATGAAGGTTTTTAGAAATGCATTCCCTTGCCCCCCTCTAATTTCCTACTAATTTTGTGTCTAGTTGAAGAGGATTAGACACTTCCCTCTTTGTGGCCTTTCTATGTCATTTCTTATGAGCTGGAGAGCAGAACATCACGTGATGCTGCCTTTTTGAGGGCCAGTTATGCTGCTTTTACAGCATTTTTCAGCTCGTGACATTCTCAACAATGAAAAATAAAGAAAATGTTCACTGCCACTGACCTCGCGCAGCTTTGTGTACCTCTGTTTGCAATTCCTTGCTTTTATTTCTTTTCCCCTCCCCTCCTTCCACCTCCAGCCTTTCCGTCATGGCCCTCGCAACCCCGGCTTTCCCTGCGGGCTGAACGTGGCTTCCCCCCCGCCACGCCTGGCTGGTCTGACCCCTTCCGATCTGGCCCCTGCCCTTCCCGCTGCTCTCTAAATCCAGCAGCAGGCTGGAAATTGCAGGGACCGTCCATTTCACCATGCTGCCACCCCTCTGGGGATGTGGCCGAGCGGGGGCTGTCGCTGGGAAGCAGTACCACCAGTAGAGTATTTTCCCCTGGTGCCGCCCTGCGAGGAGAGCCGAGTCCCCCTTCAATGAACTTAAACCCCTGAGTCTTCACTGAAGTACCTGTTTTTTTCTTTTTAATGACATCCCAATAATTTCCTAAACAGCTGGTTTGATGTAGACACAAACTGTTGCTGCAGCTTAAAATTAGTTTTATATTTGATCTGGCATAAAATGTTGGAGCAAAAATAATTAATTCCCATCTTCTTGCCAGAGGCTTTCTCTTGGCTGGCTGAAAATGGCATCCAAATTGCAGCAGGAACCCGTAGCGTCCCCACTCCCAGTGGTAGCTGACGTACAATGGCAGCTTTCCAACATGCTTGCTTGTCCCTTTTGCAGGTGTAGCAATGATGCAAATAGTCAGCTGCCCGTATGTAAAGACAGTCGCTACCACCAAGACCGGTAATTTTCAAAACCATCTTAGTTCGTTTTGTCTGTAAGTTGGCATGGTAGTGAATGTTGTTGTTTATCTTTTATTTATTTATTTGCTTCCCCAATTGAATGAATATCTATACTTTCTTTTCAAAACCAGTATAAATGCAAATATCATATTTGGCCAGGAAATAACTTTCCCAAATAACTGTTAGCGTTAGCTTATTTTATGCAAAAAATCCAGTAGAGTTTTCTGTAATCATTGAGTTCTGTAATAACTGTGACTCTCTTCATGCCCATACCTCTTAGTTATTAGTTTCTTGTGTGTGGATTTTTGTTTTTCCTACTTCCACATGTATAGTGACATGATTGTGCTCGCATGTTGGTGTGTGTGTATGTGCGTCTTAGTATAAACTTTCATTTCTCAAATTGTGCATTTAAGAAAAGTCACTTACTGAGAATATTTTATGGCAATGTGTAATGTGTGCTTTTCCATTAGTTAAAAAGATAGACTTTACCATATAACACTGAAGGCTCAAAATTATGATCTTGTACTTCTAGTCCTATCCAATTTGTTTTTCTAGAACTTGTCATTCAAAATATGTTCAGTACGTCAGTTTTCTTGGGATGAGTAGAGAAGTAATCGGATAATGTAGCATTCTGGCTTTATCTTTGGATTTTTACTTGCCATTTGCTTTAGGACTTAAAATGTTTTTTCCAATCAGTCCACAGTACTAAACAAAATCTGAAATTATTTCATTCTAATCAGCGTTTATCCAAGGCTCAGAATTAATGGTAACTTTTTTTAAGTCAGGATTTAAAATTTATCAGAATTCTGCTCTGTATTATATGGCTCAAATTCAAGCCACTGTTGTCTTTTTTTCAAGAGCAATAGCAATATCTCTTAAAATGACAGCATAATTAAACAGTGGAGTAGGGGGTTTTTTAAAAATAATTATTTGCTATAGATATCCAATGAAGATTTTTTTTAATAAATAGAGCACTTAATTTTGAAATATTAAAGCAAATGTCTGAAAACTAACAAGCTTTGTGCTGTGCGGAATTGCACATTACTCTAATTAAAATTAAAAACTTTCTAATTTGCCTGGTAATATGGCATTGTAATATGATTGTAAAACACAGGAAGGAAATCTAGTAACAATGTATCACTTTCCAACTTAATTTTTGAAAACAATCTTTGTATTTATTTCTATAGGTTGATTATTTGTAAATCAAGTCAGTAAAGCACTAGGGTTTGGTTCTTAGGTAGCTCGTTGTCACTTACTGTTTTCTTTCCTCTTCTTTTTTTCTTTTGTTTTTTCCCCCCTCTCTGTCCAGGTGTCCTGCCAGGCATGGCCCCCCCCATCGTGCCCATGATCCACCCCCAGGTTGCTATTGCCGCGTCACCCGCTACCTTGGCCGGAGCAACCGCAGTCTCCGAGTGGACTGAGTACAAAACAGCCGATGGAAAGACCTACTATTATAACAATAGGACTTTGGAGTCAACGTGGGAAAAACCCCAAGAACTGAAAGAAAAAGGTACTTTTTTTTTTTTAATACAGCTGTATTTGCTGTATTAAAAACTTTGCTTAGACCGTTAATGGTTGGGCTTGAAAATGTGAATGAGAATATTTCTAATCCCTTATCTCCCTTAAGAATATTCTGAAATCCTGATTATAAGTATCCATTTGAGTTGGAAAGTTATCGTTTCTTTGTTTCCCGCTGTATTGGAAGAGTACTTGGTTCTAGAGCTGCTTCCGAGTCCTGTGACACTTGGGTAAACATGTTTCCACTCCAGTAGAAAATAAGAACTTTATGTACTCAGGTGTTTGAGAAGATCCCAATTGCAGAGAGATAGAAAGTGAGGGGAAATTCAGTTATCTTAAAGACTGTAAACCAGGAAAGAATGAAGATGCTGAAATGCTAAATTTCAAATCTTCAAAAACTAAGTATATAAACAGATGTGGAATATGAGGACAAAATAAATTACCTGCCCCTGTCCGCAGCTCTAAGTCGTATTCTAGTCTGTGACTTGTGTTTAATTGAACCCATGTTCTATCCATGGGTGTTGTTATATTGGAGAGAAATTGTTCTTTTCTTGTAAATAAGGAAGAAGGGGCAAACATCCCGTGGCTTTTATTCAGTTTATAAAATCTTTTAGGAAAACAAATCCAGTTGGACCCAAATAGTTCTTCCTTTTACTGTCTGTTGGATTTTTCAGTTACAAGAAATCTGTTTAGAGAAACTCAGAACACTTACACAGTTAGCTAGTTTAATACTCATCTTTCTAATAATTCAGCTTTAAATAACAGGTCTTTGTACTGTGGTGAAAACATTTAAGACAGCAAATATTAGTTTTGCTGAGTAAAGATTATACGTTTTATAATTTTTTTTAAATGGATGTAGAGCAATCCTCAGATGATTCTGCATGCATTTTCTCTGATTTTTATTTTTTTGTCAACAGCATTTCAAGTCTGAAAGTTGTCTTCAGTATTGCACTGTTGGTTGCAACTGTTGGTTGATATTTTTATTGGTGTTTCGTCTGTTTCTGTTCGTACACTTAATTAGCTTTTTAATATAATAGGCTGCCTTACAATATTTCATTTTCTAGTCCCGGGTAGATCTTGGTCCAGGAATGAATCACATCTTTATAAGCAGACACTGTAAAGCCCAAGAAGGACAGAAAGTGGTGAAAATAGATTAAAAATAAGTTTTGTTTTGTTGTTGTGCTTGGAAAATCGTACTGATAAAAATAAATTTGTTGTGGTTCTACAATTGTTTCTTAATAATACTAAGGAAAGTTCTATCTTTATTTAGAAAAAATGGAAGAGAAGATCAAAGAGCCAATTAAAGAACCTACAGAGGAGCCTTTACCAATGGAGACAGAAGAAGAAGAGCCAAAAGAAGAACCTATAAAAGAACTTATAAAGGAGGTAAAAGACGTTGCAACCAAATAGTCAGTATCGCCATTTTGAGTCCTACATCCTACAGGTGTGGCTGCATCTGTAGCCAGGCAGATTGACAGGAGACATGGTTAGTACTTTGAGTTCGGAAATTCCTGGGGGGATTTTGAAAGCCTGCCTTTTTGGGCTCATAGCTTATTTTTTCCCCTCTTTTAAATTAATTTTTTTTACATAAGAAAAAAAGGACATTTAAAAGAAAAATGTACGGAGTACGTGAGTTAAGAAATTCGTAAGGACCTGGAAAAAAGTTAGCTAATTATATAGACGTGATATTCTCTCGCCGATTTTAAGGTGTTCAGAAAAATGAAACTTGTCCTGCATGTTTGAAATCTTTAAATTAACAGCTTATTCTCTATTTCGTTACTTCTTTATTTTGAACAGTTTTGAAACAAAGCTTGCACATTCTCCATGTGCTATAACCGACAAGTTTAGCCTGTTAGGAACACATGTCCTAGAAAATGACTGTGGTATTTACACTGCAGTAAACAAAATTAACTTTTTTCTTGTAAGACATTTTGTCATGCTGAGAAAATATAGTTCTTGAAGATGCTAAGGTGTTTGAATAAAAATTAGAGCTTTTATTCTGATTTTTGTGAAATTCTATGTATCTTAGTAAGCAAAAGCACAGAATTCAGTTGCTGGTTTTTATTACCAGTTTACTTTTGAGGTAGCTGCTAGTTTGCTTATTTATGCTACAAAGGTTATTGCAGATTTTTGACTGTTTCATACTCCGTGTCTCATTTTTCAAGGAATTTAATTTTAAGAATAAATCAAAACTTCTTTGTGAGAAACCTTTACCCCTGTATTCAGGCCTTGATTCGAGGATTCATGCAAATCTAGGAAGGCATTTAAATAAGGTTTCATTGAAGTCAAAAATTCAGTAAATGCTTAGAGGTTTTCTGAATCGAGACTTTTGAATAGCAGTTACTTTTGAAATGCCAATGCTTCTGTTTTACACATGGATGAACTGCAATTGTGAGCTGTTTGTTAGCATTGCTTCAAACTACATTTGCTTGTTTAAAATAAGTTAGTTTATAATAAATAATTAGCCAGCTGTCATTGCCTGAATCCTTTTTTTTGCCTCGAGGAGCCAAAAGAGGAGGAAATGACTGAAGAGGAAAAAGCGGCTCAGAAGGCCAAGCCAGTTGCAACCACTCCTATCCCAGGAACCCCATGGTAGGTAGCGGTTTGCCCCGGGGCTGCTAGCAACGGGACTGACGCAACCTGTGCCATAGTCACTGGGAAGGCTGCAGGGGGGTTAGAACAAGTAGTACTGTGTGAAGAGTCTGTTCTTGGTGTGTTTCTGTCTCAAATAACCTTGCACTCCGCCAGCCAATGCTGCTCATACCGTGCCGGCATCAGGATGTTTGGTGGTGGGTGTGCAGCCTTTCTGCCACACACCGACTCCAGTCCCATCAGCTACGTTACCAGTAGAGATTTCGTATCCCAGCTCCCTTCATCTGTCACTGATCCCTCCTGATCTGGTATGAAATACTGGCAAAAAAAAAAAAAAATCTTGGACTTCTTTTGCCGTTATGCCTTGGGGAATGAACTGGCTGCTGGCCAAAGCAATTTTTTTTTTTTAAATTTTTTACTTGGCGTAGATACTCATCAGTATGTGCCTGGGCATACAACGTTACAACGGGGTTACTCTTGCTGTAATAGATGTACATCGTCTTTGTGTGTTTGGATGACCAAGGTAAAAATCTTACTGATGGGAAAGGGATATTGTTTTAATTTTTGAAATTTAGCCATCGATGCTTTTTCATTAATGTCTGATATTTAAAACTGTCTCCCTTCAAATTGTCTCTGCAGTTCTTTCATCCTGTCATTTATAAAATTCTGGCAAGATCATTGCTTTTTCTCATATTTTGCGGGGCATGGAAGAGATGAGGTATGTTTTATCTCAAAATCTAATGCAGCTGTCTAAAACGTTTTTCTAGAGAAGAACTGAGTATGCTGCAGCTCCTGATAAAAAGCAATTTTAAAATTGCATTTCAAATCTGCTGGCAGAGAAAAGCAATAGTTCAGTGTTCCGTTTGGAGAGTAGGAATGTCTGGTGGTTGCGCAGTAAGTGTAACCTGCATCTGTCTGTGACCATCGTGCTTGCTTCGTTCTCTGGGTATGGTACCAGCTGTACAGAATGAATAAGACAAAGATAATCCAGGACTTTCTGTCTGTCATTCCTAGGTGTGTGGTGTGGACGGGTGACGAGCGTGTGTTCTTCTATAACCCTACCACTCGTCTGTCTATGTGGGACCGACCAGATGACCTGATTGGAAGGGCTGATGTGGACAAAATTATTCAAGAACCTCCTCACAAAAAAGGAATGGAAGAAGGAAAAAAACTTAGTAAGAGCAAACTTATTGGCTTCTTAACAAGTCTGAATATAATTTATCAGTTATTTTGGAAGTCAACACAAAATTAGTAATGTTTAAATAAGTGAGAGAAATGTAAGGACATATTGAAAAATGTATATAGCTTTGGAATTTAAGAAGGCTGGTGGAAACGCAGATTTCTAGAGTCTTTGGAAAAAACCAGTCTGCTGAAGAAAGTAGATACTAAGAAGGTTTTGGTTTTGGTTTTTTTTTTCAAAATGCCAAAAAAAAACCCCACAGTTCTTACTGACTAAAGAAAGGGACTGTGTTTGTTTTATAAGCAAGAGGAATTTGGGGGCCAGGAAAGATCAATCATAATGTAGTCAGAGGAGAGCAAAGTGCAAGTAGGTAATCAGGAGATCCAAATGTCCTTCATTAGACTGTTTAGCCTGAGTTTTTCTCCCTGGAAATAAGAGGGCAGCGTCTGTCATTTTAAATCCAAAGCTGACCACAAATCTGTTAGTCCTGCCACCAAATTCCAATGCTGTTATTCTGAAAGCAGCTGAAAACGGTATATATTCCTTTGTCAGAATACATTATTGCTGCTCACACTGACCTGGTTTTACACAAGGCCTCATTTGTAAATTACAAAGTTTTCATAAATATAAAATCTAAAGTATTATTGAATTCTCTTACAGTTAGAGAAGAGCATGAATCTACAGAGGAAGCAAATGAAGATGAGCCTATTAAAATTAAAAAGCGCAAGTAAGTTTGCCTTGTCAATACTAAGTGCTCTGTGTAGATAAAATAACCAGTTTTTCAGCTGAGCGGTGTCTACACTGTTGTATTCAGCAGAGCAGAACAGTAACGGGCAGGGCTGGTGAACACGATCGTCAGCTTTCTGCTATTTTACCTTAACAGCTCAAGCATTTGCTATTTCTTGGAGATAGCTGTAATTCATGTATAGAGGAAATCGCATCTCCTTTGGAAATGGTGGAAGAAAATGGTACGAGTTGGTGAATCCAAGGGATATTTTGAGTGCAGTTTGTCTTAGATAAATATCAGCAGAAGCAAACTATTTAACTTGTTAATTTCTGTACACAAGATTTTGTTGCCAAAAAATCCAGCTATCTAGATTTTCATAGCAATTACTGTTTTCGCTCTATTGTAAAGGTTTAAGATTTTTGGTTTGGTCTGTTTTGCCTATTGGAAATGATACATGTCACTTCACTCTGAATTATGTACACACACTGTTTTAAAAGTAATTTTACCATTTTATTTGTTATTGTGTACTCTGAGGGATGATCATAAAGCTGTTAACAATTAGCACTTTGAGTTTGGGATGAAGCGTACTTCCTCTTAGTAAACATAAAACCAACGGCACACTCTTTTCCAGGAATGCTTTGGTGGGTGGATGAACGTATCACTTGCGCTTTCTGCTGTAGCGTTTGTAAGGTATTCTCAATTTGAACTAACTGCCTTAGCCGTAGTCTTTTCACAGGGCCTTGTGGTCTTGAACAGGAGGTAAGAAAAATTAGTGAAATTGATGTAAAAGTCTATCGCCCATCTGGCGAGACCATTGCATACAACCAGAATGTGCGAACTTCTCGGAGTCGCTTGTTGGCACTGACATTACTGAGAATACCTCGGTTCCTGAAAGCATTTGTATCCTGGTCTCAAAGAACAGCTCTCATGATTTCTATGCTTCTGAAGTAATTGGTTATTTTCATTCTGTCCTGGTGCAGTTCAATTTGTGACCTACAGGGTTGACGTATTATTGCTCAAGTTACACTGTATGTTTAATTTTTTTCAGGAAAGATGATAACAAAGATATCGATTCAGAGAAGGAGGCTGCTATGGAAGCTGAAATTAAAGCTGCTCGAGAGAGAGCCATTGTGCCTCTGGAGGCTCGGATGAAGCAGTTCAAGGACATGCTTCTAGAAAGAGGGGTCAGAAATCAGTGTGTGTGTGTGAGAAGGGGAGAGAGGGAGGGGAGGTTCAGGCAGAGGTCACAATCCTTAGCAAATTCAGGAACTGTGGGGCTTTATGTAAGGAAAACAGCCTCATCCTTGCTCTGAGTAATGGATGCATTTGATACAAGATTCCATATTTCAAAGAATGTTACAATTATAGCAAAATTTTGATTTCTAAGTAACTGAAATTAAACAGTATCAAGCCAGATTTTTTTAAACTTTTTTCCAAGTTAAGTAATCTCCTAATTGAAAGGTGCCATTGAAAATTAAATAGAGCACACAAACTGGACACATCCCTAGTGTTTTTGGAAATGTTCCTACATGAGGAAAGCAGTAAGTTCCACTTTAGTCTGTACACTTCCTTAAATGGAAGACTTTTTGGTTTTAGTTAACTAAATTTGAAATCTGCTTGTTAGCAATCAGTTTTGATAGATAAATTAGGCTATTAGAATATAAATTTATATAGTAACTTTAAAAAAAAAAATGGAAGTAGTTCCAGCTGCCTATGCAACTTTCATTTAGTCTCAATAACTGGATTTTATGGGATATTTTTAATAAAGCTTATTTAAGATGAGCTTGAACGTGTTTAAGCCTCTTCTGTAGCAGAACTGTTTACACCCACAACACTTCGAAAAGGCATAGAGCAGGCGCGGGACATGAGAATATAGAATCTCAAGGCTTTCTTCTGATGTACTTTAATGTCACACAGTAGTAATAATTGTGTGTGTTATTATTTAGGAGTTTTTACGTACAGTTAGTGTTGAAACTTGCTGTCAGTGTCTGTGATGAATCTCATCAGGATGAGTTTGTTTCCCGCTTTTCATCAGATGTCCTGTAGTTTTCAAGCAAAACAGTGCAACTTCTGTATATTTGAGGAAACTTAACCATTAGTTAAAATCTGACTTTTTTTTTAATTAAAGGTCTCTGCTTTTTCAACATGGGAGAAAGAGCTACACAAGATAGTTTTTGATCCTCGTTACTTACTTCTCAACCCGAAAGAAAGAAAACAGGTAAAAGAGAAGTCAAATTCACTCCCCATCCAGACACAGCTACTTCGGCCTTTATCTAAATCCTCAGTCTACTGTTTTTTTTCCTGCTCACCTTCCAGACTAATCAGTATTGCAAGGGATTTTTGATATGATCAGGGTTTGTCTGGAAACAAGGCAGCAGCAAGAACAGAAGTGAGTTGATAGTTTTATTTTTTCTGTGGTTGGAAGATCTGATACTTTAACACAGTGAAAGTTGTATGCGTACAGAGAGCTCCCAAAACCTGAATGAAATGGTGAGAATCGTCAGTGTGTCTTCAAAATATTGGTGTAATGAATAATCTATCTATTTATTTAAAAAAAAAAAAAAAGTGGTTGGGGGAAAAACTAAAGTGTGTTTTTATTTTTAAGCAAGTTCTCACTCCAAAAGCTTTTCTTCAAATGGATGTAGGGAAATAGAAATATTCAAGAATACAGGAGGTTGCTGCTGTCTTAAACTTATGACCCAGAAAAATGTTACCATAACATGAATTCGTAAGAAACTTCTTCCCAGGTCTCAGATTATGTGTTTAGATACAGTACGCTACATGTTCAGCAGATTGGAGTAATTTGCATATTCAAATACAAAGAGTCCATAACCCTTCTTTCTGCATCGTCTGTGCTGGCTCTGGCGAGAGGATAGGAAACAGGAGAAAAGGAAAGAAATGGGAGTTTTCCTTCCTCTCGCCTAGAGCTTACGTGGCTTCAGGTTTGTATGTTTTATGTCGGTGACTGGTGTTTCTGTAGGTATTTGATCAGTATGTGAAAACTCGAGCAGAAGAAGAGCGCAAGGAGAAGAAAAACAAAATAATGCAGGCCAAGGAGGATTTCAAGAAAATGATGGAAGAAGCAAAGATTAATCCAAGGTAGGAGCTTCGTTCTTGTTCATGTGCATAAACTCTGTTAGAACCAAGTACGTTGGGTGGTTTTGGGTAGATTTACCTCTTCCAAAATGGGCAAAGAGGAGAAAAATGATTGGATATTGTTGAAATCTTATTTTGCCTGCTTGTATTTACCTAACCTGTGAAATAATAGAACTTGGGATTTATAATGATTTACATATTTTAAGTCATTTTGAAGATATCCTGAGCATGCTGTCGGGTCTGGGAGAAAGGCCTCATGATCCACCGCAAGTTTTCTTTAATAACCCTGTTTCTTCTTAGGAATATTAGTCGTCTCTGAGAAGTACTGGGGAGGCTTCTTTAGTTTGGGGGGGGGCTGAAGGGATGTTTTTCTGTTACAAAGTATGTTAATAGCAATATGATAGAATGTTCTGATTGCTTTAGTATAGAAATTACTACATACCCCTCGCATTGAGACCTACTCGCAGTGATAACAGTGAGGCGATGACAGTGAATGTACTAGCATTCAAGATTTTGTTGCTAGAATTGTTTGTTTCACAGCTTTCTCACATAGAGTTCATGAAATATGTGCTTATGTCACCAGATGAGCTCTAAAGCATTCTCTTTCAGCACCTCTCGGCTTATCTGGCATTAATTCTTTTACAGTGAAATAACAACTCATTTGTTTCACTTCAGCTTAATTTTTTTCAGTGACCCATTTTGGAAACCTGGTGGAAGCCAGTGTTATGCTAACTTTTAAATTACTTCAGATCTGATTAATAACTCTTGTTTAAAACGCCTGTCTGCTCATTTAATAAGGGTGTCAGTTTTGATGGGAGTAGGCTGGGAAAAACGGAGGCATGGAAATGGTTTAAGAATAAGTTCATCAGTAGTAAGTTTAATGTATAATTCAGAGACTAACATGGATTATTATGTTCGCTTGAGTATCCTCAGCTTCCAAGATATCTCCAATGTGTCATATTGGGACTGACTCTTATCTGGTTATGGGTTGGGGTGGGAAAGAGCGTTCCAGCTGAAATACTGTCTTGTTTAATCTTATCCTTTGTCTTCTGGTTTCAGTGTTTGTCTAAAGATATTGCTGTACTTCTGTGAGTGCCAGACTGGTTTTTTATCATCTATCTCAGTCCAACATGCTCAAGAGTTTGTGTTCCACTTCTCTTAAACAGCTCTTGTTCTTCAATATAGCTGTGTACATTCACTTTCTAATCTTTTTGAATAAGCTACCAAATTCTCTTCTTGTTTCAATTTACCCTACAGCAACAGTAGGCTGGATTTTCCAAGTCTAATTATTTCCATGCTGTGATGAAAACATTCGTATGATTATAAGTGTCTCACGTATTCTTGGGGCCAGATTTGCATCAGAGCTTGGAAAAAGCACAGTAGTGGTTTTTTTCGAGGTAAGTGGCAGTACTATATCTACTGCACAGATTGGAATCTGGCCCTGGAGGTGAGAGAACGGTCAGGGAAGTGCTGTGGGGATCATGGGTTGAAAGCCCAGTATTGCTGCATCTGCCCATAGTGTTTAAATATTTTCAACTCCGTGTGTCTTAAGATTAGGCTATACAATGTTCACAGTAGAAGGAAAAATCAATTCAGCCAGCGTTCTATTGTGACTAATACCAAAAGATTATTTTCTTGGTGAACTCTTAGCATGGTTTGGCTGCAAGTGAATGCACGTAAAATTTTCAGTTTCACAGCTGTGAAATACCTGGACAGACTGGTGGCTGAACTGCTAACCCACAAAAAAAGAAGATTTTTGTAGACAACTGAGTCTTTTTTTATTTCTTCTTCTTGGTTGCATTGTAATCTCTCTTCCTACACCTGCACTTCCTGCAGGTAGCTGTATCCAACCAACCAAACAAAAGCCCTGTAAGTCTCTAACAATACCTTTCGTGTGTGTGCCTAAACCTGACTCCTTTCTATATAATTCATTGATCAAGCATCTCTCTAGTGAGACCGTAGGACGTTGCCTTTTTTTTTTTTTTTTTAAATAAATTGTGCTCTGGCATGTATTCTAGCAGAAGAAGTATTTCTCTGCTGAACCTGCTTCCCAGCAAAGACAGCTCTGCCAAATGAGTTCACTTGCCATTTTGTTGCAGAACTACTTTTAGTGAATTTGCAGCCAAGCATGCTAAAGACTCGAGGTTCAAGGCAATTGAAAAGATGAAAGATCGAGAGGCCTTGTTTAATGAGTTTATCACAGCGGCAAGAAAGAAGGAAAAAGAAGATTCGAAGACCAGAGGTGAGAAGGTAAGGTGACTTTTTTAGTTCCAGCAGTGTGAATGGTGTGAGCCTGAGTGAGATGGGACAAAGCCAGTGCGTGGTCTCCAGTGAGCCTTCTCTGAGACACGGTCCTTCTCTTTCCATAGAGGTTTTACGATGTAAATCCTTCATGGATGTCCCTTTCCTCTTTCTGAACTAACTGGTTTAAGTTTGCAGGTATACTGACTTTTAGAGTGTACAGAATTGAACTTACATTTATTTGTGAAGCCAAGTTTACTTAAATAATCACACTTTTTTCGTTTACCTAAGCAAGTAACATGATATTCTTAACTGGAATAATGCCTGATTTTTATTTTATTTTTTTAAAGTTACGTTATCCTGAAGCATTAAAAGGAAAAGGATTCTTGTCCTGTTTGGCTGGAAACCCCCGAACTGGCCATTACCTCTGTTCTCTCAGTGGAGGCAGTAAGAACTTGAAAGTCTCTGTAGGGTATTCCGTTTAAATTTCAAACAGCTTCCATATCTTCTCTTTCTATCTAAAAGCTACCACTTCAGTGACTTTTTAATCTTTCAGTAAATATATCCTATGTATAAATTGCTCCTTATTAGAATTAAAGGTCAGCTATTAAAGATTAATGAATTCCAAATGTCATTTGACTGTACTGTCAATAGGAGGGAGGAGGCTTTCCCCACTGGGGAAGAGGGCTCCCGTGGAGGTGGCATCAAGTATTATCAGCGAAATATGCAGCCGCTTACTTAAATGTCCCTGTGTGTTGTGTGAATGGAGAAAATGACCTCTAAAGCCTAATCATTTCTGACATTTTGAAGTCTGCAATATTTGTTCTATAGTATAAAGTTATTGCAAATTTCACCTACTAAGAATGCTTACAGAAGAGAAAAATGCTGAATAACAAGTTAGATTTGGGGACAGTTTCGTTATTCAGTAAGTTTTGCATATTTTTTTTAAATCTAGTTACTCTGGTCTAATTTGATTCTGTACTCGATTTTTTCAAATGTTGACATTGCTGATATTTTTTGATAAATGATTGTGCTTTCAGAGGAGAACTGATGTAGACATTTACAAATTGCATTTTGATTATGAATATGGAATTTTAAAGCATTCTTGCAGCTTAATAGTGCAGTTGAAGACTTAAAAAAAAGTAAATATTTGTTTTGTTGTTGCATGATTGTTCTAAAGTTGAAAAGTTAAGAGAGATTGTGTTTGTTTGCTTTTGAAATAATGTTTTTTTTCTCCAAAAGCCTTTTGTAACCATTTTATGTATTCTGTTTTATAACAAGTGGATAGACTTTACAGTTATGTGCTGTGCGGCCTGTCAATCAGTTCAGTCTGACAGCTGTCAATCACTGACACGCAAATATTATGGGATTCCCTAGTGAGGAAAGAATTGGTATCTCTGTGTGGTGACTTTAGCCTCCCGCAGTTCCGGTACTTTACATTTTTTTAGTTTTTTTCCTTGTGAAGTGATGAGAGTTGTACCTGCAATGTGTTAACTGCCAAAAAAAAAAAAAAAAAAGACTTCTAAATACACCTGAAATATTTTCAGTCTTATTTTCCTTTGATTTTGAAAGTGCTTAAAACATAAAAGAAAACTTAAGGCATTTAACCTGAAGCTTTCTCAGTCTGTTTTAAAAGTCCAAAATCTTTATTTAAGAAGGATCAACTTTACAGAAATCTTTAACGTAAGGGTTTTAAATTATATTATGTTTTGATTTTGCTTCATTGAGTTATGGCTTATTGGATGGTGATGGAGCAGCCAGCTTTTCAGATGGTTGGCTTTACTCATGTGGCTGATTTCAGTGAGTAGAAACAATGCCAGCAGCTCTCAGGTGAGAGATGAGGAAGCACCTGTGGGTTTGAGGATATTGGGGAAGGGACTATGAACTGGTAACATTGACCAAGCCGCTCATGTGTTGTCCCAGAGCACAGGAGTATCCCATTTCTTTGAGATAAGCTGTGCCAGCAGATGAGCCTGATGTCCCACCTGGTGTAGACTTACTGAAATGTTCAGCTGCAAACATCCTGCAGCCCGCTGTGCTGAGGGCTGTCTCATCTGTCATCTCTCCTGGCTCAAGATCTCTTAACAGTTTTCTTATGTAATATTCGTAGAATGGTTTGGGTGGGAGGGACCTTTAAAGGCCACCCAGTGCCACCCCCTGCCCTGGGCAGGGACATCTCCCACTAGACCAGGTTGCTCCAAGCCCCGTCCAACCTGGCCTTGAACACCTCCAGGGATGGGGCAGCCACAGCTTCTCTGGGCAACCTGGGCCAGGGGCTCACCACCCTCACAGCAAAGAATTTCTTACGAATATCTCATCTGAAATTCTCTTTCAGTTTAAAACCATTGCCCCTTGTCCCGTGGCTCCCCTCCCTGATCCAGAGTCCCTCTCCAGCTTTCCTGGAGCCCCTTTAGGGACTGGAAATGGCTCTAAGGTCTCCCTGGAGCCTTCTCTTCTCCAGACTGAACCCCCCCAGCTCTCTCAGCCTGTCCTCACAGCAGAGGGGCTCCAGCCCTCCCAGCATCTCCATGGCCCCTGCTCCAACAGCTCCGTGTCCTTCTGCTGTTGGTGCTCCAGAGCTGGAGGCAGCACTGCAGGGGGGTCTCCCCAGAGCGGAGCAGAGGGGCAGAATCCCCCCTCCTTTGCCCTGCTGCCCACGCTGCTGGGGATTCAGCCCAGGCTGCGGGGGGTTTCTGGGCTGCCAGTGCACGTTCCTGGCTCATGGCCAGCTTCTCCTCTTCCCAGCACCCCCAAGCCCTTTTTGGCAGGGCGGCTCTCCATCCCTCCATCCCCAGCCTGTGCTGGTACCAGGGGTTGCCCCGACCCAGGAGCAAGTCCCTGCACTTGGCCTGCTTGTAACCTCATGAGGTTCACGCAGACCCACTTTTCAAGCCTATCCAGGTCTCTCTGGGTAGCATCCTGTCCCTCAGGAGTGTCATTCTACTTAGTCGAGGTTGTTACTCTGTAGATAAACTAAATTTGCAACATGGTGGAGCTGTGATCTTAAAAGATTATTGCTTTTTGAGATGTTTTTGTCTCAACAGCAGGCAGGAGCTGGGTGAGGGTGAGCGCACGGTGTCCAAGGGGGCCGGGGGGGTGCTGCTGGTGGCACCTGCAGAAGTGTCTCCCTGCAGATCGTAGTGGCGCTCCTGGGCCTGGGTTTGCGTTGCTGCTGGTGCCACGGGGCTGCCAGCGGTGTTGTGGGTGTGCAGTTTTTATCCTATGGAATATGTCTATGTGCATATGGGATTTGTGCAGAAACTTAGAGATACCCTTACTTTATAGACTTCTGTAGTAACGTCTGGGAATTGTGTGATTTTTAACAAATATTTCTAATGCCATGGCTTAGAAAGCTTCATATTTTTGATACTGCATGCATGTTTTAAGATGTTTTGAAACAACGTTCTTAATTTTACAATGAATAAACAGTTTGCTTAGCATTTTGTTCAGCTACTTTTAAGAAAAATTGATAGTGCTGTAGACGTAGAGCAACTTCCCGCTGGCACTAAGCAGTTGTTTTCTAATCTCTGCTTACTACCTTAATCTCTCTGTTGAGACAGTAAAGAAAAAAGCCTATAAAGCCTCTTCTGTTTATGTGTTAATATTGTGAGGAACTAAAATTATCGATGGGCAAGGCTGCAGAATGTTGATTCTGGTCTTCATTTCATTCTTGCTTTCTGTAACTAAACACAATTTAGAGCATCGGGATGAGACAGTTCTCTGGCAAGCCAGAGTTTGGCATCTGTCCGTCTGATTGCTTCCCTTGTGAACCTCAGTGTTTTGCAGCCAAACCAGGAAACTGGTTTTCTTTTTTTAAAGGGATGAGGAGGGGAGATAAAAGAGTGAATGGCCAGCCCTTCTCTGAGGTTTTGGGTTTTTTTAATTGGTGTGCCATAAAGCTGGATTTTATCTGTGTCCGGCAGGGTTGGGGTGCTGTGAAGGCAGCATGCTACGCCTTGCCTGGAGTGTCCCCAAGGTCATTCCCTGGCCCCTCGCCTCTCCGGAGAGATGGAGGCTGAAATGCCAAACCAGACTTTTGAAGCATAAAGTGGTGGAAATAAAAAGGAGAAAATACCTAGGAACTAAAATGCAGCAGGAACAGGGAGATCATCTACCCCAGAAAACAAAGAGATGTAATAAAGGCACAGTAGCTGCTGTTACAACTGCTGGTTCTGGGAGCCTGGATGAAAACGTGTTGCTAGTTGTCTAGAGATAAAAAACCAGTATGATTGATCCTCTGCCAGCCCTTTGCAATGGCTGTTGCTATGGACAGAGTGCTGACATGCCATTTCCAATTGAAAAAGTAGACTGAAACATTTCCTTAAACTGTTACATATGTCTGCATATCCATCTTACATGTGATTTACTTAATTACCATATGTGGATAATTCTTTCTTGGTTAGCTCCATCTTAAGACACTGCTCTTTATCAGCAGATCCAAGTATTTACCTCTGTTCATTGTACACTTGGAGGATGAATCTGTAAAAACTTGATTTGTCTAGAGCCCTGTTTAAAAAATTTAAAGATTCTCTAGTATCAATATGCAAAATGCTATAATGTAGAGTCAGTAACTTGTTACTTTGAGATACATATATAAAAACTCAAAAAAAGTTTAAATTGGAGTAAAATAATAAAAACTGTATTGGTAAATCATTCTTTAAAGAATACGGTTCATCTTAGATGTAGCAGATCTTTTTAATATATCTGCTTTTGCAAAATTGTCCCAAGGGGAAGTGAATTTTAGATGTGGTTATGTCTAAATCCAGATTTTTAGTGATTTCTTTAAATTGTAATGGTATGTAATAGTAATATGCTTCCCTCTGTTGGAGGTAAGTTGACTCCTTTTTTCGTAAGAGCAAACTCTTGGGTATCGAAGTATCTTTCTCAAGTATTGTTTTTCTCTTTCCGTCTGTAAAACAGATCAAAATGGACTTCTTTGAACTGCTGGCTAATCACCACCTGGACAGTCAGTCTCGCTGGAGCAAAGTGAAGGACAAAGTAGAGACTGACCCGCGGTACAAAGCAGTGGATAGCTCTTCACAGAGGGAAGACCTTTTCAAGCAATACATAGAGAAAATAGCTAAGGTATGCTTGTGACGTTCGGGAGTGTAACTGGATGCTCTGCTGGTCACATTGCTGTTAATGTGCGAGGTAACTAACTAGAAGATAAACTAATAGGAGCTTTAGTTCCGTACTAAAGAGAATTATATACCATCATTATTTGTAGAAGCACCCCAGAATGACAGCTTGAAGTGTAGAAGTCCCATGCCTGGCAGTGGGGCTGCTGCAGATGTGCATGGTACACGTATGCATGTGTGCGTACACCCACACAGTATTGGGGAGAATGTATCCAGCAGAGTAGGAGAAGCAGAGACTCCTGTAAAGACATTGGTTGTAAAAATGGCCATAAAACTACGTAAAATACAGACACCACATTGATCACTTCTTACCAGGGTGGGCAGTTTCCTTTGCTGTGATTTGTTTGTAGCAGCTGAGCTGCCTTCAGGAGTACAGATCATTCGTACACGGTTCCTTCGCTGGTTTTTCTCTCTTAATCCAATATTGCTACCTTTCTCTTCAGGCAGTTAAGGGTTGAGAATGTAAAACTGGGCTAACAAATAGCGATTCCACTCTCCCCCTGCTCCCCCATTATTCAGAGTTTGTCACTATACACAAACAACGTGCTCCTGAGAAGGGTTGTTCCGTGATCAGCGCTGTGACCGAGCTTCTCCTTCCCCCATGTAAACCCTGTAATGCTTCACCATAGCCCTGGGAGCAAAATTTTGTAATCCATAGATCTCGGATCACTTTGAAGTATTTTGTTCCAAGATGCCCTTAGTTTGATAACCGTTTGATTTACTTACCTGTCTAATGAAAATATGAAAGGTGGCGTGTGTTGTTTGTATTGAGAAAAGTTTGTTCTTAACATTTCAGAACTTAGATTCTGAAAAAGAAAAGGAGCTGGAAAGGCAAGCTCGCATTGAGGCAAGCTTGCGTGAACGAGAAAGGGAAGTGCAGAAAGCTCGTTCGGAGCAAACCAAGGAAATCGATAGAGAACGTGAGCAGCACAAACGGGAAGAAGCGATACAGAACTTCAAAGCGCTTCTGTCTGACATGGTGAGATACGGACGGGTGCTCTCAGCTTGTCCGGGCATTCTTTTTGTAATTGTGGCACTATGGAAAAGCTTTTGGCATTTGTAGTTCAGTTTATATAGAAATAGAATCCTGTTGACTTCTTCCCACTGCCCTCCCCTCGCTGTTGGGAGTTCTGCCTTGGTTGGAAGAGAATGCTTTGCATTTAGGGTTCATGCTCCGGCGTCTTGCCCAGGGGTTAGCGGATAGGAGCATTCCTCTGGGTGTCTCTGGAGTCCCACGGGTGGTGGCACATGTTCAGTCGTGCTACTGTAAACTTCTGTATGGCTGTTGGAAAACTAGATATTGTTGAGTATTAGGAATAGTCCCCTTATTTTTGCGTTGTCTCTCTCCATACTCCAAACACAGCGCCTTTGTCATACCGTTTCTCTGCTGTGTTGTGTTTGCTCTGTTCTTGTCCAGTTGAGCAGGGAGAGAGCAGTTCCTGCATGGCCAGCATCCTCTTGAGAGGACAGGATCAGCCAAATGAGTTCACAAACACGTGTACTATGCCCTTGCTGCCTGGTGTAAGAGACAAAAGCCGAACACGTTACTAGGGCTCGGTTCCACGTGTCAGCACTGCGATCTTTCTAAGGGACAGGGTAGGAGCGGCTCAGCACTCTACTGGAATAGCCAGGAACATAAAGCAGCAGCTCCTGGCAGCTGTTCTCTGGGCTAGAAGCAAGGCACTGCAACCTCCTGCTGTCTCTTTGGCAATAATTGTCTCAGAGGCTGCCTTTCCAGACCGCTTGCGGTTAATGTAGGATGTTATGCACAGAGGAGGAGGGCGCTGGATTTTTCTTTTTGAGAGACTACTCAGCTGGAGCAGTGGGGTATCTCCTTCTGCATTTGAACCGATGCAGAGCAATTCCTTCTGCCACTGCCTCTTTCATATTTGTGAGGAAGCTACTACACTCTCTTATTGAGAAGCTGATTTGTTTTTTGTTTTAATTTGGACCTTAACTTAAAACAAGAGAAATAAAAAAAAAAAAAAAATTAAAAAAAAAATAAAAAAAAAACCACACAAAACCCCCTAAGTAGTATATAAGAAATATCAGTGAAAAATAGTTTAAAAAAAAATAAATCATCTTTTGGATTAGGTGCGTTCTTCAGATGTGTCATGGTCTGACACCAGAAGGACTCTGCGCAAAGATCATCGATGGGAGTCTGGCTCCTTGCTAGAAAGAGAAGAGAAAGAGAAGCTCTTTAATGAGCACATTGAAGCACTTACCAAAAAGAAGAGGGAACACTTTAGGCAACTTCTGGATGAAACTTCAGCGGTAAGAACTGTGTATATTCAGACTTCAAATCTTTGCCTGTCTTTTTCTGATTTTCTGTCACACCATCTGATTTGGTTGGTTTTATTTCCAGGGCCCTTTTGCTTCACCACTGTCTCTTCTCCTTCATAGCAAAATTTGTGCATTATGTTTCCTTACCTGTTTATCTTGAGTGTTATTTTGGTTTAACATAAAGTTCATTTACATTTAAACTTCTAACCAGTGATCTTTTTATCTCCTGCAGGATGTTACGTTTCTTCAACACTGAGTTATTTGATACTCTTTACTGTATGGCATCTTGCTCTTTCAGATATCCAGTCTGTTTGTCTTAATGAATATCAGTATATAATCTTACCAAGTTCATCTTTTTTGATGTTCTCCTGCTTTATCTTGTGCTACTGCATCTGCACTTTTATTCTGTGTAATGCTGTGGAAATGCATCGCCTGTTCTGTGTATTGCGGGGGCTTAGTGAGACTCGCTCTTTCTTAGTTACGTGCCAGCTTCAGGCAGCTTGCTTTTTAACCTGCAAGTTTGTACCTCGTTTTTAATGCATTAGTTGAAAGTGCTTAGAACATCAGACAGATTTTTAGCGTGATAAAATAAAATGACAGACAAGTAACTCTGAAGCAAGTTTTCTGTAGGTAATTTTTAACAACACATTCATATACATAAATATGGACTAGAAAAAGACTTCGGGATGTAAATTATGTCTGTGAGGACTTTGATCTGAAAATGCCATCTCAAAATACTAAAGAAAAGTAAATATAAAACCAACTAATTAAAAATATGAATGTAGTAGTATAAATAATCAAAACCCAACACTTAAAAATACAGCAACGACTTTGTCAATGGGCTCAAGAGGTATTTAAAAGCTTCAGATGTAGTCATATTTACATTCTGTATTCTTAGAATCTAATTCTCTTTTAATTTAACTATTTTTGCTTCTTTTGAAAGATAACTTTAACATCAACATGGAAAGAAGTGAAAAAAATCATTAAAGAAGATCCAAGGTGCATTAAATTTTCTTCGAGTGACAGGGTAAGCGGTTTGCGTCGCTGTTGCTAGCTTTCAGTGTAGTGCAGGCTCCAGAGACAGCACGTTAATGGCTGCTGAAGTGGTTTCTGCTTTGTGTGAACAGAAGTATTACTGTTTTAAATGAGAAATTTTTTTTAAATTAAAAATGTAAAAGATAAGGAAAAATAACACATAATATATTGCTTACGTTCAGTATGTTGTTGCATGAAGTACTTGAGCTTATAACACTCAATGCAGATTATCTTTTTTTCTTTCAGAAAAAGCAAAGGGAGTTTGAGGAATACATTAGAGACAAGTACATTACTGCCAAAGCTGACTTCCGAACACTGTTGAAAGAGACCAAATTTATAACGTACAGGTCTGTAGCGTAACGTCAACAAAGCACTAATCTTTTTATTGTGTTTTTCCATATAAATGGCAACATACTGATGCCTGTTTTTCCTCCTAGCATAAATTGATGTCTAAGTTACACTTTTACATCTTTCGTAATCTGTCAGAAAAACCAAGTCTGCAGCAGCTAGAGACCTCCTCTTGCTTTATTTTGACATTGCTGCTGCTGACTAACAAGTAGTGAAAATCCAGCCAGCGCGGGTGGGAGGTTTTCATTGCTTCGGAGTAGTGTCCTGTGAACGGCATCTGAGCTTGTGGGCTCATTCATCTTTCATGTTTGTACCAGTCCTTGGTTCAGACTCCGGAGGGATCGATACTGAAGTGGGGGCTCCATTTCAGGACTTTAGAGTAGACGGCAAAGAAATATTGGTTCCATTGAAATTTTATAAAAAACCTTATCAATAACTTGCCTGGTTTCTGTGGGAGGATTTCATCAAAAGGGTGGGCAGGTTTACAAAGCAGTTGGCTTCTCCACTCAGTTTTGGGGGATGGTGAGGCTGATACAGAATCTTGGGTGTGGACCAAAACAAGTTTCCTATCAGAAACACAAGTTCACCTAAAAAGGAGAAAATGAAATTAAGTTCTTTGGATCCTAACAAACCACATGGTTCCCTTGCGGTCAGCACTGTGGTGTGTTGTGGTTCCGGGTGGTGCCACTGTTGGTGAGCGGGATGGCAGCGTGCCGAGCTGGTCAATCAATCAGGCTGGACCGTAGCTGAGACTTCCACATCCAAATTCTAATTTAGATGCTGAATTTTTGTCCCCCCTAGGTTTTAGCATTTGTGTAGTTCAGGTAGTGCCAGACGTGAGTCTTCCATGGTGCTTAATTAGTGTAGCACAAATGTAGGCAACAAGCCTTTATTTCCTGTGCAGAGAGTGCTGTTGATGAGCCGAGTCCTGACCTAAAGCGGTGTCTTTCTAGCTAAGCAGATACCCAGCTCTCTGCGCCCTTTCCCCGCATTGCCTTTCCGTTGGCTCTGCCCGTGCTTTCTTATGGTGGGGCCAGGGGGGTGTCTGCCTCCCGAGGCTCCCCCAGGTGGTAATTCTTGCGCTTCCTTTTCAGATCCAAAAAGTTGATTCAGGAGTCAGATCAGCATCTGAAAGATGTAGAGAAGATACTACAAAATGACAAGCGATACCTGGTACTCGACTGCGTACCGGAGGAGAGACGCAAACTCATTGTGTCCTACGTAGATGACCTGGACCGTCGGGGCCCGCCTCCACCACCCACAGCTTCAGAGCCTACAAGACGAACAACAAAATAGTTACAAAATACTCTTAAGTCAAGGGTATCTGTTAAATCAAAAAGCTTGCATGAGCCATCTGTCAGGTTTATACATACACATTACCGTGAATATATTGCAAAACCATCTGAGGAGCAGAGGAAGAAGCAGCATTTGTGAACATAAAATGGTCTCGGGCGGGAGGGGAAACCAACAACAAAAAAAACACGTTAAAAGTATTTATGAGTTTCTTTGGGGCACGACTGACAAAAATCCGAACATGTGGGCCGAGTGTGATAACTTCAGATCTCGGAGCAATGCAGTACCTGTATGAGGTGTGGATGTCTGACACTTGGAGCCATTCTCAGCGGTGTCATACGTGTGAGTCTTAAGGATGAGCGTGCTTGTGGTTTGAGCTTGTACTGCCTGTGTGCCACCAGCGTCCTCTGGTCACCCGCCGCACCTGGCTGGGGAGGTGAAATGCGGGCTGATAGCTTAAATTATTGATTGCTGAAGGTCGTGTTCTGGAAACGCAAGTCCCAGTTCTGCTTGCTTTCACCCTTCTAAATGGAACTAAATCAATTAAAGCCAGAGTGAGAACTGAGAGAGGAGAAGTAGGACTCAGAGACCAAATTAAACTTGTTCACAGGTCTGCTTTGTTCCTTACCCTGTCCATGAATTAGAAGCAAAATCGGGTCACTCTGCCCAAGTGAAGATTTGTCTAATACTTTTTATTCGAAGTTGGAAATGCTTGGTAAATAACAGTGGTTACTGGCACAGAACAGGACGGTTGTATAAACACATTTTTATTTACGATAAAGTGATCTTTACATACTTCTGGATTAGACTGTGGATTTCCCGTCTGGGCAATTCTTGTAAACTATACTCCTGTTTTGAATGTTAAACTTGTGTTTCTAAAGTTTAATTTTGAAATGTTGGGATTGTTCAGTTTATGTATTTGAACTACAATAAACCAACCCTTTTTATATATGGATTGTACAGGCCTAATACCAGTTTTTGTTGGATTTTGTTGGACTTGTGAATTGACGAGTAAAGCAAACAACTGAAGTTCTATTGCTTAAATTCTTGGCTGTGTTTGGCAAAACAGTACCTGAGGCACTGTGCAACGTCGGATTGAACTTCAGCAGCAGCATTCAGCTCGGCATGCATGCAGCGAGGAGCCAAGGAAAACGATTTTCTAACTTAGTTCTTTAGTCTTTTGGTTAAATAGGAAATGGTAGGGACAGGGGTGTCAAAGTATTTCCTGTTATTCTCTATTTGACATGGGTCTCTTCCTGTGAGTTGAGCGGTGGGGAAGGATTGATTCTTCCTTGAGAAACTGGTATTTTATTCTTTTCCAGCCACGGCTGTTTTGGTGGCCAGCCACTGTGACTTGCAGTCTGAGCACCAAGACAGAAGGTTCTTCGCAAAGGTCTGTACAGCTTGGGAGGGGTTTGTGCTGCGGCCATCTGAAACGTCGTGCTTGTAGTCAGAACGTACTCCCTGAGTTCAGGGCGAGCATCCCTCTCCCTCAGTGTGGTGGCGCCTAGGCCATGGGAAGCAGCGTCGGGCAATGCCTGTGCTGGGGGTGGAAGCGGAGTGAGGGGGACTGTAGCTTGTATAAGGCCAAACATGTCAGACCCTGGGGGAAGGGTCGTTCCTGCCTGGGAAGTACAAGAGTTAAACTCGGGCTGCGCCCGCAGGGGGACAGCAGAGCTCCTGCGGTCCCACCGTCGCTGTCGGACCTGGGAAAATCCCATCCTGTGGCTGCTCTCAATAAACCTGTCTCAGCAAGGTAGACCCTCCGCACGGTTTCCTTAATTTTAACAAATTCTCCATGTTGTATTTGAATGTCAGATGTCTTAAGAGTTTTGGATTGCCTGCTTCAGGCAGACGTGTTTCATGTTTGTTTATACACACCTGAGGACAGCAGTGAGGGACACGAGGAACTGGCGCAGGAACGCGGTACAGGGTGAGTAGGAACAGTTTTGCCAAGGACAAAACGTCAGAAGGTTTTTGCTGTGGTAACAGCAATTCAGAAAAATAAGTGTTGGCTCAAGGAGTGCCCCTGAGCTGGATCCAGCCTTTCCAGGCTCCTGCCTACAGTGCGGCCAGCCTTTTCAGCATAAAATCTTCATTTTTGTGAACAAAGAGTCTGCTAAGCCACAGCATGGGGAGGTTTTGGCAGCGAAGGGTCAGACTCCAGCAGACAGTGGCGATGCCGATGCGCAGGTCTGCTCATTTCAACAGCGCAGGGTCCTCTGCACCCTGAGGACCCCGCAGCTGTGCCTGCCCCCTGCCCTCGCGTCTCCTCGAGTGTCCGTGGCCGCGTCTGGGATGCAGAAGGTGCCCAGAGCAGGACACTGGTGATGGGACTCGTGGCGATGCGCCTGCTCCCCGTGAGAGCACGACATAGCCCTGCTCTGCCAGTAAATGAATTTATTTTCACTCAGCTTAGCATGTCCCTGCAGGAAGCCATGCATTTTTTATGGCTGTTTTAAAATATGGTGAACTTGTTCATTAAATGAGTAAGATTGCTATTAATTTTAATTTGTCTTATTTATGGAGACCAGATGTTCGTTAACATTTATTTATCTGCTTATTCTGTGGATAAAGCAATTATGCGTAACATAGCAGGCCCCTGGTGGGGGGGTGCTGCTCTGGCAGCTGCAGTGATGCTGCCGGAGGACACGCTGGTGATGCAGGACATTGCAGGGCACAGTCCTCTGTCCCCCTGGGAGCAGGGACAGTCCGTGGGATCCTCATCCAGAGGGAAGGTTGGGTATCGGGGATGCTGACAACGTTTCTAGCCCCTTTCCCGTCGCAGCCCAGCAGGCCCCTGGCCTGGCCCTGCCATTGGGCTGCTGCCATGGCTGAGCGCACACAACAGGCCGGGGGGGCAGGGGTTTGATCTAGGCAGGCTTGGGAAAGGGAAAGAGACCCAGATTGTGAGAAGCCAGGCTCATTTCTGGGGTAAGGAGCTGCAGCCTGTCACCGGCGGCAGAGCCAGTCCCAGTCTTGGGGTTTGGTTTCTTTCGGGGCTGTGTCGCCATTTCTGGACCCGGCACCGCTCGACAGTTCTTGCTTCGGGAGCCAGCACCGAGCCCGGGGTCTCCCGAGGGCTCTTGGCGAACAGCAATGACCAGGACCCCGTGACCCTGCTCCTTCCCCCGACGCAGGGCTGGCAGCACCAGCATCCTTCGACGGCTGCCGCAGCTCCAGGGCTGTGTCACCTGCGCCTCTCACAGCTCCTGGGGATGTTCCCAGCCCTTGGGGACATTCCCAGCCCTAAGGGTGGCTGGGCCACCAGCCCCCCTGTCCCCACCACCACCCTCAGCTGCCCCAGGGCAGGGATCAGCCCTGGGGGGACACCTGGCTCCCAGCAGCAGGTGGCACCTCAGCAGCGCTGTTCCTGTCACGTTCCTCACCTTCATTCCACAAGCTTTAGAAATTAGTCACTTTCCCATGTGTGGCTGCAGAGGGTCCGGCCAGGCGAGCGAGCGCCTTTGCCACTGCCTTTCGCCGAAGCCAAGCTCTGCTTGGGTGCCCAGCATGACCCAGGTGTGTGAGAGAGAGCCGGGGGCCACAGCCAAGAAAGCCACGGGGAAATAGGTCCTTCCAGAAATGTGGGAAGAAAAGAGTATTTATCATGAACTTTGTGATTTTCCTTTGCCACCACGACTCGCTGCACTGTGGGAGGGGGGCTGGCACTGAGCAATGATGATGGGCGGTGGCTAATGACAGTCACAGAAGTCTAATTTTAATTAATCGCATCTCATCTTCACTTATGGGAGCAAGCAACAACTTCCAGTCCCAAATAATCTGATAATCTGTTTAAAATTTAATTTTGAGCTGATATGCTCTGGTTTTCTACCACTATTTCACTGCTGTGCCATCGCTGCCCCAGCACAGGCGTGCTGGCAGCAGAGCGGGGTGCTGGGCTGCACAGGTGGGTGGCAGTGGCTGGGGGGACAGGGACAGCGCAGACATGGCCCCAAACCAGCTCTGCAGCGAGGGGGGAGCAAGCCATGAAGGGGAAGGGAGGGCGCATTCAGTGGGACTCTGACACAGAACCATTCGCGTACTGTCCCAAAGGGCTTGAAGGCACTTGAAGGCCATGGGGGACTCGGGCTGTCACCAAGAGAAGCATCAGGGACGCGGCTGCGGGCCCCCCTCATGCCCCTCGCTGGGGGCCCGGCACCCTCGTGCCTTGTGGAGGGCTCAGCCTTGCCCAGGCTCAGCTTTGGGCTCAGCACCTGAAGGGGCCATGCCACAACCTTCAGCCTTTTAAAATGCCTGGAAGTGCGAGCTCCACATTTTGGGTGCCCCCTGCCCCAGCCCATGTAACCCCATCGCTGCAGCACGGCCTCAGCCCTGACCCGTCCTTCCCTCGGCTGAGTCTACAGAGCCCTGCACAGGACTCGTTTTCCACACAGATAAAGACAAATGTGGCTGTTTTAATTGTCAAAGGCCTTGCTGGAAATTTCGAAGAGCTCTGTGAGTATCTGGAACGTACCCGGAGGCTCTTTGGGAGGAAACGCCTCCGGTGCCACCCCGCTGGGACGTTCACCGCACAGCAAGGGATAAAGCGGGGCTGGGATCCCCGCGCATCTTACTAGATTGAGGTCACGCGGTTAATGTGAAGGTAAATGAGTGTCAGTTTGAATAACATTTCCTTGACAGCGTAATCCATGCCCTGCAGCTTCTAATTAGGTGCTGCTGTTTAAATTCATCACCAAGAACAGCAGAGAATTAGTGCGCGGCCTGCAGAGGAACTGACAGTTCCTTTTAACGCTTTACCAAATAAATGAGATTTGTCCTGCTGAAGAGGGTGAGCTGTTGGATGCTCCCGGTGATTTACGGCCAACATCAGCCCTCCCAGGTTCCCCCATGTGCCCCTTCCTGCCCAGTACGGCACCGAGGGCCGGCACGGCAGACATGCACCAGCAGAATGGGGCTCGCCTTTGCCATGCCACGCAGAGTGCATCGGACTTTCGCCTACCCAGAGCCGGAGCCAGATGAGCCCCAGCTGCCCCGTGTCCTCCCCAGCTCCTCCGCAGCCCTCCCCAAGTGCAAGGGGGGGGGGAGTTTCAGTGAAACTGCCCATCCTCATCACAGTTAATTGTCTGTTGGTGTCTGCATGGAGGTGACAAGCTCTGCAGCCACCGCCATGGCAGCAGCGACCTGCAGCATCTCACCCAAGCCCTGGCTGGGGCTCAGCCCCCACCTCGTACCGCTGACCTGTCGGCTTCAGCTTCAGCTGAAACGCTGCTCAAGGCCAGGAGGATGGTAGGATCAGTAAATATATATATATTTGTATATATGTATATATATGTATATATACATGTATATATACATATATATGTGTGTGGGTATATATATATATGTGTGTATATGTGTGTATATATATATATATATGTGATACGTGTTTACTGCCAAGCCTGTGTGTGGAGCTAAAGCTGTGTTTGGTTTCTGTGATTCACGCTGGTTGATCAGACTGCGGCGGTTGAGGCCTCACCAACCCACCCAGGGCAGCTCGATTATGGGCATGAGCGTCCCCACGCCACCACCCATGACCTGTTCCTGCAAATGTCATGCCAAGGGGAGCCCAGCTCCCGTTAGCCAGTGGCTCCGGCTTGCGGTAGAGAGGCCCTGGATAAATGGAAGCACTCATCTCGTGTCCCGTCTGCTGGGCCAGCCCCCGATGCCGGGTGGAGGTCGAGGACTCCCCAGGCACTGTCACCAGGCAGAAGGGTCCGGCAGCTCCCTTTTCCAGAGGCCAGGCTGCAGGGTAAGAATAATAGCCCTTGTCACTCCACATAGCCCTGTAATTGGAGATATTTAGTGCTGAGGCTGGGCTACGGGGCGAGTATCTGGAATGTGATAATGTTGCTCCTTGCACGGCTGAGCAGGATATCGACTGCGGGCTGTCACCGACAGCCGTCCCCTCGGACCCCCCTGCCCCGGGCAGCATCCCACACCCGGCACCATCCAGCCACAGCATGTACGCGGTCCCCGATAACCGCGTCCCTTGGTACTCGCAAATGCCCCTGTGGCTGCAGAAAGCATTTGGGCTTGCAGCTGGACAGCTTTCTGCACATGAACATCACGGGCCAGCTGAAGCGCCTCGCTGGGTGACTGCGTCACTGGCCAACGTGGGGCTCGCTGCAGTTCTGAATACACCCGGGTCCCTGCCTGGTTACATGCATCTCCCCTCCTCAGTGCCCCTCAAGGTCCCTGTCACTCGTGCCTTGCTGCCACAGGCTGCACGTGACCAGAAGGGGCTGTTTTAAACGAAAGCAACACCCCACACCTACCCACCCCACTGCGCTTTGCTAAGCTGTGAAAAGGGAATTAACGCCTCCCCGGCACCCGAGTGCGGGGTGGGCGTTCCACCGCTCCTGGGGTTGTGCCAATGGCGGCTGCCACACCAAGAAGTCCCCCAGGACCAAGCACAGGCATGGCCAGCCGTGGTGGCTCCTCTCCAGCACCGGCACCAGCCATGGTGTGCACCCCCCTCCCTTGCTTCACCCCGGCATCTTCAGGAGCTACTGCGCTCTGCCGCAGGGCAACACGCCCTGTTTGTGCAGAAATGAAGCAAATGGCACCTTCCCCTCATGGGAACGGCCACCGACCCCGCTGGGCTGCCAGCAGGGCTCTGCGCCCGGGGCCGCAGCGCAGGGAACAGAAACCGCCTACAACCGATGGGTACAACTCCGAACCTCCCTCCGTACGGACCATCACCCTGAGCACCACAGCTGTGCTTTCTGGGTGAGTGCCGGTGCAGGATGCTCTTGGACAGTCTGGTTTCCAAAGGTCTTCCTGGCTGAGGCTGGCAATGGTCTCTCTGGCACTACAGCCCACGCCATGTCTGGCCATGCGCCAGCAGCAGCACTAACCCAAATGCGTCCTGAGTGGGACAAAGCCATGGGAACACCTGCCTTCCACAAGTCCTTGAACCACTGGACTAGGAGGGGACATCCCACTTTATGCATCCCTGGGTTTCTGCACCCCCTCATGTTTGCTCGGTCCCACCACGGCCCCTGCACCCAAGGATGGACCCCACATGCCCCACTGGCCGGGGGGGGGGCTGTACTCCCACTCTCTGCTCCCCAGATTTGCCACTGCCCCCATGTCCTGCACCCTCAGCGGGCATGCAGAATCCCCAGGGTCTCTGGGACTCCCGGCCATCCCTCATCAGCACGGTCCTGGCAGGCAACCTCTGACCAGGGACCTTCTTCAGTCACTGTCCTGGTGCCACAGAGCTGCCGCCACCCAGCACGTGAGAGGTAAACAAGCAGCGACTCCACACAAAGACACATTTGGGACAACTTTACTTCTGATACCAGAGTGCAGGCTTTCTTTACAGGAACCAAAAAAAGAACATTTTTTTAAAAAATGCTTCATGTACTCTTGCTATTTTTTTTTTACCATTTCATTTTTTAAAAAAAAAGTTACTCCTGAAAGCCATCACTTGTAATAAAGTTATAAGCCAGTGCACTTTGTTTTTTCCCTTGTGATCTCTTCTCTGAAGGCAGCAAGTTCTCCCCGCTGCTGCCCTGCGCCGGGGACAGGGTGTCCCTACAGGGCATCAACCCGGGCTCCGTCCCCCATCCCGGGCACCGCTTTTCCGTGTGGTCCCTGTGCTCCTGGAGCCAGCAGCAGTTCATCTCCCGGTCAGCTGGAAGAGCTGGAGGCCATCGTGGAGGCGCTGAGCATCGCGTGGTGCCTCACAGAGGGGCTGCCCCAGGGGGCACATTGCCTGTAGAGACTTGTGTCGGGATGCGGGCGCTGGTGGGATCCCGCTGCCCCCGCGGAGTGGATGCACAACAGGGTCACCCTTATGGAGCCACTTCTACAGTGACAGTGTTGAATTTTTTTAATTGACTTCATATATTCATTTGCTTTTTGTTGCAGGAGCAGTTTTCAGATTGACTGAAAATTCAGTAGTTCTTTTTTTTTTTTGTTGAAGAATTGCTCAAGTGAAAGAGGGACCTGAACAATCCTTAGAGTAGAAAGGGGCAGCCTTGCCATGCAAAGAGGAAGAGTTATTGTTTTTATTATTATTATCATTATTATTATAATGTAGGACCACAGACAGCCTCTCGCTGAAGCAGTCAGGTGCTAACAGCAATATACGGTTGGATTCTTTTTTAGAAGGTCATAAATTAGCAACTTATACTTTTATCTTTAAAAAAGTCAAATAAATAAATAAATAAATAAAAACAGAAAGGGGGGGAGAGAGAGAGAGAGAGAGACAGTCACAACATGCAAGAGCTTACAACAGAACAAGTGAAAATGACCAAAACAAAAGACAAGAAATGCAGAAGAAAAGCCCAGGTTCAATTTGGTTTGCAATCAATGCAGTTTGGAAGCATCATTTATAAAGGTATTTCATATACCAAAAAAGGCACCACAGTATCTACAAAGCCAAATCCTCAGGAGAGTTTCTGTGGGGTGGGGGGAGGTAGGAGCCTGGCCAGAGCACACATGGCTCAGCGTGCAGCAGATCCCCCCCTTTAAGCTTGTCCATTGCAAATCTGAACTTTTCCATTTTACGTTTGGTTTTGCTGTCTCTGTCGGTAAAAACACAAAATAATAATAATAAAAGACAAATGTGAAAAACGGCAAAGGGGATAACATTCTGGCCTTGCAACGTAACAGGTGGGATATTTCTAGGACCAAGTTTAACACAATCTGCTGTAACTAAAACTGCGCCGGGGCCCCCAGCGTGCGCCCCGCGCCCCTCCTCCCCCCAGCCGGCTGCTGGCAGCCCACGCCGCTGGCACCACGCTGGCACATGGGCAGCTACAGGCAGCCCCTTGCCGCCCGGGGACACCGGGACAGCGAGAGCCCCCACCTCCCCATCCGCACACCTTACGCCTTCGCTCTCCACGTGCAAATAAAGAGAAATCTGGTGTCTGCTGGGTGCCCCCGCTGCCCTGGGGGTGCTGCCCTCTGCACAACGCTAGCTGCAGAGGAATGACTGAACAAAGGAATAGGAAGGAAAAGTTAAAAAAAAAAGAAAGAAAGGAAGAAAGAAGGAAAGAAAAAGAAAAGAAACATTTGAAATCTTGTGTTTACTAGTACATGAGATTCCTAAAGAACAACTTGTCCTCCTAGTTAACCTTGTCCTGGAATATATACAGGTTATTTGTTGCTGCCACGGCGATGATATTCTCGGAAGGGTGCCAAGCTGTGTGCAGGATCTTTTTGCTAAAGTCCAGACTGTCCACGCTAATTTCGTCTTTCCTCCGCTTGCCGCCCACGCAGACCTTGCGGGGCTTGAGGATGGCGCGGGGTTTGCTGTTCTCCCGCGAGGCCTCCAGCGTCACGTCGCGCTTGGTGTTGCGGTCGAACATGCGGAAGAAGTTGTTGTAGGAGCCGGTCATGATGACGCTGAGAGGAGGGAGGAGGGATGGGTCACCCCGGCCCCACCACCCTCCCGGCTGCGACACCCCGGACCTGCCCGGACACGGGGCACAACCAGGACATCAGGCACAGTCCCGTGCCAAAAGGCTCAGGGTCAGCCAGTGAAACTGTGTCCCCATGTCCCCCTCCTTAACCCAGGGAATGTGCACAGGGCAGGCAACTCCTCTCAGGATAACAACGCATACGGAGATCAGTCTTTATGGCAAAGATTTAGCTGACCTGAAGCGAATTATTTTCACACTTTTTTAGAGCTAAACTGCCTCATGACTCGAGGCAGACTGAGTACCCAGAGGCATAATGAGATTTGGATTAGGTTTGGAATTTGGGCTTCAGGCCCAGTTGTGCCCCGTTAACTCCCTCTGATGCTTCAGACAGAAAAATGTGGCAACCCCACAAGGTCAACTGGTCTTGCCTGCTTTCTGCCACCTGGTTCAGTGCGATTCATCCGTGGGTAGTTGTCACCCCCAGATTTTGGCAGTCTGGAGCCAAATGCATCACACCCTGCTCTGGGTGTGGGTGAGATGGAGACAGGAACTGAACCCATCCCAGGGAGAGCTGGGCTCCCATCAGACGCCCTCAGCAGCGCCCGGCTACGGGGCTGCGGGTTCAGGTGACCCCTGAGGTACCCACAGGAAAACTCACCAGACCCTGCACCCAGATGAAGGCGGGGAAGGAACCACGCAGGGATGCAGGAGCCACCTGCCTGTCCCAAAGCATGCACCCTCCGGGCCGACCGCAGCACCCGCAGGGCTGGGTGTCGGGCTGCCGCCACGCCGCTCACCTGTCCGACCCGTTCCAGACACACTCGAACTTGTCGAAAATGCAGTCGTTCTCGTAGAGCGAGCAGAGCTTGCTCCGCAGGTAGTCGTGAACCTGCCGGCAGGGAGGGACAGGGTGTGAAGCCCCCGCACCGGCCAGCACAACCCAGCAGCCGGCAAACGCCAGCCCAGCACAGTGCTCACCAGGAGCTGACGGACCGAGCCAGGTGGTGTTGGGCATGGCATGCTATCGCGTGCCCGTGACCACAGCCACCTTTCCACTGTGAGAAGCAGCACCAGCACTGCCACACGCAGGGCTCGGGCAGTGCCGGGGCACGTCCCCGGGCAGAGGGTGGCAAGGAGGACGTCTGCCCTCAGGGCTGCCAGCACCTGCACATCCCCTCCTCACCCACACCTGACCTGGGGATGTGGGTTACAACTCACTAGCCACTTGAGCCCACATTTAACAGTTCTTTGCTTTCCACGATTTAATGGCACGATGCTCCCACCCATCAGGATTGTCCCTGTCCCCTCTGCTGCCAGCCCAGGAGCATGGCTCAGGCAGGAGCATGGCGGGCGCCTGACCGCTGCAGGTGCCCAAACGTGCCACACTCACCTGGTAGGTCTCAATGGGCCGGTTCTCCATATTCAGGTCCCACACCTTGACAGTGAGATAGTCCCGGGTCATGATATACCTCCCACTGTGGCTGAATTTGACATCGGAGATTGAGGAGATGATCTCAGAAAAAAATGACCGGTTACTTGGGTCTTCGGGCTCTTCAAAAACTGCAGAACAGGAAAGGACAAGCCCTGGCATCAGCCGAGGCAGGAGCTCCCTGTCCCCAGGACCTGCTGCCCTGCCGCAGCACCACAGGATGCTCCTGGGCAGCTCCAGTTTGGGCTGTGGAGCCCTACAGATGGCATCGAGCCACATTCTGGGGCAGCCGCTGCCACCGCCTGAGCCCCCTCCGGCCTCAGTGTCACCGCCCCGCTCCGCTGAGCAGATGCACCCACAACCCCAGGACATCACTGCAGTGGGCCCGGCCAGTGCTCCCCGCTTCTGGGCTTGGCCCAGACCAGACAAATGCCCATATTTTAGGGACTTCACTTGGCACAATTGAAGCTCCTTTGTTTTTAATGTGTGCAGTAAGCAAGAAGGACCATCGGAGACCAATCTATCAAGAGCACCACAGAAACCCAGAAGATTTAGAGCCTTGCATGTCACTTCTGCTCTCCAGAAATCAATGTGCAGCATAACTGCAAGTCAATGTAAATATTTTATAGCCACTGCAACCTACAGATTTAATCTGATCAACCTTTGAATAAATCACAGTTTGAACAGTTTGAAGGAGACTGATGAAGTTCCAAATAAATGTATTTACAAATTTGATTTCAAAGTAACATTAGCTGGGCAAGTATGGCTTTAAAAAACGATCACAGAGACACATCAGAAGAGATGCTGCCGATGCGGGGACATCTGTCCAGCCTACTCTTTCCACCTCTACAGATGGCTCTCCAGTGCAGCATTGAAGGATATCGCTGGGTAAATGGCAAAGCTCATGAACAAACCCTCTGCTACAAACCTTCTGCCGCGGGGCCCGTTGGCTCTGACCTCTCAGTGCCCAGAGCAGGGGATGTGCCAGCAGCCAGCCCAGCTGCTCCACAGCGTGCCCCACACGCCGGCATTTGCTCAGGTTTATCACCCCCTCGCTGAGCCCTGTGGTACCAATGCCTGAACTCCTGAGCATGGCGGAAAAAATGCCTGAAGTGCCAGTATAAATGATCCCTCCACAAATCAGAAGTGGCACTGCCCACAGCAGGACCCAGCTCTGCGCCCTTTAATCACCAGCAGGAAATCTGATGACACATCAGGTTTTTTAAATAAGAAAAGCGACAGCAACAAGAGAAAGTAAAGATCTGAGGCAGTCTGGGGAGAGCATCTGAATGCCACAACTTGTCTTCGCTGTAATCAGCACAGGTTTGCTCACACCAGGTCGGCCGGCGTCATGAGGCTTGTTTTAATGGCTGCACTGTTTCCATCATGGATGCGTGTATGTGAGCTGATGTCAAGGCTGGAGGGGTTCAGCTTATAGTATAGGAGCAAGAGGAAACTGTTGCTGATACTGTAGAAGTAGAAAACGTTAAATTGCAGATCAACTGTCAAACAGGAAAGGCCTCGGAGAACAAACCCAGAGCTGAGGCAGCACCAAGACGAGTCAGCAAGGGTGAGACGTCTCGGTATGAGCAGCTGGAACCGCTCCCTGACTCCAGGTACCACGTACCCCCGCCGGGATGCAGGGACCATTTCCCTGACGCGGTGTCACATCCCCGCTACTCCCTCCTTGGGTGAGTCCCCATCCTCCGCGTCCTGCCCAAGCAGCAGTGCAGTGAGGGTTGTCCATCCCCTCGTGCCCACGGGGGAGCGCGGGTTGCAGCAACAGGCTGGGGCAGGGATGGAGCATCAGCCCCAGCCCAGTGGGAGAGCAAGGGGGTCCCACATGGCACCCCTTTTGTGCCCGGGAACTTGAGCACAAGGTGAGAAGGCAGCATCCAGCTGTGCCTCGAGTCCAGTGCAGGATCCAGCTGTGCCTCGAGTCCAGTGCAGGATCCGGTCCCGTAGGCAGTCCAGTGCAGAGAAGCCACTGACTTTTTAAAACTCAGAGCAGCTAAGAGGTGAAGTCTGGTACGGGCTAACTGCATTTTCCCTGTGCCAATCTCCTTGCCTGTTGTACCAGGAAGCAAAAAACAGCCCTACCAATGCAGAGAGCAATTGGTCAAACATCACTTCTGCAGATGACGTCCCTGAGCTGGGGCCATGGCTGTCACTTGGGTCCCTCTCTGGGCTCAGCGTCACCTCAATACCCGCCCTGTTAGAAGCGAACGATTCACCAAGTGGAAATTTTGCTTTCGGATGAAGACAGGAGAGTGCTGCAAAGGCAAAGAGGTTTCCTGCTTTGTTAAATGAGCTCCGGGTGGCACAAGAGGCTTGTTCTTCACCCCCCAGAGATTCTGCAAAACTGACTAGTTAATTCCCAGCTTGAGGTCCTGCCAGGCCTATTATTCTGTGCAGCAGGACATCGTTAGCTCCTGCAAGGGGTGGGAGGAAGGAGATGATTAGCTTCTGGGGGCAACACGACCAGCTCACTCTGCTCCAGCCGAAACCTGGACAATGAGAGCTCAGCTTGGCTCGGCTCCGCTTGCCCCGCAGAGTCCCAGGGCTGGCTTTGTCTGCACAAAACAGTGAGTTTTCTAAGGGGGAATCAGATCACTGTGCTCTACTTATGTAACCTTTTTCCTCTATAAAAGGCTTAGCTGAAAAAATAGGTAAAGCAAACATGCTGTTAGCAGGAACAGGGGACGTAATGTGTTTTACTGAAGCCTGGTCTGGCTTTGCAGAGTCGGCACTCTCCGTTTCACCCCTGGCCATGCCACTGGCACGTGGCTGCTTGGGATATGTGGATGAGCCTTTCCTCCGAGCTGGCATATGTGATTTCCAGGGATGAGGCCAAGCCTCTCCTGGCGTTTGGAAGACACCTGCTAGCCAAGTGGCTGGGTCCCTGACCAGCAAGGGCAGACCATCACCCAGGGGACGTGGGTGCCTCCGGACAGGGCAGACAGTGGCCACGGGGTAGCCCTCTGCTCAGCCGCAGCACACTGCAGACCACAGCAGCACTGGGAGCATCTCCCAAACTCACACATTTCAGTCAAAGTGCAGATGTGGCTGTTTTACCCCTGTACTCCCCTCTCTTTGGAAAGACACAGCTAGCAGAGCCCAGCTCCCCTCTCCCTCCTTCTCCTTCTCCTTCTCCTTCTCCTTCTCCTTCTCCTTCTCCTTCTCCTTCTCCTTCTCCTCCTCTTTTGCGCATCCTGAGTTTCAGGTTGCCCCAGATGACCAGCTGCATTAAGCAACTTGTCAAACAAAAGAACTTTGGATCAATCAACCCAAGCTCTGCTTGAGCAGGCGAGTGCTACATGGTAGTTATTCCCCGCTGAGCTTTTGGGGTGCTCCTGAGACCAGCCACCAGCAGGCACGCTGCAGGTTTAACTGGTGGCTGTGTTTCAGCACAGGTCTGTATCACCCTGTAGGAGCCGAGCCTCCTCTGACAGCGCACTGGCACGGGCAAAGCCGCGTCGCCATCTCTGCTGGGGTCTGGCTTGCGCAGGCTACCGCCTGTGCCGCACGCTTCCAGGCACACCCCGCACAGTCCCCACGGTCGGGGAGAGAGGGGGGCGCTGGCCTGGGGGCTGCACGCCACTCACGTGTGCAAGGTGGCCCATCTGGCCCACGCACTAAAAGCAATGGTGCCACATAGCACACAAGCTCCAGGCCAGGTCTCTGACCCCTCCGGATTTCAGCCGAGGCTCCAGCTAATCCAGTAATAACCGGGAAACACAGCGGAGCAGCGCTTGCACAGGCAAACACATCAACCCTCTGCTTCTTTTCTTGCCTCAAATAAAAGGTCAAAACCCCACCGACAGTTCACCTAAGCACAAAATTAACCACAATCATCGCTGAGGAAAAGCTAAACTAGCACAAGCAGAGAACTGAGCTTTGCTTCATATTGGAAAAATCAGCTCTCCAACCTGCTCCCAGCCCAGAGGTGCAGCAACCATGGGCTAAGGAGCAGAAATTACTTGTCTAGTGCCAACTTCCCCCGTGAACTGGAGTGATTCTCTTTTCTGCCTTATTCTTCCTATCTCTAGCGAGGCAACAAAACATGTTCCTCTTCCTCGCAGACGAGGTACAGATTAATGCAGTGCTTTTGGCAGCTCTGAGCACCAATGTGGGCCCTGGCAGCCCCCAGGCAGGACGGGGGGAAGCTGCTGTCTGCGGGGTGGCTGGACCCTGCTGGCCCCAGACCCTGCCAGCACCGTCCCCTCGGCCACCAGGGTCTCAGCCCAGAGTGGGGAGCGGGCAAGGAGGCAGCGGAGCAGCCCAAGACCCCCACACACAGCTGGGCAGGGGCTCGGGGGAGCTATTTTTGCTTCTCGGATGAAGGCTTTTGTGGGGCTTTGCTCCCACTGCAGAAGCAGATCTGGGCTGCTGACCTTATGGAAAGGATTTCTGAGCACTAATTCTCTGTTACACAACAAGCCTATTTTCCTCTGACACTGCGCAGGAGCTGCCCTCCCCGTGCCAGCCCGCTCTGCCAGCCCTCCTTCCCCAGCAGCTTCATCACACCCTCTCCCTGGGGACGCAGGCCAAACCAACCCCCAGCTGGCCAAGAAGGGCTCTGGGGTGGCCCCGCTCCTCAGGACACTGCCAGCCCTTCCACTGGGCGCTTGGAAAGCAACCGTGATGCAAAGTGTGGCTGTGCCTTCCTCCCCAAAAGGCAGCAGAACCTGCCCAAATACAAGGGTGGGGGGGCCTTGCTTTAGAAATACCTCTGCAATACTGTCCGGTAAAAATCCGTAATCTATGGGTTACCTTATTAAAGCAGCTTTGTTTCTAACCGAAGCTGAAACTGTTTTCAGCAAAGAATAAACGTTTGGTAGTGTCGCTGTAACGCAGTCAGTGGGGAAAAGACAAGAAGGAAAAGGTCTTCCTCTGGGAAACAGGCTGTATTTTGAGCCTTCTGTTTCAGGAGCTTGGTAGGTACGATCACAGGCGACTCCTTAAAAAAAAAGTGGAAAGCCCAAGGCATTTGCTATGGGGAAGTAACTGTAGTAACCCCCAACAGGGTTTTTCCTTGCTTTCCCATGTGCTTTTGAGAGCAGGATTGCTTCCGTTGGTGCTCCAGGAATCCTAATCTCCCCTTTGGCTTCCAGTGGCGCTTCGGACAACACCCCCCATTTCTTTGTGCATCCCCTGGCAGGACCATTGCCCCTCTCAGTGCTGTAGCTCACGGCTCCGCATCCCTGCGGAGTGGGCATTCCTGTGTGGAAGCTGATGCTCTCTCTCAGGTCAGCTCCGTGGCTGGAGGAACACGCGTGGTGTCACAGATCGCAGGAGCCACAATTAAAATGCGCAAACAGAATTTAATAAGAGAAGCACATAAGTAAAAGCTGGCCCCAAGCAGCACACTGCATCTATCTAAATAAACATGACTGGGATGTGCAGTGCTATCTTCTGCATTTTTATTAAATATTGACAGTTATTAAATGCCTCCGTTGGAGGATTCGCCTCCAAAAGCCAATGTTGCTTTTCATTTTGAACTTTGATGAACTGTCTCAATTTCCACTCACACATCTGCTGAACTGCAATTGACTGAGGCTGATGCTTCTGAGGGATGGAGGGAAATCAATAAGGAAATGTCACAGAAGAGGTCAAACCCAGCCGGGATTCACCGCTGGCCGGTGTGCTCGCCAAGGTACCCAAACAAAGGGGATGCCAGGGGGGGCTTCTGCCGCCGAAGTGTCAGGAAAATGAATTTTGTTTCCTCCTTAATCGTATTCTGACCCTCAGCTGGGAGCTGTCACTGTAGGACTGTGAGACACAGTCGGGAAATACAAGAATAGAAAGGTGTGTTTGGCTCAGGATTTGGGAAAACTGCCATTCGATATTTCCGAATCTCCAGACAGCGATGTAAGCCTTCCTCTTCATCCACTTTACTCCATTTTAAAACCAGGTATCAGACTGCAACCGCAGCTCAAGATCACAAAAGCAGTACCTGGTGTGTAATTCCCTATTGCCTCTAGGAAACCTAAAGCTGAAATACCCAGGTGCTCTCTGGATGAAGATTATCAACCCTGGGCTCCAGTAACTTGTATTCTCTTTGTGCATGTTGTTCTTGCAACATGATCACAGTTTAAGTACTGAAAAACCTCCTTAATTTACCACAAGATACTGGCCATTTTCTGAAGAAAACTCAAAGAAGAACAGGAGACACAGGGGTTTTAGCCACCCCGTCACACAGCACAGCAGCCCTCACTTCTGCCACATTTCTCTGTCTTTAAGGTAGACACCAAACTCCTTTAGGTCTGTTCCATCTTTGTGTCTTATTTACAGCACCGCGCTCAGCACAGAGTTCCAGGAACTGCGAGGGCACAAAGAACAGCAACAGGTATTTACCGGCCCTCCCATAAATGTCATAGGTGTTCGTGCCAGTACTTTACCGAGCCGCTGCTGATAAGAGGAATATTTCCAGCAACGACCCCCTGAGAGGTACAGGCTGAGCAGGAGCCACGCTTTGCTGGCTGCCTCAGCAGCAGCTCGCTCATCCCATCGGCCGGGGAGGACCAGGGACAAGCTCCCCACCTGCCCAGCTTACTCCAGGTTTTGAGGGGGCTTTTCTGCACATCCTGACCCCCGAGGCATCGACCACAGTCGACAACAGGACAGGAGGCTATTTGGACAAATGGCCTGAAGGCATGCAGCACTCCCTGCCTCCCAGCATCGACAGCTCTGTAGCTGCTGCGCACCAACATCCAGTGACCCCTCAGACCCAGAGACCACCCTGGGGCTTTAACACGCCCCCCAGAGGGTGCGGGGCCAGGACCCTTTTGGGTCCAGGCAGGACTGAGGGCAGGCGGCCATGGGAACGCTGAGGGGCCGGCAGGACCACAGCCCAGCACACCGGAGGGAGAATGGGACCAGGTGGCAGGGGAGACCTGCGCCTAGGTCAGTCTCCGTGCTCCCTTTTTTGGGCTCCTTTAACCCAAAGGGGACTCCGTCCCAGCCATGGGCCGTACTCACACTTGGCATGGCGGTCGCAGAGGGCGGAGGTGCGCATGTCGCACAGCCGGATGGTGCCTTTGCTGCTACTGTAGACAAAGGTGTTGCAGTGGTGCGGGTGGAACTCGGCGGCCGTGATCACCTCCGTCAGCTCCTCCATGTTGGCCGGTTTGATGTCCACGATGTCTGGCAGGGCGAGTCAAGGAGCCACCCACAGCCCTGCGCAGACCCCGCTCCTCCCACTGCCCCTCCTGATGATGTCCTCGGCTCCTGGGCTTCCCCTCGCCCCGTGCAAATGGGTGTTCCTGGGAGAGCAGCACTGTCCCAGAGCAGCACTGCGGCACCGAGCCAGGACCAGCCAGTGCCAGTGCTGGGGAAAGCCAACATCTGTCACATTTTCCATTCAGCCGGGGACCACAGCTCCCGTACCGCAGCCTGGAGCCACCCTGCGCGGCACAAGACCTGACTCTGCCCATTCCCCAGGCCAGAGTAAATGTCTTCCATTGCAGAGACACTGGTGGGGGTGGTCCCGTGGCTCAGCCAAACACAGCCACACCAGGGACACCCCAGGAAGGGGCTCCACAGCACCAACACACCAGCAAGTCAGCGGGATGGGACATCCAAGTGGACATTTCCCTGGTGGTGACACTTCTCCATCAATTCTTAGCAAGTGTTTTGGGTGCTGCACTTGCACCTTGGCCAAACTCCCTTGGGCCACCTGAACTCCCTGAGGTTTTACCCCAGTTCAGCACTCCTTACCTTCTTCCCCAAAACCCAACACACATTGCAGCTCTGCTCAACAGTGCCCGCTTCAAGCCCCCACCAGCCACACGCCTGTGACTGCTGAAATCCTCTCCAGCTGCCTAAATCTGCCACATGCCCTGGGGATTTCTCAGTAGAAATCACTATATAAATACCACCAATGATTAGTGCCCCATTGCTATTATTTCTGATGCGGCTGTTACAAGGGTGACTGGCATGACCTCATTTGTACGACTGTGACTGGCAGCCTGTCATCCCGCTGCAGGGTATAATGGAAACTGCACGATTAATATTTCCTCTCTCCCTCTTCCCCAAGGCATCTGTCTTCTCCATCACCCGCAGACCCTCCTCCCTCCCACCAGCCCATGCAGACCCTGCAGGCAAATTCAAAAACGTGTCACCCACACGGGGAGGCAGCAGTGGTGACGATGCCAGCTGAGCCCTGCACCACAGAGAGAGCGGCTTGGTCCGATGGCCGAATGTGCCCACTGGAGACAGCCCAGCGTCCTGCTGGCATCCCGACTCTGCATGGGCAGAGATGAGAGGGACGTGCCTTGGTAATGGCACCTGGGGATGGGATTTCAGGTGTTCTGCAGTCGGCTGCACCACTTCATGCTCCTGAGCCCCTGTGAGCCCCTGCCAGAGAGTGAAGCTCCTGCACTGAGGATCGTGATGGGGGAGCCGGGATGGGGCCAGGCGAGATGCTGGGAAGACATCACAGCAGACAGGGGCAGGCTCTACTGCTTGCCGCAGAGCTGGACCTCACAGGTCTCCCCTCCACCGCTCACCTTCACCAGGGACCTGCCTCCCATCCAGCCTTCTCGTTCTCCTACCCACACGTGCCTGTGTCGGGGCTCCCAGGGCTGTCACACCCCACTTGCCAGCTGAGGTACCTCCCTTATTCCTGCTCTGGGACCGCCCCAGGGGCCACGGGGTGGCGCGCACCAAAGGATACTAAAACTTTGATTTGTGATTTCAAAATTCCACAGGTTTATCCTCAGGTCGTCCGCCGACATGTAGGTCTCGTAGTCGCTGTTGACGGAGATGGAGTTGATGTGGTAGGTATGAGCATTGGCAAACACCCGCCGGGGGGTGGCCTCCACCATCAGGTCCATGGGCCGGAGCACAGGTACCTGCGGGACAGAAGCAGAGCATCAGCACCCAGGGACAGGGTCCGGCTGTCCCACCTAACCCACACCAGCACCCAGCACCGGGGGACACCCCCAGGGCCACAGCAGGTGCCTGCAGAGCACTGGCTGCCAGTGCTCCATCCCACCCGCCTCTTAACGCTCTCACCGAGGAAACCTTCCTAAGCGTATGAACAGAGGGACAAGCAGACATGAAAGCCTTTTACTTTTGAAAGAGGCACCAGTACAGTTAGATTGCTGTGAGGCAGCCAGAACCCAGTAAACCAGGCTCGGTCTCTGCTGCAGCAACCCCTCCTTCTTTGAAAAAAAACAAAAACAAAAACAAACCACTTCTGCCTTGTTTTTTCACTGTTAACCGGAATCTGAAATTCCTGGAGCATTTCTAACAGAAATACGTTTCTTGAGGGAGCCAGTCAGCACAGATTTTTCTTTTAACTTTTTTGCATTGCTTCACAGTGAAGTGACGGTGGGAAGAGATGAGAAGAGACAGGGAAAGGGAACGCACCGGGCAGGGACAGATGGAGGGATATACAGAGATACACACGTTTGCCTTTGGATTAATAAGCATAACTCATGTAAACATTGGGGGGATGGAGGAATACGGGAAGAACAGCATATGCAAGGAGCGGTGTAAGTAATAACTTCAGACGTAACGCTCTTAAGGCAACTTAATACACTAGAAAGGTGTCAGTCCTGCACTCCCGTTTGCCAGTGAGCTATTCCCTCAAGCTACTTCATTACTGTGTACATTATCTGTGCGCTGCCCAAAGAGATTTCCCATGGCTGCAGAGGTGGGGACGGGAGTGTGACAGCCAGCTCGAGTGACACTGGAGCACAGGGACTGCCAGCTCAGAGCCTGAGCTTAATGTGACGAGCCTGCCTGCTAATTCAGCCTGACACAGCCAATGATGCATCGTTTGCCGCTGAAGGACTCTGCTCAGCCATCTGGGGACGGAGCCTCGCGTTTTGCTCAGGGATTACAGGAGCCGGGTTGTCACTCAGACCGTCGGAAACATGACGGCTGTGCACAGGGAAAGGGTTCAATGGTTACACCAGGCCTCAGCGGCCAAAAAATAAGTTCAGCAAAGGCTTCGGCAGAGGATTTCACTCGGCGAGGTGATGTTGTGCGGCCTGACCGCAGCGCGGGGTCACGCCACAGGCCAGTCCCATCCCGGTCGGAGCCCTGCGGTGCGCAGAGCCCGGGGCTGAGCCATCTGCCACTGCCAGTGCCCGGCACAACGCCCTGCCCACTTCTTATGGGCAGCTACTCACAGCCACAGAGCTAAGAGAAACTCTTCAGCCAAGAAAATTCTCCACATGTACCTCAGAGCCAAATCCTGGGGAGGTTTTTATGTCTGGAACTTGGTCCAGCACCAGGTAAAACCCCAGAAGAGGAACAAACCTGGTCATTCCTGAGTATTTTGTTAAGGCAGGATTTTTTATCTGGTATGGTGGCAAGAATCTGCACTGGAATATAGAAAAGCAAGTGTCCATGCCCCCTCTCACCATGTGCTGCCAGCTGTTGCTTAAGGGTATCAACAATAAGTGTTTAAACCTGAAGGCACTGACATTTTGAGGCAGGAGCAGCCGGGAACGCACTGGGAGCACACACGGGCTTGGGAATCTCATCCCTCGGCAGCAGAACCCTGCAGGGCAAGCAATTTCCCATCTCAGGACAGCCAAGGGGAGCGGCTGCCCGGCGCAGGATGGCCCCAGCCTGGGTTTAATCTCTTCTCCACCAAAGCCCACCCCGAATCCGGATGGAAACGCCGCCACCATGAGGGAGACCAACACGAGTCCATGCCAAAGGCCTGAGCCCAGTGCCGGCACTGATGCGCACCCACCGACACGGGAATGCCAAGCAGAGAAGAACCCTCTGCATCCCTCATCCCGCTCATCCTCGCTCACCCCCACCGCTCCCTCTTGCCTTGTGTGCTGCCTGGTCCCCAACGCTGTGACCCCCCGCCCTGGAGCCCCTTCCAGCAGCCAACAGACGCCTGCATTACATTCCTGCTTATCGTGCAGCAATGGAAAGGAATGTGTCCGAGGGAAGAGCCCGCAGCCACACAGTCCCCAGCCCAGCTGGGCAGGCAGGGCGGCAGCGGTCAGTGACAGCGAAGAGAAACTCCTAATGAACAGGGCAACGTGACAGCAACTGAAACTCGGTCTTTTTCTTTTTTTTTTTTTGAAGCACACAGAGTCCAAGGCAGTGTCTGCCCAAAACACCCCGCTGCCCCCAGCATTGCCATGGCAATCCTCAATGGCGCAGAGACCTCCTCACTGCATCCCTCCTTCAATAACAGAGCCAACCTGCAGGGCAGGCGCTGGTATTATATATACCCATTATTAAAGGGTAATTCAGTGTAACAAACCGCATCAAGTACATAGAAAGGCTGTCAAACAAAATAAACCACTAATAAATTAAATTAGCTTCTGTTTTAAGGAAGGGGGGGGAATGCCAGTCATTTTTCATCTGAAACAAAATATGTCTTAATTTTTCTCCCTGCCTTTAGCAGGCACCCCCTGCAAAAGAGCCGGTCCCACTCATTCAAAGCGCACATGACACTCCATTCCTCTCTCCCTGCCTGGCGAAGTCTTCCCCTTTCCAGAGTTAATGAGGCACTAATCCTCCCTTGAGCTGTAAAATTCATTTTCTCCATGGTTGGGGGGTGGAAGGAGCTGGCGTGCCCTGGCCCCATCCCACCACCGGTGCTGCACGTCCCACTGCTGCCTCCAGCCCCCGAGCGAAGGACCACGGTGTGGGTAACGCCATGTCAGTCATCGCTACTTTGCCCCCTGCTCCCATCAGGTTTCCCCCTTTCATTGTCTGTCATGTCGACTGTCACCAAGTGCTCCCTGCTCCCGAGGGAAAAGCTTCGTGTAGCAGAGCTTCTCCTCGTCATTTACAGCGCTGATGGCCCCGACGGCTGAGGCCTGAAGACATGCAGAGATTTCTCAGGAAAACCTCATCCTCTGCCCAGACATGCTGTACGGCATGTGGCGTTTTCAAAACACAAGCCAATATGCAGGGGAAAAAAGAGTAAGGCCTCAGCTCCCGGGGAGCCATGGTCACGTAACCTGCCACAAGCACAAGTCCTGTGAGTGCCGCGTCTGAGACGCCCGTTACTGGGGGTCTGACTGGTGACACGAAGCCCCCAGCACAGTGAAATGGCAATCAGCCGTCTACATGCAAGGGAAAGCGCCGCAGGGAATCCTCATGGGACACGCTGGGGGCCAAAAGTTCCTAACGGGGTGTGACGATGACAGGGCGGGCTCATGCAGGGACAGCCCAGCACCAACAGGTGAAGCCGCGATGCTGCCTCTGCCCCGGAGAGCTGCCGCAGCCGCCCAGCATCGCCCTGCTGCAGGTCCCGCACCTGCCCCTGCACCGACTGCTGTCTGGGGCAGACGGGGCAGAGGGCGACCGCAGACTCGCAGCGCTGGGACCACGCACCCGCTTCTGGGAAACGGAGAAGGAGGTTTTGCTCCCCGACACCTCCACGGAAATCCCCTCAGCACAATGGAGCCACGCTGGACTTGTGCTGAGATCCAAATCTGACCCAGAGTAGCAGCCGTTAAAAAAGAAAACCAATCAATAATCCATTTAGGCGTCTGTCCGGTCCCCACCTCATCAGGGGTTACCAAGCCTCAGCACCAAGGGCAGTCGAAACTCGGCAATCGCCTGCTACGTGCAGTGGGACAGGCAGCAGGTCAGCGCGGCAATGTCCACGGCGGAGCAGCTCCCACCGCCCGGCGTGCTCGATTGCGCTGGTGTCTAACCGGCGCTGCTGTACCCAGCGCTACCATCCTCTCTCCTGCACCGACAGCACGACAAACTGCCCTCTCGACACGAGCCAAGCAGCGGCGGTGCCAGGCACAGCCCGGTGCCACCAGCCCAGTCGCCCCTGCCGCACTGCTGGCACCGCAGCCCCGGCGAGCTGGCAGGATTTGGCCAAGCGGGATTAGTCACAGCCGGAGCCCAGATTAACCCCAGCCTTGGGTTTGCAGGAAGGAAAACGTAATCCAGTTCCTGGCAAATCGGAGAGCAGAGCAAGCTGCGCGGGGATAAATCCGGCAACATTCTTTGCCTGCTCCAGAAGCTGAGCTCCTCCGAATGCGCTCCCCGATGTTTACTGCTCACCTACAAAAGGCATATTCTGTAACTGGCCAACGCTGCCTGCAGATTAACATTTTGCAGACAAAATGTGCATCAAACACTACTTTCATGGCAGACTGACAATTTCATGCTCTTCAGGATTTCGTCTTATTGGACCTTCCCCATGAAGTGTGGAAGGTAGCTTCCCATGGGAGGATAAACCCGCTATCTCATTACCGGCCCATGTAGCTGATAGAGCTTCTGGTTTCATCTCTTTTCCCCAGACGTTTCCCTCCTCCCTGCTTAGCATCACACTAACACCGCTGCTTCTGTCGCCTGCTACCGAGCCTTTTTTCATACAATGAAATACAGGCACAGACTTGATGCCAACCAGATTCATCTCTACGTCTGCAGGTCCAAAAGGCACAGGCTGCCCCAAAAGGGTCTGGGTCCCAGCTGGGGGACCAGGACAAGGGGAAAACCACAGATCCCAGGTCCACAGGGAGGCTGGTGGGAGCGTGGGTTGGCCAGCAGAGCCGCCAGCCGGAGCCGTGTCCAGCTGCTCAATGACCGCTGGTACCCTGCAGGGCTCCAGCACTGGGGTGACCCACAGAAAGGTGTCACACCGTACCCGGCTGCATGCCGACACCCCAGCACACCATGGCAGCGGGGACGGTCCCTGCCCTGACTGCCCCGTGCCCACTCCCGCAGCACCCAGCCCCGCGGCCAGGCAGAAGTGGGGCTGTCATCCGTCTGTCCACACTTGGACACCCCGGCAGAGGCCAACGGGAGCCATTTGTGGCGGCGGGTCCCAGCCGCAACAGGGATGAGTCGCAGGAGTGTCTGCGGGGCTCCGCTCCGTCGGCACCGAGGTGCAAGTTCAAGGCCTGCAGTAAGTCCATGTGGGCCAACGGTTCAGGCCACCAACACAAACACCCCTCCCCAAAAACATGGCCAGTTCAAGGGGGTTTGGTGCAGGGCTGAGCATTGACTGCAAATGTTGTTCCACATGCAGCCCAAATCATCCCAGATTTCACATTCTTTGCATATTCTTATAGCATGATAGGATTTTTTTTTTGTTTGTAACTGAGAATTTGTCCTAGTTCAGCTATTACACTCCAAGATTACTTTCGCCATCTGTACCTAAACTCTGAAATAATTTTGCAGATATCTCAAAGAACAAACAGAACATTTTTGTTATTTGAAGTTAAAAATCCTGAACCCTTCATGCCAATCTCATTAGAATTACATTCCCCTTAAAGATGTTTGAAAAGATATTTTTAAACTTTCTCCCACTGAAAAAGAGCCAGTGTCAGTAAAGTCCCACCTAGCAGTTTACAACTTTCCTACTTTTCCAGGGAGAAGTGTGTAGAAGCACAGCCATGTTGCCAAACACAAATTCAAAGCAATCCAAACCCGTTTGATAATTCTGCCCGCACATTGTTTTTACAGTACGTCTAGACACAGATACCAGCAGAGTAATTGCTGTGGAAAAAGACATGAAAAAAAATATCTGAAAGGTCAATTCTGGTCATCAGCATTTCAAGGTGAGTTTACAAATATTAAAAGGATGAATAATGAGTTTTTGCCAGAAAAGAAAGAATTCAGCTCATGACCTGGGAAAAACAAAAAAAATTACAAAAGCAGCAGCAAAACAGGCTCCTTCATTTCTTTTCAAGTCCCCGCAGAGTGATGCCGGCAGAGGTTTGGGCAGCGCAGGCTGGCGGGGTGGCGGGGCAGCCCCCGCGCCACAGACTGGCTGCGGCCAGTGCCATGTCCCCGCACCCCGCCGAGCCCTCCTGCACCTCGACAATCCCTCCCGCACCTCGACAATCCCTCCCGTACCCCGCCGAGCCCTCCCGCACCCCGCCAATCCCTCCCGTACCCCGCCGAGCCCTCCTGCACCTCGACAATCCCTCCCGCACCCCACCAAGCCCTCCCACACCCCACCAATCCCTCCCGTACCCCGCCGAGCCCTCCCACACCCTGCGGCTGCGGGGCGAGGGGCTGCGCTGCCTGGCACGGCGGAACCACCGTCCCCGAGCCCCGCGGCCTGGCCGTGTCCCCACCAGGCCCAGCCAAGCCCTTCCGTCCTCCTCCAGGGTGTTGCTTTAGGAGCAAGACCAACCAAGCACCTCCAGCCAGCAAACCCCACCGGCCCCCAGCACCACGCAGAGCAGCGCGGCATCCCCAGAGGCGGCACTGCTCGGGCAGAGGGGCCAGGCTGCCAGCGGGCAGCTGAGCATGCAAACGCTACGCAGTGAGCTGCTGTAGAGCAATGTAAGCCACTAATGAAAATGAGAAAAATCCTTTTTTTTTTTTTTTTTTTTTTAATTTCTGTGGCAATGGTTTGATGGCGATCGTTTGAAATTGATTAGTTCTGCCATGTGCATTTTATAGCCAAAAAAAGCCTAATGTTTCACATTACTTTGTCATTTAAATGATAATGTTTTGGAGAATGCATACAAGGAAAAGACAGACAAATCTCCTTGCTGGGGCAGAAAGACAGCAGCGCGGCAGTTCCCCTCTGCAGCATCCCCCATCCCCTTCCCTGTCCCGTCACACAGCCCCGTTCGGGGGCTGCCCACGGCTCCATCAGTTGCACCAGGAACCCAGCACAGCCTCCCCAGGAGCCAAGAAATCTGAGTGCTTCCACAAAATGGGAGATACAAACCAGAATTTATGATGGATTTTGCTGGAACTGAGAGAGTCAAGTGGTAGCTCTTAATCAGAGCGACCTTTGTGACGGCTACAAACACCAAGGACTGGGCACATCGATGCACTTGCTCATGGCACTCACATCGCACTTGGCCTGGGAGGGTTGTTCCTCACCCAGGGAGTGCCCAGGGGAGACCACAGAAAATCACCCTCTGTGTCACGGCAATCTCTCGAGTCATCCACAGCCTGGGTGAGACAGGACCCTGCTGCCCCAGGAACCTGTCCCTGGGCTCGTTAGTGCACACCAGCCACTTTGCGGGGCACTTTCTTACGTACCAGCGCTTTGAAGTGCTTGGGGCAGAGATCAGCTGCCCGGGGCAGGGAAGTTGTTCCCCACTGGTGTCTGAGCTGGTTTCCCTGGGAGAGGAGGGGAGGTGGCAGCAGCCCCTCCTGCAAGCCCCCGCCAGCCCCAGGGAGCGCTGGCTGCCCCCCCTGCAGATGTAGCTCAGGAGCAGGGACCCGGTGGGAGTCAGAAATCCCAGCCTGGCTCGAGAATGGATGGCGGCCTGACACGAGAACATCCTTCAGCAGCAGCCCGCACCCGACATATCGGGGAGGCAGGAGCACGTTCCTGTGGTGCTTGGAGCCCTGGCGCCCCGGGCCAAGGCAGCACCGGCAGCACAGCCGGCTGCTGCTGCTTCTCTTCAGACAAACAACGTGCAGATCAGACCCTCTCTATGGAGAAGGGAGGCCCAGGAGCCGTCTCTCCCGGACGCATTCCCTCAGTTTTGCTCATCAGAAGCGGAGGCGGCCTCCGGCCGCGCACAGCACCCGGGTCCGCAGCCTCCAGCGGGGACGGCACCAGCAGGAGGATGCACACCGGTGTTTCACCACAGCCTGACTGCCGCTGTGCGCCGTCAAAGCAAACACATCCTCTGTTTAAAAAGATTTAAGCCCTGGATATTGTTTGTGTTAATTATTTCTTGCACACATCCCTCGGCGTAGGTACAGCCGTACATGGAGCAGCACTCGAGAGCTCGCGGAGGCTGTTAAATGAGGCTGAAGAGCTGTAGCTATTAGACTGGGGGCTATCCAAATAAGCAGAGCTCTTCTAATGACAGCAAAAGGCCTACTTTACTGTCTGAGCAGAGGTAAATATTCCTTTTGCACTATGTGGGTTAGAAATTCCTCAGAGAACGACACGCATCAAGTACATTTAAACCATTACGACAAATGGCTAAGAGATGATTGCAGCAAGGTGGTTTTAAAACCCTTTTTCACTTGTCTGTGGTCAAAAGTTAAACCGTGGATGGATGTGGCTTTACTCCAAAGTGTAAGCATCACAGGGCAATTAAATGTCAAAGATACATCAGGCTGCAGCAAAATGGTTACTACTATGTAAATATCTGTCTAAGTAAAATCATCAAAACATTACATCAAACCAGGGCTGGCGGAAGACAGCAGGCGTTGTGCAGGCAGATACTAATAACCGTAATGCTGAGCACTTACATCGTGTTTTACCTCTTGCCGCTGCTGTGAAGCAGGAGCTGCATGTTCCCGCGGGGAATCGCAGCGCCTTATCTCACAGCACAGTGGGAGACACCCGGGTAGCAACTCCTCCAGCCACGCGGCATCAAGCTGCTCCCAGGAATAAATGGACCGAAAGTAAAACGAAGGCTGAAACTTTTGAAGCAGACGGTGGACTGCAATAAATAGCATCCAGTTCTCAGATATTTCAGTATGACTTTCTACAGGGGAAAAAAATCAGAATTCCCTCCTTCCCTGACAAACTCCAGTGACTGCTGCCGCAGGGGCGAGCAGGGCAGGGGCAGGCAGATGCCTGGTGGGTGGCTCGCTGCCCCAACCCCGCACACAGCCCCCGCACGCTCGGGGCTGGCCCACATCCTCGGGAACTCCCCGGCACCGCACAGCCCAGGGCTGGACCCGCATCAGCCACGCTGTCAGCATCTCTGTGTCCCTGCCCCTCGTTGGGGACGCCCCACTGGGCGCCAGCAGTGATGGATAGGCTGGGTGGTGTGACTTCAGGTCGAGCGCTTGCAAAAACACACGGGCTGATTTTTGCCTCCACTTAGCCCTGCGGCTGGCAATTCAAGAGCCAGGATCCGGTCAAACACAATCAGCTCACACCAGCAATCAACAGCGAAGATAAGTGCGATGATTATTTATTTATTTTCATTACCACATTGCCCATACGCCCTGTCGAGGCGTCATTACCTGCACCGTGGGCCCCGATCGACTGGTGGCCGCTGCCCCCCAGCGCAGCAGGACCAGTCAGGGGAGCACAGAGGGGTGGGAGCCCGACCCACTGGCTCAGCACTGCGGCACCCCCCACACCCACCCCCAGGCAAACACCAGGGCTGACTGTACCCCCACCCCAGTGTCTCTGACACAGGTAAGGGAAGGAGCAGCTGAACCATGGCATTACTCCCCAGGCACACACAGCACTGAAAGCCGATGTGAGAGTGGCAGAGCTGGCACCGCGTGCAGGACAGGACACCGTGACAGGGGGCCAGGGCCACCCGCCACGCTTCTCCTGGCCTCCCCTTGCCCAGAGCCACCCGCCGCATTCCTTGTGGCTTCCCCTTTGCCCAGGGCCACCTGCCATGCTCCTCGTGGCCTCCCCCTTGCCCAGCCACGAACCCACCAGCAGGTCCGGGCAGACAGAGCTGCGGCACACATCCCCCCGCACTCCCCACACCTGGCAGCACGGGACGGACCGGCCGGTGGCCACTGCAGGTGAGACGGCCACGGTGGCACCCACAGAGCTGATAGCCAGGTCAACCCAACAGATAGAAATGCATTTTCAAAAGGTTAAAAAGTTTCAGTTCGAAACACCAAAACTCAGTGTTCCCATAATGAATTATTTTGATTAAGAAGTTACACTGATGTCAGTTTTAATACAGTTTGTGTTGGAAAAGAAAAGAAAAATGCATCACATTTATCCTGGACTCTTGACTCACTTCACTTCCCCCAGAAATTCAATGTTCTTAAAGAATACACTAGAAATATAAAAATAAATCAATATTCAAAAATTGCTCCCCTTTCAATGCTGACCTTGCATTTGCTGTTTTGTGGGGCTCCCAGCAGTGTTTTGGGGTGCACAGGAGGCCCCCAGGCACGAGACCGATGCCTACAGCCTCCTGCAGCAGAGCTCGGCACAGGCACTGAGACAGCAGATCTAGGCAAAACGCTGACCCATGGTTCCTCAGCAAGCCCAGGGCTTTCCCAGTGCATTTGGGCAGAGAAGGAAGCACTAACTGGAGTTACACGCTGCCTCCCAGCCGGGCAGAGGGCTGATAACCCCAGCTCCAACATCCCCATTCCCAGCAAACTCCTCGAACGGCTGTCTAGGTAACGGCGTATTAGGCTGGAAATGCTGCCTGAAACATGACAGCAGATACATATATACATGAAATAAAACGTTTTCTTGCTCTGTAAAGAAAAATGCCTGCCAGCCACCAGGAGCAACTCAGTACGGAGACGAGAATTAACTACCTGTCGGGTTCTCAATGGCTTCATCTGCAATGGAACTGGAAGCCATAAAAGTGAGCCAAGGGTAATCATTGGAACAATTTTATATATATAAATATAAAACCCCCAAGTACTCAAAATGCAAATTCTGGCAGGGTGTTAATAAATTACCAGCTGGTCAAGTCTGATTAATGTCATGGCAAAATTCCTGCATACTTGGCATTTCTTGGCCTATGGGTTAAAGGAGTTACTCTCTGTTTCTGCTCTAGGATCAAGTAGAGGGGAGCACGGCTTCTCCCCGTTTGCAGAGGGGCACTCCGCTCGCTGCTGGAGCCCACATGCAATGGGTCTCCAGCGCTGCCTGTACCCGCTGCCTGTACCACCTGTACCCGCTGCTGGAGCTCCCTGGGGCACAGGGTGAGCTCTGATTGAATTAACAGGGCGCGCACAGCCTCGGGCCGGAGCTGGCTCTTTATATGCAGATGAAATATCATAAACACTAAGCCCAGGGCAGCGCGGCCAGGTGCAGCAGCTCCCCGGGCAGCAGAGCGATGCCCAGCAGCCAGGCGCTGCCATGCCCGGTGCCTCCCTTTGCCACACACTCCCAGGGGCGACTGCTTTAATGGGGTCTGTGCATCCATCCCCCTCGCAGCCAATGGAAAATGCAGCCTTAGGTGTTTACATTTGTTTCAGGACGCCAGTTTTAATCTCCTTAGGCTGGGAGGAAAACTCATTTAGAGAAGTCCTTATGCTCCCAAAGCAGAAGTTGCGCTTGCGAATGCACTAGGAAGGGAGGGCTCGTTAACTGCCTCCTCGCCAGGATGGGTGTGCTGGGCGGCGCAGCAGCAGCACCGGGGCACTGGGGTACCGGCATGAGACAAAACGCAGCACTTCACAGCACAACTGCCCAGAGCCGGCATAGCCCAGGCACCGTTCCGGCACTAGCTCCCTCCTCCGCTCCTGTGCTCACACATCAGCCAAAGTACCAGCCTCCAAAACAAGGCGCACCCTCCTGCCCTCCGACATCGACCCGGCACATCACGCCAGCGCTACCAGTACCGCAGCACGGCAGGTGACACCAGCAGCAATTTTAATCCCAGACCCTGAAGAAAAAGGCTCCTTGACAGCCTGGGACTGCCCACACTCACCCGCAGCATGGTGATCATGGAGGGGTCTCGGAGACGGCCATCCTCATCCTTGAGATTGTATCCCTCTGGCCTCTTGTCCCGCTCGCTGACCTTCCATAGCTTCACAGTCTTATCTGGGGGCAGGAGAGGAGAGCGTTACACCCAGCTGCTCCCCCTCCACCCGCTGACCGACACATCGAGGCCACACCGGACAGTTTAACAGCAAAAAGTCTGCTGCATCCCCTCCTGCTGCTTGCTGGAAGTGGGTACAGAAGATGTACCTGTCACCACAGCTCTTTATCCCCAGAGGTCTGGGTTTTCTGTTCCTGACGGACAACTGCCGGCGTGTTTATCCCAGATGTAAGGAGATGGTTGAACAACAGCACTATTGGATTAATGGAGAAATAATAGGAGAAGGGTTTTCCCAGCACTCAGAGCCTCAGGTCATGCCTTGAATGTTGGTATTTGATATATCGAGTGATGGGGCCGAGTTACCCAGGTGCTGGCAGAGGGACGGGGCAGCTTGGGCGGCACAGGGAGGCTGAACACGACGTCCCGGCAATGGGCCAGCGCCACACATGGCCGCTCCGCTCCTCCCTGCCACCGACGTGCGCGTCGCACACTCATGCACAGATGGGGACACACACCCCTTCCCCACACCCACCCACCCACTGGGAAACCAGCTGAGAGATGACTCCCATGTAAGATTTTTCCCTCCTATGTTTCCTAGCTCATAGGGCAGTTATCCAGAGGCCACCGGTCACTTTTCAGGCCTAATTTCCAAATTAGTTTAGCTTCTAGTAATTGGGAAGGTGTTAAATACCAAGGATGCAGCAGCTCTCCTAACTCTGCCCCTGCTAGTTGCTCTGTTTCTCCTCCTCTTTGAACACCCCCGTTCGTCCCTGCTGACCCCCAGCCCCAAGCCACTGCCAGCCCTGCAGCCCCTTAGGGATCACAACAGGGGGGACAGGGACGCCCAGGGGTGGCTCCAGCTGGGTGTCACCCTGCAGGTTCCAGGGTGGCAGCGTCAGCAGCTCCCGTGCCGGCAGCAGGTGCTGGGAACTCTGCACGGCTTTAAAGCTCACAGGGTGCCACAAGGTAAATCATTTTGCCCCCAGTGGGGCTCATGCAGAAACCCCACGTGGAACACATGGAGCAGGGCAATGGGCAAGTGGGGGTTCCAGCAATGGAAGTTGCGAGGGAGCAAAGCCGGGGCAGAGGGAACTTCCCCAGGAGCTCCCTGAAGCAGGTGGAACGGTGCCTGTAACTCACCCAAGTCATCCTGACCTTCCCCACCCAGACGCAGCGCAGAGCCCAGCATTTACCAGGTCTGAAAGCAGCTCCGAACTGCTCCCGCAGCTCCCAGCCCCTCCGGGCTCCCACCCACCCCGTGCCCTGAGCCCCCGGGGAAGGAGCCCCAGAACACACAGGTTTACTCTGAATAATGGTGTTTTCTTTCCTCGCTCCTGGCAGAGACTCTGTCAGTAGTTTATCATCACTTCCACCAGGTTTCATACACAACCATATCATCTGTCTTCATTTTCTCCTTTACACGGCAATTCCAACAGAGTGCCATTAATTTTGTTTTTATTAACCCGCTTTACTTCAGGGGGCTTCTATATATAATGTTAGTTTAACAGTAACAACAAAAAGAAACAGCATAACACGGGAGTATTTCTAAAAGAATAATTTTGATAACCTGCTAGCATATGAAGCGCCATCCCAAATGGAAAGATAATATCCCTGTTAATCAAAAAACTATTTAAAAACTCAATTAACAGAACATTATGCTCTATAATTAATCTTCATTGCATTTCAATGATTCTCCCCCCAAATGAGTTTAGTAAGTCTTTGAATTTTATTACAATGATCAATAGAGTCAATTCTATAATACAAAGTAAGTTGGTTACGGAAGATAATTAGACCCCTCCTTTTCCCCTGAAGTAATTAAGTCACATCCATCTTAAGGTCCCATTCATCCCAAGTAATATTCCTGGATCCTCCTGATATTTATCTGAACGTAACATGGAACTGCTGAGCTGAACGCAGCTGCAAATTGAAACAAATCAGGTGCAGTTTTTCTTTTTTTTTTTTTAAAAAAAAGAGTTAAAAAAAAAAAAAAGAGTTCCCAAGATATAAAAATAGAAGTTGTCAGCAGGGGGAAAAGACTCCCTCCCTCGCAGGGAATGGATGCCGTGAGTAAGGACAAAATCTGCTGCATGGGAACCGAGCTCTGCCAGACAGTTCTGGCCAGGTTCCTGCTTGCCCATGACACCCCTGTCACCCTGAAGAGAGTCGACATTTTTTTAACATACATTTTTCCCAAAGCAACACTACAGAGCAGGCCCTGCCCGGCTGTCGGGGCCCAGGGATGGAGGCGGTGGGACGGTGCTTGCCCGGCTGCCCGCGGCCACGTACCGTTGGTGGAGAGCAGGAAATAGGCTGCATTTTGCTGCGGGAGCCATCGTATCTTATTGATCTTCTCCTCTATCTCCAAACTCTTCAGGTAATCGAACTCCGGCTCGTGGCTCTGGAAGGTGCTGTAGACATTGTACTCTCCCCTGCGATGGGGCTGGTTTTTGCTCTGCAGGAAGGGGAACAGAGGAGTGTGAGGCTCAGAGAGCCACAGAACATTTTCTGCTGACCCTGTGGTTCTCTACGGTTTGTCAAGTGACGGTGAGCGCCTGGTCGCGGTGATGCAGCGCAGGTCTGGAGGCCAAGGCACAGCCTCTCCTGACACGGCAGCTCCCACACATCAAAGTGCTCGGTGGGAACAGAGAGGGAATGGAGCAGGAACAGAGCGGGAACGGAGCCCGCTGTGCTGCTGTCTGTGGAGAACGGCTGGGACCGAGCACCAGCCCCTGCTGGGCACTGGAACAAGCCCCGGGGGAGCCGCTGGCACCGCGTCACCGGCACAGGGAAGCAGCGTTTGACCCACAGGTGCTCCAATGTAAAGCAAGAGTAAAGCACCCATGGAAAGGACGCAATCTCTGCAGGCATTGATGCTGCGCCATGGCCCAGACGCGTAAGGTATCATGGGTCTGCAAATCCCACACAGTGAACCCAGCACCAGGCTCCGAATGGGGCTGAGGTAATTAAATGAGAACTGTCGTGGAGATGAACTTTCCGCACGCAAACGATGCATCTGGGGCAGTGAAGCCCCCTTGTCCCCTGGAGTGCAGTCCTGCTCCAAAGCAGGAGCTGAACGGAATACACCCGGTGAGACGTTAGGAAGCTTAAAGTTCAAGAAAAGCAGTAGAATAATAAAATGAGAGAGAAATGAGAAATTAAATCCTGCTGGAAAGGTTGATGAAGTGTCTATGAGCGTAACCTTTAACCGATCGCTTCTCTCCAGCTTATATAGAAATAATTTTGAGGTGGTAACTTTGAGAAAAATTTAAAACTGTCATTGGACCGTGACATTTTTCATGGCCAGGCCTGACTCATCCCTTCCACCGTCAGCAAACACACCCACGGGGGAGGATGGCTCCCGATGGGCTCAGACCGTGCAATGCCGCGTGCGCCATGCCAGACCGACCGTGCCAGACCAGCTAACTGGGAAGGTTCGAAATGTGTCTGGAAGGGAAACATAATTATTTCATCCATCTATGCTTTCCAGACATTTTGGCAGTGTAAAAGGGTATTGGGGTGGGTTTTTTTGGGGGGGGGCTATGAGATGGACACCCGCAGCACGCTCAAATGCACCGGCCTGATCTGAGTTACACCCAGCTGCAGAGAGCTGCGACCAGAGCAAAAGGAGCAGGAAATGCAACGTGGTTTTACAAAACGAAATCTGCTCCTGCTTATGTTAATAGTTGCTTTTCAGACTGGAGTCTGCCAGGAGAGACCTGAGGTTAGGAGTGACACATACAGATTAGGGAACAGCAGGAAGCTTTTCTTAAAAGGATAAAATGGGCATTTTGCATTCACTGACACTTACCTCCTGCTCACGTTGAAATATTACAACACGGCCCCCCTTGTCCCCAGTTGCTAGTAATTCTCCGGTGTGGTTGAATTCTACTGTAGAGATGATGTCAGCTGGAAAGAAGAAGACAAAGACAATTTAAGTAATGGCAGATTGGCTTTCACAGGCATCTAGAAAGCACCATTCCCCATACAGCTACATGCCTTGTCAGCGCTTCATCCCCTGTGGGATCTCCATAAATCTCCGTTTTTCTATTGTCTATAATAACAATGGCCACAGCATTTTGGAACTTTGCTATCATGAACCGCAACAGTCCTGCCCCCTTGCCCCTGGCCTGCATCCCAACGGCCGAATTCAGGGCTATTTCCATCTCTGCGCTGTGCCTGTGCTGAATGCAGCCTGGGGACCGCTGCCGGCAGTGGAGGCACAGAGCTGGGCGGCACGGCACGGTATGGTACGGTACAGTACGGTATTGCACAGCACGGTATGGAACGGCACAGCATGCTCCCCTTGCACCCGGAGGAGCCGTCCCCACCACTCTGGGTGACGTGATCGATTTGCCATCCCCCTTGGCGGAGAGGGAGCAGACAGGTAAAAACACCTTCGTATTCTCCACCCGAAACCACCCGAGGCCGCATCAATTCTGCCAGTTTCCTCGGCCCATTGCTGAATCTTCCATCGTCTATCAAGGTAAATTAAAGTGACGCCTTTCAGCCCTCTGTCACCCCAACAGCCACCACGCCGCACCGCTCCCCTTCCCACAAACCCAAGTGCCACCAGCAGGGGCAAACCCCCCTGGGCAGGGACTGGTGCTCGGCTGCAGTGAGGGGGAGAAGCGAGGAAATGCTCATGGACCTGTGACTTGTAAACGCTTTAATCTACAGTGTTTACCCTTGAGGCAAAGCAAGCAGGAGAGCCACTAATGATTGGATTTATTTGGCCTATTTTTAGAAGAATGTCAGAGGTTAATTCCACGGCAATTACTGCCCAACTGGTGTTCGCCCACTGCCTGGAGTGCAGCTCTCCGCCAGCATGGGGACGGGGAGGGACGAACGTGGCCTCGGAGCCCCAGTGCTGGTGCAAGATTGATTTTGCGATGAACGGCACTTAGCTATGATAACAGCCAGCTCGCTCCTGCCATGATGGCTGACAGGATTTGCATTTCTTTTCCCTCTCATTTCTGCACTCCACAGGGCTGCGCAGGCACCGGCTGCAGCTTCCGCAGCCCTGGGAGGGGGCAGACCCCTCTGCAAACACCGGCTGTGCCTCAGGGCACCGACACCCTCCACCCTCGGAGCCTCCTGAGCACCACCCTGATTTCTCTTGATTATCAGCTCTGTCATGTGCCAGCAGAGAAAGCATCTAGGACACATAACCTGAATTGTCCCTTCTCCCGCCTATGATTTCTGTCCCTCTCAGACACATATTAGAAATTTATCACAGCAGATTAGAAAAGACAAGGAAGAAAAGGCCATCAACCCAGATTCAGAGACTGGCACAGACTTTCGCAGCTGCTGGGAACGCTTCTGACGGTCTCCATCTTCCAGGACGCCAGCCGAGATGGCATCCACCAAACACACGCCCTGTGCCATGGCGTCTCCCAGATGAGGCATCTCAGGGGCCCTTCCACAGCCAAGGGCTCCCCCGAAACACCCCACTCCACCCTGGAATGGAGCCTGAGCCAGGCGAGTGGCTCCAGAGAGTTTGGGAGTCAGAACCGCCACCACGGCACGCAGCGCCCGAGCAGCCACCCCATCCCGGCAGCGAGGGGCTCTCACCGGCACACACCATGGCTCACCGGCACATCGCTGCTCACCAGCACTCACCCCTGCTCACTGGCACACCGCTGCTCATTGGCACACACCGATACTCCCTGGCACACACCGTGGCTCACCGTCACACTGCTGCTCACTGGCACACACCATTACACACTGGCGCACACACCACTGCTCACTGGCACAGCGCTGCTCACCAGCACACGCCGTTATACATCGGCACACACCGTGGCTCACTGGCACACCGCTGCTCACTGGCACACACCATTATATATCGGCACACACCGTGTCTCACCGGCACACCACTGCTCACCGGCACACACCGTTACACACCGGCACACACCGCTGCTCACCGGCACACACCACTGCACCGCACCCCACTGCGCCGCACCCCGCAGCGTTGCCCCGAGCTTGGCATGGCCCCGAGCTCAGCACCTATCGGGCAGACCGCGCCGTCGGGCCTCAGTTCACTCAGGCTTCGCCCGTCTGCTGCCCGTGGCGGGGGGTTGTGGGGAAGCAGCCCTCCAGCACGGAGAAACGCGGGACACAGGAGCAGCCCTGATTTATCCACGCTGCCCACCCCGCTGCCTTCCAAGGGGCTCCCCGCTCACGCGCTGGATCCTCTCTGTCCCCGACCACCTGCGAGGAGCCACGTCTGCGGCACTGTGACAATCCAGATGGCTGCAGTCAGGTGAGTGATGAGCTCCGGGCTGCTCCCATTAATACTCGTGGATCTTCCCCATATTGTCCCACCTCTCCAGCATGAAGCACATTTGTAATGACATGCAAATGCATCCTGAAGTTCATCTTAATTCATTTACAACACTTGGCTGCTGTGAACAGCTTTAGGGAGACGATTTCACTGCAGATGGAGATGGAGCTGCAGCAGCAACACCCAAGAGGTGCCGGTGACATGCCGTCCTGCGGAGCCAGCAGAAAGGGGGTGCTGGCAGCTGGACTGGGTGGCACTGGGCTGGAAAGCTCTGCGGCAAAGCACTTTATTTCCTCGCATGGAGCCCTTGTGCCTCAGACCGCCTCTGTGGGCAGCAAAGGCTGCCAGAAAGGTTTCAACCATCTCCTACTAACATTAAAAAAAAGGCTGAAAAGCGATGCAGGAGGGCCAAGCTCTGCTCCTGCTTACACCAGAGAAGGGCCAGGCTACCTGTGGCAGAGCCGCCTGCAGCGCTGGGCACAGGCAGTATCTGGGAGGGATTTCAGTCTTCTGGGTTAAAGTCACTGAATGGATTTTGAACTTCTTCAGATCACCTGTTCCTCCTCTCTTGGTTGGGCATGAACTATTGGTTAGGTATCGTTCCCACTTAGCAACTGGGAAAACAGGTCGTGGAAGGTACTCAGGGTTTTTTTCCCTGTTTTCCTTAGGCAATATAATCTACACATACTTATTGGTTGCTTCTGCTGTTCTTGCACACTCTTTAAAAGCCCTTTGAAGAGATCACCTCTCTGACGATAGGTTTACAACCCGGGAATGCATCAGACACCATGATGCCTCTGACCTCTGGGTCCCCATTTCACCTCCACTGCAGACTGGAGGCAACCAGGCACCCTCCAGGGCACCCATGACTTCCCCGCGCTGTCTGCAAGGTGCTTCCCTCCCTGCATGGCTCCCGAACTAAGCCTCAGTACACCGCTAGGTTATTTCATTTGGGCAGAACAGAAAGGAGATCAACAATTGGCTCCCACAGTACAGACATGTTTTTGACACTGCTGTTAAACAAACATCTACTATGGAAAACAAATCTCTCCCGTACCCACCCAGTTCTTTAACCTTGGATTCGCTTGACCGATGGGCTGGAATAGCAAGGACCCACAGAGCCCTTTGCATGAGGGAAACCTTTGCAAAGAGCCTGCACTGAAGCTAGAACCTCAGAAAATAAATTAGCAAAACGTCGGTGAGCAAAACACCCACCTGATACAGTTCCCTTCCTACACTCACCACATTCAGCCAATGCCTCCCAAAGGGCAGGACGGGTATTTTTGAACATCTGTTAAAGGTTGGCAAAGAACACCTGGACAGGGCAAATCCCAGCCATGCTGCTGCCACCCTGCCAGACTTGCTACAGCATTTCAGGATCCTGCAGAATCAGAAACCAATTTGCAATTTCAAGGAAAGGACATTGGCTCTAACAAATATAAGAAAAGATATATCCATGAAAAGTTAAGCCAAAGGCAGTGTCCCGTTCTCACAGGTAACAGAATCCACAGCTGCAGACAGATGCCACAGCCAAAATCAAACATGCTCAGGCACTGAGAAACTTTGTGTTTGGAACCAAACCTGGCTTGCGCCAAGCCCCTGTTCAAGCAGAGGTTCTCATTCCCATAGTGGGTGACCTCCACCCTGGTGAGTGTCACGGCGATGTCCTCGGCCGAGCCAGCGTCAGTAGAGGTGTCACGTGGAGAATACACTGGGGACGGACTCGGAACAGAAGCTGCAGCAGCAGCCGAGGAACTGCAGGGGCCACGGCCAGGCAGTGTTAACGTGCACCTTTTCCTTCTAAAATTCCTCAGTTGAAAATTTAACTGTTTTGCACTATTTAATCTTCTCCATCACCAGCTGCTACTTTTAGGTCATTCACTTTTCAATTAATTAAAAATAACGTTCTGTGCTGCAGTGAGACATTTTTCAGAGGGCACTTGCTCCCTAATGCATCACCTTGTCAGCAGAGCTGTCTGCAACGCCGGAGCCGGGCACCACGAGGATGCTCCAGCCACCCTGGCCTCATCACCTGTTGGTTCTGCACCTGCGGGAAGGGGGATGCAGGGCCACAGAACCTCCCACACCCACCATTTGCTCATGCCGCCGCCAGGATTTCAGACAAGCATAATGACAGAGCTTACCTTAAGAAACACTAACAACTAAAAAACCATCTCATGAGCAGAAGTATTCAACCCAACCCAAACCCCACCACCCTCAGCAGGAGCGTCACGCCCCGGCACCCATGGGCTGGGCTCTGGCTCTTCTCCCCAACATCTCTGGGTAGTAACAAGAGCCTGGCATCGCGCAGGAAAACACCCCCACGAGGTAAAACGGAGGACGTTATGGTTGAGGAGCCCAGGGCAGCATCGAATGCTTTCAAAGATGTCTCCTGACAAACTTGGGCCCCTCCAGCACAGGCTGGTCGGTCACGGGCTGCTGCCTGCTCATCCCCACCCACTGCACTTGAGAGACATGACAGGGTGATTATTAATTAAAATTCCCATGTATTCGCATTGAAATGATCAATAATTTATGCCCAGTTCTCCTAAGGTTCCTACAGCAGTTTTGTGACAACAGAAAGGAAAAAAGCTTCTCTCTTTTTTTGCTTTTTCATTTCCTTCATCACCTCCTACACGCTCAGTGCCCCAATGCGGGAATTTAAAGAAAACAGTTTCCATGGAGACCCTCCCCTCCACCAGCACCCACCCGTCCTCCCTTCCCTCAGCATCAGCGCTCCTTCACGCTTTCATGCTAAAAATATCGAAGATGGGATTTGATTTCCGCCGTAGCAATATAGTTTTATCAGAAAAATAGGAAATTTGTAATACACACACACACCCTCCCCCTCTCTGGGTGTGGAGGGAAGACATGCTCTCCATGAGGAATGGGAAAACAAACCCATTATTAAAAAGAAAGAAGACAAAACCAGGGGAGCTGCAGTCGGTGCTGAGACCTGCATTCCCAGAACAGCCCGACCCGGAGTGGGAGCTGCCTGTGCTGCTGCCCCTCTCCTCTTCCTCACCCATGCAGGAGCCCGGGTGCCCGATGCCCGCTTCCAGAGCATCCCAGGCACCTCATCCCCGCTCCTGGAGCATCCCAGGCACCTCGTAAAACTGGTCCTGGAGCATCCCAGGCACCTCATCCCCATTCCTAGAGCATCCCAGCCACCTCATTCCTGCTCCTGGCACATCCCGCCTGCCCCAGCATCAGCAGCAGCTCCCTGCAGAAGGGCCCTGATACCACCTGTCCTGGCGGGGATGCCATGGGGACACCACATGTGTCCCACCACACGTGTCCCACCACACATGCCAGAAGCACATGCTCCCACCTCACTCAGGGTGATACTCGTGGTCCAGCCTGTGAGGTGCAGGGCACAGTAGGACAGCCATCAGCCTGCTGGTAGGGGCATCCCCAAGCTCAAACCCGCAGGCAGAGGGGTGACCCCCAGCCCCCTGGGGGCTCTGCGCGCTGCTGTGTACCCCTGTCTCAGGTCAGCCAGCAGGGCTGGCACAGGGCAGCGCCTGACAGCCCATGCCTCCCCCTGACTGGTGTCGTTTTCCAGGGCCTGCCTTGCACACAAGTGCTGAGTTTTTGCCCTTTCTTCCAAAGTCGACCAGTCTCCGCTGGCACAGAACGATTTCACTGGAAGCAGGACGGTGCAGCCCACTGCATGCTGCCGGATTGCATGGCAGGACTGATCCCATGGGCTAAAAGGGCTGTTGAAGGAGGGCTCTGCACTGCTTTCACCGCACAGCAAGCCAGAATGAGGTTCAAAGTAGGGAAAGCCAGGGAAAAATCCATCTGCAGGTAAGAGTACCTTTCCCAGCTGAGGTACATGTGTTACAGCAACCTTTAACATCCACAGCTTGACTGGGTGACCCACAATTTATAATTAGCTTTTCAGAAATGTACTTGCACTGTGTGTACAATGACTACCAAGTGTCCCGGGTGACGTTGCCAGGCAGGCTGGTGGGTGCCAGCTGCGCGGTGGCACCACCGTGCGCTGCCCGTGGGACCGAGCTGCTGCCCCGACCAGCTCCGTGACGATGCCGGGAGGGATGTCAGCGCAGGTTCATCTCAAGGGCTTGCAGCGTACCACGGGCACTGGCCTCATGCTAACTGCCAGAAGTTGTGCCGGAGCGCTGCCAGCCTAACGCAGGGGACGTGTGAGTCACTGCATGACAGCATCTTCCCTGGTTGCCTCTGCCCCCATGCCTTCCACACCCCCGGGAGTCACGCAGCCCTCCCGCGCACCGTCTCCTCCCTCCGCAGGGCAGGACCATGACAGACGCACAAACATTTCTGCACAGCTTTGCTCTCTGCGAGCCACAGAGAAAACCCTTTAGAGGCAGGAAGAGCATTACTGTAAGCATCATTATAAATTGCCTACAGTGGGAAGATCACAAACAGCAAACTTTGTGTCTGAGATCCATAAATGAGTCAGTCATACAGCTGCAAAATTAGCAATTTCCAACCCAACAAGACCCAGAGCTGACATCTCCACGCTGCTATGCATGGTTTCACCCTAAAGCTCGTCTGTTCCTATAAACGTCTCTTACAGCCTGCTCACTCGCCCCACGCACCGGGATTGGAGAGCCGGCACGTTCTCCAGGTCCTGGTGCTCAGGCGCTGGTACTCAGCCCCTCATGCATAGAACGACCCTTGAGTTTCACTCCCCCAAAACAAGTGACAAGTAGGTGGCCTTGCACTTTGTAGGACAGGCACCAATGGGGGACCCCTGCTGAAGTCAAGAGGATGCGTCTATTTACAGTCATGGAAGACCTAGGAGAAGAGCATCATGTGGCAATAATTGGGAGAGAAAAAGGCAGAAAATAAAGCTGCAAAATTTTCAGTTATTTTTAGGATTGTTCTTGTTCCTGCCAAAATGTTGACAACAATACAACAAAACTGTCAAATTTTGACCAACTTATTTTCCAAGGAACTGACCGCTGCCTCCCTGCTCCTTGGCAGGGGTCACAGCTGCGGTCCATCCTGCAGGGACACTGCAGAGTGACCCAGACAAGATTTGCCTCTAAACCAGCCCTGACAATCCGGCTCCTTCCCGCCGTGCAGAGCTTTGCTCTCATTTCTCTCTTTACTTTTTTATGTATCTACTGAAAACGTGATACTGGACCTTCTGCAGGATCAAACACCAGCTTTCCCCAGGGCAAGCGTGACGAGAGGTTCCCCCGGGTCAGAGCCGCAGGGACACTTCAGCCCTCACAGCTCCGCTCTGGACCTCGGACCTGACAGTCCCCAAGACCTGCACATTTTCGGTGACTGAGGACAATCCACCAGCGCTGGCAGTCCAGGAAGGAAAAGCAACCAGGGCCTGATCCTGGTCACTTATTCCTGCGCCTCCCTCCCCGCTGGCTGGTCTCCCAGTGGGACAGGCCTTTCCCAGGGGGGAGCGGGCAGCCCACGGCCCAGCACCCCCCCACAGGCCCAGGAGTTGTGCAGATGACACCATCGGGCCAGTTTCTTCCCTGATTCCTCCACGGTGGAGCTCTGCCTTTCCCTGCAGCCCTGACCTCTTCGCTGCTGGCCGGCATCCTCCTGCCGCTCGGCCCTGCCAGAGGCTGCCAGGGCTCTCCTGACCGCGGCTTGGATTTGGATGCCCCCAGCTTTTTAATATTTGTATAAATCACTCAGCTGATGGCACCGCACACAAAGCCTCCGACTCTGCAGATGATAATAAATTGGGAAACACCATAAATAACAGCAAACAAGGCTGCCAAATGAAGAAGGATTTAGATCATTCAAATCCCAGGCTATGAGTTGTCAAATCCAGTTTAATGCTGATAAGTGTGGGATAATAACTGAGCGCAAACATGTCTCTCCTCCCCCCATCAGCCCCCCAAACAGAGTGAGGGCAGAGGGGGTTCGCCGGGTGGATGGGGATGTGCTGCTCAGCCATGGGGTAAGCAAACGGGATGCTGACGGGTCCTGTTAACTGCAGAACAACATCTACATCTGAAACCATTCAGGTGGATGAAGAAAGCACAAGGAGGTCATAAAAAATTAGAGGGCTTAGGGAGGGAAAGGAAAGACACAGCCACCTGGGGTCAGGGAAGAGCTCGACCACGAGCCCACCCATGGCCCCTCTGTGGGGTCTCGGTGTGGGCAAAGCACTGTCTCCGCATCCCACCACCCCATGGCAGGAGGTGGGCGCCGAGCTCAGAAAGGGGTTTCAAGGAGGGCGCAAACCTTCCGGTTCCCACTGAATAATGCAGCACAATCCTCAGCCTCCCAAGGAGGCTCCTGGCTCAGTGACAGCCTGTGGGTCTTACCTTGCCCAGGAAATAGTGAGACTCTTTGCATTTCACTGTTTAAAAGAGATCCCTTTGGTTTCCCTTTCTGTCTGCCTCTCCCAAAAAAAAAAAAAAAGGGAGAGAGCAGGGGTTCTTAACAACTCTGAAACGCACATGCTGTCAGCAATGAGGAATTCACGCTGCATGTCGGAGCTTTAAATGCAGAATTTTCATGGAGAGTTGTGAAAATACCAATGCTTGAACACTGCAAGGCATTTGAAAGGAACCATGACCTGCTCTCACTTTTCTAAGTTCAGATTTACAGAAGAAAAAAAACAAAGCAAACCCAAACCAACCAACCACCCACCCACCCACCCGTCCCAAATGTGAACAGTCCAACGGTCCTATCTGTTGTGGGTGCAGACTGGGCAATAAATGGAGAATTAATTCTTCCGGGGCCAACCCCTCCTCATGCGCACACAACGGGCACCTCTGCAGCAGGAAGGCAGCTGAGGAGTCCTCCAGCCACTTCAGGGACTTCAAAGCTTTATAGGTTCAGCTTTTCTGGGGATGGCCAGGGCACCTTGGAAACACCCCCATGAAACATCCCAGCAGCTCCAAGAGCAGCGCTGGCTGTGGGAGCAGGACCAGCCCGTGTGCCCCAGCACAGCCCACGGCAGGACCAGAGCTCCCAGTCTCCACCCCAGCAGGCAGAGCAAAAACCTCACCCAAAGTCCTGGCTGCAGCTTTATTCCCTGCCTGTGAACAAGTGTTCGCAAGGAAGCAAACCGAGGATTTCAGGGCCCCTCAGCGACACAAAAGGCAGAGGGAAGATCAGGCAAGGTTACAGGGCTGGAGGGGACAGGGAAGCACCACCAGGGTCCCACGAGAATGGGCAAAGTGTGGTTCGCAGGGTCACGCAGGGCTGAGCCTGGCCACCAATCCTCCCCCAGACTGTGTGGTCCATCGTGGGGGGGAGTGGGTGGGAAGGGAAGAGGACAGCAGAGGTTAAACTGCGATCTAATGGCATGCAAAATCACAAGTGATTGATCTGCATTGATTTTTCCCTGCTGAGGTGAATGATAGCCTGGCAAACAGAAATCAATTCCACTGCATTAAGCCCAGTAAGGATCTGGTATCATCAGCAAAACGCCCTGAAACACCATTGCTCGCCGACAGCGCGAAGCACGGCACGGCACCACAGCCAGGCCGGGGCTGCGGCGGAGAAGGGAGGCCAGGCTTTGCGGAAAAACACCACACCGGAGCCTTGGGAAAGGCCAGGCCACTCCTCTGCCCCATGGCGAGTCCTGTTTTCTGCAGGAGTCGGGCTGGACGGGCCTCCCGGCAGCTTTGGGGTGGGCTGAGCTCTGCCGCCTGGGTACGGCTTCTCCTCGCGACGAGGCGATGCTGCAGAGCTAGCAGCAGCTGCTGCTCTTCCCCAAAATGGTATAACTCTCCTAGATTTAAGTGCTAAAAATACTGGCACATTCAAAATTTCTCTGCCCTTGTTACAGCAAAGAATAATTTAGTGCTACCAACCTAGACGAAAGAAACTTCCATCTGGTGGCTCCCCCAGCGCATCCCCCACTGCAGCAGCTCTTCCAGAGTGCCCAAATGGATTTACTTCTCTCCCACCATTCTCTCAAGGTTTAATTCACTGTAACTGCTGGAAATGAGAGTTCAAGAGGGAATAATGTCATGGAGGCGATCAGCATGATGGCACAGGGAGCAGCGGCTCTCGCAGCCCCAGTGCCCAGGTGCGCAGGGCAGCGCTCTGTCCCCGTCACGTGGCAGCCGTGATCAAACGCTCCCCCTGAGCTGAATGCAACCCGCAGAAACCATGCCGCTTCGAAACGCAATGGGTCAGTTCATTAACAGACGCAGAACAATAAAATAGAAAAGAAAGCCAGCAACACCTTTCAGGCAGAACCATAACTTTACATGGCACTTGACAGAGATACTCCTGTTTAAGCCCAACATGTCTTGACTTCAGAGGATCCCATCGCAGCTGATTGTTACAGGCACGTGCAGCGAAGCAAAGGGCAGGAGATGCCATCTCAAGGGAGCTCCGGGACCTCTCCCAGCGCGGAGCAGGAACGTGTTCACTCTCATCCTGCCTACGAACGTGAGACCCAGGAGATGTGGGGCTCCAGCCACGCAGCGTGGCCATCACCCTGCCCCCGGGAGGGACACACTGCACCTTCTGCCTGGCAGCAGTAGACAATGCATGGGGAGAGGAGGGAAGAGCTGCGACTGGGAGATGCAGCTACGTCCTTGGGCTCAGCTGTCCCTTGCCCTCCCATCCATGTGGGGACAAGCGAGGAGCACAGCGGAGAGGGAAGAGAAGAGGTGAAATGGAGAGGTGCAGGGGGATCGCTCTATGTGACAGGCTGGACCAAACCTCCTACCGGGATAGTCATGTGCCACAGGGGTAGAAAAGACCTCCCGTGCTCTGGGCAGGAACACTCAGACCCTGACAGGCCCAGGGAAACGCCATCCTGCAGGGAAGGACTGAGGAGCCGCTCTGGTGCTGTGCCGGAGCAGAGAGCAGACCCGCACTGCCGCAGCCACGGGCCGTGTCCCCCGGGGTGTGCAGGAGTCACTGCTCGCAGGGCAGAAAAGCCTCCTTCAGAAAACGCTGGTGGTTTTAGATGGGAGCTCTGGGCAAGAAATAGAAAAGGCAGAGGTCAAGGGCTGAAAGCAGCAGGCGAGGGCTGGTGCACACAGCGAGACCCCCTGTGCTGGGCTCCTGCTCCCCTTCTCCCGGGCGGTGCTTGCACCCAGCACTGCCCTTCCCCGCTCCCCGCCAGCACCCTGCGGCGCAACGCATGTCCCCATGCGGCACCGCACACGTCCCTGGGCCCACACGACACACTCTCGCTGGCTGGGGATGTGCACATGCAACGCAAAACTCCTCTTCTGGTATTAAGACGCACAACTCGTTAGCTCTTGGATTAATGACAATTTTTAATTGGTCAGGCTATGAAGACCTTATAGAGCTGTTATATATTACACCTGTGATGGCAGAACAGCATGTTAATCAAGACAATTAGCGTGAGACCCAGAGACTCTCTCTACCAGCGCAAATAATCCTCACTTTGAGAGGAAAATTAACATCTGCGTTACAGAGTCCCAGAGCACTCGGCCTTGCAGGAGACCTGGACCAGCCACGCAGGTGCTGCCTGGCCAGGGTGGCACGGCCTCGGCCATGGGGGCCAGCTCTCGCCCCCGCGAAGGCCCCGTCCCCAGCCGAGCAGCAGGACGGGCCATGCCACGCGCCAGTGCCCACCGCCCCTCCTGGCACCCAGACATAGCGGGAGCCGCTTCTCTGGCTGCCCCCTGGCACCAGGTACCACCATCCGAGATACCAACGCGAACACATGTCAGCGGGGACGGGCTGCATTGCCACTCGCGGAAAGCAAAGGTGCACACAGCTCTACGCGTGACTGAAAGGATTGAAAGGTGCCGCCTTAATAATCCTGTGGCAGGAGAGACACACTGTAAGGATGCTTAAAATAATGACAAAATATGCTCTACAGAGTGTGGTAATTTCAAAGCAAACAAAACCTATCATGAATTGTGCAATTACTAAAATCCATCATTTCCTGGATCAGCTTCCTTCTCTTTTTACTGTTCTTTTCTACACTATTCCTCTGGCACGCACACACGCACACGTAGGTACAGCTCTCCGTTACATGCTGATGTTTCTGCCGTTACGGGGGATCAGAGGAGCAGCGCCTGGGAAGGGACACGGTCCGACAGCAGCCTGTCCGCACCCACCGCCCCCCCGGTGCCCGCACCCCGCAGCCATGTGCCGCCAGGACACCGCGCCGGCTGCCGTGGCTGCACCACCGAGCAGCTCGCGCTGACAGGAGCATCCCCATACGACTCATCCGACTGTACCCTGTGCCTTGGCTTGCTGCAGAGTTTACTTTGCCATCCTCTTGCCAAGAGGCTGAGAGGCAAAAGACAGAAAACCTTCTCAATATGGCTGATGTGGGCTTAGAAATCAGAATAGAAAATCCAAGTCCTCCTGTAAAAATATACTCTTAAAATAAATCAGACTTTGTAAAAAGCATCTGAGTATCATTCAAGTCCTCCAGCCTTTCCACACTAACACCTTTAATATCCCTAAGGATTTCTACAAACCTTGGGCTCTCTCCCAGGTCTGCCACGAGACCGTCTGGGCATTTCTCATTCATGGGCATAAAGAATAAGCAACCCAGAAAGCCGTCTGGTTTCCAAATACCTTCCAAAAACCTGTAGTTTCCAAGTGACATCACTGGTTGCTGAAACCTGAACAGCTGACAGGAACACGAATTCACAGACACTGACAATACCTAGCTCTTTGTGTTTACCAGATCCTTATCCTCAGCAGGAACACAAAGGCTCTTTTCTAGCAAGACCAGCACCGTGCTGACCGCTACAGCAGCCCACTGATTGTCAGCGCACACGTGTATTCTCAAGACGTTGCCCTGCAAACCCAGGAAACCCTAATACATGAATATCACTGTTAAATTATTATTGCAGCAAAAGGGTCGGTGTACAGACACCAGGATGGATGTTTTGCCAAAGCGCTCAGTGTGCCATGCATTCTGTCTTTCTGGTCATCTTGCTGAAGCCATCTGTTAGCTTATCAGCAAACCCTATTGATTTTTTAAAAATCTGAATTAGAAGTACCCAAATGTCAGCTAAGCGAGTAAAATCTGGAAGCAGCAAGCCTTCCTCTCATGTATAGCAGCTGTTTTCAGCTTAAGACCAAAATTTACTATCATTTTGCACTGATGTCATTCTCCACCTCGTTATTCCAGTTTGGTGCCCTGGAACAAGTCCCCTCGGCCAATGCATCTGGTACAACGTGCAGCAACCGCTACCGAGGTTTTCTCCTGCAAAGCGGGGTTTCAACAGGACACTGACACTGAGCGCTCGGTAATGAGCTCCGCTGACAGAGACTTATTCCATGAAGGATCACAAACCACTTTGCAAACATGGAGACTCACAGTAACAATTTTACTGGGGGGCAAACCCAGGCATGGGATGCCTGGACAAGCTGCCTGAACCCCCTAAGCCATGCCCACCGTCTGGGCTACTGGGCTCCGAATTTCCCTCATCAGAGAACTGTTCTGTTTTCTCTCCCTTCCGAGTTTTCTGACACACTCATAGAGCCGAGAGCCCACAGCCAGGAGCAGGGTGGCTGGCGTGACGGTTCTCACGGGGTCCCCCTTGCCAGCGGCAGCTGCCTCCGACCTGCCATAACGCGGCTCCCCTTCCCTGAAGGTCCAAAGACCTTCTGATCAGTCAGTTCTTCTGGTGCTTCAGAGTCCACAGAGTTTCTGTTATACCTGTCTCAGGCATCAGCGTGGTGCTGGACACGGCGCAGCCCGCGAGCACTCGCACAGGCACACATCAGGTCTCAAGACCCTCTCTCATCTTACAGCACGGACATGGCTTGCTCTCCAGCTCTGACGTGAGATGCTTCACCTTCATCTCCTCTGAAGCTCCTGGGATCAGAGGTCTCCTCACCAGAACACCACTGCTGGCCAGACACACACTTGCTTTTCAGCAGAGCTTCAGGAGACCACAGCCCTCCCGGCCCACTTCGAGTGCGGCCCCAGGACACTCCCTCTCTAAAGCTGAAAAGCCCCAACGAGTGTGGTGCAGCTTAGAATACACTTTAGAAAGCTAATAGAGCAAATGCCAGAATGGGAAAAGGTTCAACGATGGCAAGGGGATAAACAGCAAAAAGAGGGTGGCCCCACTGCAGAGTTTTCATAGACACCCGAAGATGACACATCCCTTGGGGCAGCGGGGAGGCAGCACAGAGGCAGGAACATTGGTGGATCAGCGGCGGGACGCAGGTGGGCCCGGTGCTCACCTGGGAATGGGAGGAGGCAAACAGGGAACGCAGCCGACAGGAGATAAACACCTTCTGCACGGAGCAGCTGAGCCGTCCCTGCCATAATCTGCCTTTAAAGAAAGCACACGTGGAAGCCACAGCCCACAGAGAGTGCTGATATTCTAAAAAATGGGCTTCATATCCCAATTCTATATTTAGGGGAAAGCAAACACACTCAAGCTATGTACAGGCAGTCCCTGGCATTTGTTGCATAGATTTGAATTTAATCAGCTAAAAATGGCTTAATCCAACATCTGGGGCTGTATCAAGCAGGAAGGCACCACAAAAGGATTTCTTTCATGTTGGGCTCAAGCAGCTGCAGCCCAGTGGTGCTGGGTGATGCTGCCCAAAGAACAGGGCTGCACCTACTCCATCAGAGCCACCCTGTGTCCAAGCAAACGGGGCATTTCCATTTGACATTAACCACCGCAGTGCTCTGCCAAGAACATTTCTGTGTCTGCCCCACTCAAGTGCCATCACTTGTAGGTCCTTTCCTCATCCTCCAGCCCATGGTCCCCTCCCCAGGAGGCAGCATGGCCTGTTGGCACCCACCACCACCCTGCCTGGTGCCTTTGGGGACCAGTGCTGCTCGGGGTCCTTGGCCGCTGTTGGGCTGCTCGGGCTCTGCCACCACGCGGGGCTCAGTGACGATGCCCACCACGGCTCCAGCACTCCTCGCCCAGGGTCACAAACCCCTCACGAAGCGGTGCCAAAACCAATGTTAACCCAGGAAAAGTCTGAGTGACGGGGCCAGTCCACAACACACATTCTGCCTGCTCGGTTTAAAACTCATCATAAACTAGATTTTCTGCCTACTTTTAACATTTCTTCCAGCAGAAGCTGAACGTCTGTGCCATCACTTTCAATCTGCCCCTAGAAGAGCTCGTCTCAAGACATTTTCCCTGTAGTATTTTAATTAAACTTACTTTCTTTCAATTTAGTGTTAGGTTCATTACATGATGTTCTGAGCCACTGAAATGAATTGCCTAAAAGTAATTTGTGCAGCAGCTGAAGGAGGAGATTATAGCTATAAGTGAGTCCATCTTTTGAACTTTGCATCCTTTGCTGGTATTGGTCTGCTGTGTGCGTCTGTGCATTTCTGTACCTGCAGCATTCAGCATCATTCGACATAATGGTTCAGAAAATGTAACAGGCAGCAGCGTCTGCAGAGTCCTGCCCAGTTCCGCCGCGGAGCCGCAGCAGCCGGTCGAATGGGCAACCTGCCTTCGTGGTGCTCAGCACCGCAGCACCGCACGGCACAGCCCAGAGCTGCCGGGGTGCAGAGGGCACACAAGCGCTGCCTTCACCCGGGAGATGGCCTGTGATCTGCGTAAGAAAGCATTGTGTCTCTTGCTAGTAAGTAGCAGAGAGTAAAAAAATACTTGGTTTACAAATTGCAAGTGTAAATAACAAATATTTCTATTTGAAACTAATCAGTAATTTCTCCTGGTGGTACTGCTCATCTCCTGACTTTGGTAAGGATCTAACACACCGCTGGAATACTTCCTCCTCTCTGCCAAAACAGAAATAACCTTGCTTACTTCCCTGAGTGATAAATCACTACTCAATCTGCACCTGAAATGGAGAGGTCATGGCCGTGCTATTTTTGGAATCTGCTAGGTTGTGATAACAAGAATTCATCTTTATCATGGGAGAACTAATATCTTTAAGCTTAATGATGTCCACAGTTGGATCCTAGCTCAGCTGCTAATCACCACCATCATCTGCAAGAAACAGACACAGCAAAACGCTGGAGGACCCTTTGATAATACAAGTGGTACCTGCTGATCGCCCTCCAGCAAAGCCTTTTCCTTAGCGCAAACCACTCTGCTAATTTTTACTGTGAGCAAGCGTGCAAACGACCAGGATTTCAGAGAGCAAATACCCTCCGGAGCAGTTTGGAGAGCTCAGAAAGTTCCCCTGCTTTTCTGCTGACGTGCATCACGAGAACTCACCCGGGGGCTGAGGTCAGGGTAGGTGCTGTGTGAGCTGTACCACCCCCGCACACACCCTGGGGGCTGCGCTCCAGGAGACGGTCCCCAGCGCACCCAGCCGACCCGCTGGCTTGGCGGGCATTGAGGACGTCCCAACGCGAACACGCTCCTGTCCCTTCTCTGGGCGCCCAGCTCAGTTCAGCTCCTCCGCCCCGAGTAAAGGGGCTGCCAGGCATCTGTCACACCAGCACCCAGCCGCGCACCACATCTTGCACGCCGAAAATTCAACTACCGACCCCTTGCTTTCCATTTGAATTCATCATTCTACCATGGATTTTGTCCCCTTGGATGGAAAATGTATTTGGATTTATTTTACTCTATCTTCAGTGGGAACTAGTAGACAAACCTTGCTTATTATCAGGGAATAAACTCCGGGATGTGATAAGCTTCCAACTGGAGGCACAGACATTCATTAGATCAAATGAAAACCTTCTCCCAGTCAGATGGGATTTAATTAAGTTGATTCTGACAGGGAATTAAAGGTCTTTGCTGGGAGCTCTGTTTCTGGTGTCGAGGCTGTATCATTGAAGCTAAACATAGTACTTCCCGAGGCAGTATTAGTATTAGCTCATGCTGCCCCGCCAGCGCTCGCACCGCCAGCGTCCAGGCGTGCAGAGGAGAAGCTGTAATTAGTAATTTCCAGGGAGGCCAGAGCCTATTACAAGCACGTCCCTTGCTGTTCCCCAGGGTGACCTACAGCTCAGGGACTTTTCAGACCATGGCCGGTCACAGGCTCACACCGGTCTCTGCCTTGCGCAGGCTGCGAGGCAAAGTCACCTGGATTTTAACAGTCTTTCGCAGCACCACCACTGAAAACAGTGGGCTTTACCTATGCCTTGTCTTTTTTCTTTCTTTTACAGCTATGCACTGCACAGGCAATATAAAGTGCAATTTCCCAAGAGTAAGGGCCTCGTCACAAAAGAAGGTGTAGAATTATTTCTTCTATTGTCCACACTTTGTCTGCACAAAGCTGTGGTTAATGGTGAAGATCACGACTCCACGCATATCACAGGTGAACGGGGTGGCACCACGAACACAAAGATCTTCAATACAAGCCAGTCACTGATACGGGAGGAGCAGGATGAGTGTGAAAAATGGCTCTGATCAGCAGGAGAAGAGTCATCGAGTGTCTCTCAAGCACACATGGTCAGCACCGAACAGACGTAATCATACAACATCCAACAATTTCCACTGAAAACTGGCAGGGATAAACAATATGTTCTCTTATAGACCATCTTCTACAAATGACTTCAAGGCTTTGCAAATATTAATCATCACCACACCTCTGTGAGGTAAGACTTGGGCACCCGGCTCTGTTCCTCCCCTTGTTGTCAGTGAGAAAGCAGGTTACCAGATGTTACCTGATGTTACCAGATGTGGAGCAATGCTGCTTTCATTTGCCATCCACAGCCTGCCCGATGCTGAACGGAAGACATCGGGCTTCCCTCTCCTCACCCTGCTGCCCACTGAGGTTCGCCAACAAGTGAATTATACTTTTTGAGTAAGGCGATATAGTAGGTAGAGCAGATTTAAACGCTGCTCTGAGTCTGAGTCACAGCCAGCTTCAGTCCAGAGCTCCCCACCCAGCACCGCAGCGTCACCCACCTCCGGTGACTCCCAGCATTGCTGCCAGCCCAGTCAAGCCTTCTCAAGCCTGGCGGTGCCCTGTGACGCTAATCAATTTGGGAAAATCTCTGCTACGAAGAGGGATCAGTACCATGGGAGCTTCCACCCGCCTGCCTCAGGTGGATGATGCAGCGTCCAAACACGGCACTCGACATCGGTCCCTGCCCAGGGGGAGGAACAGCCGTTTCTGGTGGCAGATGACGCGCTGTCAGAGCAGCATCCTCCTTACGCTGGTTGTCGCCTGCCTGGTACAGCCTGCATCGGGGGAATTGTTTGTGTGGCGGTGACGGGAGAGCCGGGGAATCAACAAATGTTTTAATATTCTGGAGCAATGCTCTGGGCAGACCGTCAGGCTGCCGCTGTGGCTGCCAGCACACAAGGTGAGAGCGCTTCATCCCGGGGATAGGGGACACTGTCTGGGGAGGGGACAAGGAGCAGCGTCACTCCCCCAAAATGGCCATCGCAGCAAAAGCGACTGCGGGACACCCAACGGCTGGCACGGTCCCTTCCAACACACCCAGGTGCAAGCCGAGGGTAACGATGTGGATTTTAGCAATTGTGCTGGGAAGCTGCTCCCCACTCTAATGAAAATCTGGGGGTTACTTAGTTCAAAAAGGAAAATGCAAACGGCACTGTGGGTTGTGAGCACATGTTTGGGCTTCTTTCAGAAGGGGAAAAAGTGAAAATACTAATTAACCTCAGTTGTTGGAAGAATGCCCTGCAGAAACGTGACTCAGAATGGGTCACAAATCATAAAATAATAATAAAAAAAAGGACCACAATGCTCTGGGGACATTAAGCGATTACAGAGAGTTGTTATTTGGCTGATTTTCACACTTCATTAGCATATGCATAATTTAACAAGTGAACGTGCTGAGGGCTGGCAAGACATAAGAGCCACTTTCTTGAAACACGAACTGTAAATTGGGAAGGCCACCGTTAGATATTTTTTTTTTCAAATCATGATGGAAAAGCAACAGAGATCAATTCTAGGCCTTCAACAGAAGGCACCGACTTGCAGGGCCTGAGGAGCACAGCGCTGCTATGGCAGGGCAGCCCCTGCTCCGGAGCCAGGCTGCGACGGGGCCCAGAGCACCCAGTTTGACATGGCTGGGGGCTACTCCTGAACAGTTTAACCTAGAATTAGATAAATCTAGGCGAAAACACCACCACTGCAGAGACGGGGGGGGGGTTGGGGTGAGGAAGCTCTCCAGACATCCTTAAGCACTTTCTTTTCCTTTCCCGCTTTGTGGCTGAACAGCCCAGCCCCAATTTATTAACACCTATTTTTAATCCTCTCCAGAGCGCTCTGCTTTACCAAACCCTTTTTTTGGGGCTTGGTTTCTCTGCCTTTTGATCTGCTAATTGGCTTTCGCCCTCTCCCATTCCTTTTAGGCTGCTTCCATGTGCAAATTCACTCCGCCGCCGCCTGATCTGCCCCACCATCCCATGGGGGCTGCCCGCGCCCCTGCCAGACCCCCACCTCTCCCCGCTCACCCCAGCCCACCCGCCCCATGCTGCACCGGTGCCCCAGGGCTTGCCATGGGTGAAAGCCTCCCTGGCACAAACCGGGGCTCCCACCCCTACTCCAGACAGGGCAGGGGGAGGCAGAGGGGTCTGCACAAGGCTCATGGCCAGTCGGGGTCTCTGCAGCCGCCCGTGCCGGGGGAGATCAGCTCCCACTGCCCCATCAGCAGCGGCCACCCCCGCTCGCCCAGCACCCGCCTCGGGCGCAGCGGGGACAGCACTGACACAGAGGGCGGACGGACTTTTGGGAGATACCGTCAGAGCAGGCGACCTTCCAGCACACTCATTCCCCTTCCAGCGGGGAGAAACGAGGGCAGGACACAAAGATGGTTCATCCGTACCAAGTCCGCCGCATTTACATGGAAGCAGCAATGCCCAGACGTACCATCCCGCGCAGGGCCCTGGGCTGCTGCCAGCCCTGCTTCGCGCCACGGTGGCAGGCAGCCCGCTCCATCAGCTGCGACACTGGGCAGCGACATCGCACCGAAGGCCTGACAGCCATCGGCCGTGTCCAGCGGCACCCCGGGAGGCGGCCCAGGCCACGCTGCCCACTGCAGGGTGCCCCAGCAAGTGCAGACCCTACGGGGGGGCTCCTGCAGCGCCCAGGAGAGAGAACACCTGGGAGGCTCAGCATGAGGAGACCTGCAAGCAAAAGGCAGAAGGACAGTTCAAACGGTGGAGAGACGAGCCTTTTGCAAAAAAAATAAATCTATCGCTCCTTTTCCCCTGCAATCTGCAGCAGCCACATTTCTAACAACCGTTCCAGACTGTAATTTCTCCATATTTTAACAGATGTTCTGTTTATGAAACGGCAAGAGGATTTAGGACTTATGAATAATGCTAGGAGGTTTGGGAGATGTTTCTTTATATGATTAACTGACCACAGGCCATTTGTTTTACAACAAAGATGCTCAATGATCCATGCACACTGATCTATTCAGACCCTGTCTATTGTAATGGTTGACGTCTCCCTGGTACCCTTCATAAGCATCCACACAACGATGGGAGGGATGCAGATCATGAGAGCAAGTCCCCACTGCTCTCCATGATAGTCCATTAGCTAGGGCAGAATCGATCAGCAGGAAACCCAAGACCATGACGAGAGAAACCTAACTGGCAAACCAGATTTCACCAGTCAGGCAGGTTTGGTGAAGTCCCGCTTTCAGGCATCCCTAGCGCTCTGCTTACTGGGGCAATTTTGCATGTTTCACCTACATTTCTGATGTTAGATATAATGATATTTGCTGCAAAGCCGACAGGGCAATCTCTCTACTCCCGCACCGCTCGCCCCATGGGACCACCCCCAGTTCGGGAGGGCCCATCCCGTGCCGTGGGAGCCTATTGCTGCTGCCCAGCCCAGCTCTGTCTCTGCTAACGAGCCACAGCAGCAACGAGGACCCCAGGGCAGTCTCCCAAACGTAAAGCAAGGCAAGAGCTGACCCTTTTAGCTATGAGTCTCTGAAGGGGATAGCACCTTCCCAGGGCTTTAGTGCAAGTGAACTGGGGGAAGCAAATAATACTCTTGTCATATCCCAACGCTCCCTGACTCTGTTTGCAGCTGAAATGCCGCTGCACTGAGGCGGTGTGTGAGAACTGGCAACTGGATCTCACTCTAAGTGAAAGTGGAACTGACAAATGTACCTTAATTGTCCAAATTAAACAGCTGATGGCGAGTACCTGGCATCATCCAGGTAACACGTATTTGCTTTCCATAAGCACTTGATTTTGATCAGTCTAAGCTCCAGGAAAGGCAAATGTTAACGGCTGCTGGAAAGGTTATTCTTATTCTGACTTTGGCTCTTAATAAATGAGTAAGAAATTTTATGACTACGAAAGAACTTTGAGCTTCTCCACCAAATGAAACACAGCAATGCTTGGAGGGCACTTAATGTTGTTTTGTTTTCTTTTGCTGCACATAAATAATTACGAGTGAGGATGCAGTACTTTGAAGTAACTTACGAGTATGAGCAAAGCCACAGTGAGAGTAATAAATTATGCAAAACTATTTGTGCTTGGAATGTCAATGTTTCAAGATGATGCAAATAGGCACTTTTTGAACCTCTTCTAAAAACCCAAAGAAGCCTTGGGACCAAACCATATGGTTCAAGTCAGCTACCCATAGCAAGCTTAATGCTTCCGCCAGCCAGCACGGATTTGGTCAATTAGCTTATTAATGTGTTTATGCAAACACAGACAAAAAGAGTTGGGGAAAGTCTCCTTGATTTCTCTCTGCCAAACTTACTGAGCACCACAGGGCTGAGAAAATGTTAATCTAAAAAAATAAAAAAAACCAAAACAACAACAACAAAACCAAAACCCCTGCATCAGTCCCAAGCTCCCCCACAGGCACAACTGATGATGGGGCCTGAGCAGAGCCGTGTCTTACCAGAGGTCAAAGTGAACAGGCAAAATGCTCCCTTCCGACCTTGAAAAATCTATGAAATCTTCAGCAGAAAGCTGCCGTATCGGTTACAGTTTATTATTATATATCCTTGGCTCAGGAAGAGGAATATCTAATTATACTAATTGCTTCTGGTTTGGGAACGGACCCTTTACACTTGGATAAAAGGTGCCTATAAACAACAACGTTTCTGCCTGCTCAGGCTGCGGGTCAGGTTTTACATGCTCTGAGAAGATTAACTTTATTCCGAGTGAAGAATTTAATTACAGGAAGTGATTAGCCAAGCGCTCCCAGTCCATACAGCCGCAGTACCAGCCGCTCAGGAGCGTGCGCGATTTCTATTACATGGGAAGCCCAAGAACGGCAAAACTGAAGCAAAGCTGTTTGGGTTTTAAGTGATACCAGCAAGACCTGGATCTCCACAGGCCAATTACAACATGCTGACTCAAGCAACATTCAGCAGGGCTGGAAAGGGGGGAAACCAATAAAAAGACAGCAGGAGACTGAAACTCCATTTTAAAATACAGGAATAACATCATTTTATAGGCTTCTTGTTTTTCTAATTGCAACGCTGCAAAAATCAATGGCTTTTGGCAAGTAAAAGAAACACACACAGTAAACTGCTTGCAAACCCTGCTAGCCAGAAAACAATGCTTGCCGATAAATATAAATATAATTCTCCCCATCTTTTGGAGGGGGATGGGACAAAAGAACGCCTTGAATATTTCCCATCTGCTTTAACATTTTTCACTACAGGTTAATAATTGTACCAGCAGCTATTCGCTAAGCAAGAAAAAACTGTAATTAAATATACCTAAAATAGCCTTCCAGCCTCCAAATAGCACTGCCAAGAGCGTAACAAAAGCTAAATCTGACAATCTAGCCAAGCTGTCTATTAGCATTCTCACACTGGAGGTAACTGAGTGCAATGGCTAAAACAAGCTTCTATTTTCATGTACTGTCATGCAGAGAGACTATTTAAACGGCACAGGGAAAGGCATCCCCTGGAGAAGCCCCTCCAGCCCCTGGTGCCCAGGGAGCCACCAGGCGTTTTGGCCCTGGCTGGCAGGAGGGCACCTCCACAAGGACAACTGAAGGGCACAGAGCAGCCAAGAATAAATGCCACCAAAACCCAAACATTAACTTTGCAGAATTAAAGCCTTTCCAAGCACTCTGCCAAGACAGGATTTTTCCCAACAAACTCTTCCCAAAAGCTTCGTCCGGATGAGTTAATATCATCATCCACTGGGAGCATCTTCCTGTTTAATGCATCTGACCATACTCGCATTCTCCCACGCTAACCTCACCAAAGAAGTCAAGCCCATCAGCGGATGGCAAAGCATTTGCGGAGTCCAGCTCGGTACTAACTCCCTCAGCTGTGTCTGCATTACCACCCCAACACGGCAGTGCCCGTACCACCTACCACGACACAAAGCTCCTGGACGCCAGGCTGATATCAAACAGATAAAAAGTCTTGAGACTGACTTTGTAAAACAGCGCTGAAAATTACTCCTCTTTCCAGCTGATAGCATTGCTGCAGGTTTATCCTAACCAGGCAGAAGGGACAGGGTTTGGTGAGTGGTATCCAACAGCCGATGGAGGAGAACTCGCAAAGACGGTATCACAGTGTATTTTTCTCATGCTAAATACCACTCCCGTCTCTGCACACGCACTGAGAAGGTACTGCTGGGCCCAGGGGCCACGAGGCCACCAGCCCAGTGGCCACTGCCTGCAGCCACCACTCTGAGCCCGACACACTGCGCATCAGCACTCGGGTTTTACAGGGGGATGGTTTCACTTGAAGGCCTGAGTCTGCATATGCGAAGGAAAAATTCCTGCTTTTTCTGGCAAATCCTAGTCCACCAGATTTCATCACCTTGTCAATAACTTCGCACATTGTCAGAAACAGATTGCAAGGAAAGAAAGAGGTTTGGTGAGGCAGCAGCTCTTGAAAGATAGAGAACAAAGTGCCACAGAAGTCAGGAATTCAGCTGTACGATGGTACTTCAGACCAGGGCACGTCTCCTCTCTGGAGTCACGACGGCCACTTCTAGCCAGGCAAGTGAACCGTTCTTCAGCTGCCACACTACTGCCCTGCAAAGGGACCAGCACAAAGCAGAGCAGGCAGCCACGGAGTCCCAATCGCTCCCCGGCGCCAAGCCAGGGTTTGTAGACACAGCGAAGGCTTTGGGCAGGGTGCTTCACCCTCCAGCAAGGGCAGAGATGGGGCAGGACCCCCGGCCCCATGGGGACGGATGCCTCCCTTGCATGGGGACATGGGCATCCCTAAAGAGACGCCTTCCTCTAAAAAGCGCAAGGAGAGGTAAAATTAATCTAAAAACAACCTTGCAGTTTTAACAGCAGGTTTCTCTCTTAAGAGAAAGCAGAGCTCTCTCTCAATTAAAGAAACAAAGCCTTTAAGAATAAAGCTCCAAAGCCTCGCCGGTTCCCATGGCTGCGTGGGTCCCTGGCAAGGGGAACCACACCAGACGCGAGCACAATTTGGAGGAATTTCTGGCAGTTTCTCTCTAAATACAGCTCTGTGCAGAGTCCTTCCTCCTGCCTCTGAAGGAGGTCTCCATCTCACCCCACACCGCTCTGCTGCTGCCTGGCCCTCGGCATGTCCATCGCTGGTTCCCCTGGCCTGGTAAGGAGCTGGAGCACCGGGAAAGGGCAGGTTTGGGTGAAGGGAAAGGGCAAGAGCAAGGTTTGGTGCAGAAGTCCCCAGCAACAGAAACTGCCCTCACCTTTCTGCCAGGGTCAGGAGTTGGCCCCTCAGACAAGGTCCCATACATGACCTGGGTCTCAGCAAACACAGAGAGCTTGTGGGATTCACAGCTGCTTATCCCTTGAGAAAGAGGGTCCCAGAAGTGCTTGTGAATATTCGTCTGTCCTTCTGCTTCCTCCCACAGGTAAAATATCCCCAGTCAGAAAACGAGAGATGCTTCTACCTGCCACATAGGCTTCTACCTGCCCTCATGCAAAGAGGGCAACTTGCACTTTGACTGGTTTTAGCTGTTCAAGGAGATGGTAGGAAAAGCACAAGTGAAAGCCCTCAAGAGCCAACCACCTCAAGCAACACAGACCAGCTGTAGAGCAACAATTCTCCTATCCTGGTGCTGTACACCACACGGGACATCAGGACTGTACAGCCAGAGGCATGAGGACCAGGATCTCGCATCTGTAGTTAACAGACAGACAGTGCTGGTGACAAAGCACTGCGGCTGCAACCGTACCATCAGCTACATGAATGATGAGGGGTATGTGCTGGTTGGAATCCTCATGCCAGGACACTAATGGGCAACCTTCATAGAATGGTTTGGGTTGGAAGGGACCTTCTAAGGCCATCTCTGCCCTAAAGGGCAGGGACACCTTCAACTAGACCAGGTTGCTCCAAGCCCCGTCCAATCTGGCCTGGAATGTTTCCAGGGATGGGGCAGCCACCACCTCTCTGGGCAACCTGGGCCAGGGGCTCACCACCCTCACAGCAAAGAATTTCTTCCTAATCTCTGATCAAAATCTCCCCTCTTTCAGTTTAAAACCGTTCCCCCTTGTCCCATGGCTCCCCTCCCTGATCCAGAGTCCCTCCCCAGCTTTCCTGGAGTCCCTTTAGGGACTGGAAGGGGCTCGAAGGTCTCCCCAGGAGCCTTCTCTTCTCCAGGCTGAACCCCCCCAACTCTCTCAGCCTGTCCTCACAGCAGAGGGGCTCCAGCCCTCGGATCCATGCAGAAACTAAGGGCGGCATTTGTCCCCGAGAACCTAACTTATAGCAAGCCTAATTGTATTAAGGACCACAGAGCATATTGCTTTATTTGTAATGGGTTTTAGGCTTCAGAAGCTGAGAATCCCATCTGCAAGAGCAGACTGTTGCAGGATTCAGCTATTAATAGCCACTGGTACACACTTACTTCCAGCTGAGGGACACGAGGGGGGAGGAGACAACCAGATGGAGATAATGCATTAGGGTGACACAAAGCCAAAAAAAGGATGATCCACTTCCCCACATCCTCACACACATCTCAGGCTTGCAGCAGGGAGCAAACAAAGTGTCACATGTGATTAACTCATAAACATCCTAATTAGAAAGTTCTTATGTTAGATCAAATGTCCAAACACGACAAGACTTCATTGTCTCCTCCCAAGAGCCCCCTGCAGACGAGGTAACACTGCAGACTACATCTCTAGCTTCAGAGCAGCATCGCCAAGATCGAGGCCCAGGCTGGAAGCACACTAATGGGTAAGAATCAGTAAATCCATCCCTAACATACGAGCAAGAAGCCTCATCTCGTTCACGAAGTGCTTTGAGACCTCCTAGCAAAGCAGTGCAGGATGAGAACAGGAATCCTGTTCTCCCGTAGACGCGATGGCCAGACATGGGTTCCCAAGTGCCTGACTCGGGCTGTGCCCGGGCACCAGCCTCCCCACAAGGAGTACTGTCACGAGGGGCACCACGCCGACCATCTCAGACCTGCCTGGAGAAACGGATCTGGCTCCACTGACACAAGGGACAGCCCCGGCTGCCAGGTCATCTCTGTGTGGCATCACGAATGCAATCTTGGGCAAACTAAATCAGTTAGTGGCGCAAGTATTGACCTTTGACTTTATTTTTATGCCTGATGACTAATAAAGGATGCTTCTTCATTACTTCCATTGCTGAAAAAAGCTTAATAACCTGTTATTAGCTGGAGGCGCTTCATCGGTAACACCAGGCTGCTGTGTTTTGTAGGACTTCTAGTGAAAATATTACATCAAGGTGTCAAACAACAGTATGAAACCGGATCCATAACCAAAATGCTCTGGCTGCAGGGAAACTCAGACCTAGCTGGTACTGGGGGAGAGGGGCTTCCAGCAGCACTTTGCTGGATGTGACCATGCTGTAGGTACCTCCAGAGCACTGGGCCAAGCTGGCTGAGAGATGGCTTCCCCCAGCTTTCTCCCTCGCACACAGCCCATCACACTTGCTAGCAGCAGTCCAGAGGCTCCTCACAGCCACTGTGCCTCCAGGTCTCCCCCACCGCCCTCCCCCAGGCTGCTTTCGACTCCAACATGAAGACCAGAGCAGATGCAAAAATTACAGGCTCGGAGGATTGCCCCGTGCAGGTTCCAGCCTAGCAAAACTCCTGGACTCACAGGCATTGCCGGGGTGGTCAGGGCCCCATCGCTGCATGTGGCCATGTCTCCGTAGATGGAAATCACACCGGTCTGGTGGCTGCACAAACCCGCAGCCCAGGGAGCACAACTAAGGCTGAAGTGGAGGGACATCTTCTCCAAACTTAGCCAAAATTCAGCAGTACGTCACTGTTTGGAGCTGTGCAGATCCCCATTCACTCCAGTGTCTTCTAACATAATGAGTTTTTGCAGGAGGTAATTGCTGCAGGGATGCTTGCAAAGATTTTGATGGGCCTATGCGATGGGACTCTGGCTTCTGCCAAGAAACTGGGCAAACAAACTAAGCCACCCCTGGATACCTGCGCTATTTGTATCCTCCAGCTGAGAGCGTTACCCCCGAACTGATCTTCACAACCGGAGGCAATCACAAGCAGACATCTGGCATACCACTCCTGCGAGCCAGAAATTTCCAGTGGGGAACCAGTTACAAAGCAACACTGCTCATGCTGTTATTATAATTAAGGGTCTGTCAGCCTACTGCAACCAAGGCCAAGCTTATGTAGGGATTGTGAGGGAGGGCTCTCAGAAACCACCTCTCTAATTCTCCCTCTCCCGGTCCCCCGATCCCACACAGACGCACGTTTCCATGGACAGCTCATCAACCAAGGTCGGAGCAGTCTCCACCTCTGCCCTCACCTCCAGCAGCAGACTGTGTCTTCTCCTGCTCCGACACAGCAAGTGCAAGGGTCCTGAGTCAGGAGTCACGAAATAATCTGCTTATAATGGAGGCTTCCTCTACCTGCCAGCCAGGTGGAAATCAGTTGATACACACAGGTTTGGAAAGGAATTAATTTTATATGTATCTACCTGTAAGTGTTCAGAAAATTCAAATTAAACGTGTGAAATGCGTAACTCCCCTTTGTTACACCTCACGTGAATTGTGCATCCCACTAATACACTCTGTGTAAGATGACCTCCTGCTGCCGGTGGCTGGGTGACAGCCTTCCCCCTCCCCTGGACAGCCCCCTTGTCTCAGTGGAACAAAGACCAACAATGGTCACAAGAGCCCTTTCGCTGGCGGAGGAGACATCGAGTGTGCTTCGTTTTCTCAGTGCAGAGCTCTCACCCTGACATTCGGAGAGCTCGTCGGAGCTGCGCAGCCCAGCTATCTGCAGCTGGGACACACAACGGTATCGTACGACAGAACATCATGAGGTGCTTCCCTGAAAATGAAGTGGCTAAAGAAGAGAATTAAATTCCCTGAGCCCCTCACAAGGGAGCTGGGGACATGCATGAAGGGCTGAAGGGGCATCTGGGTTGTTCACTGCTCTATCACAGTTCTATTACAATTTTCAAACCAGAGTAATAGCTAAAGCTGGACTCCAGCAGCATGACCTCTCAATAGACTCCCAGACAGCAGGATGGTGACAAAATCAGTTAAAGAGGGAGCTGGGCTCTCCCAGTAGCTCCCAGACATTGCAGAGGTTTCCTAGGCGCAGCAGACATGTGCCCCGACTGGAGGCTGGCACATGGTGGGAGAGCCGTCACCAGTGTCCCCTCCTGCCTCGAGGGTTGTGCCACACACCCGACTTCCAGGACACTGCATCGGGCAGCAGCAGAGCGGCGGCCCCAGGGAAGCAAAGCTCATTTTCTTGCAGGCAGTTCCACGCTGGCTGCACAGCCCCACACCTGCACACCGCCGCTCTCGCGACATTTTCCGTGGGGCTGCCATGCCCCAGGAATGCTGTGCTTAGAGATGGGCACCCTTCCTGTCAGTAGGTTTGTGCAGGAGCTGCACCACGAACACCAGAATACAAGCACTTAGTGTGCTGCAGTGTGCATCTGAGCAAGTTTAATGGGTAGGAGCCAGGTGTTGAACAAGCTCCAGCCTCCCCCCATCGCCGGTCGGCATCTGGCGCCCATCAGTCTGAGCTCCGCGGCGAGACGGGTTCATCAGCTGTGCCGTAAACAGCGCGAGGTGGAAGGACTGGCTCCTCCGCACTCCCCTGACCTCCTGCCCCTGCTCACTCGGTAAGATTTACTCAGCCCGCAAGTGAAGCAATCTGTCATCCCCGCTCATGCTGCTCACCCGCTGCTAACTGCTGGGGGATAGCGCAGAAAGGGAGTTGTCAATAGCTGGTACTCAGTGTTTGGTCAAACGCCTGCGTTCTCAGACAGGTTGCTTTCCATCAGCCAGATTGCTTTTCCTTTACTCACGGAGCCAACAAAGAGAAGGCAGGGAGATGCCGAGTGACTCACCCCAAGGCTGCACTGCTGATTTCAGGACTACCTGGTGACACAGCAGTAGCCGGGCAGGTCCTGCAGCTCCACTGAGGCCACCGAGGCCGGCAGCACCACACCAGGACGCAGCTGGGCGCTGACCATGAGACACCCAGAGCATCACACTGGGCACCAAGTGCCTGTCGAAGGTGGGTGTCACCGTGCACTGCTGCTGCAGGGCACCACTCTGTCCCCGAGCTGAGAGAGGTCCCAGTGCCAGGGCTTCACCCAGAGAGGCGCGGACTGCAGGGCACGTGCTAATTAACAACTGAAATACCTTTATCTTGCTATCAATGTGTATGTCACTGAGGACTTTTATATCAAGAATAAAAACACCAAAATGAAGCTTAAAATAACCAGCAGTCTCCCAAAGTCTACAAAAGCTTGGAAAAGCGTGTACTGGGGAAGCCACATGTGTGGGGCTGGGCTCACTGAAGCTGCAGCTGAAACAGCGGCTGCTTCAGGATCTGGGGCTTCTCCCGTTGCCAGACTTCTTGGGGAGCTTGTTATCGGCACTTTGGATAGTTTCCGCTTTGATACCCCTGCACTCAAATGAGTTGCAGATCAAACCAGGCAGCCAACAAAATTTTTAAATTAAACTACAAAATAACTTAAAATCCCCTTTGAGGATGTTATCACAGGGTTAACACCCACTCTGGCTTCAGATAACATAGCAGCAATAAATGGTAATGTGCGCTATGGAACATGATTTATTTTTGCTGAGCAGGCTCGGCATCTATAAATCTCAGCACTCTTAACATTTAAAGTTGTTATTCCAATGACAAAATAGACATGAGGGAGATAAGAGTCTTTATCTCCATTAACGTTTTATTGTTATTCAGAGAATATGGATACGGACTGATCCAAGGGTAGGAAAATCACAGCAATTTGTTTGCATACTCGGGAAGCTGAGATAATGGTCGTGTTTTATGAGTGCACTAGGGAATCAACTGAAATGCAGGACAGAGAAGATTGCAATGTGAGATTAGTTCTCTATTTCGGTTTCTGCTTTCTATTTCGGTTACCTTTCCATTCACAGGATCTGCGTTAGCACAGCATTAGGAGAGATGGTCCATCGCGCGCTGCTGAGCAGCCGACTCGCTGCATGCGAGCAAGCGAGGAAACAGTTTTAAAGGGAACATAAAGGCTGCAGAACAGTTGTGTGCCATGCAGACAAACAGCGTTGCAACGGAGGCAGGATCTTTCTGCATACGCCAGCCACTTGAAAGCGACTCTCCGCTCTCTGCCCCGGCCCAGCTGATGGGACTCCTGCAGCCCCCGCCAGGCTGTGATACAAAGCTCCAAACCCCTCTGGCATTTTTCTTCCTTCCCAAGGTACATATCGCGCTGCAAAGTACCACAACGCCCTTTGTAAGCTGGCCCTGAAACAAAGTGAGCTGAAGCTGCGGTGGAGCTTGATTACAGGAGGCTTAAGTAGTTAAATACTGAAAAACAAATCAAACCAGAAAACCGGCCAAATCGCAGAGCCGCCTGCTTGCTCCCGGAACGGGCCATGCCAGGGAGGGCCACGCTTCCCAATCCCACGAGGACCAGCCCGGGGGTCACAGCACCATCCATCCCTCCTGGCAGTTGTCACTCGCCTTCGCCACACACCAAAAGGCAATATGAGTACCGCGGCTGCCCCGCAACAGGCAGCTGTGTTTGCTCCGGTGCCGCTCCTCCTCCGAACTCCCCGGCCGAGCGCTCTCGGGAGGTCTCACCCCAACCTGGGGCGGGTGTGACACCTAGCAGGGGTGGCCGCCCTGGGGTCTCCTTCACACAGGCTCCAGGCAGGGACCAAGCGGCTCCTCTCACCAACTCGGCAGAGCCACCATCCCCGAGGTGAGGCACAGGCAACTCCCAGGGCATCCTCCAGTGTGAGCAGGGACGGGCAGGGACGGGCAGGGTGCCTCCGCCAGCCAGCACAAGCACTCACTACAGAAACCCAGGTCTGAGACAGGCCAGCCCTGCCCAGGCAAACCATGCCACCGGACAGATTCAGAGGACCAAAGAGCTTGGGACAAGCTTGAACTTTACACAGGGAAGGCGTAAAGCCTGCATTGCTCGTGGAAAACATCCAGGTTAGAGAAAAGCCTCAGCAAAAAGGCAAAGCTATCATGAAGGGTGCTACCTCTGATTGTTTCACCCGCTGCCACCTTCCTCGGCTCGCCCTCGCTGCGCCTGGCAGGCAGAGGGGCTGCAGCTCCCTCAGGTTGGGAGCCACCGCCGTCTTCGATTGCGACGGCAGAGCGAAAAATCACCCCAACTCAGTTAACTGCTGGATGCCACTGCACACCTGATAGGGACCGACACAGGGATGTCAAGGACGAGAACAGCACCCAGGACTCCTTTTGGTCACTGCCGCGCTGAGCCAGGTCCCGCCTGTGCTTCCCGAGCAATTCAAAGCCCAGCGGCACGGCCCAAGGGGAGCAGTACCATTCCCCGCTCCCTCCATGACGGCAGCTGCCTTGGGAGAACAAAACCACTCAATCAAATGTTTCCCCTCAAGAAATCAGACTCACAATGCATCAGGAGAAAAATAACCACTGGTGCTGGAACAACTGCTCTGAATGGAGACATTGACTCCAACAGCTCAATCTGGCCTTTCCTGGGGAGGGCGGCAGGGACGCAAGCTGTGCACCGCGTTTTTCGCAACGTATGAACAACGCGTCCGGTGTCTCCACATCTGGGCTCCGGTGCCCAGCGCTGGGGCAGGATGGCCGTGGTTGCACCTCGCCCTTTCTCTGGGGCCAGGCCCAGCGTGCCTGGGCCAGCCCTGGGTTTACTGTGCCCTGGCTCCCCAGCTCCAGGGCAGGGCACACCAGTCCGCGCAGTCACGGGGATTTCGGGAGGGCCTGAGGAGATCAGGTGCCGCTGTGCAGGGCTGCCAGGTATCTGAGAGCCACGGCAGCACTATGCAGAGGTGCTGAGATGAGCAGTCCGTGGGTGCTTTGGTGCTCACCCACGAGCTCCAGACAGAGTCGCCGAGCAGCAGCCCCGCCATCGCTGGGCACCCCGGCTCCCCGCTCCAGCAGCAGGCACTGCTCAGCACGCTCCCTGCCGTACCCGAGCTCTGCGCCGGCCCTGGCTGCGGCGGGGACTTTGTGCCGGCTCAGCACATCGGTGTAAGCGCTCCCAGCTCCCGGCGGCAGCCGCACGGCCGAGATTGGGAGGAGCGGGGAGGAAGCAGCTGCTATTTTTAACGTGCCTGATCAGCACCCTGCCACGTCAACACGCCTCAGCGCTGCTACGTGTGCGGCTCTGCGCACCTCACCTCTGCGCCAGCCGGCACGCTCCTCTCACCAACCCACACCGGTGGCATTTCCAGCAACCCCAGCAGCTGGGACTTACACTCTCAAAGGGTCTCTTGCATCAACATTTACTCCCACAGCCGACCCCCACCAAGCCTGCTGGCAGGGGTACACCTCTGCTCTAGCTCCCAGAGTTTAGGGTACCTGATGATTACCTGGCCTGCCACACCGTTTGCCATGAAGCCCTATCGCCTGCTGCCTTTCCAGGCACAGGATCTCGCCAGTTCTTTGGGAAGGAGGCGTTAGGGCTTTGACAGAGCCCTGCAGGATCTTGTTCACACAAGCGATCATGAGAACCTTGCCCAGGAGCAAGGCCATACCGAGTCAAACCAAAAGCACGCCCAGCCCAGTATCCCATCTCCAGCAGACAACAGGAGATGCACACAAACAGGGCACGCACATAATGTGTTTCCACTAATATTCTCCAACCCTCCAACAATATTCAGCTCAGGGACCTCTCAAGCCAGAGGTGGTCCCTCTGTGTTCAGCAAACCTTGGCAGCTTTCATGACCCTGTCCAGTCTCTTTTCACAGATGCTAAAAGATCCCAAGGGTTGACTATCCCATGGGAGTTTCCCAAGTCTGGCTACGGCTCCACCGGACCTTCAGAAGTTCCCCCACCGGAGCTGCCCGTGCCTCTGCCCAGCGTGGCCCAAGGGAGACCCTGGCCACGACACGCAGCCCCACACACAGCTGGCAGCACAAGCACAACAAGGTCACTCGGAAACATCACCCCAAGTGCCCAACGAGGCCTCTGAGGAGACAACAGGCATGGTTTAGTGATAGTTTTTGTCAGAGCTAGGTTGATGATTGGACTCGATGATCTGCAAGGTCCCTTCCAACCTCGGCAATTTATGATTCTATAGAGAGTAGGCATCACCGCGGGAGCTGGCTGAGGAGCAAGCACATCCAAGGGAGGCACAAAACGGAGGAAGGCACAGAGGGGACAGGACGGGACGGGAGGGGCATGGGGAAAGTCACTGTGTTACCCCCAGGCCTCCACCACCACCTCACCGAGTCCCACAACGCCATTTGGAACCCTGCTGTTCTGTGCCAGCAGCCGAGGCTTGCCATGCGAGCCCCATGGCGTGCCCCAGGGCCCGGGGCTGGAGGGAAGGACCGGTGCTGGGCTCCAACCAGACACAGCTGGTCCCCAGAGCACACAGAGCACTACAGTGACAGGACCGGGGCACCGCTGGGTGCTAAGGCCAGACCACTCCACGTTGCCGCCGGTGCCTGCTAGGAGTGACCCAGGTTTCCCCAGCATCAGAGTGGGAGCAGGTCCCGATCTGGTCCTCGCACGGAGACGGGGAGGGGGAGATGCCAAGCCCCATCACCTGCAGACGGGTGCGAGCCCCGCAGAGGCCACCACCAGGGACTGGGCGCTCTCACGGCCCATCTGCAATGGGTCAGAGTCACATCATTACCCGCTCCCGGTCCTCTCAGTAATCCCTAGATTACAGAGTCCCCAGGCACATCTATTCTCTCATTAATCTGTGGATTAAAGTATCCCCAAGTCGGCTTTGACGCAGTGCACTACAAACGGCTGAGTTACACTGCTCTCCTTGCAGTGATCCCCGGATTAGACAGAAGGAAACGTGTCTGTGGGTCCTTCCGACCTGGCTGAAGCACAGGCTCAGGGAGAGAAGGGGAGGTCTAAACATAGGACATGTATATAAATAAAAAGCATAAAGGATGGGACTGTGTTTCATAATCAAAGTACTTATGTGATAAAACAACAACTTCAAGGAGGTTCCTGGATTAATTAAATCCCAATCCAGATGATCCCCAAACATCAACTCACATTTGCAACAATAAAAATACCCGGCAACTCTCATCCTGAACCCAGCACTGGGGAAAAACACCTCACTTTTTGTGCTTTTCTGGGGACTACACATAGATTTTTTAAAAAGTCACTGTTGCTGCCACAGCAAACTGACCCAGAAAGTGAAAAAACTTTTAGGGACACAGCACAGCACAACCTGGGCTGTGGGTTGGGTTCAGTCCCAGGCTTTTTCTGAAACTCAGCCCATGTAAGGACAAGGCAGAAACATGCTCCCCACGGGGCCCAGCCCTAGAGGGAGGAAGGGATGGGAAAGCCCCCGGGACTCAGGCACACAGCCAGACACCCAGGGAAACTGGTGACCAACTGGTCAGGTTTTAATCACATGGACTGCTTTTCTCTCCCCAAAACAGAACAAAAGAGCCTGAACTTATTCTCTGCTGCACGTGGAGGCTGCTTATGCGTCCGACAGCTCGCAGGTACCCAAAGGCCCTGTCGGGGCAGAGGGGGACCGGCATCACGGCTCCTTCCCACAGCATGATGGCAGGGCAGGGATAAAGGTGGATGGGAACAATGGAGAGAGGCAAGGGCGTTACAGCTGGAAGTAACAAGATTAAACTAGGAAAAGGAAATGAAGGCTTAGTGATAGATTTCTCAACAGCAAAATCTATTCAGGTTGGGAAACGCTCCTCAAGGAGATTAAAGTCTCGCTGGGGCATCAGCCAATGCCCTGGGAAAAGGGGCACGTGGGGAGCAGCCAAGCAGTGGCCAGGGAGCAGCTGTGGGGCGTCATGGCCTTCCCGCCCAGCCACAGCTGGCATGTCCCTGAGGCCACACGTCCCCAGTGGGGTCAGTCCCATGCCCTATGGGGGAGACACTCCCTTGGTGGAGCCAGCGATGCCCCACTGGGGGGGCCAGGGTGGCCAGAGTGAGGCCACACTGTGGCTGTGGGTCCTCACAAGGGTCCTCCTCCGACAGCACAACCACCTGGCCACGGGCCACCTCCCTGAGCAGCCCCAGGCGAGGCCACCTCTCCTCCTCCAGGTTCGTTGCTGGGAACTGCAGGTGCCAGGGAAGTACGCACACATGTATCGCCTACAGCTGTCACCAGGCCTGGGGGCATCTGTGCTACGATGCTGACAGCCGAAGCACACACCCCAAAATGCACACCCCACCCAGAGACTTCTCCTGCTGCCGCCCTCCCCAGAGCAGCTCCACAGCGCCCGGGGCACAGGGCACTCCTCACACCCCATCACACCTTCCTGTCCCTTGTACCAAACCAGCAGGAAGGGACGTGTCTTCATGCAAAAGGGTCGCCCAACCGCTGCTATTGCGGGGCCAAGCTCTGCAGGCTCTCCATGTGGAGCCCGGGACACCCCGCAGCATCAGGAGAGGGTAGGGACAGAGCTGGACAGAGACTCCCGTCCCCACCAAGAGGGGACGTGCACAGCGGCCATGCTCCTGGCCAAGCTCGCAGGTGGTGGACAGGGAGGTCCAGCCTGTTCCTGTCCCCAAGCCAGCCCTGCGCCAGATCCACCTGCCCCAGGAGGGACCCACCTCCCCTGGGCTAACACGGTGCTCAGCACCCTCCTCTCTTGAAGACTCTGCCCCGCAATGGAGCGGACATCTATGGACATGAAACACCCTCATTCGTTAGGCATTGTCCCGCTGGGTGAGCTGTGACGGCCACCACTGCTGTCCCACCCCAACCCGCTGAGCACCCGGGCTCAGTCATGACTGTCCCTCATCAGGGCAGGGAGTGCAGAGTGAGGCGTTCATGCCATTCCTCCTTTGTTTGGATGTTATTTGCCCAACTATAAGCCACCAGGAGGACTTGGAGCCTTGCCAGGTGGACAGCAATGCTACACAAAAACGGTCACACCCACAGCTTGAAGACATCAGGAGATGGGCGTTTTGGGGCAAGTTACTGGAAATGGGCCAACTTCGGGGGGTGAAGATCCCTTCAACATCTCTAGCAAGCACATCTGAAAGGGAAACCTACTCAAATGGTTCGTTTGTATTCAAATAGTCTCAATTTGTCCCACTTTTGACTGGGCGCTCAGCGGAATTGCTAATGGATTTATGCAGCAGAACAAACCAAGCACACTTTCTGAACGTTCTTCACGCAAGCCCTGCCGCTCTGGGGCAGCGCGGTGGGGTCTGCGCCAGATCACGACCTCGCTGGCATCGCCCCGGACCCAGCTCACCCGGGCGCCGAACCCTGCACACCCCATCTCAGCAACTTCATATTCCCGGGCAACTGAAGTCGAATTAGCACAATGGCTGCACTTCCTTCATTAGCAGTACTTCTGAGCACCCCACACGAACAAGGCATTCAAGTGTGTGCTTTTGAAATACCACCCTCACCCTGCATCTGCATAAAAATACCAGACCCATTTAAGCGACACCGCGGCTCCTCCACTAAAGGACACACGTAACCCTGTTTGCTCCCACAGCTGACGCACCAGACACCTTCATTTCCAAAGCAAGTCTTCATCTTCTGAACGGGCTTTGGAAAGATTTTTGTTTTAAGCAGAAGACAGGTCACCAGCCGCATCGTTGTAGGCATATGCTGCTTTCACATGTAGAAAGAATAAAAGTGAATTATCTTCCTTAATTCTTTTCCACACTAGCAAGATCTACCATTTCAAAGTACATCCAGCCTTCCTCTAGCAGAACAACTGCACGGAGAATCCAACTCAACAGCATGAGGTGACGAGAAACTCATTTGACACACAGCTCATGGATCTCCTCCAGCCCTGCCACAGCAGCAGGGACCACTCCGGCTCAGCCGGTTACCTACTGCACAGACACCCCTGGATATCTCATTTCTATGGACGGGTTGGTTACAGTTTTCTAGTACAAAGCACAAGGCTCTTCTGAAAAAGCCACTTTACAGCTTGGGGAAATTCACCACAGATGGACTGATCTTATCACTGAAATCTCGGGCTGGAAAATCCCCAGACCTCACACTGAAATCACTGCAGGCTCATCTCAACCCTCTATCCTTCCCAACCAGGAAAACCAACTTCTCAGCAGGTCACGTTAGGGCAGCTACCTTCACATTTTTTATTTGCTGGCTGCTGCTGCCGCCTTTATAATGCAGCAACGGCAAATTCATCCTTCCATGGACCACAGCACAAGGCGATACGAGCCAGGCGGCTGGGAAGTTTGGGAGCTCAGCCCCATCCTGGCCGCACCAGCCTCTGGGAAGCACCTCGCACCAGAAACGTCCCTCCACCCCTGTGCTGGCAAACTGTCTGCGAGGAGGCCAGCGTGGCTGCACGTGTCTCCCTGCCACCCAGCCCCACAGCGTGAGAGATGCCGGAGAGAGCAGCGGAGCCAGGGATGTGCCGGGGTGTCACCTCCCCTGCTTCTGGGGGCTGTCCATGCCGAGCACTTATGTTTCAGCTACACACAAGCAACGTGAACTTGACGCGTATGATCATTTTCTTTGCCCACCACATATCCAAAGCTTTCCCTTACTGTATTACGCCTGCCAGACAAACCCTCCCTTAGCCATGTGCTGGAGTCATAGAATTCCCAAGGTCTGGTCCTATGCTGCTTCCTCTAGAGCCTTAGGAGAACGAAACAGTAAGGGGAAGCCTCTTCAGCTACTAATTAAGCTATTAATGAGCCTCTTCAGACTCTCTGGTGTGGAGTCTGGTTTTTGAAGTTTCACGCGAGGGGTCAGTGCCACTGGGAGGAATGGGGGGGATTTGGTTTTGTTTTACAGCAGCTGCGGTTTCCTCCAGAGGTAAGGGAGCAATGGGAGGTTGTGATGGAGATGGTGTGAAGTCAAGAGCTCTTCAGCTGCGGAAGGAGAGCGGAGGCAGCCGCGCTGTCCCCGTCCCTCCATCCCACCTCGGCTGGCAGCGCCTGCCTCTTTGTGGCAGCTGCAGCGTCATGTGCAGTCGCAGCTCACCTTCCCGAGCCGAACATGGCCACACTGGCTCCTCTGCTCCCCGAGACACTATGGGGAGCCGCGGTCAAACGCACCCACAAGCTCAGCCGGGGCTATGACATTCTGCGTGTCTAACAGCTCTGGCATCTCCTCGCCTCTGCAACACACAAGCCACAATACGTATTTCTTCCTGCAGAGGCTTGTATGAAAGATAGCCCTGAGACAACTATTTAATTTCTGTAACAAGAATTGCACTAGCATTTACCGTATTTCCTAACCTCGGGAACGCAGCCACACTCCCTGGCTACCTGCGGAAGCCACCGATGCAGCCATGCACTAACGAAGCACATTTTCCCACCGCGGCCGCCGCATCCCCCCGGCTCCCGGGGAGCCCCGCAGCCACCGGCAGCTCCGGCGGGGGACGGGGCTGGGCTCCCCCCGCTCCCGCCGGCCGCCCCCGCGGCGGAGCAGCCCGAGGGTCCCGGCGGGTCCCGGCGGGGCTGGGGACTCGGCCCCGACCCGACCCGGCTCCCCGGGCGGGAGGAGCGGGGCTCCGGGGGGGCCGGGCTGCGGGCGGGTCCCGGCTCTCCGGCTGGGCAGCGGCCGCGGCACCGCGGAGCCGGGCACCGAGGCCCCCCCCGCGTCCGCCGAGGGACCCGCCCGGCCCAGCGCGGCGGCTGCGGCGTGCGAGGGACCGGACCCCGCAAGCCCGGCCTGGGGAAGCCCGGCGCGGCGGGAGGGCGGCGGGGACCCGGCGGGTCCGGCGCTGCTGAGTCACCGGGGCGGCTCAGCCGCACGGCGCAGCCCGCGCCGACCCTTCGGGACCCCCCCGCGCCGCCCCCGGCCCCGCCGCCGCGGAGCTGCCCGGCCCTGCCCGGCCGGCGGGGAGCGGAGCCCGGCCCCGGCTCCGGCGGCGGCCCCGCCAGCGCGGCCGGGCCGCGGGGGAAGGTGCGGGCGGGGGCCGGGGACTGCTGCGGGGCGGCCCCCACCTGCTGCGGGCGGGCAGGGGCCGCCGCCCCCGCGGCGGGCGCTCACCTTCCGTGGCATAGCTGTGGTCTCGCAGGAAACTGCTGCTGATCTTGCGGGTCTCAACGTCCTCCTCCATTGACGGCGGGCTGGCGGGCGCGGGGCGTCAGCAGCCGCAGCCGCGGATCCATCATCCCCCCCCCGCGCCCTGCTCCGCGGCGGCCGGCCGCGAAATGCGGCGGCGGTGGGGGGGCGCAGGGGCGGCGGAGCCCGCTGGCTCCTCCCATACGGCACGGAACGGAACGGCAAGGCTCCGCACGGCTCCGCTGGGCAAGGCACGGCACGGCTCGGAACGGATCTGCACAGCACGGATCGGCCCGGCGCCGCCACCGAGCTCCGCCCGCCCCGTCGGGCACGGCGCGTCCCGGGCGGGCGGAGCGCGGCGCTGCCCCTGCCCGGGATTGCACCTGCCCCCGGGGAAGCTCCTGCCTGAGGCAGTGCTGCTCCCTGACCTGCCCTTCCTAAACACAAGAACATAGCCAGGGTCTGACAGCAAGCCCTTTTTTGGCAGAAAAAAGACACAGCATGTCAACGTCAGCTGTCCTGGGCCAGGGGATGCCGCAAGGGCCATGAGGGTGGCCATGGCCACAGTGATGATGAGGTGTGTGCTCATGGGTGCCTCACCCAGGCTCACCCCGTCTTGGCTGTGGAAGGGGGTGGGGATGCTCCATGGTTATGGCTGTGAAGGTCAGCGCGGGTAGGGGAACGGTGACGTCCAGGGAAGAGCACGAGCACAGGGAAGGGAGGGCTCCCCTTTTCATCTCTGAAAGGACAGGCTGTATTCTGGATGTGTCATCTGGTGCAGGCCAAAGGGAAACAATTACTCTTTGGAATGGTTTTCTGTCTTGATGTAGACCAGGAAGAAATAAGCCTTGGCGCTGACTGAGCCACTGGCAGACACAGGGAAGGAACTCATGAGCTCTTGCCCCTGAAGTTGGGGGTAAAGCCCAACCGCAGTGTCAAGACACCAGACGTCCCCAGCCAGGCAGCAATGTGCGCCCTGGGCGACTGCGGGGCACATGGGCACAGGAGTCATCTTGACAGCCCAGTGCCACGTCAGCAGGGAGCGTTACTGTTACTGGGACCAGAGGGGAAATCAGGGATGCAGAGGAATGGACAAAGGTGCTGGAAAACATTATAAATACAGTGTGCACTGCAGCTCAATTTCCTCTCCTACCTGTAGCATCATAATTAAAATCTCATTGGGAAGGTGCAAGATTTTACAGCCTATGTTATTATTCTGCTGAGATCGCACTGGGATCCGCTTTTTTCAGGGGAAGCACAGGAGATAGCATCCCTGAGCGAGAAGGCTCAAGGGCTCCAGTACATCCAGTATGCACGCCTCCTCAGCAGGGTGCTCCATGCCACAGCAGTGCCGCTGCACCACCGCACGCGTTCTGGAGGAGCCTGTGGATCCTCTCGTGCGACATGCAAGAGGGAGGGAAAGCTCTTTCTGCCCTGTGTCATGACCTTGTGAAGCAAGGCGAATCGCCAGGCTCTGAGCTGCCTGCCTCCCCGGGACGCTCTGACACGCTTTCACGTGGAGGTTGATATAAGACATTGTAAAGCTACACCTTGGAGAACTCTGTCACTGACTCACAGGCATAGATAACTTCAAGGATTTGTCAGTCAACCACATCACATCACAGGCCATTCATTAATACGGGGATTACTGATGTGACAAGCCAGAAGCATTCATCAGCAAGGCATGAGCCTGAAGTCTCCACGCTCAGAGCCTTCACTGAATTATTCTGGAATGTGAGCTCCTTCCTATAATCACCAGGCACAGGTTTAAGTTAAGCAAACACACGGTACTTGTGGCTGACAGTGCTCTTGGTTGCAGTGGGCGAGATACGCAGGTTCGTCTGAATTCACTCCCTGTGACAAAGCACAAGACCTGCCCATGGTTTCATGGCAAAGTGCAGAGATGTATTTACCAGAGCTCTCTTGCAGGCCAGAAAGAGTCACAGCAGTAACACCATGCTTTAAAAATAACTTTTGTGCTGCTTGTAGCCCCTTGCCCACGCTGCAGCGCCTGGGACGGGACCCAAACATGGCACAGCAGGACTCGGAACTGCCGCCGGCTCCGGGCAACCCAACTGACACCGTGGTGCTTGTGTCTCCTGTCTCCAAAGGGAAGGTATGGACCTCCCGCAGGAGAAGAGAGAAGGGAAAGAAAGGTGAAAACCAACCCCAAACACTGCACCCGGGAACCAGATTACCTCTGCTGCCAAGTGCACTTGCCTGCAGGTGTGCACTGGTGTACGCCCCGTACGACAGGCAACAATCCCAGCTCCAGAAAGAAAAATAAAGATTTTTAATAAGCAAACGTTACCATATCGCATCCTCCCTTCAGGTCTCAGATGGCAAGCCTCAGTCCAAAGGCCATGCCCAGCTGAATAACGAGCCCTTGCAATGCTTGTATTATTTAAGAAACATAAACACAGACCATCAACCTCCTTCCCTTTCTTTTCCACAGGCTCCGTCTTCAGTGTATTTCCATTTTAACATGTGCCAAGTCCTTTCTCCTTTATTAACTAGAAAAATTATTCTCCCCATTGGGCATGAATTATAATTATATATTCATACGTCCTGCAAAGTTTTTCAATACACCATGTCATTTAAATACATCCACAAGTCACCTGTTTGTTATGCAATGTGCATAGGAGCTGCATCGTGAAATCCATTTATTCTCAGCTTTTTAAAATCCAGGAATGAGCCTTCAGAATAACTAAAAGCATTAGCTGTCCTAAGCAGGAATCCATTTGCAGATTAAATTCGCCAAAGGTCGGCTTGTAGCTGTCACTGGTTTCCAAACCCCCAGGTGTCCACCATGTTATATATTTCGACATCTCTTGAAGAGCCAGGACACTTTCCACTCCGCTGATTTTTGCTTCAATTAGAATACGTTTAAGAACTCCCGTGCACAGGTTTCCGTGGGACCTAAGCAGTGTGTTAAGAATAACTGAATCAAATGTCCGATTCCATGCTCAGCACAAAACTTCCTTCACCTCATTTATTTTACCTTCACATCCATGAGCACTAAATCTGTTTTCCTAACTACTGGTCTGGGTTAGAACGCTAGCCTCATTTTTTTAACTGTTAAATATATTATTAGGTAACAAAATTTCTTTTAAATTTGTAAGAATTATTTCTATTGATTACCAGATTGCCAGGACAGAGCCACCACTGAGGCACTGACTTGGGGGACAGTGCCGGGAGGTCCTGTGTGGAGAAGCTCTGGTGACAGTGCGTGCAGGGGACAGGGCTGGCAGCAGCATCCCATGGTCCCTCCGCTCTGCCCCGGCCATGGAACGTGCTTCCGCTCTGGGGTGGGATGGGGAGCACTCCCCGGGAGCAGGACGAGCTCCCACCCTGCAGCATCTTCGCCCACTCTGGCATGTGGAGGGAGATGGCTCTTTGGAGACGGGGCTGCTGAGCAGGTTCCTCACATGCCGTGGCCTGTGGATCATGGAAATGGGCCCATCCGAGGATACAGCGGGATGGACCGTTTCCCCGTACCGCTCCTGGGGAGCACCGGGTTTGCTTTGGAGCGTTGCAGATCCCTGAGGAAGCCGGCAGGTGGTGGGAGCAGAGGTGCTGGGAGGGGCACTAACTGTGCCCAGAGATCACAGTGGGGATAAATATCTACTTGTGTATGTTTGAAAGTGAAAAAACATCTTTCTTGACAGTGCACTTAAATGCATATGTAAATTAATTAGAATTCATGACATTCATTGCGCCAATCATTACTTCATAAAGTGATGCAATCCCTTCGACCAGAATCGGCCTTTGAAAGGCCACTGTCACTCTGAAAACACAGCTGACTCCACATTGCTCTTTCCTTACGTGGGAAGGGAATTTTCTCCCGAGGAGTGCTGGCAGACTTATCAAACCGGGGACACCACACAATGGGTGGCCACCGCTATCTGCACTAACGTGGTCTGCACAACTCAGTGCATGAGAAGGTGCCTTCACCGGGCGCACAGCTCTGTGCGGGACGGGAAACCCGTGCCGGCCTGACACCGCCCTGCTGCACACACCACACTCGGCACCTAATTTTTGACCTGGGTGAAGGTCATGTCATAAAATTAATATTCTGAGAAGGAGAGCACTTAAAACTCTTGTACAATTTCTTGCATCATGTCCAGTTCCCAATGCATTAATAAATGTGCTCCGAGTCCTTCGGCTCACAGATTCCAGTAGACAGAGCACTTCAAATCTGAGAAGCTAATTAAGCAGCAAAAATGGGGTAATTACACTCCTATCATCCCACATGTAATTGGTGCCCAGCTGATGGGGTTGATGGCTGGCTGGCACGTATGTAAGGGATGACCCCAAAGGGAAAGGGACTGTTGCAGGGCAGAGATCCTGTGCTGCACAGGCTGGAAGAGCCGCATGGCAGGAGCCCAGAGCGCCCTGTGATCCCCTGTGCTGAACACACCCCACGCCGCAGGTGGGGTGTCCCTGGGATGGCCACGGCTGATGGGACCCCCCCATCCGCTGCCGCAGGGAGCAGCACCTCCGAGCGAGCACAGCAGACATCGCGGGCTCGGGCTCCTGCTGAAACCAGGGCTCCAGGAGCAGTGGCACCTTCCTCCACCCAGAGCCCAGCTGCAAGCCAGGCTCCCCCCGAGGAGCAAACCTGGGTCTGCCCAGTGTCCAGCACAGGACTGGCAGCACTCATCGGCGTGCTGGGAAGAAGGGAGTGCATGTGCTCCTACCTTCAGACACGGCCCTGAGCCCGTGGGCATCACTGAGCCCTCAGGAATAGCTGAGTGCCCAGAGAGACCGAGGCTGCTTGCTTACCGCCCTGGGAGATGGGAAGGCTCGGGAAGGGCACCAGCTTGCACTGGCCAACAAAGACCATTCCCATCCAGCCATCAAGGGACAGGCAGTGCAGGTGAATGTGCTCCAGATGAACAACCTCCCAGGGATGTTCCTGGGGATGTCCCAGGGGAAAATCCTCCTGTGGGGCCATCCTCCTCACCCGCAGAGGGCTGGGCTGCTGCGCGGTCACCGGAGAACGTCTGCGAATGCCACCACACGTCAGCGGGCTCACCGAGCCCCCGCGCACCCCCCAGCCCGTGCTCTGGAACCATGCCCTTGTGTCTCCCACAGAGCCCACCAGAATGTCGACTGTGATTTCAGTAAACTAAGTCAGTTTGTTTCTCATGTTTTCAAGTCTAAGTCACGTAAGAAAGCCGGGGAAGCTGTAACCCATATGCAGGATGAAGTCCCAATCACACAAACCTTAATTAGCATGACTTCAGGAAGACTGATAATTTACTGGATTAAACCAAGATCAAGAAAACTGTGCAGTCAGGTCAGATGCCAAGGATGAGCTGCAGCCCCCTCCTTCACGTGCGATGGAGAACAAGGGTCAGGACCTCGGGGCAGAAAAGGGAAGAATCAGTTCATCGAATGCAAAGTAGGCGAAGACTTCTGCCTCCCAAAGGTCGTATGATAAATTGATCTCCTTGGCCTTCACCCCCGCTACGCGCTGGTACTGGTACAAGCTGTACATGATTAACAGCACACCAGTAACGAGCACTGCCACACACCCGCCTGGCTCAGGGAATCGCTGCTCCCCAAGCGCTTTCTCTTGTATCTGCAATTAGACTGACCAGCTTCTGGGGCATTTGGGCAGGCCTCGCTTCATTTTGACTCTTTCCCTACCAAGCATTTTATGCCAGGGTCTGAAAACCATCTCCCTTTGCCTATTTACTGCTTTTGCCCTCTTTTTGAGCAGCCCCATCCAGTGCCCATTGCCAGTGCTTCTCGCCGTTTTCTTCTGAAACAAAACCTTGCTCTCCCTTAGTACGTACCCAAATAGCTGCAACTGAGCGAGTGGGACACGTTTTTTCAGTGCAAAACGACACAGGTAGTGTCAGATACCTGCTCAGGTACCTGCTCAGGTAGTGTCAGATTTTGCCCATGTAAGCGTCCCTGTGCACATGCTGCTCCTGGAGTACGGAAAGGTCGTGGCAGCCCAGAGCTCTCGACGCGCCCAACGGGGCCCGGCACCTCCACGTCATCAAACCTCAGCATCTTCTTCCAACATTTGGAAGGAGAAACATTTTTGTGCTAAATGATCAAGGTTTCACAATTTGTTCTCTGCTCTTCCCAGAGTGGTGATAACTAACAACCATTGCAATTATCAGGGCTAATAATCACTAGGAACTCTTCCCACAAGTTCAGATTGTGATATATAGATATCAGATGAGAAATAACTTTTCTCAACCATGTTTTCAGGTATTTCTTTTGTATTATCTCATCATGTACTTTGGATATACTGTTTACTGGTACTTTTATATATAGCAGAGCTTAAATATGTATTTTTTTTACATATATGATCTTGTGGATTGCAAAGGCAGCATGACAAATCAGGGAGAAGTAACAATGGACTACACTTAAATTAGAAAGGGAAGAGTCTGATTTCTGTGTCTCTTAAGCAGTAGACCTGGACTATCTACTGGCTGCTCCTCAGCAAGGTGACTTATTTTTCTGCAGTCCATCACCCTGCGTTCTCCCGACAGCAGCGATGCCGCCGAGCACAGCAATAACCCCACTGTCAGCACCGCGGCTTCTCGGGGCTCCCGCAGGACTCGCCGGCACCAGAGGCAGCGACCTGCCCCGAGCCCAGTGTGACCAGCGGCCCCAGCGATGTGGCTACTGACCCGCTGCTGCCCCGGCTGCTGGGCGGCACACGGGCACCACCATCCTTCCCAGGGGGGCTGGTGGGGGCTTTCCTTCCTTTACTCTGTGGGCAATCTAGCCGTAACATACTCATTTTCTCTGTATCGTTACTGAATTATATTATTGCTAAATACACCACAGAACACACACGACACCCCAAACATGTAACGAGGCACAGAATATTTCATGAGGGTCCGAGACTTCAATGTCCTTTAAAGGATACAGTCTGAACTGTTTGTCACATGTTCTTCACATCAGAGATATAATTAGCTTAAATACTTACACAGTAAATAGGATTTGCCATTTCTGCAGATTAAGGCCACATGTTACAGCATCAGTGCATCTGAACCAGTTCAGCACAGCCTACACTAAGGAGTAAGTTTTTGCTTGAAAACAGCCACTCTGAGCAGTGCTGCAAATGAGGTCATCTGTCAGTGTTGGGGTTTTGTTTGGTCCCTTGGGTTTGGTTTTTAACTGGAGGAACAAACCCCACCGCATACAATGGGAAAGCCAAAACCTGACTGGCACTGGTTGGGAATCCAGGTCTGAAGCACCATCATGGGACACCAGCGCCAGAGGTCCCCTGGGGACCTGGGGCACTATGGATAGAGCACCTAGCCCATGTACACGGCACCGTGCAATACATAAATACTGGCTCCTTCCCCAAAGTGCTTACAGTCTGCTGTGGCGAAATCTGATACAAGGGATAAAGAGGATGCACGACGATGCTGGACATTGTTGAGGAGATAACCATTATAGGAAGTCTAAGGCTGAATAACTAAATCTAGTGCGCACAGAATGGAAAAATAAAGGCAATATTTTGTTTCTTCTATTTCCCTGTTGATTTATTTTCAGTTGGTGAAGAAAATCACCATGTTAATTCCACTATTTCATACAGGGATACAGCTCCCAAAATGTTTTATATTAGGTTAGATGACTATATAGGAGGGGAAGATGTGAGCTCGTGTGTGCATTTGAGTGGAATAGATATTGCAAAATTATACTGAAGGTCATCTGCTCATCTTCGACCGACCACACGCCTCCGCCGTGCGACCCCTTCTTGTCCGCTGCTCACGGAATGTCCCGTGCAGAGGAACTGGCTGCGCCGGCGCGGATGCATGTGCCAACGGGCTTCCAAAAACCGCTTCTCATTCATCACTCTCCTGCTTAAAAAATTTCAGTCGTCAAGCCAGAGACAAATAACAATTCCACAGAGCAGAGATGACAATCACAAACCACAATAATAATAAAAAAAACCCAAAACAAAACAGAACCAAAAAACCTGGACAGCTATCAAATGACCAATAGTCTGTAAACTGATTATCCATCAGCTACATGATCAGAAGTAGCAAAAGGAGAAATTGGGATCAGTTTGAGTGCAGAAAAAACCTAAGTTTGTCATGTCATGTATTTATACTGGGCACTCAGACACTTCCCCACCTATCCTGGGACAAGATATCTTTTGTGAGAATTAGTATTTAGCATTTCTTTCTGTTAAATTAGCATTAAATATGCAAAATTTTGTATGGCCTTAACGGTGGATTTTATTTGAAAGAATGTAGGCCAACATGAGAAACCGCCACATCTAGGTCATTTTGAATTGTATATCCTAAACGGCAATTACTCCACTGCCTTCATTTAATTTGAACATGGACTACATCAAAAAGTAATGAAATCATGGTATAAATTTAACTAGGGCTGCACACATCTTGTAACACAAGCACAGTAAGTTTTACAGCATTGTGAACTTGGTGCTGGGATTATTACTTTATAAAAATCATTCTGCTTTCCTCAAATGTCATCCAGCAACAGAAGAGAGGAGAACACCCAGATGCAGCTTGGGCATCCTTGTAAAATGGAAAGCACAAAGGCTAATCAGTCAAACAGGATTAATTCCCCACAGAAAAGGAAACGGCATGTCTGTCAGAGCAGCAATCTTGACCTATATCGGGATTAGTTGGAGTTTTGCAACCGTCAGAAGGATGGATGGGGTCTCAAAACCAGGCTGGTGGATAACACAAAACTGGGTAAGGCAAAATAAAGCAGCTGTTGGCTGCAATACTGAAAGCTGGACAACCGAGAGAGCCTGTAAGTAGTGATCTATTTGCCAACTGCTTCAACATCCATGGGAGTTTGTAAATTTTTAGTGATACTTCACAAGGCGACAACCAACGCAGGCAAAGAGCCTGACTGCTGGTAACTGTGATTCTCCCCCAGCTGCCTCGGCAGAAGGATGCAGTCTGTTGGCAACGCATGCGATAAACTAAGTCTGAAATTCAGCCGAGTGCTGGAAAGCCAGCCCAGCTTCATGCATGCTTCGGTTAACGTAGAATGTATTTTAAGCACTAAACTATTTTGGTATGGGAAAAATCACAAGGAGTCACCACAAAACGCTCCAATTCCCCCACCTTGTTGGTATGGCATGGCCACCCTTCCCACGGGCACGGCGGAGCAGCCTCAGGGACGGTGTTTGCGTACTGTCATTATATGACACGGTGAGATGGTATATTATACTGTATCATCCTATACAATGAAGCCCTTTAAAAGGCAACCTTTCAGCTTAAATCATGTTTGTGTTCAAAGCACCTAAGCATTAACGGAGGGCCAGAGAACGTTATTCTTTTCCCATTCAATATTTCTTACGTGCCCATGGTTCTACATTCCATTGGTGATGCTGCTTCTCCATGACTCAGAGCCACAAAACAGGGAGCGTCTGCAGCTCCAGCCCCACAGCAGCACCGCCCTCGGTACAGCCCTTCCCTCCACAGCACTCCTACTTCATCCATTCTCCATCAACGCCTGAAATTCAGCATTCAGATCCATCCGATTGCTCCTGGGGCGAAGCCTTCTCCTCCTCCACAGGAGTCCCAGGTGCCCCAACACAAACGGCAGGGGAGGAAGGCGGCGCGGGCACTGGCAGGGTCCCTGTCCCTGTGCCAGCCCCGGCACCCGGCTCTTACCCGCTTGGGGAACAGAAGCAGCTTCTCCACCAAAAGCAAAAATAACCGCCCCATTTTTGGAGTCCCATCACGGGTGACCGAGGTGTTACCAGTGACCATGAACCCTGCGGTGCCCTGTCCCGCACCACCAGCCGCCTGCTGTTTCCCAGGACAAGAGCGTGTTGTTCCATTCTTCTCTTCAGCCCTGGCACAGTAATAGCTCCCTGAACAGCTGTGTCCCAGTGGGGGGAGAAGTTTTCTCTCCTGTGGACGCAGTTTTTGCCCTCATTTACACTCATTTCCACTTTTGGAAATCTGCAGGAGGAAAGATGGGATGCGAGTGTCACACAAGGATATAAATGGGATGGAAGAACACCACATAGGCAGGATAAATGTAGAGAATGGCTCAGGACATCAGCCAGGTCGATGCTCTCCCTACGCTAAGGAGAGATCAACCTTTAACAAAACAAAACCAGTTGTGCTACTAGAGAATAATTATGAAGTATAGCTTAGGGGAGGGGAAAAAAAAGACACCATGGGGAGCCTTAAAGTTTGCACAAATTCTCAAAATGCTAACGTTGTAAAACTAATATTTGTATGTCACTAATATTTACACATAATCTACCTCATGTCATTTGGAAAAACAAACCTGGAAAACTGTTAATTAATAAAAGATATCACGTCTTATTAACGTTCATATAGTAATTACGAAAACCACAAATCCATCTGTTAAGTAGTCAGCAAACAAGACAAATGACTGTGTTATGTTAAACAGATTATAAAATGCCAGAGGGAAGGAAATCTAATAGTCCTGACCAAATCGCGAGTGGAGCAGCAGCCCAGCCCAGCACACGGGCCACAGGGAACACAAACACGTGCTCACACACCTTCCTGCCTTTGCCAAGGCCTTTTCCTCAATTACAGAGAATAACAATATAAGCAATGAAGTCAGTATTACACTATGTATAAAAGTCTATATTAAAACACCATGATGTGATCATTAAGATTTTATTGTCTTTTAAAAAAAAATTACTTCCTAAAACTGGCAACTATCCCCACCAAGATGAGACTGGAACAATATGCAAATTAGCATTAAATCCAATTGCCCCCATCCATATGGGAATCCAGTTGCTTTAATCCAATTTAATAAACAAAACTGATTTCATTCTTGTCATGTTTTTGAATGATTTCTGCACATTTAAAGGAAGAAACATTTGCGCATGGAGAGTAATTCATTCATTAGCATGAGCATCATCAATCCGTCAGTTCTCTGGACACTCAGCGTGGTACTGAGGCATGAAACACTGAACACCCCATTCTTCATGCAATATATATGCAAAATCAGACGCCAACTTGTATGCAGTCTCACTGTGATTACTCACTTAAAACAAGTAATTGTGCTAATTAAAAAAAGGTATATTTCACATGATCATCCTGAGTTCACATGTATTAGGAACTCACTCCACCTACTCCGAGGTCACACACCCCCCTGCTGCCGCCAAAGGACGTCCTGGGGTCAGTGACTTGCTCCCCAGAGGAGCCATAGACATCAGCGCCCGCAGCTCTCGGTCTCCACCGGCTCCTCCCAAGCAATTCCCACGTCGTCTCATCAGCTTCATCTCCCTCAGCTTCATCTCCCCCAGCCCTTCCACTCCAACGTGCCACATCCGACCAGAGTCAGTCAGTTACAACCCTGCTGACTGCAGAGTCTGTTTTATCCACACACCATCACACATAACTTCTGTTAACAGATTATGGCAAAAAACCACAAATTTATGGGAACAAAATGTCAAGGGTGTAACAGCAATGTTCCCCTCACTCCTGCCCTCAAATAATCTGTGTCAGAAAAATACGGCCATGACATTCTATCAAAAACATTCTCCATGGTCTTCCCAGTCTTGCACATGTGAAATTGCATCGGTGTGAATTTTCTGGCTTTTACGTTTAGACAACACGGAGAGTGATGTCAAGCACAGCAAACCTGCAATGCCTTTCCTCTCAAGGACAACCACCCTTGAAAAATTACAAAGTCGGCACAAACAGAAGATGAAGATTTGAGGGCAGCCCGAGCAGCAGGGGATGGTAAATGGACTCCTCTGCAGGCAATGTGCTTGCCGTGCAGTGGTGTGCGCTCACGCTTCGCATACAGCACCCCCAGAGGAGGACGGGGAGCCATGTGCCTCCCCGGCGAGAGGAGAGAGGAGGACAGGGCAGGCAGGGGACCCCCGGCACAGGCAGTGGGTGCGGGCAGCCCCTGCCCTCCCCCGCGCAGGGCCAAGCCTTGCTCCTTGCTCCACACCAGGCACCCGTGGGTCCGGACCTGCTCGTGCACCAGGAATCGTCACCACCATCCTGCATCTCTCTTGAAAATGAGTATTTCTTGGTGACTCTTGACCCTCTCCCCCCGCAAGCTGCGGCACCCGTGGATCCCCCGGGCCGGGACGCCCCCTCCCCCTGGGAGCATCCCCAGGGCCCCGTCCTGGGGATATGGGCTGCCCCGAGCACAGGGAGCAATGGCCCGCAGTGGTGCCTGTGCCCACGGGAACACTACAGACAAGAACTGCACAGGGAACACAACGGCCTCGTGTCACCCCAAGTGACAAACACTTCTGCCTTTTGCTCTTAGGCTGCTCCTGTTTTTAATCAATTGGATTACTTGTTTTCTTCTGCAATTATTCTGTCGCCTAAAACCTCAGATTAACAGCGTGGATGGAGAGAAGCCTAAACTGCTATTAGGTTAAACAGCCAAGTCAATTAGCCTCTTTCAACAGAGTAACATCTAACCATGTGGTGGTAGGTCAGAAGATGCACCTCGGTGGTTCTTCTTCACGGGTTAGTGTGGTGGGTTTGTTGCCATCTGCTAGCTAGTTTCTTACTCTTTCATTTCGTCTGAGAAAGGTTGAATTAAAAGGCAGAATCAAGGCAAAAATAAAAAGGAAGTCTTCTCATCAGCTCCTGCTTTTGAATGCACTGGTTTTGCTCTGCAATTTCCACTTCAGGTAGGTTACTAAGAAACCGGATTAAAGAGAAATAACACCAGCATGCACTCTTGTATTGACAGGACCCACACAGGGGAGTCTGCCCGTTTGTGTGGATGTGTGTGTGCACGAATACCCCACAGCTCTGAGAAGGAGCATCCAGTGAAAGAAAAATGTATAGAATCATGGAATTGTCTAGGTTGGAAGGGACGTTTAAGATCATCGAGTCCAACCGTCAACCTAACTCTGACAAAAACCATCATTAACCCATGTCCCTCAGCACCACGTCTGCCCGGCTTTTGAATATCTCCAGGGATGGTGATTCTACCACTTCCCTGGGCAGCCTGTTCCAATGCTTGATAGCATTGGAAATGCTTGGTGTAGAAATTTTTCCTAATATCAAATCTAAACTTCACCTGGTGCAACTTGAGGCCATTTGTACAGCAAGCTCTGCCTGGACGAAGACGGACATCTCTCTTCGAATAACACGCTCTTCAGCCGGCTCCTTCCCCACGCCTGGAGGACACTCTTCCTCCTTGAGGCGAGACCCTGCCCAGCCCATGCGAGGACTGTGCCCATCCTGGCACTGCCACTGCTCCCGTCCCAGGGATACGCGTGCTGACAGCTGCCAGGGTGGGAAGGTGACACAAATGTCCCCAGATTTAGAGCTGTCTGCAATCTGATCCAGCCCAGACTGAGGGATGAAATCCCTAGGAATACCCACTGCAATAAATCCTTCTTCAGTAGATTGTGCAGGTGTTTAAACCAGGCTCCTAAAGCTGCCAGAGCACTAAGGTCCTCCTGATTTCACAGCCCCAGAGCCAGCAGCCCGTTGGTCTCCGAGCAAGAGGTGACCTCAAGTGCAGAAGAGAGAGACTGTTAAAGGTGTTTTTACAGACAAGAAGGGAATGATTTACCCTGGGTTTATTTTATGTGGCTGTTCTACGAGGTGACCAATATCCCTACAAACCTCTTCCACACTGCACAGAAAGGGAAAAAAAGCAGCCAGCAGCACTGGAAACGAATCTGTGCAGGGAGAAAAACTGATGATGAAGTATACGGGAGTTTGTAAGAACTCACTAATGTAAGTGATTAATTATATTGCTGAACACACGTTGCCCAGACAAGGGGTGGCCTAGAATTGCAGCCAGCTGACCGCTCTCAAATGATACGCTGGAAAAGGAAAAAGAAAAAAAAGAGTGCTGAGCTGTATACTGGAAAATGTATTACTAAATGCCATGAACTTGCATTTGAAAGGAACTGCTGATCGTGAATAAATCCACCATATGGCTTCACAAAGCTGATAGTGCATTTATTTCCCAAATATATCAAGATCAGTCTACGACAACCTGTTTTTCTTTTATAATCCACATTAGAAAATTATTTAGAGTATAGTATCAAAACCAATTTGTCAGGTTGCTGTCAAATAGTCACTGGTGTAATACAAGGTTTTTGCGGTAAGAATAGCATCTTGTGTATAGGAATTGCACCTGCACAGCTTCACCACAATATCAAAACATTTAAGGGATTTCTGAGGCTTTTTTGGCGACCTTGCTTTAGCAAAGCTGCCTGCAGAGAAGAGGAAGGTTAAACCTCAGACTGTCGCTTTTGTGAACGTTTTCATTGAGTCAAAACAGGTGGACTTGTGGCCCTTCGTGCCCTCTGCCAGCACAGTAGTTTGTGACATTCCTGGGTCGGTTCAGTGCAGAGAGCACCCAAAAATCAGGAAGCTGCAGGCAGGGTACTTCCCATCTGCTCTGCAGCCCCGGGCAGCAGCTATTCGTGCCTCTAGGCCTGCTGACAGCCACAACGCTGCGCCTGTGGTTCGTGCCGAGCACAGCCCGGGGTGCTGGGGGAGACGTGTGGCCTGGCCACAGGCCGGAGAAGGGATGCAACAATGCCACTGACACATGGGCAAAGCTGTCCATGCTGGGGAGCACAGAGAGAGGCAACTGCCCTGGTTCTCTCACAGGAAGGTCACTCTGACCATACTCACCATCTTGCCTTTCCCCAAAAGTGCTTAAAATAGCTCCATTTCGAGCCAGCCACAGAACGTGAGATCTGCTCTGCAGCTCCGCTTCCCAGCCAGCTGCTCTCCCTCTCTCCCACTCCAAAGCGTTTCTAGCTGTGCAACCCTGCAACCTCAATCAGGTCTCTTTAGAGTGGGAGGCATGACAGAAGGCACCTTTGTGCTGATTTAAGCACTAACTAAATATAGATGGGGACACGAGAACACTGGGAAGCTACAGCTGAACCCATCTGTAGAGAGTGAAATGCAGTCACATAACGGAAATATCTCTAGAGCCTTGGAAATATGCTCTTAATTTGGCTCTTTCTTTTGTTGGAGCTGGTGTGACACGCAAAATTGCAGGAAGCCTGAGCACTAGGCAGCCTGGAGACCGGCGGTCACACTGGGATTGTTGATCGGCACAAGAGCGGGATGGGGAGCAACCTCCTGGACATTAGGAAAAAATTCTTCACAGAAAGAGTGGTTAGACACTGGAACAGGCTGCCCAGGGAGGTGGTGGAGTCACCATCCCTGAATGTGTTTAAGACTCATTTAGATGTGGTGTTTAGGGATATGGTGTAAGGGAGAACTTTGTAGAGTGGAGTTGATGGTTGGACTCGATGATCCCAAGGGTCTCTTCCAACCTAAATGGTTCTATGATTCTATGATTCCCAATGCCAATGGGGGCGGGGGGAGAAAAAACATTCTCAGAGTCCTCTGATGATAGGATGGAACATCCACAATTAAAAGTATTTTTGATAAAAAAAACCCTCGGGATCATTTTTTGTTGTTAAAGAAGAAAGCTGTTTCAGCTGCCTGTGGTCATTCAGGGGTGAGGTGGCGCAGAGGGAGGTGAGCCCCCGGCACAAGGCCAAAGTGTGGTCCCCAGCCCCATCCCAGCCCCAGGGCACAGCCAGGCCAGCGCCGAGCCGGGACAGAGGATGCCACACATGGAGGATGCCACACACCCCCCGGGATGGGCACCCAGCAGTGCCACACACCCATCGTCCCCTCCCGGGACAGGCACCCAGCAGTGCCACACACCCGTCCCCTCCCGGGACGGCGCCTCCTGCCCCATCCCGCCGGTCCAACCCGTTCCCAGGCAGCCGAAACCCGGACCGCACCAAGGTTTACGGGTGCCCCCCCAGAGCGAGAGCCCCCGCCGCGCTCTGCCCGGAGCCCCTGCCTCAGCCCGCCCCGGGGGCAGCGAGGGGCGGCGGCGGCGGCCCGGCCGCTCGGAAGCCGGCAGCAAAGGCTGGACCCCACCGAGCATCTCCCGCAGGTGGGCGGCGGGGGGAGCCGCACCCCGGGGCGGCGGGCGGGGGTCCCCGCGGAAGGAGCCGGAGCGGCCGGTGCCCCCGACACCGCCCAGCGCACCCCGGGACGCGCCGCTGCCGCCTCCCGCGGGACGCGGAGGGCGGCGGGGACCCTGCACGGGGGGGGGGTGTCCCTACACAGGGGTCCCTGCACGGGGGTCCCCTCCGGCCGAGGCCGCCGCCGCCCCCGGCGTCCCGGCCGCGCACGGTCCCCGGCACGGCCCCGGCACCGCCCCCGCCCGGCCGCCGTCGGCAGCGCGGCCGCCCGGTGCCGCCCCGCGCTCCCCCGGGACCGGCGACAGCGCCGCAGGGCACGGGGCAGCAGCCCCCGCCCGGCGGTGCCCGGCGTTGCGGCTCGGGGACGGGAGGTCTCCGTCACAGAGGGGATATCGGCTCGTGGGGAAAAACATGAATAGTTTGTCTCCAGCAAACTATTAATGGCCCTTTTTTAAATCTTTTTTCTTTTTTTTTTTTTTTTTTTTTGAGAAAACACGCATCTTCAAAGCCTAGAAACAAAGCTTCAGAAGAAATTGTACGCAACGCCCCTAATGAGCTGTTTAAGTAAACGGCATGCAACTCTAATAAACAGCCTCGCCCGTCAGAGCCAATCTAGATCCATCGTTTCAACTGCATTTTAATTAAAACTTTAAAAACTCCAAACTCAGCAGAATTGTCTCCTGCTCAGCGTCCACTCCCGCTCACTGTAATGAACTCCTGGTCAGGGATTTTCCCATCCTTGGCCTTCCTGCATGGAGAGGGTGCTGCTAAAAAGCAAAACGCAGAAGGACTGGTCCCAGCTCACTTCACCTGAGTTGCACAGCCCCACGAGCCAGCACACAGCACCCTTATTCCACATCGATAATCACCAAAGTCTGGTCAAAGACAACCCTGGGGCCTTGACTCAAGTCCCGTGGGACTGTCCGCAGCCAGGGGGAACCAAAGGCAAACCCTGAACAACCTCCAGCTGTCTTTATGCGGATAGCTCAGAAAGGTCACAGTAGGATACGATTAATTCCTATCAAATAGCAGTTCAGTGTCATGCCCGTGAGAATTTAAAACCAAATTCAATCCCACTCTCTACCCAATAGCTTTGAGAGAATACAAATGGGGTCATGTTTTAACCCGGGAAATAAGTGCAAATACATACACTTCTGTAATAATAAAAGCTGATCTCCAACTCAGGCCTTGTCTGAGCCTAGGAGCTACTACGCTTTTTCTTTTTTTTTAGAAAAAAAAAACAACACTACTTCAGCATAGTCATGTCATTTATGGCTGTAAACTTACAGTAGTGTAAGATCACGTGAGGGCTGATGGCCTCAATATATAAACGTTCATTTGCAAAGCACTTTTATGTTGCATTAAGAGGTTTAGAAATGCCACTGACTAGAATTAAAAAATTCCACCCCCAACTGATGAGAGCACCACGTGCAGCTTAGGCCTCAGTCCTCGTTTTTACTGGCTTCCCCAGGGAAGCAAGCTCCCGGCTGGGACCCCAGCGCAGGCAGGACAGGGAGCACTGAGCTCCGGCAGTGGAGGCTGGCCCCGTACCGCTGCGCGTTGGTGGGATTGGAGCGCGGGGAGAGGCTGAGGGACAACAGCAGCAGCCGGAGCGTGACCCCCACAGAGCTCCTTCCCCTGGCTCCCTCCCCACCACCTCCCACCACCACAGCCCCTGGTTGGGCACCCATCCCCTGCATCACCCCTGCACCCGCAGCCCGGGATGGGTCCCCTCCTGCCTGGGCAGCGCTCGCCGCTTCAGGTGACAGGGAGAAGGCGCAGGGAGGGGTCTCGGCCATGGGGAAAGGGCTGCGGCTCCCTGGAGCCCAGCACTGGGTCACCCGTCCTGGGGACACCAACAGCTGGAGCCTGTGATCAAATAACAACGCACAGGGTAATCATCCAGAGCAAGTTTTCCCTCTCATCTTTGACTTTCTGACCCTTAAAAGACAAAATTTAGCATATCATTAAAGAGGGAGACTTCAAACTGAGTTCTTAATGAAACAATAGCATCTTTCAAAGTGGCTCGTACACTTTTTCCCACCTGAAAGTGCCCCAAGAGCATCACCATCCAGACAAAAACCATGGATTTTACCACTACTGTATTCTGTGGCAAACTATACTGAAAGAGTGTAACAGCAAGAAGAAAGCTCTGTGTCTGTGACAGCTGAAACAGCCACTGCCTTCTTTTTATAAACTCCTGAAGCTAGTAGAGAGCAAAATAAACCCCTGTAAGTGTGTATATTAATAATGAAAACATTATTTTTTCCTAAAAGGCCTTGAAATGGACCGAGTAAGAAAAAACGCAAAGGAAATGCAATTAGTGCAGCCAAGGCACGCTACTTCAGCTCCTGAGTTACCACAACAAAAATGCAGGTGCACCCATCACCCCTAATACAGAAAACCACCCCGTCTGCACCACCCGAGTGCAAATACCAGGGCCTGAATCTGCCAGCTGCGGAGCCGGGCATCGAGCTGGGTCGTGAGCGGCATGCCTGCTGTCGGAGCCCCTGTCGTACCTGCTCAGGATGGAGTTCCCCATTTCCCATACCAAGGAAGCCCAGAGCTGCGCCCAGGCTCTCCCAGCTCCCCGGCCACCACCGTCCCCCCCCCCGGCGGTGGCACCGCGGGAGGAGCAGGGCTGAGCTGGGACCCTCCTCCGAGTAAAGAGCAACCAACAGAGAGAAGGGATGGAGCAGGAACAAGGGCTTAAGCTCACTGGGAGGAGAAACAGTTTACACATGCCCTGCTTCATTGGGACGTTATGCCTAGTGTTTTGGACAGGGAATTTAATTTGCCTCTTTTTCCCCCTATCAACAATCCATTTCTTCGTGGCTTCAAAAAATTAGCCTCATTTACTGTTATGGAAAGAACAGACCAAGTGGTTGGATTCCTGCACAAGTTCTGATAGACGTAAGAACCGAGATTAGGGCAAGCCTGATGTTCTTCACTAAAAAGCAAGGGTTGGTATGGCATTCAGACAGAAATTAAAGAACAGCTAAATCAGGAAATGCAATTACTGTAGAAAGCTCAATCTTAACTCAGTGTTATTCTCCATCAGCCTTAAACTAATGGCCTCTCTTCATGTAATTATAGACTATTAGTTACACCAAACCGTATTTGCATACTTACACAATGTTACTGTACCTCTAATGCACATACCATCCTGCAGTATTAACGCTGCTTCAAATTTAATTTATGTGGGTTTTACTCCAGGGTAATTCAGGACTTTAGTGAAGCTCCCAACTGCTGGTGCCTGATTAACTCGGGTCAAAGCCAGAGGAATGACTCACCACAAAAATAAACCCACTTGTGGGCGACACAGCAGGGACAAAACTGATAGGCTGATGGTAAGTGTAAGGGTCATCAGAGTAACAAAGTTATTAGTCTTCAAAAAAGAACGGACAGAAAATTGTCTATTTTAGGTTCACGCTGTCTGTGGGTCCTGCCGTCCTGAGAGTGCTCCAGCACCCACCCAGAGCAGCATTTGCTCTGCGAAGCGCCGCACAGAGAGCGGGTCAGCCGGGCCCTGCGCTGCTCCATCCCACCGACTACCCAACTCTGCGTCAGGAGCTTTAGGAGACATTTTAAACAGCTCCCAAGCAGACTTTCCACCACTTTGTTAATTGGCCTCTTCCACTGATCTAAATACAACAAAGGTAAAACCTGAACTTACTGTCTGTGCTCACCCATAGAGGAATCCGCTGTCTGGAGCATATGAGGAAATAATTATTTTTATTTTTTACATGCCTCAATCAAAAATATTCCAAAGGCCAAAAGCTTACCCTAGAGGCACCCCTAAGGTAAAGAGCTTAGTTTTAAGGTGCCTCTGGCTGAGCTTTCACGTTAAAGACCCCTAAAAAGCTAATGCTCTAGCTTAAGGGACCTTTGAGCTACGCTTTAAAATCGGCTCAAATGTAAGTGACTAAAGATCCCAGCCTTCGTGTCACCTCTGCTGGAACCTCCAAAAATGCTACCACAAAGCCTGGGCACGATCTGAGAAATGCGGAAAACCAGAGAACAGTTAAAGGCTTCAGAGAAAACAAACTGATCGTTACCTTGGGAATACTTAAACACAGGAATTGGTCCACTCCTTGGTAGCCTTTTGGAGCCAGGGAACTATTCATACAAATACTCTGGGAATTATTTTACCTTCGAAATCCTTGATTTTAAAGGAAAGTCACATTTTGGTCTTTCAAGGACCCTGAATCTTGTGAGTATCAAGATACTCGGGAAATAACCGCTCTACTTAAATATAGGTTTCGTTATTTAGTATATTTTCCCACTAAAACAGTATTTAATTTTGAGCTAAAAGTCAGTTTCACTAACAGCACCCGAGTGGTGCTTGTTGCTTACCTTGCCATTGAGAAATTTATAAACCAGGCACTGGACAGTCTGAACACTTCAGATTAATAAACTAAAGGCGAAGGTATTCCTAAAGCAACAGATTAACTTCCTTAAAGCAATCACATTAAATGAACCAACTTAGCTCCAGGCCTCATTTACCAAAGCAGATGCTGTTTGACCTTTTCTAGCTTAGCCTTGTCAAAATACCGATACCACATAGAGAGCATGGGATACCCATCTGTAGAAGCTATTTGCATGTGTTTGTCCAGACCTGAAGGAGGAGCAGAGCCCAGGGATGCTCCAGCACAGGGAGGTTTACAAGGAGACGTGAGGACTCGCCCCGTCCCCAGCCTCCCGAGGCACCGCACTGTGAACACATCCAGCAGCAGTCTCCTAACGGGCAGCTGTGCCCTCGGCATGACTCCCACCGCCCACACAGGCCACGGAGCCAAATCTGCCATCCCCAGGGTCAGGGAGACACAGGAGCAACTTCACAGAAGACAGAGGAGCTGCTGTGACTTATCAAGCGGCAGAGACCAGAATTAGTCCATGCCCTCCCTTGCTCTCTGCACGCTCAGCCTGTAATTCGGAAGTACATGTAATTTCTGAAGATCAAATGTAGATACACTTTCTGTTTAAACTCCCCACAGGACAGACCTAACCTGCTGGCGGGGGGAGAGCTTGGGGCTGCCGACTGAGCTCCCTGCAGCCTCATGTCTGGCATGGCGGCAGCGGGCACCGTGCAGGGACCAGGCTGACAGCCGTGGGTCAGTGCTGGCATTCCCTCAGGATAACTCTGACAGGCTCTGCCCTCTCTCAGGGGATGGCAGGGATCGAGGACAAGGGCTTTCTGTACCCGGCAGCAGGGTGGAGTGGGGCTGCTCCGTGGGCTGCCCACCAAGGACAGTCGCTGCCCTGTGCCACTGCTGCAGCTGCAGCTCAGGCAGAACCCCCGGGCATGGGTGCCAGCCATTCTTCGTGGGCCTTGAAAGAAACATTCATTTTCAAATACATAATATTTACCCCACTGATTTTTTAAAACTGCCTTTTCATTTCTTCCCCTCTGCTCAGCGATAAGGCTGCTCTGCGGTCAGTGCCGCTCCCCAGGGACACCCGGCCAGCTGCAGCGGGGGCGGTGCAGTCAGTGTCACCAGGGCAGTGTCACCAGGGCAGAACGCATGCAGAGCCCACAGAACCCGTGGAAGGGGACAGCCTGCTGTCCTGCCACGGCCCTGCTAAGCATGCAGGAGGGTCCCAGCCACCGATAGGGTACGGAGGCTGCCCAGCTCCCCTGGGCATCCTGCAGCATGTCCCCCACAGCCCAGCCTGCGTGGCCACCACTGGGCTCAGCGCCACTCTCAACAGGAAACCTGGACGGCTCCCCCAACCACCTGCAACTGGAGCAGAGGGACATACCCATGGAGCCGATCCAGCCACAACAGAGAGAATTCCTTGTACTTATACCTACACATTAATACTAAAAGGCGTGCTAAGGATTGAAGATTCTCCCCAGAGGAAAAAAAACCAGCAGGGAAAATGACTACAGTTTGGTTTTAAAATAAAGTTTTCAGGAGGGTGCAGGTGAGGAAGACCAAACCTTCACTTTTCATGGTCTAGGGCGTTACCCAACACAGCCGTGACCAACTGTCTTCAGCAATACAGAAACTCACAACTTCAGCCAGAATTCCCCTGCTGTGCACAGAAAACCCATCAAAGTGGTGTGGGGGGGGACACAGATACACTGAACAGCACAAACTGAATTTAAGTTAACAGCACATTGGCCCAAAGGTCATACAGACTCCAGCAGATCAGCAGGCTGCCATACAGTAAATATACAAAATGCGTTCTGTACTAAGGATGCATGGTTTTCTTAAGTTACAGTACCAGTTCTCTTCCTGGCTATCCCACATTAAGAGAAAATAAGAGCCCAACAAAAGTAGTAACAGCCTCAGAAAGCTTCATTTGTCAGGCCAGGCTCGGACAGGGAACTTAACTGAATGAGACTAAATACAACATCATGATAAAGCCAATGCTGAGCAGTTCTGCAGGCTACATAGTGGAGAGCGAGAATCATTTTAATTGCAGATAGTTTTGTTAGAGATAAAAGAACACAAACCAGCTCAGCACTAGAACTGATTACCAGCAAAGACAGGATTTTGGCATCCTTTGAGGACTGAGAGAAGAACCTGTTAAGTATCCGCTTTATTAGAGCCTGTTGCAATCAGAAAGGTGAACTAAGAGCCCTCCCTAGCTCTTAACCAGCCCTCCAGTCACCCATCAGCTCTCTGCACTATGTTTCCATGCTAACTTCCATGCTAATTATCACTTAAAATCACTTAAATCTTGGGAGAAGCAATACAGCATGATGGTTTTCTCCTGTATATGTCCTCCCATTCAAAAATCTCAAGTAAATTTAATAATTCATTTATTGCTAAATTAGAAGAGCCTACAAACAGGCTGGATAGGAGTAAGATTCCAGACCAAATCTGGCATGAAGATCTTGTAGAATCCCTGTACTATGTCAATACTACCAATAAGTACCGCCAGTCCCACTAGATGACTCCCAAGGGGCTTTTCAATGCTATTTTTTTTATTCCATCCAAAATGCCACTAAGAAATCTACCCATGTTTTCTTCCAGCTTTGACCAGGAATGTGTGAAATCCCAGGCTGCTGTGCCAGCAGTCCCACTGAGCACAGATTGGAATCGCTGAAATACCAACAAGACTGTCTCCCAGAAAAACCAGGGTTTCCAGCAAAAGCGCCAGACGCGCAGCCAAGAGGGCAGCGAATGCAGCCTCGCCGATAACATAATAAAGGCAGTTGAGATGTTAACTAACGAGACCCGGACCCAGACCACGGCCTGTAGTAACCGTACAGCCAGCCCTTTGTTTTCCAGTTCTGCAGCTGCAACTCAAGACCTTCCCATGGCCCCACCACTTGATCTCCAACATGAGTCACATCTGCACGTACCGCTCCTGTCCCTGCTGCATGGTACCACTCCCATCCCTGCTGCACGGTACCGCTCCTTTGTCCCCTCTGCACTATACTGCAGATAAACAAGCGCACTTGAATTTCAGGCTTATTACAGCTTGGCGCACAGTCTTTGTTCTTGGTTCCAGGCTCTTTGCTGACCTAGATCTCTCATTTACAGCTCTGGGAATTTGGGACGAAGGGAAGAGAATTCTGACACTGAGGTACCATCAAATACATCAGGACTTCAGGTCTGGGTCTGGACGGAGCTGGGATCAGAGGGGTCTCTGGAGGGACACCTTTGTCAGGAAGGGGTTGGTGCAAGGGCAGGACAGAGTTTCTCCTCTGGGTACGAGGGACGACTCCGCCAGGCTGTGGGAGGAGAGGGGCCTTTTCTCTCTAACACGCTCCGCTGCCTGGTGCCTTCTGTCTGTCTGCAGTGTAAAGTCTGGCTGAAAGACCGACCAGGGCAGCCTCTGACCTAACCTGGCCCCAAGGCATCACATCTTCCCCCCATGAATAGTCGTGTTCATTTGCGAGTCTGCACTCCTCCGAGAGTGAACCAGAGATACCAAATCGCAACTTCATCACTCAAAACATGGAGGTATGAGCACTAGATCCTGCTCCAGAGCGTTTGTTGAGGGCTCCTGTATACTACAGCGGCCTTTGCAGCCCCTCCAAGAGGACTGAGGCAGAAGTCAGGCTCTTACCTGGGTTCTCTTCTCGGTTTGCTAGTGATTTAGGCTGTAACAGAGTCATTTAAACTCTCCAGTTCTCAATTTCACTCCAAGCTGATGATATACATCTGATATTCAGTCTGAGAAACAGTTCTGTACAAGTTTCATTTTTTTATATATTGTTTGCAAGGGAGAACAGATAGCACACTAGTGTGCATTCTTTCTTGAATTAATTTTTTTTTCCTCTCAGTAGTCTCATATGACCTCCCCTAAAACAGCAAGGTCTGCTTCTCCATTTAATTACTTATTCCAGCAGAAAAATCCAAGAGTTACGTATTCAGATTATCTGAAGGAGACATGCCTTTGGACAAAGTCAAAATGAAAACAAAAGAGATCATCAGAGAAATCTTCAAAGAAAGAACTCCAGAGCTAGTCTGAGTTATCTATTGGGATTATTTTGTCTGCTTAGAATGTCACAGAAAATAATAATAAAAAAAAGTCCATACTGTCTGCTTGGACTAAAATATAGCAACCTAAGTAGATAGAATAATTTAGCCTGGAGTGTCATCTACTGCCCAGTCCCTCCTGCTTGACCCTTCCATTCTGTATCTTCAGCCTTAGACATTCTTGGTGAAGGCATCAGGAGCCGAGGCAAAAAATCCCCACAATGCTGCTTTTTAGCTAGACCCACAGTGGGCAGAGACTGAAGCCAATCGCCTCAATACCAGCCGTAACCATACACCCCTGCACTGTTTGTCTGGGTTTTCCCATCGCTCACGGATGAGGTCGGTAATTCAAGTGTACACACACAGACTCGAATTAGATGAATGAGCCTGTGAAAGCCAGGTGACAGGATGGGTGTTTTTCCTCATTAACCAACTGTGGTTAGAGCACACGAGGGAAATTGCTGTGGTTCCCTATAGGGGAGTAGCAGTGGTGGGAAATTTTGATCCAACTGAGCTGTTTGGACGACCGCAGATGACTCACCAAACTGACAGTTCACACCCAGCGTACGTACACACAGTCGTATCACACGGGATTATAGATCTGCATGAACGACCACTCCCTATGGGAGAAGTCCCACTGGAGTCTCAATGAACATGGACCTGATACTTTGCATTCCTGCCCAGGAAAGTTCAAACACTGCCGAGTTCAAACATTTCGTTTATCCTAAAGAGCTGCAGAGCTGTTTTGCCGAGACCTGAGAACGGGCTTTACTGTACAGGGGTAAGGGCACAGGTAACCAAACCCAGGCAGTGCTAGATATGATTTTTTCATTTTCTTGGGAACATACAGCTGAATTAAAGGCCACATTTACAAACTACATAAACCTGCAAAACGCGCAGCGCCATAACCAGAAAGTCTTCCTTAAGCGGGTCCTGCCGCTTGCTCATTTGCGCAATTAGTGCAGTTACCAGTACACCAAGAAACATCGACAGCAATAAACAGTAATTTTCCGCTCAGCCTCCGGACGGAGCCGCCGTTCCTCCTCCTGAGCCTCCTCCGGGACAAACATCGGCCGCCACCAGCCGCGCCGGGTCCGGGCCCCACTGCGCCCGCGCCCCGTCCGCACGGCAGCTGGAGGAGAGCGGCGGAGCTCTGCCCGCTCCCCCCCCCCGCGCACCGTCCGCACGGCAGCTGGAGGAGAGCGGCGGAGCTCTGCCCGCTCCCCCCCCCCGCGCACCGTCCGCACGGCAGCTGGAGGAGAGCGGCGGAGCTCTGCCCGCTCCCCCCCCCCCCCCCGCGCCCGCGTACCTTCCGCATGGCAGCTGGAGGAGAGGACGGCGCTGGGCGGTCGGAAGATGTACGGCAGGTAGCGCGAGAAGCATTTCATCTTCCAAAACGGTAATTAAAAAAAAAAAAAGGGGGTGGGGGTGCGGGTGTAAAACCATACAGTGCTAACAAACCAACCACTGAAAAAAAAATAAAGAAGAAAATCCCGCGCCCCCCCCCCCTCAGCCCATGGGGCTCCCGCGGTGCCCGGGCAGCCTAGGCGGCGGGGGCTGGCTGCGGGGGCTGCCCGGTGTGGGGAGCGGCCCCCATGCTGCCGGCACCGGCCCCGGCACCGGCGCGGCGGGGAGCGCTCGGCCCGGCCCCGCCGCCTCGGCCGCGGCTGCTGACTCAGCCCGCCCAGCCCCGCGCAGCCCCGGGGAACGGGGAGGGGGGGCAGCGCTGACCCCGCCGGGCTGGAGCTGGTCCGTGTCGGGACAGCCCGCGCTCTGCCTGCGGGACGCACCGGCCCAGGGTCGGGGTCTCCGCACCGGCACCCCGTCTCGCGGAACCGCGCTGGCCCCGCAGCACCGGCCCCTGCCCGCGGAGAGCGGCCCGAAGGCATTCGCCGCCTCGGCGACCCGAACCACCGCGCGAAAACACGCTGCTGTACGATGGAGGCTTCTGAGGCAGCGCCTTAGCTCAGGCTCCCCAAAACCCAGCTGAACCTGCAGCGTTTAAATGGAACGGATCTAGATCAATATTTCGAACGCTTTTTCAATCGCAACCCTCTCTCAGGCAGGAATCTCACAGCCGAGCGCACTCCAGGCTGGCCCTGCCACAGCCCGCTCAGGTGCACAGAATGGGAAATACCACAGAACGGGAAATATCTCAGCATCGAGAGGGCAGGTCGGAAGGAAACAACGTGATAAGCTGCTGATGCTCACGCCCCCCGTTTTCCTGCTGATTAATTACTCTACAGAGAAGTTTTTGGTTTAGGACAAACCACTCACCATTCCTGCCTGCTGTTGTTGCCTCATGTGGAGCGCTGGGTCGTTTTGCTGTTTGGTTTCATCATCTGGCTGCAGTCTTGCTAATTTTGCCATCATTGGCAGATGACAGCACGACTGCATGTGTACCAGAGAGATGCAAAGCATCTGTGCCAGTGAAGAGAGGAGCTTTTCATTTCACTTTCATATCTTTATTCAAAATACCTTCTCTGGATGTGGAAAAAAAAATGCAGGTGTGGGCTGCAGGCACTGCAAAGCCTCCGTGCTTAGAGAGGAGTCTCACTCTGATTGCATCACACAAGAGGAGGCTGAAGATTAAGCACTATTGTGTATCTCGGGTCCATCCCAGGAAACAAGATAGGAAATAAAGAGACAGTATTTTATAAAGCAGTCTTCATGTGAGGTCACTTTATGCGTTCATGTATGACTCACGCAATGATATTATTTAATATACTAGCCTGGAAATGCAAACAACTGTCTCTGAAGCAAACACCGCTGTTTAACTGCACCCAGAAACTACATTCACGTTTACTTGAGAAAGTGATGAATGTCATCTCCAGTTGAAATTACAGAGGGAAGTTAGGCGCGGTATGCATAATTAAACCACATCACAGACGTGAACACTGCAATTACATCTCTCTGATGATCAGAGCAGCTCAGTTACCACTTTCATAACAGTGTACAGCAAAACCGGGAAAAGAATGTGAATTTCCAAGCAGCTAGTTGAGCTAGTATTCTCGAGCTGGGAGGCCAGCTGAGAACAGCTCTGGAGAAACCACTCACCTTCTACATGGGAAGAAAGAGTGTATTACACTTTCTTTATGACTTTCCCTTTCTCAGCAGGCAGCTCAGGCTCCGCACGGGCAGTGCATATGATGAGAAGAGGAGCCCGATCTCCAGAGCCACGCTGCTGCACCACAGACGTGAATGCCTGGATCCCCAGGCTGAAGCCTGCAACGCACGTGCACAGCAGCCCCAAACCTCGCAGGGCCGCCCGTCCCCTCCGAACCTCTGCAGCCACTGCATGACCCTCCCTGGTGATGTGCCCTGCAGCGACCGCCAAGCAGCTTCCCACGCCACAGTAGGTCTAGACTCCAGATCTCAAGGCTCAAGAGGACTAGAGGAAATTCCACCTCTTAAAATGTAAAGGCCACTGCAGTAACACAAACCAACCTGCTCTGCACATGGGAAGATGGGATTTCATCACTGTTTGTTGGGCCCCCCTACAGCACGAAACCACTGCCTTTACTGGGAGGGTTAAGAGAAGAGGGATGTGATAAAGGTTTCAGTTATCCTGGAGGGATAAAGGACACGTAAGGAATAAAATGTGAAATGGAAAGAGAACGAAATTAATGGATTAATGGGCAATGCAATAAAAGAAAGGAAGATGAAATGGGAAATGAGAATAAGAAAATGTAGGAAAATGACCAGTAAAGTTTAAACCACAACAATCATAGCAGGAACAGAACTGAATGAATAAAATTTCTTTCTTTTCAATTGTTCATGGTTTTGCAGTCCCCATAACGGCTAAATGCCAAACAGATGTGCTTGCAGAGAGAGATGTGCCTAAATGGTTGAGGAGCAGAAGTCACCCTGAAAGCTACCGAGTGTGAAAGGGGATGTCTTGGGCTCCTAAATCCCCCACCTGCCTGCATGAATCCCTCCCACATAGGTACGTATCTGTAGAAGTGTATGCATTGCAATTTATTTTAGCTCCAGATTTTAAAATGAGCACAAAGTTATATTACCCATAAACAGAATCCAACTGATTCCAGTAAAGGATGTTATAGTGGGAGAGGCGGTCTCATAATTCCCTGAAAAATTCTGTAAATAACAGCTGAAAACCAAAAGAAAATCTATTTCAAAGACTGTTCATATGATTAAGCCATAATGCCTTCAAATGAATTTTCTGGATTGATACCTAATTTTAGAGACCCATCTCTTTCAAATGCATAAGTACTTAATGAAGGCAGAAACAGAAAGAGTGTAACTTAGCCCTTTTCCAGCAGTTTCCAACAACATGCGAACAACCCCCCTGCACACCAATTAGGCAAGATGTACATGACAAACAAGTTCTGTTTGATCACAGCAACAAAAGGAAAAATAAACTTACCTTCTGTCACCCCAATATCTATAGTTCCTTTTACTTGACTAAAGCACCACAGCACATCCTGCATGAGGTTTCCAAATCCTGCCAGGGAAACACATGCAGAAAGAAGATAAGATACGATCACATTTGTATATAGCTTGTCCTTTTGTAAACAAACACACACACATGCACATACAAATTGGCACACAAGTGTCTGCAACCCCTGCATGAAGATAAATATTTGCTCACCTGTTATCATTCTTCCTTACAAAGTGCAAAGCTAACACTGCAAAACTGGAAACATCATGCCCGCGTTATGAATTGCCTGTCTGTTTGTTTTCTCCGTACCATGGTAGGGCTATTTCGAAAACGGTGCAATTGGAGTCAGTCCCCTCTACATCACTGGCAGCATCACAGAAGAGTCAGGAGGCCCTGTAGTCACGGTCTTTGTCACAGCCTCTCTTCATCAGAATACTAATGCCCCCAATCATTTCCAGCACTGTTAGAGCGAAACGGAAAAAGAGAACTGCTCTTACTACCACAACAATTTTTTTCCCAATTTGTGGTCAGTGTAGTTGTGAACTGCTTAGCAGTGAACCCAAGCAGCATGAAGCCGCTTTACAGCACATCATAATATTATAATCAACATTTGCCTGGAATCACAAGTGCACTGCAGTTGCTTTAAAAGAATGCTACAGGCATTTCTATTATAAGGCATATTATTAAGCTGTAGCTCTCTCAACTGTGCTTGCTGCTGTAGCAATACTCAGTGTTAAGCCACTCTGAGAGAAATTAGGATTTTATCTACTGCTGCTCCTCATTTTCTTGATAGGTCAGCAGAATTTCCCTTTCTGTAATGCAGTTTTCATTGCAGCACAAAAAATCCGCTGCCTCAAAGGACAACTTGCTTCCTTTTATGCCAACACACATTTTATCTCAAAGCAATTTCCAAATGCAAAGAAAGCACCACAATGGAGCCACGAGGACAGGAAATATCATCTTACCCGTTTTACACACAGGTGAAACGTCGCACAGGAAACGCGAGGGTTTCGCAGTCGGCACATGGGATACTGGACCCAGTCAGGGGGTCGTGTTGCAGCAGACTCAAACTTGTGAGTTCCCTGCAAAACAAAAAGGAAAACATGGGACTGGGAGATAATGTATGGCTGGAGATAAAACTGGGCTAACTGGACTGTCTCTTGGCCTACCCAAATGTCTTCGTGAGATTTCTGTCTGGTTTTGTTTATATCATGATAAGTTTCTGTATATTAATACAGGTCAATATATATCATATATATTAAAAGCTATGTATAAAAGAAGTTATATAAAAAGCTTTATTGGATCATTCAAGCCAAATACAGGGGAAAACTGGAGTTTTAAGAGTATGAAAAGATCTGGAATCCAAGGGTATGAGAGAGTTTGATAAGATTATGAAAGAATATTAAGTTTAGTGAGATTCATAACTTGAGAGGTGCGAACAATGGGAACAGCTACAAAATACGACAGGAAGATCTGAAAAAAATGACACCTATGAAAACAGGTCTTAACATTATTGCATAAACCTGAATGTCTCATGAATTCTGCTAGGATATTTCACAAGTGAGTAGACAACATGGTGGCTGATAGGAGCAACATCACGATAACCTTTCTAGAAAGCTCTTCTGTGTTATTATTCAATTCCACTCAGATAAATCCTCAAAGGAAAATGATTTGTGATTTAAAATTCTTCCTCCTAGTCTGGGAGTCCGATGACAGCTGACAAGTTTCTGAAAACATGGATCTTTGTGTTGTCCAGTACCTGGGCTGCTTGTGGGAGCAGACGTGGCTGGGCAGATGGACAGACAGACAGCACGGTGCCCTCCGCAGCCACTCGCCTGGCTCCATTCCGCCTTGTGTGCCATTCTTGTTTAAGAAAAGCTTCTCAGCGTCAGAGCAGGGTTTTTTTCTCACTAAAGGCAATACCGAGGCTTTAGAGGAATTATTTCTAAGTCAACTTTCTCAAGAGCCCTGCAAGCGGCTCCTCTGGCGCTGTTCCATCATCCACTGGCCGCACTACGGAGCTGCTGCTGCCACAGACACTCCAGGCGCAGCTTAATCCAGATGACGAGCGAAGGCAGCACCTAGCGTAGTCCTGCTTGGGTTTAGTAAGCCATATTTCAATAAACTTCTACGGATAGAAACGATCCTGACTATTTACAGCAGCTGACGATGCTGCAAGCGGGAGGCTGCGAGGCCGGTGCCGGAGCGCGGCCCAGGCCCGGTGCTGGGGAGCCGCCTCTGTACCACCGGGCCGCCGCGGCAGTGTCTTCCCCCGGAGGAGGAACCGGGTGTTACTATTTCAGGGAAACCTCAACATTTCCATTCACCGGGAATGGCTTCCCGGTGAGCCCGACTCCGGGCGGCCCGCCCCTCACGGGACGCTCCCCGCGGGGCCGCTCCTGCCCCCCCACCGCGTCCCGCCGCCGAGCTCTGAGCGCGGAGCTACACGCCGCCAGCTCCAACTGCCACCGACCGCCGCCGCCTCAGCGCCCAGCGCCGCGCATGCGCTGGGGGCGGGTGGGGCGCGCGGGCCGGGCTGGGCGGGTGCCGCGGGCGGCGGCAGCGGGGGCGCTGAGCCCCGGGCTCGGGGGAGAGGCGGCGCCTGAGCCAGCCCGAGATGGGAGGCCAAGGCGGCTCCGGCTCCGGCTTCGGCACCGGCTCCGGCTCCGGCACCGGCCCCGGCCCGGTACCACCCGCTGCGGCCGCGGCCCGGGGCAGCTGTGCCGGGCTGTGTGGCTGCTCCGAGCAGGCCGCGGCCCGGGACATCCCGCGTGGACGGTGCCTGAAAGTCAGCACAGCCCGATGTGTCCTGCCTCGGTTATGTACCGCCAAGGTGGGCTCAGACCATAGAATCGGGCAGTGGTTTGGGTTGGAAGGGACCTTAAAGCCCACCCAGTCTCACCCCTGCCCTGGGCAGGGACACCTCCCACCACACCAGGTTGCTCCAAGCCCCGTCCAACCTGGCCTTGAACACCTCCAGGGATGGGGCAGCCACAGCTTCTCTGGGCAACCTGGGCCAGGGGCTCACCACCCTCACAGCAAAGAACTTCTTACCGATATCTCATCTGAAATTCAGTTTAAAACTGTTCCCCCTCTCCCCATGGCTCCCCTCCCTGATCCAGAGTCCCTCCCCAGCTTTCCTGGAGCCCCTTTAGGGACTGGAAGGGGCTCCAAGGTCTCCCTGGAGCCTTCTCTTCTCCAGGCTGAACCCCCCCAGCTCTCTCAGCCTGTCCTCACAGCAGAGGGGCTCCAGCCCTCCCAGCATCTCTGGGGCCTCCTCTGGCCCCGCTCCAACAGCTCCGTGTCCTTCTGCTGTTGGTGCTCCAGAGCTGGAGGCAGCACTGCAGGGGGGTCTCCCCAGAGCGGAGCAGAGGGGCAGAATCCCCCCCTTGCCCTGCTGCCCACGCTGCTGGGGATGCAGCCCAGGCTGCGGGGGGTTTCTGGGCTGCCAGCGCACGTTGCCGGCTCATGTGGAGCTTCTCATCCACCAACAGCCCCAAGCCCTTTTCGGCAGGGCGGCCTCTCCATCCCTCCATCCCCAGCCTGTGCTGGTACCAGGGGTTGCCCTGACCCAGGGGCAGGACCCTGCACTTGGCCTGGTTGTAACCTCATGAGGTTCACGCAGACCCACTTCTCGCAGTCCCTGAATGGTTTCTTACTGCTGTGTTTCAGAGTGCTCGCAGGGGCTGGTCTCACCTTTCCTGCGTTAAGAGAATGGAGTTACAGGATGGCTGGCAGTGGGCACCTGGCTGGCCCGCATCGCCCTGAAGCAGAGTCGCGGTTTCTTTCCTTAAGTGCCAGATGAGTGGGTGAGGGCACCGAGTACCCACTGTGTGCGCTGAAGTGACGCTGCATCATGTCCTCTGACTGGAGGAACTGAAGCGAGAGAGAGGATGGCTGCTGCGGGCCTGTGAGCTCCTTGTACCCGGGCTCTATAGCGCACACACAGCAGTGCCTCCATAGCTGCCTCACTGAGCTCTGCTTCTCCTGGTGGTACCACATTAGGGGATCCGGGTGCCAGCGTCCCTGGTGCCAGCCCCTGCCCCACGGGCCATGCTGGGGGTTTGTCCCTGGTTAGATCGGGGTGTGCTCTGCAGTGCTTAACCTTTTGTATGAGTGTATGTTCTGGATGAGAGCTGTTCCCTTTGACCTCCCCGTTAACGGCTCTGTCTGTACTCTCAAAAAGAACTACTCAAGCATTTGTAAATAATGGCAGCCCATTCTTTAAAATTTTACTGTGCAAAGTGGAGGATGGGATCCAGCTGCTTCAGGCTCTGCCGCTGGGCTCCTCAGTGTGGTTGATGGTCTGCCTCTGCCTTTGAGAGACATCACTAATTATTTGCTCTCTGTAATTAAGCGTTTCTGTAACTCTCACATGAGACTAGCTAGCAGGTGCTGAGCACAGGGCTGGTAGAGGTAACTCGGTGCTTTGTGCTTTCCTTTAGGCTTTCTAGGTTCCATCACAGATCAGTAGAATTCTGTTCCCAGTGGTCAGAAAAATTCCTGAAGTATAATACATGGATATGCGACCCTGAATAGTAAGTACTGCATAATACTGTCATCCTGAGCACAGCAAGTCTGCTGGCTCGGTCACTTGGAGCTTTTCAGCTTGGAAGAACGGATCAGCAAAAACATTTGAATCCTTGTCTGCTTCACTAGGCACCCATTAAATTTCTGGTCTTTAGTCACTATTTATACAGTAGGAATTACATTGGGAGTACTTCATGGTCAATTCCTGACACTTTCAGGTGGGCAGGATTCTCGCTGCCTAGGTTAGAGCTAAGTAAACACCAAGATGTTGCCAGTAGTAAAAAATGCCATAACAGAAACGGGAAAGATTCAAGACTTGTGTATTGCTAATGCACTAGAGTAACTCTCTTGCTGGGTAACATCCAATGTAAAGTTTGGGATTTTTTAAATTTTAAATGTAATTAATTTTTAAATTCTCAACAGAGAAATTCTGGAGTTTGAGGGTGGACTCATTTCCCAGGAGAAACACTGCTTTTTAAATCAGAAGATGGAAGGTCTGCCAGATGTTTCCGCATTTATTGAAACATGAAATAAAAATGAATTTAAGAACTGCAGAGGTTTTCTTGCCAAAACATAGGTCTCTTGGCTAGCTGTGGTCTTAACTGGAAGGCGTTGTGCTAGCGCGGGAGAAGGGAGCTGCTGATCCTGGCTGGATCCATGGGAAAGCGAGGTCAGAGCGCCGTGGTGCTCGGCACCAGGGCCGGGTGAATGGTGGCCATTCCTTGGCCATGGCGGTGCTTTGGCAGACAGATGTTGGATGTGGCCTGGAGGGAGAGAGTACAGCACCGGAGTCCTTTCCAGTGGTGTATCTGGTTTCACCATGACCCCATTTACACGTCAGGGAAAAAACTGTAATGCTGAAATGACTGACTTTCGCAAAGGACCAAGTTTTTCAGATTGCCAGAAGATGACTTTTTCTAAGGGAATAGATTTCCCTGGCTCATGTTTACTCAGACTTTTCCCTGAAGGATAGGAGGGAGAACATTTATGCAAGTTAGTTCATACAAATCAACAGCTGTTAGAGCAATTTTTTTTCCTCGGAGATTTAAAGTGCGAATTATAAAAACTGGAAAGCAAATATGGCAATCAAGCCCATCTGGGACAAGAATATTTTTATATGTAAGCTTTTCTTTATACAGTCTTGGCAATAATAATATCTCTGATTCTCTAACCTAAGCAAACCAATGAACAAATACCTCTTTTTCTAATTGTTGTGGTAAGGTTTATGCTGTTGTTATTTCCTTATTGTTTAAAACATTTTTATTATTTATTGTTTTGTCATTAAAGGATCAAACTGTAATGGGTATTTTACAGGGTCTAACTCTTACAGTTAAGTAAACATCAATATGTTGCCAGTAGGAAAAAGTGCCATAACAGAAACAGGTCTAACTCTTACAGTTAGACCCTCATTTTACTTTAATAGTTACTATTTGATAACATTTGTCTAACAGACTGCATGTGGTTTTATTGAGTCAAGACTTGCTGCGTTCCCAGTTGCTGTGGTCAAGGTGTAGGGTTTGTGTATGTGTGGCTATGAGGATGTGCATGTGCGCTCTCGGTAAAGTCTGCTGCCTCACCTTGACTTCTCTTGAGTAACCACCAGAATTATTTGAGCCTTTGATTCTGATTTTTTACATCTGCTGACCTGTAACTGCCTTACACTGCAGCTTTATTAATGTCAGTTTAACATTTGTGTGTGATAGATGTCTAATGTTCAGTTACTAGCGTTTTGCAAAGATTTCTATGCGTATAAACACATCTGTCTCATTTTATGTGATTGTTTTGAAGAAGCCACAAACAACCATGTGTTTGATGACATTTTCTACATGTTTTCAAAGCATTTCTCAGAAACAGTTGCTGCTGAAGACATTCATGAAGAGTTTTTGGCAGTGGGAATGTAAAGTTGGATATGTGAAGTCTTCAAAATACTAAGCACCTGCAAAAGAAAAGCCAGTTGTATATAAGGTGTGTGTATATATATACACATATATATATATATAGTCTTGAGCACGTGATTACACACACTGTTTTTAGAGCTGAAATGTATCTGTCTCACAGGTGTCCAAGACATTGAGAAAATTTACCTGGAACTCCCGATTTCCATTTTTAATCTCTGATTGCTGTGGCATGGCCTGCTGTCTTCTCTAATAGCTTTGGTAAGAGCGTCAGTGACTCTCTTCAGCATCTGGGAAGTTCGCAGGGTTCTGCCTTGCATCTTCACTGTCAAAAATGTTGTTGTTCAGTACATTTTTTGCCCAACCGCCTTTGACAGGACTTGTTCCTGTCCTCGCTACTGTAGTTTTCATATTTGCACCAGGGACCATTTATTCCTGCTTTGCACTGGAAGTGCTGAGAGCAGCAGACAGTGTTTCTTGGCACTTGGTACTTCCTGACTCCTAGAGCATGAATATTGCAATATTACAGAAACCAGACTGGAAAAAAAAAGCCTAACTGAGGCCACATTTGATATGTTGGAGAGGATTGATTTAAAGAATGCCATTGTGTTTTTTAAGTTTTATTGCTGACTTCACTTCTGCAAATTCTCTGAGGACCATATAGACATCACCTGTAATTCTTGGACTTGTTTCTTTCAAAACACCAGCTCTTGCTATAAGGATAGGATTTCACTAATGAAGTACGCAACTTGTGATATTGATGTATAAAGAAAGCCTGCCTGCAAGCTTGGTCTCTCTCTTCCCCGCATGCAAATTAAATGCCTTTTTATTCTAAGAATTTGAAGAACTCTTTTAAAAATCAAATATGCCTGGGGAAAGGCTGCACACAGATATTGATTAGTTTTATGATGTCTGCTGCTAACTGCATTGCATTCAGTCCTGGAATGAAATAAGTCCTGAATGGTGTATAGTAGTGGGAGAGCATCTATTTGCATATGACAGTCTATTAATAGTGATGGCATTGGGTGATCTACGCAGAGAACACTTCCTGGTGTGTGAGGTTATGATACGTACTAGTTAAAAGGAGTGGGAGTAGGAATACTTTTTACTTCCCAGTCCACCTATTGACATCGTGTGACCATAAAACAGAGTTAACTTATATGTGCATCTGTTCTCACTGCGGTAAAACTCAGCTCATTAGTGTTAGAATTATCGTTAACATTCCAGCTCCCTGGAGGAGAGCTATTACACACTCGATATTTATTTTTGTGCAGAAAGCTATTCATAAAGCATTAATTTCTGCAGAAACTTACTTAAAACTTCTGTTTCCATACTATGGTTTCCCCCTAGTTGTTTTTCACAATACAAATATTACGGAAAGGTTTTTAAAAAAATCTAGAAAATGAAGATCAGGTGGTCTTCATTGTGGCAAAAGAGGAGAAACACGTAAGTGAAATGAGATGGATTTCCTTTCATATCTGTTTGTGTCAGAAAAGACTCCCCTGATTCCAGGTGTAAGTAGACCTGGAGGAAGGGAATGTGTGGAGCACACACAAGTGTGGAAGCTGAGCTGAAGTTGGGGGACACCCCTGGGGAGCACAAGCCAGGGCAGCGCGACAGGAGGGAGATGCACATTTTATCCTTATAAATTTAACCTGTAACGTAAACTGATTTATTGAACTGTAACATATTGATAGGGCCTCCATGAAACATTTTTTGTCCTTTAGGTCTGGGTATTTTCATATGTATTTGCCATTCAGTATTGATCCTTCCAAAGCAAAATGCAGCCTGCTCTATGCCCTGATGGCACATTTGCAAAAGAGGAGTGGGTAACGTAGAGCATGTGTTACAGAGAGACCGGGACGGGGACGCTGCATTGCCAGTGGGTTCGTGCAAAGCGCTATGATTTTGCAATCTCTTTGCCAGGAGTAGTATTATAGAAGGAATATGGAGCTTCAGTTAATATTACCGTTAATATATAAAAGCTTTTATCCAGTCGTCTTCTCTGTAGACCATGTCCTCCCTCTGGAGAAACTTTTAAGAGTCTGAAACTCTCTTCTGCCTTGAATTCTAGTGACCCCTAGCTGAAGAGTCCAGGCACTTCACATGCTGCAGCCATGAAAAGCCGTTATTCAGCCTGTTTTCCATGCTGGAGCTCAGACCTAGCAGAAATCTTGCAGGGACTGGTGTGTTTAAGAATTCTCTTTTAGTTCGGGCTCCTGGATACTGTGGTTTACATTATGAAAAGGTTGTCCGAGATGTTTCAGAGCAAGCCAGCAGATGGCACACATTGTGAGCAGGCGCAGGTGCCGCTGCCTGTGCTGCGCCAAAGGTCTCGGGAGTCTGTGAAGTGGGTAAGTCCCCCCCCCACCCCTCCACTTCCTTTTTGTAAGCTGGATCTGTTTGGTAGTAGCAATTTTAAAATCAGATCACTTTTTAAAACAAAATGAACCTGTGATACTGCCAGGGTATCCGCAAGTCTGCATTGCTTTAGGTGTTTTGTGGTGTTTGTTGGCTGAACCCTTAGCTCAGCCCAGGAATCACTGCTGCTGTGATGGACTTTGTGTAGGGATGTGTCGGTATGACAGAGCTGAGCATTCTCTTTTCCCCCTTGTTCTGCCAGTTACTTCATTAGTACAGGTATAATTGTTGCAATGTAACAAACGACAGGCAAGGCATGTAATTTGTTGGATGCACAGTTACATCTCTTCATGGAAGTGTAGAGCTGCATCTTACCGATTCTCTCAGGGGTAAGTAGGTGCTACCCTTCGCTCTGCTGTCTTCAGAAGAGAAAGGCCAGAGATGCGCATGAATTAAACCCGCTGTGGCCTGAATCTCTAGCCCTTCTCAGGAGGAAAGCACTTAAATTACAATATGCAAATGTAATGGGATGTATGTCAGTAGGGAAAAGCAGATGAAGCACTGAATCCCAAGCCATGGCTTCCATCCTTTTGGACTGATCCAGTGGTGACATTGTGGACACCCGAGATGTTGACATTCTCACTAGCACCCAGCCTGCTTCGGTTGCTTTTCCTGTGCCTCTGCGTGTGCAGTGAAAGAAGGTTTCAGGAGTGGATTTTTTTATTGATGTTTTGATAAAGCATGCCTGAGTTGCTGACCTGCTTCAGGAGAAGCCCATCCCTTTGCAGAGGACCAGCCAACAGTCCCGCTGGCCGTTATACTTTGCTGCTTAAACGAGTGTAAATGAGACTGAACTGCCCAAGTGATCCGGGCTGGCTGTCCGCAGAAGTGTGAGTTTCACCTTTGACAGCTTATAACTGACATAATTGTCTTTTGCACAAAAGAGTTTGTCAGAGCTTTTCTTGGTTTTTCGGGGATTTGGGGTTTAGTTGTGGGGTTTTTTTTGTTTGTTTGTTTGTTTGTTTGTTTTTTGTTTTGGTTTGTTTGGGGTTTTTTAAGTCAGTTTTACCTGAAAAGGGAAAACATGGATACACTCTGATGATTTAGCAGATATCCTAAGTTTTTAAAGGTACTGTTAACGGGCTCTAACTGTATTTGTTAACATGATGTCAAAAGCTAAAACCATGCAGGAGGAGATTAGTTTAACCCCAACCATGCCCTGCTTTGCCTTTCAGGCCTGCACTTAACCACACCAGCCCAGGGACAGAACCGGGTACTTGTCAACCGAATTCTGCTGTCAGTTGGACGTCTTTCAGCCTGAGCATGCTCTAAGCATAATGAGTGGTGAAGGGTCCGCTGACACCGTGGAGGGTGCCTGGAGCCACCCAGAGCAAACCAGCTGGAGGCCGACACAGCATGATGCCCCCAAAGCCAGCTTGGTTTACTCGGGCCATTGTTACAGACACCAGATCCAGGATGCAGGGTATGACCGAGGATAAAGCTGTGTGCTTGTTCAAGGAGCTTCCCCAGAGGTATGCTTTTGTTCTGGTAAGTGACAGCTATTTAATATTTTACTCAGCTGAACTCTGACATGAACGTGTGTAGCACAAAGTGTTGCGTGCTGAAAGGCCCAAGCACATCTTTGTGGTTCTTCAGCAAGCACTGATGAGATGCCATGTGGTCCCTTGGTGTTATTCTAGCAGCATTTTTGAGGAATCCCTGTCGTGTACAGTGCATAAGGAGCTGGTAATGGAGACACGTCATTGCTGCTTCAAAATGCAGTTCCTAAAAGCCGGTGAGGAGCCTTTCCTGCTAAAAATTCTGGGGAATAATTACGTTGCATTTGTATGAAATCGGGAAGCTGAACAATGGGTTAAGGAAAGAAGGAAAAAGATCAAGCTGTAGTGCAAGGTGATTATGCAAAAAAAAATAAAATTAGGAAGAACAGATTGTTTTCTTTTGTGAAGGCAAATGAGAACAGCTGCCTGGTGTGTGTATTGACACCCCCTCTTCCAGGGAAGACCCTGCTGCAGGTTGCTCCCTTTGAAAGTGCAGCTTTCTCACCTTAAAGGAAAGATCTGAAAATTTGAAATATGCAGAATTCTGTCTAACCAGTATCCCCAGCTCTGTGCTGCCATCAGCAGGGGTTGGTTCAGTTCCTTCCATGGCAGGCAGAATGCTTGAATGTCTCCTTTCTTATTTTGCGCCATCTCCCCAAAGGCTGGAAAGAGACCTTTGCAGAGGGTTTAGAAGAAGTGTGAGCGAGCTGTGCATGTGGTGAACAGAAGCCAAACAGTTTCCACTTTTGGCAGTAGCAACTGGTGGTGTGGAAGTTCCTTCCTTCATGGGCTCTGGATTCCTCTGGCACACCAGTGAGGTAAAGCAGCACTTTCCACACAGTCCTGGTACATGAATAGAGGTCGGATGATATACTCCTGACCCAGGGCCAGAGACACGAGAAGTCCCAGGGGATGCAGCCGACATCCTAGATGCCATGATGCCAGCAGCAAAACTTCTGCTACATTGACTCCCCCATCTCCCAAATTGTTTAATGTTTTCTTCTTTTCTGGTTAAAGCTAAGACCTAGAATAGACAGGAAATACTCATGCCAAAGTCCTCTTGGCTGTGGGAGCAATTTGGACTTTATACTCACTAGGGTGGACCATTTTGATTCTTGAGGATAAAGGTAGCAATTATATCTGTCAAATATAAGCTAAAAAATCCCTCCAAATGCTAACAGGGCTTTTCATTGTTTAGCTTATCCATCTCCGCCTAGAGCTTTCCAAAGCCTTTCATTCAAGCCGGTGTATGACATATTGGCACTCTTTCAAATGATCTGCTGAAGACAATGATCTTTTTGTGCACTGTCACACGTAAAGTTGTGCCCTTGGAGAAGGAGTCTCCTCTCGTGATTTTTCTTAGGCAAATTTCGTCTCTCATGACTTTTAAGGGCCCTTCAGAGGAATAATATCATTCCTGCCTGCCCCCTGGGAGGGTTTGCAGTCTGTTTATTAATAGATAGTAGTTTGATCCTCAGCTGGAATAAGTGAGTCCTTGCTTCACTGACAGGGGGGGTGGGTTTGCCCCTCCAGGAGACCCTCGCTCCCTGCTCGTGGGAGAGGGAGCAGCTGGCAGGAACCCCGGGTGGTCCGTGCCCCACATTGCGCTGAGCGCAGCGAAGGGACTGGGCCCCAGGAGCTGCTGCTGGTGGGGCTGCGGGAGGGTCAGCCATGGCCCCCCATGCATAACGCCCCACCAGAGGCTTCACCTCCCCTGAGGGCACCATGTGGGTACCGGAATCCAGATGGTCTCCGTGTCAGCCCTGGAAAGGAGAGCATCAGTCCATAGTGTCCCTCTGCGGATGATGGGGGAACCGCTGGCTCTGGATGGAGACCTCGCCCCCCAGCACTGAGGGGGTACGAGGCAGAGGTTTTGGTGGAACTGGGGAACTAAATGTTCTACTCACTTTGGTGAGCACTGGGGAAACTAAATGAAGTAGATAAAAATATTCAATGTACCAGTTTTAAGCTCAATTAAATATGTATATCGGTAACTATACTTTTGAATAAGCATCCACCTGTTAGAACTGCAAAGCATACAAATACCTCTAATTCCACAGAATCTTTGGCCACCCACGTCAAAATGAGCCCTCTCTAACCACAAGAGATGCCAGCAATGGATATTAAAATCTGACACGTGGAAGACATACCATAATGTTAAAGTCCACCGGAGGGTTACAGCTGAGATATGGCTGCTAAGTATAATTTCACTTCTTTTAGGACTTTAGGTTCCGGGAAATATGTACTGTAAATGTAGATGAACTTCTCTGTTTTTGTAGGCCATTGCTAAAAATTAGTTTGGTACTTGAAATAAAAATATAGTTGGCTGAATAGTTAAAGTTGTAAGAGAGTAAAAGACAAAACTTTTTTTTTTTTTTTTTTTTTTTAATCCAGCGGCAGCAATTTGGTGCTTTGCTCCCCCGGACCTTTGCAGGGCATGGGGGTTGTCCTGGGCACAGGCTGGGGTGGAGGGAAGGGTTTCGGTGTGCCTGCAGAGGCGCAGAGGGCGGTTGACTTGTCATAGGAGCCTCAGCCTTGCCTCTTCTCCATTAGAAGGCACCAGAGATCTACTGTGGTGCTCCCGTGTCACCAACCAGGCATGGCCGGAGGTGGCTGTTCCACATGACGGGTGCATTGGTGACCCCACTCCTCTTCCCCAAGTTCCTGCTTGGCATGTTTCGATGCAGGCACACCCCACCACTGCATCTCAGGATTTCACCTCTGCTTCTCAGCTCCGATGTGTCACCAGGAGCACATCCTCATCTGTGCCCAGAGATGTCCCTGTGCGGGGGGAGTCTGTGGTGGGACAGGGTATCTGCTGCTGCTGCATGCCTGAATCCTCATCTCCTCCTGGTCTTGCTGTTCTTGGGTCTACCTGCTAGGAAGTGTTGGGTTTGTTGTCAGAAACCCAAGGACAATCGATACAAATGGCTCTGATGTAAGCTTTAAAGCATATTTTGGACACATAGCTGATAGGTGCACGTAGGCCGGGTGCTGGCTTAATTTTCCTTCCAGGCAGGTAGTTCTCTGAATTCAGCTGTGACAGTTCTGGATGCCATATATTGCATAAAAGAGGAAATTTCCAGCACTTTCCCTAAGTTTTGAGGTTGGATGAATGGGTGTCTAGAAATGAAGGAAGGCTGCGAGTATGACTGTGGGTAGCAGAAAAGAGAGCTACAGTTCATTATTCCCTAACCTGTCTCTCTACAGCACCCCTATTTTGTGCAGTAGGTTGGTAGCACGTGACACAGGTAAGTTAATTAGTTCAGTAAATGAGTGTCTGCTTTTGGAACAAAGTCCCTTTCTCTATTCCCACTGAAAAAATTCCTCTACTTGGGACATCCCTCCTGTTTCTGAGTTGACAGAATACGAAAGCTCCATTTCTTAAGAAAACTGGGGGAAAATTTTCACTTTTTTTTTTTTTTAAGAGTGCCTTCTTTTTATTACAGACCAAGCAAAGCCCCAGCTGAAGGAGATGAGGCTCTCTGTCTGCCGTGGAAAATGAACCCCTCGGCAGCTTTCAGCCGGCACTGGGCCCAGCAGTGTTTTCCCATTTCCCGGCTGGGCTGGAGTGTGTGTTACTGCCGGGACGGTCTAGGGGCAGAGGGTGGCTCTTCCTCAGAAGCTGTTGCCCTCTCATTTGCTATTCCTTTGGCTTGCTCCGGAATTCAGCTTTAATATTTTATTTCTGTCAACGTACAGAGATACTGAAACTCTCCAGATGACCCACTCTGAAGAGAACAACTCTATTTTAACTTCTGATGCCACTAACTGTACTGGTTTTGTCCTGGGTTCCAGCTTTTGTTGAAAATAAAATCCTAAGAATAATGTTTAGAAAGGAATTCTAATGACTTAAGGTAAAAATTTTCAATTTTAATTTAAATCGCTAATGATAAAGATCAAATAGAAAGGATCCTCAATCCAGCAAATTTTAGTTCACTCAGGAAAAGCTGCTTTGAACATGCAGAAGACTGCAGGTGGATGCTCTGAGAGGTAAAGTCTGACCTTGGGGAGGGGAGGGAATCTCAGACGTCTCCTGTTGCTGGAGCCGTAGATAAATGATTAATCATTTCCTACAGCATGAACTTGTTATCCTACCCACCAGAGATGCTTCTGTTTCAGCCCCTGTGTTTTATTTCTGTGCAGTAACTGCTGGACCCTCACCCTTGTCGGGGTGCGCAGTCATCTCCTGGGGATGGGAGTCGGGGTCCTCCTGCCCCCAGCAGACCCATCCCCGAGCTCTGGGGAGCGTTCTCACCCCTGCGCTGGTCCTAGGTCCAGCTCTGCAGCGGCCCCAGCCTCTTTCTTCTGCAGCCCTCGTGTTTATCTTTCAGGCAATTTGATTTGGTGCATTTGACTAAAATTCAGATAGTTTTACGGGAACCCAAGCTGTGTTTCAGCTTGTTGGTTCTTCTCCGAATAATGCATGAATATGGCTAAAATTGGATAAATACTCTGACTTCTGGTTGTCCGGGAGCAAGGACTGCCCTCCGGAGGAGCGCCGGGAGCCTGAGCCTGCTCCGAGCACTCGGGAACGAGAGAGGAACAGCCAGTGGCCAGAGAATAGGGACAGTGGGGTGGGAAATGTGGTGTCTGCCTCTTTACGGATCCTTTCAAACAGGAACGCCTCCGGAGAGAGGGGACGGTGCGCCCACCCGGGCTCTGTGGCGTCGGATGGGTTAAAAAGAAGGAAAACACCCCAGACGGATCCGCAGCAGCGGGCGCAGTCCGGGGGCGCGTCTCGAAGGGCTCCCCCGGGGCGGGACCATCACAACGGCCCGTCCCGCCCGGCCCGCGGCGTGTCGCGGCGCGGGGGGACCGGCGGTGCCGCCGGGGGGCCGGGGACCTTCCCTCCCCCTGGGGGTGGTGGCGTGTGCGGGGCGCGGCCCCAGCGCGGGCTCCTCCCGCCGCCGCCGAGCGGGAGTGATCGGGATCCGCGGACCCTCCGGCTGCTCCGCTCCTCCGGCCCCTCCCGGGCTCCTCTTCCCGGCCGCCGCCGCAGGTTGCTGCCGCCGGCGCCGGGCGCTGCTGGGTTCCTCCGCAGCCCCCTCCTGTCCCCTCCCCGAGGTAGGTGCCTTCTCGGGCGGTGGGCTCGGGGCCGGGATCGGCTCGGGGCCGGGGTCTGCCCCAGCTCCGGCGGGGCGGGGGTCGCGTTCTCGGGCCGGGAGGTCCACGGCCGCGCCGCAGGGGAAGGATGCAGCGGGGCGGGGACCGAAGGTGACACCGACAGCACCGGTCTCGTCCTTCCTGAGCTCCGCGGTGGCTGCGGAAGAGTTCAGAATAATCTTTAGTTTCTCTGGGACGAGAGACGGGATAATGTCGTGCGTTGCCTGTGTGATGCCCAGTTTCAGTTGTTCAGCAGAACGGCAGCAGCTTAAGCAATGGAGAGGTGTTGAGAGAAAATATTTGTGAACCCCTCTGAGTTAGTGATCCTCTTCCGAGGAAGTTCGCTATCACCCATCAGCGGCAATTCTAACAATGCCACTAGCTGCCCTTCCTTAGCCCCGCTGGGCTGTTTTCTGCTGGGTGAGCGCAGGCTGCGTGCAGCGCCCGTGTCACACCCTGGCCATGGCACTCAAGCTGTTACTTTTCCCCTGCTTTGCTTTGGTTTCCCATTTATCTGTTGAGGAAAAAATGTGCTCGCGAGCGCTGCTGGGGCATTCCCAACCAGCTGCTTTCTCGCACCTGTATAATTTCTGCCGTGGCTGATGAGACCCCGGGACTGCTGACGAGTAGAGCTGCTGCTCGTGGAACAATGAGCCGTCCAACCGAGCATCAAGTTAACGTGGAAGCGTTAGTCATCTTGGCCCAAGAGACAGTAATGATTTTAATCATTTTGTGACTTTGCAGTGTGAAACAGGAAAAGATGTATCATTACTGTACCCTGGGTACACTTTATAAAGATACAAATCCTAGTAATTATTGCTCAGACTAATTTAACTTCAAGGAATACCTGCACTTCTTCCTCGTGGCTTTTATGTATTGACGTATTTTCAAAAATAAATTAAGCTACAGACTCCTATACAAGAGAATTTCCTTGAGCAGCTGACCTTGCTTGACACCAGTAAGATCACTGTGATGCAGAAGTGTCAGTATGTGAACATGATTTGTGGCTTTTACATCCAGAGGTGTATTTTTCCTCTGAAGAGTAAGTTTTGGGGCTTGAAAAGAGGTGCTGGTGTGGTGCTTTGTTTCAGACTGAAGGCTTGATCTGTTCCCTTCAGAGGCACCGATAGGGATCGCAAACGTTTGCTGCTTCATTTGTTTTATTGTTGGATCTTGTTTCAGTTCTCTGAGATGAGAAGTCAAGACTTCAGTGTTTTTAATAGTTAGCACTGGGGTTTTTTGGCCTTTTGAGAAATGCAGACTCCTCTGCTCTTTGCTGGGAATAGTGAGATTGACGTGAACTGCAGCAGCAGCGAGGGTGGGTTGCAGTTGGGATTGTAAAATGCCTTGGGGAGAGCGGCTGGTCCCCTGGTCTGTTCTGGGAGAGACTGGGGAGTGCTGGGAGAGACTGGGGAGTGCTGGGAGACCTCAGCGCCAGCTGACATGGGATGGATGGATGGATGGATGGATGGATGGATGGATGGATGGATGGATGTGTCGCACTCAGCCGTACGTCGCTTTGGCAGCTGCTGTGGTTTGATCCACAGTTGGGTCCCCAGGGTTGTCACACTGGGGATGAATTCTACATCACTGCAGCCCCGTTCAGGAAGACATCCAAATATAGGGTCTGCTTCTAAACCTTCAGGCAAACTTTGGCACTTGAGGTGATCATCGTGGCCCAGGGTGTGAGGTTAGAGCTGCATTCCTGGCTGAGGGCTGGAGGTACAGTTACCTGGGGAGGAGGAGCTGAGTGTACTGGTGTGGGGGACCCACAGCATCCCATGGCAGTCCCAGTTCCCAGCACTGTCCCAATAATTCTCTTTTTTCCAACTTTTTTTTTTTTTTTGTGATTCCTCCCTTTTGCACTTCAGTAACATGATTTTGTCACTTTAAAGTAAAAAAGTGAAGCAACTCAGTAGCTGTATTTCCAGGGTATAGATCTGAGCAAAATGAGTAAGGCTGCATTGCATCCTTAAACATCCAATGAAAATAGGGACGCCCTGGAGAACGCTCCAGGCTGGACAAAATCCAGATGGTGCTGCGCTGTTACTCCCTCATTTTATTCTTTTAGGGTTTTGTACTTCCAACAAGAAAAAAATGTGTATTTCACAGGGATGTCAGTGACAACATATAAAGGTGCTTTGCATGTAAACGCTTTAAAAAAACTGCTACTGCACCCATATGCGATCACTCAAGCTATCTTGAGTGTCACTAAACCATACAGAATCATATGCTCCAGTATACACATACGTGTTTGGGGGAGAATTGGAAAATTAAAACCTGTGTTGTCTGCTCATGAACAGACCTGTCCTTCCGGAGTGCAAGAGGAAAACCAGCCACAGCAGCCAGCACTGAATCATAAATCAGAACATTTTTTAATCTTTTTTCATAGCTCATGTCCAAAAAAATTTTAAAAGAAACTGAATGGTAACTGCACTTTGATTTTCCACAAAATCTTTTCATTAAAAAAAAAAAAAAAGATTTTGTTCCAAATGAAAGACTTCTGTAACAGCTTAAATCAAAAGATTGACACTTTGAATTTCTTCTTATATAGCTTTTACACTTCCACATCACCTTAGTAGTCAGAAGTGCCTTTCTGATTTTATCTAGCCAAGCCACTATGTCCATTTATTTTGGATATTGACCTCACTCCAATTAGTGATGCTTTATCATCTCTAAATCAATCATAACGTCATTGAAGCTGCAAAATATAATGTGTTGGATGATACAGCAAACATGAGCCAAATCCTCAGGTCTTTTGGTCTGTTAGTCTGGTTCTGCGCTTCCCTTAGCAGGCAGCAGTCCTGGTCTGGGTTCTGCAGTTAACAGGGTTTCTCTAGTGAACACCATTGTAATGTGCTTTTTCCCTAATGCTCAGTTTTGTCCCTAGAGCAGTGAACCTCCAGGCAGAAATTTGCAAGCTGCAAAATGTGTCTTAATCCTGAATGATGATGAGATTTTGCCTCCTCCAGGATGCACCAGCAGAAGGTTGCCCGGCTCTGCTGGCAGTGACCCACAGGGGACACGTCCTGCAGGACGCGAGAGCTGAGTCGGGGCTGGACACACCATGGGCGCAAATACCTCCAGCAAGTCGCCACCCTTCGATGGAGATGAGGACGGTAAGAGCTTTTCTGAGCTGTTACCTGGGACTGCAGAGTCCACCGGGGCAGAGACTGTGATGCTGAGAATGGCCACCAGCTCTCGTCCTGGAGTTGCCAGCGCCCGGACGTCTTGGTTAAGCGCAGGTGTGAAGGTCTGCAGCAGCAGCGTGTCCCATGTCTCCTGCAGGGCGGTGCTCGGCCATCGGGTGGTCCTTCCGCCTCCCCTCCCTGGGTCCGGGCACTGGGACAGTAACTGCTGGCAGAGGTTTGGTTTTGAACTGTCTCTGGGACACTGGTGGGTGCTTCTAGGGCAGGGGAGGAATGCTGCTGTTCTGGAGATGACAGCAGGGGGAGGACGGGTATGAAGCGTGGTGGGAGACAGCTCGAGTGCTGCCTGTTCCCACCCCTGCTTTGGGCTTGGTGGGAGCAGCACCCAGAGAGGACCGGGGGCTCCTGGTGGATGCCCAGCCGGGCAGCGCTGCCCCTTGGCACACGGGCTTGGTCGGCTGGAGAAGGAGAATGCATTGCTGAGAGCAGTGCGGGAGGCCAGTGTCACTGTGCTGCCAAGACTACAGAGACAGGCATTAAAAGATTGTTCCATAAATATATTTCCTATTGCATGAGTCAGCTTGCTAGCTGCCATATGGGCTTTCACCCAGGTACAATCATAAAATGCATATGCAGATAAATACAGATAGGTACAAATAAAAGTAAAATACGAGAACCTAGATGACTCATAAACTGCTGTTCCAAAGGTAAGAACTCCAGAGAGGATGTAGTCCTGGTGGCTGGGGACTTAAGGGGAAAAGGAGGGGACGTTGGCCAAAATCTGGTCTTTCTCACTCAGCTCCTTGAGGAAAGAGGAACGCATTTCCATTGTGAATCGGCGGTGATTGTATCCCGAGTAGTGTTGTGAGTGCTCATGGTGCTGCTGGGGCTGGCGGCTGCTTGGGGAGGGGAAAAGTCACTCAGTGCAGCAGCATGTCCCCGTGCTGTCCCGAACCACCCTGCCGGGATCCGTCCCTCCCCTGTGTGCCTCCGTTTGTGTCCCGCAGAGCAGGTTTCACACCTTGCGGTCTACGTTCGCTGTTGTTGCCTCCGGCTGCAGCCGGTGAATCGCTCCGTCCTCATGCTCTGCACTGCTGCGCCCGCGCTGCCAGCGGTGTGTCCAAATGAATAATTTGGTTGGCTCCCAAATGAATAATGCAACTGCTTGCAATTTCTCTTTGGGTTTTTTTTTTGTATTTTTTTCCAGTTACTTTAGTGCAAAGAAATCAGTGTTGTACGGTTTTTCTGGAGATTTTATTCCTGGTGCATCTAAATGCTCATTATTGGCATCTCTCTTAAATACCTACTTGTGCTAGCTCAGGATGACTAACACTTTTCACATTCCTGATCACCTTCCTTGGGGTGGTATGTCCTGGCTGTGAGATTGACCGTAACAAATGGAGTTTTCAGGGGGGTGGCTGGTCTCTCTGCCGAGTCTTTCTCTGGGTTCCACGTGCCCTGTGCGGTATTAGCTCCTGTGTCTGAGAGATAAATAACGCCCCGAGCGATGCAGCGACCTGTATAGGGTGACTGTCCCTGGGGCAGTAAATCTCCTTGGACGGGTCATTTCTTAGGAGAGCTGGTTCTGTGCTGGGAAAGGGTTGGTTTCAGCAAACAAAACCTGACAGCATGTGAAGCCCCTGTTGGCTCTGTGGCAGAGAGCACTGGGCTTTCCAAGTGTGAACCGCCATACCCCACACTTGGTGCATTTGTGTCATGATGGCAAGTCAAGGGGAAAGCCTGGTCCTGACCATCTCCAGGGGTTCAGTGTTGATCTGCTGAGGTTCAGTGGGCTCAGGGGTCACCCTTGCTCCCAGATAACAGTGTCCACCCCAGTGCAGTTGTGCTTTCATGGCCCTGCCCAAATTTAAAAAGTTGTAGCACATTTTTTTCTCTGATTAGTCATATTTTAATATACTGGGGGGAGAGGAACCCAGCTGAAATGGAGATGTCCCCTATTAACTTTTCCATTATCTTGGCAAATTTGTGACAGAGACCGTGTCACCTTTGATGTCACAATCTTGTCTTTATTCTAATGTCAATTAAAATTGAAATGAATTAAGAGCTGCTGGGTGCAGCAGGAAGCAGCTCAGCGGCTCTTCTGCTTGGTGGCACTGGTAGGTCTGCACTGTCTGGTGGAGAGCGGTCCCTCCTCTTCACCCGTGGTTTGGGGCCCATGTTGACACAAACAGTGAGTGGTGTAAGTGCTCCAGTGCCAGGGAGGCACCTGGCTCTTTGCAGCCCAAATCCCACCCGAGCTGTCCCCTGCGTCAGCCGCATCCCCTGGCCAGCTGCTGCACCCGATGCTGCTTGCGGGACCCGCTGCCGAGGGGAGGAAACGTCCTGCCCCAGCGAGCATCGTGCCATTGCTCTGAGAGTTGGGTCTGCTGCTCAGAGACCCGTTCAGTCATTTCATTTCTCTTTTTGCTTAAAAATAATAAAAAAACCCGACTTGGAGAATACTCTGTCAGTTGCAACAAGGTGAAACCTTTTGCAAAATAGGGTCGTTAAGGAGCTGTCTCGAGGGTGAAAACTTCTGGATTTATACAATGCCGTTAGTTTGCTGAAGAGCCCTGGACAAATTCCTCCCCCTTCCCCGGGCAGGGGGCTCCTTCCCCTCCTGCAGCTCGGCCCATCCACGGCTCCATGGAGTGGCTGGCACCTTCTCCCCGTGGACGGGCTTGGAGCGGGGCGGGGGGAGGCACCTCGCTCTAGCTCCCCTCGTCCTTTGACGTGCACACAGTCATAACGCTGCTTGCATAGCGTTCCAAACTGCTGTTGCTATCATTTGACTATTTTCTGTGGTACTATGATTAATTTATGTTTTAAGATGGACTTCTCAAAGGGGCTTTGTTTGCCTTCGGCTGAAGTGGGATAACAGCATTAGTTTTCTCTCAGCGTTTCCTCTGAGCAGGCACAGTTGTGGGTAATAAGCTGGTGAGATGAAAAGAAAATGTAATAACCAGACAGAAGGTTCAGTGCTGCAAGGTGATCTCCCCTCCCGATGCAGTCGGCATGAGACCATGGTAAAAGCCGGATTTTGTTCGTGCTGCTTCTGGGCAAAAGGGTGTGGAAAGCATCCCAGAGGACGGCAGCCAGATATTCTCCCCAGCTGGCCAAATTCGTGGGAAGATAAAGCAGCAATAAATAGTAGGTGAGGACAGTGGCTGGGTGAGATGGACATACATCGTTCTGTGGTCCCTTGTCCGTGTCCTCTCTAGGCCACCATCCCCTGTTCTCTCTCTAAACTGCCCCGGGACTCGGAGAGTGTTTGCCGTGTCTTTGCTCCTTTGCCCGGATCTGTGGGAGTTGGGCTCCCCGGTACGGGGGGGATTGTGTTTGCATCCCTGCTCCTGCTGTAGCGCTTGTTTTCCTGAGGCTGCAGAGAAGGGAGGGAAGGAGGGAGGGAAGGAATATAATGAAAATGGGGGAAATTACAGTGACAAAAGGAAGACAAGTCCTAACGCACCGTGTGGTGCTGTGGTAGCTGTGCTGGGGTGGGCGACAGGGATGGGGGGACCTGAGCCCCCTGAAGCACTGACTTCCACTGGGGCCTTTGGCAGGGTCAGCTTGTCTCTGATGAGGACGTTTTTCATGGCTAGTTAGGTTCCATCTTTTTTATCTAAATAGTGTTCCTTGAACCTCGGTTTAGAAATACAGCCCTGGCTTTCAAAATGGTATTTCATGCATGTGCTTCTGTTGGTTCTTTACAGCAATTGTATTATCTTCCTTGGCATCTCTTAATCAGAATTTGTCTTGAGTTGGCATAGCACATAAATTTTCTCTCTGAAGGGCAAATGCTTTGGCTTTTTCATTGTTTTAGATGCCATCAGGCAGTGAAATGAGGCTTGTCAAATCTGCTGATGCGGATTCAGGATGAAGAGCGTGTGTTTGGTTCCTGATTTGGACACCACAAATTTCAGTACTCTTTGGAAGTGAGACTCTGGACTGGCTCACTGTGAAAATCGGGGATGATAGGAAAGCTAAAACAGAGAGGGGTTAAAATGTGATTGTACCTCGTTTGAGAGTATTAAATAAAAAATATGCAATTTAGCTTTCTTATAACCAGCTCAGTTATAGACTTATGTTTAAAATGTTAATGAAAATATTAGTGTTAGCAGACAAGGAGGTAGAGGGTGTTAACATGTTCATGAAAGTATTTCTATTAAAAGACAGTAGAGGTAGGGGGTGTTAACATGCAACACCTGGCTGCTGGCTTGACTCCTCCGGGTCTGCGGCTGTTCCAGATGTCACAGCCCGGCTGGGTCTCTGTGTTCCTGCCCTGCCCCGCTCTGCTGGAGCCCCGCGGTCTCAGGGCCGGGGTCCCCCATCTTCGCGGCCAGGGCTGCGCTGTGTGACACGCGGCTCCCACAGTCACCTCTCCTCGGCGGCACAGGGACTTCTGTCCCCTCTCGACTTCCCTGCAGGCAATAAGCATCTTCACGTGCCCTTTTTACCCTGCGGGTATCCACTACCCTTCTCTCAGATGGTCTAACTGTAAACAGCTCTGGTTCAACTCAGTCACTATCAACCTGTATTTAGCTCTGATATTGACAGCTGTTGTTCCAGGCTGGAAAAAGGGCTTCTGTGCCTGAAAGGCAGTCTTTTTTTCCAAGTGCTATATCTGGAAGCCATAAACTTTGCTTTGGTTAGATTGTGGCAACCTACCTGAAAAGATAATGTCAATGAAAAGGACAGTTCTTTTAATTTAGTGTGCCTGTTTTAAAAAAATTATTCTATGGGTTAGCCAGTGGGTATTACACTCCGGGCCACGTATGCCGTGGCTGTTTCCAGCCTTTTTTTTGGAGGAAGTTTGAGCAGGCTCAGTGGACCATATGGTAGCTTGGTGACCCTCATGCATCACATTTATGCTGAATGAAACCCAATCTGCCTGGTTAATTTCTTTGGAAAATACATACATTTCCTTTAAAAAAGAATTCACTCGCAAAGTATGAGTACACTTCCCTATAGCTGTGTGGGGGCAAGGATCTAGTGTCTGTCCTGTTATCCTTGTCTTAGCTTAGAGGCAGGACGTATCCTGAGGAAAATGGGTTTATTTCTGACCAGTATCGTGCACAAGTCTGTAACGAGGAGGATTTGTCTGTTGCTGTGGCAGAGTGATTAACAGCAGCTTCCCCGCTGGCAATCTCACCTGAGGAAAAGCTCTGGGGACAAATGCTTCTTGGTTCCTGTGCCACTCAGTTCGGTTAATGAAGGGAGCAGCAGATGACAATTTTGTTGAGAGCTGTGGTCTCAGGAAGCAGCGAGGGGAAGCTCAGCAGCTCCAAGCGCAAGCTGCTCCCGCGCCAGTGTTCGGTGAAAACAAGACTCGGAACTGCCTGCGCTGTTCGCTCCCCAGATGACCAGGCACCGGTGTGTGGGTCCGGTGCTGGCTCGAGCGCCTGGCACAGCCGGAGCCCAAGGGCGTCGAGCTCTGGCAGCAGTCAGGGCTGCCCAGGACGGTCAGAGCAGGCTGCAGCCCCCTCCTCCAGCCCTGCCGCAGCGGGGGTCACGGCAGAGCGAGGGGGCCAGGGGCTCGGCGCACACAGGCCTGTGTGCTCAGGGGTGGTGCCAACATAACTGAAGTGTTTCAGGTCAGCCTGAGAGGGGAACACCCATGGCACCCGCTGGAGCTACCAGGCAGGGCTTCCATGCAGGACCTCCCGTTAGAGCCTGGGCAGACCCTGCCATCGGCAGGTCCGCGCTGGTGGCAGAGCCCATGGTGGGGGACAGCCTGGGCCTGGGCCTGCGGCTGCGGCCAGGAGGGCACTGGCACTGCTCCAGGCCGCTGGCAGCGCAAGTGTGGGCACAGCCGTGTTTTCTTGTACAACAAGGGCTGCCATTCTTATTTCACTTGAAGCTGAAAGGGCAAGAGGCCTTGGGGTTTTTCCTCGTGTTTAGCAAAGTGCTGGTGGCGGCGTGGAGTCCTGTCTGGGGCAGAACACCTGACTGTTTGTGCTAACACAGCGTAATGACGGTAACACCCCACAGCAGACCTCCTGGGAGGCTGGGGGCTACCAAGGACAGGTGTTCCAAGAGCCCAACCTGCCGTGGGACCTGGACACCGACACTGTAAGCACGCGGCCGGTTCCCTCCCGAGATGGTCGTTAAAGCAGGTAGTGGTGATGAGCCCCAGCAGGGAGGGCCGGGGCCACAGGGCAGAGGGGGACGCGGTGTCCGGTTCCCGTGGTCCCAGCGGGGGACAGCCCTCCCTTGCCAGCTCCAGCCGCAGCGTCCAGCCCCTCTGCCAGCGGAGAAACTGGAGAGGCAGGAGGCAAATGAGCTCTGTGATTTCAAGCCCATCACATCAGTGGTATCTCTCAGTTCCAGGGGTCACACTAATGAAAGCTGATGGGCTACTATAAATCTATCAGAGGCCTTTTTCTGATGCCTCAAAGGAGCAAGTTTGGTTCAGCCAGCAGTAGTGGTTCAGGAGCAGGTCCCGGAGCATGACCTTCCCTTGGCACCAGCCTCTTGGAGAAGCGTTAGCTGGGTTCAGAGCATTCAGCTCGGGGATCACTGCTGTCGTACCTCATCCAGCCATTGGCAGCAGGGTTTGAGCCCAGCACAGTTAATCTGTGTTTGCTGTATGGTAATTTGATTTGCTGTTTCCCTGGATCTATTTATTGCCTGAGATGAAGCACAGGCAGCTTCATCCTGGCTGCTCAGAAGCACTGGTTGTGCAGGGGCCTTCCATTAGCACTTGCAAAACGTTCTCCCTGGCTGTGCAGGTGTCCACCCCCAGCCCCGGCTCCAGCAGAGGCCAGGAGGGCGGGTGAAGTCCATGTTCACCTTCCTCCCTCCCCATGTCAGCGCTCGGTCTGCAAACTGCCGCTCTTCTGTTTCCCTTTTGAGCAGGAACAGCCACTCTGGATGCAGCGACACTTGTATCCAGGGCTGCTGTGTTTATCCTGCTCAGGTATCAAACGGTTGTCTAGAATAATACCACAAGGATACAAAGCTCCAGCTGCCCATTTACGTCTTCACGTGGTATAAACATTTGATGGACTAAACTTGTTTGCATTTGGTTTCATCAGGAAGAAGATGAGACTTTCATCTTCAACAGGCAGGGCACAGTGAAAGCATTCACTTGATGGTTCCTTCTCTGATCTGGCACTGACAAAGGCTGACCCAAGGAACTTGCCTTTGCAGCTCTGCTGGAAAGGAAAAAAGCGTATTAAACATCATGTTTTAAACAGCACCCAAATCTCCAAAAACAACAGAAAGTTGCTAGGGTATGCCTAATTTTTCTCAGCTCTTATATTAAGGAAAAAAATGTAGAAATAACGGAATGTCATCAAATGGTTGCTCAGCCATTTAATATTTGAATGTTTGCACTTTCTTGCAGTCACCTTCGACCATTTTGAAATTTTGCGAGCTATTGGGAAGGGCAGCTTCGGAAAAGTAAGTATTTTGTGAACTAATCACCATTTGGACAGCTGGAAATGCAATTGAGAAATGGGCAAATTAGAGGCTCACATGGGAGTAAAGAAATAAACCCCTGCATTGTCAATGAGCTTTGACCTGAGCTTCAACTCCTGGTAATCAAGAAGGAATCACAGCGCGATTCCTCATCCATTCCATAGCCACAAATTATATTACAAGAGATTAAAATGAGATACTGATAAATCAAATGAGCTGAATTTCATTATGTTTCTGGATAAGCACTTTCTAAGATTCCCCAGCAAAGCAACACTGAACATCATGATGCATCTTTAATAAAGTATTACAAGCCACATGAAAGGCCTGTCAATTTTTTTAAGAGGATATTTGTCTGTGAAACGCAGTGTTTGGTATGAAGCATCAGGTTACGGTCATATGTTTTATTTTTATGCTGTTGTGGAATTCTCTGCTTTTATACGCTGCCAGAATTCCAGAAGGTCATCTGCCCCTGCACATAAAGGCACTCTTGTGCCAGAAATGGGGTCTGCCTTAGGTGCAGGATGCGCCAAAGATCTTTAGACAAAGAGATTTATTTGGTGGTGAAACAAAAAAGGTTGACTGAAACTTTGCAAATTCAGCCCAAACTCATAAATTGTTGTGTATGAAAAACCAGTCTGGTTTGTTTTGCAGTTTTGTCAACTCTTGAGTCTTTCACCAAAGCAACGTTTCTTTCTAGATTTGAAATATAACTGTAAGATTCAAACCCAAACACCACGCCAACAAAGCCCAAGGTTCTTTGTGAGCTGAATGAAACTCACCAAGAAGGGGGAGGTCAGGTGCTGCTCCCCAGTTTCTAACCTGTTGTTCTGTGGTGGAAAGGACTCTTCCAAACAGCAACCGGTGTGGGAGGGACGGATACAACCAAGATTAGTTAGTGCAATTAAATAAAATGTTGACTCATGCACAATTCCCTATCTTCTATCTTTGTGGTGATAAATTTCTTCCCCTCGCCTTCCCCCAGCAAAGTTTCTCCTTTGGCTGAGAGCTGGGTGAGGGGTTTGGCTTTGGGTGAGGGGTTTGCTGGCGATGCCCGGCGTTGCAGTGTCAGGGACTGGAACTGTGACTCGGCAGCGGGGACTTTGATAAAGCCACTGGAGAACGCTCGTGGGCTGGGTTTTACCTGCCTCCATTTGCTGACATGTCATCTCTGATTTATCCCTTGATTTGCTCACTTAGGTCTGTGTTGTGCAGAAGAATGACACCAAGAAGATGTATGCCATGAAATACATGAATAAACAAAAGTGCGTGGAGCGTAATGAAGTGAGAAATGTTTTCAAGGAGCTGCAGATTATGCAGGGCTTGGAGCACCCTTTCTTAGTTAATTTATGGTAAGATATTGCTCCTTTGCTTACTGGCCAGGTCAGCATGGTCAGTTAGAGACATCTTTGGGACCGGGGGCTGCCGGTGGCAGTGGGTGCCTGCGCTGCGCTGCAGAACGCGTGTGTGTGCACCGAGCACCCATCCCGTCCTGTGCAGGGGGGGCTCCTCCTTTGTTCCACTCACCAGGACTCTGGTTTCAAGGGAATCTTGTTTAATTAAACAAGAACTTAGTCCCCTTGTCCCCCCAGACAAGCACAAGACAGTTTATTCGTGTTCCCTCACGGCTTCTTCCTAGGCACTCATTGTTCTTTACCGTAACCCAGTTCTATTTAATTGTGCTCTTTTGCAACAAACAGCAGCTCCCAGGACCATGCAGTGACAGCATGGGATCGATGGCCAGGCAGGGCAGGGCTCTGATCACAGGGTTTCCCTTGGCAGCGCTTCCTTCTCATCTCCTCCTGATTCTGTTTTTGTGGTTTATTTTGTACTTTAAATAGCCTGCCTTAATGCCTTATTGATATTTGACTGAATTGATGCTAATCAGCAAAGACAAAACCAATTTATCATTGAATTTACTGTCAGAAAAAGAATACTGTTCAAATTTTATTGCAGAAACCCATATATCTATAGGGGAAATGTGTACATAACAGAATCTCTTTCCTTTAAGAGTACCTGATAAATGCAACCCACATGCTCTGGTTATAGTCCTTTTTCAACCATTAGCAATGGGATTGACCAGCTGAGTGATAAAAGACACACTAATTCTTCCCCCTTCATTTGATTCAGCATGTTTTCCTGCAGTGGGGCAGTAGAAAGGAATTTTAAACAAGATTCTATTACTCTTAGAGTCTGACAGGTTAATTTTATTAGGACACCAGTAACATTTCAAGAGGTGTGGTCTTATACACCACATGATGGATGCAGTGGCCAATATCCTGTACTTACAGGATTCCTCTGGGGTGGTGGGTAATTACATTTATTGGATATTGGATTTATTTTTAGAATGAGGTAGAACTTACCAATGGTATACACAAAAAATGAGGTTAAACCACACTGAAGATCACAAATCTTTGAATAACTTTGTGTTCCTTTTTGAAATCTGAAACCGGAGTGCTGTTAGGTGAGCTCTCATGATTTTGGTGGTATTGCCATTCAGTGTTGTTCTAACTAGGGTTTGGATGAGAACCATACATCTAGACCTCCCAGAGTTTCGGACACATCTCCAAACTGCTTTTCTGCTTGAACAAGCAGTTCCAGGCAAAACTCATTCAGCTGCTGAGAATTAAACAGCATATGCATATCTATAGACCTGTACAGAGCAAATCATCCGAGTTTCCCTGCTTCTGTTCTTATCATGTCATCCCTGGCCTCAGGTATAACCTTTAGCTTCCCTGCACTCTGAATGATACACAGACAACGAGCTTCGTGTGGAGTAATTCTGGTTTGTGGTGCTGCTCATCACATCAAGAAGCTGGTGTATTTGTAAGAGAACAATCCACAAGAAGAAAGCTGTCTCCAAGGGACACTTGGTAAATAATTGCATTGAATCAGGTTACTTAAAGAGGGACAGCAGAGAGCAGCTGCATCCGCTGTTGTGTTGAGCAAATGGGTTTATAACAGGCTGCTGCCAGGAGAACCAACGCCCGGTTTGGGGAGCCTCCGGTACACGATCTGCTGGCTGCAGGTCTGGGCTGCACACACTGGTTTTGGGTTCCTCTCTGCGTTGCTCCTACGGTCAGTTCCCTTGGGTGCTTGGAGAAGATGAAATGTCCATGTTGAAGAGCTGGGTGTGGACCCCAAGGGGAACAGATGGCATTTATCCAGAGCTCCAAGCTGGATTTCCACTACTGTATTGAGTTGCTGATTGCTCAGCCAGCTGGGTTTCGCAGCAAGTGACGGGATCTTCCAGGGTCCTTTGGAGGGATCTTGTGTACGTGAGTGGTGGCCGGGGCAGCTCAGGCTTTTCGGACGGTTTTCAGAGCACCAACACCAATGTGACATGAGTGATTTCTGGACCTGCACTCCTCCGTAGTCAAAGCAGCAGCTGTTTTAGTGGCTGCCTGTGGCCTCTCCTGTCAGTGTGTGCTGGGTGATAGCCCTCCCATCATCCTCCTCACGAGTGGAAGCGTTTCATTAGCTCGTGGCCACTGGCAGCAGCCGTTAACTGCTGAGCAAACGGAGCTGCTGCACAGCAATTCAGGAAGCAAGCAGTGAGGCCCTCCCCACAGTAAAAGTGTGTGGTCCATGACTCCTGGGCCCTCGGTGGTCTGTGCTGTCGGTCGCTGCCATGCGTACCCGTGATGAACTCTGCTGGGAGCCGTGCCCACCTGCCAGGCTCCTCCACCTCCCTGCGCAACTGTCCGGGGGAGAAAACCAGCAGCACCCTGTATTGCAGTGATGGATTTGGGTGTTCTTTGGTTTTGAAGTGGCTGAGAGTAACAAGTTCGACATAAAAACATTCTGTTCTTCTAGTGGGCCTGCTGGTAGGTGTTCATACAAGCTGCACTGATTTGGTTATGGATCTGAAGCTAAATTATTGGCATCTCAGTTATTTCGAGAATATAGGTGGTAGGAGTTCAGTCACAGTGGGAAACAGAGCATGGAAAAGTCGTGAAGTTATTATTTACCAAGAAACTATGAGTATTCCTGGAGGTAGCATATGTGCCTTTTTTAACCTGTCTTTTTTTTAATATTATCATCCTTGAACCATGCTTATGACATTTTAGGTACTCATTCCAGGATGAAGAAGATATGTTTATGGTTGTAGACCTGCTGCTTGGAGGGGACCTGCGTTACCACCTCCAGCAGAACGTGCGGTTCCAAGAAGGCACCGTGAAGCTCTTCATCTGTGAGCTGGTGCTGGCCCTCGACTATCTCCAGAGCAGGCACATCATCCACAGGTCAGCTGGGGACCTCGCAGGGAGACCAATGCTCGCAGGCTGCAGTAGGGGTGGGCTTGTTCCTTTTTGACATGAAAGGACAAATAGAAGCTTAAGAGATAAAGAAAATATTCTGCCATATACGTTTGCTTTTCTGTAAAACACTGGGCTTCCCAGAGACAAGCATTTCATGTACAACAGGGAGCGTGCTATTTCTCCCTCTGGGATAGCTATGTTATAGCATATTTGATTTGTTTGCTGATCCTGCAAAAGCCTGTCTCTAATAGGTTTAATTAGCTATAGCTCATTAATATGGTCCAGAGAGGGTAGGCATCAGCATTCAGAATTCCCCAGCTGTCACACTCGAAAGTGTCTCCCTTTTCCTCCCCTCTCGGTGCCGCACTGAAAGACGAGGAATGGGACCAAACACAGCTTTTTTCTGTATGAGGTTGAATCACTTTCCAGAAGTGGTTAGTGTTTCTTTTTGGCCACCAAGATTTTTCATGTCCAGTGAAAAAATATTTGAACTCTTGCCACGCATTCAAAGACCTGCAAAATAACAGAGGAGGTAGAGCTTTCTCTGGTTGGAGAGGGTTTGGCTCCGGACAGACAGACGTGCGGCTGTTTCCTACTGGTGTTCTGGGTAGTGCACACCTCGGGGGTCCAAGGGTTTGACGGAGGAGCTGGTAACAGGGGGTACGAACAGGGAGGGACTGGCAGGAGAGAAGATTATCTCATTTACAAATATTGCTCCAGAAGAGCATTCTTGTGAGGTGTAAAAATAAAGCATGGCACAAAACTTAAAATTGAAATCATGGTATCATGGAGTCATTCAGGTTGGAAGGAACCTTTAAGATCGTCAAGTCCAAGGAACATGCTATTCAAGGGCTGATGAAGATTAACGCTTATTCATGTCCGTGGCATTCAGCTGCTGTTCCCGAGCTGTGAAGCAGAACGGCTGATGGTCGGTGTGCCCACAGCACACCCTCCACGACTGCCGAGAGCCCCGGAGGGGGTTTGCTCTGCATCAGTTGGAGCCAGACCACCCTGGGGAGAGCTCCTGCTTTCTCAGGAGTCTCAGCTTTCATGCTGCTTGTTTTGTTTTATACCTGCATAGATTTCTACTCTGATGCCCCTGATCTCGGCAGGTGGCTGCCCCAGCTCCCCATTTGGGCTCCGACGGGCTCTGTGTGGTGGGACATGAAGCCGGTGTGCAGTGACAGGGATGTTGGTCCCCTCTGCCTGGCACCTGCTCACCAGCACCGAACAATGGATGAGCATGAATTAAACATCCTGAAATGCAACTTGGCTGCCGCTGTCCTAGACAGCGAGGGGAGAATCCTCCTGCTATTGGCTTGGCCTGAGCAAACCGAGTGGGGCACAAATGGGAAGGAAGCACAGGGAAGAAATCATCTCTGTTAGTGATGTGTTAATGTCAGTAGTGGTGTCTGTAGGTGAGGGGCTGGGAGTTCTTCACGATTCAGTGCTGAAGAGCGAGTCTGCAGAAGGAGGAGGCTGTTCCTTATAACGATGAAGGACGTGACAGCTACGGGAGCAGAAGGTGCCCAGGGGCTGTGGTCCTATTAGGAGCCATATCCCTGCAGTCCCGTGGCCATCAGCATCTTGTGGCCATTGGCATCGCTTGGCCATCAGCATTCCATGGCCGTTGTCAGCGCCAAGGGTGGGCTGGTGTCCCACTACAGCTGCAGGGTGAGGGCAGGTACGAAGAGGACACCGTGGGGCACAACGCCTGGGATATCCCAGAGGGTTTTTTGTGAATATAGGGGGGAGAAGCTAAAGTTCTGGCTGCAGTGTATTTTTCAAGCAGCTATGCGTGTTTAAGGTGAATCGAGTACAACAAAACATGTATGACAGTCTGTAAAATTTGCAAGTTATTCAATTAACACTGTCATGCAGGTTGTCCCAGTGGGGCAGTATTAGATTGATAAAGTGACTCAACTGAGTCAGTTACACTGCAACATCTGTAACTGGGAACATCAGGAGACAGGCAAGCGATTTTTCAGTTTGCCTGAACAAAGCTGTGCAGGGGCAGCAAACACAGACCGATGGCTGGAATTATTTCCCACCTACATGTAGAAGAGTGGGAAATATTTGTTAATTTTTTTCAGGCTAGGAAATGGTATAACCAGTTTATAAAAAATAAATATACAAATAATCAATAAACAAAATGATCCCTGTTCATTGTTTGCACCCTGGGAATGATCTCACCATGCTGGTGTAATTCCATAGGCTGCGTACCAGACTGAGATCAGAAAACACCCCAGAGGAACTAAAAAAATTAATAATTAAAAAGTTGAAAATTGGATGAGAAACGAACACCTGTCTTTATGGTTCATTTCAAAACTTTGAAAATATTTTTGTATCAAAAGATTCAAAGAATCCATTTTTGTGAACTCTTTTTGCTGAAACATTTCGTAAAATTTTTCCTTAAGTTAGTATTTGCTCAAAAATGCCAAGTGTGGCATCACCATTTTTCGCTATCAAATACAGTATTTCTGACCATCGGGACTGGTCAGCTCTAACTTGTGGCACAGTTTTGCTGCACTTATGGGGAAAACCAGCCGCTTACCTGGAGCCACCCAGTTCTCTCTTGCTAGAGACGCCTGTCCCTGTGCTTACCTGTGGGAAGGGGAATGGCACGAGGAAGGTAACTGGTATTTATATCCCACTGTAAGTAGTTTGGGTCAGAAGATGCCAGGAAACTGTAAGCTATTACATGATAATTAGATATGTTGTCTTGTCTTGATTCCAGGTGGCTAGGTGAATTCAAACTTTATCTTAGTGACTGCATTTTTAAAGCTAAAATCCTAAACATCCCCATTTGTTCCCTTTGAACCTCTGGACCTGGTGGGAAGCCTGAGGACGGTCAGGGTCATTGCACGTGTGCCTGCCTTGTGATCTCCTTGTGGGCATTGCATTGCCAGGTGGCTGATAGCAGGTGAATGGGCATTGGTGTAATTAGCTCATTAAAACCAGGTAATGTCTTGTAAAGCCACTCAGGTGTACACAGTCGGCGTATCAGGTGTACATTTTCTCCCTTCAGTAGAAAGCATTTCCCTACAGCATTGCTACGGGTATTATTATTCTGTTGTTTGGCATTTTTTATTCAGGAACAAAACCTGTGCAGAACCCATTTCTTTCTAGAGCAAAGGTGTTAAAATATTTTTATTTTTACCGAGTAAATGGGGAACAGCTCTCCATATAGTATTGAAACAGATTAAGAAGTAAAAGGGGGAAAAAGATAAAAAGCAGCTGTAATGTTGTGGGTGGACTAGCTGGGTGCTGCTAGACCAAACCTTGGCAGCCTTCACAGCCGCTTCCTGCTCCTGTTGTTCCATTAGTCACTCTCATGCCTACATCAAACCCTGCAGGAACATCAGAGCTGAAGACCCTCAGCAAAGACACCTTCTAGGGCCTGATGTCTCTGAAGTGTGTCCCCCTGCCCGGGGCCTGGACTGTCCTAAAGTGTCTGCAGCCATGTTTCATGTCACTTTTCTAGGCTAATGGCTCTCTCCCCTTCTCTGCCTTTTTTCTTAGAGACATCAAGCCTGACAACATTTTACTGGATGAGCATGGTAAGTGCCAGCTGCTCTGTGGTCATGCATATGCATAAAAGCAGAGTCAGAGGCAAGACATCCAAGTTCAAGTTCAGGTGCTTGCTGTTTTCCTCATTTGTGTTGCTTTCTCTCCCTCGGTTCAGTTCAGAACGGGACCATCCTTCTGTGCTTTCGTTGCTGTCTTTTGCTTTTTGAGAGGCAGCGTCATGTACCTCTGGGGCGGTGGGCACCCCGGGATGCTGCGGTATTCCTGAGGGCGTCTAATCTGACTGACTGACCTCCTGGTGTCTCTCGGAGGCATTGGCAGGGACAACACATTTTGCCTAGCAGACCTTATTTTAAGACCTTCTTGGCTCTTGCTTAAAACTTACTCAAAATGTAATTATTTGAATGGAAATGCTCGTGTGTAATGCAGGCTGTGTGTAACGTATGCTCACAAACAGAGTGAATTATGGTTGAATAGATAAGCTTCATTCAGGTATTTTCTTTTTCCTTGAGCATTTGACCTTGGGAGGGAGCTCCAAAGAGGAGTTGGGGCTGGGTATATTATAGATGTTGCTATCATTTTTTCCTTTAGTCTTTTTCTCAGGCAAAACTCTTAACTCACATTACTCTCTTGACACACTTTTTCTCCTGACAAAGCTCTCGCAGTGAAGAGTTGTCTGATATTTATTAGCTTTTAAGTCATTAGAAAAACACTTTGTCATTTCGTATTTTTTGAAAATCCATGTAACTTGCTTGTTGTGAGAAATCTTCACTAACAACTGCAGCAAGGCACGCCAAGAGAAAAAGTCAGTGCAGGGACAAGGCATATCTGAATTCATTATCACTTCAGAGGTTGTAATGGAGATGCTGAAGCTCCCACGGAATCGCCACGGCTCTCCTGTGTGGCTGGGGTTGCCTGGCAGCACCATTTTACATATGACCTCTAATTTCAAAGTGCTGGCTAATTATTTATTTAGGAGCTGTCAGCAAACCTGCTTCTGCCTCCAAGCACCGTAGCCTTTCTCCTGCCTCTCTCGGTTCTTCTCCTGCTGCTGCCCCACACACAGACGGGTGCAGAGACCCGTCCTCCCTCCCACCGAGGACCTGCTGGTCCAGCCGTGGCCAGGCTCTGGCACTGCCGTGGCCCAGGGCCGCCCTCCCGGCCAGCGCTGGCAGCCAGGGCTGTCTTCGGTCAGCCCTCCCCCCAGGACGCTCCCAGGTGACCTGTCCCCATGTTCCAGGGACCCCTGTGCCCCATAGGGCTGGGGTGACACAGCCATCCAAGAGGCAGCCGGGAGCAGGAGAGCCATGGAAATGTAGGTCAGCGTTCCCCAAAGAGGGGCAAAACAGGGGGAACAGCTCTGCTTGTCTCTGCAGTTGGCTTCAGCTCAGCGGGATGTAGCCTGCAAGTTTCTATAATGATGCTGCAATTTGGGTTGATTTTTGAGCCTGTTCTCTGGTCACTGTGATGTTTTAACTGTTGCAGAGGTTTCAGAGTTATCTTCTGTGGATGTACCCTTCAGTGTCCTTCTGACTGTGACTACTTGTATTTCTTCTCTTCATCCATGGCAGCAAAGGTGTATCCTCTCATGCATACAGAAAGCTTTGTGCAAACACAGTTCAGTTTTTTTCTTGTCCCCAGAGCAACTGTTATTGTAGCATGTTTATCTGTATTTAGCCTAGTAGATTGTGCTTGTTTTCCAGTATCTCTTCCCCCGTGGAATGGGCTGCAGCTCCCCATTGCCTCTCCTCTCCCTTCACCAGGCTTTCACAACTGTGATCACAAAATATCTGCAATTTGCTAGCATCAATTTTTTATAATGTTCTTGATTGAAACCAGTCCCCTGGGAGTATGAGGCACCTGAAGACTATCAGGAATCAGACTGCAGTCCTTCAGTTTTTAGACTTTTCTTGCCACCTCACTCTGCCCTTTGGCCCGTCTTCCTTTCCAGCTGTGAAGCACCTTTCCAGCTGTGACTCTGCGCCCTTTCAGATGTACGTACCAAAAGGCGCCCATGGCTGTTACAAACCGCAGCGCCCTTTTTGCTGCTGTTAATCACTGATGAGGCTGCAGGAGCCCTTGTGCACATCATCTGATCTTTGTGTAGGAGACTGCTTCAGGTTTTTGGTGGCAACAAATGCCTCTCGTGGTGCCACATGTTGAAATGTGTTGTCCCACTGCTGACGGTCATGAACTTAACACGCACCTCGTGCGTTTGCCTCTGTCATACTGGTCAGTGACATTTTGTATTAGCATATTGATTTCAGCTAAGAAGTTGAAGTGAGCCATAAATAAAGTGGGATATCGGGCAAATGTATTTCTGTGCAATAAATAAAGCAGCTGTTCGACATCAGAGATTGGAATCAGGTCCCACAACAAAAAAATCCTCAGCAGATGACCACCTGCAACAGTCATTCTCCAAGCACAAAGCGATATCCTTCTTTAATGATAAGGCTATTGATTTGGCTCAGTGACAGCACAGCTCACCTGGGAATAAAAGAATATAACAGATGGCAGTTTCCAGGAATTGTGACTAATTCATCAGGAGTTTTTGTCTGGGTCATTTGTCTAACAAAGTTGAAGAAAAGCTCAGTTTTATCTCTAGTAAAACTCAGTTTTTTTGCAAGAGCCCCATAATGGCTTGTACTTTTCTTGTACCACTGCCAAAGGTTCTTGAGGGCAGTGCTAAAATGGGTGAGATCTTGCCAGTGCAGGGCACACATAGCCCATTTGCTCTCTAATCGCAGGTAAGAAAGTTGCGGCACAGTCTGTCCAAGAGCCTTCATGCTCCACAGCTCCCAATGCCTCCAGTTTCGTATTCTTTAAAATGTTAGGCTAGTTGAATCTGCAGAGGCCTTATACTTTTTGCACAAAAGATGCTCTAGAAAGGTGAAGAAATTAAGTAGTAACAGAGGTGCTGAATATAATAAAAAAAAATTCTTTGCCTTAATGCAGAACCAAAGACTTGATCTGAAAGTGGCAGTTTCAGGCAGGGAGATGAGCTTCGGGCAGGACACGGTGTGGAGCGCGGCTCTCTCTAAACTGGCCACAGCTGGAGGCGCTGAGCAGTCAGGAAAACACGAGCCTTAAAGTTTGGGCCTAAAGCTCAGCAGCAACACCCAGCGCTTTGCTCTTGGTTGCCAGTAGCTGCCATCCCTGGTTGCCTCATCCACCCCTGTCCATAATGCCACCGCCGCTGCTCAGCCTCGTCTCACCGCCCGGAGCCGCCTCCCTTGGCCTCATGGGCCTGAGCTGGTAATTCCCCATTGGAAAATTGGCTAGTTTAAAAAACTTCTGGTTTATTTGAAGCGAATCATTCAAAAGACGCATCCAGAGAAAGGCACATTTGTGCTTGGAATATCAAATTCTTAATAAGTCTTTATGATTCATATTTATGAAAAGAGCTCCTCAGAAAGTGGAATGAGAGCTAGAGATGAAATAAAAAGCAGTGCAAGGACATAGAGGATGTATCCAGACAGGACAGTGGTATCTCATTCTTTTCTCTCAAGTACTCCCCAGCGATTTTGCCCGATCGTTAGTGTGCAGAGTGAGGACGAGATGGTCAGTGTCTAACACAGGGTGAGCAGCCAGGAGAGACACGTACCCTTGATGGATGGGTCGGGTGCCATGGGGAGGAGTGGGGGGGGGCGAGTTCTGACCCCTTGCTGGCTCCCGCAGCAGTGCTCACAGCTCAACGGAGGGACCTCAAGTTTTCCTTTCTTCCTTCCAGCTCAAGCCTGGCAAGCACCGCAGGTTTGATACGGAATCTGTCCGGGGTGCGTTTTGCACTCTAGGCACGTCCAATATGGAGTGCAGGCAAGAGGCTCCCGTGCTTTACACATTGCGCTGGCGTTGAGGAGACACAGGCAGGAGCATAGATGTGATACAGTGGTTTTAGGTGAAATCACAAATTCTACTGTTATTCCCCAAATTTTCCCAGCTAGATCAGATATCTGCAGCAGGCAAACTTGTATCACTGTTCTCATATAACAGATATATAGGTGCAATTGTGAAGATTTACGTAAATGTTTCATAGCACCCAGACAAGACAACAGGAGTTTGTTACCAAAGCATCAACTTTTAGACATATAAAGGTGATCTTATTCTACTTTTACTCCTGAACTCAAGCAGCAGTGAATTTCTAGCTGTTGAAGCTGATGACTGAGGGACGTATTGCCATAGCGTCTCCATCCATAGACAGCCACTTTGATTCGATCTCTGTGGTTAGAGGAAACAACAGCAATTCAGCCACCCTCTGTTATTGCAGAGGAGGGTGATGAGTCTGCAAAACACAGCATACAAAACATCTGATGCCTTTGATAACGAGCCCAACTCTGTCAGGGCTGAGCAAGTCTGGTGCCTTACGAGGAGATGCCTGAGGTCGGGAAGAAGACGACTTTTAAAGCCGGCACTGAGTCAGAAGAATGAGGCTGAACCAACCCACAAGTTTCAAAGAAATTCACTTGTATTGGTCACCTGTATGGCTGTACATGGTTGGTCTCCTCACTGATGGGAGTTTAGAGAGTAAGGAATAGTAAGTTAACTGCTTGCAAAAAAAAAAAACCTGCAAGTAAAAGAGCAGGCAAGAGGTAGGTGGAAGCATTTCCTTTCTCATCCCTGTAAATCACATCCACCTCCTGTTTTCTTTTCAGTTTGCAGGCAGCAGTTGTGCATATTGTAGCAGTGAGAGCAGACAACATTCTTACCCCACAAGGGTTTTCATGATGTTTAATTTCTTGTGCAAGGCTCTTTTGCTTGCTGCCAAAGGTATTTTGTTCCATTCCAGAGACATCCTCTAAAGAAGAAAATGGAGAGAGTGCTTAGTACCTGGGGACACCAAAGGGCAAGTAGCTAGAAAGGAAAAAATACCAAGGATTTTGTTTTTTCCAAAACATAGTGGAATTTTTTCCGTGAGAAAAGTTCGGTTCTCTTTCCCCCAAAATTTATAAAGACTCAAAACAATCATCATTAAATGACTTCTTGTAGAACTCCGTATTTTGCTCCCCAAAGAGTAAATAAGGGGATTTGATGTAACAGATACATCTGTAAGCAGCCTGCGAGCTGAAATATTTTCTATCACTTCTCCCAGCAGAATACTTTTTTCCTGGAAACTCCTTTCCATAGAGTATTTTACTTTAAGTTTCTGATTCAAAGCTGTTTCTCATGTGAAATTAAAGCAAATCAGGTTACATCTTAACCTCTGTCTTTCAGGACATGTGCATATCACCGATTTCAATATTGCCACGATGCTGACTAAAGAAATACAGGTCACCACCATTGCTGGCACAAAGCCGTATATGGGTAAGAACCGATGACAATTGTGTATTCTTGAATTGCCATTTTATGGGTTTGATTTGACAGCCGTGGTGGGGTATAGATTAAGTCCTTTTTGATGAGAGTTCGGACTCCTTTTGATGAGAGTTCGGACTCTTTTCTTCCCGGTACGCAACAAAATGCACGCGTTTGTCTGACGCGCAGACCAAGCTCGAGGTGCTGTGGGGGAGCGTGGGGGGAGCCTCCCCCAGCAACAGCCTGACACAGCTGGAAAATGTGCGTCCGTCTACTGATTTCACACAACAGACCAAAGCAACCGTACTGTAAACACAGATTTTAGTGCTGTTATGCCATGCTGTACAGCATGTTTTTGATTATAAACTAAGATAGTTGCACTCCTGAGATCCCAGAGCATTTCACAAGCAGCAGTCAAGCCATGCAGCAGTGATGAAATGCTCTTGCTACCCTTGAGAAGGAAAATGAAGCACAAAGTGTTGTATTTGGTCCCTCAGTGCATTAGCACAAGTCTTACACAGCTGCATCACTAGCAATAATTTGAATTTTTGTATAAACTGGCTGCTTTAAAAACTAGCTTTACTCTGTGTTTAGGCCAAGTGGGTGGACTTAATAGTTGCTGTGTTCCTGGGCTGCAGCCTCTGCTCAGCGCGGTAGGGAAGAGCCTGTGCTCCAGTGTCAGGCTGACGCAGCCGAGAGCATTGCCATGCTGAGGACAGGATGCTGTCCCCAGACAGCAGGACGGAGGGCAGTTGTAACTGGGGTCTGCAGAGCACAACGGCGGCAGGTCCGCATTGCCCCAGGGAAAGGGAGGCACAGCTGGTGCAGGAGTGGCCACCACAATTCGAAGATAAATGCTGAGACTATTCTTTCAGTCTTTCTGAAAACCCCTCCTATGGTACCAATGTTGCCAGTAGCAGCAGATGTGGCTGTTTCTGCCAACAAGTGAAAACCAGCCACGTGCAGCCCTGGAGATGGAGCTGTACAGAGGGCAAAGCCACAGCCAGGCTCTGGTTCCCAGGTGCTCCGCCCGTTCTCACACCGACCTGCCCATGGTGTGCAGAGCACAGAGTTGGTGCCATGGAAGTGGGGTACCAGCCTCCAGGTGCCCACGGAGCTGAGTAGCTGGGCTGGTTGCTATGGTTACATACCATCCCCTTCCCCTTCTTTCTTCAGTTCACAAAATATGCAGGTTTGGGGGAAATCTTTATCTCCAGGCAATGGCACGGGACTAGTCCCAGGCAAGAAGACCTGTCAGGCAGCTGTAGCAGTGCCCAAGTGGGATGTTCTCCTGGGGCAAAGTGGCTCTGGAGCGGGTGGATCACTCCACAGCAGCCTTGGGTCAGCTGGAGAAACAGTTTTCATGAGCAAATCAACACATGTGCACGGAAGGAAGACACACTGTGATTGCTACCTATGCAGACCTCCTTTCCCTACTACTCAAAACAAATTTGCTTCTTTTTCTTTTCCCCTTTATAAGGAGATGTCGTAGTTTAACCCCAGCCGGCAGCCAGGACCACACAGCCACTCACTCACTCCCCCGCGGTGGGACAGGGGAGAGAATCAGAAGAGTAAAAGTGAGAAAACTCGTGGGTTGAGATAAAGACAGTTTAATAGGCAAAGCAAAAGCCGCACACAAGCAGAGCAGGACAAGGAATTCATTCCTTGCTCCCCATCACAGGCAGGTGTTCAGCCATCCCCAGGAAAGCTGGGCTCCATCAGCTCCATCAGACAAACGCCATCACTCCAAACGTCCCCCCTTCCTTCTTCTTCTACATAATGCAGCCTCCTGCAGCTGTTGCATGGCCAAATCCCTTAGGGCGATGCCCTGGGAATCTCCTTTTTATCAAGATGACCAAATTGACCTTTCACCTTTGCACCATCAGTGCAATCCTTTTAAAAAGGAAAACATGCACAAAAAGAAGGCAATGCTCCCTGTTTCGGTTTTTTAGTGCAATTCTTGTCTCCCATCTCGCACAAAAATCCTACAGTATTTTTTTTCCTTAATCTCAAAAGGGAAATTTATTGGCTAAGAAGGAGCATTTCAGTCTGTGCCTCCACCCACTTCCGATGAGCTTGGTAACCTCCTCCTAAAAAGCTGTGGCTCTCAGGCTTCGTTCAGTAAAATTTGCTTTTTCCCTGCCAGGGGTGCAGCTGACACTATGTCTGCGCTTACACTGCATATTAATGTTTCGGAAGAGCTGCTTTCATTCACTGTGTGAGGCTGGATTTAGGCTTGGCCAGATTGAAATGCTTTAAATATGAGCAGAGAGATTTGAATAGGACAAGAATAGCTTTCTAACATGAGGATCTGCTGAGTTGAGGGCAGAGCGGCTTTCAGGGGAGGTGAGGGGATATTCAGTCCAATTTTTTGCCTAGATTCAGTGAGTTAGGGTTAGTCCTTATTCTGAAGCACGTTTGCTGTGGAATAACAGGCAAGTCCCATGTCAACAAGAGGAGCACAGAGGGGAGCATGGGGGTGGCAGGTGCCGCAGGAGCACAGCAGCACAGGAAGGGCTCACCGGGACGCTGGGCTCTGGTGCTTTGTACAGGGGAGGAAATTAATAGGGTCTGGTGAAGCGCTCAGTTATTATATAGGACATTCTACAATCCAAGTGAAGTGGATTGTGTTTATTGAACGTTAAACATTCCAGTTACAAACGTGATAGCACACCTCTTTCTCAACACCATCCCATCATTTACACACATTCATCAATTAAGTTTTGTAACGTTCCACTCAAGTCAATTATTGACAGTCCCATTTCACTGGCGGGGAGAATAAGGCACAGAGGAGTTGAAACACTTGTTTGGGTAGAAAATGTTTCATACTGTGCTAATTGCACGTGTAGTTACTCAGCAGGGTCAAGGCTTCAAAGTGTGTCTGTTCCGAGGGCAGGCAAATATCTGGGCTAAGTTGGCATGCTGGGAACTGGGTCAGGTCTGGCTGGCATGGCCATGGCGCTCGGCACTGAGCAGGATGCAAGGGCGGATGGTGCCGCTGCGCTGCGGGGCGGGAGAGTGGGGTGATCTGCGCAGCATCCTCCGTGCGGAGCCTCCTCGGTGCAGGGTCTGCACAGCATCCCCCACGCTGAGTCTCCTCGGTGCGGGGTCTGCACAGCGTCCCCCACGCTGAGTCTCCTCGGTGCAGGGTCTGCACAGCGTCCCCCACGCTGAGTCTCCTCGGTGCGGGGTCTGCACAGCGTCCCCCACGCTGAGTCTCCTCAGTGCGGGGTCTGCACAGCGTCCCCCATGCTGAGTCTCCTCAGTGCGGGGTCTGTACAGCGTCCTACGCGCGGAGCCTCCCTGGCGCAGGGTGTTTCTGCATCACAAGGCGAGGAACCTGACAGAGCTCAAAAGATGAATTGCTGCAGGGAAACCTGTACGTTCTGATGCCTGTGCACCTCAGCAGTGTTTTGGTGAAGGACCAGCCTACCAGCTGCTTACCATTGTTTTGAAGAAAAAAGCAGAAATTATCAAAGGCGTGGTAATGGGTAATATGCTAATTTGCATCCCAGGCAGAACAGCAGGGGTGCTCTCTGTGGCACGGATTAAGCATTCTGCGTTGCTCATTTCCACTTGAGATTGCAGCAAGGCAAACTTTCTTTTTTCTGTATTTTGCAGCACCTGAAATGTTTAACTCCACAAAACCCACTGCCTATTCCTTTGCTGTGGACTGGTGGTCGCTGGGAATCACCGCCTACGAGCTGCTCAGGACCCGGGTACTGTGCGCGCTTCTCCTGTCCCCATTCGACCATCTCTTGCCTTAAACACTCTGTTGGAAAGGTTAATGCTCTGTAACAGGGATGGGAGGGCTGAGCCAAATTCAAGGCCTTAAGGGTTATTCCAGCATAGGGAGCAGAATCCTCATCTTCACCAGGGTTCTTGTGATCACAGCAAAGAGCCCAAAGAGAAACCATCGAATCACGGAGTAGCACATTGCGACAGTTCCCTGCTGCACCCAGTGGCCACTGGGTTGGCCTGAGCTGGGCGAGACAAACCGAGCTGGTCACGAGTGACAGCTCCTGAAGTTTGGGCAGCAGGGTAGTTTACTTTGAGCTCCCATCCTGCAAGGAAAAAAGAAAACTTGAAAAAAAATCTCATTGCTGTTGTAATAAGACTTGAGCAGTTTGAGCAAAAGCAAATCACAATGTGTAAATTATTAATAAAGCACAATCCCTGCCTGTCACATCAGTGTTCTGCTGCTAACTCAGGTAAGGTTGGGAGCCTTGTAGACAGATGGTTAGATGAGCGTTTTGGATGTGTTGTGCAAAAAAAGTGGGAGAAAATTATTTAAATTGCATTCTTCTAAGCGAAAGGTTGTTTAAAATCTTGTGAGGCTGGGAAACTTCTTTCAGTACAAGTATGCAAAACACGTTTTTAAGAAACTCTATCATCAATCTTTGCAGGATGCCTAAAAAAATGTTTTCGTCGATATATTATAAAGAACAGATTTTCATATGAATTTGAGTGTTTTGTGAGTGATCGAGGTAGTACCCATTAAGGCGACTTGATTGTCTGACCTGTTGGGAGGCTGAAGCCATGTGCCACCTGTAAGCGTATTAATATAATATTTTAGTTTTCCATTTGTAACGTTAAATGAATTGCAGGAGTGGTCATCACGTTGACTTTTGACTTGATGTCACTCTTTCAAAGTTGGGCTTAGAAATGCTTTCAGGTGTTCAAAGCCAAGGCACAGCCATGGTGAGATGGTGGCACCAGTGGTGGTTACCGAACGGGGGGAGTGAAGGGAGACCTGGAGGTCCATCTAGTGTCGGTACATGTTAAGCACAATGCACCTGATTGGATCTCACAATTTCTAGATACTATTTTTTAAATGTACCTCACCACCCTGAAATGCTGTAAAAATCTGGGAATCAAAAATCTTTCAAAATGGAAGAACTCCATCGTTGTAAATTCTCTTTCAAGGTAAGGCATGTTGTTGTAGTTGGGAGTTAAACGTGGGGGTGACTTCCCCTGGTCAGTGATGCCGGCTGTGCATGGCCTGTCATCTCAGACGGCGTTGCCCGGCGCTCAGCTGGCGCCGTGCCGCCAGGAACCCTTGGAGACGGCTTGGCCAGGACACTGGGCACGGGGCAGAAGGGATGGGTCATTCGGAGCGCGATGTCACACCCGGGACTTGTAACCCTTCCTGGGACATCGTTTTTCAGGTGATTTGATAGGTGGGAGAAATCCTGCTCCTTTCTACTTGTGTCATCTCCAACATGAGTGAAGAACTGAAAACAGCAGCACATTTTTCAGTGAATATTGGGGATGCTCTAACCACAGCACTATATATATAAAATCCTTTTTGATAGCCCTCTAAAGACACAAATATTGAAAAGGCCAAGCAAACACAAGCTGGCTAATGACTCTAGCTTTTGGGCTTTGCCTCCTGTCTGTCCTGCTGTTTAAATATCTACTTGTTACCGTTGTTCTTGCTGACATTATTAGTTTGTTTATTTCAGCTGAGCTATGATCACACAGGGAGAGGCTTTCAATGGGAGGCTTGGGGAATGTACAAAGAGACTTTCTTTGGCGCTTCTTTGCTCTCAAAAGATTTCCCAAGGAGTCTGAAAAAACAGATAAATTAAAATGCTTTCCTTGTGGCATTTTTCACAGAGGCCGTATCATATTCGTGCCAACACTTCCACAAATGAAATCGCTCACGTGTTCAGGACAGCCACAGTGATGTACCCCGCTGCTTGGTCCACGGAGATGGTGTCGCTGATCAAAAAGGTGAGGGCAGGGTGGAGGTGGGTGGTGTGGGGGGATGTTGGGGGGGGAGGTGGGATGTGTCGTATATGCTGAAAGCAGCCGAGTCTTTCCACCGGGCTTTGTGGCCTTTGCAGTAAATTGTGGGGATTCATTGCAAATTGTGTGCAGATCTGGTGTTAGTGACCTTCAGATGGCACCATATGATAAACACGCAGCTTCTAACGTTGCAGCCGCACTAATGTGATAAGCACCTTGCAGCGCTGCAGCCCGGAGCGATGGGATGCAGGTTGTGTTGGCTGCGGCTGCTGCCAGTGCGTCTCTTCCAAGGACACGTGTAGTCTTTGCTTCCAGAGCTTCTCCCATAACTTTGTCTCTCTACAATAGCACAACTTGGAAGCAGACATTAATATATGTGTCAATAAATTTGGCAAAAAGTTTGCGTAATATTTTTTTATTTTTAAAAACGTTTTTCCCAGTAATGAAAAGATTTGCAAGAAGTGCTGATACTGTTGAAGTCCTTTGATGCCATGAGGTTTATGCACCACTGTAATTTTTTTTTAACAAAGCTTTTATCAAAATTGCTTCAAAATCATTACTGGAATCATTTTGAAGTTGAAATCATGTTTGAAGTGAAGCCATAGCTTCAATAAACAAAACCAATGCTTGACAGTGTCAGACACTGTTTGCATACAGTGTCAGCGCTGAAATACTAAGCCTGACCAAACAGCAAATTTCGGAAATTATATACATAATTTCTAATTTTCAAATAAGTGTAGGCAATAAAGTAGTACTTAATGTAGATTTAATCTATATTTTTGTTCCAAATAATATGTAGAAGTATTTTGTCCTCTCTAATGAAATAGTCTCAAACTTTTTAATGAAAATGAGACATCAGTTCTTTGCTGAGACAGAATCATGGCATATTTTCCAAGAAGAAAATCGAGGAATATCTCCATTTGCCAAAAATTAAATGTAGCTAATATTTCATTAAACCTAATGGTAATATAGGGATATTTACTGCAGATGTCCTCTGTGTTGTTACGTTGGAAGTTTTTCCCTGGACCACACCATGCCTCAAGCCATATAGGCTCCCTTGCGAATAAATAATGCAATGTCACATTATTTAAATTTCCAGATGCCCCTTTGCATCTGGTTTAACAGCCATGTGTATTATATATGAGGCCAACTGTGGCTCCGTCCTGGCTCAAACATCTCCCGTGACTTTTTGTATTTATTAATGTTCAAGGCAAATTCTCATTCGTGGCAAAGCCACGTTGCTGTCACTGGGACAGGAGCAGAGCTCAGCAGAGGGAGGGTGTCTCGGTGCCGCTCGCCCTGCAGAGCCCCTGCTGCCCACAGCCCTGCACCCCAGTGCGGGGCCAGGGGTGTGGATCTCACCACATCCACCCCTCCCCAGAGGGCTTGGATCCACCCCTTTTCCTGGAGTTTATGCAATGTTGAATCCTTGAACTCCAGAGACAAACCTTGATCATTTCCTCCCACACAAGTAATTCCTACAGCAATGTTAAAAAAAATGCTGAAAATAAGCATTGTGAATCCATTATTTCACACTGGAATTGTACGTATGAATATTCCATCGCTAGGGTGAGAAAACAGGGGATGTTTTACTGATACCATATTAAATTGGGAACACAAAGGCACGAGTTTAACTCCCCGTTCTGAAACAAATGCTTATTTTTAACCTTGGACAAATTGTCTAAGGTCACTGTGCTGCCTCATCAGCTGCTCCTGACATAAAAAGGGGAATAAATAGCTTCAAAATGGTGAGCTCCTCGCACACACTGGTGAAGTGAGTCTGAGCTAGAGCAGCAGAGAGAGGTGCCCGCTGGAGGTGCCAGTGTTGGTGCGATGTCACCAACTGGTGTCGCAGGGTGAGGCACGGCCCACCCTGGGGTCCAGCCCAAACTGGAATCCATCACTGCAGCCCCTGGTGGCTCCCGGTGCCCTCCGACCGTCCCACCCACCGCAGGCAAAACCGGCGCCTTCGCAAAAGGCAGCTGCTGACAGATGCCCACTCAAAGTGTGACAGTCATGTCCCTGCCCCAGCCGTCACCTGCTGTAACTCTGCCACAGACACGCTGTGTGTTCCTTATCTCTGATTTCACATCCTAGGGTCTCCCTTTCTCACCTCTTCGTTTAACTCTCACTGCAGTTGCTTGAGCCGAACCCTGAGAAGCGTTTTTCTCAGCTGAAAGATATCCAGGACTTTCCCTATCTGTCAGATGTGAACTGGGATGCTGTTCTGCAGAAAAGGATAATGCCGGGATTCATTCCCACGGTAAGGCGATTTGATTTTAAAAGGTTCTCGATGTGCCCAAGTGTCCCACGCTGCAGCCTGCCCCCGCCCCCCCCCCCCCCCCCCCCAGCCTGGCCCCAGATCATGGGAAGTTCTTACAAATTTCAACAAGAGCATCAGATGTGTTTGCTGTGGGTCTAATAACGAGTAATGGGGGTTGGCTACAAAGTGTGGGTGCCCCAAAATTGATCTGCTCTGTTTATAATATTCTCAAAATTTCTGGGTGCAGGACGCTCCGGAGCGTGGCATGCCAGATGAAACGCAGGCTGACGGTGCCTGCGAGCCCTCCTGCGCTGACCCACCGTTCTTAGCAGCCTTGCTGAGGACGAGCTGCTCAAATGCAAAGCCCAATGAACAGACACAGGCTCATTAGCAGCCTGGAGATCACCCGCCATTTAATGATAATTATTTCTTCCTGTAATGACTCTCCCTAACAAGCCCATTGTTCACAATAAAATAACAAATACAGTACATTAGTGTTTCTGATCCTTTTTTAATTGGATTAAAGCAGGACAGAAGTAACATAACCCTTCCGGAAAATAATCCAAGGACTGTTGTGTGCAATGTTACTCTGACTGTTTTTCAGCCAAAGAAAAGTTGGGCTAAACTATGAATATTTGTTAACTATATGTATTTCCCCGCTCTGTTGCTGGTTTTCTCTGTGGTGGGTGCTCGTGTGATGCTTTAAAACCAGTTTTGCAGGCTGCTGGCACCTCCCAGCAGAGGCACAGCCCAGCGAGACCCACCCTCCTCCTCACCTCGAAGCAGCCAGAGGGCAGAGTAGAAGCAGTGAGCACAAAAAGAGCAATTGTCACACCTTGACAAGGTCCCCTGGCTGCGGGAACTGATAAAATATGTAAGAAGTACAGCAGGTGCTCTGGCTATGTGTGCAGTTGTAATCATTTTTTACAAAATTCAGCTCCCAGGTGCAGTTCAATTTATGAGAGACCCTTCAAGCCAGGCTCTGATCACTTAAGGCTGCCCCTCTCTCCCCTCCAGAAAGGCAGACTGAACTGTGACCCAACCTTTGAACTGGAAGAAATGATCCTAGAATCCAAACCTCTTCACAAGAAAAAAAAGCGCTTGGCGAAGAAGGAGAAAGACGCCAGCAAGAGCAATTCCTCCCAGGTGAGAGCAAGCAGATCTTTCCCTTGTGACCAACTTTATTTCCAAGACTCTGCCACATCTTCCCTTGGTGGAAGGCAGCATATATACACACTGGTTTTGTATGAGAGGAGAGTCTTAATGCCCTTCTCCACACTGCAGTGCTAAAGATGCTCTAAACCTAAAGATATCTCAGTATCTCCTTGACACTGTCCCTGTAATGTCTTTCTGTGTCAGCTGTGAAGACTGGACTAGATGACCTTTAAAGGTTCCTTCCAACCCAAACTATTCTATGATTCTATGATCTCTTTATTTTTCTATTCGAATGCGAAAGGCCTGCCACCTTCAAAAGCACCTAGAGATGCTCCAGAGGGACTTCATTGTTTTCAACAGAGAAAAGTAAGTACTGATACAGAGGCGGCATCAGAGACTCTGGCCTTTCACAGAGGTGGGGTTTGGGCCATCTTGGCAAACGCTGCAGATGGGGGTTTAGGAGCTCGCTGAGGCGGCGATTGAGGAGAGCGGGTATGGGTGAATGCCGGCCGACCTGTCGTCTGACAGGGGGCTGACGGGGTGTTTCTGTTCCTGAGCTGGGGGGCTGGGCCCACAGCCACCAGCTGCAGTCACTGCCCCGTTTGTGCCAGCAGACAGGTGCTGCAGGGGCTCAGCACAGTCCCTGTGGGGCGAGTGGCTGCTCATGCCAGGGATCAGGACGCTCCCAGGCGGCCGTGTCACTGCGTGGGCCTCGGCACTGCCTGGGCTTTCCCTCACAGCTTGACCGTCCCTTTCTCTCCCAAAGGGTGAGACACCACCACAACGACACCCAGGACACCATAACACTGGCCAAAAGCAGAAGAGCATGTGAGGAGGACAACCAGAACAACAACCTCTGAGAGCAGCACCGCCCCGGTGGGCGCTTCCTCGTGGGGCCAGCACCCACCCACCCTCCCACCAGCACGGCGCTGGGTCCCGGACTCACCCGCTGCCACTGGGACGCTGCCAACAGCGTGGGGCCAGGGCACCTGCTGCCTCTGCGCCCACCCCACAGCGGATCCTGGGCCTGGGGACAGAGGCTGTGGGTCCTGCCCCCCCAGTTTGCCACAGCCATTATTTTGCCTGCCTTGGTGGCAGGAGTGTGACTGTGTGAAAATGGATGAGACACTCCATGTCCACCCTTTTGGCTTGGCAAGCCAGCGTCACAGCCTGTAGTGGTGGCTCCATCAGCACAGCTGAAGGGCTGAGCATGCATCATTCAGAGAGGTGCCATCACTAGTATCACTCGTGGTGGTGGGTCCGCAACAGCGCTGTGGGTCCAGGCTCTGTGGGGCTCTGGCTTCCCGCAGGGGCTCACAGCTGAGGCTTCAGCTGGAAGAGGCTGCTCTCAGCTCAGGGTCTCCCCCAGCGCATAGTGACAAGGGTGACCTCCTGCGAGCACCCTGTGAGTCTGGGCACGGAGGGCTGGAAGCGACAGTGATTTTCTTCCTTGGCTGGGAGGAGGCAGCAAAGGCTTCCCGTCCAGTTCCCCCTCTCCATGCTGGTTCCTGTTCCCAGTTCTCGCAGAGTGGCACTGGCTGGTGGGTGGCCACAGCCTGCGGATGTGGAAATGAAGAGGTAACAACCAGCCACTGGAAATAACCGGCATGCAGATGCTTTTCCAGGTCAGCCTGAAAAACCCATTCACCGTCACACTAAACTGCTGCAACTCACTGAATCTGATGGCATTTGGCTTCCAACATCAGAGGTAAATTCCAATGTGTATTTTTAATCACTCTGCCGTTGAAATTACACTTGATTTAAGCAGCTACTGTTTGCAGCAATAGCTGTACTCCTGGTGCAGTCTTTGCCAAGACTGACATTGGCCAAAGCTTCTCTATTATGGTGATGCTGGGAATGATGCTATTATTTAAATGCTTTGGCAGACTTGACGTTTCACCTCCTTATTTGACATTTTTCCTGTTCTCAGCAATATAATGAATGCATGATGACCTCTTTGCTTCCCTTTTGCCCAAAGGTGTTCTTTGTATCCCCTGTGCCTTCCTGTCTTTCTCTCTGGCTAAATCTGATCAACTCAGAAAAAAAAAACCTGAATAAAACCAACAGCAAACGAAAGGCTCCTTCCCAGGTGATCAAAACTCCATGTTACTTCTGAGGTCACTTGCATAGCAAGGCAGAATGGGTGTTCCTCCTGCCTAGAGCCAACTAGGACTTTACTGGGCTCAGTTTAAATCTGCTTGTCCCCTGGCTGAAGACTTTCTGACACCCTCTGCCTATGGAGCTACGGATTCAGTCCATTACTGACACAGAAATAAAAATCAAGATTGTTTGCAGTAGACTTCCTAGTGGTTGTCACAGCTGCTTCTGATAGACAGACACATGAATAATCCCTCTCTCACTGGTGTGATGATGGCTGTCTGGTTTGCTTTGGGAAATGTGTGGTTTATGCATGTGCACAGGCAAGTGGCCATCCCTGTGGCTGCTGGGAGCAGAGCGTCCCCGTCCCCCCGAGCCTGCCTGAATCCAAGGCAGGGGATAGCCTGTCCTGCCTGTCTGCCTCTGCAGGGGCACGTACCAGGCATCCCAGCACTGAGCAGCTCAGTCAAAGGTTGTGCCTAAAAATAAGCTTTAGTTAGGTGTCTTCCACTTTCTGGTCCCTCGTACAAGGGAGGTGGTGGGGTGTCCCACCACCAGCTGCTCCCCAGCTAGCATATGCCCTCGCTGTATAAGTGGCTTTGTGAGCCTTGCCGCACATTGCGATAGATGCTGGGTCTCCCCTCCTTGGCCATGTCTCCTGGGGGATGCAGCGGAGCACATCACATCTCTGCTGCGGACAGGCCGAGCAGGGTAGTCCAGCGTGGTCATGACAGGTCTGTTCGGGGTCCCATCTGGGCCCTCTCCCACCACTGCTGGGGTACAGATTCTCTGGGCAGTCTGCTTTGTGGCGGGTGATGCTGGGGGAGCGCATCCTCTTCCTGACAGAGTGCCATGGCAGTACCTTTACCTCTGGACAATAAAGATAAAGCAGCCCCCTACTTTCAGGTAACTATAGCAGTTTCTTTCCTGCCATCACATGAAGATGCCGGGGTGAGGAGAAGCCGGTTCTGGGCAAAGGCTGCAGGGACTGAGGGTGCAGCACTGGCTGTGCAGCATGCCCTGGTTTGCTCTGTGCAGCTGGCAAGCATCCTGCAGGCGCATGGATTGATGCACTGCAGTACCACCACCTCCTTCCGCACGCTGTGCCTGGTAGCCTGCTTTTATTTGCTCAGGTCAGGCTCATAGCATAGTTGCCGCACTGTGTGTGTGCAGGGGTGGGGGGCAGCAGTATCGCTGTACCCTGATGGCGTGGAAACAACCCAGCGGGACAATTTGACCCTTTTCTGTCCAGGGAGCTGCAAAGCTGGAGTGGAATTAGTTCACCAGTAAGTGGTTATCGGAGTCCTCAAAGGGGGTCATTGCAGTGGGAAAGCCACCTTCTCCGGCCAAGCCCCGCACACCCACATTAGTATCACTGTGTTCTTGCTCTCCCCTTCCCCAGCCATCCCTGCTTTCTATCAGTAAGGCTGAACAGGACAGGGGTCTCCGTGTCTCCCTGCCCTCAGACTTGTCATTCCCAGGGAGGCCAGCCAGAGCTCCGGCACGGTCCAGAGGGACTGTCCCAACAGCTGTACCTGTTCCCTGTGGGTAGTGGAGAGGTTTGTACACCATAAACGTGTTTATCTGGAGCCACACACAAGGAAACTAGCCCTGCTCCTCACTGGGGAAAAATCTATTACTGCATAAATACTGTTGTACTGGCTGACCAAAAAAACCACCAAACTCGAGTACTTAAATGGTAAGAACATCACATCTTTAAAAATTCCCCAGAGACTTCTACAACCGTCTCTCCTTTCCCCTCTTCCTTTGTAAACAGAGGCACAGTCTCAGCTTAATCACTACCAGGCAACAGGGAAACATCTTTAATTACATGATAGCAGAACTTCACAAAACTTCTAAGTATGAACAGCCTTCCCCACCCCGGCACAACTATTCTGGCATGGCCCCTTCAGGACTGCTGCATGGACAACTTGTACTGTCTGAGTTGCAGGCATGTAAAAATAAATATTTCAAGGTCAAATACTTAAGGAAGGAAAAAAAAAAAAAGTGTATTTATTTAGCACAGCCTAAATTGACACTTAATTTTTGTAATATTTAAAACCAATCAAGTTTTTTTTTTTTTTTTTGCATGCTTTGCAAGCTTTAGAAGGCTGTGGCCCTCAGTTTGATAAACACCGCTTGATAGAAGGGGAGCATTTAACTCACAGGTGCCCACAGAAAACAGCCTCCAAGCCAGCCCCAGCTGGGCAGACCCAAACACCTTGCCCTGGCAGTGCCACGGGGAGATGATCTCTGTCACCACACAGGTGACAGGCACAGCTTGCACCGGGCGTTCACAGCCCGTGATGGCCAGGTGTGGCTGCCGGCAGGGACCGGAACCATAAACTGAACTGATTTTTACTTCAACATGCTGTTCTGCCAATACCTTTGCTTTTGCCTGAGCAGCAATACCAATACCCCGACACCGGCAGCAGCGAGCACCGCACGGTTTCCCTCCGCAGCCTGTCCCTGCACTGCAGCTCCTCCAGCTCTAACGCAGCCCAAAGCCCCTCCTGGAGCCCCGGTGCCCAGCTCACCCACGGGGCACACTGCGCAGCAGCCCTGCCCAGCAGCGGCAGCCCGGGAAGAAAAAAGCCAACGAGCAACATGAGCTGTTTGAAGGAACAACTTTTTTTTTTTTTAATAAAGTGTACAAAGTAGTAAAACTCCTTACACGAGGTGCTGTGACAGCTGTTACAGAGATGATTCAGGCTCCCCCATGGGCCTCGTGGTGAAATGATGAGCACTGGGTAGAGATGAAGGACATGAACACAACACAGACCCACCTGCCCCTACAGCTCCCGTGAACCTGCCCTCCCCGTCCCATACCGCGGCCCCGGCCGGCCCCCGCCACTTCGCCTGCCTGGCCATTTCACCGTCCCGCACCGCAGCATCCCGCACGCGTTCAACACCAATAACACACTGAACCGAGCGACCTGTCTGAGCGGCATGCATACAGAAAGGAAGAGTAAAAACACAACCCGACCAAACCCACAACAACAACAACAGAATTTTAAGGCTATGCATAAAACAAAATGAAGCAATATCTTTAAAGCTAGGTAGCAAGTAGCATTTGTGAAACATAAGGCTTGAGGCTTATTGATTCTTCAGAACAGGTTTATTTGCCTTTCCTTCTTAAACACCAATGTACCATTTTTCTTCCTTTGCTTGAACAGGGATTTTGTTTCCTCCTCCACAGGGACATTTAACTCAGGGAAGTTATGTTGGAGCGGCCTCCCGGGGGCGCAACAATGCGCTTGCTCGCTGAGCGAACGCCTTCATCAATCTGGGTACCTGGGAGGACAAGAAAGCACAAAGGGAAGGGGGAAAGCAAAGTCAAGGGCACTTTCTTCACAGGACTGAGCAGTCAGGCAGCCTGGGGTCTTGCTGAAGGGCCTCCCAAGACTTTCTACAGCAACCTGCTCCCTCTCCAACTCCGGTAATGACCCCGAGAGCAGTAGTGGCTCCTCCGTGAACAGACCCACGCAGCAAGAGCAGGTCTGATGCTGTGCTGGCACCTCCATGGCCACAGTCTGCCTTGTTTCTACTGCAAGGTGCAGTGGGGCAGAGGGCCAGCTCCAGCCATATCCTTTAAGGGACACATGGGGTCTCACCCTGCCATGCTCCATTCTTGTGCTCAGCTTGCCCCAGGCCATCTCCCAGCTGCCCCCTGCCCCAGGCCAGGGGCTGGGACAGCGTGGCCAGTGGCCCTGCGCCCTCCCAGCCAAGCCGCCGCATGTGTTCACCTGACAGGCTGAATCCAGACTGATGGAGGTTCCTGACGGGGGGTGTCTGCCGCGTGGGGGACCCCCTGGTTGACCCCGCAGGGGTGCCCCCCTTGGGGGTGGTGGTCAGGTCAAACACAGGTCCGTCATACATGCCCCTGGGCACAGCATGCATGTCCGACATCTGTCACCGGAGAGAAGAAGACAGTGATACTTCTCTGCTCTCAGGGAGCATCCTGCCACGGCAGTGTCATGCTCCAGCGATCCTTGGCTCCCCAGACCCACTGCAGAGGCAATTCCCACTCTGCCTCTCCGTGCTGCATGCCCAAGACCTCCCTCCAGTGTTGAGGCCTGGCACAGCCCCACCACCCACCTCCTGTGTGACGGCCTCCCTTCACTCCCACCCTGCAGAGCCCGCTGCAACAGGCACGGGTTTGTGCTGCATGGATGGGGAAGGAGAAGGCCATTTTGCCCAGTCTCTTTATTTTTAACTCAGCATTTCCCTCCAGACTCCTGCTGCGGCAGGACAGCAACAAGGGCAGGCACCACCCACCGTTGACCCAGCCCAGCATCTGCCTCTAAGGTCAAAGCTCTCTACCCAAACCTTAACTACCCCAACTGTAGGTTCAAAATACACCAGCCTGCAGCACTGTTTCCAGGGTCCAGTGAGAACAGCCGTGGAAAACCTATCAGTTATTAGGGAAAAAGGCAATTTGGCTAACAGTTTCCCAACTCCGTCTCCTGGCATCCCTGTCTCCTCACCCTCCTCCTGGCTTTGATGCGCTTGTAGACATAGTCCGGGAAAGGGCTGCTGGGCAGGAAGCGTCCAGTCCCCTGGGTCACGTGCAGGTTGCCATCCTCCAGCATGATCTTCCCCTGGCATATAACAACCAACGGGGCCCCACGTAGCTCCATCCCTTCAAAAATGTTGTATTCAGCCACCTGCAGCAACCAGGAGATGACGGTCAGGAGGGACATGAGCACTGCCTGCCCACTCAGGGCTGTTTAGTCCCCACACTTCGCTGCTGAAGTCACCAGTGTGGGGAGAGGACACCTGTAACAGCCTTGCCTGCCCCAGAGGCCTGCTTTAGTTCACTAGTCCATCAAACTAAAAAGCCACCAGAGCTCCCAACATGAACCAGGACCTGCTGTTTCAGAGCTCGGTGTGAGCAAGGACTCCAACAACAGAGGAGGGCAGGACCTAGGCTTGAGGTAAGGTATGAACAAAACATGCTGGCAAAGCCAGGAAAGATTTGTACTTGGAAGAGGAACCCAAGTAAGGAGAAATTCGTGTCCTTACACCTGTGTGGGCCAGGCTCAGGAGAAGAGCAGCACAGCAGGTGAGAAAAGCCCCATTTGCAGAGCGTAGGGCTCAAAGACACCCTTCCCCACAGTCACAGCTGGCATGGCCCGGAGCCTGGACTCAGTCCCTCCTCCTCAGAGCCCAGCACGGCAGGGCAGCACCAGCCTCCCAGCAGCCAGGTAGCCCTTATACGATGCTACTCACATCCTACCCTCTAGCATTTCCACAGACGAGCAGAGGACTTACAGATTGATGGGTTTTTGCCGTGACAATCTTCACTGCATCAGGATCCCATATAACCAGGTCGCTGTCTGAGCCCACTGCTATTCTCCCTTTCCGTGGGTACAGGTTGAAGATCTTTGCAGCATTAGTGCTCGTCACAGCCACAAACTGGTTTTCATCCATCTTTCCTGTGGCCTGCTCAGACACAAAGAGAACTAAGCGCTCCTTTGGGGAAAGAGAGAGTAAGAGCCCCAGGAAGCACCAGATTCACTCCCACACAAGCCACTGGCTGGCTGGGCCTTGGACACTGCAGCTGGTCTTACTATTGGCACCAGACAGACTGAAAACTGGGGGCATAGTCACAGCTCCTGGCTGTTCACCCTGAACCCACGACAGCTGCCTCTCCTGCTCTGGCTTGTTTCGGCTTCAAAACCAGAGAGGAGCCAGGCAGCTGGATGCCCAGCTCTGTGAGGGCAAGAACATGGGTGTCTGAGGTGCCCGTCCACCCTGCCCGCTCTGCTCTCTCCCTGGTGTGACTCTTACCACTGCCTTGTCCCAGATGACAGACATTCGTTCCTCTATGCCGTTGGTCCCTTCTGGGATTGCCGTGAAGTTGTCTTTTCCAATTGCTTTCTGTGCGGTGCTGAATGTACAGTGGGCACTTCCCGAAACCTGCAGGTCACCACTGAGGGGTGGTGGTAACAAAAGCATCATCAGCCGTTTTGTGGTCAGACAACAGCAGGGACACAAGGGTCATGGATCTCCTCCGGGCACGGGCAGCCCTGGCTCAGCTCTGTTTTACTCTGCACCCCTGTTTCTACAGCCCCTCAGTCTGAAGACTTCCACCCGACCTGGCCCCTGTGGTGGCCGTGTCACCTAGGGGCATGGTGGCAAGAGAGCTCTGCTACACCACGCTGCCCACCTGGGGCACAGACAGCATCCTGCACACAAGAGGAATCAACAGCTCAGCTCCCTGGGAACAGGGTGGCCTTTGCGTCAAGCCAAAAGATGTCCTTCTATACGAGACTCCAACAAAGGGAAAAGACACCTCAGGTCTGCTTGAGAGAGCAGTCTTTCTGCCACATGAGGAGGAAGAGGCCTCTCCACCCAAGGACTGTCCCCCACAGCCAGCCCTTTTGTTGGGTCCTGCCAGCTCCTGCCCCCCGAGGGGCAAGCATAGCCCTCCCCTGCCCCACGGGGAGCCTGCTGCGGGCAGGCATCACCCCGTCTCTGGGAGAGGGGATGCAGCTGCAGGCGTGGGCTTATGCAAGGCTGAGCCTGTGGGCTGCCCACTGCTCCCACTGCCAACCTTCCCCAGCGAGGAGAGCACCTCGGCCCGGCTCCAGGGCTCTGGCCCGAGACATTTCATTTGGCAGGAGGTCACCGAAGGCTGCTCTCAGCCCTGCATGGACGCTCACAGCATGAGCTGCAGCAGCCAGCAGTGCATCCTGAGAAGGTGTGTGTGCAAGAGCAGGCTGGCCCAAGCTGCAGCGTCTCCACCACATCACTGCTACAACAGCAAACGCCCCTCACAGACACATGTAAATCTGAGAGTCAGGACTCCCCAGAAGCAGCTCTTTCCAGGAGGCCCAGAAAAGCTTCACTGCAGTGCTCTACAGCGGCTGCTGCCCAATGCTATTATCCAGACCCCTCTGCCCAGAAAGTGTCACCAGCTGGATGAGATGCCCCGACCCATCCTGCTCCTGACAACGATGGCAGAGGGCAGGAACAGGCAGAGTCACCGAGCTGCTGGCAGGCAGGGCAGGGCGAGGAGCTGCCCGTGGCTCTCTGGAAGTCACCCAGCTCCTGCTGGGTCCTTGGGGAGCAGGGGACAGACAGCAGCTGGAAGTCATCACTACCAGGTGAAAGGAAGTGCACCAACACAGGCCAGCTCCAGGCACTGCCCACGCAAGGCAAGCGGCCTCGAGCATGTGGCTCCCAGACTGGCTGTGCCTGAATCCAGCACGGCATGGACACAACGGCTCTGCTCGGGGCTGTGAATCAGCCCTAATCCACTGGTAATCTTCGTCTTCCTCTGATAATTTCTGCCATATGTCTGACTGCCTGTACAGCCAGAGACCCAGGCTGACGACACAACATGCTCCCTAATCTCCACCAGATTTGTCCCAGTGGAAGAAAACAAGCCGTCCAGCCCAGCTGGAGCCTCGCAGCCTCTTCTACTGCCGAAGCATCACAGAAAACGGTGCAGAAAAGGCGTCAGGACAGACACCCGTGGGCTGCAGGGTCTCAGAAGTGCTCTCGCCTCTCCTTTGAGGTGTGGAGTAAATTTGACGTGGAAGGGAAGGATTAGAAAGCCAGTTCAAGAGCTGGGCTCACTTTTCCCTGCCAGTCCCTAAGACCTGCACCTATTTCATACCTCCAGACTGAGCAGAGGCACATCTTGCTCCTTGACCACAGCCAAATCCAGGGTAAGCTGCATATTCCAACACCAAACGCACCAGCACCTTATGCCAGCCATGGCATCTCCACCCTGGCACAACCCAGGTTTATCTTAGCGTGCCGCTCTGCAGAGACACTTACTGACCAGTCATCCCTTGCTCATCTAGTCAGAGATGTTTCCAGCATTACCTGAAAGGTCATTTCCATTTACAACTCCCTCAGTGTCAGTTGTCCCTGGCTAACACAGACCAGCCGCCATGCACAGTTCAGCGTGCAAACACAGGGCGAGAGGGGCGTGCGATTCACACGTGGCACACAGACAGGGCCAGCAATGAGCTCTGCGTCCCGAGCTGCTGTGCGTGCCTTGCCAGTGAGAGGATGGAGGATAACTGTGAAAGGTCAAAGCAAATTGCTGACGTGCTTTTATTGTTTGCTCTCTATTTTCAACAAATCCCTTCCCCACCCCCTTGCCTTCAGGGTGAAAAAATGACCTTCCATCCCTGTCAGATGTGCACAAGCTGCCCTTAAAGGCCTGGTGCGCTCTGCAGGCTGTACTGCTGCTAACCTGAACAGGCGTGAGAAAACGTCTGCTTTGTATTCGACCAGTGGGCCCCCACCAGCTTGTGACACCTGTAACCCCTCCACCTTCTCCTGTACCATCGCAGCCCAGGCAGCCATTCCCCACCCCTCACATGCAGAAGGGCTTTTCCAGCTTGGTGAACGCTTTTGTTGGCAAGTCTGTGTTAGCTGGTCCTCATTTCTTTGCCCTCTTCAGGGCATTTAAAATGGTTCGTGACTACTGGCCCTGGTATTTTCCCCACTATTGATGATAAGCTTCTGGTGCCACCCCTGCCCTTCCTCCACTCTCAGGGATAAGACACCATGGCTCTGAGTCAGAGCCATTTCATCAGTCAGCTCATTAAATACCTACAGTGGACTAAAGCCTGTGCTGCCCAGGTACTCCCAAACCTCTTCCTTCCCTATCCGAGGCCAGAATCCACTTCTTCCCGCCAGCAGCATCGCCCAGCAGAGCTGTCACTCACCTGGCCAGGAGGGAGTTGATGTAGTCAGGGGTTGTTGGGTCTGGGCTCAGAGGCGGAGAGACCACAAATGCCGCAGCCTTGGCCCAGTTCTTGCTCCAGTAGTGCGTCCCATCGGTCCCGAGACTGGCCGTGATGGGCTCACCAAACACCACATTGCCTGGAAGGGGGGACAGAAAGGACTCTGTTTTGGTGGAGCCTGGAGGCATTCTGCATTCCACAGCAGTACCAATAGCCTGCCACACCCAGAGGACACCTAGACCCACATCCATCATCTCCTGTGAATTCTTCCTCCCTTATCCTCATAAATATTTACCATGGGCCACCAAAAAGCTGGCAGGCTCGTCCCGCTTTATGTGGGTTGGCGCAGTGTCCCCGTGCCCTTCACAAGTCAGGCAAATTCCTGAACTAACTGCAGAAGGGGAAGCACTGGACTGCGCTCAATGCACAGTGGTGGTCTTGGCAAAACAACCATGAGGGGGGGGGACCACTGAATCCAGTTGTCCAGGATCCCAGCAAGCCTGTGTGCAGCAGCAGCTGCCACTCACCTTTTTTTCTGGCTTGCGAGATGAGGTCAGCAGCACTTTTGCTCATCACTTTAGTCACGTAGAGAGGACAGTTGGTCTGGCTGGCAATAGTGATGGCCCGGAAGACAGCTTCTGCTTCCAGCTGGAAGAGAGAACGGTACATGGCTGCAGAGGAGCACTGGGCGGGCAGGGAAGAGCCCCTGCTCCTCTCGGCACTCTGTGGATTGCTGCTGACACCCTGTGCCCTTGCTCTTATCCTTGACTCCCTGAGGGCAGGTTCATCAAGGAGACCTGACAAGCAAAATTCAGTCTCCCTCAGGCCTGGCCCAACACGCAGGACCAGCCCCACCATGCTCAGCAGGGGAGCGCCGCCTGGACCGCGCTCGGGGGCCAGCACAGAGTGGCATCTGCTTTTTCCACTGCCTGGTTCCAGCTCTCCCAACAGCCAGAGAAGCCCAGGGACTGCTGCCCATGCCTGACAGCATGGCTCACAGACTGATGCCAGAGGAAGGGTCTGCCCCTTCAGACCACTCACTGCTCCAGGCTTTCCTGCCGCTGCGTTTGGTTTAACCGAATGTTACCCTGCCTGTGGCTGGGGTGCAAGGAGACATGCGCCAGCAAGCTGGTGGCGTCAGGGTCTGGCTGTCCGGCGATGCAGCTGCTGCTCATCCCAGCCCACTGACACCCGCCCCATGTTTCACCATCCTGCTGTTAGTGGAGGGTGGATTTCCATCACAAGGGATATCTTTGGACTATTACATCAGCCTGTGCTCAGCCTGAGCTCAACCCCAGAGTTTCTCCAAGTGTTTGCTCTACAGTTTGGCTTCAAGCTTTGGCATGAGAAAGTTCAAAACAGAAGCCTTAAAAAGACAATGTACCAATCAGCTAGCTCCCGGGGGAGGCCGAGACTGCCAGCTGCAGGGAATGCAGTAACTGCCTGTGGGCCAGGCAGCTGCCCGTGCAAGATTAACTCTCCCAGTAGCAGGAGAAGCAGACGCTGCACCCAGACACACATGCACCCATACACCTCTCGTACTTCTGCAGGCCTATTTGCTGTACAGTGAAAAGAGGTTTATCTCTTCTGCTTAAAGACCCTTTAAACAGAAATTTACACAAGAAAATATTTTTATCAGTGTGCTTACAGACTTGAGTAGCTGATAGGTTTTAACATGGGGACAGGAGCAAACAGAGCCATCACTGAATACCCTTCACAGCAGTTTACAATCTGGAGCAGCACCATCCTGACCTACCAAATCACCACCATCACCTGATAGAAGAGCATGTCTTTAATCCCCACTGAGGTCCCTCCAGGACAGAAGAGACCCACAGAGCTATGGACCACCCTCCCAACGCTTTGCCGTCAACCTGCAGGCTTCATGGGGGGTGGCAGGGTCATTTGTGCTCTACCTGACATTTTCCCAGCTAGAGGATGCTCTGGAAGAGGGATACTGTTTATTTTCAAAGGCAATGAGATCTGGATTTGGTTGAACAGACAGTATCTAGAGCATTCTTGCACTGTTCGCAGTTGCCTTACGCTTTAATGGCATTTCAAGATTAAACACTCAACAACGTTTTACCGGCTTTGGACAAGAGGAACCACAGTGCTGTCTTATGATAATAGGACAGTTCTCAAATGCTGGCACAACCACAGCATCCCGTAATTGCAGGTTAGCTTGCCAACTAGTGGCAATGGGTCTAGAGCCATAAAAATAAATGGCAGTTTACACACTGAGGGACTCTGATCTACCGTACTTGACAACGAGTCTCTTCCCTGTACAGGAAAATGCTTTACAGTCTCATACTTCAAAGAGATTGAGCACTGTATTACACTAGGCTATATATGTTGTTACCAGCCATAATACAGTCAACTTCTTACACGTTCAATTTAAGCCAACTGATTTTACTTCCAGCAGACCCTGAAGTATAAATCCGTCCCTGTACTCCCCTGCTCAGCTTTGCTATTGTACCAAATTCCTATAGTTTTCTTCTTTCATGTGCTGTGGAAAGTTAAAAGCACCTCTCAGCAGGCAGCTATCTCAAGAAAACCTATCTAAAATTAGACTCAACTCAGATTAATGGACCAAACAGAAAAATACCCTGTGAGCTAAAATTAGATGCAATCTAATTAGTGTCTTGACAATGATTTGTAACCAGGAAATTCCCCCTCTCCTTCCCTCCCACTCCTTCCACCAATGGCTTTGTCCGTCTGATTTTGAAACACACTTTAGACCCTAAGCAGAGATTAAGCAGGAAGAAGCTGGAATCTGTCTGCACTCAGACAGACATGAACAGCGAATTTTCAGAGGAACTAAAACTCGCCATTCGATTCTTCCGAGGCCTCTTTTATCTGTGGAGTCACCTATAAAAGACAAATGCCCCCAAACCAGCCTGCAATGCTGCTACAGCCATACAGATCTTTTTCTTGATTGATTAATCTCTGGGAGACTCAGAAACCCTTGTCTCTGCCAGGAGACTTGAGCCAGACTGAGGAAACGTTTGTCACAAATGCGCACCTCACTCTTTCCTGGGCTGATGATGAACAAGACAGTGTTGCCTGTATAAACGGATACCCACAGATGCATACGCACACAGACATATGATGCTCACTTGGCCCCACTGCACACACTACGCCCTAGTGTGACTTGTGGGGAAAGCTCTTCAGTGCAGCAAGGCTGGTACCGTCCTTTGCATCTTACCTCCTCAGGTCTGCTCAGCACATGGCCCTCAGGGCCGGTTATTCCCATCTCCAGCATCCTGGTTTGTTCCTAGGACATTGAAAGGACAGAGGGACATTGTAAGACTGTAAAACTATCAATCCCACAGAAAAGCAGATCCCTCCTGTGTCAAGCCCTTCCCTTAGGACTGCCACCACCCTGCATCCTGTGGGACCACCGTGCATGGTGAGAGGCTGCTGCACCCTCAAGGGGTTTGAGAGAGAAAGAGGCAGGATGGGGAAATGGGAGCACTTGGAGGGAATGCAGACACTGACTGAAACCCCTTTCATGAAACAAGCACAGTGTGGAGGAAAAAAGGGTACAAACTCCCCAGCTCTACGAACAGCACTTGATGTGTTTACGGTCCCTTTCCAAGGCCCTCGCTGGCTCCCCTTCTGAAAAGCAAGTAGTCTGAGTAGAAAGTATTGAGAAACAATCATTAAAGCCAGTAACAAAATTCTCTTCCTAAGGTTACTCCTGGGTCCCCAGTGCTGTTATTTAATCATTTGGATATCAGCAAGTACTAAATCCTGTCCTGTATCAACTTCTATAGAAGTTGATGGTGTGGGGTGTTGGTTCCTGTATTAACATTATCCCAAGTATTTTGCTGTTAAGGACCGTGGATGACTGCGTGTGCATGCACGCTGCATGCGCCGGCCCGCCTATCTCCTGTCTGAACCCTAGAGATTTCTCTTGCATTCCCTCCTTTCAAATGTTTCCCTTTGACAGAAGTCAAAGGAAACATTCAGGGGAACTTCATGCCATCCATTTGTGCACTGCAGCTCTAAAAAGTCCAAAGAAAAAATTACTCTTGTAGTCTGAGAGGATGTTCAAAGAATGACCTCTTAGTTCACACTCCTTCAACTCTCAAGAATAAGAGAGACAAGAAAAACCAAGTAGTTGCAGAGCGTAACTGAGCAACATCTTCTCTGTCTTAATGAAAATCAAAACATTTGGACTTTCTCTCATCCAGCACCAATTACAACACAGCGGGTCAATACAGCCTACCCACTTGAACACAAAACCGCATCCCTCATAACAATTCCCTTGCAAATCCAGCTCCATCAGCCAGCTGCTTGCTTACAGCAGGGAGAAAATTCCTCTCTTGCCGCAGCACTTTCCAATACCCTTTAACTCTCTGAGATGATTTTGTGCAAGGCAAAAGTCTCTGCCTCTCCACACCAAAGAGCTGTGGTTGGTGTGAACATACAGTACTTGATGGTCCCCTCTCTTCCATTTAGATAATTGCTAATTCACTATTTCAAATTCGCTTATGCACCACATATTCACAGCAGAAAATCTTGGTAAATTTGATGTTGCTGCTGAGCAGCAAAGAGATCACCTTGCAAAAGACATCCATGGAGCTTTAGACTCATTTTGTCAATGCCCCACACTGAATCTGCCTGGGATAGATTTTCAGTCCTTGCACACCAGAAGAGCAGTTCGTTACCTGTGCAATTATATCTCCATTTTCAGCATGAACTTGAGCTATGGCACCCAGCTCTGCCAGGCAGCTGAATATCTCGTACAGCTAAAACAGAGACAAGAAAAAATGATTACTGAGCAGTCAGACCGCCCTTGTCATCCCGCACAGCACTCCAGCCGCAGGCCCCGGCAGGGCCTGGCGTGGGCACGCTGTGACCAGCTCCGGCCGTGCCAGGCGCTGCTCTCCGAGGGCCGCGGCCACCAGCGGATGCTCTTGGTGATCTCCAGGCCAGATCTCTGCCTCCTCCTGCACTGTGGGAGCCTGGCCGGCCCACGGCAGGCACACCGTGCCCACAGCCCTCCGAAGGCAGCAAGGGCAGAGGAAAGAAGCCGCAAGGAACGTCCAGCAGCAGTGGGGCCAGCCGCCACACTGGCCTCCCTGCACCCAGCGTGGCCGCCATCCCCCTGGCTGCCCCTCGCACCGACACAACCAAGGTGGCGAAGCGGGTCTCACCTCGGTGTTCGACATCTGGTACAAATCCTTGTAGGCCATGTACACCATGAAGGAGTTGACTCCTGGGGGCAGAGGAGAGAGGGGTGAGCTGGGGGCTTCCCCTGCTCTGAGCTGCCTTCCCCCCCCAGCCCACCGGCAGGGCACAGCTCCCCTCGCGCCGCGCGGGATGCCAGCAGGCACTCGACAGCGAGAGGACAGATGACAGCAGGGTCACCCCTTGCCCTGCTTCCCCTGGCACCACCCCGCGGTGAGGGGACGGCATGCAAGGAGCGGCGGGCAGCAAACCTTTCTCTTGGACCATGGTGTGCAGCTCCTGCCGGACACGGTCGCTCCAGCGCGGGATGTCCACGTGCAGCGCGTAGTCGCAGCAGGCCTTCCCGTCTGCCCACTCCCGCCACCGCTCCAAGGCCTCCACCAGGCTGGACTCGGGGTCCGGCACCACGTGGTCCACTGCAGAGGCACGGCGGGGCGAGGGGTGGGCAAGGGCCCCCCGCCCGGCCACCCCACCACTGCCCCACACGCTGCCGGGTATCTCCACGATCCCAGGTCATCTCTGAGCAGCCTCAGGGCAGCTCCGGAGGGCAGTCTCCATCACTGCCGCAACGCGCCTGTGCTCTGCCAAGCGCATTTACCAGCACAGGACCATGCAGAGCCTTTGCTTAATGGCCTTTGGCATGAGACCAGGGGCTTTTACAGGCTTCTGCTGAGAAATCAGCTGAAAGCTGAAGGGCCTTGTCCTTCCTCACCCCCACTTCCACCCCATTAACACACAGCCTCCTCCCACGCAGCAATACTAATGCGCCTTTTATTGCCCACCATGTAATCCCCAGGCCCTGCCACAGTCCATTTCAGACAACTTATTTTTTTGACCCACGGAGCAAGGAGAACCAGCTGGGGGGAGGGCAAGAAACCCAGTCCTTTACTGGAAGGATCAACAGTTACTCCTGCATCCCAAGAAACCCTGCAGTAAGCACAGCTGTGACCACCACACAGCAGTAAAAGCTGGACCTCAAACCAGTGCACAACCGTGGCCTTCTCCAAGGAATGACCTCAGAATTCCCTTTCCTTTTTCGTTAGCACTGTTTATTTCCGAGCAGTGTGGGATGCCAGGACATTGCTCTGCTCCTCAGATGACTCTGAGCCTCATGCTGCCCTATTTTTATTTAACAGGGAAAAGAAGTGATGCCATTGTTCCTTTTTGAGGGTCCCAGGGGCACCAGTGGCTGCTGCAGACAATGAAGCACTGCGGAACACAGGACCTGCAAGGGCAAGAGGTCCTCTGCAAATCTCCTGTCCCACCACTCCAGTATTACTAAGATACTGGATAGTATCAAAGATACATCCCACTCCTCACTCTCAAGACTGCACTGACAGAGACCACAGGAAAGATGGGCGCAGTGTCATGGACCCTTATAACAAGGACGACTGAGAAAAGCAAAGAGAAAAAGAAGTAACTGGGCAACATTCCAAGAGTGCTGTGTGCTGTCACATACAGGACCTGCCTGCTGCACTCACTGATCATGGTGGTTCCACCAGCCAGGGCTGCTTTTGTCCCTTGAAAGAAATCATCCACAGCTGTCATCCCCTTGTATGGCATCTGCAGGCGAGTGTGGACATCGATTCCTCCAGGGATCACCATCTTTCCATTGGCTTCTATGGTTTTGACCCCTCCAGGGACAATCAGGTTGTCTCCAATCTGCCTAATGAGATCACACCAAGACGGTGAGCCACATACAAAGAAAAAAACAGCCACAACATCATCAATGAACAGTTCAGCTAGGGAGCAGCCAGGTCAACTCCTCCTGCCAGCAGAAGTGCCCCACTCCCACCCCTGGGCCTGCAGGAGCCAGCAGCCTCACTCTGCAGCAAAATGCAGGGTTGTCTGGCTCGCTTAAACCTACGATTTGCATAGTCCAGGGGTGGCTGCCATCTGTCTGACTGTTCTAGTGGCATCTATGATGGCACCTGCTGTCTGTGGCAGGCGCTGGGCTGGGGCAGCTGTGGAGTATCGTCTGCTGGGCATGCAGACTTCTGCAGTGTATGGCGAGAAGCTGCCTAGGACGCTTCATACCCCCCAGACTCGCAAGTCAGGCTCCTGCAAGTGTTTCCAGAACAGCAGTCCTACCTGTTCATTCGGGGTGCTTGCTCACAAAACCCGACACCAGCCCTGCTTCCAGTAAGATGCACCCCTAATCTCTCCTTGCCCCCATCCTTCTGCCCACCTTAAGTAAGGCTCAAGTCTGAGGCTTACTTACAGAGAAAGATGATTTCCCAGCGTAATGCCACAGCTGCTAGGCCAGCTCAGGGCTCATCAGGGACTTGTAATGCTGCTCACAGCACAAAGTCCCGAGGGTAAAGGGAAGCCTCCCTCCAAGGAACTGGGGAGGAGCTCACGGAGTGCACAGCATGGCTGGCTGCAGCCCGGTTGCACTGGTGGCACAGCCCAGAGGCACCCGGCTCGCTCTCTTCCCAAGAAGGCACTGGGCTCTCCCCTCCCCAGGACGTCCCCTCTCATGTTGTCTCCTTCATGCCCCTGAAGGACATCTTTGCTATCAGCAGGGCCATGCTGTAGTGAAGGCAGCTAAAATCCCAAGTATCTAAAAATATCTTCTGAAAACAGGAAACCTAAAAAGTTCCAGTATACATCTACTCATAACCTAAAATACCATTAATAGTCCTGTGGAGCTTGTGCTGATCTAGCACACGACATTCTCCTCCCTAGACGTACCCAGCCCTGCTGCAGGCCAGGTCACCCGAACCTTCAGACTCCCTTCACTCAGCCCCCCGCCCCCTCAATCCCTTTATCTGTCCATATGTGGCACTCAGCCTTCAAATCTCTTCTTTCAGAAATCCTATTTTCATCAAGCCTTCCTCAGTCTTCCCTGATAAATCAAGATAAAAGACAAGTTGGTTTTAGTGGAAAACTTCTGATTTCCTTGGCACACTGGGGAAGTAAATGAGGAGCAAAATCCATTTTTGCACTTCATTCAACCTTAGTGACTTTGCAGGTTTTTTCCTTAGAATAACAGAAGTTCTGTGGACAGAACTGCTCGCTCCAGTGCCCTCACAGCAATAAACCAGCAGCTCTTTCCACCGTTTTTACTGAGATGAATCCACCACCAAAGGAATTGAACTGCTCACTGTATTCTTACCAGAATTCACTTGTGAGGGCACTTCACTTCCAAGGCAATGAAATTCCGTGACCTCCAGGCTGCAGGCGAGACTAAGAGATTTGCCCAAGGACACCCAGAAAGTCTGCTCCACAGCAAGACCTGAAGCTGGCTCTGACCCCTGCCTGGGTACAAGTACTAGACAATCATGAATGCTCTTGTCCATGAACTGAGAGCAGCCTCATAAAAATATAGTCCCACTTCTTGAAGTATTTCTCTGCTGGTGGATTTTTGAAATATACCATCCTGGGAAGGATGGATATTTTCCTCTTAACATAGAGCAAGCGATGCCTTTGCAAGTCCCTGTGCTATAAACTATCATAGTTTTTTCAATTCACCCAGCTTCGAGCTGGTCCCAATGTGATACATTTGCCACGTTTGAACTGCAGCCTTTAAACAATGGAGTTTTTACTGCACCTCTGAAACAGACACAAAAAAGCTGGGGGGACGCAGAGGTTTGCCTGCAATTCCTGAAAATATCAAGGATGCAGATGACCTGCAGCACAGCACTGTCCTTGTTAGTGCTAACAAATGGGATCTTGTGTGGGGTCGTTCATGCTAATACTGTTAACGGGGGCAAAACGGGAGTCAAAGATAAATCTTGTTCCTGGTGCAGTTAGATACAGCTTTGTTGTACAACGGATGCTGTGTCACAAAGTCAGCAGCCCAATTGCAATTCAATCCCTGGAGTTGCTACGTAAACGCGCCAGGCGATCACACGTGTGCTCACACACAGCCTCTTACTGCAGCGGGACATCAAGTTTTACTGGCTGGCAAGCTGGGTACAGACTACATCCACAAAAAGCCAATAACCATCCAACTTGAAGCTGATTTAAGGGGATACGGAGATAATACACTGTAGAAGTCCCATACATACTTTATGAGGCCATCCTCCATGTAAATGTCGGCATAGAATGACTGGTCATCGTTGACTATTCTCCCTCCTTTAATAAGGAGACGATCACTCTGCAGAGGAAGAACACAGCAATTGTCAGTAGCAGGCAACACACACGCTGCTCAGTGGCAGCACAGCGCCCTTCTTGGGGGCTCTCCTACTGCACCGGACAGCTCGCCCCAACAGCCGACACTGAACCGACACTTGAAACAACAGGACAAGAGCAAGGACTGAAAAAGACCTACTGCTCGTAGGGCTGTTTCTGAATGGAACAGGTGCTGCCAGAAACACCACCGAGGCACAGTGAGTACAAAGGAGAGGCACTGGGAACACAACAGATATGCTTCCATAAAATATACAGACGGAAGTCAAAAGCTTCCTACATCAGGTCGTTATGCACACAAAGCTGCAGGCAGCACAAGCCACGTACCAGTTTGTTACTCAGGTCATGTCCTTAAATCATACCCAAATACCATGCAAAACAAGTCGCATTTGAGAAGAAAATTTGTCTCTCTCTCGTCTGTTACCACTTTGCAAAGACCACCAACAGGACAGGCAGGCCTGAATTTGATGCATCTGCTATTGGAACCCATCCCTCCCCTACAATGCTCGGGGTAGTGCTTCTGAGGCATTTCACAACATTACAGATCTACACAAGACCCAGGAGGCACTGAACTGCGCTCCCGTCTCATCCTTTACCACCCCCTCTGTTCTCATTTCTACTGACCTAAGTGTCCAGCAGCCTCCTCTGAAGGAGCGCAGCCCGACAGTGGAGGAGCACCCAAACCAGAACTGCTCTTACACTCTTCCTGTATTCATGCTTTTGGACCTGGGCAACGCAGCATACGCTGACGGGAGAGCATGGACACTGGCCTGTGGGGAACAGACCCTATCCTGAGGAACTAGGAAGGATGAGGTCCTGCTCTCCTACCTCCCCCTGCACGAGTCCAAACACCAGCTGCAGGCAGCGCAGGGGCAAACATGAGTACAGGGATCTCACACGTGGCTACCATGTATTCAGGTGATATAAGCTGACAGTGCTGATACAGAGAATACGCAGTCTTCCTGATTGCTTAAAATGCTGCTAACAGCCTCCCAGCTCTCAAGCTCCCCTTCCTTTCTTCTCTACTCCCCCCAGTGCCCACAGCCCAGGTTTTGGCATGTGAGAACAGCCCCCTTCTGCAGACCCAGCCTGGACCACGGCCAACCAGAGCCTTCATCCGGGCTCACACACCAGCCTCATCCTGTGAAGCTCCTGAACAATTAATTCCTCTGCAGGGAACTGGGTTTGTTCTTCATCCGCTGCCCCTGGGGTGATTTCTGGAAGTATCACCATGGTGGTGGTAATTTGCTGCTTCCTCCCTGGCAACAGAAGGATGCGAGAGAATCCCCCCGTGTCCCTGCAGCCTGCAGCAGCCAAAGCCCGGAGACCGGTGTGCGGTTTTACTGCAATCTCATCCACACACAGTCAAGACAAAGAAACTGGGTGGGGAAAGGATCAGAACGCGCGGCGCGCTCAGCTCCAGCTGCAGCTCGGCGCTAGTGTGGGGGGAGAGCCACGGTCTCCCCTCGCTCCCTGGGCAAGGGCCTTCCCACGGCTGCACGGAGGACCAGCAACACCAGTCCCAGTAACAGGGACTGACGTTCCCCTCTCAGCGCAGCTCCAGGCTGATGAGGAGCCTCGCCCCCCACCAGGAGAAGCTCACGGACGAGCTGTTCCCCCTTTCCCACTGCACCCACCATCCTCCCCGACAAGCAGAGCCGGGGTGAGCTCCCCTTCTCCCCTGACCTAAGCTAACACATTGGCAGGGGTCTAAGGGTGGGTCTGGAAGCAAGGGCACGTTGCTGGTCACAGACCTCCCCACACAGGTCCTTTAAACAGCTCACTTTAACAGATCACCACCAGCACATGAAGATACCAGCCCTGACTAGCATCCTGGGGGACCAGTACCCCTCCCACTCGCAGCTCTGTTCCTCAGGTACAGCCAGGTGCGCGCTGTCCCGGGAGTCCTGGCCCTAGTGCCAGCTCTCAGCCCACGCCGCGACGGGCTGGCCCTCCTCCTCCCACCCCACAGGGTGCTTGCCCTTCCTTTTGTCTATTCAATTGTCATCTCACCAACAATACTGTAATTTTAAATTCAGAAACCCCTAAAAGAGCGAAGTGTGACCACAACCGGTTGCTTACAGTCTGTCAGTCACAGGGGGCAAGTAGCTGAGCCGTGGCTCCCCTGGCTGCAAATGATGAGTACTTAAGTAGCAGTACAAGAAATGTGGATAGAAACTATCAAGCAACAGTATCAGGCGTCAGCTATGGAAGAATCAGCGCCATGGTTAGAAACACAGAGAATATTCTCGTTTTATATTTCAGTGAACTGTACATAGAGTTTCAGTCCCCTGTGCCCTGGCAGATCCTCCTTGGCTTTACCTACCCTGCACAATGAGAAAAAAGTCTACTTGCCCAGATCCAGTAACACAACTGGGCCTCCAGTTTTTATTCTTGCCCATCCCCTTTAAGCCTCCCCAAACTGCTTTCCTGAAGGCCCTGGAGTTCATTCTTGCTGGAGTTAAAGCGCACCAGCAAATACTGATGCTGCTCACCTCTCTCTGCGCATCGGGTAAGAGGAAGCAAAGGGAGACAGGCACAGGCAGCCTGGGGGGTAGGAGACTGCACGGCTTGACAATTACTGAATAAATTGTTAATATGAACTCAGAAAATATGCCTTCCCGCAAGGACAAATGGTTGTTCTGAGGCAGATGTGAAGGGCTGCTCAGAGCCTGCTCTGTCAGTACACAAAATCGTGAGGTCCATAATGGCTGGAGCACGAACAAGGGGTTCATTGAGGGGATCAGGTTCTGCCCCGAGCCTGGCTGCCGGACACCCCCCACGCCCGCAGATGGAGAAGGGGGCATCCGTGCCTACCCACCAGCTACGAGGGAAAATGTAATGAAGTAAAATAAGTGAAATCCGAATGACACCACACCCACAGACTCTGTCATCATCCAGGAGTGCACCCAGACGTTAAGAGGCAGGGGAACAAGAAAGGAAGAGAATGAAGCAGTTACGAGGAAACAAGTCTGACTTAATAGACAGGCTTCTGCAGCACACGCTGCCAGAGCAGCCTCAGATTACAATAAATGCACTGTTTCTCCTGCCAGGGCTCATTTGTGTGTCTCCACACCCACCACGTCTCCTCGCCAGCCAGTGTCAGGCTGTGTCACCAGCCATTGTTAGTAGATGGAAACCCTCCTGCACCGGGGGCCGCGGCAGCACCGCAGGGAGCACCTTTCCCCCAGCCTGGCAGAATCACCGCAGGACTGGGACAGCGTGCCCAGGGCCCGGAGCCCCTGCCTCAGGCAGACGACGGGTCCAGCCTCCGTGCAAAGGGCCCAGCACAAGAAAGCAACAGCATGAGCGCAAGGCACCACGCAGACTGTGGCCGCACGCAGCTCCTCCTGACGGCTGGCACTGCCGGCAAGCCTTTTTGCTGAACACTCCCTGTCTCTCCGCCTGCTGGTGTTTAGGATCAAGCTTTCAAAACCATTATCCACTCCCTCACGCCCACACTCTGCTCCTGATGCTCTTAAGCATCATCTGATCATTTGAGATCCCAAAATATCAGGGGGTCTCTTGACATTTCTCAGTGTGACACTGCAGAAGGAAAGGAGGTAGCAGCTTCCAGAAGGCTGCCAAATCCAGCCAAGAATAATGCTCACCTTGTTTACAAAGCACAAGGGCGTAATTAGGGTAGTATGGAAGCAGGTGTATGGCTTTACTGCTCTTTCCCTTGTAAAAGAAGAGACACTAATTGCAATGCTCTTTCATCAGTGGCTGGATGTCTCCTCCTTACTAATGCACCACACGACAGCATGGAAAAAACCCTGGCTGGAATGGCAGGGATGGACGTCCAGCTGCCAGCTATACTCAGTGATTCCCCACAGTCTGTGCCACCCTAAGAAATGAAATACTGACAGCTGCCAGTTTACCAAAATCTCTCCAGTCAGTAAACGACTTGCCACTAATACAACATACTGGCCATCCCCATGCAGAGCGCGCTGTTTTTAGAAGTGCTAGAGACATCACAGAGATGGTGCTCGTGGCTGTGACAAGGTGGTTGAATGGGATGGGCACAGCTCACACCAAGAAAAAATATGGAAACTCCAGTCTGCCTGGGCTAGGAAAGGGTTTTGTGATCAAAGTACAAAGACTGGGAGATTTTGATTCAACCAACAGCTCCATTAACAGTTATTCTATGAAACCAGGGCACTGCATTTCACCACTTCAGTCTTCCACCTCTCTTTCTGCAGGGATAGGAAAACATACTGTAGACAGCAGGAGAGGAAGCATTTTGATTGTATCTCCAAACAACAAAAGAAAAGGAACTAATAAAAAGCCTCTCAACAGACACACAAGGTTTGAGATCACTATTCTCCTGAGGTGGGCACCCCAGCATCAGCACACATCTGGAAAGTAATACTACATCTACTGGTCTCTCATGCACTGTGCACAACCTAAGGCACGGTGAAGAGCAACACTTCCACACCAAGCTGATGAAGCAATCACCAAGAAAGCCAAAAGACTCAGTTAACCTCCGCTCCCCACGTTTTCTCCACATTGCAACCAAGAGATATGCCCATTCTTCCCAATCTTCCTTCAATGGCTTCGGTCTTGCCTATCCTATCACATGTAGCTTTTAACCAGGCTTTTCCAGTTCAGTTGGGAATAATTTCCACTGCAATTTGTCTTGCACAAACACATGCACCCCTCACTCATGCTCCTGGCTTCTCCGCTAAAACGGCTGTCCTAGAAAAGACCAGAAATTGCTGCAAACAGATACAACAGGCAAACTGTGGTTTTCCAGCTGTTATTGCCAGAAACTAACTACGAATTCTGAGTGCAGCACTGTTGAGTATGAGAGGAACCAGGAGGGAGTGTTTGTGCATCTCTGGAATTACTAGACAGTTCAAACAATAGCTGTCAGGAAGTAAAAATACTCCAATTTCCAATATATCCTTCACAAAAGCCAAGCCTGCCTATTGCTTGGGCGACAGAAGCGATGTGGGCACTGCTTCCTTCGTCTGTGGGCTCAGACATTGCTTCAGCACAATCAGCTTTGAAATCCATAGGGAAGCTACCTGCCAGCACAAGGCGGCTCCCGTAACTCTCTCTATACTCTCATACTCCACACCTCTCCCAGCTGTGATGCTTTAGATACTTTAAAGGTCTCTGAGGTATCTTATAACCTAACAGCTCAACGCAGTCCCAAAAAATCTCTCTCCTAACAAGCACAGCTCAGATGACAATCTGCCATCCCCAGAAGTCGCTATGTGTCCTGACATGCAAGATCAGATTCTGGGGCAGAAATCTAGGAAGGAGGAAAAAACAATCAAAACGATGCCCGAGGGGCACAATCTGCAGAAAGGGACAGAAGCGGTTTTGTTCTAGGGGAGACACCGTAGCTGAGATTTTCTTTCTGCTATTCCATTGAAACAGAGAAGACCACCTGACACCTGGCTATGCTTCATTGCTTCTCTTGGGCCTCAAAGCACGGGCTGAGGACACGTGGGTCATTTGACCAGAATTCCAGAGCAATCTCCTCCACCCCACCCAGGGCATGATAACGCTGCAGAACAGGGCAACGTGGTCCCAGAGGGTCCTCACCAAGCTGTGGGAGTCAGAGGAGGGAGCTACCTGTCACGTCAGCTACAGAGACACCACTCGCTGGCGGCATTCCCAGCTTCAGCAGGCTGAGAAAAGGATTTAATAGGGAGAAATAAAGCAACTTGTGAGATTTTGTTACCACTGAGGTGAGAAAGTTCCTGCTGGATCCCAGAGGAGCAGGTACAAGCCCTGCATATCGGTACAGCATATCACAAAGGTCTTTATAGAAAAAGCCCCAGAGAATGGGAGAAATCCCACCTGCAGCAGTAATGTTGTTGTCACCATGTTGGTCTAAGAATACAGAAAAGACAAGATGTGTAAAGCAATAAAATTGCTTATTAAAGCAATTGAATCTGGGTTGACAAAGGAATTTCTCTTTACAGTGGTTAACGATCTTTGTGCTCCTTTGGGAGCATTCTGTTCACATCTGTACATTAAAAAGAATAATGAAGCTCAAGTGCTTTGTTTTTCTTCAAGGGGCCAAAGCTGTCCTCACGAGGAAAACCAAGAGCTACACGAAGCCAGCAACACGACGAAAGACCCAACTGCCTTCACAGAAGAAAGCCCCACGCAGCCTGCGCTGGGGAGGGCCGGGGGCAGCGGCTGCGCCGGGCGGAGGAAGGCACAGGCCGGACCGGGGCACGAAAGCCCCGGCGGGAGGTGAGCGCGGAGAGCGCCGCTGCTACCTGGGGCTCCCTGCCCGACAGACCGAACGCGCAGCCGGGCTCTGAGCGGCGGGGGGGGGGGCGGTGCGGGGCGGGCGGTGCCGGGCTCTGACCGGCGGGGGGTGCGGTGCGGGGCGGGCGGTGCCGGGCCGGCGGTAGGCGCGGTTCCTGCGCGGCCGCCGCACCTGATGCGGCAGGAGTGGAGCGGGGCTGGGGATGCGGCGGCGGCACCAGGCGCCGAGAAGGCCCTGGGGCAGCCGAGGGGTTCGCCCGCCCGCACACCCGCCCGCGCTCCGGGACAGCGGCGACCCGCGCTCCCGGCCCCGCCGAGCACCGGAACGGCCGCCCGCGACTGGGGCAGGAGAGGCGGCGGCGGGAGCCGCTCCCCGCGGCCCCGCTCGGAGGGAAGCCCGCCCGGGCGAATGGGCTTTCCCAGGTCACCGCGCCCGCCCGGCCAGGCGGCTCCGCGGGAGGCTGCCCCTGCGGAGGACGCGAGCAGCGCCCGGGGAGCGGGTACCGCCGGCAACCGGAGAGGCTCCGGCCGGGGCCGAGCCCGGCGGGGCGCGGCTCTGCCCAGCCCACGTTCGCCGGGGGGGCTCGAGCACCTGCGCGGGCGGCGGGATCGGCCGCGGCTCTTTGTCTGCGCGCCGCCGCCGCCCCGTCCCGTCCCGCAGCACCGGGCAGCGGCACCGGCACCGCCCCGGGCACGGCCCCAGGCACCGGCGGCGCCCGCCGCCCCGCCCGCGGTACCCACCGTGATGCGCGGGATGTTCTTCTTGCCCTGGTACGACATGGCGCCGCCCGCCCGGCCCGACCCTCCGCCGCCTGCGCTGCCCTCCACGCCGGCTCCGCACAAAGGCGAGCCAGACCCGCGCCCGCCGTGCCAGCCGCCACCGGGGACGGACCGCCGCCCGCCCCGCCCCGCCCCGCCCACAGCGCCGCCCGCGGCCGCCAGGGGGCGCCCCGCCACCGAGCACCGCGCACCGGTACCGGGAACCGGCCTCCGGGCATCGGGTACCGAGCTCCGGGAACCTCTCCCCGGGCACCGGTACCGGGCACCGGGCATCGGGTACCGGGCACAGCTCCCCGCGCACAGGGTATCAGGCTCCGGGAAGCGCTCATCACGCACCGGGCATCGGGTACCGGGCTCCGAGCACAGCTCCCCGTGCACCGGGCACCGCTCCCCACGCACCGAGCAGGGCTCGCCACCCTCCGCACGCCCGATGCTGGGCACCGGCACCAGGAGCCTCGTACCCAGCATCACCCAGCAGGCACCGGGCAAAGCCCAACCGCCATCCCGGGCCTGGGGGGCTGCGGGGACAGCATGCCACCGGCCCGTGCGGGGCCAAGTCTGCACCAGGGTCCAGCCCACAGAGTGGGCAACCGCAGGAGCAGGGCACAAACAGGGCTTTTCACAAGCTGAGTCATTTCTATGTAATAATAGTGAGTAAAAATGAGATTTCTAACAGAATGGATATTTTGGTACTGCTGGAGTTCATCTGAATCACCTTAAACTTTCATTCACAAGCACAAGAATTGGAAACATTTAAAAAAAATAAAATGCCCCATGCATCTGACTCTGGCACTCTTCTGTCCTATGTAAACACTACGAGTGTTGGCAGCATTAAGGATTTCTGTTATTTCCTTAGCTGTGATGTTGGTAGGAAGGTTTAAACTGTGGAATTGGTTACAAGCATTCAGCATGTGCTGAGCCAGACGATGCTGGGCCCAGGACCCCACTGACAGCGGGCCAGGACTAGGCCAGCTGGAGTTGTGCTGTGATGGGAAGAGTTTGTCTGCCCTCTCCCGTCTGACACGATCCTCAATGCTGCCGGCAGGTCCACTGCCCTGCAGAGCCCTGGCTGGGCCTGGATCTCACTTTCTGTCCCAGGCCAACTCCTCTCGCATGCAGAGCTCTGAACGCCACCAGCGAGACCTTCCTACAGATCCTGCTGCCAGGCAGCAGCTAATGGTGTGTCCTCCACCACCCGAATCTTACAGCCACACTTGGAACAGGCATTGCTGTAAATACAATTTCTAGCTCCTGCTAGAAAAAAAACCCATCTGACCTGGGTGATCAACACCCAACACTCCCTCCAGTTTGCTTTCCGAACCAGAACCCAACTACGGTTTGCAATGGCTGCGGGGGCTCTGCTCACTAGTGTAGGAGCAAAGCAACCTTCATGGCACATCCCCTGACGCTGGGGGATGCTCCCAGCTCTGGAGAAGTGGGCGACCGCAGCATGGACTGTCTGGAGCTCGTGCTCTGCTGCGAAGGTTCAATGGAGGGTCACACTCAATGGTGATAATTGTATGTTCTTCTTGCTGAAGGGTTCAAGCGCGCAGACTGGTACAGCAGCCCTCCCTTCCCACAAGCTTTGGTGTCTCCACTGGCTCAGTAACCCAGCCCAAGGCTTTTATTACTCACCGAGTTTGTTATTCTATGTGTCCCTCCGCTGAAGCTCTTAGAAAGTTTTACTGGATACATATCTATTCTAAACCCAGAAAGCTTTCACCAGCTTAAAGCGAAAGCCAGCAGCTTCTCAATAACGTACTACTTACTGCCAGGACTACGAGGATATCTGCAAAATTGCATGGGCTGCTTGGCCCAGCTGAACCACTGCCTGCTGCCCCCCGGCCCGCAGTCTGCGAGCAGCCCGGCAGCAGCCGGGTAAAGCCTTCCACTCCTGGTGGAGCCACACGCAGGGAGGCGTCCGCAAGCGCCAGGACGGGAACGGGGAGCAGCGCCGTGCCAGAGCCTCTGCAGCCAAGGAGCGTGCGGGGAGCAGGTATGGTACCAGACCTGTTCTGGCCACGACACTGCAATGCTTCAAGAACAGGTCTGGTCTCTACTGAAATTAGACTGGCTGGGGCTGGGACATGAGAAAGACCCTCAACCCCTATCGCCAAACCTCCGGAAACTTCACTCACCCATTTTCCAGAAAGTTTAAGAGTATCCCCACGCTGGGTTACTTTGTCTGGGGTCAGTAACAGAAAGAGTAGCAGTTAATTAGTTAATAACAGATAAATGACTATGTAGACAGGTGCTGCTGACTCGAGCACTTGGACAGTTTCAAGAGCTGAGCTTGCATCAGCCCCTGGATGCTGGCCAGCCGCGGTGACTTCAGACCCTTCTTTTGAAGAGATGTGCTCTCCTCCTGGTTGCTATGTGACGCTCGCACAAATACACAGTAAAACATGCTGCCCTGGGCCCAAAGCACTCAAAATGGAAAAAAGATATTTTTTTTTTTCCGTAGGGCCTCTTCCAGGTGCAGTCAGTGAGGTGTTACTCGCATGCTTCAACACATCCTCAACAAGAAGCATGGTCAATTTGAAAGTTATTTCAAAATGGCAATACTCTTGCAGCTCATAACCTCCTCAGAACCACCTACAGGGATAACATGGCACTAGACATTTCTGGATGACCACGATGGGTGGCAGGAGCATGGCAAGGAACACTAGTGGTGTGAACACGGAGCAGAAGGCACGTGCTGCTGCAAGGACTTTGTCACCAAAATGAACCCAGCAGCCAGGCTCAACACATGTCTGTAAAGACCAGGGTGCTGCTGACCCAGCGCTAGTGCAAAGGACAAAAGCAGATGCCACCAGGCCGACACATCTGTGATCAATGGCTCCTACTGACAGGCACAACCAAGGTACAGTGAATATAATCAGCCATGGAATAATCAGGGCTCAAATCTCATCACGTTCAGCAGACCTGTCAGGACAGACCACCCCCATGCCTGCAGTCTCCTCCTCCCCATATGCATTCTTTGCATAAAACCATCCCCTCTTCTCCTAGCAGATGAGTCATCAGGGTCTGAGCTATCTCAGGGCACAGTGAATCCAGGGGAACATGGCATCTGGTGCACCCTCTCCCAGTGGAACCTCTGGCAGGATGCCGTGTCTCAGGAGGTTGGTCAGGCACCCCTACCCCAGTGCATCAGGAACTTCTACCACACACAAACTTCAGAGAAGCTTTTCTTGTGCTCGTGCATGCTGTGCCTGGAGGAAGGGGGTTGCTGACCCAGAGCTGTGGCTCTCCATCCACACTGTGTCCCCTTCCGCTGAGATCCATGGGGTCACCCATACTTCTGTGGGGCAGTCCAGCTCCAAGTGCTCACAAGCATTTGGCCATCATGCTGTTCAGTGCTGTTGGCTCCAGCTCCCCCAGTCTCTGATGTTCAACTTGAGAGCCAGAGCTGGAGGGAACTGGGAAGGCAGCCCACCGGCCCTGTTACTGAAGAACACTCACAGCCACACTGACTTTCACACCACTCCCACCATCCACACCATCTCCCAGAGGCAACATGGAGCTCTGCAGCCTTTCAAACTCCCACTCTGGAGCAGACATGAATGGGAAGGAATCTGAAATTCAGCTGCTTGTGCTGGAGGCACGTGAGGTCTGCCACAACACGTGGTGTACGAGGCAGGTGGGGGGCAGTGACACAAGCTTTTCCACAGTGGAGCAATTCTTCATTTTCTCCTGGCTAGAACATACGTTGGGGCTTTGGCAGTGGAAACGAGGGAAATCAGCAGATGTATGGCCTGAAACAAACTAAACTTGTAGGTCAGCACATAATGTTTTCAAGTAGGTGTTACTGCCGCTCCACTCCAGCTGGATCACCACATGATTTCAATCACCCACCCAAACTGACATTGGGGAGGGGTAATTGATAAAGCCAGAATTTATCTGCAGCTTTATTAATGATTAGAAGTCAGAGCAATTTCAGGACCATTCCTTTCTGTCTCCTTTGGACTGAAGGTGATGCTTTCCACAACATCCTTGTGAGCCAGCTCCAGAGCCTGTCTTGAGATGATGCTTCACGGAACGTGACAAAGGCTCTGGAAAAGCAGAAGTCCCCCAAAGGGATTGCCCTTGGCCGTCAGGAGCCCACAGCGACTCCAGTGTGCCCACGGCAAACACTGAGACGATGTCCCTGGCAAAACATCAATTCCACCCTGTGGCTTGGGGACACCTTGAGGTTTGTGGACTACCCTACGCTGTCCACATGTCCAGAATTAAGAACAGGCCTAACACCACAGTGCTTTAGTCTATTGTAGAAGACTCCTAACCTCCACCTCCACTGAAGCGTGACAGTGGCCAGAGAGGAAGAGGAAGGTGGGAAGGGGCAACTGGCGACGTTGTTATGGAATTCTACATGGGCTTTTGCTACCAGTTGTGGCTGAGAGGCCCTCCTCAACGGGCTTTGGGATTGACCAGATCCCTCGTTTCTTCAGAGCAAGCCCACCTCTGGATAGGCAGTGTTCAGAAACACAATGGAGACGGCTCCAGAAAGCACGTTGTGCCCCTGCCAGCTCTGAGCCTGCTGCAAGCCGGGGGTTCACGCCCCCCATCCCAGTCCTGCCGCCCCCAGGGACCTCTGCCTGTGGCAGGGCTCACTCCACGCACACCACCACCACATCCCGGCTGGAAAAGCCTGCCAGAACTCAGGGGTTACGTGCCGGCAAAAACTGAATCTATAAATGCCCTCGGGGGGCTCAAGGGCTTAAAACCTGGTACAGAAGTAGGGTCCCAATTAAAGCAGCAGCATGGAAAGGAAGCAGAAGTAGCGGAGTACACAGCCAGGCTTGTGGGAAAAGACGAGGGGTCCCCAGAGACATTTCATTCCCAGTCAGTAGAACTATTCTTCCTCATCCTGGCAGAGATGCCCAGTGCCAGCAGTGCCACAGGATGTCACCTGAGCGCAGGGACAGACCCTACGGGGAACGGCTGGTGCCACCGCTGCAGGTGCTGCTGGCACCTCCCTGTGTCTCCCCCAGCAGCCCTTCTCCCACAGCCCTGGACCCACCAACACCCAACCTGGACAGCGTCCTCCCAGCAACGCTACGCCAAGGAGGCTCTTGGCCAAGCAGGTTGTGATCCAGGGCACCAAAGAAACACTCAAAAAGCATAGAATCATGGAATAGTTTGGGTTGGAAGGGACCTTTAAAGCCCATCCAGTGCCAACCCCTGCCCTGGGCAGGGACACCTCCCACCACACCAGGTTGCTCTAAGCCCCATCCAACCTGGCCTTGAACACCTCCAGGGAAGGGGCAGCCACAGCTTCTCTGGGCAACCTGGGCCAGGGGCTCACCACCCTCAGTATAAAAAAATTTCTTCCTTGTATCTAGTCTGAATCTCCTCTCTTTCAGTTTAAAACTGTTACCCCTGTCCTATCGCTCCACTCCCTGATAAAGACGTGATGATGGTAGCTCAGGCACATCTGCCTCTCTCCCCGCTCCCTCATACATCAGTCCCTGATACGATGGGAAGGTTTCAGCCAACTTCAGGTCTCTCCTCACTTCTTTAATGTGTATGTTGGGAAACAGGATTTTAATTAGGTTCAGCTATTTCACCCTGCCGTGAAAGGTGCAACCTGTGGTTTCCTTTCTCCGCTGACACAGAACTTCTGTGAAGCCTTTTTTGTGCAATTTGAACTCACTTTACCTCATCCTAGCAAAAATATAGGCATTGTGACCCACCCTCTGTGTGACTCGCGGCAGCCTGCAGACAGCCCTCCAGCGATGACTGCCGGAGCAGCAGCTACCCAAGCATTTCCAGGGACACCAGCCACCCACGCTGCTGGACCACGGCTGGGACAGGGTCTTGGCAGGTGCCTGAGCACAGAGCGAAGATCTCAGGTCACTGCTGTGACACAGCTGACATCCCCCTGTGCCCATGACAGGCACAGGGATGCCTTAAAGCTCTCCCTGGAGCACTACCCCACAGTGCTGTGACAGTCACAGGCACCAGCAAAGCAGAGGCTGTCAGCGATCGTGGCTGCTGCAAATAAAGAGAGCGCAGCATGCCCAGACACTTTGTCATCTCACCATCTTTAATCCAATGCATGGCTGAGGACGCAGGCTTTCACGGCACAAGCTGACGATCCTGCTCTTTAGGACGTGTCCCGCCGCCTCCACAACATCATCTGCAGCCACACCAGCACCCGGCACGGGGCAGCGAGATGCCGGGATGTCACGCTGCCTGTAGCGATGGGGACAATGGTGCACAGCACTGACCAGCAGGGATGGCTGCTCCTGCCACAGGCAGCCTCGTCCCTCCCTCCTTCCCACTGCGCCTGGGCCAGAGGAGACCCCTCACCCCGAAACGTCATTAGCAAAATGCTAATGTCAATGGAAGGAGACAGCTTCCACTTCACACCTAGCTCCCTCCGTGTGGCGAGCTATGTCTACACAAGAGCATCTGGATTTCCACTGTAATTACTCAATTCTCTCAGAGCACGGATGGGCCAGCCCAAACCTATGAAATACAGGCACCCATCTTGTTCCCTTTAACGTGCAGAGCAAGGACTAGAAAGGTCCGAGCTCTCTGCTCAGCATCACTTCTTTTCCCTCCTCAGCTGAACGGAAACACCCGTTACCAGATCCAAATCTACGTGCTGTAAAATAGAGCTCGTCTCTTCCCAGCAGAGCAATGGGGAAGAGGCTGCTGGATCCAACCCGCAGCCAAGAGCCAGCCCAGCTGAACAAGCCAAGGTCCAGCTATATTTTCCAGCTTCTCAGCCCTGTCTCCAGGAAGGCTGCCGGCATGTTTGGTTTTTGTTTCTTCCTCCCACTTCCTCCAGCCATCCATAGCAACTGCTCCCCAGCAGAAAAATCAACCTTCTCCGCCTTCCACCGCTTTGCAGAGGTGACAATGGAAAGGGTCTGTGTAGGGAAAGCTTTTGCCCAAAGTAAAGCAACAGAGCAAACGCAGATCCAGCTGGTCTCCGCTGTGGTTTCCCTTGGGATTAGGGCTGACCATCAGTGATCAGCGTTGCACTCACCCAGACCATCTCTGGAGACTAGGCCACACACATGAAATTACTTTTTTGGGTCTCATCACAAAACCTCCTTGTTTTGATGCCACTTGCAATGGCATCTACATATTACAGTCTTTCTCTAGGTCTGTTTGCTCGCACCTTTCCGAGCTGAATCTTTTTTTGTCATTCCCAGCTCACATCTGAGTCCCCAAGACGATGTTGGGATGGTTCCTCCCCAGCTGGCATTCACAACATCACCACCACCTGCACATGTGCTGCATCTCTCCTTCCAGGTCACCGGTGATACTGGAGAAGAGTCACTTTAACACAGAGGCATACAGTTTCCCACTGAACAATTCATACACCCCGCCCTTTACACCGCATACAACTTTCCTACAGGGCTGTATCCGCCTAGTCCATTTGCAACCTTCCACTCCGGTGCTGCAGCCCCGCTGGCAGGGTACGCTCGGCCTCCGGCCCTCGCCAAGAGCCAGAGAGCTCAGCTGCCTCCAACTTGCCTCCACCCACATGTCCAGTGACTTCTCCTGCCCAGCCGGATGGCCAGCAAACCCTTCTGCAAAGGGGCAGCAGCGCAAGACCCCCTGGCCCCACTCGCCCTTCCCCGGGGGAGGCCGCGGGCACAGGAACAGCAGGGCAGCGCCGGGGCTGAGGGACACGGAAAAGCTGCTGAGCTACAATCTGGGACTCCACTGAATCCCCCTGGAAGCTGCCTGTCTGCCGGGCAAGACACCATCCATTAGGAAATGAAAGCCCCCAAAAGCCTAGTCCACCTTGCCGGCGCATGCCTGGCACGTATGAGAGACAAACGCTCCTCCCACCCGGGGGACAGGCAAAGCTGGGGTGGTTCTGGCCTCTTGGAGGTACTGACATCTTAAATAAAAAGAAAAGGAAAAGATTATTTTGGACGGAGCCAACTATTCTGCTGCGGCCAAACCACAATGTTTCATTTCAATTTAAACCTACTGAAGTTTGTGTTTGACACTTTCAACTGTCTTCAAAAAAAATGCTTAGAGGAGTTTCCAACACAACAAAGCCTCTTCCAAGTGAGAAAGCAGCGAGTCTTGCCTTGCAAGTCTCAAAATGTTTAGCTACTTCTCAGAATCTCTCATTGTTTTCCTTTCTTTCCTAAAATGGGCATCTCAAAAGTCATACAAATTTGTGAGAACAAGAAATGTCCACATGGCTCATGTAGTTTGTCTGTCTCCCAAAGAATGTTTGTCGATTGAACACTACCTGCCAGGATGCTCCCGGCAACACCTCTGCCAGGACCACAGATGCCTGGGCATCAGCCCTTGGTCTCTGCTCCTCGCCCCAAGCCAGGGGCTGGGCAGGGACAGAGCCCCCCGCACCCCCTGGGCTGCGTTGGCCAGAACCATTCCAGAGGGGAGAAGCCGCTGCGTCGCTGATGCCACCTCCTGCTACAGGCGATTTTCTCGCGCATCCCCCACCGAGCACGGAGTGAGCCCACCGCCAGCCTGCGGTCAGGGGAGGAGCAATCTCAGCTACTCCGGAAGCTACTCGTGAGAACAGACTTTTCCTGATGCAGCATCAGGTGCAGGTCTTGCTATGTTTTCTGGTAACCACAGAGAAAACATACAGTATTAAAAGAAGCATCACCTCTCCCACCTGCTGCAATGGGCTATTGCTGCAGCACCTTGTGTACAATGTACTCTCTGGCATGCTTGGTGATGCTCCATTGCTCCCATAAAACGTGCCACAGCTAGGATCTGTTATTAGTTGTTAAATGTAGAGAAAAATATCACTGGCTTTTTATCTTAAATGAAGAGTCTTTTGGGGTATCATTTTGCAAAGGCAAAGAGAATTATAAACCCTACCTATGGACATAGAAAAGAACTCCTTGCCCTGCACGAGTCTCTTCTAAATGACAAGGCCAGAATCCCGCCCCGGAATCACCACACAAAAGGAAGGCACCAACAGGAAAACTCATCTGTCAGGCAGTGCCAGCCACCCAGAGCCCCCTTTCACAGGGGAGAGATCTGCTTCAAGGCGGCTGAGAACACGCTGGATCAAGGTGTGATCCGTAAACCCATTTTTTTTACACTTGGCTGTAAAACCCAGTTTCTTTTCTGCATGAAAGTTCCATAAAGACCTACATTTTCCCAGGAACACCATGAGGTTTTCAAGAACACATCGCCCAGAATAAAAACTGCAGCATCCTTCCAAAGCCCCGGCAGCGTGAGCTCGGTGTGCTGTCACAGTGCCTTACGGATGCGGTGCCCAAGTGCCCCCAGACACCTCCAGACACGACACCCCTGGTGGCAGCCCCCTGCCCCGACTGCAGCACCCGCACCACCCAGAGCGGGGAACGAGGACAGAAGGAAGCCAAGCACTGCTGCCACAAGGTAGTGCGATAAATCAAACTGCTTCCACGTTAGGGTGAGTTTTTTGGTAAAACAAAAGCTCTTTGCAGCAAGCAGGAACTCTTCAACTGAATCCCTGCTTTCTTTGGAAAACTAGCCCTACTGCGTAACTCCCATGAAATATAATATCTCTGTCTTCTTACAGGGGAGGTGGTTTATCAAACTTTGCAGTTTTGCTTAACTGCTGGCAATAATCCGTATCCTGACATGAACAGCCAAAGAACTGACCTCTTATTGTTGTGCCTCAGGCATCAGATTTCTTAAAACACACCAAAAAAAATGTGCAGGATTTTTTTTCAATAAAGATCTGAGTATTTAGCATCGAAGTCCATGAATTATAATACAGGTTTCACTGTTGTATTTGCATTGTGGGAACTAGGTCAGTGGCCTGGGTTTGTTCCTATTGTCTGTAGAAATACCAGAAGTAATGTAACTCCAAATCCTTCTCTTACAAAAAAAAGTAAAACCAAAACAAAAACCTGAGCTCTCTGCTGAATGGGGTCATAGTGAGGTTATGAATTAATGCTATCAAAGTGCTTTATGATCCTTTCCATAAATGCAAGATTTTAAACTGTGCTAAAAGGCAGCGCACAACTGCAACTTTCAGATCACTAAGGTAAGGAAAAGACTACTGTTGGCGTGATGTTTCTGCTATAAATTACTGGCAAAGGAAACAAAAAAGCTGAATGATGAAGTCATAGCACATTTTACAAGTGTCAAAAGAAGGAAAAAATAAGACAGAATCGAGTTAGTTCAAGCTTCCTTCTCCATTTGAGGCAGCCCTGCGCATCTTTCCAGGATTTATCACAAACCGAATCCAAGTGCTGTCACCCAAATGGACAGGACAAGGCACGTGTGACACCGGCTGCCTCCAGGAAAAACGCCAAGGACTGGCTCCAGCAGGGCTTCTGGAGGGGACGGACCCCTCGCCTGCCTCCGCTGCCCTGCAGCTTCCCTCACGCTCCTGGCTCCCGCAGAGTGGGAACCTCCTCCTTCTCCTTCTCTTCCTCCTCCTCCCCAGCTGATGGAGCTGCCCCAGCCTGCGGTGAAGCTGCAATCCCGTGTTTGTGGGACCACAGCCAGTTGCCTTGGAAATGACGACTTCACTGCAGAACCATGCAGCAGGACGGGAGGATACGTCTGGGGCGAGCCTAACAAGCCGAGTGCTCCCGCCTGTGTTGCTGAAGAGGAAGATGGACGAGCAGGGTCTCTGCTGGGCTGAGCAGCAAGGAGGTAGATGGTGGAGGCCACCGCAGACTTCTGGTTTACCTTCTTCCCAGGGACGGAGCACAGAGACGTCCCTTTACCGTGTAAAGCTCCCTCCCCGCTCCCCAACATAAGCGGTGCTGCTCCCCAGTACCTATGCATCCGTTACTAGCCCTCAGTGAACATCTGTACCACAGGAATTCAGAGGTTTGTCTGTGACCTACAGAGAAACTCTCTTTGACTTCATTACAGTAAAATAAGCATTGCAATCCACCCTGGTTAGGCAAAAGGCATGGCAGCTCTGGAGGAAAGCTGCAGGAAACTTCACAAGGGTAGGGTCCACACAGGCTGTTACTGACGGAAACCCGCACCAAGTTAAATTGCTCCTGTTAAATAAGGTCTCTGGGGATAGCCCAGATCAGAGCAGAATCTACCCCCCAACCCCATTACTCCAAATCTTAAGTGTTCTCCAACAACAACCCTCACTGCAGCAGACCCTCGTACCAGGGAAGGGGGGCTCCTGCTTTCAGCAAAGAGCACCCGAAAGGCACCTCTCTTGTTGGGGCGAGTCCTGGACAGAACGGGGCACCGGGATGCGGCCGAGCCCAGGCAGCACATCTGCCCGCATGGCAGCCGCAGCTCCCCAAGCGGCTGCCTCCAGCCCTGCTCCCTGACCCTGAATCCACCAGCAACACTCAAATTCCCACGACGAAGCACAGGCACCCACCTGCTCCCAGCCACATCCCTCGCTGCCCTAACGTCCAAACCACGACAACTGTCACATCAGCTTCACTGTGCCCGAACCCGCAGCTCAGCTTTTGTCCTTCCAGTAGACTTTGTGATAAAGCAAAGTGAGGTTAAACATCAGCCTGGGCCTGTATCACGCTGACAGGTTGTACATCCCATGCTATCACCGGGCAGTTACACATGGTAGTTGTCTTCCTGCAGAAATGCTGGCGCTCTAATTGTAATCAATACCATTACAAACAAACAAACAAAAAAAAACACCAAACAAAAAATAAAAGGTGCGTTGGTCTGTTGTACTTCCAAGAAACTGCTTGCTGCAAAAATCAGGAGATGCCACGCTGTCTGCTGCCCTGTCTGTGCACAGGCAAGTCTCTTACTCTCAGCTTTCCTACTAAGTTCCCTGGTCAAGGGTAGATGACTTAACCTCTCTCTCTGTTTCTTAATCTGTGAAATTATTCAAAGAAGTTCGATTTGCCTTGACAAAAGAGCCTTTGTGTGCTCTGAATCCACAGAGTTCAACACAAGCAAACTCTGTGGCTGTGCAGGCTCAGCAATTTCCCATTGGGAATGTTGTACTCTAGGATGCTCCTAAACTTGAAAGTCGTAGTACCAAGTCATATGATTCCTCCTAGCCATGCAGGCACAAGAACACTTATCTATAAAGCTTCCCGCTTCCCACTGTTTTAGACAAGATGTGCAGATAACAAGGGTTTGGCTGCTGATGCTTATCAGGTGGAAGGCCTCAGAGGAAGAAATCTGGGAGCAGAAATCATCAGGAAAAGAGCAGTTGTTGAAGGCCAACCTCAGCTACAAAACTCCAGAGATAACGGTGTACATAAGACCTTAAAAGGGAATGAGACTGTTTCGAATTTTTGGTAGGGCTAATAAAGAAAAGCTCACAGCAAAGCCTGCAGACAGGCCGTCCTGAGTTCCTGTTTCTTTTCCAAGAAGCAGCAGCATAAAAATTGTTAATGCAGTGGTCAGTTCTGCAGCTGCTATTCAAACCACATGGACAAGGTTGGTGCTGATAGGAATAATGTTAATTTTGTTCCTGACTCTGTAAAACGGGCTGTAAAGGAGAAAAGCTCAAGAAGAGGAACCAAATAGTGTGCTAATAAGAAACCAAAAAGCAGAGGCTGAAGAAATTAAAGTGCAATGAAGAAACCTCAAAGCAGCCCACTGCCTAGCTAGAGGCTCCTACAGACGAGAGCAGACATTAAGGACAGCCTGATGCTTTTCCCCAAAACTGAGCCAGGCCGAGTCACTGCACCCCCCTGCTACTGCTCCCCCCAGGCTCTGGCTGGTGGGGTTAGTCCTCCAGATCACAAACCCTGGCAGCTGATGGAGGTTCGCACTCTGGACACAAACTGAGGTTTCTGCAGAATGCTGAGACAACCACACCACTGCTTCAGGCATCAGTGATTTCTGCTTCCATTTCTAAAAATGGGTTTTATTAACTTGCCCTGTTCACCCTTGAAAACCAGTGCCCTTAAGACAACCATTTACTGAAAACTTCAGCCCCAAATGAACTCAATGACCAGGCCAGCTAGTGGCCTTACTTGCCTCATATGTAAATGAGCAACAGCCTCGCTGAAATCGCAACTGAGGAATTTACTCAACACTATTGACTTCATCACCTTTCTGCCAAACTCACGCTGGTGTAAATGGGACCAGAACCAAAAGAAGCAATCGCAGCCTCTGGCAGGAGGGTCTGTGCTGCGGAGCTGGATGAGTCCGTCTGTTACCTGAGTTTGGCATAAGTTGAGAAACTTAGGGCCTGATGATACCGTCAGCGATGCCACTTCCACATCACTGCGCCTCGCTTCTGCCGCGGTACTTCTGATTTGTGTCAACGTGAGACCAGGATCAGCCTGGTCTGGAGTAACAACTCCAAAATCCCCCCTTTATTTTTCGGAGGGGCTGGAGGGTTATTCTTTCATACAAGTATAAAAAGAGCAGCTGTAGCAAACCGACACAGCCGCGCTGCCGCTCGGCTTCACCGCCCGGGGTGAGGCGGCGGGGACCCTCCGATTCTGCCGGAGACCCCGCCGACAGCCCCCTGCGCGCACCGGCGGCTGACAGCAGAGCGGGGGCGGGGGGGACACCGCCGACACCCGCCGCGGAGCTGCCACCGCCGACGGCTCCTCCAGCCCCGGCCGCGGGGCGAGCGGCGCCCGAGCCCCCCGAGGCCCCCCGCCGCGGGCCCCGCACGGCCCCGGCCCCGCCGCCCCGGCCCGGCCCGGCGCCTACCCTGTCGTCCGCGGGGACCAGGTCCTGGAGCCGCTCCTCGTCGGGGGCGGCGCCGAGCTCGCCGGCGCCCGCGCCGGGGCCGGGGGCCGCGCCGGGGTCGGGGCCGGGGCCAGGCTCGGGGCCGGGGCCGGGGCGGGCGGGCGTCGTGGCGCGGCGCTGCCCGACGCGCAGCGCGCCGAAGTCCAGGGTCTTGCTCTCGAAGGCGCCCTCGACGCTGCAGAAGAGCCCCCCGCGCTTCTGCCGCGGCACCGCCGCCGATCCCGGCCGCGCCAGATATACCGGCAGCTCCTCGCCGCCGCCGCGCCGCCCGCCCGCCGCCATCCCGCCCGCCGCGACGACCGACCGACCGACCGACCGCGCCGCTCGGGGCCGGCGGGACGGGGCCGCGGGCGCGGGCGGCTCCGCGCGGGGCGGGGCGGGGCGGGCGGCGGGGCGGGGCCGGGCCGCTCACCGGCCTCCCCGGGCCCGGGCGGCGGCGGGAGTGTTCGGGCCTCGGGACAGCCGCGAGCGCGGGTGGGGACAGGAGCGGCCGCATCCCCGCCCAGCCCCGAGCCCGGTGCTCCCGCGTCCCCCGGGGCAGGGCGGGTGCTGGTGCGCTGCCCCGGCGCCGCCGCCGCTCGGTGCCACCGGCCTCTCGGGGACAGAGAGCGGGGAGGCCACAGGGACCCGCGGGGAGCGGGGACCCGAGGCGGTGCCGGTGGGCGGGCGACGGTGCGGTGCGGTGCGGTGCGGTCCGGTCCGCCGGGGCCGCGACGGGACGGTCGCCCGTTCGTCACCCGTTACAGCCGCGCAGGGGCGGTGACAGCCGCACCACGGGTGACCCGCACACGCCAACAGCCGGGCACGGTGGCACCAGCTCCGGGCACCGGCCGGCGTGGGGGGCTGCCCTGGGAACCCCACGGCAGCTTCACGCCAAAGGCGGAGGAGGCCTGAAGGGCCGGGGACAGGCCAGGGCTGAGCGTGGCCGCAGGTCTGTGCGCTGGTGGCGGGGGAGCTGGGCAGCAGCCTGCGAAATCAAACAGCACCAAAACTGGAGTCCTGACTTTAAATTCTTTTTCCAAATGCTTATTTCTTTACAGAGAACAAGTGTACATAGTACCTGGGCCCAACATGCTGCCAGGTATTCTCTCAGACCACGCATTTTTGTTAGCAGTTGTTGTCAGTAACACTTTTTCAAACCTTTTTTTGTGAAAACAAAGCAGTGCCATTGTCTCTGCCAGCCCTCCAAGCACTGGTGGTTCTCACTTACGGAAAAATCCGCGTGGAGCCGGACCGATGGTGGAGAACAATGTCCCTGGGGTGGTGCCCAGGGAGGAGTCTGTGGGCATGGGCTGAAGGGCCTGGGGTTGTGAGGGAGGAAACGGTCTGGGATGGTTTCCTTCCTCTTGCGCTCTGGGAAGCAGTCTGCTGTTGAAACTGGACTTGGACCAGCGTCATTAGCTAAGTCGAACAATCTACAGGACCTTGAATTTTTGACTAATTATTCAGGTCTGAAGTGTTAGGAGAAGAGACAATGCACTAAATATAAACAGTGTGTCAGCAAACTTGGATGAGGTACTTTAAGAGCATTGTGTTACACAGCAGAGAAAAACACTGCTCAGTGTCTGCCCCTACTTTCTCTAAAGCAACAGCAGAGAGGGTTAAATTGGGTTGTTCTCACAATCTTACATGAACTTTAATATGCAGCTGCCATGGCTTCACGGACCATGGGCTTTGTGCTGGCACCAGAGCCCCCCTGCTCGCCCCACCAGGGACGCACACATGGAGAGAGCCCTGCGCTGCTGCCCGTGGGATGCTCCTGTCACTCCGGGTGCAGGGGCCGCGGCAGCGCCTGGCATCTAAGGAAGGACATATCCCTTCAAATAGCCAGAGTGTATTTGTTTTGTAGCTTCTCCTACTGCTGCTCTCCTGGCAAACACTCTCCCTCTGTAACCAGAAGTTTAGCAGCGCCGCCGCCAGTACTGCCGGCAGAGATGCACACAAAGTGGCAGCACACCAGGATTTTACCTTCCTAAAGGTCCACCTTAGCGTGAATGAATTTATCCTCCTCCCGCTGCAAGCTGGATCCGCTGAGCAGAAGCTGAAAACCATCTCAGCCCGCTTCTGCCCCTGGCAAGGGGGAAAATTCACACATCTGCTGATTCTAGAGCCGGCGGCTGCAGTACTTCAGACAGTGAGCTGAGCCCCCGCCTGCTAGTTGCCAAGTAATAGCACTTGAGGAAGGGAGCCTTTCTTGGGACAAAAAACATGCTCCTGAGCCGCAGACTGCCCCGTGGCTTCGTGCACTGACCCCGGTGAAGTTAGAGCAAACCCCTTGTTTTGGTTGGGACCTCTCCATATGGTTGTGAAGCTTTATGGGGAATTAAAATTCCTTGGAACGGGGCCTGGCCTTTGTCTGCTTCTGCAAATGTGCAAAAGTTGCAGCATTGTACTTTAATAGCAATATTTATTCAAATCCTGATTCTAATGTTTATCTTTCCTTGTGCCTTGCTGCATAAATGGTTGCACTGAAGTTTTCTGCACCAGTAAAGGAGAACAGGGGCTCTTCTAAGACGTGAAGGCTTTAAAAATCTGACCTTTACGGGAAATTATTCACTGTGTAAAAGACAATTCCTGATTTTATTTCTCAAAGTGGCATTCATTTTAAGGTTCTTTTTGTTAGGTATTGTAAGGCCTCTAGTTCAAGAATACAGTGAAAATTAAAGGTTGGGTTCGATGTGTGTTCACTGCAGTAGCCTTGCTTTTGAGCCCAGAAGAATGCATTATTTATATTTCTGTATATGTATGCCTCAGATCAGATTTGAAGCTTTTAATTATACAATGACAAAATGTCTGTCCCCTGTAATTAAGCACATTCTCTTTTCTTTAAATCACACGTTTATATGCTAGTTGGCAAAAATGCTTTTGAGGCACACAGTCATGAGTGGTGCGTCTTCAAATCCTGCTGGCAAAGCAGATCTCTTCTCGCTTGTCTGTGCAAAGTAGATGGGAGATAGGGATCAGGGAGGGGGTCCCGGGGACAGGTTGTGTCCCCAGCCCGAGCCCCAGGAGGACGGAGGTGGCAGGCATTCGCCCTCCTGTACAGGGGTGCTGCCGCGGGACCTGCCATCATCGAGACGTCGGCCCTGCTGAGCGTCCCCTGCGCTCCAGGACTGTGTCTTGCCCCAGAGCAAGTGTGCCTGTCCCTCGTGGTTCAGGAGTCTGAGCTGAGCTTGCCAGATGGGCACTGCCGGTCATACCTTGAAAGAAAAGAAATAGGCTAGCATTCAGGCTTAGGGAACAGCATTTATTTTCCAGGAAGTTGCGTTTTGTAGTGGCAAGCTTCTGATTTACGCCTGACTAGACCGTGTCTTTCTAGTAGAGTAAGAACTGTTTTTATTAAGCAGCACTCAGAAATGGAAATCAGTTACGTTACAGGGTGAACTGCACGAGTTATGAATGGGGGGAGCGGTGCAGCCTCCTTGGAAATGGTCGTTAGGCAAATCCCTTTCTGCAAAGGGATTAGTTAATAAGATGGGACATAATCGCCCTGTCTGGAGTAGGCGTTTTCTTACTCTGTGCACTCAGCCCCTGTGTTGGTTTCCTTTGTTGTCTTCATCATCTGCTCCAGAGCACTGGTGGGGTTTCCCCATAGTCCTTGTGCAGGGGAACAGGGGAATCGCGGGCCCAAGTGACGCCCGCCCAATCTGCTGAGTGACCGGCGAGAGGCACAACCTGCAGTACCAACTTCCACAAGCATTTTCTGCTTGAGGCTGCCCACTTACTCAGTGTTATCTTTTAAATGTTTGAAGGGGAATTTAAATTGCCAACTGAATCATTCAAACAGCAAAGGTATTGACAGAGAAGTCATATTAGGTCAGCTTGGCTGCCACTGCCAAGGCACCGTTGTTCTCTGCTGGGTATTTTCTGATTTTGCTTATTTGCTTTCCGTTTGTCAGGCTGGCAGCCCATTTCTTAAGTGGATAAACTCTGCATCCTCTGTTGGCAAACTTCTGTGGTGGTTCCCAGATGCTCTGCGCAACGTCATTCTGTCTGTAATAAAAATAGAAAAGGATTAAAAAGAAGTGAAGCACGCCCCAAATTGTCGTTTATTGTTCACATAATGTTGCTCACTGCATCGGGAGATTAACATCTTGTGGCGTTTCCCTTGTCTCACTAACAAGGTGAAATCCACTGGCCCTCGCTTCTGTTTTAGGCTGCTAGTGAAGCAGAATCACAGCGCTAAATACTACAGCTGGATTTTGTCAAGCAATGGATAATTTCACGATCGATGGTAACTATCGGGAGTTCCCAGGTGATTTTCATGGGTGTCTATTGGTAAACAGAAACCAAATACAGTGTTTCCAAGCACAAGCTAGTAACCTGCCAAGAGGACGCACCTCCCTCCGTGTACGGTCCGACAGCGACTTGCACGGCGGAGGTGTGCGTGTCAGTGTGATGTCCGCGGCCCTGGCCACAGCTCTGCACCCCCCGCACCCCCTGCACCCCCGTCGCTGCTGGCCTGTGCCTCGGGCGGCTGAGCATCAGCCCAGCTCCAGACGTGCCCACAGGAGCCAAGGTGACTTTGCGGGAATCGGATGATTTCCAGTGCTTTCCAGCATTGCCTGTCAGCCGAGCTTCCCCTCTCACCCTGGAGAAACACAAAGGCTTTGTCAGGAAGAAAGACCTGCCGGAGATTCACAGTATTTAGTGGTTAGCTTTTTATTCTTGCTTCTTTTTCTGGACTTACTCAGCCTTTTTAAAGAAAGTTGAGGGGGTGGCAGGGAAGCACCTCGGGCTCCATAGCTGTGATAACAATGCTCATTAGACTCAGAGAACGTCATGTTATTTGAAGGAAATATAGGCTGTTGACATTAGGTGAGATTTGACCCCCTCCTTCACCAATGTTCACAAGCTCAAGCAAAGGAGAGCCGTGTCCCAAGTGAGGACATTTCCTTCCTTGATGTCAAATCAATACAAAATGGTTTTACACTGGTTTTCCTGTGGGCCTGGAGGCAGCAGATCTTTAATTGTGCATGAAAGGGACATAATGACAGCATAACTTTGTTAGCTTGATAGATGCACGTCTGGTTTCATAGCTCATTGGCTCCTAAGGTCTGTAGGTTCAGCCGGAGAAGCACTGGGAAGCAGCAGGGCAGTGGTAGTGGCAGGTTAACACCAATTTATTCATCCCCATCTGCTTCTCACAGGGTTTGATAAAACTGCAGCCCTTTATTACATGCATGATAAGTAGCAGTGATGAAATTAGTGAGATTTATCTTGTTTCATGCAAAGTTAGAGCTGCCTTCTTCTAGTCTGCAGTCCTGATTTACTAGGGTGTCCTGTTTTAGGAGACTGCCAGATAAACAGGATTGTTTTGCTGATTCATTCTTGCAGCAATCTCAGGACAGCCTCCAGCACTGCATTTCATGGGCCTCAGGGAAAGTCAGGCTAAGGACAAACACAGGAGAAACAGTGAAAGAGCCAAACTTGACTAGGAAATCTGCTTGTCCTACTTACATTTAGAGGCAGAGGTCCGAGATGGGTGGGTTCTTTCATTCCCCAAGAAATGGCACGTTCATGAAGGGCAGGCGACCGAGGAGCCTGCTATCTCCATCGACCAGGGAAGGCCAGTGACAGATGCTTCCACCACTGTGCTCCAGTTTGTAAATGTTTGGACACAGTAAGTTAGAAGGTCAGAATAGACCTTTGTGATCCTCCAGGCTCCTCTGCATGTCAAGGGGTTCTCCATCTCAACTCGGTATATCTTTCAGAAACCCATCTGATCTTGATTTACACTTCTAGGGCTGGGGAGTATGTGCCAGGCACAGTAAGAGCCTCCTCTAAATGTGCTCAACTTCAGGTTCCAGCAACAGACCTCTCACACACATCCACCCATGAGCTTCAGCGGTCTCCTGTATCAAGTATCTGCACCCCCCATACTGGCACTTATAGACTGTTATCAAGTTCTGCTTAACCTTCTCTTTGACATGACGATTGGATTGTTGTCCTTGAGAATAAACTGCAAGGCATGTTTTCCAGTCCTTTTGCTGTGATTGTGGCTGGAGGGGGCGGCAGCTTTGTCATCCACTGGAGACGTTGGCAGCCAGAACTGAAGGCAGGCTGGCAATAGTATAGCAATATTAAATATACCCATACGTACTCCCATTCGGTATTTCTGCTTGCACATCCGAGGTCTAGTTGTCTTTGCCATAGAGTGATCCTGGGAGCTGTTGTTCAACTGATATAGAATCATAGTTTTCCAGAACAGAGTTTCCTGTGCTGGTAGGTATGTCTTTGTTCCTAGACGTTTGAGCTTGAGTGACCCTGTGAACGTGCCGTTTTGTGTGACTGGGCCCAGCTTTCCACTGCCCTGCCCACGTGGATGTGCTGTACGGAATGAGAGAAGTTAACGGATGAGACTGGAAGGACACACCTTGTGTTGTCATAATCCAGGAAAGATGGGAACAGGATGGTTGTCTAACACGGAAACTATGTTGGGGGGAAACAACCCTCTGTATCAGGTGGTGGGGAAGGGTTTCACCATGGGCACAGATGGATTGCTGTACAGCAGGGTGGTGTCTTCCATCAGATCCTCTACCAAAGGCAAACTGCAGAGTTCGAAAGAAAAAACATTTGACTCTGTCAAAAGCCTGTCTAGTATTCCCTGTCAAAGCCACAAGCCATAGTGTGTTAATTTCTATTGCAAAATGCTGTTGTGTTGTTGGGGGTATAACACACAGAGATTGACTTCAGTGTGCTGTCAGTCTGCAAACAGAGAGCACAACTCTGGTGAGCAGTTGGACGTTATAATCTTCTGTGGTGGGTTATTCCAAGAATATTTCTGAAATGGAGTAATGCTTTTTGTTTCCAGAGTTGTTTAATGTTGAGCAAAACCTATGGGGAAGTCCAACATTTTAACATGTGGGGTTTTTTTCCTCCTGAAATGAGCTGACAGTCAAAATGTTAACAAATAATAATTGTGGAATAGGAGTGCTGAAAATCTCCCTGTGGGGAATCTGGCCTCTCCTTGTCCTCTCAGGAAGGACCACTACCTCTTCCTCAATGCCCACGGACTCTCATGGCACTGCAGGTATCACAATCCATTGCAAACTGCATCACCCAGTCATGAAGTTGTTGGAGACAAAAGTGCCAGAGAGAAAGCTCTCACAAGGCAGCAGAAGTAATGTTTTTAAGACGTTCAGAAGTACAGATTTGGCATCAATACAAACCCCAAAATATTCCAACCTGAGTAGAGTTTACATAGCTAGCTGGACCCACTCGAGCTAATGAGGAGGGGCACCTGGTGACCCAGGAGGTTCTGCACATCAGGTGAGCTCCAGCCACCTTGGCTGAAGATGCAGATAGCTCAAGACCAGCCCAGAGATGCAGCTCCAGACTTCCAGGAACTACCAAGTAAACCTGTGGACATCTTCTGTAGGTTGCAGGTCAGCACGCATTTTCAGGATCACAGTTTGGGGAAGGGTGACACTGTAGCTACTGGAAGAGCTGTCTGGCTTGGTGTGGAGTGGACCGTTAGGGCCTGGATGAGATGGATTTCTGTCAGAAAACACCCATTCTGGATCCATTTGAAGCCCAAAATATCCTGCTAGACTTGTGACAGATTCACTTCAAGAGCAGTCAGTCCAGTTCCTCTGAGTTCATGTTCTGCCTCTCAAAATCAGTCTCTTTCCACCTGTTGTGTTGGTTCCCTGCTTCCCAGATGACATCATCCAGTATCTTCTCCCAAGCCCTCAAGCCTGGTTTGGCGGAGTTCTCACTCAAGAACTCCGCCTTTGGCCTTTGCTGTGACGGCAAATGCTGACTTGCTTTCAAATATCAGTCTGCTGTTGGGACTCCCTCTCATTCCAGCCTGTCCCAGGGATCACCAGCTACTCCTCTCTGGGCCTGCTTTTATTCCTGGACAGGACTTTGAGGACTAAGCTGAGATTTCCTTGTTTCCGTGGTGTTGCACTTGACCTAATCAACCATTGCAGTCCTCAAGTGTTCTTGCCTTCAACCTCCCTGCCAATAGCTTCAGGGGAGTACACTGATGCCCTATAGCAAAAACAGGTGGTGTATCTATAGATAATTAGTGATTATATGCCAGTGATTACATGCCTATAATCGGTAATTAGATGTCAACAGAGTAGAATTATAGTGGATTTAAAGGTACTATGTTTGCTTGTTTGTTTGTTTATATGGTTTCTTGTAACTGTGAGGAAGCAAGCAGTGAAATGTATTTTGGCCAGACTAGTGAAGGAGGCATTTGTGGGCTGCCTTTTGTGCACATTTTCTGTTGTGGCCCTCTAGCCTCTGGTATAACCCATGACATAAGCATCTTAGCTGCGTAAATACCGCAGGAACCAGGCTGTGACTGAAAGATCCCAGTCTGCTTGTCTGTCAGTCTGTTTGCTATCACTTTGGAGGAAAACAGTATTTTCTAAACTCCAGTGACTAATGTCTTGCAGGAACCAGAACCTCTGCTTGCCATGGCCAGGATGACTTCTTAATTTTCACTAATTCAGATGCAAAATAACTGGGCTGGGAAAGGCTTGTTATCTAATGATGTGTAAAGCTAGACTGTGCTGACTTGGTATCACGGTCCTTATTGTGCCGAGAGAGATGAGGCCACTGCTTGCTGTCTAGCAGCAGTCCTGGCTCAGGGACTAGCAATAGCTGAGCAAAGTGTTACTATCTAAGAGAAAAAAAGAGTTGGCTCTAGCACTGCTTTAGGACTCTGCTTTTCCCTGGTGAGTCATGAATTTAGCAGGATAAGCTGGATTTTGAGCCATAAATGCCCGGCCAGTGATGCAGGGAGCCTGTGCAGGAGGCAGCTGTACCAGACAGCTCACTCCGGCGTGACCAGCAGCTGAGAACCAACCACAGACGAGTGGAGCGATGGGCTCCTGGATGCTGACGCGACTTCTCCCTCCCGTGCTGCAGAAGGAACTCGTGCCACCAGGGAAGTCCCTGCAGGGGTGAGGACGGGGATCTGCAGGGGCTGCCCCAGGCAGCGGAACGGGCAGCGGCACTTGCCGTGCACGGGACGTGGCCAGGCAGGTCGAGAGCTGATTGCTCCGTCCTGTCACAGAAGATCAGCTGAAGAGAACTTAATGTACTGAGGCAATGGGTACGGGGCGAGGACAGAGTACCAACGTCAGAACGCTGCTAGTCCAGGAGAAAGCCTGCAAGCCTTTCTGTTTCTTTCCCAGCCACACCAGGGAGCCACGTGCTGACCGCTGAGGTTTTGTCTTCCATCTGCTTGAAAGCAGGGGTGGGGGGAGGAATCACAAGAGAGAGATTTATCTGTGTTGGCCAGAGGATGAACCTAAGTCTGAAATCTCTGGCTGGAATCTCTATTTGTTGGAGGAAGACACTGCAAGAGAGGGGAATCTCAATGAAAAGATACGTTTTGTAGCTTTTATTTAAACTAAATTGGCGTCTTTTGAAGTTTTATGCATCAAAGAGAACAGAAAAAAGGCCCCAATGCAAAGGTCCTTGTTAGATCCTCGGACATCAGACATGTCACCCTCTGATCAGCTGAAGATCCTTTAGAAGTTTTACAAAGCTTGAATTCAGGTAAGCAGACAGCTCTGAGGATTAACAATAAGCTGCATTTGCTTTCAGTTTTCATATACTTATGTAATTCTAACCAGGTCAAGTAATGCCCAAAACACATAATGAAAATAATTTGCATTCATTTAATTAGCATATTTCATCTGACAGTTGCAAAGTTTCAGGAGACCAAGTGCCACAGGTACAGGCAGGACTCAGTGGCAGCAATGCAGAACAACCTTGGCGTTGTCCCCTGTGTGCCCAGCTCCTGCCCATCGGCTCTTCTCCCACCTCAGCACCGGGCTCCCAAGGACACCACAGCGGGACATGTCCCTGCCATAGTCAGCTCCTGGGTCAGAGAATCACTTGCTGTTTCGTGGTTGGCTCTGGTTTGGTTTTCCACCCCAGTGTACATGACACGCTTGTGCTGCGCAGACAGCAGCGAGGCAAAGGTGCAATGGGAGGGTGGTCCCAGGGCCTCTCGCTGCCGAGGGGGGGTGGCTGCGGCCCCCACTGCAGCCTTGGTGCTGCAGCGGGTGCAGTGGTGTCAGCGCCGCGACAGGACGTGCCAAGATCGCTGTCCTCCGCCGCCGGCACTCGGCCACTGATCTGGGCGTCTGACGGAGGCGCTGCTGGTCTCGCAGCGTAGCTGCGCCTGCGGCCAAGGCGAGGAGCCGGGTCTAATGCAATCAGACTGCGGCACCGTTCCTCTCCCACCACCACGGCAAAACGGGCTGCTGACAAGACCCACATCAGCCAGTTGTCTATTTTCCTTGTGGCGGAGCCAAGGTGAAAGGGGATACGGACATTTCTCATAGGGACTGACTTGCAAAGGTCATTTGGACTAAAATTCACCCATCCACATTTTACTTCCATTTCTACTTACTACTGCTTGCTGTCAAAAGTATCCAAAATAATGATGGTTTCACCTTGCTGTGTTCCACTTGGTTAGGAGAGTTGGTTTTATCACATTCTTATTTTAATATTCCTGGCGTAAGTCTGGATTAACTGGAAGTTTAAAGTGCTTAGGAACTTTTGCTTTATGGGCCAAAAAAGGAGGCAATATACTGTTCCCCAAAATGCTTTACTTTTTGCTGTTTTCTGCTTGATGCATTGTTCTTTCTCTGTGATAGCAATAGGCACTTTCCCGGAGTGGTTGCACACCCAAGGTTAAATTTGTGACCCCACATCAGAGGCGGGAAGTGGAAGCCACAGGTATTTCCTGCTCATTTCAGGATGCTGTTATGTCTCGGGGTCTGGTTCGGCATTGTTTTCCTCTGCAAAAAGGAGTGTAGAGTGTTAGCGGAGGAGGAGAATGCTCCATTCCACCCTTGGCCCATGTATCAGTGCCAGATGAAAGGGTGAGACAATAAAAATCTCACCACCTAATCTATAAAAAATTGTGGAAGAATAGCTTAGAGGCGGTAAGGATTAGCTGACTGTATGGGACTGCTGCATTGCATGGACACTAAATAAACATCAGTGTTTTGTCTTTCGTAACACATATTCATATCCAACTTTCCTCAGACTAAAGGGGCTTTTCCTAACTTCTGGCTTGGCTCTTCCACCTCAGCTGCTTTTACTCCTAAACCCATGGCCTGTGAGCGCCGTACCACGGGCAGGCTGCAGTGAAAGGAGTTAAACTGACTCATCACACCACAGGCTCATTCCGGTTAACAGGGAATTGTGCACCACAAAATACCATTGTGCTGACTGTCACCACTCTATGAATTTTACTAAGTATGAAAAAATAAAGAGCAGAGAGAGAGAGCCCGATGAACATATAAAGAGCCAGCTGCTTTCTTGCTGGAGGGGATGGAACCCAGCGTCCAAATCGCAGCATTTTGATGCGGGCCCTTTGTAGAGCATGGGAGAGTTAAGAATGTCAGTGGCTGTGAAATTTCAAAACATAGTGAGATGTTTTGGCCTGGAAAATTGTGAAAGGCAGCATGTTAGTAATTTCCCTAGGAAAGCATACGAATGCTCTATCCGTTCATGATAAACTTGGAATGTCTGAGTTGTTTGAAATCAATCTGCATCCCAGATGTGCTAATGCCTTACCTGCCATACAGCTTTTGCACATCTCATAAAACATACAGTATTTTGAGAATTTCAGACCCATAACTGCCAAATGAACCACTCTCAGTCTGTGAAGCTAAACTACTTTTGCTTTTCCATATATTTTCTCTGTTACTACAGATTTCTCTTGGTATAAAATGGGTAAGAACATGGCAGGTTACTTTTGCAGTGTGGCCCTTCTGCCTCACTGTGTTTGCCTTTTACCTCTCCGCTATTTCTGACGCGTGCATTGTGATATGGAAGTGAGGACCTGTGTGTGTCACGCACAGATGTGCAGGTGGTCAAACAGTTTTATGTACAATATCCACATTATGTTCTTACAGGTTTAGACTAAGTGACCGTCGATCATTAGTGTTCAAATCCTTCATTCAGTGCCTGGGCTCCTGATAAAAATCCAAGTAACGGATACCACGGTGACCTCTGGAAGTTTCTGTGCTGAGAATGTAAAAACAGAGGCTTGTCTTTCCTGCCAAGCTGGAACGCTTGAATTCTTTTCACAGCCTCTATCAGTTAAGCAACTGCAATTGCACTGGCTGGTTTACCTAGGGCTTAAAGAAGGCACTTTGGGGAACTGGTCACTTTAAAAGTTCCCTGTTTCATGTACAAAAGCATCCAAACTGTTGTAGGTTGTTGTCATTTTATTATAATACTTGGTGGATATTGCCATTCTTATTTCCTTCATTCTCTTCATTCTCTGAAGTTACAGGGAAAGCGTAACACCAACGCTTTCCAGCTATGCCTAAAAACAACAATCTTGTTTGTGAGCGTGTGTAGTGTGTGCTGGATCCGGATGAAGGGATTTACACAGGGTGCTTCCTGAGCATCAGTTCTGGAACCCTCAATAGCTCAGGGGTACTTGAACTCCATCTCAAATGCTGCCCACATTTTTTCTCTGGCTTGCCTTATAAACACGTAATATGTGTGCCTTAACCCTGTTAAGGAGTGTGTACTTTTCCTGTACTTCACTTTGTTTGAAACTGCAATTTATTTACTTAGACTTGCACAGTAACAGTTTCTAACTCATTAGCATTTTTCCTTTGAGGATTGCAAAGCACTTTCCACGACGAGGAGGAAAAGTCCCGAGAGGTCCAGGCTGTCTCTGCCGAGCTTTGACAAGGGCAGCTGTGGCAGGACCAGGAGAAGCGGAGCGCTGGGGACTGTGCAGGCGTCAGCAAGGGTTACTGCAACGGAGGAAACCTCGCTGGGAACACGGCAAGGAAAGCCCTAAGACGTGCTGACTGAGAGAATTACAAGATACTACGGTTCTCATCCTGCAAAAATGTTTCACACGTTCTACATTGATAATTAATGCTATTTATGTAGTTTAGAATGTTTCCGTGTTTTTAAGTCAAGGATAGTATCACAGCTTGCAAACTCAGGACCTGAGAGAGAACTGCAGCCAGTGCTACTTGTCAGAATGATCATGTAGAATTTGCTCAAGTTTCATTCATAAAAATCTTTTTAGGTACCTAATGAAAACGGACTGATTTTCCTGTGTGCTGAGTACTTCCATATCTGCCACTTGCCCTCCTCCTTTTTCAGTGTACACTCTCCATTAATCCTAAAAAACATCCAGTTGTGTTCTCTACATGCCTGGACAGGAGTTCAGATCCCTAACTTGGAAACTGCTGTTGAAAAATGTTGTCTTTTGCCAGCGAAGTTTCTGGAAGGGCAGTGAATTCCCCACTGAGGGGGAAAGGCAGCGCTTTCAGACCTCCTTTATCTGTCTCCAGGAAGTGAAGCTCATTATGTTTCCCCTGGACCATGCAAAGCAGAATTATAATCTTGTTTTGTAAAGCATGTTTTGTGTCAGGTTAACGTTACTGAACTTCTGGGATGCTTGAAAACATACAAAGAATGTACAAACAAAAGACTTCTACTTCCAGAGGCTTTTCCATTCAAATCTCTGAATGCACATAACCTAATTAGGGCTATTATAAAGAAATAAAAATTAATGAGCCGCTATTATATGATCCTTACTGCATTTATATCACAGTTTGTTCATAAAGGAAATGGTCTGCTCAAGACCTGAGGCTTCAAAGCATCTGGGAGTCAGCAGCCGCTAACGAGCAGACGTGTAGCTCAGCCAAGGAGACGCTGACCCGGGAGCGGTTTCAGTAGAGCCGGAATCAAGACCACAGCAAGAAAGCACACCAAGAGTTTGTGTCTCTAACAACGGAAAGAAGCAGCTTCCCCTCCAAGAAGTACTGATAGGCGGCCTTAGCCAGTTTTGGGTGTAGTTGCTGGACTCTGAGTTGCAGGATTTCAGCACAATGCGTTCGTGCAAAGGATTGCACGTTCTCCGAGCACGGCCACTTTCCCTGCAACAGATGTCTTTCGTGGGTGGGTACCAGGCTGCGCATTTGCAGTTTAAAGGCATTCTGGAGCAGTTAGATCATCACTGTGTGGCTGCCTGCAGGAAGGAAACTGGTGTCTACCGTGGCCGTGAGCTCACTCCCGGTGTCGGTGGCTGGGCCAGGTGTCACCGTGGGGCAGACACAGCAAAGGCGCGTGCGGCGCAGGCAGCAGGGAGCAGGCAGAGCTCCGTGTGTCCCCCGCATGAGGCACGGGCTGTCCTACTCGTCGGTGAGACTGATAACTTTAACTGATGTTTTCATTTCTTCTGAATGGAGAAGGCTTTTCTTTAACTGCTTTTACTACTCACTATGTCGCATTTCCGTATGCTATGAATTGAGCTCTATATTTAGACTATTGTTAGGAAACCAATTCCAGAACAATTTTTAGTAACTTTCTTTCAGTTTCCAAACTCATGTCAGATTTCTAGCATTTCAGTCATTTCACAATTGCTAAAACCAAGCATGGGCAAGTTTTGCCTTTCACAGTTTTGGCAGTCAGGCTTCGTATTTCTGCTATAATTTTAATCAAAGAGGTTTTGGGCTGATTTTTATCCAAGTAGCTCAAGACTTCTTTGGGTCTTGTGGTCATATTTTAAAATGGGTATAGGAGGTGAGTGTATTTTTCCTGTTCCATCATTGGTCTAAATTTGTAAAATCCCACAGAAGCCCCCGTGCTTTGCAGGAGGCCTGGGGAGGGAGGAGTGCGCGACAGGAACCAGCCCGTTCTCAGGGGTTTGCAAGGCTGGTTGTGTTGCTGTAGCAATGGTGAAACGCTAACCAGGGAGCAGCAACAGTCAGCTGTGTCTCTGGACTTAATAATACGATTTCATGTAGGACATCAAACAAGAATGCAATAACTCAGCAACTCTGCTTTAGGAGTCTAAAGGAAACCAGATGAAGCTATGCAATTTTTTTACAATATCCAGATTCTTTTTGTAAGTCACCTTGTTTTATAAGTATTCATTCTCCCCGAGTCCTCCTAGGATTAGAATCTAATGAACGTGCATATTTCTGTGATTTTTAGTTTAGGCTTGGCATGAGAGCTCTGGACACTCTTTAGTCGCGTAACAAACACTGTCTTATGAGCCGAGTGAGATTCACTTATTTAAGTCTCAGTTTTTAACCCAGCTTGCCAAGATTCTTCCCACTATCCATGGCATGCAACAACCTTCACCCATTTATTGAGTGGCGCGCACACACCCGGAACCCATACTCTTAGAGACCCTGATCTGGCGATCGCTGACGTTCAGGTCTCAGGCGGCGGATCCTGCCTGGCACGGTGTGTGTGAGCTGGGGGCTGAGCGCCCTCGGAGCGCGCGGAGGGACGGGGCTGCGCTCGGCAGGGAGCAGGTGGTGGCTACCAACGCTGGTGCAGTGGCAGAAGCCCTGGCGTGCACAGGAGCCACTACCTTCCTTGAGTCTAGAGCTCATATGGACAATTAAGTCAGGCTTATTGTTAAAGTCAGCATTTTTGACTGGAGGCACTGAAAACCTATTTCATGACTGCGTCTTGCCAGATCCCAGGTTTTTATTACTAATCTCTGCAATTGCCTTACATTTACTGCTGTGGGTAAGAGATGTCCCCAAGGCATGAGTATAGATGGTGTACTGGAGTATAGAGTTGAAGAGCTTGAATTTCCTGCTCCTGCTAGGCTCTTCGGGCTCAAATATGGGTGGTTTGCCTGTGTCTGAGGCAGCTGAGGAATTCAGGCGATGTACAGCATTAGGGTCCAGGCTATGGTTCGTGTTCAGTTTAGCGATGGCTGTGGAGCTCAGTTGATTCCTGCATTTTACTAGGTAGATTGGTATAGGATAAGGCCAGAAGTAAACAAATGAGTTTTCGTTACTTTGGGTACGGTGGGAAGCAGGGTAGATGACTGCACCTTGTTTAGGACTCTGGCCTTAAAGCACTGTGGTTCTGGACAGGCCCTCCAGTTTCATCTATGCTGAAGCTGTTTTCTCTCCCAGCCCTTATCATGTAGCTAAACCTGGAAATAACAAATGTCACAGGGACAGGCTGACAGCTTGGATTAGGATTGTTCTTAGGGTTAGGGATCTGTAATAAAAAATTTGATTACCTTAGATTATAGATGAGCCTTGTTTGGCCCATGACAATGACAATAGTGTCACCTGCTTGGTTGCTGACTGCTTGAGTTCTTGTGTCCCAGGGTTTAATGATATCAGTTAAGTGCAGTGTAAGAGTTAGTATCAGGGTTCAGTGGTATCAGGGTTCAGTTTTGTGGGATCTGTAGATCTCAGTGTATGATTTGTTGTACATCTGATTGGGACAGAATTAGGCACAAAGTAGCAGGAATAATCCGTTTTCATCTGCTCCAAGTTAGTAAAATAGGACCATACTGGGATTAGTATTGTTAATAGTAGTTAGTATAGTATGGTTAATGTGGAGGTTAGCATTTGGAAGTGCTGGAGAACTGACTTTTTTTATTGGTTGTTACAGGCTCCCCTGTTCATTTTGAGAAATGCATGGCTGCCCGACTGACGGTTCCTCGAGGGAGGGAGCGCCTCTCGCCGAGGGCCCTGCCTGGGTGCTGCTGTGGGACATGTCTTTGAGCACACATGCCAGATTCTCCTGCACCTTTTCCAGCTCTGCTATCCACTTTTCAAGCTCTGCAGCAGACTAGAGCTCCATGCAGCATTCAAAGACACAAACAAGCAAGAGGCTGGTACAGTTACATTTTCCAATCTCTGTTCCTTCCCTCGTCATCCCTGATACGGCGTTTGGGTGTTGAGCACTCCCTGGGCTGGAAGTGCCTCTCAGAAATGGTAAGTGTCGGTCTATAATTAGGGAGTCTGTAATCCACAGATTAGTGGCTCCATGCTCTAAAGTCTCCATCTGTTGTACACACTGAAATCATTATATCTCTAGTCTCAGTCCTGCTCCAGGCTTCTAAAATGGTTTTCACAGGATTTCCTTTGTTGTGCAAAGTAGCTTGTTCATGGCTGTCACTTGGTGGCCAGGCACTAGAGCAGACATTGCACCATGGCCTCCTGTCAGTGTCTCACAAGCTGTGGGATGCTCCTCTGCCCGGGGACAGGCCTTTGGAATCCATTTTCCTGTGGTGTTGGGCGACACGTCCCCCCTCGACACAGAGCAGATGGCGCGTTGCCAGTTTAGGGCTTTTACTATGTTTAGACAATCTCCCAAACAATGGAAAACTACAGCCGGCAGAGACAACGCAGAAGCCTCTCCACGCACAGCCATACCTCCTTTCACAGAAGGGCAGGCGCCATTGTGGGGCTCCAGCCTGTGCTGCAGCTCCGAGCCGCAGAGCCTACGCCCGGGGCCCAGACACCGGTTCAGCTCCGTCTTTCCGCAGATCTTCTCCCCCGCGGGGCTCTGGAAGTGGGTGTCCCCTTGTCCCTGCAGCCGCGGGTGGCCCCAGATCTCTGGAGAGACTCCCGCCGCTGGCTCCTCCCGGCCCCCGCCACGCTGCCCGCGCCGGGCTGCCATCACGCTCCCGCTCCTGCTGGCGCCACGAGGCCTCCGCCATGAGGGGCCGTGAGGGGCCGGGCAGGGGCCCAGCCTGTTAGTCCAGACGTGAAGATTCGTCTAATGACCCCTGAGAATGTCATATGGTCCTGCGCCCCAACTTCTCCTCTCATCTTACATCCTTTGTTGATACCAGATTCTCGAGTTCTGGTATTTCAGGTATTTCTGGTATCTTCCACGAATGCTGTGCCTAATCTCGAGGCGATGGCATTGGAATGGTGTTATTGGTGTCACCAACCCAACGTTGAATTGAAGTTCAATCTGAAAAAGCGCAAGCCATAGCTCTTCAATTTATACGGGCAATTAACCCCGCATCAGTTACCAAACCCGGAGCAATCTTTGCCGAAGGAGCTGGAGCAAGGCATGAGTGTCGCTGGAAGGAGACGACGCTCCTGTGTCCCTCCCTTGTCACAGGTTGGCTCGTTGTGCTTTGTACTCTTGTACTACAAGCACATGCTCTGGAAACATTTCCACGAGATCAACGTGTAAATACTTGGATTTGGGCAGCCTCTACTGTACCCAACTGCCATGGTTTAACCCCAGCCAGTGACCCAGCACCGTGCGGCCGCTCGCTCACTCTCCCCCCGGTGGAATGGGGGAGAGAATCGGAAGAGTAAAAGTGAGTTATCTCAACTCGTGGGTTGAGATAAGAACAGTTCAATAATTGAAATAAAGTAAAAGTAATAATGATGATAATAATAATAAATTGCAACGAAAAGGAAAATAGCAAAAAGAGAGAGAAATAAAACCCAGGAAAGACAAGTGATGCAAATGAAAAACAATTGCTCGCCACCAACCAACTGACGGCCAGCCTGTCCCCAGCCAGCGTCCCCCTGGTTTCTAAGCTGAGCATGACATCACACGGTATGGAATATCCCTTTTGTCATTTGGCGTCCGCTGTCTCAGCTGTGTCCCCTCCCAGCTCCTTGTGCCTGGGGCTCTGTGGGAAGCTGAAAAGCCCTTGACTTAGTGTGAGCCCTGCTCAGCAACAGCCAAAACATCAGAGCTCTCACATACTTCCATGTGCGCACAGGAAATGGCAAAATTGGATATAACAGATGTTGACCCCTAGGCTCACCATTCCGAGCTCAGGTGCTGGTTTCATTGCACCGTATCTTCATTCCTTCAGCAAAGCACTCCTGATCTACGGTACGGACGGAGCAGAAGCTCCATCTCAGAGCTTACACAGTGGCTTTCCTACACCCCTACTGATCTGGGCCCAATAAACAGCACCCTGCCTGAAATATATTTCTAATCTTACTACAAATTTTTAAAAGCGTAAATGAATCTCCCAGTCTGATAGCTGGGAGCTGCACAGCCACAGCCTTATTGCGCTTCATTTGGTAGAGGGGGTATTTCGTACTGGCACACGAGCTGCACTCCAGACTCTGGGGAGGGTCTGCTAAGTTTTTCTGAGCCGGCCACGCTGCTTCTGTCACACGACAGCAGGAGGTTGCTGCAGCCATCTCGGGGGAAATACGGTGTGCAGAATTGCTGCAGCATCCATGGCCAGCTAGCACACTGCTGGTATTTTAAAAGAAAAAGTCCAGTGAGGCAAAGCAGCCCTGCTCAGGCAGGCAGGGTGCGACGCTCATGTGGAATCTGTGAAATTCTGGGGTACCGAGATACTTTTCTAGCCCTCCGACACCACACTTGTTCCACTAACGAGTATCACCTGTGAGCTCAAGGGGCCAACAGAAAGGCTTACAAATGAATTCATTTTCAATATAGGTTCAATCACTAACCTAGACACAGTTGTCAGAACTGCAGATAAAGTTGTGGTAGTGATGAGGATCTCTGTTGTATGTACACGTGCATCAGGAACAACTGAGACCAAGCAGACCACATCTGGGCATTAGTTGGAACCTGTTCTCGCTGACATCGGCGCGACTGCCGATCCGCACTGGAGTGGATGAACTGGTGTTCCCCTCGTGCGTGAGCAGTGCAACATCAAATACGGCCCATTCTTCCCCAAATGAATCACAGTTTGTTTCAGTAACGACGTTCTGGGCACAGGAGAGTCTCCAGAGAAGCGATTGCTGGAGCAACACTCGCACGGCAAACGGCATTTCTCTGCCCTTCAGTGCTATGAATCACGGTACCCCCTTGGAGGGGTCTCCAGGATGTCACTTCACTGCAGTAGTGTGCAGCACAACGGTACAGCCAGGAAACTCCTCCTAATTTCTAACAAACCTCAGCTAGTTTGTACGCATCCTTTCTTCTGTCACCTTTGTCCTTTAGCTAAAAGTCCCCCTCTGTGTCAGTGTTCCTCCACCTCAATACGCTCACAGCGCAGACCCATGCCCTCACCATGTTGGTTTCACTGGACAAAACAAGCAAAGCCTATTCCACAGGTCCTGCACTGCACGTCTATTTTATATGCATATCTATGCCCTTCGGTTTAATTCTGAATTAGTGCCTCTTAATGTTAAGTGGCCTTTCCATTTTTTCTAGCCAAAGAAAATGAGGCTCAAGTTCTTTGCTTCACTCATCGTTTGAGGATTGCTGTGCAAGGGGGCTGGAGATAAACGCTTTTGAACTCTGTAATAGCAGAGATCTAACTCTAGATCCAAATATCTGTTTCTTGGACTCATTTAATGTGTTTCAGCCAAAGATACGAGCTGCAGTGGATCTCGGGAAAGATAACTAATGTTTTGGGGGTTTTAAAAATAAAGAATACATTCACATACTGGACTATTCTGTGGCAATTAAATATTCTTTAGCTTAGATTTGTTGGGGATTTGAGTGTAAAATGATGGGATAGGTGTAAATACCAGGCTATGACTTTGCACTTCCAAAATGCGCTTTCCATTTCCCCTCTAAGACTTTCCTTGGCAATTTCCTTCCAAAAGGTCTTTTTCTGTAGTGCTCACAGCCTCCAAGAGCTGCCTTTCACCTCTGGGATTATGGGCTTCCCAAGCAGCGACGCATAATATTTTGTCTCTCTGACAACAACTGCAACAAAAGAAATGCTGTTCGCTGCTGCCCAAATTCCCATCGTGAAGATTCTTCAGAACGAAAGCCTCCACCGTCTGAAGACTTTCAAAGAGCATGACCTAAAATGTAAAATATATGTATTTAGTGCTTGGGAACGATAGCGGAAAATATCATCAGCACCTGAGGGTGGCAAGGTCTGGCAAAAAAAAAAAACTGGACGCGTTTCCGTTTTCCATCACTACCGTGAAGTGTTTTGGGTTCCTTTTTGACTTTGATGAGCTTCTGGGGAGTGTTTTTCCCAAGCCGAGTGCTCGTATTTTACCGACCCCCCCCCCCCCCCCTCCAGCGCCGTGCCCGCGCCAGCCTGCGCCGCTCCTCCCGCAGGTTCCCGTCCCGCTACCGGCCGAGGCCTCCGCGCCGCCACCGCGCCTCCCGCCCCCCGCCGCGGGGGCACCCGCCCCCCGGGCCCGCCCGTCTCCGCGGCGGCGCAGGGCGCGGCGCTGCCCCCTGGCGGTCTCGGAGCGGCTCTGCGGGCGCGGCCGGGGCGGCCCGTTCCGTCCGGCGCTGCGCCGAGCTGGTCGCCGTGTCGTCGCCGGGGGACCCCGGAACGTGCCGCGGGGCCTCAGGAGGCGGCCTGGCCGCCCGCAGCACGGCCTGTCCCCCCACCCCGCGGCCCCGCAGAGCGGCCCGTTCCCCCGCGGCGCCTGAGGGCCCGGCCGCGGCAGAGCGCCAGGCCGCGGGTGGCCGGGGAAGCGGTGGCCGCTAAAGCTTTTTAGTAGACGCGCCTCAGAGTGTCCGCCAAAGCTCTTCCATAGACCTGCGTTCCAGAGTGCGCCGTTACCGGCCGGCCTCTCCGGTCCCCCTCTCCCGGGGCTGCGGGCGCAGGAGGCAGCAGGTCTGGCAGACGCGTCTCTGCTTTAACGTGATTCCACTGAACAGATTCCACACAGTCGCTGAGCATCTCCGTGAATGTAAAGTGAGAAGTGGTTTTTTTTTAAAAATGTTGTTTTATATTTTACAAACTAAAACACCAGAGGTCATTGAATCCTATATTAAATACATAAATTAAAAAATAACCATTCATAAAACTTTACATACAATAAGGATTCTCTTCTACACGTTAATACATATAGTACAGATACATGTCCAGTGTTTATCAAAGGGTTATTCTGCCAAGTCATTTACAATTCTGCTCTGGAATAGACACCAAAAAAACTGGGAACAAAAAGTACATATAAAAACACACAGGTGCTGATGTGAGGCAGGGCAGGGGAAAAGAAAAATCCCTTTGAATCACCAGCAGCTGTGTGGCTGTTTGTTGAACCTTGCCCTAGGGAGAAGGAGCGCCTGGCCCCTTGAGTCCTCATGGGATGCCACGGAAGGGAAAGCTTTGGGGTTCAGAGGATGTTTCCCACCCAGATGAGGGCAGGGAGCTGGGAAACGAAGCACATCGACAAGCAAAGTCTCCATCATCCTCCACACAGATCAACGAGAGAGGATTGAGCGGTGAGCCAGGCTGATAACCCTGCAGGAAACCCCATCTCCTTCTGCAACCCCCATCGCCTAAATTCATCCCACCTAGCCAGGCCTCCGTCTGAAGTGCTTAAATTGGAAGAATAGTCTTCAAAATCTCCTGGTTGGTCAGTGGAGAAAAAGCAGCAAGTCAGGTTTTGGTCAAACTGACCTGCACTACGTTACATATACGGATGGCCGGGAGCACTGGAACTCCTGCTGCAGCCCAGGACCGGTGGAGGGGAGGAATCCAGGGCTGTACTTGCTGTCCTCCAAGGCTGCAATAAATTGATTTTTATTTTGCTAGTTGGTTTTGGGGAGGGGAAGTTGGCTGCAGTGACTAATTTGTGGGGGGATTCTCAATATTTTGCCTCAGTGAAGGTCAGGAACAGCAGAAAGCCCTGGTTGAACAGCTTCAGGACAGAGAAGGGGGAAGACTCCAGAAAAACAGATCCAAAAACCAGTTGCCCATGAGATGTAAAACTAAACCATGAGGAGCGTAGCAGTTGTGGCACCTAAACAAGTCTAGATTCAGTTCCCCATACCTAGATTGGAAGTATATTTTCATATGCTATAGCAACAATTTACTATATACAATAGGGAATACATAGATATATGCATATATATGTATATATATGTACATATACATATATACTATATATAGATACATGTATATATATATACACAAACATCAAACTCATTTTGATCTAGCTGACAGCAGGAAGTTTGTATTACTCATATCAGCAAGTGTGTTTTAGGCATGGCTTATGTATATGCTGCAAGGAGAGTAACGCGGCAGCTGTTGAGCTCTCTGGAGGGAATACAGCAACCTCTTACAAGTTTGCAGACCAAGGGAAGCCTGTGCATTGTCCACCCCCCACCCCGAGCCCTTGGAAACAGAGCCCCTGCATGCTTATGTATATGTAAGAGTAAAGGAGAGGAAATCAGGCAAAAAAAGAGAAATTAAATAAGACATGCACAACACAGCTCAGAGGGCCTAAATGATGAAGCCCGCCACAAGATCAGTCAGGTATGTTCTGAAATGAGATTATTTCTATCTGTGCCAGGAACCTTCCTTATAATTGCCTCAAACAAATGTTTCTAGTCCTCCTTATTTTTTTAGCCAAAGCTGAGGTGGAGGTTATTGCACCATCATGGAAAACAGGTGCTGCTCATTCTTCTGCAAGAAAAGCTCAATGTTTTAATTGCTGACCCTAATGCTAGGGAAAACAGCTGCCAACCTGTATGTACTTGCAGGACACTGCAGCCAAGTGGGATGAAATGAAACAGTGCTGTGAAGGAGTGAAGTAGAAGAGGGAATAACCAGAGAGGAAAACTCCTTTTTTGTAGCTAACAAGTGAAGTCACTTAGTGATCTAAAGCTATCACAGGTGTGGGATGAAACTCCCAAAGGGCCTGAAGGCCTGAACTGCTGGCAGCACTCTTGGAAAGCACATGTAGGTTTGGGCCAACCTTATCCATGGATTCTTCCACGAGTGAAAAAGAATTTGAACAGAGAGCATGCAATGTACCTGTATTCATTTAACATATTTGCCTACAAGCCCGTTTTTAAAAAAATGAATCAACAAACATACAGCTGGTGCAGAATTCAGTAAACCCCTTGACTGAAACAGACTGCTTCAAGAAGATGTAGTCATTCTGCAATTTAAATTAATTTTAAGGAGTAGGAAAAAAAATCACTTGCTAATCGCTTCTAACCTTTGACGGAAGGTTTAACACAATCTCAGGGCATGCAAGAAATGAGGATGTTAGGAGTCTTTGTGGGGAAATGGAGCCAGCACTGCAATCTAGTTGGGTGAATGGACATTAATGATTCAAAGCTATTCTGGCCAAAAAATATCTGCAAGGGACAGGCATCCTTGATACAAGACGAACTTCATCCCTGCTATGGCTGAGGAACTGCTTTTGACTTGCTGAGTTGCTGTGGCAAGTTACTGCACTGCTTTGTGCCTCAGTTGCTTCATCCATCAAAGTAAACAGGCAAAGGAAAGACTCTTTGTAAAGCACTTTTAAAGCTTCTGATGGGCAGAGTCTGTGTGCGTAAGGTGTTGGTACACGTGAGCCCTGTTTTGAAGGTTTGAGTAATGCACAGGCTGTATTCTGGCCCTTGGTTTTCTATTTTGTAATACAGACATCCATTTCTCCCAGTTAAAATTAAGGCTCCATTGTGGAAGACACAGCTCAAAGAAGGAGCCTTGCCACAGGAACCTGAAGTCTAAACAGGCACACTCCACTTCCAGGGAAATGAAAGCAGAGGCACAGAGAAGTGCGTTGTCACGCGTAGCGCATCCAGCACACGGGTGAGGAAAGGGAAGACAGGCACAGACACAGGACCTCCGCAATGTTTGCTGCAGCCATGCCGCTCCTCGGGGCTGTTTCTGCCTGACTCAGGGGGCAAGGGCCGGGGATGCCTCCAGGAGGCACCAGGACTAGGTTCCAGGCTTTGTGACAAGAGAGGTAAGAAATGCTTTGAAATGCAAACTACTACTAGTTATTCTTAGCTGTGGAAAAATCTAGACATACTAGTGATACTTCTTCTTACTTCTAATAAGGATGTGCTCACACAGCTTTTCCCCATTTTTGGTTTGTGTGTCATTGATCAGGAAGCCAGCTAACAGAATCAGTTTGACAAGCCAAACCAAAACATTTGTTCCAAGCTGGGACAAAACAGTTGGAAGCTGATGCTCTGTGGATCATACCACATGGACAAGGGGGTTGGCTTTTTTCCCCTCTGTCCTCCAACACATTTCTTTCTCAGAAGCTACTCTATAGGTCCAATCCAGTGATCCTCAGTGTATTATTCAAATAGTAAAACCAAGTATGGTTATTGTTATCTCAATGGCAGCCTTTAAAGAGTATGAAAAGTATCTGACAACAGACAGGCTGTTCTTCAGGGAGGGAGTGTGAGGAGAGATAAGGCGACAACTCTGTCATAAATCCTCCTTCTGCAGGCACCCTCTTCTCCCCTCCTTTTGTTGAGTTGGGTGGTGCTTTGTTGTGGTCGCAAGCGCAAAACGTGGTGCCCTATCCTGCCCATCCTGCAATAAGCCAGAATGCATTTTTCCTTTCTTCCCCCCACATTGCAGCTGTTGTTTGTTCCTGAGGTTAAAACCAAAGAGGGAGAGAAGGAGTCCCTGCAGTGAAAAGCCAGACAGTTCCGACTGAATGCCTTGTTGTCAGCATCTCTCCACGGCTCGTGTTTCTCCTCCTCTGTCCTGTTAACTTTTGATCCATTCGTGGGATGACAGTGTCACATTTAAACGATTGCCCTGCACAGCAGGGATAGATTTTTGTGTTGTAACTTTGGTTCCATGCCCAAGACACACTGACTTGATCAGCTGAAAGTGGTTCCTTCCCATTAAGTTCTTACTAAGTGATGTAGGTTCAGAGTTTATTTTTCTTCCCCTTTTGTAATTTCAACATACAGAATTTCATTAGATGCAGCATATATCATAGCTTTAGACAGGAACTGTCAAGTAACAAATCTTGAGTGATGGCTTTAAAATACAAGGTGGTTGCAGTCTTGGCTACAGGTTGTTCATTTTTATACTTTTTTAAAATAGGTGTAAACAATGTTCTCTTCATTGGGGGCGTGGAAGCATTTGCCTTTATAAGGACTTATCTGTGTGGTCGGGCACTCTAAAAATAAAAAAAAAAAAGAACATCTGTATCAGATAAGTGAGGTGTTCCTCTACCTACCTATCCCAGCTGACAAGATGCAGTCTATCAATCAGAAAATTGAAAAGATCTGTTCTTACAGTTATCAGCGTTAAACTGTTTCTGTTTGTCTGTATGAAAGACATTTGTGAAAATTCTGAGTATTTTGCCAAGCCTGTCCATTTAACTCTACAAAGGACAGCCCTCTGGTCCGTAAAAGTCCCCATGGCCATCTTCAGATGAATAGTTATGCACCAGTTTCAACAATTCTGGAACCAAAGCTGCCTAAAATTCACCAATGACAGGAGGCACGGCAGCTGGTGATACATTTGTGGTGTCGGGGCAACCCCAGAACTTTGGCTATCACAGCAACAAGGCAAACACAGACTGCTCCTGTTCCGAGGAACCTTCCCTACCAATGGAAAAGAATTGCGGGTCTCGCGTTTGAGACTAGGAAAAAAAGGATATATTTTGTCTTTGTCCTCTCAGCGTTCAAGCCTCCATGGTAAAATTCACTGAGTGCAAAATCCATGCAGACCAGAATTCCTTAAGTAACCACAAAGAAGTGAATGTGTATAGTCACAAGCACACAAAAAATGCAGGTAGGAAAATCCCACATAAACAGGAATTAGGGAGGTGCTGCTCTGGATGCTGTGTATTGCTGCACATGGTTTCACTCATGTTTGTCCTTCCTTATCTGAGAAGTACAGCAGTGAGTGCTGTGCTCACGCTGAGAGAGAAAGAAACCAGAAACTATCACCTGTGATTGCACTGCGGTTTGCTCTCAGCTAGTTAAAAGGTTGGTAAAGGATAAACTGCAGCAAGGCATGAACAAAACCAAATACCTTTCATCATCAAATGGTTCCCTAAGTACATTTCAAGGATGCGTTGTCCTTTGGGCTTTTGTTTTATCAAGGATCTGTTTGAAGGCTCTTACGATAAAGTTAACAAAGTTGACTTGCATCCAATGGAACTAAAGCAGTCTTGCCAAGATCCCCCCGCTGCGATATATCTCAGTAGTTCTAAGAACCAGAAATGCTGATGGCACGCTCCCCACACCACGCTCACCCTTGCTGAGTTACTTCAGATGTCAAAAGTCACCTGGGTGGGCAGGTGGTTTTTAAAGTGAATGGGAAACAAATCAATGTCAGTTATTCTCTCTGAATCCATGTATTCCAGCCTCAGAAAATACGACCTTGCTAAAAATCCCTCTCAATCTTGCCAACACCATTCCCAAATTGCTTCTGTCTGGAGATTTCCCCTCAGGTATTGAGGGGTGAGGATCCCGTGGAGGGAAATGCAGGGGGTGAAGACGGGGATCAGGCAAGGGATGAGCAGCTAACAGCTGCTTACCGTTGCCTCGGTTTTGAGGAACTGCTACAAGACTTGCTTTGCACTGGTAGAGGGACTTGCCTTGGTAAAACACTGCGGGTATCATGCTTGCTGTGATGCTGGGCCTGCTACAGCTTTACAGTTCAAGACTCTTCACAGTTCAAGGGAGTTCACAGCAATGCAGATCTCTTCTGGAAAAGCACCGAGTTTATATATCCCCCCACACACCTCACCCTTACAATTCTTCCATTTTCATAATCAGCGTCCCATTCTCTATATTATTATATCTCCACCACTGTCATGGCTACTTCCTCTGCCGTTCAGCTCACAGTAACCCATCTTCTTGTTTCCTACCTGACATTCGTAGCCAAATAAGCAAAAGCAGGATGTGAAAATGGCAAAAGAATCATTCATCTCAGAGTGGCACAACACACCAGCAGGCTTTCCAGGGCTGTAACCCACATTTCAGGTCTCTCTGATGCTTCTCATCCTCTCTATGGGGATCAGAGACACAAGTCATTGGAACTAGACCCTCGTGCGCTCCGGGGGCCGGCTGCTATGGAGCAACAGTGAATACAGTGAGCAAAGCTCTTCTCACGTTGGTGCTGTTGTTAGACCAGCCTTCGTGGGCTCAGTGAAGTGACACCAAAGTGATTTACACCTGCTAAACCTCAGACATGGTTTAAAACAAGCAGAAAACCTAATGAAGGAAGCTGGGCCAGGGGGTGGGAAAGTCAAGTCTTGACATGGTCCCTAAGGTAACTGTGTAAAAACCCAGCAATGAAATCGGCCTCAATGCTGCTCGGGTTCCGTTGCAGCTGGGATAGCCCTCCCAGTCCTAACAGGGGCAGAAAAAGGCTTACGTTCCTTCTGGCTATTAGTCCTCCTCAATGAGTGCGCCAGTGAGGAATGCATCAGATTAGCGGAGAGCTTGTCCTACATGTGATCCAGCAGCCACATGCAGGTAGAAGAATGACTGCAAGTGAATAATAATAAATCTGCTAGAATTTTAGGAGGAATGTAGAGTTCTGACCTTAAACACTCCATTAGCTTTTCTGACCAGCCAATACCTGCCCTCAAATTAGGCCAAAAGGGCACAGGTGTTACCAGCAAATGTGGAGGTTTGGGTGTATTTTTTTTATGGTCCTGATTCTTCTTTTGTATGTGCGGTTCTC